>OX392452.1:29771712-31089510 GCA_947623535.1 Coelioxys conoideus
CATATTATTAAATAAGAAAATAATCTATTTATTCTGATATCAGATGTCATGTTGAAATAAGGTAGTCATTCCACGCCGAATCGATCACTTTTTGACCTCACCATCTGCGATTTTGTTGTAATCGAAATATGTTTTAGTCTATGTTAAATTAGTGGAAGTGTAAGTCATCATTTTGCTGATTTCGAATTTGTTTAAAAATTACAAGCCTTCAAAATTTGCAGTTTTTCCCTATTTTTGTGAAAATAGACATCACTTACGAATTTTTTTCTCAAAAACTACTAATGCTAATGAGCTAAATTTTCTTTTGTTCTATTCATAAAGGATTGGGCTACTATAAAATATATTTTCTGGCTTCGTTAATTTGTTATATAATATGACAAAATTTAAACAAATTCTGTTTTTACGTTTTTCAATAAAAATTATACCTGATTAAAATTTGAAAAAAGTATATTATATTCCCTGAAGCTTTCTCTTTAAAATGAGCCCTTCAGAATAATGGATAATCGAAATTTAATGTCATAATAAGCTGGAAAACGACGCGGTGTACCTCCGTTTCAGGCAAGCGAGTCGTGCAATCCGCGTTCACTGGCGTTTGTGTTTGATACGACAGTGTCAGCTAATGATTCTTTTTTTTTTGTTTAAATAAATATAACAAATGCTCCTTTCAATATGCCGAGCCTTATTAAAATTAAAGTATAAAGTATACGTATTATGTCATCAAGAAAAATTGGAATTGAACCATTAAAAAATTTAATTTCATTTGTATTTCGATAGGAAATCTGCCTTACGGGAGCTACGTTTCTCGATCCCCACCACTCCTTATCCCCACTACCACTGCCTCACTTCCCCCACTCCTCGCTTCGGCCTTGGAGGCTCGAAAATTTGCTTATAAGCAAATTTCGGACGAATATTTCTCCGATTTCCTAGTTCCTTGGCCTTGAAAGTCACGTGATTTTCTATCACGTGGTTTCGCGATCGGCCACGATTGGTCGATCACCCTCATTTTCTAGTTCCTGACGTCATCAGAAAATCACCACAGCCTCAGGAGCTACGATTCTCGACCCCTACTCTTCCTATCCCCGCTCCTACTATCCTACTGTCCCTACGTCACTCTCCCCACTCCTCCCCGAGCTCCTTGTACTATGAATTTATTTTTCTAATTTCGAAAAGTCCGAATCGCCGGGACCGGGGCTCGAACCCTCGATCCTCGGGTACCACGGATTCCGAGTCAGGGACGAAGCGGGCTCGGATATCCCCGCAAGCCCCACTTGTTTACTTACGATGCTCCTTTTAAACTATGCTTCGACGATCCACTATACATCTACTCTATTAATTTACAGCCATTTTATTTAAGTGACCACTTCATGTGTTTCCTTTCACACTATTTTTTACCTCCGCAACTTTTTGTAACAGGTATTAACCCTTTGCACTCTTGAATTTCTTTTACCTACTTTCTTAATTAATATACAAAATGTACATTGTATTTTGCATACATATATTTAGGTAACAGCGAGTTATCTGAGATTCTTTCTTTTATACAATAAGCATATAATATTAAAAGATAATCATATAAAAATAAACGTAAAAATGATGCTAGTTAATAATTATTAATTTTGTACGATTTATTTAGGAGAAATTGTATATTAGATTTAAAAATATATCGTTGTCAGTATAAGCATTTATTTACGTACAATTTATAAACAAGGTTAAAAAATGTATACTTTGAATATTTTATTAAAATATACATTTTATCCAAGATACAAAAGGAAAAGATATATATACAATTGTTTCGAAAGTCCTGCGCAATAATGATAATAACAACGGTTACATCAATATAATAGTAGTAGTAGTAGTAATAATAATAGTGATAATAATAATAAGAATAATAAAAAGTGGTGTTCTAAACGTATTCATGTTTTTTGACTTTCGCACATAGCTTGATATTACATTTTTTGAAGATTCATGTGTAGGTTCTTAAACAAACGAGTTTATATTATTAATATATTGAAGTTGCTTCCAACTTTTTTTAAATGCTTTCTTTTATTCACGTTGATAAATATTAGTAAAATATCTTGCTATTGGATATAATAGATTTTATTATTGCCGAGTTCAGTATACAATGTACTTATAAATGTGGAATTGGAAATCTCATCACCATATACTTTGACGACCTTCGATCGTTAACCTTCGAAAGTTTATACAATTTAAGAGAGCATCTATACCCGTAATTAATTAGTAATTAAAATTATATTTTAAATTTGTAAATTGGAGAATGTAATAAGAGTCACTGTACATGATATGTGTTAACTAAAATTCTGATTTTGCATCCTTTGTACTTTAATTTAATTATTGATATATTATTATCTTTTTCTCAATTTGTCACAATCAGACAGATAAAAATTCATTCTTATTACAATCCTCGAATAAGTCTCATAAATGAGCTAGCCAAATTTAATTGCACATTTTAATAAACGGTTGAAAGTAGTATTTCTCTTTGATCATATTAATTATTTTACATGTAATAATAAATACAGATTCAGTTTTCTCTAATCACTTATACGTGTAATACATATAAAAACACTAAAGCTTTCCTTCTTAAAATACTTATTATTCATTGCGTTAGAAGTTTTTAAATCAATTTGCTTATAAAATATTTATCGATATTATTTTCTTCACATTCTTTTTTTATTGAACTGCAAGATATAATGTATTAGAGAATAATTCGGATACGTGTGAAATATTTATTCGCCTGAATATTTTAAAACTTCCTTGACACTTGTCTGAATCGTGGCCTAATTATTTGTTTTTCGATTAAAGAGTAATTTACCTTATAATAACCTATGCATACATTCATAAAATCTATTCCGCGAAAATTTTTAGGTATTTTAATTCATGAGATTTTCTCTTAAAATGATGTGAAATATTATTTTTATTCCAAAATATGACAGGCATAAAATGTTTGTCCTTTTTTCATTGACATCAACTCCAAGGCACTAATAAGGCCTTTATTCCTCTCAGATGTGACATTAAAAAAAGTTTAAAATATAACAGAATAGTGGGAGATCCTCATTTTGTTTTTTAATAACTTAGTTTTAAAAATATTTCTACATTCTAACGGTTGATAAAGACTTTAAAATATCGCGATTAAAGTCTTATTAGAAAAATTTTAACAAAGCGTTAAAATATTAATATGAAGAATAACATTCTGGGACGATAAAATAATTTTAAATCAGCAACATCATTCGGTAAATCTCATTTAATACTGTTGTAACATCTTACGAATGCATAATTACCGGTTAATTATTGCACTCGTTCTCGTATAAAAATCGAATGATTGCTTCGTTAGTTTTATATCACGCAAAACATAAATAATAATTATTTATTTTCATTTCAGTGTTAGCACTGCAAATAAAATTTTCAAAATTATGAAGACAAAGTTATCAGACCGTATTTCAGAACCAAAAACGGGTGATACTTTTACATACTAAAACATCAAATATAACAACTCATTAGAAATACAATAATCGAAACAAACGCAAATATAGAAGTCTGTTATTAAAAGATGAAAGTAAAACAAATGTGTAATAGGTATCTCCCACTATTTTTTCTCTTTTCACGATATGTGTGATCACAGTTATGTGCAGAATAAAATACAATAATATAATAATAATAATAATAATAATAATAATAATACGAAATGATGATTCGTGCTATCAGCTATTTTTACAATAAAAGTAAATGTTATAGACTAAACAAAAGATTCGTGCGATAAATAAGGGACTCCATACTTTACTAAAAGTTTTGCCATAGCAATATCAAAAGTAGTAAAGTATAGATCATTACAGAAATTCCTAAAAGGGTTGATTCGAGCAAAACATTTTTTTTAACTTTACATACACTTGTCGGATAAACCCTTTCCTTAAATATACATATGTCCGATTTTAAATTAAAGCTAATGTACAGGATTCACGGATTCAGTCTACACTAGAATCGATGCATGTTTATTGTGCAGAGCTTAATTATATAACTCGCACATTATACGCTCGTGTCATTAATTTTGTATTAAACTGTACTATTTACACTTTACTAACACATTCGGGTGCTGCTAGCTGCTAAGTAAGCAACAATGGTTGGATAATATTAGTTACACAACAATAACAAAATTTCCAGATTTCATTACAGAGTCCACACGCAAGTGTTTATATGAATTAATACAAATAATTTTAATACTGAAAATATATATTCTGTTGTAACTGTCATTAGTTTAAATTTTATTTAACATAATTCTAATCGATGCTTCATTATTAAGTCTATATTGAAAACAGTTAATAAAGTTTATAAATGCATTTATTAAAAAAATTAACAGATTGAAATGAGTTCAGAATCTTTCTGTCGAGTCATAAAGTCATGTTAAGCATAAGAATAAGAATCTTTAAAACATTTATAATAAAAAACTTAACACTTGCGTCTAAATCCGTAATGTATTATACAAGTTTTTCATTTCTTCGTCTTCACCATAACCAATTTCAAACAATACATAGTAAAACATTGAATTCCAGTACTGTTTTGTAACCGATATTTGATTATATATAGCGTGAATTTGAATATACATATATCCTTAGTCTGTCACTAAACTCTATTATCTGAAAGTTGTTAATATGAAATTATTAATAAACTGTTCACATTATTATTACACTTAACTGAAGAGAAATTGAAAGCTTTCAAAAATTAAACACATTGTTCTATTACAAGAGATTAATTTTAAAAAATTCGTATAGAAAATACTTTAATATTTTGAGATTCTTAAGTAAATAATTTTTTTTTCATTTAATATTTTTATTTAATATAAAATACTAACATGAGCGTATCTAATTATTGATAAGTGTTTGTCAATGTGTGAAAGAATTCATTTTCTGTACATATCTTGTGCATGCATGATTTTTATATTTGTCGTTATATCTGGAAAACAATGCAGCTAATTCTTCGATGATCTTATGATAAGTAAATATTTGATCCTAGATATATGATGGAAAAAATAATTAATGTAAATAAAATCAAATTGTAGATCAGTTAAAATATTTACCTCAGCGAAATTGTAATATTTGTGTATGTCTATTAGTCATTGAAGACTAAATTAATTAAAAATCAATTTAATCAAAATTTCTGAGGAACCATTGATTTAAATTTTTATGGACGAAATGTGGAAATCACAAAGGTGTTCATATACATACATGTACCAATCGACAACCATTTAGATGTCATTATGTCATTACAACCATCAAGGCCATTTGGACATTTATACAAAAACATTGTCACAATTTTTTTTTAACGTTTCATGTATTAACATCTTCATTTTATAATACTAGCTCTTTTCATATTCTTTTCAGATAACATCTCCTGCTACTTTAAAAATTAATATTTAATTTAACGACAGTAAATACAGTCGATAAGTATTTCCTGCTATGAAAACCCGTAACTTCAGTGATTTTGTAACACAAATTATATAAGTAAAATGAAATTATGCATTTTACCTATTATTCAACAGCAAAACCACAGGTTTCCTCAACCGCTTGTGTAAGTTTATCAAGCATTTTCTGATAACTTGGATAACTTTCTGGAATATCTATTCGATTGAAACAGGTATGCGCTTTCGGTAAATTTTCACTCGGCGCATCGACAGCGTGAATTGTAAATAAACGAGGGCCTGCGGCTCCTGTTGATCCTACATAAAAACAGAAATAGTAAAGATAAAAATAATGCTACAAATTAAAATTGCCAGTTTCGTTGCATATATGTATTTATATGTACCTTGTAAAGCTTTAAAACCTTGTAACGGAACTCTGGAACTTCCGGTAACAAACTGAAGTAATCGAGCTCTCATTTCTTCTCCATAGGATTCCACTATTTGCCAAAACCATTTTACTACTGGCGTATCGGGAGTACAATGTTTTAATCGGGTATGCAGTTTCCAATCATTAATGTCAATAGTTCCTAAACCACCTATAACCAATTCTAATTCTCTTTCATCGAATGGTCTTAACAGTTGAGGTGGAATTAATTCATGGAATCCTTTTTGTAATGCCAGAAATTGTTGCTCAATTCCTCGCATAAAACGATAATTTACGTACAAACGGACATATTCCTTTTTATTTTCTTCCGTTACAGGAATGTCTTTACCACCGGGTTTCAGTTCATGATTTTTCAACATTCCAAAACTACTATGTTCTACTGAAAATGTAGCGTCCAATACTCCATCTATACTATTCTCTCTGTTAATAAAACAATATATTTGTATATGTTGTATAAATATGGCATACAATTCTCTTAATTTTGACTACTTACAACATCCATGTAAGACTTCTATGTAATTCTGGATCAACACCTTCTATGTCAGTAAGAGTAATTGCTTTATTAAGCAACATTTTATAAAATGGAGTTGTGAAACCACCATCTATGTGATGACCATGAAAAACAGCAATTCCTATTATCCTGCCAGCAAAATGAAAGTAAGACAGGTGCTCCGGATTTATTCCTGAATCTGGATTAATTTGAAGCGTATAATTGTCGTCCCTTGAATATTGAAATAGTCCATATTGTGGATTTAACATTTCGTGCGATAATAAATATAACCACTCCCGTGCTACTCCACCGTAATCGAGACCCTCTTCTCCACGAAATTTAACCATAAGTCTTTTACGCATATCTTTTGGTCGCATCTTCATTATCAATCTGTATGACTCCTACAAAGATAATGTAAATAAAGAGTGATGAAATATGAGATGTTTCTAAGTTGGCATCTTAAAATATGCACTGTATATTTAATTACTTCTTATTCTATCAATACATTCGAATACTCACTTCAAATATTTCGTTTCTTGACACTTCAAGTCTACAATGACCACTTTGTGGTTGGAGAGTATTTAATTCTGCTCTTAAGCATTTTAATTTTGCTACTAAATCTCGTTTATATTTTGGTAAAAGTTCATTGTCCATTAATTCCTTCGGTAATTCTGATACTGTCTGCGCACTCTGAACTGATGTATTTTCCTCTAAAATATAGATATATTAAACAAAAAATTAAAAATAATATTTTCACTAAATATGGCAGTTATGTCATATATGAACGACAAATTTTATTTGACGAATATAGATAATTAGAACACATCAATTAAGTTGTTACCTGATGAAGAATTATTATTACTGCCATTTTCTGCTCTTGGCCTTGGTTGAACTGTAGTGCATTGAACATTTGGTGATAAAGGAGTTTCTGTTTCTGCAGGTTCATTTGCAGGCGGAGTTGTATTATTTGAACTACTTGTTGTTTGATTGGTTGTACTATTTTGTCGTCTACTATGTGAACAAACAGTGTTATAATTAAACAAAACAAGAGAATGCATTAAAGTACATATAATTTACGTATACGTTTACTTTTATTATATTTATTCTTTGGAAACTTACTTTAATATATTACTTATAATTTGACTCGACAATCTAGGATCAGTAAACTGTGTAGTTCGGTTATTGTGATCTACAAAATAAACTCGACCACTTTGAGTTTGTCGCATTTCCCATCCACTGGGTAACGGTCCTAGTTCGTTAGCTAACTCATTTGCTGGTAAATCGCGAGGTATTCTAGGATCATGCCACGTAGAGGAGCCAGTAGGCACGTGATAAAAGTATACCTGTCCTTGTTGAGTTTTTCTCATTTCTTTAAATAAACATCCAATTTGCATATTTGTTTTTATATTAACAGCTTTCTTTATAAACAAATACTTACCATAACCTCTTGGTAAATCTGGTGGTTGCGGAGGGTCGAACCTCCTTTCGTTATTTAGCATTACACTATTCCTATTCCTGTTATTTCGATTAGGCCTTCGTAATTGACCATTATTAACACCACGATCTGGCCTAACATTTCCGTTCTGATTTCCATTTTGTTCATCGTTTGCTCTAACTGGTCGCCGTTCCCTTGATGATGCTGGTGTTGCATTCCTCGTATTGTGTTGATTTTGTTGATTCCTATTTGGTTGTTGAGTTGGTGTATTCCTTGGCATGTTTGGAGTAGAACTATCCCTGCTAGGTGTTCTACTAGGAGTACCATCTCCATTCCATTCTGATGTACATCTGGTAGGACTTTCAGTTCTTAAATTAGAAGGACTTCCACTGCCACTAGGTGAAGTAGGCTCAGAAGAAGGTAACGGCGGTGGCTCAGGTGTTGTTGATATAATACTATTATTAGGTCTATTAAAAAAGTAAAACTTCGTCAGTAATTTTAATACAAAGAATATAATACACCATTAACAGAGAAACTTACCGAGTATTTGGCCGAATCCACTGTGTGGTTCTAGTGTAATGATTAACATAATAAAGTCGTCCACTATGAGTTCTCCTTTCTTCCCAGCCATCTGGTAAATCAGTTGGACAACTTAGGTCTCCAAGAACATCAACAACAGCATTATGACCTACGGTATTGCTTACGGCACCATTATGACCATCTCGCGATAAAAGAGACACAACAACTTCTCCTTTAACAACGTCGGTATCATCTGAGTGCGCTTTACACAGATCTAATCGTTGATCTATAAAAGAAATATTTAATAGTTGTACACTACAAGACTATAATTAACTTCTATATGGTATTGTAAAAAAAACAATACTTACATCCTGTGTCCTTCAGCCTCTGAATCGTATTAGATAATATTCGAACACATCCTAGAAAACCTCCACCTTTCTTTTTATGAATTTTTTTATGATTCCAAACTGATATAGTTATTCCATCATCTTTACCAATGTATCTACAAAATATTAAAGACTTACATATTTTTTGTCTGCAAGATTATATCAATATAATATATGAGATATAAGTACAAGTCGTAATGTTGATTCCACATGGGATCTAAAGTTGCTTTGCACGTATGGGTACTGTGACATTGACCAGAACCATCAACAGTTATCTTAGCAAAAGGATCTGGTAAACCTAAAATACATTTATTAAAATACATTATTAGTGCATAGTTTTCAAATCCTTAATCTAAAAGGTACTTACGAAACAGATCTTTCCTGGCAAGATTACGGGCGCATAAAACTGTAAAATTTATAAAATAAGTATCCAATAATTAATTTGCGAAAATGTAATTACAATTTTTTTTATAAAATGAAATGGATAACCCACCTGTATATAAAGTTAGAGACAAAATTGAGTGGACACAACTATTTTAAGTAAAAACATTGGAATTCAATCTATCTTCCTAATTACCTTCTTTTTTACTTTTCATTACAATTGATAATATTATTAATCAATTTTAATAATAATTATATAGAAGAGTTTGATTTATTTTAACTAAATATAAATAAAATAATATTAACAATTAAAATTAAGTAAAGCAGTGGGGATAAAATTGTTGGACACATATTTTCTTCACATTCATGTCTTTTATGGATGTTTAATATTTCTTACTTTTAATTACAATAATTGTTTTTAATCACCTAAGAATACTACCTACTACATTTAAATTATCAAAAAATGTTATTTTATTTAATTTTTAGGTAACTGGTACTGTTCCATTGAACAGTTACTTAGAAATTGCATCATTCTTTGGTTTCATGTATCAGAGCGTTACCTTTGATAAGTTTGATACATTGATTAACATTAACAATCAGCATCAAATAACAATAAATTTCCCATTACAGACCAAGAAAAATAACCACCCTTTCAAATAGGACCACTTTCATGTTTTACAGTCTACGATATAAATGTGTTTCTAAGTGCTTCATTTCATTTTCTTTAAACCTTATTTTTTTCTTGTTGAATGATTAAAATTTACTTTTGCCATTCCACGCCATTTTCTTTCAGAATAACAAAACAATGTATATTTAAGCAAAGTTAAAACAAGGTTTTTATTGATTCAAATCACTAACGAACAGTTCTTTTAGCAGTATAGCGACCAGACAAATGTGTATCTGTAAATCTGTGAGTTGTTGTCATTTGAGATATATTTAGATTCAGTCGCTCAGTTATTGCGTGATGTATAGTAATTAGTTTTATTCAGCAGATTCATCCAATTCTTTTATAAAGCTGTCAATTTATAACAATCATTATTTACCATAATGTTAAATTTTATGTACTTAATCCACATATTTGCAACAATGTTCTTTGAAATATAATATTTCTTAGCAATATTTCTATCACTGAGGCATTTTGCGAATGACAAATACTTAAACCCACATACAAATTTCTTTCGACTTCCTCATCTTTTATATTAAGTGAAAAATTCCTCAAAATATATATATTAATGGATTTAAAATATTGATACTGATTGACATTCAAAATAATTTGTGTAAAAATATAAATAAATAAGTATCTATGGGCTTTGAACTCATCTAGAAAATAATGTTGACTTAATCTTGTTTGGCTCTTACTTCTAGATACTTTTACCCAAAGTACATTAAATCATTCCATAAACAGAATTACAAAAATTGTTTAAATATATAAACTATAATCATATATACACAAATTAGAAAATAATTATGTAGAGCCCACAAATTATACTATTTCTATCAAAGTATCCACTGAATTTTGTTCCTGACTGTACATGTAATTAATTTTAAGAAGTGAAACATGACCAAGTCATCAAGCATTCTTTCAACGAATATTAAATTCGTGCATTGGTACATTAGGCGTCTGACATTCGTTAATTAGACCTATTCACATTCGATTGAAGCTCGGGTATATTCAGCATTCAGTTAATCAACATGGAGCAATTTAAAATGAAAAAATACTCATAATACATCAAGCCCCTTAGGGAGTATCAAATATCGTGGGATAGTCAACGTGGGGGTGATAAATTCACAAAAATTAATGTTTTCAATCCCGAGATCTCCCAGAGTGCTCACGGTGGGGTCTTGACCTTTGATAGGGAGTTGCCATAACCAAAGGACGAAAACCCTAGTTGAACGTTTTTGTGTGTTCCTTCATTGCGCCAGTCCAACAGAACTATACTCGATATTCGCAAAAATCTGTTGAATATATTTTGAAAGGGGCCTCCATAAGGATCACGACGAGGCCATATTAACGAATACACAACAAATCAAGACGGAAAGGATCACAACGCGTGTTGGCTATCGGTCAACTTTCACACTCCTCTCACGGTAGATTCATTGCAATTTCCTGATAAACTCACTCGTTAAACGAATCTTCATGGCCCCATTCCTCCTGCTACCGCCCGGATTCGACATTTTCCACGTACATTTAACACTTCCTACCGCACATCGGCACTCTAATTAGTAAATAAAACTGCTGCTTGAAGCGGCAGTGCAATCCGCACACACGCAACCATACACAATTGACTGTTGCAGCTAGTCGACCTTACCGACTGTATCGATTGTCGACTTGAATTTCTCGAAATATATCGATAGTGCTGTACGACTTGTAGTATATGAATTTCAAATATCTTTCGAGTTTTAATTTGTAATGTAAGTTTTTCGTAATTATTTGACGAAACAAAAACGTTCATTAGTTTCCAAGTAAAGTTTCGTTAAGTTGGACCCATGTTGGAATTAATTAATTTCGATCTACATATGTAACAAATGGAACATAGTTCATCGAGATGAAAATAAAAGTAAATAACAGTAGTTATAATACATTATATTTATAAAAACGTGTATAAATAACAGCAAACATAATACATTATTTATTTGTTACGTAATAATTAAGTTATAGTGGATATGATAATATTCTATCAAAATTACGGTCTGTTAGTGAAAGTTCAATTAATAATCAAGACTTTAAATTATGAATTTTAAACTATAAATTATACTTACTCAGTAGAAAATTCTGTAATTTCCATAATCTTCGATTAGAAATTGAATTCTAATTTATCAATTTGGAAAAATTGCAACTTTGCTTCTTATTGAACGTGATTGAATTATACAGTAAATTTTTGTTCTTCATTTAACAAAAATTTCAATTACTAATAAGAAACTAATTGAAAAAGATTACAATTAAAATTAAGTTTTACTTTTCAGTTTGAAAAGTTTGTATTAAAGAATATACTTTTAATTAGAAAGTTTTTCGATTAATAATTTTATTCTGAATTAAATAGTTTGCAATTATTGATTAAATTTTAATTGCTTAATTCATAATAAGTTAATTAAAAATTTCGAAATCTTGACTTTCACACAAATTCTTTATAATTATCTCACGAAATAAGGACGATAATTAGTCTCCAAGCTAGCTTTAATTAATCGAGAACTGTGTCTGAATTAATTGAATAATTTGAGGCTGTTTTAATTAATTTATTCGATGCTATATGAAATATAACAATTAATTCAATGTTACATAATTTCTCAGCAAGAAATTCAATGTTTCTTTTTCTCAATAAAAATGGTTCTTACTACTAAAATATATCTCAATTTTTATTGAACAAAGTTGTACCATGATTTCTACTAATAATTTATGGAAATTTTATATTTTCTTTGTATTTATATGATTTTACTTTAACGATATTATATTTATAAAATTGTTGTGTAAATATGTTATTTTTTTATTTATCAAACTTCTGTTTGACGATATATTTATTTTGTTAATTATTTTTCGTTCAGTATAGATATAAACATAAATTAAAAATATGAAATAAATAAGGTAAATGAAATACAAGTGTATAACGTATAAGATAAAATTTAAACGGTGATTATTACAGCTAATATTTATTAATAATGTTCGTAATAAACCATAATTTGTATTTGTAAAAATTTCCATTCATTTCAAATTCTTTTGCGATATATAAAAAAATAAATGTGAATGTTATGCATACGTACAGTATACGCAAAAATATATCATGAGAATAAAAGCATTTAACAGGAATTAAAGAGAACAGAAAAACGTGTAATAAGAATTAAAGAAAATGATTTATTTTACACAATTGTGCATTCGGGAATTGAACGCAAGGTACATGAATCTGTCGTAAAAGTGAAGAGAAATACAAAACGTATAAATTAACACAATAACTGAAACGAATGTTAGCGAGAATTATCGTAAGGTAAAATTAATACAATAAAATAAAATGATTATATAATAAAAATATATGAATATGTAATAAAATACACATTTTACGCGATGATCGTAATTTAGCGAGTTGCACTGTACGGTCTGCAACCATCATGATTATAACTTTCACTGGCCTCACTTTTCAAAGAGACTACCTCACATTCTAGAGAAATATTTGATTACATATACTGCCGTTGCAAAATCGAAAATGCAAAAAGGGAAAACTTTTTGAACAAATCTGAAACCGTGCAGAAAACTAACGTCACAAGGTTGCAAACCTGTAACCGCGCATAATTATCAAGATGTAAAAAGGACTTTAACTATAATAATGGAAAAAAGAGAAAGTAACACGAATTAGCAAACTATCATAGATTTTTGCGCATTAATTGTGTAATAAATTTTTTATTTTTCAGTATAAGCATCCGAAAGATTTCCCTAGCAACGAACCTAACAATTAATCAAGAATTACTCTTATTTGTACTCTACGTTTCGCTTGTATACATTGTCTCGTGCGAATTAGCAGAATCGTTAACATTTTCAACGAAAGATGTTCCTTAACCCCTTGCCATACTTTGACGAGGTTCACTCGTGACGCACATGCAGCTCAAACGTGATAAAACTTACTAAAAATTTGTAATACTTTAATATGTAACGACAATGTACAATTATAATTTACATAATCAAGGATCATCGGATACGAAGCGCGCATAACATTTTAACTTTTTTTGTTCGTATTAATATTATAGCTGCAAATAGTTGGTTCTGACTGACGCACTAGAAAAATAAATTGTATGGCAAGGGGTTAAAGACGTAGAACGAAACCATAATATACTCTTTGGCAGTATCTTGATAATTGTTCCGTAAATTTATTGTTACAGAATGTGACTTCCGTTGAGAACGATTGACGATTGTGTGATTTTAGCTTTTCTTTTTCGATCGATCTTAAGATTCTCCCCGGTACGTCAGGAATGCGTCCAGGAGAAACAGTGCACCCTCGAATATGCAGATTACGCCTTTTGCGAGTCCTGTGTCGCGGAATGAACTTTTGAAGGCCATGTGTGAGAAGAAGTCGATGTTCAAAGCACCGGCAATGATAAACAGAACGCATCCAACGATGGAGAAGTAGAGATCCTGCAAATAACAGATTTTTATTACTCGCCTCCGTATTAATTTTGTTTGTTTTTTCTGTAACTTATTTGGGTAAATATTGGCGAAAGATGACTCAACCCCAATGACCTTGATATGTATTCTCGAGTTCGCCGTGTTCTTTATAACATTTTTTTATTACTTAATTGACGCTCATTGTTTATTACAAAGTTATGAACAAAAAAGTATTTGGAGAAATATTAATCAAAATTAGCCTAACCCAACCTAGCATGCTTTATAATTCATTGTATCTATTCTCTTGTAATTATTAGATATAATAATTATTATATATTACATATATTATTAGATATAATGATTATTATGTACGCATTCACTTTTAACACTAGATTTACGGTTAATGATCATTTGTCCTTAAACTGAAGCTAAACTATAAAGGTAACTAAATAATGGATAATACATAAACCAGCTGATACAATGATTCTTTATCTCGATTAAGGTTATCATACATTTTTACAAAAATTTCTTAATAATTTTTGTAATGTGAAATAAGAAATCTAAGATCCGTCATTTTGACGGGTTCCGTAAATCTAGTGTTAATTATGTTATAAAACAGGTTAAGTCGGGTTAGGTTAGAACAGTATTCCTCAGGTTACACCGAAATTCAAAATGACTGAAATCTTGTGGTACTGAGCGGTTCGGTAGCTTAATTAATACACGGAGTTTAATACTTAAACACAGAATATTCAGGTACAATTACAATATAATCCTTGATCGAACAATATTCAATTAATAATTACAATTTAATTGTAGTGTGGTACTGCGCGGTTCGGTAGCTAATAAGCCCTCCCTTCCGCGACAGCCCATCGCGACCCGCACTCACACACACACATACATACCATTACTCGGCAGTACCGTGCACGGTGCTGCCCTAGCCCGTATACAACAATCTGTTCAGCATGATTTATAAATTCACCCTTTATGTAGTCTCGAGTAGGTGTGGCTCTAAATATTTAAACTGCAGCCAAAGACATCAACTTTTTCGTTGCCAGATTACTTACAAAGCTTAACATTAACAAATCTTTTATGGTAATAATAACTTTTTAACGAATAATGAACGATGATTAAGTTATGGGGAAATGTTATTCGGGAATATGTACCCTTCATAATGTATGTCAAGGTTAGGGTCATTGGGGCTGGGTCCCTTTTGGGTAAATCAATATACAATTCCGCTGTTTGTTAACCAGGAACGGCTATGTCGAGAGAGCAACGTATTACTCGTGTATATTTTTGTTAATTTTTCAAGATTTCGAAATTAGTATAAGTTATAAGAAAAAATGAAACGAATAAAAAAGATGGTAGAAATGTTACAAAATAAATCATAAAGAAGTAATTTATTCACTCCTTGCTGAAACTATGTATTAGGATATTGTTTGCAGTTAAATGTAAAAAGTTAATAGTGAAGTTTTTATCTAATAATAATTCATGGTAGGAGTTTGAATATTTGAAGTTGTGGGAACTGGGCATTTGTAAGTTTGAAGATCTCGCGAGTGGTTATCACTGAGTTTTGGAATTTGCCAACTCGAACATTTCGAAATTGAGGAATTGCAAATGTGGATATCGAAGAGTAGAAAATTTTGATATTTAGAAATCTGAAATTTGAAGATTCGAAAATTTGGAAATTGTATATTTGGATCTTTGGGAACTTTGAAATTTAAATATATGTAAAATTCCGAAATTTGGGGATTGAGGATTTAGAATCATAGACATTTGGAGAATTTGCGAATTTGAGTGATCGAATAATCGAATAATCGAATAATAGAATAATAGAATGATTGAATAATAGAATAACTACAAATTTGAAAATTTGAGTACTTAAAAATGTGGAAATTTAAATACTTGAATATTTAAAAATCTGAAAATTTGAATATCTAAAAATTTTAACATTTTAACACGTAAAGTAGGGAATTTGATAAATTAAGGAGAAATGGTAATCTGCGAATAAAAATTGGATATTAAAATGAATATCTAAGAAGTCACTTACTACAACAGAGTAAAATGCACTAAAAATTAATGATAACTTACCACACGACGATCAACCGGTGCTCCCAGAAGATTACCAATAAATAGTCCCACAAGAATAATTAAATATCCGCCGATTGTACCCATTGTAATCATTGCTGAATGCTGACTTCCAGCATTGAATGAGTGATAGTGCAGGCCTATGAGGATGCATACTATTATCTAAAATCAATGAAAATAAATGTCACTTTAAATACGGTCGTCTATATGTGCATGAAAATGAGATAATTTATTTTAGATAATATTAATGAAGTAAGACAAACTCGTTATCATAAATCAAATTTTCTAAATTATAAATCATTAAAGAATGCAATTCATATGTTTATAATTTTTAAATTAATTAAATCGCAAGTTCCCTTATGTTAAACTCACAAAATCTCCAAGTTTTAAATTTTCTTAAATTTCCAAGTTTCTAAATCCCAAAATTCTTAATTCCCAATTTCCTTTAATGTTTAAATCCTCAAATCCCAAAGTTTTTTATCATATTTTAAATTTGTATGTTTTTAAATACAAAAATTTCTCAGTTCTGAAATTTTCAAAGTACTAAATATCCAATCTGCAAATTCTCAAATTCCAAATTTGCCAAGTCACCATATTACTAAATTCCGTAAATCCCGAATTTCGAACGTGTAAAACCACAAAAATTCCCAAAACTCTAATTCCAAAATTTATCAAGTTACATATTAGATTCCCAAGTTCCCAAAATCTCGAAACTCCAAACTCCCAGGTTTTCAAAATCCTCAAATCTCAAATTCCAAACTTCCAAGTTACCAAATACACTAAATTTCCAAATTCCCAAATTCCAAATGTGGCAAATCAACAAATGTCCAAATTACCAAATTCTTAAATTCCCAAATATCCAAAATCTCAAATCCCACATTTATCAAACCACCAAATTCTAAATTCTCACACTCAAATATCTCCAATCCAATATCATCAATTTAATGAACAGGAACCCTCAAATATAAACAATGTACATTGATCGTCCAAAATCTCTGCAGGGATTACAGCTAAATCATCAAAAGAATACATTGAGCATAGTTTTTCTAAACGGTTTATCGTTTTTATTTTATCGATAAGCTTTCGGATCTAGGTCGACGAAACAAGCGCATCGACACTATCGGTAATCCCCACAAGTAACCCAATAGAATTATACTATTGTGCTCTAGTTACCAACTACATTCTATTTTGCAAGCATCACATTTATAACTAGATTGCTGAAGCCCGTAAATATGACGAATCCTAGATTTCCTATTTCAAATTAGAGAAATAAAGAAAGTTTTTGCCAAAACATTAACAATCATCGAGATAAAGAACCATTGCATAATCTAGTTTATATATTAACCATTATTTATTTATTTTTATAGTATAAAAACAAAATCTATGTGTTCTTCAAATCGGTCGCAGGAGTGAAAATATTGTATTTTTTGTTTTCTGGTAATTTTCCTGTATGTTTGACACTATCATTATCATTATGTGCGCATGTATCATTATTTTCTATTAACGTTCAATATACATTTTAATTTATTATTATAAAAATTAATTTATAGATTATCTCATAAATTACTTAAATTTAATTAAATTAATTTTCTATATAAAAAATTAATGTTTTAAATTTATAAATTCAATTTATTTAAAAAAAAAACTAGATATTAATAAAATTGACTAACATTTAATCTCTAAATTTATATTATAAATTTAATTGACACTAAATTTACGGAATCCGTAAAAATGGCGGAGGATATATCTTTTATTATAAATCAAGAAAATCAGAAGCTTTTGTCAAAGTGTAAATTAATCTCAATCGAGAGGAAAAGTCATTGCGAAAGCTGGTTGGCATATTATCTATAATTTATTTATTTTCCTAGTTTAGTTTTAATTTAAGTATAAGTGGATATTAAACGTTAGTAAATCTGAGGATAACCAAGTATTCGATTTATCGATACATTAGTGAACTGTTAACTCGTCGTAGAAAGCATTCGTTCGTCATACTCGATGTTATATTCATAACGTGATAATCATGTTCACCTCGCTATAATGCTTATTGCATTATTAATTAGACACATACTAATGATTACGTCATGTTTCCATTTTGCACTACGTGATTCGAGGCGAATTCCTTGAACGTTTTCCCTAACAGTACCATTGTTTCATTTTGGTTTCGTGTGGAAGATGAATGTATTGTTTCATCTAGTTATAAATTATTTTTGAAATTATTAAATTATTGTTACGGATGATTAGCGATGTTGCATTGGAATGGTTCATTTTTGAATTAGTAAATGGTTACATTGAATTCTTGTTAGCTTTTTCCTGATGATGACGTTTTAAAATTATAAATTGTATATTTGATAATATTGTAAATTTGTGCTTACACTGTTTTAATGTATTTATTTGTAGTTTGTATTTTATACAAGATTAAGAAAAATGAATATAGAACTAATTAGGTTTTTATTTGAAGCTAAAGTACTTTAAGGGGTGGTATTTATAACAATATGTTGCTATTGTATATTGTTACAATAAAAATGATTAATTTTTTAAATATATTATTTAATATATTTCTGTAATATATTGTAAAAATGACTCATTTTTGCTCTATATTGTTATAATAAAAAATTGGAATTCTAATAATTCTAATTTAATTACTCGCTGTGTTTTAAATATTTTATTCATGATTCTTTAATTTTGTAAAAATTATAAAATATACCACAAACTGTCACATCTGAAATTCCATTTTTAAAGATGGACAACGTTTACAAACAATTTTTAATTCTATTTGAAGAAGCTATTTAATTCTACTCAGTCCGATATTCTATTATTATATTAAAAATCGTAAGCAAAAATGACAATAGAAAAGGTTATAAACAGTGAAATCGAATAATAAAAGTTGCAAAAAGTATTTCAAGCAATTGTTACAATTTAATTTAAATTTTAAACGTAAAACATATTTATAAACATTTTCAAATCTAATTTACAAACATAACAATAAAATTATGTGTTTAAAGATATAAATAAACTTAGAGAATGCAGAATTGTAAATGTAAAACTGTAAAAATAACAAAATGAAAATTTGTATGAAACTTAGTCGAGGTGATTGAAGAAATTTAATGGCGAGTGAAATACTAATTGAACTTCCGGTTCAAGGCTAGATTATAATGGGAAGAAAATTCCCGTTGCCATAATTCTCAACTATTATGTCATTCTTCACTCTGATAGATTTACAGTTTAAGAGGTGTACGTCTACTTTGTTCGCATTGTACTCGAGATTTCAACGTTCCACACAGAACTGAGTTAATGCAGAAAAGCGTGAAATCCAGGTCGACGTACCATATAAAATTATCCTTCGATCAGTTCGAGTAAACCAACAATGTAAACAAGCTTTCTCTACGAATTGGCTAATGTTAAAAGTGTACTAGAATAATACGATTTACCGTTAAAATAAAGTATTAACATAAATGCAAATCATTCATAGGAAGTTACTGTTTTTGTATGTAGATTATGTTATATAAATAGAACAGAAGTAACATCGTTGACTGTTTGTTTCATAATTTCATTACTAATTATGAAATTTGCAATTAACAAATATTTAATGAAATATTGACGAAAACTTTAGTCAATTTTAAATTATCGACAATAATTTCATTATAATTTAATTTTAAACTGTTTACAATAATTCTGTTACTTTAAACTCAAATAATTTACTATAATTTTATTAATTTAATTTTAAAAAATCGCAAGAAAAAAGTTTTAAAAATGGTAGATGAGAATTTAAAGTAAATTCAATGAATTGATATCAGTTATCAATTTTAAACGAAGTTTGGAAATAGTACGTAAACAAAATTATTGATTTGAAGCAAAATTCTGCACATCGAATCATTGCTATAAATATTTATAACTTCTACTTACTATTTTAAGTAAGAATGATAGAGTTGTCATATGTTGCTGCAGAATTGGGTATGCAAAATTAACACATAGACAATAGACAAATCATCACCGAAAATGTACAAGGCATGCATTGTCAAATCACAATAAGATACTTATTATACAGGGTATTTGTAATGTTGTAAAACAATCTCATCAACATTTGGAAAGCAAATTTTGCGTAATAAAATAAATTAAAAATGTAGAATAACACTTTCCAATGCGATGCTTGGTTCTTTAAAAAATCGATGTCGAATACATTCGTCGAACAAATGAAATTTATCGTTGTTATTTTTATTCTTTGCGTCGAATTATATTAATAGAAAAAGCACACGTTTTCAACAGTTTTTACATGAAATTCGTGGGAAACAATAATTTAATTTTATTATTTATACTTTGCTATTAAATATCATAAGTTTGAGCAGTAATATAATCTGTATATTGTAAATGTTCTTGCACCCCTATATCCCTAGATCTTTAAGTTCCTTGATTTCTATATCTCTCGATCCTTACATATCTAAATACTTACAATTAAATAGCTAGACCCCTAAATTCCTTGATCTTTAGATCCCCACATACCTACTTAAATACTTAGATCCTCAGAACCAGACCTCTACATCCCTAGATCTCTAGATCCTTGGATCTTCAGGTTCACTGGTTTCTAGGTCCCTAGATCCCTACATCTATATATCTCCTAGATTCCTAGATTCTTCAATTCTCAGATCTCTAAGTCTCCAGATTCCCACCTATAAATCTAGTTACTTAGAGTACCTAGATATTTAAATAGTTAGATATCTAGATACCTGGATACTTACGCAGCTACTTCCAAAAATATCTAAATTTAGATCATTAAATCTCCAAATTCCTGCACCTTCAAGATCTATGTATATTTCCAAATATCTATATTTTTCGATTGCTATATTCCCCGAACCATAGATCTCAAAATAGTGTATGCCGACATTTATACACGATATTTGATATTTCAGGTGTAGCTAAATTGTTGGGCATTCAACGTATGTAATGTTTAATGCTCATAATTCGTTGATTCACTTACCAATTCCAAGAATTTGATGACAGCGAGTCTGGTGATTTGAGCCATTTTGATTTATCTGGAAGAAACCATGGTTTATTAGTATAACTTTCCGTGACTTGCGTTTTACAGAAATAAATTTTGCACTTATTTTATTTTCGTAATGTTACTTTTGATTGTTATAAATTACTGTTACTTTGATTTTTACAAATAAAATTGCATATTAATAAGCAACAAGTATTTAAATGGAGGAAACGTTGTTGATGTAACAATTCGATTTACTATTTGAATCATTCAACATTTTATAAAAATACTTGTAAAACCACAAATCGAAAACGTGTCTCATTATTTCTAGTAAGTACGAATCAAAGAGGGCAATGTGATATTAAATCATTTACAAAATCTAATTGTTATTACTTATGGAATCAGCACGTTCCATATTGTTAAATTAATTCATGCAATTATTAATTCTATTTAACTTGATATTTTCAAAACCAAAAATAATTTTGAACAAGCAATAGGTTTGTTAAATACAGGATACGTATTTATTTTTATTTTTCAAGCAAAATCGTGCATAATACTTTATCTATACGTAATAATATATTCAGGAGCGATATTGATAATTAAAATAACTTTGTTTAAAGGAAAAATTTGGTTAATCTTTTAATTCGCGCTTCAATAAAGAGCAAATGTCACGGGCTGATATGATAATAAATTAAATATAATAAATTAATCACATATTTACCGTCAATGATACGACATTGATCGATATATTTAACTATATTTTCTTAAATGTCAATGTTATCGGTGTTATTGCACAAAGTCTATTCAGAATGATGTATAAACGCTGAAACGATTAAAATCAGTTTCAAACTAAGGAAACAAATATATAATAAACGAAGATCAACCTGAAGTTATCATATTCGCAAAAATGATTAAAAACTTTTGAATTTTAGCAGAAAGTAGCCATTTTCATTTTAATAAATCAAGATTTTCGAGAAGCACAGGTTAAAAGTTCTCGTAAAGTTTAAATAAATATTGTATCAAATAATTAAACGTTTTGTATCGTTCCTTAACGCAATGTTTAAATTATTTAGAGGTTCCTCACTTTGGTTTCTTTTTAGAAGAGGGGTCAGTACAAGGTATCTTTTTTGAACTAATTTTATGAAATTCTTTAATACAAATAACATTTAGTTATAGAAATTTGAATTATTTGAGTACTTTAAACAGCATCCAATAATGTACAGAGGTAATGTTCAGTTAAAAATATGATTTATGTATTTTTTTAAACAGATGAGTAGAATCATTAAAGCATCGTTAAAACAAGTATTATTAATTTATTAATAATTACTAGCGTTAGGAATCATTATATACATAGAACATCCATTGTAATAAATGAAATTTGGACAATTAGTTTACAAATTTACAAACATTGTAATATTATGTTACTTGATCAGTTATCAAATTTTAAATTTTAGAAATATGGCAATTTGAAAAATTTGGAACACTTGAAATATTTGAGAAATTTGGAAGGTTTGATCAAATTTGGGAAATTAAAAAATTTGGAAGCTTTGGAAAATCTGGCAAATCAAAAATTTGGAACATTTGGAAAATTTGGATGGTTTGAAAAATCTGGGAAATAAAAAATTTGGAAGGTTTGAAAAATCTGGGAAATCAAAAATTTGGAATATTTAGAAAATTTGGAAGGTTTGAAAAATCTGGGAAATAAAAAATTTGGAATATTTGGAAAATTTGAAAAATTCAGAAAATCAAAAAATGTTGACAGTTCGATAATGGAATATTTGGACATTTGCAATCCTGGAATACCAGAATTTGCAAAATTTAGCACTTTGTTTATTTGAAATTTATGAATTTAGAAATTTATGAAATTAGAAACATGAAATTTTAACCACTTTAGAAATTTGGAATTTTAGAAATTTAAAAACATCAAATTTTCTAATTGCAACGATGACAACACATCAGTGTCCACAGTGATCTCATAAAATTGTGCAATTTCTTTCCTTCGTTTCTTTGTAAATTTTAAAGGTCATAAATGTAATCCATTTTATATGCATGTAATAAAACTGTATATTTTCAAGTTTAAATCGGGAGAGTCATGTCCAACAATAACTGCGTGATGTTATTGTACAGTTACCCAATAGATGACACAAGAGTTACTGTATCAGCGGTGACTACGCTCAGTGCCATCGCTAGAAATTGTGGTGCCCGGTCACAAATGAAGACACTGATAAGGCAAAGTGCATTTTTTCTATTTTTCTAGTAAAAAATTATTTGACTAAAAACAAATATGAATGAACTATCACAAACACAAAATATAATTTAATTCATTTGCAGTAAATATTATAACAATATTTAATTTCAACATTTCCACCCAATTATAATCCACCCAATTTTTAAAATTCAAAATAAATAAGAAAATGATAAAACATAAATTAATAAATACACTAATTCTTTATCCCTATGAAGATCAACGCAAATTGAAAAAAAATTAAATTAACAAATCTCGTAACTTAAAATAAAAAACTTGTAAAACAAATATTACGTAACCTCAATAATTTTAGTGATAAAATACTTTTAATGAGAGTAATTACTGTAAACTTAATAAAAATAACTGATTTTAATCATTTATTAATTTAATTTCGTTATGCAGCTATTCAGTTAGTTATTGCTTATTTCGATAATAATTAATATGTAATGTTAAATTGTGATGTTAACACATTGTAGTGCATAACACACAAACAAATTATAAAATTATTTATAGTATTAATTTTATAACACTGGCTCTCAAGAAGTTCTTTATATACTTTTATTACTGACCCTAATAATTTTGTTTTCAATACATAACTACTCCTAGTCATTTTTTTTCAATGAGTAGAAGGTTCAATTAATGTTTGTTTCGCATAAATAATTGTAAGTGCATAATACGTATTACTAGTATTACTTAATTCCTAAGATTGACTTTATAATGAATAGTACTGGTTTGATTCAAGTTGATTTCATTGGAATACTTGATCTTTTCCACTTGCACAACACTAGGGCTCAGTAGCACGAACTATCACACATGTATGTAATTTACGTTGACCATGTAATTCCAAAAATGGACAGAATGAATAAAGTGCGGTAGAAATGCGAGCGCCTGATACGAATATTTACACCTTCATTTCACTCGTGGTGCACGTATAAGTACTGCTTTTGTGAATTCGACATTTCGTGAAATTTTAACAATTCTGTACGAAACTTGAAACTATAAAATGTATTGATCAAATAATTAATACTAATAAAATATATAAATTAATTAAATAATTGAACAAAAGGCAAACTGTTGTTTTGACAAACAATTTGCAATAATATTTAAATATATAGTACGTATTTGTAGAATTTTAAATATTTTAGAATAACATTTAAAATAACGAGTAAACATTAATAATCATTATAAAAATTAAAAATGTTAGATAATATATTATTGTACAGTAGTATATTATGTATGGAATAATGGACAAAATAATGTAACTATTAAGATTCGTTGAATTAATGACTATTTGTAAAATATGTGTACATACATGTGGGTTGATGCTTTATATACCGGGTGAAAAAGAAGAAAGAATCATATGTGTGTATAAATATATTGTATGTACATAATAATACAGTTTAATATTTATTCATTTTTATTTGATTAATATTTTTAGATCTTTATTAAACACGATTATTATTAATAAATAAAATATTATTAAATTCGGCTGCGTTTATACGATTAACTTATTATACCTAGATTTATAGATATTATTGTATATTTGTACTAGTTTCTTAAATGTAACATTTACTTTATTATTATTTCAGAATGTTGATATTTAAATTCTTTAACACTTATTTGCAACAATTATACCAACCTAGATATAACAAATATATTACTCTACTTAAACATCCAGTAATAATTTGATTGAGTAATAGTATAAATAATTTAATAAAATACTGAATGAAGAAAAAAATACAACGAATATCATTTACAGCTTCAAAATTATTTATTTTGTATGTTTTTAGTCATTTGTCATAACACCACTTGTAATATTCCATCTTTATAATTTTTTTTATATTTAATGTAAATTATTACTAATTTTAAATACACAGAATTTAAATTTACAATAAAAAGATACTGTGGAAAGATAAATATGTTTTTTGAATCTCATCACTAATTCTCGTAACACGTTTTCTTTGTATCAAAATTGTAAACATAAATGGCATTCGACATCATACGGTGAACAAAAAGTTTCGAAGAAACTGTTGTGTATAAAACACAGTGTATTCCCAATACATAACTCGCATCGTAATCTACGAAAATATGTAACGATTCAACAGAAGAATATGCGAAGGTCCTTAGAAATTTGTTTACACGATGATTCTGACAATACCTATACATATATGTACATATAAATCGGCGAAAGAAAGCGAGAGAAAAGTAGGAGATAAAAAATTATAATGGCGTGTCACGTCTTGGGGCACGAAGCAAATTTAACGCTGAAAAGAAAGCTGCACTTTCACGCGTGTAATCTTCGGCTGAAAAACCTTGACATACATTTTGCAATACTTTTCAAAGTAATGAAAAATTACGACAAAAACTAGTAAAAATAATATTGAAAATAATTTATATTCGTTCCTATCGTGTATTAGTTCCATTTGAAACAACAGCATGTTGATCAGTTTGTGAAAGAAAAAGTTTAAAAAGGTATAATTTAATGTTCATTGATTTATTATATTTAAATGTTATATTAATTTATATCATAACTCTTATAGAAAAATATTAATATTCCCATAAATTGTTTACTAATGTTTAATAACATGTTCATTCATTAAATTTGTCAATGATATAACATATATACATACTGTATATGTACATACACATGAATATGTATTATATGTAGTATTACATATAAATTAAGCAGTTTAATCTTCATATTTAGAAATTATTTTCAGTTCAAGTTTCTCATAAATAAATATATCCAATTTATAAGATTTAAAAAAATTAGTAAATGAGGAAATTATCACTTACTAAATTTCTTATTATTATTCGTTTCTATTCAACCTTGTGGTATTATAAAATAAATTCATTCTCACGTTTAAAAAAATTATTTCAATATTAAGTTTTCCAAAAGTAAATCTGTTCAATCCTCAACATTTAAAAAACTGTTATAATGTAACCAAAAAGAATAATAATTACATATTTATATATGTACATAAGTAATTCAATTCTTTTTAACATTAGAAATTATCAACAATGTTTCTATCATTTATAAATAAGAAATAATGTATATACGTAAAATGTATGTATGGACTTATTTTGTTATTTACAAATGTCAGTCCAGTATTACTATATTTGTTACTATCATTATTACTATTACTATTACTGCTCTTCTTACTATTACCTATTTTGATCTTGTTGTTTCCGTTTTTTGTTATTACTACTATTTTTGGTTATGTTCATTATGAGTTACGTAATGTTATGGCAATGTTTGTTTCCTGTCATATAACTGTGTGTACGTTTTAAAGGGATCAAGATGGAAGACGATTTTTGAAATAGGTGTCAACTAAGAACAATTTGCATATGAATGAAATCCGGTTAGATTAGATATGATTGCTCTCTCCGCTTATTCATAACTATTTCATATCGCGCCTTATCGCATGACACTGCCCAGTGAATGTGATTGCTATTATCACTCGTAAAAAAAGTCTGATTCATGCGGATGGTAAGAAAAAAATGTTAATCTCTTTTTATCATTACTCCTACATTATTACTTCTACAGTTTATAATGTTCACATGTTTCAATTTATTGATATAATAAATATTCGCTCAATGTTATTATTAGAAATGGTTTTACAAATATAATTTTAGTACAACTCCTTATAACTAATTTAATATAATTTACTATAAATAAGTGTAAATGTTTTATATAAAATTTATAAAATTTTACTTAGTAAGTGGACTTTTTATATAAAATTATATACATATAGAAATTATATGCATAAACAACTTTATACGAAACATATTATGAAATAATTAGTTTCTAACATAAGCAACATACTTAGATAATGATTTATAAAATTAAGAATGTTATTTTGTATAAAAAGTATTACACGAATAATATTCTATACTTGCTAAGTTAAATATGTTTAAGTATCAAACTGAATGTATAGTTGAAATTTAGTTAAATAATTATCATTATTTTATTTCGGAATAAAAATAATAAATAACAATGTGAAATAATAATTTGATGTAAAATAATAAATTATTTATGACAAAGTGTTTAATTATTAAAAAACAGTACACTTGTATACGTATTATTTATAAAGCAATCATTAATTTAATTGTAAATCACATGTAAAATTAACAGAAAACATAATTAGTATTTGTTTTTCTATTTAATTTAATCTAATTTTAATCAAACAGAAGCGTATCTTCAAAATGTTATTGAAATTAACAAAGAATGATGATTACACGCCTATAAATTCAAGTCAATGAACAACTAAAACGAGTAACTAGCTGCAAAACTTTACTAAAGGAAACAGAACAATGTTTCAAGACTTTTCTGAAGCATCAGACACAAATAAAAAAAGAAAAATATTCACTTCTACACCAATCACTATATCACTAACTCCGAATAAAAACGTCAATATTAAAAATTAATGATAAATAATAAATTACACATGCACTGTATATTTGACCAAGCATGAAACAAAAGTGGGTCAATTCGAGTAAATTAAAAACAATCTCGCATTAAAAACCGCCATCAAAAGAAACTTAAAATTTCCAATAAACCCTCTGCCTCGTTCCCATTTTCATTTTAATCTTCAAAAAATTATAAACACTATTTATACCATTATAATATGATTCACGTTGTATACAATTTTGAGGCCACGTAGAGTTAAAAATATTATTTTTATCGGCAGTTTAATTTCTCTCGATTCGACAAATAGCGACACGTAGAAGTCGACCCAGTTTTTCTCGAAATCCGTTGTTTATCGAAGAGAAACTTACATGAGAACTGACAACTCAGCTAACAGAGATGCTCACAAGACGATGGTTCAGCAACGACTAGATGTTGAAGACACGAATGCGTGCCATGAAAGAGCAACCGAGCTACGTTTTTTTCCTCACGAAAACACGGCACACGTTTACACGAACTAAAGCTCGAATACACATTGTGTATAGTCTGAGCTTCAACATGACTATAGTCACGGTTTCTTTAGCCGGGACGCTATAGCAGCATCCCTCAAATTGCTTCCTGTTATCGTTATGGTGATCTAACGCATTCGTTCATCCCTTTTAAAATAGAACACCTTGTACGAAATCGAAGCAATCTTGTAATTTATCAAAATTTGCCTAAATTACAGAAATTCATGGAAGTTATGTACATTGTTGTGAGTTACAGACATTTTTGTACATTATACAAATTTTTGTGAGTTACAAAGAATTTTGTAAATTATAGATATTATTGTGCATTCTAAGAATTCTTGTAAAGTATTCACATTCTTAAGTATATTATACAAAGTATACATTGTACATTATAAGTACTTGTGATTTATAAAAATTTTCGTAAAAAAAAAAGAAAATTTGTGTAAATTCAACTTTGAGACTTTGTTATTTAAAGAATTTATGAAAGTTTACGTTTTCTTTTCTTAATCGAATTTCTTAAACGCTGGAGGTGCTAGAAGAAATAGTATAAATGCAAGAATCTATAAAGAGTGTTTATTGAATGTCAAAAGTCTATGTATATGTATATAGATATATTGCAGATATGCATTTGTGTCAAATATTGTAAACAACGATAAAGAAATGGTTCGGTAAAATAAAATCGTATTACACTGATAAATATGTTCGTAATCTTTCCACGTATTTTGTTTCAAAATCTCCCAGATACCAACAAAGTGATTACGCTTTCAGTGCAAATACTATTTGGGAGAAACGATTGTTCATTGAAAATTATCATTCACTTAAATCAATCGTTATGTTCCAAATTTAGTTATTAGTGTAATACAATAAATATTTACCGTAAGTTAGTTCTACTCGTTCAAATTTTAAAACTTGAGTTTCCAAAAAAAATTTGCCAAATTTCCAAATTTCTAAATCTCCAAATTTCTAAATTTCTAAATCACCAAATTTTCAAATTTCTAAATCACCAAATTTCCAAATTTCTAAATTTCCAAATTTCCAAATTTCTAAATTTCCAAATTTCCAAATTTCCAAATTTCCAAATTTCCAAATTTCCAAATTTCCAAATTCCCATATTTCTAAATCACCAAATTTCCAAATTTCTAAATTCCTATATTTCTAAATTTCTAAATTTCTAAATTTCTAAATTACCAAATTTCCAAATTCCCATATTTCTAAATCACCAAATTTCCAAATTTCCAAATTCCCATATTTCTAAATCACCAAATTTCCAAATTTCTAAATTTCCAAATTTCCAAATTTCCAAATTTCTATATTTCTAAATTTTCGAATTTCATAGTTTATAAATTCTTAAATTCCCGAGTTACCAACTTCACAAATTCCAAGATTTCAAAAGTTCAACCTGCTGAAATTTCCAATTTTCTATACCTGAAAGTTTAATAATCCGACTACCGCTTTTTTATCAGTTGGAGTCGTCTCAATCAATACCGGATATTATTATCATCATTTGATGATAATCTAATTGAACTTAGTATTGCCAAAAAACATTTCATGATATCGAAATAAAATATATGTCTTGAATAGCAACATTGTTTACGAAGAAAGTGCAATCGATAAACGCTTTTCTACGAAAAAATTTATCGGGTTAATGTGGTGTCATTTATTTCCGATTAACAATCACGTTATCAAGAATTTTACTTTAAAAATATTACTTTCTGTATACTAACAATAAGTGTTTATTATATATGTATATAACATATTCTAACACATTATGCGTACAGTATGTTCGTTCAGTTACTATTACAAATTAAATGTACAGTCGTGGATAAAATTAAGTGGACGGGTATCATAAATAACAAAAGGTTAATTTAATTTAACTAATAATGCCTATAAATCAAAACTTTAATTGCACAATTATACACGTTAAATAATGTTTTCTCAAGTCTACAAAAATATTTCACGTTCTAATTTAAAAATTTATTTACAACATTGTAATAAAACAAACAATTTTTTTACATTTCTACAATGTCCACTTAATTTTGTCCACGAGTGTAGTTTCGCTCAATAATAATTACTCAGCCTGCATTTTGTTTTTTAATCGAAGGACATAATTTAAATTCCGATAAACTGCGTTGATTCATTTCTCGCTTACGCACGAGAAACATTGAAATCGTTACAAACTAACTCACGTGATTCACACTTATTATTTTTTTCATGTACGTGATGATAACACTGGAAGAATCATCGTCGTTAGAAATACAGATACATGCACTTCGTTTGAAACACGTCCATTGAAAATTAAAATGATTTTGAGGGAATCACGTTTTCTCTCTAATTTCTATAAATGTATATAATTTTTACATTACAGGTAACTTATAACAATTCTATAAATTTTATAATTCAGGCTGTCTAACTAATTTTAAGTACATTGGTTTCGATATGAATAAATTTGATTATCCAACAATTCCCTCAAAATTGTAATTAAATAAACAAATGAATAACTTGAAGCTATTTAAATTTATCGAATTGTCAATTTATATCATGAAAATGAATACAAAAATATATACATAGGTACATATGTATATTATTATTTATAAAACTATAATGTATGAGAATTAAAAATTGATATTTATTGACAAGATTATTGTAATTTAATCTTATAATTTATGTATACGAGTAGCACATTAGACACTCGTTCATGAATAAATAAACGTAATAATGAATAATGAATATTTCATTTTCTTATATTTCTAGATCAGATATTGAAATGAAAGTGAGAATTATCTAATTTAAGTACATAAGTTAACGAAAGTAGTAGACGACTACGATTCTAATTGCATTTATTAACACTAGAAAATAGCTATAAATAGAATTATTTTAGAAGGAAAGGTTTTTAAAGTTTTCGTTCAAATCTGTAATAGCTATAATTGAGATAAGACTCATTCTAGTACACGTTAGTACATCATCAATAAGATTATAACAATTACAATATAATTAATAGATTTAGTTAATTATATAACATTAATTTGTCAACTTAAAATAAATAATTATATTATTATTTATTGATGGTCCATAATTGTACTATTGAAAAGAAAAGTTCTGCAAATAAATTACTTTTAACAATTTAATATATTATTTCTGCTTTTACGGTTTTATAAGAAATTTTGTTCTAGTTTCAAAAATTGTAGAAACATTGGAGCAATCGAATATTGTTAATTTTTCAGCAAACTAGATTATCGTTAATCTCTCGCCGTATTTTTTAAAGATCCACGAGAAACGAACCCTAATCGCGATATTGCGTGTAATCAGTATAATCTCAGTTGATTCTTCAGGCCGCTCCTTTCATGAGCTAAGTTACGTCGATTCTACGCCCTCATGAATGACATCATTTCACTGATTATTCGATGACGTCATATTTCACCATTGGCACGCAAAATTCGCGTTCTTACGTGGAATTTATAGCATGAAACTACGAGAATAAAAGCATTATGTCACTGCTTTTAATAGGTATTACCTAAATGCGAAGAAAATAAAATATAACAATTTCCGGTTTAGTATTCCATCAGAGTGATTGATAGCGTTTTAATTCACGCAATCAATTTTGTTTCATATCAAACGCAAGAAACAAATTGAATTTGAATTTATAAACAAGTGCTAAGTTCTTCAGGTAAGAATTTCTAGTTGGAATTAACGATTAAGTAATTAAGAATTTTCGAACGAGAAATTTTAATAATAGACAACAAAGCATAATTTTCTGAAAGAAAAAGGACCAGAATACAAAAAATCATACATTTGAATATATTAGTATTTAATTGTTTATTTCCTTTATGAATTCATTTTACTTTGCTTATCGTTACTTTCTTAATAAAGGCGTTATACATTTTTACTAAAACATTTGCTGCATCCGAAGGAATATTAAGCACTTCGTAAATTGTTCAACAGATCTGTGAACAAACGTATTTTGAGGGAAGTAGATAAAGAACTGATTTAGCGTTCAATAAATGTTATAAGTTAATATACATATACTATTAAAATGTGATGAATTTATTTGGGAATCTGATAAGTTTGATTATTGTATAATTACAGTTATTAGTACAATGTACATTGATTTTAGAGCACTTTTTAAATTAAATTTTTGATTTGAGGCTTTGAGAGAAATTTTTGACATAAACGAAATTTTTAGAGGACTGGAACGAAAAAACAAATTTTTTGAGCCAACCGAATACACATGCAAAAATATTATGAGACATTCAGTTATGCTCATTGTTTAAATACTTTTTCGTTGTCGAATGAAACAATTTGAATACCAAAACTTTAATGAGCACTGTTTGAAATGGTTGCCCACACAAGAGTTAGAGATTCGTAGAAGTACTTAGAGTGACAATCTGATATATCATGTTACCGCCATAGTTTAAGACGAACTATATTTACAGCTGAAATATAACTAAAATCTTCGAGATGAGTACTTGAATACTTATCTATATTTATTTGTATGTATTTAATGGAAATTGTTTCAATCCATTACAGTAAATCATCTATTTTTACAAATGATAATTATTAATGAAATATTCCTAAATATTTCGTAACATTTAGTAAAAATATCAGCTCCAGTTTTCTGCATAAAAGAGTTCGATGCAATAAATATTTAAATATAAAAATTACATCTTTTTGTTAATAAAACTAAACAGGCGCATAATAAACAAGCAAACAAGATAAACGATATTTTTGTTCACATCTCTATTATTTTGTGCACGATCTAGGATGACGTTTTCAAATTTCTCGTGCAAACTAAATTATTTTCTAATCGACCTGTAAATTTTTATTTTCTTGTCGTAATGCAAATGTTTTTATACTCTTTTTCCTCTCGTACTACTTTCCGAGTCCTATGCCTACCATTCGCTTTGCATCATTTCATTTCATCACCTGACTCTAAAATCTTTAAGTTCGGCTCTTTAAGTCTGTAAAAGCTATAGTCTTTGTTAAGTTACAAAATTTGCTACAATAAGTAGTTTCTCTGTTATTTGTTTCGACAATTTTGAGAAGAATCTACTCTTCTCAAAATACTAATTCAATAACGTCATTAGTAGTAATATACAGTATTTTAGTAACGGTTAATTATGAATTTTTAGCCTCATATAAAATAAGAAGGATTATACAAGTATTCAATGTCTTTCAAAAACAATCAAGTTTATAATAAAATGCAAGTTTACACAATTACAGTCGTGGACAAAATTAAGTGGACAGGTATCATAAATAACAAATGGCTAATTTAATTTAACCAATAATGCCTATCAATCAAAACTTTATTGCACAATTATGTCCATTAAATAAATATTTTTTTCAAGTCTATATAAACATTTCGTATTCTTTTAAAATTTATTTGAAACATTGCAATACAACAAAAAATTTTTTCCCATTTCTGCAATGTCCACTTAATTTTGTCCATGACTGTATGTCTTGTCCTCAGAGGCAAAACATATTGGAACAAATTTTGAAATGTGACAATGGATGATTCGAGGATATTTTTTAACGTTCTTAGTACTTATCGTTTCTTTTTTTATTCCATTTTTATTAACATGATAAAACAGGTCTTTTATAATAATAATATATACGTATAATAATTATACAGGAAACTGGATATTTATAGACAGATGAAGACATTTGTTTGTTTCTACTGTGCTTGTTACAATCATTTTATAAATAGTGATTGATTCAATTTATGCTTGGCGAAGATATTAACTATTCGAATCACACAATGTTGTATGATTGATTACATCATTAACAGGTGATTTATTTATGACTCAGTTCCTTTTTTTGATTGTTATTAATGAAGTTCTCTGTTATTTTATTTATACACAAAATTTCTTGCTAAATAAGACTAAATTGTATAATATATCATTCGTGCAATACTATCTTGTTTTTGTTGTTTGTTTAATCTGTATGTTATATATATTCTGTTGTATTTAATATTATGTAAACATAACTAAAATAAAGGGAAATAAAATATTTACTTCATACATATATGTATGTACATAATATCTATCGCTAGTAAAATTCATATTAAATTACATATAAGTGTTTAAATATAATTTTTATACCTATTTAATATAATAACAGTGCTTAATAAAACTCAATAAGACATCATTATTTAAAATGTACAATTTAATTGCATTTATCATTTACATATAAAACATAAAATATTTTTACTCCATATATTATTTATATATTATTTCATTAGAGAGTATATCTATGCTGCTCTAATATTCAATATGAACATATTTTATTTCGACTTTAAAAGTAATGGGAGTTTATTTAAAAATACATTGATAGTGTCAAGTTTAAAGCAAAGGAATTTTTATCTTGAAAGTATGTGTAGTTATTAATAAGTAGTTATTAAAATATGTACATAAAAATAATAGTTCATATTTCTTATTTTACGGGGTTTAGTAGGATTTTATTTACTTCAGGAAAGAATACTTTCTTAAAGTTCTTTCGAAATTGAACTGCGATTTCAATTGCATGTACAACTTTCGCTTTTCATTTCCAATCAATGTTATATCGTTCTGGTATAAAATAACTAATTTAAGAAGTTGAAAATGCATTGCGCAAGGATTACTTTCACGTGTTTCTAACGTTTGTATTCTTGCACGTAGTGAAAATACGAGCGCCCGTGCCATCTGGCAGTGAACTACAAAACTGATGATACAGAAAACAGCAATTTTTCATAAGATACACGTCTGTATCTTATGATACAAGGTAGGTAATTATATGAAAATATTAAACAATTCTGTTTCGAGTCATGAGGAACTTATTTGTAAAAGTTGGCCTGAACCGGTTTTCTGAAGAATTGCTCAAGTTTGTGCTTCCGGTTCTGAAATACGGGTATATGTAGTTGCAACACATTGGCGTAACTAGGTTTATCTCCTGGTTTTTTATGAAGAAAATTGTAAATATTGTAAATTTAGGTATGTTGGAATATAAGTATTTACGAGTATGGAAAATTATGGACTTAAGAATGTGGGACTTTAGGAATTTAAGTATTTAGGCATTTGGAAATTTGAAAGCTTGAGGGATAAAAAGGTTTGAATATTTGAGGATATAAGAATTAAAAAATTTGGGAATATAGATATTAAAAAATGCGGGAAATGAAATTTTCAGAATTAAGGAATTGGTAATGTTGGACATTTAATAATTTGGGCGCTTAAGACGATTTTGAAAATTCGGAATAGAGGACTTACGAAAATGGAAAAGTTTTATATTAAAAAATCTAGGATGTCGAGGATTTGTATATTCAAATATCTAGACATTGGTGAAATTGTGATCTTGAAGAATTGTAAATTTGTGGAAATGTGAATTTGGGTATTTGAGAATTTGGGAATTTGAGAATTTGAGAATTTAAGAATTTAAGAATTTGTGAATTAGAGAATTAGAGAATTTGAGAATTTGAGAATTTGAGAATTAGAGAATTAGAAAATTTGAGAATGTAGATATTTGAAAATTTGGGAATTCAATAATTTGAAAATTAAAAAAAATTAGGAATTAAGAATTTGGAACTTTAGACAGTTGAAAAACTAAAAACTTGCAAATGTGAGTCGTGGAAATGAGGAGTTTAGAAACTTGAGCTTATAGAACTTTAGAAAGGTAGAAATTTAATAAGTTAGGGTATTTGTAATTTTAAAAACAAAACAAACTGAAATTTTGGTAATTTATAAATTCAAAAGTTATCAAATAAAAAAGTTCGTAAATTGTTGACAAAATAAACCAGTTTTTATTTTGAAAAAGTTAAACCATATCTGGTCTCTATTTATGTTTATAGTTACGCCAATGAAGAAACTACAAATTTAACTGTAATTCCTACCGTTTCAGCGCTGTTGTTTTATTCTAATTTGAGCCTATAAAATTACATTTGATACGAAAATGTTACTGAAACGACGAACTATGTTATTAGTATCCTTTTTATTTATATTATAATTATGTAATGATCTACTTTCATTTGTGGGACTTAAAGAAATAATAAAAACAAAAGAAATTGTCGGTACTGTTAGTTTAAATGCTCGTCGTCAGATGGCGTACAAAGCACTATTTTTCACAACGAAACGTTTAAAATATTTGGAATGAAAATTAGAACATTATTTGATCATATTGAATTGGTTATTACATTGTAATGTTATGTTTTTGTTATCACTCCTATATTAGAAATTATGATATTTCAATTAATAGTTTAATTTTTAGGAAATATTTTAATTTTATTTATTATGTTTATTTTTATATATGGGTGATTAAAATATCTTTATGTTATAAATTATGTTCCTCAAGTATCTTTAATTATTTTAGAAACATCACATTATGTGAATAACTTGAAACTCGTGCGTGGGTCTATCAGTAAAATAGTGGTGTTTTATATAGTTACAGCAGTCCAGGAAACAGCAGTATAAAATTACTGGTTCATCGCTTAAACTCTAGAAATTACGAAATATTTTTTATATTAGACTAAAATTTTCAAACTGTTAAATATTGAATATTTATAAATAAAACAATTTCAACACTTTGTTTTCAATAATTTCAATTTCAACATTTTCAACACTTGTAAATGCAAAATATTCAAATTTTTCAATATCGAATATTTCTAATTTTCAAATATCCAGATTCTTAAACATTCAAATTTTTATATTTATACATTTAAATAATTTTGTTATTTGAAAGCTTATGAATTGCAAAACACTGCAGTATAAAAAAGATTGATTTTTAAAAATGAAAAACTAGAACTTTGATAAGTAAAAATTTGGAAACTTTGAAGTATAGAGATATCACAAATTTGTGAATTTGGAAATTTTTATGAATAAAGTACGAAAATTTGGAAGTTTTCCAATATCAAATTTTCATTTTGCGTTCATGTCAATTTGGATAGTTTAGTATAAGTTGAAGATAAAAAGTAACTATCTATTATGAAATAAGAAAGGTAGTCACTGCATACTTCTGCCTGGGATAATGATGTCAAGGAAGGAAATTTGTCTAATGCTGGGATTGGATCCAGTTCTCCAGGTTCTTCTTTTTCTTTATCTTCGCGCTTACTAATAATTTTTGGAAGCCGACGATGTTCCAGTCTATCATCATCTTCACAAGCTTCATTGTAATTAGTACCTTCGTCATCATTGTAATCATCTCCGCTACGTTTCTCTTTTACAATCTGTGATACGGATTATGGAATATTTTGAAATTTTTTTATTTGCGAATTTCAAATTTTAATGTTTCTATGTTTGTAAATTTTTAAACAATGGAACGTCGCAATTTATATATTTGAGGAGTTCAAAATAACCAAATTCCTAAATTTAATAATTTCGGAACTATCGAACACATGTATCAAAAGATATTTAGATTAAAAAATTTCTAAACTGAGAATTCTTAAATTTTCAAATTATAAATTCGAAAAGTAATGAATTAAAAAATTTCGAAACTGTCAAATTTAAGTTTGGAAACTTAGAAATACCTAAATTATGGAACTTTTAAATTTTGACATTTTGAAACTAGCAATAACTTAAGTTTGAAAAATGGTTCGACTGAAAAATTGTTCAATTTTGAAAATATGAACATTTGTAAATCTTTAAAGTATCAAACTACTACATTTGGAAATTTGAACATTTGAAAGATCGTCGATTCTTGAACTACCAATCTTATTAATTTGAAAATTTCTGAATTGTGTAATTTCTGAATCGAAATATTTGAAAATTTAAGAATTAAAATACTTTATAAATTATCAACCTACTATATTTGAAAAATTCCAAACTACTAAATTTCTATATTTAAAAATTTCAAAGTACACAAATTTGAAGTTTCTTTGCTTAGTAATTTCCAAATCTCCAATTATCGCAATTTCTACAGTTAAAAATATCAAAATTTGATATCTTCGAATTTCTGAATATGTATGCATCTCCATAACTGAAATTCTCAAATAAACCAAGAACGGAATCATTTCCTTTTTCCACATTCTTTTTTAAATAAAAGAAATCTAAATTACGAAAAATAGTACCTGTAACCAATAATCCAATAGAATCCAACCTTGTATAAGATACATAATCATACCAAAAATGGACAGCAAGCACATAACAAAATTATGAATAAATATGGGATGCAACAGTAACTCCTCGTCTTCAATTTTTGACAAATCGAGATACGTATCTGCGTGTTTCATTGCTGTTATTCCAGCTGATAACAATGAAATAGCCATTGTGAAGCATCCTACAAAACACTTTACACATTTGCAAAGATTAGTTCATATTCACAATGTCTCATATAAATTGAACATTTAAATTATTTTCAACGTTAAAAAAAATGAAAAAGAGAAATTTCTATAGTCACTAAATGTATGTGGAGAAATCGTAGAAGCTCGCGTCAATTATTTTTTTTTATGACTGATATCGAATTTTGTTATAATTGTGAAAATAATTTAGAAGAATGTGTTAAGTGAAACATCCTGTATTATGTACAGGGTGAGAAAAAACTCATTTTCTTCAATTTAAATAATTACAAATTTTTGTTAACGTAAATGAGCACTGATTGTAGAATTGTTTTTAACGAATTGCGTTAAAAAATTATTTATTTACTATGTTTTATGACTTGTTTACTATGTTTTAAACCTATAGATAAATGTTATTAATAATGATTTAAACGATATGAGTTATTTAAATTTGATTAGTGCATTGTAATATTTATTATAATTAATACTTATTGTACATTTTCACAAGAATGTAATTTAGAAAGTAATGTATGTATACCAGACGTGAATATTAAGTTGACAGAATTTCAATTTAAATAACTATGAATATACATAATGTAAGTACTTAATATATACATATTAAATGAAATATATGTATTAATGTATCTATACATACTAAATATTCTCAAAAATACAATCAAATTAGCAGAATACTAAGTTAACACTTTGACTGCCATGTCACCCATATCTGGGTGACACGGAAATTTCTGTACAGATATAATAGCCATATTATTCAAAATTTGTTCACCTTTCTAACTATAAATACTCGCATTAGTTACTTGGAACTGTGAAGAACAAATATAACAAAGTATCGTGAACACGATGGTAAGGTTTGTTCAAAATGAAAATACTAACTAATGCAATTTTCAATTGCTTTCATTCGGCAGTCAACGTGTTAAATAAAGATGAATATAACGCGAGTGTAAGACTGCATATGAATTTCGATATTTTAACGAAAGATTCATTAAAAAGAGTATTATTTGAATTGTTATTATTGTTATTATTTGAAACCGTTTATATTTGATTAAAAAGAGTATTATTTTAAATATAAACGGTTCCATAATTGATCTCACGTACAAGGAACAAGAATGCAACAATTTTATCGTGAAAGATAAAAGTACTAACGATTTCAGGTCGTTCCATCAGGATATTCGTAAAAAGCCATAAAATCGCGAACGTAATGCTTACAACTATGCATATTGGATAGATATAAAAAACTGGATTGTTTTGCTCAGGTATAAAAGGAACAGACGCATCATCTTCTCGTTGCATCCTGTTCGAACGATGATGAACGTGATGGAACACTTGTACGGCGAGGCAGATTATCTGTAAAATTTCTAGAATTACGGAAATATTTCAAGGCAATTAAGGATTACGTCTAATGACCGAATTCTCCGAGTAATATTTTTGGGGCCTCTGGCGGAAAATCGATAAGCCCCAGCGATCCTTGTTTATTTTATAGACAGGAGAGGTAAGAACATTAGATATTTGGTTTCCCAATATGTGGCAAAATGGAACTTAGCAATTAAAAGTTTTGTGAGCCAAGAGGCAATATTTCTCCATACTTTCTCTTCAGATATATGCTTTATACAATACTTAACAATCGTATAGAGTCGGATTTTGCAATTTTGCTCTACGAAATTGTTAATAAAACGTTTTTACATGCATTCGTTGGTTATTATTAAAAGCGAAATTGCAAGGTCCAGCTCTGCACAGCCCTCAAATATAACAAAACATTGCTTCTTGGGTGAAAAATCTTGGAATTACTAACTTCTATGCATGTTATCACATTTTTGGAAACTAAATGTCTACTGTCCGTGATCGCCGTGAATAAAACAAAATAAAATAAACATAATATGAAAAAATAATATTACTAAATGTTATACAAGGTGTTCGAATATCTTTGGAAATATGGGGGATACAAAAAGACGTTTCAGGTAAACGTTGAATATGATTTCTATAGTAAAAATTGTGAAACTACACAGTCGCTCAAATGTATGTGGACAACTACCTTGTACGAAAAATGTGCGTTTTATATAATGTATATTTTTATTAAGAAATAATATCACTAACTAATAAATAACTTCACACAAATGCACATACACTGCCATTCAAACGTACGAGGACAGGTGTCCATGGTAAGTACCGTGACCGTGACATGTGTCATATATAATGTATATTCTTATTAACAAATAATATCACTAATTCAATGAATGACTTCACACTTATGCAGATGCACGGTTGCCCACATGTATATGGACACCTACCATGTTCGTGAAACGTGTGACATATATGTAATGTACATTCTTATTAACAAATAATATCACTAATTGAACGAATGAATTCACACCGATGAACATACACTGTCGCTCAAACGTATGTGGACACCTACCATGATCATGAAATATGCGATATATAATGTACGTGTTTATTAACAAATAATATAGTATATTGCATAAATCGTTATTAAAATGCGTTCATCGACCATGCACAAATTTATCGAAGACATTATAACTTGTTTAGGTAGTTACAAGAATCATGGAAGTGTCCAAATATTTTTGAGCGGCAGTGTGTGTCTGTAACTTGCTAGGATTTTACGTATAGCATATTTTAACATTTTTTATAGGTAAACGTGCGACAAAGTTATTGCATACATATAAGTTTGAAATGTTATAATTAAAAAAGACAAAGTTGTAGTTGTGATATAAAATACAGAAAATGTATTTAATTATTTTGAAGCTTTGAAATCTAAAAACTTCGATATTAAAAATTTTGGAAGTTGGAAATTATTTAAAATATTAACTCTTAGAAAGAAAGGTTATTTGAAATTTGAGAATTGCAAAATTTAGGCTATTTGAAATTTAGAAATCTAAGTTAATTAACGCTGCAGAATTTGGATATTTAGATGAATTGAAATTTTAAAACTTTGCAGTTTCGATATTTTTAAATTTGAAAATTTGTAAAATAGTAATTTCGAAATTTTCAAGCTGCAAAAAGAACTAAATATATCTTTGTTTCGAATATGCATTCACTCTGATCCTTATATTACAAACCAGCTACACACACAGCAATTAATGTTTTATCCTCATTTATATAAAAGAACAAAAAATATTTAACAAAACATGTACAGTAACGGACAAAAGTTTAAGACGATGATTTGATTTGAAATATTATACGAACTTCGTTCTTTTCTTTGTAACTTCGCTACTGAGCAAAATATCAAAATAAAATTTTTTTTATAAGTGTATAAATAAATGTCTAATTAGTTAACACCGAAAGTAGAACACTATTTACAGTTTTTATGAACAGTAAATCAATGATTTATTTTTTCCATTTAGTCTTAAACTTTTGTCCGCTACTGTATATGCTTCTCTCATCGCAAAGTGATTCTATCTTTCATCAGCATTACTGCAGTACGAAAAATTAGGACAAACGTAATCAAACACCGAAACGCGGTTCTTTATCTAAAAACTTACAATCCTACCGTTTGCAAAATCCTAAATGGTTTAAAATTGCAAGAGAAGACGAATCGAGGAAACCGCACAATGAAAACAAATAACAAGTAATAAAACGCTGATATATGCGCTTTCGTGATATAAGCCGTTTATTTTGTAAGTGGAGCAAGTCCATTTTTGTTATTGCAAGCCATTTAAGGGCTTGCATTTCAATAAGCTTAAAAACATTGCTAAGCATTAATAAATACATTTTTCGTATATTGTACTGATAGATAATTTTAGTTTATTATAATGTTTATTATATCAATAGTATTTAGTCCTGGCTAAAGAAATAATTGTTTTATTGCATTCTTGCCTGGTATTCAAAATTAATCCATTAATATAATCATTAATTAAAGACACAATATATGACAGCTGTTCAATCGTTATTTTTCTTAATTTCTTCGAATCATTTTACTACAAACTATTTTGGTACTCCGAGCCTAATTTCAAGACATTTTATTTACATATGAGCCGTTTATTTTGAAAGTGGCATAAGTCACTTTTTAAAAACAATCGAGTTATTGGTAACACTAATTACAATTGAACGGTACCTTTTCACTTAAAAAAAATTTACAATCAATAAGTTGAGAACTATTGAGATTTGTTCGAGAGAAGTTTTGCTAATTAACGGTATAACGCAAACCCTTAAATATATCGACTTAAAAACAAAATTACTTATGCCATTTTCAAAATAAACGGCTCATATATCTTTTATTACCGATTCTCATGAATCTTACTTTTATAAACGTAGTACAAATAATGAAGTTCCTTGAAAATGTGGATTTTATTAAAATTATTACCCACAAAAGTATGTTTATTTTCTTATTAAAACTTGCAAGATGATAATAGAAATTAACAATGATGTCTGTTAATTTAAACTGTAGACAGAACTACAGATTCTTAGTAATGTCGAGATTATGTCACCAATATTATACAATTTATAGTTGCCCTTTAGTTTTTTCCATATTACTAAAATTCACCAGAGTTAAATACCGTAATATATTCGGGTAAAAATAATTTCAACCTAAGGTAGACATGCATCGGTTTCAAAATAAAAATTTTCCCAATACCATTAATGAACCAAACCTACATCGCACGAATATTAGGGAATTTGAATCATTTTTGCTATAATATGGTATGGAATGTTCTCTATTGTTATCATTAACTTCGTTCTTTTCATAAATGTACTTGCACCGCTTTCAAAATAAGTGATTCATGTGCGCTCGAACGCGTGTCGAGATGCCGTGTCGAATTGCATAATAAAATCCGTAGGTACTGCGACTGAATCATTCGTGCAATATTTCGTTAAATCGCGTCTGAAAACTGGGTCATACAGTCGCAATCGTGACGATATTGATGCGTGCCTACGATTCACTTCCTGTTTGCAAGTAGACATTATAAAGAATGATTTTATAATTTAAACAGCGCGAAACTGGATCGGAGACAACGTTATCTGGCGAAGAACAGGATGAGCCTGTGTCATCAGAAAGTATTTGTTATTGGGACACACACGATTGAGTTTCACAAATATTATTAAATTCCTTGATCGTATGGTATTATCTTTTCGAGTTTTTGTGGTATTTATCGAGTTACATGTCGAATGCGGGATTATTAAATTTTTTAGTTTCCAAACTTATGGATTCACGATTTAAATATTTAAAACAATTTTCGAATATAGGAATTTGGCAATTGTGACATTTTGAAATCTGGGCATTTAAAAATTTTGAATTTCAGGTATTTATACCTGAATTTAAGTATTTAAACGTTGTGAAACTTAGAAATGTCGAAATGTGGAAGTGTAGAAATGTGGAAGTGTAGAAATTTGGAAGTGTAGAAATGTGGAAGTGTAGAAATGTGGAAGTGTAGAAATGTGGAAGTGTAGAAATGTGGAAGTGTAGAAATGTGGAAATGTAGAAATGTAGAAATGTAGAAATGTAGAAATGTAGAAATGTAGAAATGTAGAAATGTAGAAATGTAGAAATGTAGAAATGTAGAAATGTAGAAATGTAGAAATGTAGAAATGTAGAAATGTAGAAACGTAGGAAATACAAAATTGAAAAATTAAGAAATTTAAAAATTCAGAAGTTCAGAAACTTAAAAATTCAGGGATTTAGGAATGTCCAGAGTTTAAATGTGCATAATCGGAAATGTAGAAATTTCTAAATACTAAATGCTCAAATTTAAAAAAAGTTGAGTAATTCACAACTATATAATTTAGAAATACCAAAATTTCAAACTTTAAACAGAACAATTTACTCACAATTAATTTCATCGTCGTTAATTGCCAATAATTATAAATTACCTTAAACAACAATCCATTTTAATCTGTTTTTTCTTTATGTCTATCAACTAAACAATACATCACATCCTTTTTCTTACATAATACTTTCTACAATTGAAAATTAAAAATTTATTTAGATAACTTGCTCAGAGCTCTTATCATTATGACATGCAATACTTTAACTTGTCCTTTATATCATTTTTAGCGGAAATATAAATAATATAAATAATGGAAGATTTAAACAACATAGATATTTTATATAATGGTAACCACTATACTTGAAATGTAATAATTATTTTTTAAATATCATAGAATTTCTTACAAATTGACAAAAGTGCAGGCTGGCATGAACTATGTGAGAAAGATTCCGGTTTCGAGAGAATTTATCTTTGTTACTGTGATAAATGCTAGCAATTTTTGCCATATTTTGAAGTTTTTCCAATTCGCGTTCCTCATTTTCATCGACTTCTCTGTTACTGTCCATTCTTTAACCATCGAATCTGTATTTTCAAAAATAAATATATTATCAATAAATTATTATACTGTTATTATTTCGTCGAGTTTGCGTAAGAACTTCAGTGAAATTGCAGTTACACGTCAAATATATTCTTCGTTAATAATCCGATCAATATCGATAATTTGCTATATTCAGTAAATTGAACAGTTTATATCAAGTTGGTAATTGAATAAGTAATTCTTGTTAAAAATAAACATTGCTTGAGTAGAAAATTTGTTGCTGGTCTTGTAATTTTGTAATACTATAAATGAAAATTAATACATATTCAAGAAGTGTACAGAACTATACATAAGTACATACTCGTATACTTATGTACAGTCATGGACAAAATTAAGTGGACATTGCAGAAATGTAAAAAAATTTTTTGTTTCATTACAATATTTAAAAAAATTTTAAATTTAGAACGTGAAATGTTTTTGTAGACTTGAAAAAACATTTATTTAATATACAATTTATTTATCTAATGTATATAATTGTCTAATAAAGTTTTGATTTATAGGCATTATTAGTTAAATTAAATTAATATTTTGTTATTTATGATACCTGTCCACTTAATTTTGTCCACGACTGTATATACCCGTTATTTTACCACCCAACGTATTAAGAAACAACAAAAAACCTAATTTTTCGAGTATTTTTCATTTTTCTAAATAATTCAAGTTTTAACATTTCCAAATCCTCATATTTTCCCAAAATATAAAAAATTTAATTTTAAATACCCCCAAATATTCAATTTCTAAAGTTCTTCTATTTCCAAGCTATAAAATTCTCGAATTCCCAAACTTTCTAATCCTCAAGTTTCCAAGTTTGCAATTTCTCGAAATTCCCCAGTTTGCACATACATATTTTATTTGCAAATTCAGTTTTTCAAGATTCAAAAATTTGCAACTTCTCGAATTTCCGACTATCAAAAATTCCTAAATGCACCAATTCTAAACATTTGACTTTTAGAAATTCCAAAGTTTCCGACCTCACGGAATTCCCAAATCTTCAAATTCTCGAGCTTCTAATCTTGTAACATTCAACAAATTACAAATTACCAAAGTTCTGACAATCGAAAATTCAAAAAAGTGCAAATTCCCAAAGTTTTCACTTCCTAAAATGCAAAAAAATTGCCATTTCCCAAAGTTCTGGCTATCTCTACTCCACAAATTTCCATCGACCGTATGAAATTCTCAGATCTTGCTTCTTTTCTATTAGCAAGAACAGAATCTACATGCCCACCCTTCAAACAGTCTTCAAAAAATCCTGCGTCATCTCTCGACAATTAATAGAAAAATCAAATTACGTTCTGCTTTTTGTTCCTTCCGATCATGTATTCAACCGCGTATATCTTCGCAGCGTTTACATTTCCAACCGTGTATATCTTCACAGGGTTTACATTTTTCACCGTGTATAACTTCGCTGCGTTTACGTTTCTAACCGCGGTATAATTTCGCAGCGTTTACGTTTTCAATTGTCGATAATTTTGCATGGTTTATTTATTCCGGACAAACTTTACGGCGATGATAATTCGTTGGATGACAGCGAGCTAGTCTCTCACACCAATTCTCTACTTTTAGCCAGTTAACTGTGGCTCACACTTTTGTGAGTATACTCGTCAATGACACAATAAGCGTCACTGTTAAAATATTGCCATATTACAAAAACCAAAAATTTATGGATTCCCAATACTCGTAAATTGTGACGTTGCCATGTCCCCATATTCATAAGCTCTCAAATTTTCACATCCTCGGATACATACATTCCCAAATTTCGAAATTACCAAATTCCCAGATTTGCAATTACCTAAATACCGAAATTCCTAACTTTCCAAATTTCCAAATTCCCAGATTTGCAATTTCCGGAATTCCTAAATTCCCAAATTCTCAAATTCCAAAATTCCGAAATTCCCAAATTCGCAATTTCCTAAATTCCTAAATTCTCAAATTCCCAAATTCCCAAATTCTCAATTTCGCAATTTCCTAAATTCCCAAATTCCTAACTTTCAAAATTTCCAAATTTATAAATTCCCAAATTCGCAATTTACTAAAGTCCTAAATTCCCAAATTCGCAATTTCCTAAATTCCTAAATTCCCAAATTCCCAATTTCGCAATTTCAAGTATAGTAATCCTTGTTTATATTTTTAATACAATTGAGTATTCAAATTCAGTGTAATTGTAATATGCGTCGTTGAGAATCGCTAAATGCAAAACAGTGTCGACATTCGAACTTTTTTCAGTCACCTTTGAACGCCATGTCACCCGTATACGGGTGACACTCAAATTTCTATACAGATTTAACAGCTATATTATACAAAATGTATTCAATTTTCTAATTGAAGATACTCGCATCGGTTACTTGGAACTGTGAAAGATAAATATAGCAAAGTATCGCGAAAATATTTGATAAAATTTCTTAAAAATGAAAATACTACCTAATGCAATTTTCAATTGCTTCCACGTTGCAGTCAACGCGTTAATATTGCAGCAGTGAATAGTTCGTTATGTCTGACGCACTTGAAGAATATATTCCAGCGCAAGTGGTTAACCCATTGACTGCCATGCAAATTTAGTGCGCCTTGCCCTGGGTGCCACAGTTTTATTTTAAAGAAAACATGAACTTTTACAAAATATAATCTAATCGCCTTAGTTATAATTTTAATAGTTTCAATAATAATTTTAATAATAAAAATTGATAATCAATATGTTCTCTACACTATATACATTTTGCATTCATCCTTTCTAATAATTCCTACCTCAAATAGCCATTTGTAGCCAATCTGTACTTGCAGCACTCACTACGAGATATCTCGTAACTGGCAGTTTTGGTACAGACGCTTACTACGAAATATCTCGTAGTTGGCAGTCAATGGGTTAACCGTAACGCGGCACAAAAACAAACAAATCAGAATAAAATAAAAAACGCCCATCTCGCGCGATTCTCCTTCGGCGTTTTAGCAGTTTCTTTCATTTTATTGCACCTCGAACTAGATCACCGTTACGGGCACGGATTCCCAAAGGCTTGAATCATCTTTTAGAAATTTTCCAACCGCCTTGTATTTCGAAAGTGTACGAGAACGATTAACGGACGATCGAGAGCGACAACGAAAAGCAAGGCGTGGCGATAGCCCTTTATGGTCTTCGGAACAGAAATACTTTCCTTAATGAAAGCGAACGCTTTATGTCTGCTCGTGATAACCATAGGATCCGTTCGAGTGTGGATATTGCGCAATGTCTAGCACAGCAACTCGAATAGAACTGTTCCTTTTTCCGTCGTGCACGCGTGATTGCCGCCGATGCTCTCGGGATTCCCTAAAGCGAAGGCTTGGAACCATCGCGAACGATTGCTATTAAAACGATACCGCAACGACCACCGTTCTTTGTTCATTTCACTTTCTTTCGGGGAAAAGATTTCTCCGCGAGGAGAAGAAACCTTTATACCGATGCAGGCAACGTTCTCGCCGCAGTCGGCGAGATTTGGATATTTTCGGTATTCGGAAACTTGAGAATGTGTAAATTAAAATTGGAAGTTTAACACTCTTTCTACCACGATTTTGTGTATACCTATTTCAACCAAAAGGTGTCTTTTTACGCCTTTTCAATACAAATCATTGCCGAAACTGGTTGAGATTTCAAATTATCAGTTAAACGTACATTGAAGAATATATTTATTGATACATTGATGTGTATTTATTGGACATTATTTAATTAGGCTGTGAATTCTAGCTTAATTCATCGATCTACAAAATATTAGGGTCACACAATTTTGTCCACGACTGTATTTCAACCAAAAGGAGTCTTTTGACGCCTTTTCAATACAAATCATTGCCGAAACTGGTTGAGATTTCAAATTATGAGTTAAACGCAGATAATTTGAGGAATATATTTATTAATACATTGATGTGTATTTATTGGACATTATTTAACTCATCAAGCTACAAAATATTAGGGTCACATAAGTTTCTTCCTTTTTGTAATATGACACAAAATTAGATAGAGGGATAGAGGGATAGAGACGGGTGATACAGCTGAACAATTGATGCAACGAATCAACTTTGAACTATAAGTATTGAGTATGAATGTCTATTAAAAAAAGAAACAACTTATGGGACACCCTAATATACAATCAATGCAGTGGTGTACACTAAAATGCAACAAGGGAAATTAATTGAAGAAAAATGATATCGCTGAATTAATTTAACAATCATTGTATGAAGAGTAAAAAAAATTAATTGTGGAGAAACGATTCAACATAGAGAATAATTTTATGTTAAAATTTGAAAGGTGTCTTTTGACACCTCTTGATGGAAATAGTATTAACCCCTTGTGCTACGATTTATTCAGCAAGTGCGTCAGACATAACGAACTATTAATTGCCACAACATTAAAGTGATTGAAGAAATTTCGAATGTCAAGATTGTTTCCCATTTAGTGACCCTCGGATGCGCAAATTACGATTATACCGAAGTTAAACATTCAAGCGTATTAAAAATATTAACAATGTCTACCATAATTGAAGAGCGAGTGCGTCACGGGCCTAGCCCGTAGTTGTAGGGCATGGGGTTAAGAGTTTGGAACAGTTTTTTTTAAATTGGATGCTTAAGATCACATGCACCTTTTTAGGTTATTAGTGACCACATTAGATTTGGAACTGTGTCATAACCTGTAGGTATTATTGGGTTGTTGGGAAAATGATTTCGTTTTTCCCCACCGGCTTGTTTGTGAAAAAATTCGATTGTTTCTACGCAGTGATTTATGGTTGGTACCCTATGAAATGTGGAAAGTGAATATTTTACTTTTTTAAAAAAGCAGTTCAAGTCAGAAACAAAGTATGCAATGAAAATCGTTTTTCATTTTCATAAAAAAAGAATAAAACGAAATTACTTTCCGAACAACCTAATACATTTAATAATAGATTCCAATATCTCTTAGGAAGCTTAGAACTTTCCCGCACAAGTTTATGTTTTGTAGCATGTTTGTTACGTTTAATATGTTATATTTTGCCCTTTGGACGCAGTATTTAGGGCACTGTATTAAAACTAGAACTACCAACCAGTCGAAATGACTGCTTTCGGGTTTGGCATTTTCTATTACAAAATTTTATTGCCGTCCTTTTGCCAAAATGTCTGTCATGTTTTACCGAGCTAATGAATGGTTGTATATGTTAGGTGATACTGCAATATTTATGTATTTATTTTTCTACTTTATTTTCAGTTTTGAACTAAGCATGCATTTAATACCGGTACTTCTAGTGTTAAGATATGATCAATGGAGATTTGTATATTGCACACATCACATATGATTGGGCTCATTTAGTAATAAGAAAGGAGTGTGTTAATTTGGTGTGGCTTATTCTTAACCCTTTGCTGTCGAGCGGCGACTCTCACTCGCCATTTGATTTAAGGCAACAATTTTTAATAAATAACTTTTAACTACATTCCTAGTATTATGCTCGTGATGTTTGAACACAGTGAAGCAGACAATATTGGAAATTTATAATAAAAATATGATTATTACAAAGAAATTGGTCAAACTTTTTAACCAGGACGTTTTACAGTTGCTATTTGCTAATGGTAAAAATACTTACGACCGCAAAGGGTTAATCTAGTTAGTATCACTTGATTCTTGGGTTCATAAACACTGCTGGACTAATATTGTATATATTATCACGAATTTTATGTAACGCCGTAGGTGATGAAGTTTTCCAATTTCTGTTCCACAATTCTTTTGCAGTTTTGATGATCTGTAGTTTGGAAAATTGAGAGTAGGTAAAGTTCAGATTTGGAAAATTTAGAATTCAGGAGTTCGAGAGTTCGGGAATTAGGGAATGCGGGAATTAGGGAATTTGGAAGTTCGGAAAGTGAAAGCACGAAAAATTCTCGGAACTACCACAAACGGTATCGATTGCTATGAAATGCTACCACTCCGCGTCTCTTTGTTCATTTCACTTTCTTTCGAGGAAAAGATTTCTCCATAAGGAGACGAAACATTTATCCTGATGAGAATCATATTTTTACCTCGATCGTAGTGTTGAAATTCTGTGGATGGGAAAATTATTATACTGAAGAGATGTTTTGTTGAAAATATTCTGTGTTTTTATTTTCATACATGATGTACATTTTTATATATTTTTATTCATAATGTGCATTATTTCACTACGTCATATGCTATTCACATATGAAAGTATTGGTTTAACAACATTATTGATACTTGTTTTGTGGACAAGGTATAATACGATAAAACTGTGAATATTGTGTTAGCATATAAATCTAGCTAATCAATTAATTATTTCAATTTCGTGTTAAAAGTGTAACTTTTAATTGAATAAGTAGAATATTTTGTGGTCGGTAGTATAACTATATGTACAGTCATGGACAAACTTAATTGGTCATTGCAGAAATGTAAACAAATTTTTTGTTTCATTACAATGGTTTAAATAAATTTTAAATTTAGAACGTGAAATGCTTTTGTAGACTTGAAAAAACATTTATTTAATATACAATTTATTTAATGTATATAATTGTATAATAAAGTTTTGATTTATAGGCATTATTAGTTAAATTAAATTAATCTTTTGTTATTTATGATACCTGTCCACTGAATTTTGTCCACGACTGTATGTATATTAAACACACATTAATATATTCAATATTTTTATAATTAATATTATTATAATAATAACAATAATTATAATAAATAACACCAATTATAATACATAATAACAAGAATGATAGTGAATAATAATAACAATAATTATAATAAATAACAGCAATTATAATACATAATAACAAGAATGACAGTGAATAATAATAACGATCATAATAACTAATAACAACAGTTACAATAAGTAATGACTACCATTATAATAGATAGTAACTACAATCATAATAAATAACAACTATAATTGTAATAAATAATGAACCCAATTATAATAAAGAATAGAAGTAATCATAATATGTATTAGGTTGGGGAATAAGTTCGTAGCGTTTTTATCAAAGACTTTTATTTAAACAAAAATCAGTAGTTATGACAATAAATTAATAAGTTAAGTATTCGACGATTAGCACAGTTCTGTAGAGCAGAAAGAGCTCCGTCGAATTAATATTATACACTTTGTCGAACAGCAAAAAAATCATTGTAAAAGAAAGGAAAATATAAAAACGTTACGAACTTATTCCCCAACCTAATAGTAACAACTATCATAATAAGCAACAATAATGAATATTATAAAAAATAACAATTATTGTAAATAATTATAGAACATAATTTATTAATTATGAACTATGTATTTCATGAATCACTCAGTGTCTCCCATTAGGACACATAATCTACTTTTGTACTGTCAGAAGTTCCACAAGAAAGTATCATCGACCGAAGTGACAATTTTCGATTACTCAGTTGCGTTTTAACATTACAAATCACTTATATCCCTGAAACTATTGGTCCCATTGGCATGTCGCGACGTGACTAGCTTCGCATCAGCATGTAGGGTAATAACACGTGGATATATCGTGCTCGTGCATCATCAATGGCGCCATAGTTCCTTTCTCCATCATCATCCGAATAACCTTGACAATCCAGCTGTTCAGAAAAATTCTACATGATTTTTCTTTCAACATTTCCAACTTGATCATCAGAATCGCTGAATGATAATTATAGGAATTGCATCGAAGCATTGGAAGAATCTTCTATAAACAATCTGCGCGCAGATGGAACAATGTCTAGGAAGAAATTTCAGATGAAATGTCAATGATGAGACCAAAGTGGTCATTGCCAGATATAAATATCTATTCTTCTATTAATAGAATCTATTGCGGTTAATTAAGTGGGACACTCTTTGTGGGAGCTGATTATATAAGTGGAAATGGGGAGAATTATCAAGCTTTCATGTTCCTTGTCTTTCAGATTCTTAAACATTTCAAATTTACAAACTTTTTAATAATGTAACATTCTAATTCTTAAATTTTGCGAAATTTTGAGAACTTTTCAAAATTAACTTTCAAGTCCTTAAACTTTTCATATTCCCAAGATCTCAAGTTTCTAAACTTTTGAATTCTTTAAATTCTCAAATTTTTTAATTTTTAAACTGTCGAACTTCCCAATGTTCCAAATTCTCAAATTTTTAAACTCCTTAAATTTCTAAGTTCTCAAATGTTTTAACTTTAAAATTCTGAAACTCCTCAAGTTCCCAAAGTCTCAAATTTAACCTTCAAATTCTCAGATTATCAAACTCTTCAAGTTCACAAGTTCTCGAATCCTTTAACTTTTAGATTATTAATAATCTAAAATGTCGAAATTTTCAAATTTTTCAGTTTTCAAATTCCTATTGTTCTCAAATTTCCCAATTTTCAGACACTCAAACTGTTCATATTCCCAAACCTTCCAACTTTTCAACTTTTCAATTCTCAAGCTTCTCGAATCTCCAATTTCTAAAATGTCACAGATTTTCAAACCTCTATTTCTAAGTTTCGCATTTTGAAATTTAAAAATTTCCCAATTTTCGAACTCTACGTCCCCACATTTTTAAATATGTGTGGATATTCTAAATTTTCAAATTCCCCTACATTCTTCAAATTCCTATATTTGTAAGTCTCGAATTTTTCAAATGTCTAATCTTCCAAATTGTCTTTCTAATCTTTCAAAAATTTTACACCCAATACTCCACGAGTGGAACCTCTCTTCTCTAAATCGCCATTTTGTTTAGTAAGGCCTATCATGCCGGACATCATGCTCGCTAAAAATCAATTACTAAGTTCTTGATACATCATTTTTATTTAGTACAAAGCATAAAGTGAATAATGATAATAAAATAAATAATATGTTATTATCATAATAAGAAAATAAATAATGTATAATAACAATAAATAATAAATAATAAATACATTGTACTTTGTATAAAATAAAAATCATGTATCAGAAAATGACCACCTGTTCCTACGTGTGTGCACAATAAATCTCTCATACTTACCCTCTTTCACATCTGTGGTTTGCATCCTCCAAAATGAAGGATCAACAAACTTTGCACCATGGGTTCTCTTCCACCCTCGTATTCGTAATAAAGGGTGAAAAAAGGGTTGTTCGTATTTCTCGCCGAGGGAAATGTGTGTCAATAACGGGACGTGCTTAACATAGCAAAGAAATGTTTTGATGAAAGTGGAAGAAAATTATTTTCTACCTTATACGATATTGCAACATAAATTATTAATATCCATATTATACCAAATATTATGACCGATATTACAATATCATAATATTATAAGATTAGTAATACCAATATTGTAACCTATGCCAATTATACGCGTCGCATCTTGTATCGATCTTTAAATAATTATTTGTATACTACAAACAATAATTTTTATTATATTTTGCTCATTTACAGTATGAGTATAAATATTTTGTTGTTGTTATAATTATCAATATTAACATTACCTTTAGAGACGTTTTATAACAAAATAACATCAATAGAAAAGTTTTATAACAATAAAGGATGACACGAAAAATAGTTTATACAATGATTTCTTATATCTGTAAAAGTTACCATACGTTTTCACAAGAACTTTGTAATAGTTTCTGTAATTTGAAATAAGAAATCTAAGTTCATTTTGATGGCTTCGCTAAACCTAGGAGAAAAGCTAAAAAAATTGTGTAGAGAAAATGGTGTTTTTCAGATAACGTTAAATTCGTTCTAAAGAAATACGACTTGGGATTTTGGGATGCAGGAATTTCGGGATGTAGGAATTGAGAGATATAATAATTGGCTAATATAGCGATTTGAGTATGCAGGGTGCCCCACAATTATGGTACAAGCCGGAAAGGGGTGGTAGGTGGGGCTAGTCTGAACAACTTTTTCCTTTGCAAAAATGTCGGATGAGGCTTCATTTTTAAATTATTAAGGAAAAACACTGACCAATCAGAATGCGAGGATAGCGCGCGTTCGGAGGTAGAAGCGTAGGCCCGAATTATAATTGGCCGTGGTCGCGATCGAATCACGTGGCGCGCAGTTCTCGCGCTCTGATTGGTCGGTGTTTTTCCTGAATAATTTAAAAATGAAGCCTCGTCTAATATTTTTGCAAAGGAAAAAGTTGTTCAGAATAGCCTCACCTACCACCTCCTTCCGTCTCGTACCATAATTGTGGGACACCCTGTATAGGAATTTGAAAACGTAGGGATTTGGGGATCTACGAATTTGAGAACGTAGGAATTTGGAGATATAGGGGGGCACGCAAATATAAATATACACATATGAGAATTTGAAAATCTGCCAACTTGAAAACTTGCAAAATTTGGAAATTTGCGAATTTAGAAATATGAGAATTCGGAAATTTAAAAAAATGGGAATTAAATATTTGGTAATCCGAGTTTGAGAGTTTAATAATTTGGATGTTCTTAATCACATTTTGAAAATTACTAATTAAATAGCTATTTCAATCTCATTCTATTTCAAATACTATTCCCATTTAAAAGGTTATACTTCACGCGTGGATGCTCGATGATTGCATGCACTAAACTCTTGAGAATTTGAAAATCTGCGAACTCAAAAGTGTAAAAATTCCAAGAAACATGAAATTTAATCTACACAATATAGAATACTCTACTTGCATTCTGCAAGACAATCGGAATCCTCAATATGATTTAAAACTCTATAGAACCGGTTTTTTTTCCCCTTTCAAGTAACCAGCAAATCACAATAAGTATCTAAATTAGTAAACAGTCGCTAATAACCTCTGATGTTGATGCGACTTTAAACCCTAAAATAAAAAAAAAAAAAAAAAAAATATAGAAATTTACGTATTTGACCAACTGTAGAAGTTTATAAATTTTATAATTCGCAACTTGTCGAGTTTCTCTAGTCGACGTGCATTTGTATAATGAAATTACGTGGGCATGCAACGTTTCGAAATTCACCAGTTCATACATAACGACCTAATACATTCATTCATTGCTTTATAGCGAACGCGTTATTAACATGAACAAGCGGCTACGCCGAACACTGAGGTCTTTGTCGGTGAAAGAATTTAATATTCATGCGAGCGAACGTTGCATCTTTGCGACGAAATTGCATCTGAAATCCTTCGTGGTCCGTGAACGCTGCTTTATCGCTTCTCCTCGTGTTTTTTAACGATCTAATAACGCAACTCGGTAAACATTGATTAAACGAAGAAAACATTGTTTTAGCGCTGACTCGGCTATTTCCGTGGAAAACGGAGATCGATAGTTAGATCCTCTGCTTGCGTCTAATTAATATACGGGTTCGCTAAACGTATCTTGTTTGCGTTTGAAATGAAAACGCAAAAGCGTCTGATTATCACGGAGTTCATCGAAATATAGACATTTCCAGATATTCTTGTGAAATGCAGATCTTTGGAGAAGTAAAAATTAGGAAACTTGGAATTTAGGGAACTTGAGAATATACAGGGTGTCCCACAATTATGGTACGTGCCGAAAAGGGGTGGTAGGTGGAGCTATTCTCAACAACTTCTTCCTTTGCCAAAATGTCGCATGAGGGGTCATTTTTAAATTATTAAGGAAAAACACCGACCAATCAGAACGCGAGAATCGCGCGCGCCGTATGTTCGATCGCGACCACGGCCAATTAAAACTCGGGCCTACACTTCTGCCTCCTCGCGCTCTCATTGGTCGGTGTTTTTCCTTAATAATTTGAAAATGAAGCCGTTTCCAATATTTTTGCAAAGGAAAAAGTTGTTCAGAATAGCATCACCTACCACCTATTTCCGGCTCGTACCATAATTGTGGGACACCCTGTAGGTAACTCGTAATTTTTGGGATATAGAAGTTTGCAATGTTCGAAGCTGAGGAATTTGGAAAATTAAAAAGAATTTAGAATTATTGGAGTTAGGAGTTAGGCTAATATTGAAGTTAGGAAATGTCCTGATATGGAAATGTAAGAACTTAAGGAATTTAACGAATTTAGGGAATTTGGAAAATTTAGATAATTCAAAGAATTTAAAGAATTGAGGGAATTTGGAAAATTTAGATAATTTACAGAAGTAAAGGAATTTAAGAAGTTTAAGGAATTTAACTTTAAATTATTTTCCATCATAATTGGCTAAACCCAGACCACGAATGACCTTCCCAATAGGTCATTGTATTCGTCTTGAAGTACTGTATCAGAATGCAGGTAAAAAAATATACATCCTGTATAAAAACGATTACACTTCCGCAATCGATTTTCAGTGAGCTTGTAACAATTTTTACTTCAATCAAATATGTACCTGCTGAATGTATACCTGTGTGTAATTATCGAGCAGGTAACTAGAACTCCAGTAAAGATGAATTGATTGGAACGGTATCGTCATTGACCAGTCGGATTAACTTAGACCTTTTTGGATTAAACAATTGTGTGGAAAAGTGAAACAACTAAACGAACGATTTCGGGTTATATCCGATCAAAGGTTCCGGAACAAAAACTCCGCAGGTAATTTAGGTGGTTACAAACCTAATGGACTGCTAAAGTTAATAAACGTGGAGAATATGATTATTAAACCATAAATCACTTTTGTTAAACCTCACGCTTTGATTTAACGTGCTACAAGTACTTATTGTTTTGGCAATTTAAAAATGTGAGTTTGGAATTTTTAGCTGACTGAATTTAAAAGTTTGGATAATTCAAGGTTTTTTAGATTACAAATTTATCGACTCTAACGTTTCAACGTTTGCAAGTTTATAAATTTGAAGATTTTGATCGTCCAAAGTTTATATGTGTGTAAGAGTGTGGATTTGAAAATATGTAATTTAAAAAATTTAAAAATTACGAAACTTCAACACTTGAAAGTTTATCAATTTAAAAATAGCGTAAAATTGAGAACTGAACGATGTATAATTTGAAAACTTGTTAATTAAAAAACGTGAAAATTTAAAGATTCATAAATATTGAAATTTGAAGATTATGAATTTCAAAATACAAAATTGTGTAAAGTGGAGAATTTGATGATACGTAAACACAGAAGTTAAAGAACTTGTCTCATTAATTCGTAAAAACTAGTAATGAAATTTTTTTCGTACAATTTTAAAAAATTCTTGTTAGAGCACTTAATTTATTTCGTGCTTGCACATTTTGATTCATTAAATATATTATAAAAATAAAATTATACTCTGAGAGAAAGAAAATAATATCTGAAATCCATTAATATAAAAAAAGTTAAAATAATATAAACATAACAAAATTGTATACATTGTCACTTTCCATTCGTGTTAAAATAAAACAATTCGTGTAAAAGGAGAAATTTTTTTCTTTTTAACTCGTGTTAAATCAAATTCGCCTAAAAAGAGAATTAGTTGTAAACAATATTAAAAAATTCGTATTAGAGTTCACTTAATTTATTTCGTGCTTGCACATTTTGATTCATTAAATATATTATAAAAAATAAATTATCCTCTGAGAAAAAGAAAATAATATCTGAAATCCATTAATATAAAAAAAGGTAAAATAATATAAACATAACAAAATTGTATGTATTGTCACTTTTCATTAGTGTTAAAATAAAACAATTTGTGTAAAAGTAGAATTTTTTTCTTTTTAACTCGTGTTAAAAGAGAATTAAGTGTACATATGAAATGCACCTATTGACACAATTAGGTGAAACGCAATGTTCTTAGAATCAGTGCCGTCATAAGCTCATTCGAAATGGATATCCTTAGCAATCTCGAGCATGAATAAACTTCTTCGCGGCATCGGGTAGTCGAGCAATCAATTAACTAATCTGCTAATTACCGTTACGAGTCGACAGCTGTGAGCTCAGTTCAAAGGAAGTTGGTGTTGAATGAGACCTTTATAATCACAGAAAAGTGCCATCTTGTAAAGTCGCTACTAGCACATTCTGCCACTTTTATCAGCCTTTTCTACGTCCTCTTGGAACGCAACGACAGACCTCGTTAAATTTAATTTTCTCGGAGCTGCTTGTTTTAATTAACCCATTCCGGTGTGCTACATCATATATCCCCAGTTTTTCTTGGACGTACGAAGCCTTAACTGCTCGATATAAACAAAAATATTATAACATCTACGTATGTTCATGTAATGTGTATTTATGTTTATATGCGTATGCGATATTTACGTATGTACGTACAAAATTTATTTATGTGATATTTAACACACAGTTTCAAATTTCCATATTTCAAACTCTGCACGTTTCCGAGTTAATGCATTAAAATTTTAAAAATTTATAAATTCCCAAATTCCCAAATTCTCATATTCTCATATTACAAAATCCAAAAACTTATGGATTCTCAATACACTCGTCAATCGTGACGTTGCCATGTCCCCATATTCATAAGCTCTCAAATTTTCACATCTTCCGATCCATACATTCCCAAATTTCGGAATTACCAAATTCCCAAATTCCCAGATTTGCAATTTCCTAAATACCGAAATTCCTAAATTCCTAAATTCCAAACATTCCAAATTTCCAAATTTCCAAATTCCCAAAATTCCTAAATTCCTAAATTCCCAAAGTCCCAAATTCCTATATTCCCAAATTCCCAAATTCGCAATTTCCTAAATTCCTAAATTCCCAAATTCCCAAATTCCCAAATTCCCAAATTCCCAAATTCCCAAATTCCCAAATTCCCAAATTCCCAAATTCGCAATTTCCTAAATTCCTCAATCCCTAACTTTCAATATTTCCAAATTTATAAATTCCCAAATTCGCAATTTCCTAAATTCCCAAATTCCCAAATTCCCAAATTCCCAAATTCCCAAATTCCCAAATTCCCAAATTCCCAAATTCGCAATTTCCTAAATTCCTAAATTCCCAAATTCCCAAATTCTCAAATTCCCAAATTCCTAAATTCCCAAATTTCCAAATTCCCAAATTCCCAAATTCCCAAATTCCCAAATTCCCAAATTCTCAAATTCTCAAATTCCCAAATTCTTAAATTCTCATATTCCAAAATTCTAAAATTTCTGGATTCTCAATACTCCTAAATCATGACGTTGACAAGTCTCCATATTCCTAAGCTCTCAAATGTTCACATCCTCCAATCCGCACATTCCCAAATTTCTAAATTCCATAATTTCCCAAATTCCCAAATCTTCAATTCCTCGAATCCCCAAATTTCCCAGGTTCCCAAATTCAAAATGTATGAAATCTGGAAACCTTCGATCGGCCAAACAGAACTTCCGGAACAAAACACTACATTATATTTCCAATTATACAAATGATCCGACTCCCCAAATGAAGAAAATGGAATAAAAGTGTAATTTTCCTTGCAACGTTTCGACTTTGTTCGTTCATTTTCTTTCTTTCTCGGTGGCATTACACGGCCGTGATTCGCGATCCGCTTGGCGAGCATGGCGGAGTTGCAGCTACAACTGCAGCTCGTTCGTAGGGTCATCCACGGTGCAGGAAACAGGAAATCCTGAGAAGTGAAACCAAGCAGAAACACCGAGAACACACAGAACCGCCACTGTCTAAGGATTCATGGCGGCAAGACAAGATCGAGGAGTTCTGGTTGTTTGCTCAGAAATCTCGTGGCACCTTTTGACAGTGAGAGATGCAAATTGTGAAATAAGCGGGAAAACTAGTTACCGTCGTCTCGTGGTAAATAATCAGAGAACGTTCGAGTGTTTTTTTCGTTCGAGAAAGGAAACCCGTGGCCAGTTTACAGGGTGTTCGCTGTTTTTCTCGTGCGCGATAAGGATTTATAAATAAAAATGTGCTAAGGTAAATGTACACAGTTAGCGATTGTATTCCCTTTCATTACCAGTCGTTTAATTCCTGTGATTAAATACGGTGAAAATCTGTTGACCTAAACGTGGAAAGAGTTTACGAATATTTCTTTATTACCTCAGTAATGTAATAATGTCAATAATTTATTTTCTGCTCGAATCGGGAAGTTTTTATTTTGTCACGTAAATCATGAAATATTTACTTAGTACATGTATCAGGCTACTTTGATTTATTACATAAGTTGTGAAGTATTTGTTTTTTATTTAAGTTATGAATTATTTATTTACTACGTGAGTCATAAAGCATTCGCTTCTTACATAAGTCGTGAAATATATGTATATTTATTATGGAAGGTATGAAGTATTTATTTATTACATTATTCGTGAAGTATTTATTTATTATAAAAATTTTGTAGTACTTTTTATTACATAAATCTTGAAATAGTTAGACATCATAAGAAAATCTAGCGATAACAAATGTAATCTAGAAATAATAAAAAAAGTCTCAACAGATAATAACAATAATCTAGAGATAATAAAACGAATCTATAAATAATAACAAAAGTATCTACAGATAATCGAGATAATCGAGAGATAATAGAAAGAATCTATCAATGATAAGAAAGTATTTACAGATAATCAAGATAATCTAGATATAATGGAAAGAATCAATCTAGAATGAAAAAGTATCTACAACAATCAAGATAACCTAGAGATAATGGAAAGAATCTATCTATAATGAAAAAGTATCTACAATAATCAAGATAATCTAGAGATAATGGAAAGAATCTATCAATGATAAAAAAGTATCTACAGACAATCAAGATAACCTAGAGATAATGGAAAGAATCTATCTGTAATGAAAAAGTATCTACAATAATCAAGATAACCTAGAGATAATGGAAAGAATCTATCTATAATGAAAAAGTATGTACAATAATCAAGATAATCTAGAGATAATGGAAAGAATCTATCTATAATGAAAAAGTATGTACAATAATCAAGATAATCTAGAGATAATGAAAAGAATCTATCAATGATAAAAAAGTATCTACAGACAATCAAGATAACCTAGAGATAACAGAAAAATCTCTCAATAATAAAAAAATATCTACAAACAATCACCATAATGTAGAGATAATAAAAAGAATCTGTAAACAATAAAAATGTAGAAAAGAAAAAAGCTGGAAGTAAGAAAAATCTAGAAAGTAAACTAGTACTTCTGAAAGCTATATCTGAACTACAAAATTTTGCATCGGTCAGATCGTAGTTTTGAAAGAAGAAATAGATCGAATTTCTTCGGGTAAACGTCATAAATTGTTAATACGTTTACCTCGGCTTTCTGCCGGTGTATTAAAATGCGCAGCTAATATACCGGCACCGCAGAAGAGGAAAAAACTTCAACGAGAAAGTAAAGAATCGTACAAGGTATACCAGCGTATCCGAGCGATTGCTTCGAGCGTAAATCGCAACTGCTAATCACGAAATAACTAGTCGGGCATGCCGACTTGCTATAGATCGATCGATAATATGAAATAACGAGTCCTATAGAAAGCATATTGCACAACGTCCTCAACGAATGCGCTTTACACTTGCATCGTTCATTTTTCGATACGAGATCTTGACTTACTAGGTATGCGCCGGAGCGCCGGAACACGAGCGAAACGCATTCTTCGAAATTATAATTTCGCATGCTTGTACACTAGTGGAATTCATTCTGGACATTTTTAATAAAAATATTCTCCGTTTCATGTTTGGGCAGAATATGTATACAGGGTGGCTGGAATGATCTGTTACTAAGTTAATACTGATGCGTCTGTCGATCCACTCACGCAATCCATCTGAAAGTTGCCACATGGATAGTTCATTCAATTGTTTATAGGCGTGAAGAAGTATTTTTGTATACTACATCTCAAAGTAAGGTTATAGTGATGGATTTGAAGCGTAATTCTGTAATTGCTTTATATTTAGCTGGGACATCAGTTCCAATTATCGTTCGTGAGCTCCAGCATTTGAATGTAATCTATTTAATGATTGAATGTAATGTATTTGGGCTATTTTGGAGGCCAAGGTCAATGTAATGAAACATCGAAGTTTGGACACTCTGAAATCAGCACTTCTCCGGGAATGGAAGAAGATTCCACAATCTCACATACGGGCAGCGTGCGATTCATTCTTTCACCGTTTGAATGAAATTATTCGTGCAAAGGGTGGTTATACCGAGCAATGAGCATTAAATCATTTTCTTAAATGTTTCTCGACTATTTTTTTCCCTTGGGTAAAACAAAATATTAAAAAGTATATCTGCTGCAGCGGTGTGAAGTTGTAACAGTTCATTTCAGCCACCCTGTATACTGCTACGCTAAATTTATACCATAATATTTTTATTGTAAACTATAATGTTTATAGTTACGCCCCAAAATTAGAAAACATTGATTACAATATAAAATATAAACAATTATACAGGGTGTCCCAAAAGTGTTGAAGGAGCCGGAAATGGGAGGTAGGTGGGGTCATTTTGAACAACTTTTTCATTTGTAAAAATGTCGTATGGGGCTTCATTTGTAAATTATTAACGAAAAACACCGACCAATCAGAGCGCGCGATTCTGGCGTTCTGATTGGTCGGTGTTTTTCGTTAATAATTTAAAAGTGAAGCCCCATTCGACATTTTTGCAAATGAAAAAGTTGTTCAGAATGACCCCACCTACCTGCCATTTCCGGCTCCTTCAACACTTTTGGGACACCCTGTATATTAAATAATTTGATTAAGTGCAATATTTACGGAAAAATTTCAAAGTGTCCAGAATTAATTCCACTAGTGTATAGGTAGCGCTTATGTCATAGTCGATAAAAATTAATACGAAGAATGTCGGTGAGAAGTTGTGGGTTTAAATGCAACTGAAAGGGAATTCAAATTACAGTAGAGTACAGTGGACTCCCGATATAATGCTATCGGCAGGAATATGCAAAGGAAAAAGACAGTAAGTATTCCAAAACATATCTGATTTAAAATGAAGATTAAAGTTACGTCAATCTTTAAGAAAGCAGTCGCAGAATTTAAAAATACGTAACGGACACAATAAGGAAAGTACAATGACATGGTTTTCATCATGATTCAGTTACTGCAACCTTAAAATTTTCCACAGAAATCGACGAATAAATTGCCTTGCGAGTGATTTTTATGATAACAAAATGGTAATAATTTTTTCCAAATCGGTAATCAGTGACACTTTATTTCCGTAGATAATACCTAATTGATTACATAAATGATTTATTCAGTCTTTTGTCGCATCAGTCACTCGTGACAGAAAAATGTCAAAGTGACTCTTTTGGATACTATAAATAATAAAAAAGGAACGATTAATTACGCCACGTCCATAAATAATTATTTCCATCGTTCACAGTATTAATTACGCAATCCACTTAAATCATTAATTGCATCATTTACTTAAATGATTAATTACTTAATTTACACAAATGATTAATTATGTCACATTCCAGTTTCGACATTGATTAAGAATTTTTACGCTTTAATCATATCGTAAGTTTATATCACGCTATGCTATTTAGGCGAATGATATTTATCTTTCTGGGCAGGTACTAACGCGACGTTCTAAATTGTTATTCTCTGTTTTCTCGCCACGCGTTATATTGTCACGCATTGCATTGCTGCTCGTTGTATTGCCATGCGTAATATTGCCACGCGTTATATTGCCATGCATTATTTTGTCACGCGTTGTGTTGTCATACGTCAATTTGGCATGCTTTCAATTGCCACGCGTTATATTGCCATATATAATATTACAACGCTTTATATATTAACACGCATTACTGTCACGCGTTATATTATCATGAGTAATATTGTCACCTATTATATGTATTACCACGTATTATATAGTAACACGTTGTATTCAGCGCGTTATATTGCCGTTCATAAAATTGTTACGCGTTATATGACACATGTTACATTACCACATATTTTGTTACCATTCGATAATATTGGAATTTATTATATAGCCATCCGTGGTACAAATACACGTTATGTATACTCTTTTTTAACACTAGAACTACCAACCAGTCAAAATGACTGGTTTCGGGTTTGGCATTTTTTATTACAAAATTTTATTGCCGTCCTTTTGTCAAAATGTCTGTCATGTTTTATTGAGCTAATGAATGGTTGTATATGTTAGGTGATGCTGCAATATTTATTTATTTATTTTTCTACTTTATTTTCAGTTTTGAAGTAAACATGCATTTAATGCCGGTACTTCTAGTGTTTAAACCAATTTTTAACTAATATTTGTCGAATGATAAATATTTCTCACTGCTTTTTTTATAATTTGAAACAGTTCATAATCTAATGTAGAAAGATTTGCATCAAGTCTTACAGTCGCCATACTCAAATCTCCCTAAAATAGGTTTCCAAATTCCTGGACTTCTAAATTCCTGAATCCCCAAATCCCAAACTCCGAAATTCCCCGAAATCCCCAAATCCCTAAACTCCTAATCAGTTACTATCTTCCTTCTAAAATCCCCAAATTCTTAGATTCGTATATCGATAAATATCCTCGTTCTAAAATCCCTATACCCATAAATCCGTGTATTTATAGTAAATCACACTGCAAAGTCCCCAGACCTGCAAATTCCTATATTACCAAATATTTAAGCCATCTGCAAATTTTCAAAAAAATCAACGATTACATACACAAAGGCCACCCTCGCATCAATTTAAATTTCGAATTATTATTATGCAATTTATATGGCAACAAAACAGATAATTGTTCATATTACTAGTAGCAGAATTAACCTTTCTAACCCTTCTGTGTCTTACCGCAAGTCATCTTTCAGAAAAACATTTTGAGAGCAGTGGAAAAATCCTAAGTCAAAAGTTGGGTGAAGTATAATAAGCGTATTCACCTTCGTGAATGGCAAGTATAATCCTGAATAAAGATAGCATATAACAAACAAGAGCATATACTTATTGCTTTCGAACAAAATCTTTATTTCTGATCTACTTTGCAACGGAAAATTATGCGAGCTTTAGATAAACCTCGATCTACAGTCGTGGACAAAATTAAGTGGACAGGTATTATAAATAACAAAAGGCTAATTTAATTTAACAAATAATGTCTATAAATAAAAACTTTATTCTACAATTATGTACATTAAATAAATGTTTTTTTAAATCTACATAAACATTTCACCTCCTAAATTTAAAATTTATTTGAAACATTGTAATAAAACAAAAAATTTTTTTACATTTCTGCAATGTCCACTTAATTTTGTCCATGACTGTATATCGAATTTTTCAACCAAAGTGCTATATTCGTCATAGTAAATCGATTATCTCCATACTGCAATTTACATGCAGTTGATTATTTCATAAATAAAAGTAGGTCGCCTGTGCACCAGCTCTGAAATGCGTTTATAGACTTCTGTGTTTAACTTACGGTTTTATAATTGCGTTATCTCGTTCAAACATAATTAACACAGCAGTTTTTTTATTGTGTCATTTTTGGCATCATCTAGTTGGTTATTCTGGATGGAATTGCAAAACTGTTCAAATATGTACGTTTATGTACAGGAGGATCTAGAATTTTGCAGAGCTGAGTAAAATTTATCTTGAAACGATATTATTCGTTTTATTATTAATATTTACTAATATTTATTACACACATTTCTGTAAAATAACAGTAGAAATATGTATCAACTGACTTTTTTGCTGATTTGGATTATAACTAGGATAAAATATAGCTAGGATGCAGCGTAGAACAATGATTGTCACACTTTTTTTATTTTTGCATGCGTGTATTTGAAATTTAAATATTTATTCAATTTCAAATTTGATATTAGCAAATTTCGAAATTTATAGATATCTGTATTGTTTAATTGTTTAGTTTTTGAAATCCAAGATTTGAAAATTTGGCAGATGAAAGAGTCACAAAATTTAAACATTTGACAATTCGAATATTTCAAAATACAAACCTTGTAAATTTGAAAATTTGATATTTTATAAACGAAACAACTACAAAATTTCGGAATTTGTAGCAGCTGTATTTTTACATTTTTAAATTTACAAACTTCTGAATTACTAAATCCATATGTTTGCTTTGGAGGTACAAAGGTGTGAAAGTTTGTACAGACTATAATTTAAAAATTTTATTCTTTTAATTTTTAAAATTTTCCAAATTCCTAAATACCAAAATTGTGAACAAGCAAATTATCAAATACCCCAAATTTTAAAACCTGAAATCTCTAAATCCTCAAATTCCTAATTTCTAAAAATTTCCAAATTTTCAAATTTCCGAATTGTCACATTCCCAGATACCTAATTTGTTAATTCTTCAAATTTCCCACTCCTGACATCCACAAATTCTGAAATTGCTAAACTCCACAATTTTCAAATTCCATAATTCAAAAATTGCCAACTATCCAAATTCCAATATTATATACAGCCGCATTATCAAATTTTTAACTTCACTAATCTTTGAATTTCCAAATTCCCAATTTCTTAAATTTTCCAAATTTCGAAATTCCCAAATTCTCATATTTTCAAAACTTCAAATTCCCCACTCCTACTCACAAATTCACAAGTCGGCCAAATCTCCAAACTTTCAAATCCCGAAATTAGCTCCCTAAATCTAACCATAAATAACCGAATTACCAATATCCGATATTTGCCTAATCATGCATCCACAAATTCCTAAATTCTCAACTTCTTGAATTCCCAAAATTCTCAAATCCCTCTAATTCAACCCGAATTCCCAACTTCTCAAGTAAATCAACTTCTCATTTAATAGACCGAATTACCATCAGTGAAATGCTGCTGAAACGCAACGAAATCGAACCATTTTGGAAGCGAATCATTACTGGCGATGAAAAATGGGTGAAATACGAGAATTTCAAACACAAGCGACCATGATCAAATGCTAGTGATCCTACACAAACGACTTCAATGCCTAGGTTGTCGGCAAAGAAGATTATTTTAAATGTTTGGTGGGAGTGGAAGCGAATTATCCATTATGAGATGCTGCAATCTGGTGAAGCCATTAATTTGGACATGTACTGTGTACAACTCAACCGTTTGAACGAAGCAATCCAGAAAGAATGACCAGAATTGGCCAACAGAAAAGGAGTTGCATTCCATCATGACAATGCGTGGCCACACACGTTTTTGGTGACTCGCAACAAATTAACGGAACTTGGTAGGGAAGTTTTGATGCATCCACCGTATAGCTCGGATCTTCCACCCTCTGACTACCACTTGTTTCGGTCTCTGCAAAACTCTCTTGATTGTAAAAAATTCACCGACCGAAGCGCCGCTGAAACTCGCTTGGCCAAGTTTTTCGACGACAAACCACGGAAGTTGTACACTGATGGGATTATGCGGTTACCCGAAAAATGGCAAAAGGTCATAGATAAAAATGGTCAATATGTATTTGATTCAAATTGATTTTCAGTAAAGAAAATTTTTGTTCAAAAATGTAACAAATAACCGCGGAGACTTTTTATATGACCCAATACAGGGTGGCTGGAATGAACTGCTACAACTTCAAACCGCTGCAGCAGATATACTTTTAAATATTTTGTTTTATCCAAGGGAAAAAATAGTCAAGAAACATTCAAGAAAATGATTTAATGCTCATTGCTCCATATAACCTCCCTTTGCACGAATAATTTCATTCAAACGGTGAGAGAATGAATCGCACGCTGCCCGTACGCGAGATTGTGGAATCTTCTTCCATTCCCGGACAAGTGCTGATTTTCGAGCGTCCAAACTTCGATGTTTCATTACTGTAGAAATACGGAAAAATATCCGGACCGAAACGGGAATCGAACCCGTGCCCCTCAGATTACGAGTCGTCGACGCCCCCAACTGAGCCACCGGCGTCCGCCTGATACACGTCCTTTCCGTATTCCTTTTGTTCTTATCGGGTATGGAGGTCCCGCCAATCCCACATTGACCTTGGCCTCCAAAATAGCCCAAATACATTGCATTCAATCATTAAATAGATTACATTCAAATGCTGGAGCTCACGAACGATAATTGGATCTGATGTTCCAGCTAAATATAAAGCAATTACAGAATTACGCTTCAAATCCATCACTATAACCTTCCTTTGAGATGTAGTATACAAAAATGCTTCTGTACGCATATAAACAATTGAATGATCTATAAATATGGCAACTTTCAGATGGATTGCGTGAGCGGATCGACAGATGCATCAGTATGAACTTACTTAGTAACAGATCATTCCAGCCACCCTGTATTTTATACTTGCAACTTCCTCTGCGTGAGTGTTATTTGCCGCGGAGTGTACGCGTTAACAGGTGAACGCAGCTCGATCGTGCAATTAAAAATTCAGCATCTCGTTTGCGTATCGGGGCCGTGTATGTGCCGGTGGCCAAGAGGCAAACTGCTCCAGCCCAGACCCGAGTCCTCCAATTTCTGTAAACTTCCGCAAATTCCTCGTCTGCGCCCTCGTCCTGTTCCCTCGTCGATCTTCCGGCTGGCTAACCGACAATTAAACTTTCATAACCTGTTCATTAGCGCGAATTAACGCGGTGCGCTAACTCATCTGGATTCCGCTAATGCAACGCACTTAATTTACAGCTGCTGCCCGTCCTGCTTTACCCTGCGGGGGTGTGTTTGCTCTTCATCTCCCCGGAGGACACGTCGACGAAACGGAGACAGAGAGTAAGCGAGATCATAAACGACGCGTGTGCAATGGAGAGAGAGACACGTCCATACGTGGAGAGAGACGGAGAAATGATAGAGGAACGACAGAGGGACATTTAGAGACTGATGGCGCAAACCTTTTAGGCAAACTAATGCATCGAACCTGTTACAACAGAGAGGTTACTAGCACTGTCCATTCCCTTTCTCTCCTTCTCCCTTTGCACGATGTACATTCGAGTGCAATGTAGACTTGTTCCGGATAATGATACAGGGAGTGGATAAATTATGTGCACACGATTGACAGCAAACAATATTTGTCTTCTGCAAATTTTCTATTTTACTACTCGTTCTTTTATTCATTATGGTAGATGTAACACGGAATTATATTATTTAATTTCTCAATCGATAATATCTATATGTATTAGAGGGACCCGAAAGTAATGTCGTTTCTGTGCATTCGTTTTCTTCAGATATTTTGCTCAAAAATCAATTGACTTTGATCGATCCGGCATAGAAAATTGGTACAATAGATGGCAAAAGGTTGTTGATAACGAGGGTGATTGCATCAGTAATTTATAAATAGGAATATATAAATCTTAATATATTATTGAACATAATCACGACATTTCTCAAATTTCTCAAATTTCACAGGTTCTTCAAATTTGTCAAATTTTTCAAATCTCCAGCATTTTCTAACAGATGAACCTTCGAACATCGCTACCGCGAAATCTCTAGGTTTCTAAAGCCCAAAATTTCTAGATTTCCATATCTCTAAATCGCCGCATTCCATAATCCAAAAATCACTATCTTTTCATCCCCCCAAATTCCTAGGTCCTCAAATTCCAATATTTTAATTCTACAAGTCTCTAATATTTCTAGGTAGAAACTTCCATATTTCCAAAATTCCAAATTTCAAAATTCGTAATTTCCATAATTTCATCATTCCGAATTTTAAAACCCCAAATATCTAGATTCCCACATTCCCAAATCCTCAAATCTTGCAGTCGCCATACTCAAATCTCCCTAAAATAGGTTTCCAAATTCCTAGACTTCTAAATTCCTTAATCCCCAAATCCCAAACTCCGAAATTCCCATATTCCTATACAGGTAATTATCTGCCTTTTAAAATCCCCAAATCTTTAAACTCCTAATCAGTAACTATCTTCCTTCTAAAATCCCCAAATTCTTAGATTCATAATCCATAATCTGTAATATCAAATACTAACCAAACCAAATAATAAATAATACAACAGAGAAAACTATTAAAAAACAAATTGCGTTGTACACAAAAATTTATTTTCAATACAATTTTCATATTAATTCTACTAAAAAATGAAAAGTAAAACAATACGCTTTTCTAAGGGTATAAATAAATAAACACGGGTGACATGAATTCGAAAAATTCTCATTTAAATTTTACTCATATAAGATATATATTTAAGCCCCAATTTCTATAAATAGATATTTCCTACACAATCCAGGAAATATCGTTAGCTAGAAATATAGTAAGGAAATGAGCAGTGACCTTTTGGGGTCCTGCGATAAACGAGACCTTGCGCCGCAACCTTAATTAGAGCATATGTTATATTTACATGTGTCTGTATACAGGAACGTAAAGCTTGTTAATTGAGAACGAATACTCGCGTGTGCAATTATGATACTAGCTCGTCTCTGCGTACCTGTTCGACTAGTACGTGCAAACATAATTACAGTAGGGAGCCCACAATTATTTATTTAGGTGTTACTCTATAGACCTACATATATGCTGAACGACTCTTTTGTGGGTCATTTGCTATACTATCGAGAAGTCAACGAAAATTATTATTGAACCGGTAGGCATACATTTTGTGTGGAGGTTTGGATATTTTAAGTCGACTTTGTTTATTACAGTTTTACTGAACACAGAATGTCGAACTTATGCAATAAGAGCTGTTAGAAAATTGTTAAAGTTGTAAATTTTTGTGTATAAGATACCTTATTATTGATACCATTTACAGCATATTTTATTTCTTCAATTATTATAAAAAATTGAGGCATTTGGAAAAGTTTTAAATATTAGTATTCGCAAGTTTGGCAATTTGGAACTATAGAAACGTGGAAATTAGGAAATTTGAAAATTTGGGGAAAATAGAAATTATTGGATTCAGAAATTTGAAAATTGAGAACTCCTGGAATTTGGAAATTTGAAGGCTGGTACAATAAGAAAATATGACATATTTTTTAATTTTGGAAAGTCTATAATGTTCAGAGATTTGAAGATTTGAAAATTTGAAAATCTAAAAAATTTGGACTTTTGAGAATTTAGAAATTTGGGATCTTCAGGAGTTTCGAAATTTAAAAAATTTGAGGATTTTGAAATTTCAGAATTAAGAAATTGGGAAGTTGCTCCTTCAGAAATATAAAGATTTGTAAGTTGCAGAATTGGAAAATTTTGAAATTTAGGATGTACTTAACTTTTTAATATTAATATCTGAAATTTGAAAATTTGAAAGCATATGTATTTGAGGGTGTGAAAATTGGGAAAGTTGAGAATTGAGAAATTTGGAAGTCCGATCCTTTCGAAGTATAAAAACTCGTAAGCTTAAGTGCGAGACAATTCAAAAATTTGAAAACCTGATAATGTGCAAAATTTACTTACTTCAAAATTTATAAACATAGAAATTCAAACACAACTCAAATTTAATTTTGTTGGATTATTAATGATTTAAAAAAATGAATTACAGCAATGAGAGCCACTGTTATTAAACAAAATAAAGTTTTTCATTTATATCGAGTTAAAAATGAAAGAATAAATTAATTCCTTCAGAGCCTTATAAATAAAAGTCTTGTTGCAACGTATTAATTTGAGTTGTTCAGTTTCAATTAATCATATATATTCCAATAAATTTTTATCGAAACCAAAATAAAAAATTATTCTACAACAATTCCATAAAGTTCCACTCGAGTTATGAAAATTTCGATTGACACAAACGATCGTCAAAAATGTGTCCAATTGTTCCGATTCCAAGTCACGCAGTGTTCTCGTAGAACATTGGGAGGTCACGATTCCGTAGAGAAACCGCTGTCAAATAAATTCCCCCAAGAGGTCTATAAACATTGTGCCACTTTGTACCATGCGTATACGAACAGAAAAAAAAAGAACGAAAGATCTAACAGCTGTCCGACTTAATTACAAGTCAGCATATGGAGCAGACTCCGAGTTATGCTCCCCTTTCCTCGCGTGGTATGAATATCGCATTAAGTCATGAGTGAGAGATAACTTCGGGCAGGGGTGTGCCCCGATGGGAAACTACGAATTTAATAGAATAATAAATGGACCCGTCTGCGTAGCTCCAATACCATGGGATGATAGTGTACGCAAAAGATCGCTACATAATAATTCAGATGTTTTTTATTCCGTCGGCATTAATTTTCTCAACGATCTTCGACAGGACCGGCTTTATTAACCTCTTAGGCACGGCTGAATTTTGCGCGGGCTGTTTTTATGTACGGCAGAGTTCAACGCGAATTACGCGTAAATGATACGACACTGCAATGTGTGACGGATAATTCTGTCCTTTACACGAGTACATTGGAATTAAGTGTTTGATGATTAAATTATAATTTTTCTTAAAGATATAATACACGCATTTACCTTTAACAATTTATTCCAATAATTAATAATACAATTCAGATGACATCCGCGAAAGCCACTATAGTGGCTCGTTGTACGGAGAGGTGACATCCGCAAAAGCCACTATAGTGGCGCGTAGTGCCTAAGAGGTTAACGGGCGTAACACGTTCGTTGGTAAGGGTCGACAAGTTCCAACAGAGAGAAAATTTAAATTCAAATAGAATACGTTGTTAAATAGAATTATAAAATAAATCGTAAAATAATAAATTATTATTATCTTATTAAAATTGTGGATGTGGATATCCACTTTATGGATAGGTACAACTCGTGCTTTCGCATCGGACAACATCCAAGGGCGCGAAAATTTAAATCCAAATGAAATAAGTTACTAAAAAGAGTTGGAAAATAAATCATACAGTGGTAAATTATTATTATCTTATTAAAATCATGGATAAGGATACTTAGCTCACTGGCTGGCAGAATACTTGCGTTCGCAACGGGCGACAAATTTCAAGAGCGGGAAAATTCAAATTCAAATAAAATATGTTGCTATACAGAATTGTAAAATAAATCGTAAAAGAATAAATTATTGTTATCTTATTAAAATCATGGATAAGGATACTTACTTCACTGGCTGGCAGAATACTTGCGTTCGCAACGGGCGACAAATTTCAAGAGCGGGAAAATTCAAATTCAAATAGAATACGTTGTTATACAGAGTTATAAAATAAATCATAAAATAGTGAATTAGTACTATCTAGTTAAATTCTGGATATCGATGTATTATAATTAGCTAAATTTATGTACAATAAATGCATACATAAGAGTACCAGTGTTGGTAATTCTGAATATTGCAAACTTGGGAATTGTTGGGTTGGTACATTTGAGAATTTGGTATTTGAAGATTTGAAAACTTGAGAGTTTGGGGATTTGAAAAGTTGGAAATTCGGTATTTGTAAATTTGGGGCTTTTAAATTTGGAAACTAGGGATTTAGAAACTGAAGAATTGGAGACCGAGGATTTGAAAATTTGGGTATTTACAAAATTAAATTTGAGGTTATAAGTTTGCAAATTGACGAATTGTAAATTGAGAAAATTAAAAATTCAGAAATCAGGAATTAGGAATTTAGAAATTCGAAAATTCGAATAACTAAAAGCTGGAAATTTTTAAGTTGATAATTGTTTATTTGGAAATATTGCTATTTTAGATTCTGCAAATTTTGAAATTTGGTAACATGAAAATTTGAAAATTGATTAATTTAGAATTATAGCTTAAAGGGTTTTGTATTTCGAAATTTGTGTGTTTGAAAATTGCAAGATGCGAGAATTTGAAAATTGTAAAACACGAGAATTTTTTAATTTATAAATTCCAGTACTTGGAAAGTGAAAATATTAAAATGTAGATTTATGAATTTGGAAATTTTGAATCTACTCTAACACCACAACTTTTAAATCATGATTATCAGAAATATTTCTTAAGAAAATTGGTAGAATATATTCTTTCAGGGAACGTAAAAATTCCCCGAGCCGCTCCTGATCATCAATATTTCTCAACTGATAAAAACATGAATATATCGCATGCGAGAACATGAATTTAAATCCACATTATATTGCTAATAACACATTGGTGGTATTGTAGGAAGTTGACTGGTTCTTAACTTTTATAACAGTGATTACTATAATGGCCGATATTATACGGTTGGGTTCTTTTAAGAAATTTTAAACTGCGCATTATGGATCATAATATCTCGCGTTATGAAAGAAGTTCGAGCAAGGTTTTTGATGGCGGATGCTGCGTTGTTTGGACATTCCTTTATCCAGATCAAAATTTTCCTCTCGGAGCTACTGCGTTATAGCGGGTTTCTGCGTGCAAGTTTACAAAATAAACACAACCGTCGCATATATTCGCCTCGAGCTACGATAATCGACCATGTGCCCAGAATTTGTTTGAAACTCGGCTTGAAATGTTATAAAAGTGAATTAATGCGTAGGAAGATATAGCCATATAGTTTTCTAGATTTAGATTTATTTATTTCATTTTCTTGTTATAATCAAATATACTCATTAAAGATACTGAAACGTAGTTATGAAAGGTTATATGAAATATACCTATGAAACCTTGTATGGAGCGTACTTGAACGTACTACTTACACTTTCTAAAAGAGTAATGAAGTTTTTTTCATGTCGTATGAAACATGACATCAAAGAAAATTAAACAATACTAATGTATATCATAAAATTATTCATGCTCACAAAATTCGGTATGAAGAACATGCTCTCATTTTATAGAACTTCGTTTGTTTAATTCTCATTTTCATACAGAATTGGCTATCTAAATAATTGTCTTCATTTTATAGAAAATTAGAAATTGTTCACAATACAAATGATTAATGTTAACAGTTTTTTAAATTACCCACCTTCCAAAATTATCAAATGTCGAAATTAGTATATTTCGTACCCTTTACATTCTCAAATTGCACGAACTGAAAATTTCGAAATTTCGTCCTTTTAAAAGTAAAAAATTTTTATAATGCTAAAATTACAAAATTTGAAATTAATAGTTGACAAGTTTCCAAATCTGTAAATAAATGTTGTTGAATTTTAACACATTACGTCAAGAAATTCCCAAAATTTTCAAATACCTAAATTGTTAGATTTCCAAATTTTTAGATTCCGAAACATACAAGTCTTCAAATTTTTTAATTCTCAAATTATTAAATTGTGAAACTTTCTGCCTTAAATTTTACGAATCCTAAAAATGCCTAGATTTTTAAATATCGTAATTTCTCAATTCCACCATCACTCAATTCGTATTACTTAAGAAGTCCCAAACTTCCACAAAAATAGACAAAAATGTTGGAGTTCAAAAATCCCTATATCCTCAATTCTTTGAATCTAGAATCCCCACACATTCGAACTCCTAGATCCCAATATACATATATTAAAAAATTTCTAACCCCAAAAATTCATAGCTTTGAGATTCCCTAAGCTTAAAAGTCCCACAATCCCGAAATTCCTAAGTTCAAAAATTCGTAAATCCTCAAAACTCCGGATCCTAAAAGACTCTTTCATCCGTAGATCCATATATTTCAAAAATCTTTGTCCGATAAAATGCTCAGATCTTAAAGTACTTAAGCTTCACAATCTAAAATTTTAGATCCTTAGATCTAATTCCCATCTAATATTCGTACATCCAAAAGCCCCATACCTAGAAATTCCTAGGTGCAAAACCTTTAATTTTCTAAAACTCGAAATCATCATAATTATATTTCCAAATACGCAAATAAATTTATCCACAAACCTCAAAGTTAAAAAATCACTGTATCCCGAAATTCTTAACCCGTTAAAAAATTGTCAAATCCCCAAAAATCCCTATGACACAGGTTGTCGTATTTCGTCCAGAAAAATCAGATTCGTTCTCGGCTGTATTAATATACTTCCGGGAATTTCTCGAAATGTAAGGTCGAGCAACGGGCACACGTACAAAGAAAAGTTGTTCAGAACGTAGGCTTCTTCCGGATAATGCTACGGGGAATGGATAAATTATACGAACACGATTGGTAGCAGACAATATTTGTCTTCTGCAAATTTTGTACTTTACTATTAATTCTTTTATTTATTATGGTTGGTGTAATACGGAATTATATTATTTAATTTCGCAATCGATAATATTTACATATATGTACATATTATTTTTAAAATTTCTCAGGTTCTTCAAATCTCCAAGATTTTTAAATATCTACATCTTCGAAATTCGCCACCGCCAAATCTCTAGATTTCTACATTTTTTAAACCCAAAATTTTTAGATTTCCATATCTCCAAATCCCCGGATTCCACAATCCAAAAATCACTCGATTCTTATATCCAGACATTCCTAGGTCTTCAAATGCCAATATTTTAATTCTATAAGTGTCTAATAATTCAACGTAGAAACCTCTATATTTCCAAAATTCCAAATTTCCAAAATTTCCCCATTCCGAGTTTTGAAATCCCCAAATCTTCACATTCCCAAATCCTTGAATCTTGCAATCGCCATACTCAAATCTCCTTAAATTTATAGGTTTCCAAATTCCTAGACTTCTAAATTCCTTTCCAAATTCCCAAATATCCTCATTCCCAGTTTTGAAATCCCCAAATCTCCAGAATCCCACATTCGCAAGTCCCCAAACCTGCAGTGACCATACTCGAATTTCCCTAAATTTACTTCCTAGTATTTCTGGAAACGTAAGGTCGAGCAACGGGCGCACGTACAATGAAAAGTTGTTCAGAATACAGTCCTTGACAACATACTTGAAGGTCAATGTCCCCTAAACCTCGTGCGCGCCGAATTTTCAGTTAGACCGGTACCGTGATCGCCGGCACGACCGAAAACAAAGAAGCGCGCAGGAAACAAGCGATCTCCGCGAAAGATCAAACAATCCGTCCGACGTTAATTGCGGGCCACGTGTTGTCGCGTTGTCCGGATCGAACGGTGACAGAGGCTCGAAACGTCGTGAAAATCGTGGCCAAAGTGGCCCGATCTCGCTTTCCAGTCGGTGTGCAATTTTCAGCGGACAGACAAGAGGAACGGTCAGGGCGCATGTTAGCACAGTTTACAGAATAAACACTCACGCTCGGCAGATCGGAAAGGACGCGGAGGTAGAGGCAGCGTCCGTTGTGCACTGATAACACAATTAGCTTGTCTCGTCATGCGCGACCTCTGATAAGGGATTCCCTCGCTCTTGTCATCCCCCACCAACCGAATTCTCTGTATTCTCCGGTATTCTCTTCGCTTCTCTCTATTTGACCGAGTGCTACACTCGTGCGATGTGGCCGGCCGGCGAGCTGGATCGCTCGTCAGCCGAGTAAATCCAGACGAGAAGATCCCCCGGGAATACATGGCGTTTCAGGGAGCCGCGCGATAAGGGAACGGGGGACGGAGGGGATAGCTTAACCCTCTCCGATGCGAGAAGGGACACAGCACGCGGGGCGGACCGACCCCAACGTTAATACCTTCCGGCAGGTTTTCTTCACTTGATTTATTCCACAGGGGACCGGAATCGCGTGGCACGGCACGCACGTGCGTGCACACGCACCACCGTGCCGGTTTTCGCACGAATACGCGGACGTGCGGGTACAGGGTGTACAAAAAGTGAATACGAGCGGAGCTATTCGCGTGATTCTACGTCAGTGTTTCGCAACGTGGGGCCCACGCCCCACAAGGGGACAATTCGAAAATGGACTCGATACGAGTTTAACCATTTCGCTCCGGGCCATTTAAATGCAATGCTAGATTTCGGTGCCAAATTTAACGAAAAAAGCAAATTCTTAAATAATTGCGGTAAATAATTATTAGGTATAATTTCGCTTGACGAGACCAAAATATCAACTGGGTGTTTGGCGTCGTCAAGTAAGCCTCCCTACGACAGACGGCAGGCTCCGCCGGGAACCCCGGACGTTTTAAAATCTCGCTAAACAACGCAGTTGTTCGCACCTGAATGGCCCATCGCAACTTCTGTAGTGTTTCAATTCAATTTTTTAATATTAAAAATTTGGTATGTTACATAGGGGGGCATAAGAACTTCAGAAAGGCTAAGGTGGGGCATGACACAAAAAAGGTTGGGAAACACTGTTCTACGTCCTTGCATTGGTGCGACTTTACGAATGAAAATTCGACAAGGTCGAATGTTTTCATCGTTGTATCCCATTGCATTCACAGAGAGGATAAGATGTCTACAACAAACTGAGAGGAACAACGCGATCGTTTCCTTGGGAAATGATGTGGTTTCATTACCAATAACTGCGGATGTTTATACGACACATGCATTCATACATGTAAGTCCACAAAATGAATCATTTAATCCACGGACCGTTCTATCTTCTAAGTTACGCGATATCTTTACATTTTGCAGACCTTGATAAACGCAGTATCAACACATTGAGGATCGCTTACGAGTTTTCTTGAGTTTGTTAAGCAAAAAAGTTATGATAATTGTCATGTTCAGAGGGAACCCTTTTATTCAGTTCGACGATGTCCTTGTTTCTGTATATGTTGTTATGTTTGTAGAATGATAAATGAAAACATAAGCAATGATACAGTCGTGGACAAAATTAAGTAGACAGGTATCATAAATAACAAAAGGTAACTTTAATTAACTAATAATGCCTATAAATCAAAACTTTATTGCACAATTATATACATTAAATAAATGTTTTTTCAAGTCTACAAAAATATCTCACGTTCTAAATTTAAAATTTATTTACAACATTGTAATAAAACAAAACATTTTTTACATTTCTGCAATGTCCACTTAATTTTGTCCATGAGTGTATATTAAATCGAAACACAAAAGTGTGAACAAAGAACATTAACACTAGATTTACGAAACGAGCCAAAATGACTTATAATATATTTTCTATTTTAAATTACAAACACTATGAAGAAACTTTTATCAAAATGTATGTCAACTGTTGTCAAGATAAAGGATCATTGTATAAGACAGTTCACGTATCATACTTTATTTATTTTATTTCTAGTTTAGTTTTAATGCAAAAATAAGTGGTCATTCCATAGCTCTAAATCTAGTGTTAAAATTGTAGTCGTGGCTTTACAGGATCATATTAATAGTTATTAAAAAACATCATTCTTTCCCAGGAATACCTACAATGCATGCTATTATACAATTTCTGCAAGTCTAACAAAAATCGCTTCATAAATAACAAAGTTATGTTGATTTTAGAATGTACAAGTTTGCCGAAAAACGTGCGGTCCCAGACGTATGTCTTACAGATTTCTCAGCAGTCCTTAATGTGTTAATACAGCTTCGTGATACTGTAGCAGTAATGCAACCTAATCATAAGTACAACGATGAAACTTTAAAATCATTTTGCAACGAAGCTGTAGAGTTCCAACTCAGAGTTCCTCCGAGACTCTTCACCCTCTAGATGAGTGCTACGAAGTATAACGGTGAAATAGTTTGGCCTTGAACTTCAAGCTGAAGGTCGTTCGCACGCGAGCTTTTATTTACATATTTTCGTCAACACGGGCGCAGGATCACGTTGCAGCGGTGTATACACGTACTTTTTATACACCCTGTACAACGAAGGGGGAGGACCTGCTGCTTCCAACGGGAGATACTTTAACGAAGTCCACGGATGTCCAGATCGTGCCCTCACAGACAAATTTGGCGAGGGACCTCACCCCATCTCGTATATAATATGCTCGTTCTCGGGAAGAGGTGGGTCTAGTGAATCGAGGAAACAGCTAATCCTCCGGTGAATTGTCGGGCAGGAATTTTTATGACGGGCTGAGGTAAGTGATTGTTGGAACAGATCAGGTAAACGGCCGCTTTTGTTAACAGGTGAACGTGGTATATTTGAAAACGATACAGGGACGCGGCAAATATACGATTGTTGACGAAACAATGCTGATTGGGGAATTTTCTATTATAAGGAAAATTGGTTATTTCGAGAGGTTCTGCGAAAAGATATTTTTGCCAAACGATGAAACGCCACCTCACTTAATCCCTTGCCCTACAACTACGAGCTACGCCCGTGACGCACTCGCTCTTCAAATATGGTAGACATTGTTAATATTTTTAATATACTTGAATGTTCAACTTCGGTCTAATCGTAATTTGCGCATCCGGGGATCACTAAATGGGAAACAATATCGACATTCGAGCTTTCTTTAATCACTTTAATGTTGTAGCAATTAATAGTTCGTTATGTCTGACGCACTTGCTGAATAAATCGTAGCACAAGGGGTTAAGCATATGGATGCGACAATTGTATGCACATTCGAGAGCAAATCTGACGAGAAAAGCGTCGATTTGTTCGAGTTGATTTGGAAACAGAAATTTGGAAGTTTAGAGATTTGGCAGTTCAAGAATTTGAGTATTTGAAAATTAGAGAAGTTAGAAGTTTAACAATTCAAAAATTTTGGGTTTGGGAAACTTGAAAATTTAAAGACTTAACAATTGAAGAATCTGATTTAGGAATTTGGAAATTGTTGAATGTGTGGGTTTAAATAAGTGTAGAGTTTGAAATATCAAAATCAGGGTTATAGGGAATATGGAGATTTGAAAATGTGTGGATTAAGGAATGTAATTAAGAATCGGTAGGATTTCAGAACGTAAGATTTAAAACTTTCAAATTCAGTAATTAAAAATTAAAAATGATCAAATCCTCAAATTCTCAAATTTTCAAGTTTCCAAATGCTCAAAATCTCAAATGTTCAAATTTTCAAATTTTCAAATTCTCGAATTTTCAAATTTTCAAATTCTCAAATTCTCAAATTCTCAAATTCTCAAATTCTCAAATATTCAAATACTCATATACTCCTATACTCCTATACTCCTATACTCCTATATTAAAATATTCAAATATTCAAATATTCAAATATTCAAATATTCAAATATTCAAATATTCAAATATTCAAATATTCAAATATTCAAATATTCAAATACTCAAATGCTCAAATTCTCAAATTTGTAAATACTCAAAATTCTGCATCCTCAAACAAACACATCCTCCAAAAATTATATGTTGTTAATGTCTGTAGTTATCTTTCTCATTTTAAAACATTAACACAATGCAAACAATGACATTAATATATTCATCGTTATTAAAACTTTTCAAAAATAACAAATTTTGTACATTTATGAGCAAATTAATATTCCTTTTGCCACGCAACTGTTCGTTTAAAAATTATTATTCAATCCGTACATATGATTAGCTTATTTGCAACAGTTTATCAAACTCACACAATCGAATTACATTTGTCACTACCGAAAGCTGAAAAAAATGCCAAATTCATCAAATATTGAAAAACCCTATTTAGATACATAAAACAATCTGTTAGTCATACCAAATTCGATGCGTACATTGCAATTACAAATAGTGCAGTCCATTTTAAGTTCAACAAGTACTAAGAACTTGTTAACACTACATTTACAGACGTTCAATGACCAATTATGTCTGAATTGAAAATAAACTATAAAATCAAGTAAATAATGGATAATACATAAGCCAATTTATAGAACGATTCTTTATCTCGATTAAGGTTAACATTTTGCCAGAAGTTTTTTAATAATTTTGCGTAATTGAAACTAAAAAATCCGTCATTTCGACCGGTTCCGTAAACCTAGCATTAACCCTTTGCTGTCCTTAATTTCTTTTACCTATGCCTCCATAATTAATTTAAAAAATACACGAAGAAACGGGTTTACGATAAAATGTATTCTAATAATGAAGATTGCGTAACAAATATATTCCTAATTTGTTACAAGTGGCTAAGAAACGAAAACGTCTTGAATCAACCCATTTATCCGAATTACTTCTACGATCAAATAGAAACACTATATCGAGCCACACTCGACATAGAACCGCAAAGGGTTAACATGTTGCCGAAAATGACGGCTATAGTCGTCCAATTTTTGGCAATATACAGAAAAAATGACGGCTATAGACGTCCTAGACATTTTATTTAATAAAAAAAGGAACATCGTTAGCACGAAGTGTACTAATGCATTTATTTGTAAATTATTCAGTATAACGTCGAAAAAAGAATTTAACATTCGAAATAACGTATAAATGGTTTTTTCATCCTTCAACAATTCGGAGAAAAAAAAAATGTGTTTCTGAGCGCGATCGCCAAATTAAAAGTGTGCGGCAACGTGTTAAAAAGAAAAACCGTGACAAAATCACGAACGAGCAAAAGAAAATTTAGCGGTCCTGAGTGCTAGATAACTTCGGAAAGCGTCGAAACTCGTTTCGATCTCCGTCGCGTGAATATTTAACGTTAAAAGGGTTAAAGATCGTGTTAAAAAATTTACTGCGAGCAATTTCCCGAGGTCAATCGCGCGTGTAGGTGACTAGAGGGCGAAGGGAGCATCGTGTCACGGTGGCTGCGATTGAAGAGGAGGCCACCGGGAAGCAGTAGCCATAGGCGGAGGCGCATTGGAGCATCGGGGGTGGCAGTGGGTACGGTAATAGTATAAATTCGTGGTTGTATAGTCGGTTCACTCGATGCCGACCAGGGGAGGGGGAAGGGACAGGCCAGGAGCAGCCCGAGTGTCGGAAGAAACGACAGTCGCCACTCGACGTCTGCATCGAACGGAAGGCAGCTCTCTTCGTGAGCCGTGTATCCGTTCTTCAAGGCAGAATAGAGAAACTGGTTTCAACGTGGATCATGATCCCGATGGAACCGACGATCGCGACGGATAAACAGCCATTCAACTGTCCATCTTCGTGCACTCTGTCGCGGAACCGACGACGCTGAAGACGCTCGAATTTTTTTTACCGCGTTCAACGAAACCGTGACCGGTAAACGACAACAAGATCCGGCCGAGGATTTAGAGCGAGGGACTCTCGGCGGGAACGAAACACCGATTCGAACGTGGCACGAATGCAGAGAAGAAAATAGAGCCCGTGAAAGTGTCCGCGAACGTGCGCAAAAGAATCGTTTGTATCCAGGGGACACCTTTCGATCTGTCGAAACAGGTGCGTCCCACGTTTCCGGAGGGAGGAGAGAACCCCGGTAGCCTCAGCTGAGGCGAACAAAAACCGAGGATGTGACCGAAACAGGACCTTTTTCCGTTCCGGTGACAAAATCACGATTCTTCCGTGGACGACGACTTTTATCTTGAAAAACCTTGTGCTGTGAGAGTGATTCCCTGTTTCTTTCTTTCCTCTCCACGTGACCGACACACAACCCCCCCCCCCCTTTGCCTCCCGTGTGTTTGTTAGTTTTCGTGCTCGCCGTACAGCTGATCGCACAGTGAATCGTCAGAAAACTGACGTGTAACGATCATTGTGGCGTGGTTCGCATGTTGACAACCGGGGAAAAGTGAGTTTGTAAATACACGCTGACGAGAGAGGGCGCGAAACCACGGGAACAACCAGGAACACGGAAAGATCGACGGTGAATAGACGTTTCATCTGATAACGTCGAAAAAGCTGGTTCAAGACAGGAATTCGAATGGTGAGTTTGTTTTAATGTGTCTCTTTGGCTCTGCAGTCTACCTGTTTTGAAATTACACGTGGAACGTTGAACTCACTGTTGTCGGTTCGACTAGTTTTTCGCCGCTACCGTAATAGAAAGCCGATAAAATGAATTATTGAAGATATTACGGATTAATATTTCTAGACGATTCGCCGTTTTGTATTTTCCGTGCTAGCCGGTTTTCGCTCCAGAATTAAACTCTAACGTGTCCGTTGCGAGCTACGATTGCAAATTCGTTCATCGCTTTCTTTGTTATGTAATGAAATAACGCGAGATAGCAACATTCGAATATTTAGTATTAATCTGGTATACCGGTTTAATGCTGAACCACTGTGCAATGGTTTAATATTAAACTATTTTTGAGATTACGCGTCAGAACGTGATTTTAGTCGATTTTACAGAATTTGAAGGAATTAATTATGCGATCATTTAAGGATTTACAAGTTCATATCGGAGGTTAGTTTAATATAAGTGACGTTCTTTGCGAATGTGTTAAGCACTAAAATCTAAATGGTATACTATAGTGGCGGCGAATGTGTTGAGGGTGAAATTTCAAAGAACAGGTTATGAAAGCATGCTGTACGTAATAGTTGCGTGTCAAGTTCTTCAAGAATAGTAAAGAAGTAAACTTGTACTGTTCTGACAATAAATGGTTGGATGCTCCAACTAGAGGATTATTAATTTTGTTTCTCTTTTATGAGTTTACTTTTATTTGACGTTATCTTGAATGAATGTTTTTTTGTGATGAGTAAAGCAACAATTTGTCGTTATTGTGAATATTTCGGCGATGTTAGTACTTTTGAAAGGGAACATTTAGAACGTCAAACCAGTTGTCGACCATTTAAATGGATTGTTTACTTTTGTATAGAAAGAAACTGGTATTCCCCTTTGTATTTAAAATTATTTACCCAGCTGTGTAAGACTGTTCTAAGTGTTCTTAAAATTGTTCTTTTATTAGTGAACGTCGAAGTGGCGTCGATAATATTTTATTAATTTCAATTTAGTATTTTTACTTCTTATCTAGTGAAACGATTAAAACGGTATTAGAAAATAAATACCGTATTTATAGATATTAATAATTTGCAATTAAAGATTTGAAATTATACCTGATTAAATATCTTTAAAATTTTAACATTCTAGAAAAGAAAATTAAATTAAAATATTTAATTTAAAACGTTTTGCTTTTAAATACTCAAATTGTAGCATTTAATTAAATTAAATAGTTTACAAAGGATAAATTTGTAATATTAAAAAAGTAATTATATTACATACAATAAATAAAATATCTGAAGAGATAGTGCAGTATTAAAAGGGCAAGAAAAATACGAACATAAAATTTAAATCTAAAAGCATAGCTAGGTCGGTAAAGATTTAAGTCCCTCACTTAAAGGTAAAATTCCTGTTAAAATGGGTTGTAGAACCTTATGGAAATTTATGTCATTTACAAATGGATACCATGAACCCATTTAGATAAAATTTTATACGTTTATATAGCGATTTAAGATAACAATAATGGTATCTTTCATTAGTGCCTAACGGTCATTGCGAGGTGTGAAAACAAATCTCAAAATCAAATCAAGGTACCCTTTTAAATTATCCCATAATTCTTAAAATGCAAGGAATAGAGAAAATTGAGAAAATTTAGAATAATAAAATTTTTCTTACAAAATACATGAATTATGTTAACATATACGAATCTATAATAATTGCTTGTGAATAGAATAAAATTATAAATTTCATTCCTTTTTTTACTAATAAGGTTAGCTTCACATGCAGAAAAGATTGTCGCATTTACGACATCATGATACTTTTGAAATAAAAAAAGTAAAGATTGTTTTGCTTTACGTTATGTAATATATCGAGTGATATTTCACTACGTTCAGCGATAATATAACCTTCTACGTTAACCATTGTTGTCGAAGCTTTTACGTACATGCGCCTTATTCTTCAAACAGCCCCATAAAATGAAAGCTTAACCGTTAACATCTAAGATATCAAGAAAAAATGTACTATAACCTTGCAGCACTGAGAGAACGTATACTAAAATCTTGCTATAAAAGAATCACCCTCGCCGAGTAAAATATCGTAACCCAAAAAAATTTCATTTGATCGTCAGATATTAAAAAACCTTGTGATTTTATTCAAATTTATTATCCTCTGTTGATAGTAATATTTACGAAAGTCAAGTTGATAACAGAATGACCAATCGTGTATAAACATAAACTCATCGAATTTCATTCAAGTTGATGAGTAAGGGTTCGCGACGTCTTTTATCGGATAGAAATGATACGACTATGCTAATAAAATATATGTTGATATGACAGTACTGCCATCTTTGTGTATCGATCGAAATTACGGATCGCGTTCGATTGTTGATTTTCTACATTTTCTATTTACCCATCGTTTTATTTATGCACTATGCTTCTCATTACTTTGTAATATAACACCGTTTCACTATAATGACCGTATAACACCATAGATTTCGTTAGAGAACACTTTTAGTTCAAACCGTTGTATCGAACCGAATGGTGAGTCACAAAGGGTTAACAAACAACCGAGCGTAGAACAAATGTTCACTTTCGACGGTTTCTTCGAAATTCTATCACCGTGTACGTTTGTGTATACCAGATAAGTAGCTTGACCTGTTTGCAGCCTTCGCAGTCTTCGTTAACGATACTTCCGCGATTCCTAGCATCGGCAAGTGGATTGAGGTTATTGTTACGGAGTATAAATCGATGGTCGCGATGATTGAGACAGTTACGTTGACCGTTGAGTCGATCGATTAATGGCAATTCGGTGCCGATGGTGCTGCATGTGTGTTTGCAAACAAATGACGCGATGTATTGGAAGCACAACCGGCTGTTGATATCACGGCTCTTTGCGTAATTATTCCCGTTCTCGTTCGCGTTCGCTGTTCATTCACACGAGAGATACATCACGTCCGAGGAGCAGACCGGAAGAAAATAAAATATGGTCGAGCGTGCGCGCGCATTTACACCACGCACAACTTCAAACCTAGAATAGAAAGCAGGAAATGCGAAAATCCGTTGAAAACCTTTCGTTTCAAAATAACGTTAGACTTTGGCCCGTTATGACACTTAGGAATCGGCCTAATGAAGGATCGGGAACCTTTATCCTATATCTGATCGAACGATCAATGTATGTAATGGATGAAGACAATAATAAATTAATATATCTAAACATAGGATGAATAGGAGAATAGAATATTTAGTTTCATGCAGTCTGAGAATTTTTGAATGATTTGATCTTTAGGCATTTCTACTAATTCAAAGTTTGAAAAGTATTTGTACAGACTTTTTAAACAGTGTACTAAGAGCACTTAGTGATTAAAAAAAAATTATTGTTAAATTTTCTTTCAAGCAAATGCATAATTATTTTTCGCTTTTCGTCTTTCTTTGAAACGATATGTTAGTAATTACAATTATTCGTTTTTAACAAAATATTGTCACAAATTTACTTCTCCAATTATATTGCAAGGTTGATTAAATGTCTTTCCTCATTCTGAATTCACTGTAAATGTAACCTAACTTTAAATATATAGTTTTTCTTACATATATTTTATTTAAAAAATACATAGAATATTGCTTGTTTCATATATTAAATATTTTTTATAAAATTTGGGAATGTTCAATAATATGTACTAATACTTATATCATGAGTAACAAATTATCCAAGCAGTATAGTATTTCTTTTTACAATACACTTAATTCTCTTTTTACACGATAGATACTTTCCCAAAAAATTCGTGTGAAAAGAGAATTAGGTGTAAACAATATTAAAAAATTCTTGTTGGAGTTCATTTAATTTATTTCGTGCTTACACATTTCAATTCATTAAATATATTATAAAAAATAAATTATACTTTGAGAAAAAGAATATAATTCATAGAATATTGAATATTGAAAATCGTGTTAAAACAAAACAATTCGTGTAAAAAGAGAATTAGGTGAATCTGGAATTATGAAATTCCTTCTATCCTAATTCTGAGCTGTCATGTATTTATATAGTATACCATAGTCCAACATTTTGTTCACTAAAAAAATTCAACATTAGCCTACTTGTAACTCGTACATAAACTATTATAAACACTAGAAGTACCGGAATTAAATGCACGCTTACTTCAAAACTGAAAATAAAGTAGAAAAATAAATAAATAAATATTGCAGCATCATCTAACATATACAACCATTCATTGGCTCAATAAAACATGACAGACATTTTGACAAAAGGACGGCAATAAAATTTTGTAATAAAAAATGCCGAACCCGAAACCAGTAATTTTGACTGGTTGGTAGTTCTAGTATTAATTCCGTTGTTACAAATCCCCACCGAAAAAAGAGATCCTGAACGTTACGGACAGAAAACGTGTAAAAATGTTTACACGTACACGTATCAGACACTGAAGTGATGCAACCGGACAAAATTTTCACCGTACACATGTACGAGCACGTTTGAACGGTTCCGATATCGATGCTCGTTCAGGCCATCACAGGATACGCCGTGGACGATCGATTAAAACCGGAGCACGAAATCGTGTTTTTGTTTCTTTGCAAATCCGATCCGGCGAGGTTCATCGAGCCGCCAATAAAACCCAATAATCCATCCCGGAAATATCGGCCCCCTTTTGTTCCCGGTGGACTAAAAGGATGAGTTGTACGCAGGGAGAACGTCACGAGAAAAGGAAGCGGAAATATTTCACTGCGCGTTGGACGTTAATCTGACGTTCAATGTATATCTGCCCTGTGACTCTGTTCTAATGGTCAAAGACATTAAGTTCCTAACTTTTTATGGTATTATCTGTGCCCCCCTCCCCTCACTGCGTTCAGTTTATCATGGTTCCTTACTTCATTATCTTCCTCGATGAGGACCCATCCCCAGAGCATACAACGCCTACAGGGGTTCTCATCCCCCATTTTTCCGAGTCCCTGTTTGGGAAAGTTTCCGGCTAGTTAAATTATATCGTAATGATATATTACGATGGTTTGTGAATAGTCGTTTGTGAAATATGAAACGGAAATTTCTAAATTTCTAAATTGTCAAGTTTCTAAATTACCAAATTCCTTTATTACCGAATTCTTAAATTACTGAATTCTTAGAGTGACAAATTCCTAAATTACTGAATTTCTAAATTATCAAATTCTTAAGTTATCAAATTCCAAAATTATATTCCGAAATTATCAAGTTCCTAAATTACCGAATTCCTAAATTGTCAAATACCTAGATCGCGAAATCCCTAAATTATCAAATTTCTAAAGTACAGAATTTATAAGTTTACAAATTTCTATGTTATAAAACTCCTAGACACTGAATTCCTAAATTACCTAATACTAAAATTGCCAAATTTCGAAATTACTGAGTTTCTAAATTATTAAGTTCTTAAATTACCAAATTTCAAAATTACGTATCCCGAAATTGTCAAGTGCAAAAATTGACAAGTTCCTAAGTTGCCGGACTATTTATTATCGAATTTGTAAATAATACAATTTTTAAATTGAAGAAATCTAAATTAAAAATTCCTAAGTGTTCAATTTTTCAAATTACGAAATTGGTAACGTTTCACAACACAATATATCACACGAAAATAAAGGAAAAGCTTACAAAGAAGATTAAAAACTTTCGCATACCCCCAGTAATTGCTTCGTAGTTATGCGATAGAAAGTTCAAGGTTTATCTTGGAATGTTACAATATTGATGTTTGTATTGTCGAATAACTTGTTTTGTGTATTCAATTTGTATCTGTTTCAAGAAACACGACCAATACATCTACCACTTGTAAAAGAAGTTTATTACAAAAGAACATAAGACAGTTGATTATTAAAAGAACTACATAATACAGATAAATTACAAACTTTGATTTCATTAAGTTATTTCTTTCAACTTGTTAGCTTTCACCGTTGGAGGACTTTGAATTTTATTAACTCAGTGAACACAGAGTATGAACTACATATTATTTCTCAATTAAAAAGAAATATTAGAAAAATTAGTAACTTCACTAGCATTATTATATTCTAGTTATTACACTAAGTTTTTTTAAATATTGTACAAAGCTATGTACTTTATTTATTACTGTTTTAGTATACTGTTATCAGTATTATTACGTTATTAATACTACGTTTACAATTTCTGTGAGTACAATATTTATAATTGCATTTAATACAAATTGTATAATTAATTACAATAATTAATATAATTCTTACAATTACGACTTAATATAATATAATAAACATTTTTGTCCTTGTAATAAAGTTACATTTAAAAGTGTGTAAATGTCGCAAATTTAAAAACTTATTAATTCGAAAGCATGGAAACTTGAAGATCTGGAAATCTGATGAAATGTTGAAAATTTACATATCTGGAAATCTAGTCATTGAGAGATTTGAAAATTTTAAAAGTTCTAGAATTCGATAATTAAAAATCTGGTAACTTGAAAACATAGAAACAGAAATCTAGAAGTTTGAAGACGGGGATTCGTGAATTTGGAAATAAAAAAATTTCAAACTTTAGAAACTTGGGAATTTGAAGAACTGAAAGATCGAAAAACTGTAAATTTGGAGGCTGAAAAATTGGAAATTTGCGAATGTTAAAATTAAACGTTTGTAAATTTGAGAATATGGACAATTGAATGTTGAAAAATTTGTAAATTTTTTAATTTAGATACTCGAAAAATTGAAAAATACTTGGTCATTTAGGAACTTGAGAAAATTAAAAAACTCAAAAATTAGACAATTAAAAAATTTGCACGTTCCTAAATAAAGGCAGCTTGCATCGCACCCGAGTGTACTTAATACCTGTTCCTTAGCGGTAAACTGTCAAGACCTAAAATTTCGAGACGCTGATCGATAAGAAGTGTGTCCCGAAGACAAGTTCGGCCCTCGAGGTCAGAGATACCAGGTTAATGGAGGTCAGGATCCGCGTTCAGGTCGCGTCGAGGCCATAGAAAAGCGGATCGGGATTAAAGTAGATTGCGATCATTCGTCTGTACTTTGACTCGTTCTTCTTACGAATGCTTTATAGAGCTGTCTATACCGCTTACAGTCATGCAGGTGTAAACCTTATGACAATATTATGAACGGCCATTACAAACCGTTCCGATTCTAACTACTGCTGCAACACTGCAACTTTACACATCGATTTTTCTCTCGTTCGTACATCGATTGTTCTTTCAACAATTCTTCTTTCACTCATACATCGACTTTTCTTCACACAATTTTTCTTTATTATTAGTATTTCTGCATTAATATGAATTCATACGTTTTTTTCCGTTTAATACAAATTGTACAATATGTCTCTCATTTAACACTAGGTTTACGGAACCCCTAAAAATGAAGAATCATGGACTTCTTATTTTCAATTACGAAAATTATTGAAAAAACTTATTGCAAAATGCATGTGAACTTTCATGGAGATGAAGAATCTTTCTATAAACTGGCTTATGTATTGTCCATTATTTGTTTGTTTTTATAGTTCACTTTTAATTCAGACATAAGTGGTCATTGAACGTCCGTAAATCTAGTGTTAAGAATCATCATACATAAATTAAAATAAAAATTTGCTTATCAGAATAAGAGCGTTAAGTTTTAAAGGCGTTAAGTAATTCTTGTACAGGGTGCTGCAAAAGCAATGGTACGAAGTGGATGGGGATTTTATACGTGTGCAAAAATGAATTGTAATGTAAGAGTACATTTTTAGCTCCATTTTCCGAATAATGAAATTTGAAAATTTCACAAAATCTTCTGTAAAATTTGTCAACGGTGTTGCAGAGAATGACTTAAACAATTCTTTGATTGATTATACAAATAATATAAGTCAATACAACTACAATAAATTAATACATATTATTGTACATTAATTGTGAATATACAAATGTTTTTATGAATTGATCTCATAAATTAATATCTCTAAAATTATTATTATTTCTTCGAGATATTATTTTCGTATGTAGTAATAGTACATTCAACCAATATACATATATAAAATATATAATTAGGTAATATACATATATAACCTAACCTAACCTAACCTAAACAATAATAGTTTACTCAACTGATATAGATATAATAGTATATTCAACTAAATCAATCACACATACACCACTAATAATAAGAAATAATCATACAAAATATTAACAACGGACTATGAATAATATTCGTTATTGATTTTAACGAAATTGATGTTCATAACTATCGATTTATAACCTCCATTATTACTTAAATTAATGAAGAGGTACAATAAAAGATATTTCAGAATAATAAGTATATATATTGTAGCAATAAATATATTGTAGTAGGAACAAGTATATTGTAGAATGTTCGAATTCGAGTTGATGCGGTGGCGCCACTATGTTTGAGAGATACGCGCGGAGATAGCTATATAACGAGACTCTACTGTAGCTTGTTCCGATCTCCAATAAAAGCATCTTCATCGCCTTAGCAAATGGAACAAAAAGTTGTAGAATTAAATTGAAACTGTTGTACGATTCTTGACAAGGATTACATGCAACAGACCCAATCGTAGCGTGTACAGGACGATGTTCTTTAGGTGCGTCGAACGTGTTGTGGCAACAGCTCGATCAGGGACGGTGCGAGCCGTGAAAAATTTGTGAAGTATTTCTATAATTGGGACTATGCTGTACCCGAAATTTCGAAAACGGTTTTACTGTGAAATTTCTAAGTTTTGAAATCTTGAAATCTTTTAGATTTTTAATTTTGCGTTATTGAAATTTCAAATTTGTAAGTTACCAGACAATCAAATTTCTATATTTTCTCATTTCGAATCACTTACACTATCGTATTTCCACATTTTCCAATTCTTAAATTTACCGATTTTTAAAGTTCCATATTCTGACATTTTTTCCACAAAAATTTCTCAGTTACTAAATTGTAAAATATTTAATTTCCGAATTTTGTAACCTGCAATTATCAAATTTCCGAGTTGTTTATTCATCAAATTCTCAAATTTCTAAATTGCAACCTTTACATATTTCTGAAGTCTCGGAATTCCGAATCATCATATTACTACATTACCAAATTTTCAATTCTCTGAAATTCGAAATTAGGAATTTCAAGGTTCTGAGTTAAATTCCAAAGGAAATTAATCAGTATCCGAGTTTCCAAATTCACAAATTTAAAAATCTACAAGTTGTAACATTTTTTAACTCCACATTCACAAAAAATGTGCTCCACCGACCCTGAACACGAATCACTGCACCTCACCTTAATATTACTTCACACGAGGCTGCACACCGTATGCATACATTTGCATTCTACAAGGTGTCCCATCCAACTTTATAACCTGAAATATCTCACTTAAACTCCATAACAACTATCAAAGAATGTTTTAGCAACAATTCTTGAACAGGTTTTCAAGATAAAATAAATTTTTCGTAGTAAATCACGTAACTCTTGTACTCTACTCTGCCATACCCTGACATAACCTTAACCTAATCAGTCCAACTAAACCCTAAACTATCATAACATAACCAAATCACACATCTATATCAAAAATTACTTAGTGAACTATAACAAGTTCTAAATGCGAATAACCTAACATAACCAGACCCACTTAAGCATAACCTCGACTCGCTTAATAAACTCAACCTAATTCTAATCTATTTTAACCTAAATTAATTAGCATAGCATAAATGAGCTAAGTCAAATGTAGTGTTATCTATCAACCAACGTATTCTGTCCAAAAACTTAACTCATCTGATCTAGGGATACAAAATGAAATCTAACCTATCTAACTAATATCAAACGTAACCTAACCTATAATGAAATCTAACCTATCTAACTAATATCTAACCTAATCTAATACGATATTTACATGGATATTATTAAAATAAGATGTATCTGGTGATAAAGTTGGGATGGACACCCTGTATGTTCGCACGGGGATAACCCAACGATTGTACAACACTTTCTAACGTGGGCTCGATCGGAATATCGGATTCGACGTCGATCTCGAGTAAGACGATCACGCGAACACCGTCAGATTCATCTCACGTTCTTATTTTTTTCATTCTGCGGTTTAACGACGAAAGTGCACGCGAATTGGTACCGCCAGATCGGCCATGACACTCTTTTTATTTTTCCTTTCGAAGCTGTCTGTGCAGCCGTGAAAGAAATTCATCGGGATTGTGAGCAAATTTTCGATGAACCCGATCGATATATTGAATATGGCGGCGAAAGAAATCGTGGCGCGCTGATTGAAATGCGATTTCGTAAATCATGTCGGCCGTTCGTCTTTAGTGGGTTAATTAAAACGGTTTTCCTTTTTACGGGTCGCGTACGGATCATTCGGGTTTCCCAATAATTAATGCCCGATCAAATTTATGGATCGTTTTGTAATTGCGCGGAGGCTTTTAGATGAATCGAGTGAAATACGATCAAGGATGTTTAACGAGGCGAGAAAACACCGGCCACCTTTTCACCTGCTTTACGACAATCGGTTGTCGTAATGTATTAATCTCGCGACAATAAACAGCAAGAAAGTTCGAGACCTGTTGATCACATAATGATGTTATTTATCGTTCACTTCCCCTATTAATTACAGCTGTAAATACCATAATGAGTTACCTTTTTTCCTGCATTTATAGCTGTCGTTTACAACGATTGCACACAGTTGTACTACGTCGTTAAGACTATATGACGATGGTTTGAAAGTTTTAGATTTCCGGATTTCTACATTTTGTAATTCTTGATTCTCTGAATTTCTACATTTTCTACCTCTGAAATTTCCGGGTTTCTACATTTTTTAATTGTTAGATTTACATATTTCTCCGTCTCTTAATTCTCAGATTTCTGGTATATTTTTTAACACTAGATTTACGGAACCCGTCAATGTGACGGATCTTAGATGTCTTATTCTAAATTACGAAAAATAGTAAGAAGGTTTTTTCAAAATTCTCCTCCGTCGAAATGAAGAATCGTTGCGTGAGTTTACCCATTGACCATTATTTATTTTTATAGCTCAGTTTCAATTTCAATATAAATGGCCAGTAATCGTCCGTAAATCTAGTGTCAATTTCGTCCCAATTTTTCAAATCACGAAGCATATTAATTGTTAATTAATGTATGTAACAATTTCATATTTTTGTAGTTACAGTTACGATTTCTAGTTTCTAGTAGCACAGTAATTAAAACGTTTATTAAGATAATATCATCCCCCGTCGATTAAAATCCCGGCTTTCTCGAAACGCCCTTCGCCTCGATAGCATTCAATTATCTGTAATACCCGACCCCATGAAAATACATACTATATATCCATGGAAGCCACAAATCCATAGTTGAATTTAAATGTAAGTTTAGATTTATTCCTGCCACAGACAGGGCCGCAGCTGCGTTCACTGCGTGTTGGTTTGAAAACGAAATCTCGTATGTGCGATATACAAACGTACGTGAAGGGACGATTCGGTAGGGGTCGATAATTGTGACAGAATTTCAATCCTTTGGATGCTGAACCTAATGCCGTGTACTGACCACCAATTCAATCAAGTTCCAACCAATCGTAGTCCTCGATATGGGATTTTAGCCTAGGATCGCGGCGAGGGATTTTGTTACGGTCCGACGGAGACAAATAAAATACCACGGAACGTGCGTGTATGTTGGTAATACATGCGTGTATCGTCGGGACGATAATACGTATTAACTATTCAATGGTGAGTCGGGAAAAATTGTATCGCATTTGTATTAAGTGGTTATATGTACTTGGGATCGGGAAAAGTTACGTGATTTTCAAGAATTTTTTTTGCCATTTTAATAAATATTTTTAATAATTCACAAAACAATATCAAAATGTTCATATTTTAAGGTGTATATACAAATTTTTGTATGAAAAAATATTAAAAAACAAATGAAATATAACTCGTCTCCTAAATCGCCAGTGACCACGATATCTTTGGAACGCCTTATCTGAAGTCAAAATAGAAAAATATTGCGTTAGTATATTGCGTTAAGAAGGGCCTGAACGAAGGATTTTTCATTTACATACAAAATTTTTTTTTACTGCAAAAAAAAACAAAATCTGTTTGCCTCGAACAATTGATTTTATCGTATAATTGTTGTAATTTTTGCAAAAATCAAAATTTTACGAAACCCTTCGTATATTGAATAAAAATATATTTAGGAACGAAAAAAAATTCACAAAATGTTTAGTATTGATTTGTTGATTTTGATTGTTTCGATAAGAGCGTGTGGAGCAATTCAGAAAGGAAAAATGGCCGTGTTGCTAATGCAAATGGCGAGGAATCTGAACTCATTTGTAACAACGTATTTGTGAAATTGAGTGTGTAGGAATTGAAAAATATGGATGGTGAAAATATAAAATGATTGATAATCCATATTCCACGTATTAATAAAGTTAGTCCGATAATGTATGAGACGAATATTTAATACTTTGCTTCGGGCAATGTATATGTCACTGATTTATTTTAGGGTTGGTTCGAGATATAAGAGTTACGGATTTTGCAAGATTTTGCGGATTGAATCTAATTTAATTTAATGGACTGTTTAAAATATAACTTGATCTGGTTCACTTTAAATCTGTATTTAGAAATTATTTTTGAATTAATATCATCTACCTCGATTCAGTTATGGGTTTATTTAGATCGTATTTGACAGCATATAATCTAAACTTAATTTATACATATAAGTGAAAGCTATGTTTAAGAAAGTATCTAAACGTTTAATTCAAGATAAATACAAGATGTATATCTAAAAACTGTGGTTAGGAAATATAATATAACATAATTTAACTTACATCGAATTAATGTGTAGAATCTTACTAGTGAAATTTAATTTAAATTAAAAAGAATATAATACAATCAAACTCAGTCTAAACATATATTTGAAAATTGTAACCTAAGATAATTTAATCTATATTGAATCAATTTTTACAATATATTAGTAATTACATTTAATTTGAATTGAGGAGAATTATACAAGTTCAAGTTTCTAAAATCCTGTACATATATCTGAAACCACAAATTTCCAAATTTTTCAAATCCCCAAGTCTAAACTCCCAAGTACAACAATTTCTAATTCTGTAAACTCTACATATTCAAATTCCCAAATTTCACACCGGTATATCAACAAATTCTCAAATTTCACACCAGTAATGAACAAATTCTCAAATTTTTAAATATCCCAAATTTTCAAATATTACAATATTATCCAAATATTATCCAAGTTCCCAAATACCGAAATCATAAACAACCAAATTATGAAATCCCCAAATTACCAACTTCTCAAATCCCTAATTTCCCAGTTCCCAACTTCTCATATCTGTAATTTCTAAATTCTCAAATTTTCCAAATCCTCAAGTTGTTAAATTCCCTTCTAAATTCTCCGATCCCTACATTCCTAAATGTACAAATACATGCATTTCTACATTCCTTTTCCAAATCCCAAAATTCCTAAATTCCTAAATTTCCAAATCCCCAAATTCCTAAATTCCTAAATTTCCAAATCCCCAAATTCCTAAATTCCTAAATTTCTAAATCCCCAAATCCCCAAATCCCCAAATTCCTAAATTCCTAAATTTCCAAATCCCCAAATTTCTAAATTCCTTTTCCAAATCCCCAAATTCCTAAATTCCTAAATTTCCAAATCCCCAAATCCCCAAATTCCTAAATTCCTAAATTTCCAAATCCCTAAATCCCCAAATCCCCAAATCCCCAAATCCCCAAATCCCCAAATCCCCAAATTCCTAAATTCCTAAATTTCCAAATCCCCAAATTCCTAAATTCCTAAATTTCCAAATCCCCAAATCCCCAAATTCCTAAATTCCTAAATTTCCAAATCCCCAAATCCCCAAATTCCTAAATTCCTAAATTCCTAAATTTCCAAATCCCCAAATTCGTAAATTCCTAAATTTTCAAACCCCTACATCCTGAAATCCCTGAATCCCCAAATCCCTAAAGTCCTATCAGGGCTCGTTCGCTGTACCATTAAAATAAACCTCATCCAGCCCAAAGAAAAACCGTGGTTACGTCAATGGACGAGTAACTCTTCCCCAAACCCTACGTACCGAGATCATTATTGCGATCACGAATCTAGCGTGAAACTAAATTTCTCGACTTTTCTTTGTATCGTCACTGACGCGGAGAGAGCGTGTTTCACAGGTCTCTCAGTTGCTACGTAATCCGGTCCGTAACAAATTAACAGCACACGTGTTTCGCATTCGCATCGGCATGTTCCAAAGACGGCACTTTATGAACCCGTGTTTCAAACACGAAGTCAATCGAATCGCAGTCATCATTATCGACATATACAGGACGTTCCAAAAGAAGTAATACACATGTTAGAAAATTTGTGTACGAACAACGTCCAGTAAAAATTTGTGTACGAACGTGAGTTCTTTTAGACACTTGCGTATCGCAGGATAAAATTTAATTTAACAAAGTAACAAATAAAAAGGAGAGCCAGAAATTGGTAGTAGCAATATATTAGGTAAAGGGAACTATTATGGTGTTAGGCAAGATAATATGTACAGGCTGTTTTGGGGAGATAGTAAAAATAATGCTTTAGAAAATCGCAGTATGAACTATTTCGAGTAAATATTTTTACATAAACGTGTATCTGATGATCAACGTATGCGAAGTTACGACCATATCACCAATAATTACATTAATTAGCCAACAAGCAGTACAGACAACCTTTCAGGTTTTTATCTATGGAGATGGACGAAAACGAAATTTGCAAACCATAAATAAATACAAAAGATGAATTTGTTGCTCGTATAATGAACAGTGCAATGCTCGTAAAGAAGTGCATAGTTAAGAAGAGTATGAATTTTTTAACAATTGAACTGGCGTAAATTATTCTTGTGTTTTATATCATTTAAGTATTCGATAAATAAAGGCAAACAAATAGTTCAAACTGTAGCTCCACACATGTTAATGTGAAAATTTGTATTTGTCGATTTTAGTTCATGACGTGGTTTTCTAAGGTATTTATTATTAATGAAACATCGTGTATAATGTATTCTTTTCCGACGGTTCGAAAAACAGTAGAGCTGTACAGATATTCTGTACATGATCGGTTTTTTGTCAATTTGTAGCTTGAAATATGAGGACCAACCGCGTTTCCTTTAAAGTAGAAATAGGAGAAAAAGCGTAAGAAGGTAGTCTACTGACGACTCGACAGTTTAATGTTACGGTAAATGTGTGCTCTAACAGTTTCGAGAAGGTGTGATGTTCGAAGAAACCGTTTGTTCTGGCTATTTAACGTTGCTGCGGACTATTCAAGCAAACTGTGCTTGAAATTAGAAAGAGAAACTGAAAATGCGAAGTAGTTGTTTCTTTCTGGAACTGGAACAGTTATGTGGGCCCCTAGTCTCTTCTTGGAACTTAAGTAATTATATGAGTTAATTGTTTTTTTTTTTTTTGCAACTATTGTAGAATAATTATATAAGCTAGTAATTTATATGCGTTAAAGCTGATGCAAAAATTTTGAAATGTAAAATTTTCGAACTTGTGAAATTCTAAATTTGGAAATTTAAGAATTAAAAGGAAAGATTCTGAATTTTGACATTCTTAGATTTTCAAAGATATTAATCTGTAAGCTTGAGAATTTGGTAACGTGAAAATATGAAATTTAAAAATATAAAGATTAAAAATTTATAAATTATCAAACTTGTAAATTTTAAAGTGACAAATTTATAACTTTCACAATGTAAGATTTCGAAAGCGTTCATTTAAAAAATGTGTAAGCTTCAATATTTAAGACGTTGGATATTTTTAAACGCAGCAATGTCGTTTTAATAAATTTTCAAATTTAGAAATACAGAGACTGAATCTTCAAAATTCCAAAGTTAAATAGTTTGAGACTATACAAATATAAAATTTCGAATATTCAAACCCGGAAATTTAACTACTTATTACATGATGCCTATCAGTATGTGACACATGTGCAACGTCTTCCGCATCCGCACGAACGTACTTGTCCATCATAAACTTTTCCTCTCACCAAAAACCAAGTACGAAGGGAAATACTGTTCCGCGTACAAACAATTTAATAATTGTACTGCCTCAACAAAATTTTAGTTTTGCGACTTTTTTTCGTATGTTACTTTTCGTCGTGACTGTATATAACCGTGTGGTACACTTTCCCACATAGAAACAGTTTCACGTTCAAGGGCTAATTCTTAGTCAGCATATTCCGTAAATCCCGCGCCACATTACGTAGGCGCTGACTTTTTCGTACATTTGGCACGAGCATCGTCTTTTGACCTCATTCGAGGATCGTATGCCGATCTTGCAGCTCGGTCACGAAGAAGGTGACTTCTTCGAAAGGGACAAAAGACGGAGCGAAATAGTAATGAGCGAAACGAGGAAGGAAAATAATAGAAGGTTGCTGGTTAACCTGAGGGGCAAAGTTACATAACGTCAGGATGTCCGTTCGTCTGCTTCATAAGGCATTCAGTGAGCAGCTACCGCTTCCACCTTGCCGGAACAGTTTTAACACTAAACTAACCGGCGCACAATGTACACTTGCTTTCAAACTAAATATTATACAGGGTGGCTGGAATGAACTGTTACAACTTCAAACCGCTGCTGCAGATACACTTTTTAATATTTTGTTTTATCCAAGGGGAAAAAATAGTCGAGAAACATTCAAGAGAATGATTTAATGCTCATTGCTCGATATAACCTCCCTTTGCAAGAATAATTTCGTTTAAACGGTGAAAGAATGAATCGCACGCTGCCCGTATGTGAGATTGTGGAATCTTCTTCCATTCCCGGACAAGTGCTGATTTTAGAGCGACCAAACTTCGATGTTTTATTACTCTGACCATGGCCTCCAAAATAGCCCAAATGCATTACATGCAATCATTAAATAGATTACATTCAAATGCTGCGGCTCTCGAACGATAATTGGAACTGATGTTCCAGATTAATATAAAGCAATTACAGAATTACGCTTCAAATCCATCACTGTAACCTTACTTTGAGATGTAGTATACAAAAATACTTCTGCATGCATATAAACAATTGAATGAATTATCAATATGGCAACTTTCAGATGAATTGCCTGAGCGGATCGACAAATGCATCAGTATGAATTTACTTAGTGACAGATCATTCCAGCCACCCTGTATTACATCAAATAATTAATATACTAACTAATTATTTTCGGATTGGACAGACGCATCAGTATGAACTTAGTAACAGATCGTCCCAGCCACCCTGTACAGGTAGCCCTCTTACAACATGGAATCTTATAACACGGTTCCGGTATAACATGATTCATAAATTGCAAAAACCTTTGTGCAACACTGTACTTCTTCGGCCGCGGCGATGTTTGCCGCCTTAACACCAGATTTACGGGAGTTCGATGACCACTTAACTCTAAATTGAAAATGAACTATGAAAAGAAGTGGACAGTGAATAATACATATACCAGTTTATACAGTCATGGACAAAATTAAGTGGACACTGTAGAAATGTAACAAAATTTTTTGTTTTATTACAATGTTTGAAATAAATGTTAAATTTAGAACGTGAAATGTTTTTGTAGACTTGAAAAAACATTTATTTAATAGACAATTTATTTATTTAATGTATATAATTGTCTAATAAAGTTTTGATTTATAGGCATTATTAATTAAATTAAATTAACTTTGTTATTTATGATATTTCTTTGTTATTTAAGATTCTTTATCTCGACGATGGTTAACATTCGTTTCGACATGAGCTTTTTAATAATTTTCGCAATTGAAAATAAGAAACCTAAGATCCGTCATTTTGACGGGTTCCGTAAATCTAGTGTTAAAGTATATTTAAGAATTATGAATTGTTATTTAAATCCTTGTATAACTTTCTATATTTACCGAATACAAATTCTCGCTTAAACATTTATGGTTTATTTGTTATTAAAGCTCCATTTTCTCGACAAAGCATGAGGTTAACCGTGTTCTCGCCGACCGATATTTCTCTTTTCTTAATAATCTTAGAATACCATAACCCTTGTAGCGCCACTTGTTCAATACCTAACGGAATACAGAAAACAATGAAACCTAAGTTGACCGTCCAGTATAGCAATTGCCGAGATAATTATATTAACTTTACCTCGCCGTAAATACTTCTTTTGTTTGGAACTTGCCCTTTCACCACCGACACAACCAGACTTCAAGGATTTTACCGACCTTTTCTTTCATTTGCTGCTTACCTGTCTCCCGGGCGCGATCAATCGAACAATCATGATCGCAGGTAAAGTGGTTGATCCTAGCTATTTAAATTTCTATTACCTCTAACGCTAACCCATACAGCTATTTAAATATTTCTTACCTGTGACACAAGCTGATCCAGCTATTTAAATTTTAATTGCCTGCGACATGCTGATTGTCCCCATTCCCGAAACACGGCTTCATTTTTTTACCTAGCATAAACTTCCTTGGGTTTTCCCATTCGAACTTGGGAAATTTGTACCTTTAACAGATCTTAGAGTTTATTGTGCGTCCTCATGGAACCATTGTTCGTAGAGTTTTTCAGTTTATTACATACACAAAAGTAAGTGTCTCTTCATTGTTTTTAAGGGTTTATTTTTCAATCGATTAGGGTGATAAATGAATATATAAAATATAATTAATAATAGTAAAATAAACTAATATTATTCGGTAAATATACATGTGAAACACAACATAATGTAATAAATATATAATATGCGAATAAATATACATATGTGTATAAAAAATATTTAGTACATAATTTACTAAAATTTTTAATTATTACAAGATATTAATTTTAAATTGAATTGGAAATTAAATACAAAAATTGAGCAAGTTTCTAAATCGTTTTTAACGGTATCAGAATATCTAATGTTGCACGGATATAAAGTTTAACATACAATATTTATAATAAATCAGATAAGAATTGATTCATTTCCTGATTTAAATTTTGGAATTGGTACGTCAGGAGACTAATATGACATTGGTTATTTAGAAACAATTAAGAACGGATTAGAAACTTGCTCAATTTTAATTTACAATTCAATTTTAAATTAATTCGACACTGAATAATTATGCATCAGGACGGTGAATATCGAATGGACGATTTCGAAACATAGAAAGTCTGATACGCATTGGCATAATGAGGATTTTTGTTTGGATTGGAACTAGTTCCCTTTACCAAGAGGATCGATGACCTACACTAGGAATGATTTAGTGAATTTTGGGCTTTTAAAAACATATAGGAAATGTATATATGAAAATTGAGATATTGGAGGTTAGTGAACTTAAAAATGTGAAAAATTATAGAAGTACGGAAAAATTGTAGAAATAGAATAATGTGGAAATGTCACTTTTTGGAAGTTTGGCAATTTAAAAATTTGTGAAGTGAAATTTTAAATTTGAAGCTGTATATAAAGAAAATTGGGAGATTTCAGAATTAGAAGTTTGAAAAAATAAAATATTAAAACCTTGAGAATTCTAAAATCTGAGAATATTAGAATAATTTGAAAATATGGTAATTTGTAAATTAAAAAATTGTAAAATAAAGAAATTGCGAAAAAGAAAATTGGAGAATTTGCAAATTTGAAAAATCGCGATTTGAGAATTGTGGAATTAGAAAATTTACACGTTTTGAACTGAAAATTAAAAAATTTAAGTAATTGGTAATTTGGAAATTTGGAGATTTGGAAATTGGGAAATTGGGAAATTGGGAAATTGAGAAATTTGGAAATTTGGAAGTTTGGAAGTTTAAGTATTTGAAAAGTGAAAATTTTTTAATATTAATAACAAACCGTAAATTACATAATTTTCATTCAAAATGTTGTTACATGTTATTTCAATCAAATTTCAAGCTTCAAATCAATATGCCAGAAATGTTATTTTGAATCGCGTTAAACTTTCATGTTTCACATTAGAAATCGTGCTACACTTTCCATATTTCAAAATGCGCCACTCGATGTGCAATAACTATCACTACATGCATGCTCAAGTAGCATTGTTTAGAAGCACACTATATTGAACATAACGAGGTCAAAACTGACTCTGAACCACTTTAATACCTAAAATTACCTTTACATTTTTATTTATTTGCAAAGTATTATTTCTCATAAAAGAAACAATAACGAATGTCATTATTTAAAATAAAAAAACACATACATTCATCTTTCGCGAGGTCAAATCTAACACTTACTCTACAAACTTTTATTGTGTAGAATATAATGAAAACAGTAACTGTTCTTTATTCGCTTTTTAGTACATACGTGTGAGAAAATAATTGTTTTCTAGTTGAACAATGACCCGGTTAGCAGGTTCAGTATGTTCGATCCTAGAGCATGGGTGTATGTATACAGGATGTTCCATTTTTAGCACCAAACTTTACCAACAAAATCCTCACACAAAATTAAAAAAAGATGTTATATCAACATAGGTTTGTAAGCACTTTATTAAAAGTTACAAAAGTACAAAATTACTACTGACTGTTTTATTTTTCTAATTTTGTACATATACAGGATGTTCCATTTTGTAGCACCAAACTTTACCAACAAAATCCTCACACACAATTAAAAAAAGATGTTATATCAACATAGGTTTTTAAACACTTATTAAAAGTTACAAAAGTACAAAATTACTACTGACTGTTTTATTTTTCTAATTTTGTACATATACAGGATGTTCCATTTTGTAGCACCAAACTTTACCAACAAAATCCTCACACAAAATTAAAAAAAGATGTTATATCAACATAGGTTTTTAAACACTTATTAAAAGTTACAAAAGTACAAAATGACTATTGACTGTTTTATTTTTCTAATTTTCTGCGTGAAACTTTACCAGCGTGTTCTATAAATAAAAATGGTACAGAAATATCGTATAAAGATGATAGGCTGTTAATGTTTTATCGAAAGATTATGAGGAATATACACAATTTTCTTCTTCGAGTACCTGTAGATTTTCATATTTTTTTTTTACTAATTTTAATAGCGCATTCGAGTCTATGTTCGTAAAAACATTTCTACTCATTTTTATGTATAGAATATTCTAGTAAAGTTATACGGGCAAAAGTGGATCACCCTGTATGTCATATAGAACAAAGCAGTGTGTTGAGATTTATTATTTTCCTTATAAATTTTTAGTAAAGCGTTCGGTGCCCTATGTCCACATAACGTTTTTGTTTACTTTTTCGAATAGAATATATTATTAAAGTTTGGCGGTAAAAAATTGGAACATCCTGTATGTCACGTACATAGTCCATTGTGTTAGATGTGCAGTGTTTTTGCGCGCGTTGAATAAAGAATACAATGAAACACGGTTCATGCTTGTGGCGTAATGGTCATTACCGTTATCTCTTGAATTCAGTGAAAAAAAAACCTCGTCGGTTACTTTATTGTGTTTGTAAGGTTACACCTTTCTGTAAACTGCCCGGATAACAAAGGTGGAAGACCAGTGAACATTATGCCATAATGGCGCTTTCAACAATTGCATAATACTTATACGATGCTTTATTAGAATAATTTCACATTGTGCATAGAATGTGAAATCTGATAAATACAATAACATATAGGATTTTTGTTCAGATTTTTGTTATTGTACACGTTTTATTAATATCGAGACGGACGTTTTATTAAAAATCTTAAATAAAGTGGTTTATGTAGTTAAAGAATATTGTCTTGTGCAATTATTATATTTTATACATATTCTTTAAGATGAAAAAATTAATATTTGGGTCAATTTTCTGATTTTGTCAGTTTTTCAGATTTCAATTTTAATGACGTGACTGTAACAAATGAATGAATTTTTGTCGAAATGTTGAATTGTTACAACAGCAATATTATTATATATTATATATTATTAAATAATAAAAAGGCTGACATTTTATTGCAAAATTAGGGAAAACTATTTTTGCGACTTAAGTAAAAGTTTATGCATAACAATCATTTCTTTTATAATAATTATTTATAATGTTATAAATATGTTTAGTAATAGTAAAACGTTCTTACTGATAGAAATATTCATATACTTAAATTATTACTTACCTCAGTGTTACTTACTTGATAAATCACTCATTTGATAAATTTGATAATATTTGAATATGTAAATCAGATTTTCGAATTTGTTTATTCACAAAATTGGACAGTATAAGAATGCCAATTTTCCAAATAAAAAAATTTGGAAAAGATAATTATCTGACTCAGAAAATTTATAAATTTAAAAGCACAAAAATTGCAAATTTATAAATATATGAAATCCTATACAATACTTAAAAAGAAAAACGAATAAAAATGTATTTTATTAATAACGCATATCACGAAGATATCGATCGTACAATAAGAAATGTATTTTACAACGAAAAATTTATTATTACACCCTTCAGCCTCTGTCAAATATAACGCGTTGAATATGAATAAAAAATCATAACCTAAAAGAGATCCAACTGTTCTCCATTTCGTGCCACAAAACGTCGCTGCAGTTATCGAAATGAATGCAAAATTTAATGCAGCGAATAAATCTTTTCTTTTTAGCACCATTCAACCAGCTTTTATAGACCTTCCAGACGAATAAGCATCGATATACATGTAATTCGTTGTGCTTACATGCTTCGCTTGGTCATTGTTCCAGCCAATCATCTGGGTGACGTTTTTATCCCTCATTCGACGCAAGGCGAATCAATTAGACGATCTTTGATTATCAGAGGGTGTGTGCACATACGCCCCTCGTCGTCTGGATAAATGATCAACGAAACAAGCACCGTTTTCTTACGTGTGATGAAATCAATTTTCTCACGGAGTTTATTAACATAGTCGGGACCGTATCTAGAGCTTTTCGAAAGCTGGGTTGATTTATATGAATTGATTTGTATGAATAAAGATGGAGGGTTCTTTTATACTAATAGAAATTAGAGTGTTATTTGGTTGAAATGGAAAATTTTATTTCTAGAGTTGTGTTAATTTATATTACTATACCTTGAGATTTATAAAAGTGACATGTAATGTAAATGAGAGATTGTGGAAATTTAGGTAAATTATTTTAGCTAATTACAAATTTGTAGTTTCTAAATTCGGTATTTGCAAATATATGAATAACATCCTTGTCTTAAGATTGAAAGCCTCAAACCTTAAGATTCAAATTACGAAGTTTCAAAATTCTAATGATGTGATTTTGAAAACTCGAAAATCCCAAATTTCGAAATTTTTAAATCCAAATTTTGAAAATTAAAAAAAAATCTAATTTTGAAAATTGTTAAAATCCACATTTTGAAAATATCCGAATTCTAAGTTCCTACAAATATCGGGATTCGTAAACCCTAACAAACAATTCCTAAACCCTACATTCTCAATATTCCAAAATCTCAAAATGCAAATATTCAGAAGTCCGAAAATAAAAAAATCCAAAGTTTCAACGTGCAAAAATCCTAAAATTTCAAATTTTCAAACTTTTACATATCTAATTTCCAAAATTCCAAATAATCAGATTTTCAAGATTCTAAAATTCCAATATTAGGCACATAGTTCTAAGCTTAAAAAATTTTAAAATAACAAATTTTGAAACATCCGTATTTAAAAATTTCGATATAATTGTTCGAAAAATACAAAAATTTATTTTGTGATTTATATCTTAATTTGAATTTGTGTATTACGTATATTTTTTAAAAATATCTTATTTTTAAGTGTTCGAAATTCCTAAAACTCTTGATACGTCCCTGAACATGGTTTTCATTTCCCAGTTATTTGACCGAAATGAATCCAAACCGTTCACCAGAAAAAAAAAACAGGAAACGTATTAACAGAACGAACAACAAAGTTTCTCCACTGATAACGAGCTCGAATAAAGTCGTAATTGAAATCGTTGGTGATGTTTGACGTTTCTGTTCGACGGCGTTAATTATTTTCTCCGAAAGGAGTTTCACATCGTAAACCAGAGTCGTTGGCGATAAAAAAAAGAACGTTTAAACTGAGCTTTCCTTTTCTACCGACGTGAAACCTTAACCCTAAAACTATGGGCGTATAATGGACACATCATACAAAATTAATAGTAAAAAAGGAAAATAGATAAACAAGAAATAAACGTAATTCTTGATCTCCACAAAAATCAATACAGATTTCAAAAGCTTAATAAATGTTGTAAATACAGAAAGCTAACTAAGCTGCGATAGTTTTAGTGTTTAGAACATAGATGACATTAATACTTTATAATTCGAAAATTTAGATAACAATTTAAGTAAAAATTTCTACATCTTGAGAACTGGGATTTGTATAAGGATGTTTAAATGTTCTTTAAAAAACATTTAACATTCTTAAATAATTTATGTTTAAATATAGAATTAAATATACTATAAATATAGAAATTCAAACAAGGATTTAAGTAACAATTTATATTCCTTAAATATGGATATTTAAATAAGAATCTGTATTCCATAAATATAGGGATTTATTTTTATATTAATTTTTAATTTATCGCATGTTTATTTATTTTTCAACTTCATTCTTAATTTCAAAATAAATGTGCGTTATACCTTAACTGATTTAGTATCAAACTCAATCTACCTAAAGTGTACGCCATTGTTTCAGATCCCATATGTTGGCAATCTGTAACATACATACATGATGTAATTAACCATTCATCGATTTGCAATTTCGACCACATAACATAGTTAAAAAGTTGTGACTTCAGACTTTTGTTTAAAAGAAATGCCACTTGTCTGTGTCACTTATATTTGCATATCACACGTATAACACAATAGCACAACTAATAATTATTTAATTCGAAAAAAACACCGAACATGAACTCCAAATGTTAACCCTTTACCGCATATGGGCCCATATATGGTATTGCAGTTTTGATTCAATTTTATTTCGAAATTAAGTATTATAAAATAATTCAAACTATTTTAATACATCAAATATATATTTAGCAATAATAAAACGCAAAAAAATTGTCTATGATTTTATGACATTTTGAAATAACCTCACTTTTGCGCAAGTGGGTAAAAAAGCAGAATTGAAGAGGGAGTGATTCATGTGATTAAAAAAACGATAACAGAGTAAAACGTAAATACTTTTTGACAACAAAAATATTTTCATGGAGTCGATGTAGTCATCTTTCTCGACGGATAATAATTTTTCCGCTTTTCAACTGTTTTCAATACTTCACAACTAGTTTTTTTTTCGATTCCATATTTGGTCGCGTATCCAAAAAAAAAAAAAACAAAATATAAAACTTTTACATTATTTTTCTTTTAATATGTCTTATTGACAATTACATAAAGCTATTTCCACCGTGAAACAAATTTTTTTTCAACGTTTTATTAATTCATGCAGTACAGGGCTAATAAAAAAAGAAACAGAATAAAGGACAAAATTACAACAATTGTAGAATGACATAGAGCACACTGGAAAGATAATATTAATCAAATAACAGTGTCATCTTTCCACATTGATCCGAATTGCGGATCACACTAAATTTTCGATTTTCTATATTGCCCCTTCTACATTGTCTACCTCCTAACATTTGCTACAATATTCGCACATCACCCATGTAATTTAGTTGCAAAAATACCTATTTGAAGTTGCACTAATCCGTAATAACTGCGGGAACTAAAGCAGCTGCGAGAGCCGGGAATCGAACGTGCAAAATAATTAAATATAATCTTTAAGCGAAAGCAAGTGTGCATTATAAAAAATACCTATATCAAATTATTGCATTAATCCCTTCGGACCTAATGCACATTCTAACGTACATAATACTTTTCGTGCTGTATTTTATTTTATTATGATTCAAATTTTGCGTACAGACCATACAGTCATAGACAAAATTAAGTGGACATTGCAGAAAAGTAAAAAAATTTTTTGTTTCATTAGAATGTTTTAAATAAATTTTAAATTTGGAACGTGAAATGTTTTTGTACACTTGAAAAAACATTTATTTAACCAGTTAGCTGTGTTTGACGAGTATAGTCGTCATGAAATAGTGGCAGGATTTACGTTTCACGACGAGTATACTCCTCCATCATAGCTAACTGGTTCACCAAATGAGTCAGTATTAGTAATAAAATTGTCTATTTTATAAAATAGACCCATCTTTTTGATCCAATATTTTAACAGCGACATTTATTCTGTGATTGACGAGTATACTCACAAAATGGAGACCCACAGTTAACTGGTTAATATATAATTTATTTATTTAATGTATATAATTCTGTAATAAAGTTTTGATTTATAGGCATTATTAGTTAAATTAATTTAATCTTTTGTTATTTATGATACCTGCCCACTTAATTTTGTCCACGACTGTATGTCCATTAAAATATACATTTACCAATTATAAATAAATAAATAAATATTTTTGTAAAAAGTATATAGTTGCTTTCAGTCACACGAATTAAGTTAATTTTAGTATAAAATAATTTTTTCTGAAACGAACAAAAATTCGGGTGTGAAGGGGTTAATGGTGTCAGCGCCTTTGGAGCGCAAAGGGTAAACAAGATGGCGGAATGAAAGATACGAGAGCGCAGGGTTTCTTTCGTCGATGAAGGAAACACGGAAAATGCATTATTTGAAAAATTCGATCGTGACTAGAGGAGGAAGCAGTGAACGAGTAATTATTGGCAACACTGGCTACGATGTTGCCGTAAAGGAACATAAGTGGGCCAACCAGTGTGTGGGTCAGTGCCAAACCACGTCTCGAACTCGATCTCGACGAGGGATGAGGATTTCTCAGGGACAGCGACCGCTATTGCCGGATGAACTTCGGATCTGAGAACTATCGATCGATTTCAAGATCGATCTACGAGACATGTATCACGTTACATCAACGCTTCGTAACGGATTACCATGGCCACAGTCTATCGTGTTCGTTCGTTTTATGTACTGGATGGATGCTCCGTTTGGAGACATCTTAAAGATTTTTATCGTTTTGAACACGTTTGTCCGAATTGCGTACGAAATAGAGGAATTTTCATAAATCTTATGAAAGTAGACAAATTTTTGTGAATCGTACGAAAGTAGAGAAATTTTCATGAATTATGCGGAATACTTGGATCAAACTTCGGCTTTCTAGTATTTAAAAAGGACGTTTAAAAATGATGCGGTCTATGGATTTTTGAGAAAATTGCAAATAACCTGAATTTTCCAATTTATGAATTTGTACATTAGAGAGTTATTAATTGATCTCTATGTTCTAGTAACTAAATTCCTAAATATTCAGTCTATGGAATCAATAATCTCTCCAACTTTAAATAATTATCAATCAAAATTTTTAAACTTCTAAATTTCCAAATTTTCAAATTTTAAAAATATAAAAAGAGTAAAATATTGCTTGCTCGTAGGAGTGAATACATGAAAGTGAAACATGAAGAAATACAAACAAATTTTTTCTACAGTATAAGCACCACTTTAATTTATCAAATATTAACTTGTGTCAATATTATGATTTTTTTAAATGTTAACCATTTTTTATTTCTCAACATACACAAAGATACTTACTACGGTTAAAATTATCACCCGAACATAATCGGTTCACAAATTCTATATCTTCAATTACAAAATTTGTTAAAATACTTTTCAAATCTGCATCAACTTCTATTTAGATAAAAATTAAATATACATATACAGTCGTGGACAAAATTAAGTGGACAGATATCATAAATAACAAAAGGTTAATTTAATTTAACTAATAATGCCTATAAATCAAAACTTTATTGTACAATTATATACACTCATGGACAAAATTAAGTGGACATCGCAGAAATGTAAAAAAATTGTTTTTCTCCTACAACGTTTAAAATAAATTTTAAATTTAGAACGTGAAACGTTTTTGTAGATTTGAAAAGACATTTATTTAATGTATATCATTGTACAATAAAGGTTTGATTTATGGGGATGCTTAGTTAAATTAAATTAACTTTTTGTTATTTATGATACCTGTCCACTTAATTTTGTCCACGACTGTACATCAAATAAATAAATTGTATATTAAACAAATGTTTTTTCAAGTCTACAAAAATATTTTACGTTCTAAATTTAAAATTTATTTGAAACATTATAATAAAACAAAATTTTTTTACGTTTCTGAAATGTCCACTTAATTTTGTCCATGACTGTATATTAATTTATCGTTTGTCTATCCATATTTGAGTTGTTTTTTCTTACTAAGTTGAAAGTGCATTGTATGTCGGTGGGTTTAGTGTTACAGTCCTCGTTCATCTACACAGCTTTTCTGGTGAAGTTTTCTGTAGTTTAATTGGAGCTTCGAACAGTATCGGCGAATGGGAAGGAAAGGTTAATTAGGAAGCAGGCTAATTGGCGAAGTAGTTCGAAGAAGGGAGTAAAACGTGGAACTCTGTAATTGGGATTCTGATCTTGAATGGATTATTAGTGGATGAGATAGTTCGATAACGATTGAAGTTTCGAGATGAAACTGGAAAATGATCTCTTCCGAACTGTTGTAGGAAATTGAGTCTCTGTTATCTTTTATGGGATGGGTAGAAAATCAAGGGAGAGTTATTGATTTTAGAATTGTTTGAAATTGCTCGAATCTTTTCGGTAATTCATGGTTTAACCAATTTTTTCACGTCTTTGATACATTTTGCTGTTTCTTAGGACATGTGAAATTTTACTTAGTATAGAACACTATTTCATGCAAAATTGTATAACATTTGGCGATATAGTATACAATTATACAACGTGATGTTATAGAAGGCAAGATGGTAACGCGAGATTAGTCGACACGATACCATAAGCATAATATGCGGCTTTATATAGCATGGTGATATATTGGTAGATTTTGTAAGAAAAATGGTGATAAAGAAGAAGGGAGTAAGTAATTGTTTGTTCATTTGACAATCAATTTTTAAAGTTACAAAGTAGGAAATTTAGGAATGTAGAAGTTTGGGAAATAAAAATTTGGAAATTCTTGGATTAGGATATCTGGTTTTTGAAAATTTGGGGATTGAGTGATTTCGGTATTAGAAATTTGAAAATTTGTTAATACGAAGAATCGAAAGTGTAATCTTTCACAAATTTTGAAACTTAATTACTAATTTTGGAGATTTAGAAAGTTGAACACTTAAAAATTAAGAAACTTGAAAATTTGAGCTGTTGTAAATATTAGGATTTGAGGATTTGAGCATTCGAAGTTTGAATCATCCAACAAGTGAACAATTAATAATTTATAAACTAAGAAATCTATAAGGTCTTAAAAATAAAAAAAAAATCAAGAACTTAAGAACTCTTAATTCCATTCACAAGAGCATAAAAATTACAAATTTTCAAGTGAAAATATCTACAGTCGTGGACAAAATTAAGTGGACAGATATCATAAATAACAAAAGGTTAATTTAATTTAACTAATAATGCCTATAAATCAAAACTTTATTGTACAATTATATACATCAAATAAATAAATTGTATATTAAATAAATGTTTTTTCAAGTCTACAAAAATATTTTACGTTCTAAATTTAAAATTTATTTGAAACATTGTAATAAAACAAAAAATTTCTTTACGTTTCTGCAATACCCACTTAATTTTGTCCATGGCTGTACATAATAGATAATTTATCTGTGGATAGATAATTTATAATGCTTCTACGCGTATAGTGGATCCTCCACCGCGGTTATTCCTAGAATACCCAACCATAGTCCGTCCTGTATTATAATCAGAAGGCTGCGTCAACATCGGAGTCTTTTTTAGGTATGAACGATACTTAAATCACTTTGAGGCACGATGCTCGGTGCAAAGCGGTCTCACCAGCCTAAGGCTGTCGGTCACTGACACTGTTTCACAACCCGTGCGACGAGCTCGACTGTCGTGTGTCACGTGAAGGCAAGGTAGAATCGAAAATTAAGTGAAAGATTCATAAAATTCGAAACAGCGGTCCGATAGAATCTCGTATTCTAAAGAGTCCACGGGTACAGACCGGTAGCGCAATTAATAAACAAAACGCTTATTTTGAAAGTGGGGCATGTTCTCTTTCTTGTTATCGCGAGAAATTTAAGGATTTGCATTTTAATAACTTTGCAAATGTCGTCAAGCGCTATTGAACGAACTTTTTCTTTTTTGCGATGTTAGATAATGCTTTTTATCCAATAATGTTTTAAAAAATAAATGTTTTATTATACCGAAAACTGCTTTCGTCTCAAACCATATTCTCGATACATAATGACAGAATAATAAATGGAATAATAGAAGTTAATGAAAGAACATAGTTAATGAAAGAACACTGGAACTGAAGGAGGAGGCAGAAGGTTTTAGGGCTGTAAAAATATGAATTACTACCGACATCTTTGTATACTGCTCCCAATAACAGATGGTATTTTATATTTTAAATGGGGTTTTCTACGTCTTATAAATCATAGCGGTACAGAATTGGGGAAACTGAATTTTAATTGCGAAGAGAATGGTGTTAAAATTGACGATGTATCATCGGTTCTGTTGAAGGCTTAATTATGCGTCATTCAGTCATATATATAATTACAAGATGTGTAGTAAGAAAGTTTAGAAATCATAGGAAGCTGAGTTGGTATCGTGGAAAAAGCCATATGTGGCCAGGTATTGAAATAAAAATATGGATTAATACTTCACGTATTTTCGTATATCCTGTCAATACAAATTACAAGAGACATGTGATCTATCTGGATCGAATTTGTTCTGATCACTAAACCTATAAAAAATCAATCCATGTGTCAGTCATTGCAAGTTTTAATTCATATACGTTTGAATATGTACGATTATTTGAAAAAATCCTTCGTTCCAATGTTCTCAATAAATTTTCTATGGCGGAGGTTCAGGCTAGGCAAATAGCGAAATTTTTGGCAAATCTTAATGTGTAGATTTATGAACCAATTATCAAATGAAAATTAAATTTTCGTTGCGATGCTTTGTTCAATAGGGCTTTACATAATTTTCTACGTATCAGTATATTACTGTTTATTTTATACAAAATAATTATACAGAGCTTTTTCAATAAACAGTGAGGTACGACTAAACCATAATCGGGCCACCACCGAATCTGCGTTTTGAAAAATATTTCACATCTTCTGGTACATCGTGGCAACACGAATTAAAATCATCTGGTTCATCTAGATCAAGGGTGGCCAAAGCATGGTGCATGCACCTTTGTCGAATTGAAGGGTCTTTCTTGGCGATTAGAGTTTCTCATTAAACACTTGATAGAATCATTTTAGAAAAGTATGATCTTGTGGAAAGCTCGAACAGGGTTTACAAAAACTTGGGTATTAATTAGCTTTTAAGAAGCCTATATTCCTTAAAAAATACAAACAATATCCAAGAGACCAAATCTCTGATAGAGATGCTTGTAAAAGGCGTTTTTTGGCGCATCTGGATTCGCTTTCTACCAAATTGGCGCATGACATGCGAAAGGTTGGCCATCCCTGATCTACATTGAATTTCTACGTTTCTGCCCAGAAATGTACGGAAATGCTACAATGGTACTATGAATGGTTCTTGTAACATTTAATTAGCAAGAATCTCGCAGTAGAACCAATGACATCGTCGAGTTACAAGTTAATCGTCGAACTTTACGTTCATCTCAAGGATACACTTTTGAAGGGCGACCCGAACGCTTCTTCACGCCACATTATATATCTTTTGCTAACATAGTCGGCTATAGCACGTTTGAACCTGTTTGTTTCGCAATACAGCTGTAACCTTTGCCTTCAACGCGAAATGCATCAATCATGTTTTTTTCTCTCTTCGAAAGTTCTTTTTCATGTGGCATTTCACTTTCTAACCTTTACAAACGAATGCAAAATGATCAAATGAAGGTATCTTAATGAATTTGTTTACTTATGAAGCGCAATTAACGTCAGTATAAAGAGAATGTACGGAGTTTATTTATGAAATAGCTGAAAATCGAATTGTATGAAAGGCAGCGTAAAATTTACGTTAATACGTGAATTTTTCTTGTATACAATTTATTCTTTACGCACCAGAAATTAGTATTTATGGAGTACTGACCATAGTTTCATACCAGAAGCTAAGATCACTGAAAATATGAGGGTTTCATATATTTGCAACAAGCTATAGTAGGTTAAATGGATTACAGTGAGTGGCTAAAACACGAGAGTACTTTGAAGTTAAAAATGACGTTCAAAAATGATCGAACAAACGATGAAACATAAATTAATACACATACTAATGCTTTATCTTGATGAGAATCAGTGTAGATTTCAATTCAATTCAAGTCATTTGAAACAGGAAATTTGTGAAACGGTCATTTGACCGCTTTGATAATTTTAGTGTTAATGTTAATACGTCAAATTTATACAAGTTATTTCTTACATATGACGGATTAGTATTTTACACTGAATTTAAGGAACTCGTAAAAATGATGAATCTTAAATTTCTATCTTCAAATTGCGAAAATTAGAAGCTTTTGTTAACACTAAAACAACTGACCCACAATAATGATATTAAAAATGAAGTTGAAAAATAAATGAATGAAATAGAATAATGAAAAATAAATGAATGAAATAGAATAATGAAAAATAAATGAATGAAATAGAATAATGAAAAATAAATGAATGAAATAGAATAATGAAAAATAAATGAATGAAATAGAATAATGAAAAATAAATGAAAGGAAAATAAAGAATGATGATTCTTTATCTTGATGACAATCAGCATAAATATCAAGAAGACCAGCTTAAAGAATTTTGTCATTCGAAGGAGGAAATTTGTAGAAGGGTTATTTGACCCCTTTGGTAGTTTTAGTGTTAAAATGTAAGTTAAACTTCGCCGGGATGAAGAATCATTTTATAAGCTGGTTCACGTATGATCCATTATTCACTTACTTGAACAGTTTAATTTAAATATCAAATATTAGTTTGTATATAAGCAATCATTAATCGTCCGTAAATGCAGGGTTAAGGAATACCGAGGATAATTTTCTGATCGATGAAAAGGTGAGGGGCATTCGTGCAACACACTGTAACCTCGTATTATAATCCTGCATAATGAATCCTGCATACATTTAAGATATCTAAATATAGGAAATTCTACATAATCAGGCAATTTTGGAAGTTGCAAGTGTATAAATTTCGGTAGAAAACACCTTGTACAATTCTGTATTCATTGTCTGGTTCGATTAGTCAAGGCAGAATCGGAAAGGACACCTTCACTTGGTGAAGGAGCTCGGCTTTTCCGCGACCTTGAAGAGTTTCAGCATGAACCGACGACGAACGATGAGAAGGCAACGAGTGAGACCATAACAACTCTCCAAAGGGCATTCTAAAATCGCCCACCGAACGGGAGAACCAGATATTCTAGACGCCGTTTACCATTATTCTTGGGATTCCCATACCTTTCTTTTTCTTTTCTTTAATGAACCCGTATAACAGCCACCACACTCCATTTTACCTGTTTCGTTAACGGTTTAGTACTTTGAACTATTCTATTGTTGGGAATTTTGAATTTAATGCGCTTTCTGATTCTAACCAGATATGGGGGATGTTGATTGAATAATACTTTTCAGTATTTCTGATTGTGGACCTTTAACCCTTTGCCGACCGTGCCTTCTTTCACCTACAGCTGCTTTATTAATTTAGAAAATAGATCAAGAAGTGGGTGTACAATAAAATGTATTACAATTATGCAGGGTGCGTAACGAACATATTTTTAATTTATTACAAGTGGCAAAGAAATGAAAACATATTCAAACCAATCTATTTATCTGAATTCTTTCTACGATCCAAGAGAAACGCGATGTCGAGTGTGGCTCGACATTGGACCCTAAAGGGCTAACACTTTAACTGCCATGTCACCGAAATATGGATAACACTCAAATTTCTACATAAATTTGAAATTGATACTTCTTTTATTATGAATCTAGTTTTATTTTATTTTTGACATTCTATTTTATTTTATTCTTATTAAATTGTCTGTTTCGCTATGTTCAAGCATAGCGTGTATAATAATATACTTTTAGTTAGAAGTCATTTATTGAAAATTGTTGCACGAAACACGTTTTGTTCATTTTTAACCCTTTAACAGCTGTATTATCAAAAATTTGGCCACTTTTCTAACGGAAAGTACTTGCATTGGTTACTTGGAACTATGGGAAATAAATATAACAAAGTACTGTGAAAATATTTGGTGAGATTTGTTAAAAATGAAAATACTACCTGATGCAATAGCCAGTTGCTTCGGTGTGGCAGTCAACTTAATAGGCATTCTTATTTAGGATAATAATGTTGATTTGTGGGATTCAGTATTTATTTCTAAGGAGATCCAATTTAAATCGTATTTGAGTGTTATTCTATCACACTATGTGATAACTTATTATCGTATTAATACGCTAAGTTAATACGTAACTTATTAACATTTAGACGATTATGTACGGGAATCTGCCAGATTTTCAAATTTGTGCTTTCCAAATTGGCATATTTTATTGTGCTTGTTTAGATACAAAGAAATATCAAATTTTTGAAGTTATGGTATGGGTCCGCAAACCTTGAAAATTTGATACTTGAGTATTTATAAATCTGTGAATAAGGAAAACTACAATTGCGAAGTTCACAAATTTTCGAACTCCCTTTTCAACTTCAGATGCTTGGAAATGTTAGAGTATGGAAATTTGAAATTTTGTATTACTTGAATTTAGAAATTTGGTAATTTCAGGTGCACAAGTTAGAAAATTGATGGTTTAAGAATTTGACAACTTGATAACTTAACATCTTAAACATTTAATAACTCTAGAACTTAACGATTCAACAGTTTAATAATTTGGCAAAGCGACAATTTAACAATATTGGAATTTGAGAGTTTACAAATTTCAAAACATAAAAATTTGATAATTTGATCAACGTAACAGTGTGACAACGTGGCAGTGTGACAATGTGACAATTTGACAATTTGAAGAATTGAAGAATTGAAGAATTGAAGAATTGAAGAATTGAAGAATTGAAGAATTGAAGAATTGAAGAATTGAAGAATTGAAGAATGGAAGAATGGAAGAATTGAAGAATTGAAGAATTGATGAATTGATGAATTGATGAATCAATAAATTGATGAATTGATGAATTAATGAATTGATGAATTGATGAATTAATGAATTGATGAATCGATGAATTGACGAATCGATAAATTGTGAAATGAGAAAAGTAAGAAATTCAGAAATTTGATTGACTATCCATTGATGCCCGAAACTATGTATATGTCATTAGCATATTGGTACACAATTGTCCATCACATTTCTATTATACATTTCGATAATACTATATCCTGCGCAGGGTTAGATTAAAATCAATTTGCGCATTGTTTTCATATCCGCAAACTAACTTCTTTCCACAAGGAATATTCCACTATCATTTCAGTCCTTCCAGCTCAAAGTGGAAATTACCAGTGTACATCGCAAATTAAACGACCATGAGTTTTATCAAGATTATTGCAGGACATACGTAGCTAGTAAATTTATTTAACCTCAATAGAGATCCAGATTCGACGTACACAGTTCACCAAACAGAATCATTGAAATTATTCACAGTGTTCAGAAATCTCTTTAAAAAATCCTATGAAATATATGGCAGACGAAACCCGAACATTCATTGGTTTTGTATAAAAAAAAGAGATACAATTAGTAAAGATCTACACGATACTTTGGATTTAATATCGATTGATCTTGACGAAGTGAAATTATATTTAATAAATTCTATTATAAGCAAAATTAGCGATGCAAGATATTAATTTAACATTGTTATAACATGCGCCTAATTTTTTTTTAATAGAACAGAATGGCGGAGAGCCTCGAAAGTTTTTTTAAAATTGACAACAGACGAGTCTGCTTCGATTGAAACTGAGATACTGATAACACAAAGCAGGTCTGTAGAATTTGAAAATAGATTTGTAGAAACAGTTGTTCAGAAATAATATTTTTAAAAAGCGGAGATAATTTCTCAGAATCTTAGGTACGACGTTTATTGACCCCAGATTACAAACAGAAATATGGACTTTTTAATTCTCGAAACTCGAATCAGAAGCTTCGTAAAATCTCGAAACTCCTGAAACTTTAGACGTGTTTTTTTTTGCTACAGGAAAAACTTATTTTAAGAACCGTTGTCAACAAAATGTTTCCAGCTCATATCGGATAGACGCACTCCGCGATTCTACGATCACGAATCGAGAGTTAGTTCCCTCATAATCTTCGAAAACAGAATAAAATCCATCTACACGGATCAGTTTTCTGCGTATTTATCGTACAGAGCTAAAAATACCGAACGGAACTGAAAACGCCATGAAAAGCTTGGTAGCAGTATCTCGAGCAGTTTCCCCTTTTAACTTAACAACGCTCTTAAACTATCTAGATTTATACGAGTCGCGCAAACTCCTCTCCTCATTTGCATTTCCCTCTTTTAGATCAATAGCGACGCGAGCTGCAACTGGTCGATTTAAATACAATGAGACGTAAAGTAATCCCGTATCGTGGAAAGTCCGTAAAACTGCCATTACCGTTCCTTAATTGAAACAAAGCCGTCGCTCGAATTACGAGTTTAATCCCGGCGAGCGTCGCGAAATCGAGATAATTACCTTTCCGGATCTGTATCCTTCTTTTGTCTGGCCAACTTGAGAGCAATTTGATAAGGATCGATCGTCCTTTTCCCGGGGGAATCTTCTGGAATCGTTTCGAGAAAGCCAATAAACGCTCGGCCGGGCTCGATCGATCGTGGATAATTCAGTTAAACGGGCTATCGGTTCAAACGATCGCATCTGTTCTTCCGATTAACCGCTTTAGTTGACGAATTGACCCCACTGTTAACCCCACCCGGACGCGTGAGACAAACTTCTTGTCACGATTTCGATATTTTAGCTCAAAGCGAGGCTAACCCATTTTCTCGCGAGATATTCGAATGTTTTTTTTTTTACTTATTTATTTAACGCGTTAACTGCCAAATTTTTATTTCAACTCCACTTCGTGGGTTGTCAATTTATGTATTGAATACTTTGACAAGGTGGACGACATTGAAGCAAAATTAATTTTGACAACTTTAGTGTAAGCATGTACCTAATACACACTTTATTTAACCCCTTGCCTTATAATATTGTCTCCCACACGTGACTTATATAACTGTTGAAATGCGACGAAGTTAGCTGATATCTTCATCGGGATTAAATTTCGTGGGTAATTTTAACCCTTTGCACTACAAGGTATTTTACTGGTAGCAGATTGCAACTCTAAAACATTTTTACATACGCAAATTTAGAAGCTTAGTAATTTTAGTTGCTCAAATTATGAAATGGGTAATTTAAGCATTTGAGTGTGTGACAATTTTGATATTTAATCATTCAAGTTGCTCAAACTAGGAAATTGATAATTTAAGTATTTGAGTGTTTGAGAATTTTGATATTTGATCATTCAAGTTGCTCAAATTATGAAATGGGTAATTTAAGCATTTGAGTTTGTAACAATTTTGATATTTAATAATTCAAGTTGCTCAAATTATGAAATGGGCAATTTAAGCATTTGAGTGTTTGAGAATTTTGAAATTTAATCATTCAAGTTGCTCAAACTAGGAAATTGATAATTTAAGCATTTGAGTGTTTGAGAATTTTGATATTTAAGCATTCAAGTTGCTCAAACTAGGAAATTGATAATTTAAGTATTTGAGTGTTTGAGAATTTTGATATTTGATCATTCAAGTTGCTCAAATTATGAAATGGGTAATTTAAGCATTTGAGTGTTTGAGAATTTTTAAATTTAGTCATTCAAGTTGCTCAAACTAGATAATTGATAAATTAAGAGTTTGAGTGTTTGAGAATTTTTATATTTAATCATTCAAGTTGCTCAAATTAGGAAATTGATAATTTAAGAGTTTGAGTGTTTGAGAATTTCGAAGTTTAGTAATTGAAGTTTCTGAAATTAGGAAATTAATAATTTGAGAATTTCAGTGTTTGATAATTTGACAATTTTACAACTTGGCAACTTAATCATTTAACAATTTAATAATTTGCAAGTTCAACAATTTAACAATATAATAATTTATCAGTTTAATAATTTAACAATATGAAAATTTGAGAATTCACTAATTTCGAAATACGCAAATTTCACAATTCGACAATTCGAGGAAATAAAAAATTGTGAAATTAGAAATGTACGAAATGAGAAATTAGATCTCCCAAAGTACGTGTCAGTATTAAAGTACGTTCACAAATATAATTTTCGTCAAAATCATATCGGGCGATATTTTTTTAATAAAATAAAAATTATTTTTCTTATTATCTATTTGTTTTTGTCTATTTATAATTATCTTCCATTTTTTGAATGGACTTGTTCAACTGTCAAAATAAACGGCTTATCCGACTACCTATGATGGTTCCGCCCATACTTTAAGGCGACCCAGCCAGGTACCTAGGACCATAATTACGCCAATGTTAAGACACAGCAACCTGTCAAATAAATCCTGAAAGACAGAGAGTGTTCCCCATTATCGTTTAAAAGGTCAAGCCTGGTAAGAGTGTTTACCATTATCCTTTTTGCTTGAGTACACTTACACCAGCCGCATTATGAGGCAGAATATCACACGCAACGCTCGATAAGAAGGGGAAAGGGCCAAAGATAAGACGGACACGCTACATAGCTTCTGTTCGGTTTGAATGTCGGCGATCCCGCCCTCTTTCCATCAACGTTCACCAACCATAAATATTATTCCCACCAGGATGAGGCTTTTTCCTCGATAACGTTGCCTCGTGCCATGTCAAGTAATGCGCCCAACTGTCTGGAAAGTTTTGGCCGAAGGCCAAGGTATACAGATATACATGTATTATTGAAAGGCGGAACGAGAGGATCGGAGGAAGACGAGTTTCAGTTTCCGAGTACAGCATCTTTTCTTGAGATCAAGCTTTCATCGCGTCTCCTTAGAGCAGCATTTTCGAGACAGCTTTCGAACGTTCGAGACTGCTTTGAAGCTCGCTTTGTGCTTCGGACGCGTGCCTCCATTGCTCTTGTCTTCCGCAATATTTCGTAGTTTCTACAGTTCCTTGCCCTTCAGGTTCGTCCTAACGTTTGGTTCTCCGGGTTGGGTTATACGGTGAATTTAGATTTAAATTTAAGATAGCCACATTATACACCTACAGTCGTGGACAAAATTAAGTGGACAGGTATCATAAATAACAAAAGGTTAATTTAATTTAACTAACCAATGCCTATAAATCAAAACTTTATTGCACAATTATATACATTAAATAAATGTTTTTTCAAGTCTACAAAAGCATTTCACGTTCTATATTTAATATTTATTTAAAACATTGTAACAAAACAAAAAATTTTTTACATTTCTGCAATGTCCACTTAATTTTGTCCATGACTGTAATTCTCTTTTTACACGATAGATACGCTCCCAAAAAATTCGTGTAAAAAGAGAATTAGGTGTAAACAATAATAAAAAATTGTTGTTAAAGTTCACTTAATTTATTTCGTGCTCACACATTCTAATTTACTAAATATATTATAAAAAATAAATTGTACTTTGAGAAAAAGAAAATAATTCATAGAATATTGAAAATCGTGTTAAAACAAAACTATTCGTGTAAAAAGAGAAATTTCTTTGTTAACTCTTGTTAAATCAAATTCATGTAAAAAGAGAATTAGGTGTAAACGATATTAAAAAATTCTTGTTAGAGTTCACTTAATTTATTTCGTGCTTACACGTTTTAATTCATTAAATATATTGTAAAAAATAAATTATACTTTGAGACAAAGAAAATAATTCATAGACTATTGAAAGTCGTGTAAAAAGAGAAATTTCTTTTTTAACTCGTGTAAAATTAGGTGTAATTTTTTAAGGTTTTTTATTTGAAAAAGAACGCGATTTCTTTATTCCAACATTTCTACGTTTCTGAATTCAAAAGTAGAAAAATTTGCAAGAACGTGAGTAACTATTTCTAAATTCTTAAATTTTCATGTCCACAATTACGAATTTCACAAATGATCAAATTTTTTATTTTTTTTATTTCCTAATTCCAAAACTGTTGGATCCCCGAATCTCCTAATATACTAATTTCCAGGTTAGTTGGAAAAATTGGAAACTATCAAATATAAGAATTGTAAAATTTGAAGAGTTAGATATTTTGGGATTAGTTGCATAGAAATTGAGAATTAAAAAATGTATTATTAATAGCCAGAAATTTGAAATAAAATCGAATGATATTTTAAATTTTTATAATTCGTTTTAATATGGTAGCCGTGAATGACGCAGAGGTTGACAGCACGGGTAGTTTTGAATGGCGTCGTGATTAAAAGAGCAATACAGTTGAAACTGAGAGTAAAACCGAGAACCGATGTCATAAAAAGGAATTTCAGTTGATTTAGTTGACAGTCGCCGAAGACCAAAGGATTCTGGGATTGTTTCGGCTTATCTCGGCTCAATTTGTTATCACGTGACGTGCAAAATTATACGATTTATGGATTTCTTTGGAGCCGTAGCAGATGCTGCACGCTCCACGATAAATTTAAAGCAAAGAAGTAGGGTGAGCTGTCTTCTGGTAGCAAGATTTATACGTAAAATTCGTGTGTGAGCCGTGTTTAAAACGGCTTTCGGAAAAGGAAAAAGGGATTTGTATTTGAACTGGTGTTTGGAGAGTACGCGTAGGATAAAAAATTGATGTCGTGTATTCTGTTGGAAAAACTGTTCAGTCTCAACACAGAAATTTATAGTGAAAGGTGAATGTTCCTGTAACTTATTTCGTTGTTGTACATGAAACAAATTGTGTTCGAAGATTGTTCAGGGTTTTCAGCAATCTGTTGGATGAACCATTAAATTAATATTCCGATATTCTGATGTTCTGATGTTCTCATGTTCTGATGTTCTGATGTTCTGATGTTCTGATATTCTGATATTCTAATCTTCTAATATTCTAATATTCTGATATTCTAATATTCTGATATTCTGATATTCTGATATTCTGATATTCTGATATTCTAATATTCTGATATTCTAATATTTTGATATTCTGATATTTCCATATTCTAATGTTCTAATATTCTAATATTCTGATATTCTAATATTCTGATATTCTAATATTCTGATATTCTCATATTCTGATATTCTCATATTCTGATATTCTGATATTCTGATATTCTAATATTCTGATATTCTCATATTCTGATATTCTCATATTCTGATACTCTGATACTCTGATATTCTGATATTCTGATATTCTGATATTTTGATATACTAATATTCTGATATTCTAATCTTCTAATATTCTAATATTCTAATATTCTAATATTCTAATATTCTAATATTCTGATATTCTAATATTCTGATATTCTAATATTCTGATATTCTAATATTCTGATATTCTAATATTCTGATATTCTGATATTCTAATATTCTAATATTTTAATATTCTAATATTCTAATATTCTAATCTTCCAATATTCTGATATTCTAATCTTCCAATATTCTGATATTCTAATCTTCTAATATTCTGATATTCTAAAGTTCTAATATTCTGATATTGTGATATTGTAAATAATATTCTGAAATTCCAAATGATATTCAAATACAGTAATAATGATAGGAATATAATTAATATGTTGCGTTCGACATGACGAAAACAACGAACCAGTATGCGTGAACCTTTCGGGTCCGAACTTTCGCATATATCCTGTAGTTCATACATTGACTGCAGTTTCACAAATGTAGACAAACGTGCGAAGAAACTGTCGAAACCGAATGTAAATAGAGGATATCGGTGCAACAATCCTAATATAAGAATAAAGTTGTTTTAGCTTTTACGCTTTTCTTATGGTATCTTTGCCAACATATTTGTGTCCTTTTTTTATTAAATTGAGACCAAACATGGCGTAATTTGGAATATACTTATTTCGAATTCCAAATAAAAGAGCGTTTCACTTATATCAATGTTTTGCTGTAGTAATGCTCCTGGTACACAAACAAGTAGTGGCACATCGGGTAACTTCGTTACTCCTCGTCGCTATTCGGATGTACACGAAATATGTCAGACAGTACAAATCATAGACTTCTATGACTGAAATGCGCAAATAAGCTATTACTAGTAAATGTGTCCCAAACGTCGGGTTTGGTCTCATTTTAATTAGGAAAATGTGAAGAAACTATTGGTAAAAATTCGATAACAAAATGTCAAGATTTGAAAATTTATAAATTTGTAAAACTGATCATTTCAATATTTAAGAATTTGGCAATTTGAAAAATGAAAAAGGTGGGAATTTGAAAATTTCAAGAATATGGGAAATTGGAAAAGCAGACAATCAGAAAAATGAAAGAAATCTTGTTAAAATTACGACAACATAAAAATAAAAGATATGTTTTATATTTGCATTAGTACTGTCACACAGACTTACTGTCGATGTTTTCCCCCATTAGTGGAAACAATACGTTGGCTTATATCGCGTACATCATTTTCGCTTATACCGAAACTTTACCGTAGTACAATGTTCAGCAGAACGAAATCACTAAATGATCCATATGTGTAACATGTTCATGCGTTTATCAAGAACGCAGATAAACTCGCCATACTACTAAACGATGACAACCAACATTCTATTTGTCGTACAACTCTGATCTCTCGTAATAATTCGTTTTAATAGGCTGGAAGATCCCGTTTGTTCGCCAAGGGCATTTATTAGATCTCTGCCACACGTGTTCTCTAGTCTTCAGACAAATCTTTTCATCTTTCGCGTTTCCATTAATCCACTTCGCATTTTTACGACGCCTCGGCAAACTGATAAAACAAACTTACGACGCTGACAATAATGTGTTGAACATGTTTATCGATTAGTGAATTTAGGATCCCCTTTGAAACTCCCCGCAATATATTGAGTTCTGCGTCTTTGTTCTACCATATTATTGTTTCCTTTTGAGTTATTCGTATTATTTGTATATTTAAATAAGTTTTACATTCAGGGTTAATCCTTCATGATATTGCTATTTAATTTCTACTTTATATTATAAAAAGGATTCATGGAGTTACTTTATTTTTATTATTTGTTGCAATGGGTTATGCCTAAGATTAATATTTAACTATATTATAGTTAAATTTTTGTTTCATGGAACAAATTCCTGAATTTTCAAATTCTCAAATTCCTAAATTTCCACATATTCAAATTCTTAAGTTAGCAAACTTTAAAATTTTTGCATTATCAAATCTCCATTTACTGGAATTTCCACAACTCCTAAATATCGAAATACCGAAATTCTTAAATTTCCATTTTAACTCTCAAATTACCAAATTTTCAGACTCCCAAATCTGTAATATTCAAAATTTAATAATGTCAAAAATTATTGTCCAAAATTCAAGACGCGAAACACGAGGAGTTTAAATATATCAACAATTTTAATCTTTCACAGCTGCAAACCTGATTGTTCTCAAAAAAATATAAAACAAAATTTAGAGATTACAAAACCTTCTTACTAAAACTATCAAATTCCTAAATTTCTACATATTCAAATTCTTAAGTTAGCAAACTTTAAAATTTTTGCATTATCAAATCTCCATTTACTGGAATTTCCTCAACTCCTAAATATCCAAATACCGAAATTCTTAAATTTTCATTTTAACTCTCAAATTACCAAATTTTCACGCTCCCAAATCTGTAATATTCAAAATTTAATAATGTCAAAAATTATTGTCCAAAATTCAAGACGTGAAACACGAGGAGTTTAAATACATCAACAATTTTAATCTTTCACAGCTGCAAACCTGATTGTTCTCAAAAAAATATAAAACAAAATTTAGAGATTACAAAACCTCCTGACTAAAACTATCAAATTCCTAAATTTCTACATATTCAAATTCTTAAGTTAGCAAACTTTAAAATTTTTGCATTATCAAATCTCCATTTACTGGAATTTCCTCAACTCCTAAATATCCAAATACCGAAATTCTTAAATTTTCATTTTAACTCTCAAATTACCAAATTTTCACGCTCCCAAATCTGTAATATTCAAAATTTAATAATGTCAAAAATTATTGTCCAAAATTCAAGACGTGAAACACGAGGAGTTTAAATACATCAACAATTTTAATCTTTCACAGCTGCAAACCTGATTGTTCTCAAAAAAATATAAAACAAAATTTAGAGATTACAAAACCTCCTGACTAAAACTATCAATCAATAATATTTTAGTTAGCATGTTCTCCGAGGATTATACTTTCACCTTATATAAGCCAAACATAGCATCGTTCTTTTGACCTTACAAGCATAGTCGACATATACATAGTTCATGCGGCTTAGAGCGCAGTTATAACTGATGGATCAGTATGTTCAAATGAAGTGATAGATGACCATCGTAGATTTAATTATCGCGGCCGTGCCGGCATTGGATCGTTTGAAGTCACTTGCTAGACTCTTCCGAAGAATGATCACGGAAAAGTACTGGCAAGTTTAGAGGGACCTGGTATTTAACCCTTTAGCTATAACGCAGCTTGACCCAAAAAGTCTCTGTCACACACCGATCGTAAATCGACGAATTTAAAACGAATACATTCATTGTTTATTTTTATATCTTTAGAAAATAGTCTTTTTCTCTTCTGGCATAGACGTGTAACGTACAGTAACATATACAGTAGCGGACAAAAGTTTAAGACTACATGGAAAAAATAAATAATTGATTTACTGTTCATAAAAACTATAAATAGTGTTCTACTTTCGATGTTAACTAATTAGACATTTATTTATACACTTATAAACAAAATTTCATTTTGATATTTTACTCAGTAGCGAAGTTACAAAAAAAGGAACGAAGTTTGTATAATATTTCAAATCAAATCATCGTCTTAAACTTTTGTTCGCTACTATATGTATACAATACTTCATATGTAAAATTGTCGAATTTTCTATCTTCTAAATGTCTAAATTTTCAAATGTGTGAAAAATTGTAATTTTTTGAAGGGTTAACTGTATGTAATATTCAGACGTCAAACAAGTAAATATTTATTATTTACAATTTACAAATACATAGATATTTTATATCTACTATTTACAAACCGATAGATATTTATTCACAATTCACAAAGAAATATATATTTCTTTTTTTATATTAACAAATACATATATATTCAGCATTTACTATTTACAAGTGAATATTTATTTTCAATATTGCACTTGTTAATATATATTTATAATTACTGGAAATAAGTTGTATTATCAGATATTTACAAAACTTGAAAGGTACCCCCAATTCTACCTGTTACAAGAATTAAACAATGCTACCTAAATTTGCAACTGCCGAATAAAATTACAAACGAAACACTTTGAAATGTACGAAGTGAAATTTCGAAGTGTGGCACAAAGAATCAAAGGTTTTTAACAAAATCATCGGCGTCAAATGAGAAACCGCGTCACGGGCAAAGTTTTTAACTCGGTTTCGAGCACCGAGAAATCATAAACGGCCGAGGAATTCGAATTTTAAATAGTCTAACAAAGGGACCGTGTTATTTAAACGTTGAAAAACACTCATCGTTTTATAATTCACCTGAGCTTTGTACCAGCGAGTCCCGAGAGCATGACCGGCTTTGTTTATTTTCGTCCACGCACCTCGCTAACCCTCTCGCCTTGACCGTGATGCACCTGAATTCCCCTCCGATAACTCTATTAGCATAATTTCCAGCCTGCTCCCCGAGGAAAGAGAGTATTTCCTATTGGAAGGAATTCCGGAATGATCGCTGCTTGATCTTAGTCATCCGGAATGAAAATATGTATATCGAAGCACGGTAAACCTTTGTCTGGCTTCAAGGTGCGTCTCGAAACTAAAATCGAGAATGTAATATACAGGGTGTTTCACTTTTTTAACGCCAAACTTTATCCACCTAATCTACTCGTGAAAACAAAAATGTTACATGAACGCGTGAATATTTTTTTTATATTTTCTAACACAGATATTTTTATATCTATTTTAACCCCTTGTCATACAATTTGTTTTTCTGGTGCGTCAGTCAGAACCAACTATTTGCAGCTATAATATTAATACGAACAAAGAAAGTTAAATTGTTATGCGCTCTTCATATCCAATGATCCTTGATTATGTGAATTATAATTGTACATCAACGTTACATATAATCGTATACAAAATTTTTAGGAATATTTATTACGTTTAAGTTGTGTGTGCGTCACGAGTGAGACACGTCAAGTATGGCATGGGGTTAATGAATATATTTATACAGTCGTGGACAAAATTAAGTGGACAGGTATCATAAATAACAAAAGGCTGATTTAATTGAACTAATAATGCCTATAAAGCAAAACTTTATTGTACAATTATATACATTAAATAAATAAATTGTATATTAAATAAATGTTTTTTCAAGTCCACAAAAATATTTCACGTTCTAAATTTAAAATTTATTTGAAACATTGTAATGAAAAAAAAAAAATTGTTTACATTTCTGCAATGTCCACTTAATTTTGTCCATGACTGTATATTCGAAATGTATTTTCAACGTATATGAATATAATTTCATACATGTTTTCAATATGTTTCAATGTATGCACTTCTAATGTATTTTCTAATATAAACACTCTTTACATCTACTTTGGTATACATATATAAATTTAATGTGTTTTTTAACACATATGACATATCCATTTTAAATATGTTTAATATACATTTTACTTAAATGTACAAATATACATTATACATTTTACGTACATCTTAATGCACATATTTTATAAATATTTTGTTGGATACATACATGTTACGTGCATATTTTCTATCGGCACGAAAGATTCTTCCAATTTACCTTCACTTTAAAAGTAGGTAAGTATATCTGTTTCCGATGTCACTGTACCGTGCAAAAGCATGAAAATTTCCAACGTGATCGAGCATTATTTTTAATGTTTCCGCTTGTCGTCGAAGCCGAACGAACCGAAAGAACCTGATCATCATCGACAACGTTTATATCTCAAAAATAGTATCGTTGTTCGACGTGGCAGCATCGGAGATTAAAGTGACCATGATGTGATAAAGCGTAGTCACATGCAGGATTATTAACGACAAAGTCATCAACGGCAACCGTCGAGAAATTTATAGCTTTTTAAACGCTAGATCAACAGACTGCTCGACAGAGTATGTGTGTGTGTGTGTGTGTGAGAGAGAGAGAAAACCGGCAATAAAAAGGAGTATTTTAGTTGAGCGGGTTTCAAACGAACTCTGTTTCATTGGCCGATTCGTTACAGGGAAATTTACGATTCACTCCTGGCGAACTGAAAATGTCCACGAAATTCGTCGTTAAGTTTAATGGCGCTGATTCACCACCCTCCGAAACAATGAGCTTTGCTTATCCGTAAATTCGCTTTTTCACGGCGGCTATCGATTGTTCGGCTATTAAGCGCGAGAAAATTCCTCGATGTAAAAGTGTCGATGATAGCTTCGACAAATTGCGCTTTGGTTAGTTAAATTGATACGAAATTGGGAATACTGTTGTTTGTAATTTGGCATAATTTATTGTTGTTGATTTATGAAGAAAAATATGGTACGCTCTTGTTATATTGCCGCTGGGAGACTCTGTAGAAGAAGAAAAATCTGGGAACTGACAATGTAGAAGAGTTAAAGAATTTTCGTGATTATATGGGATAAAGTTTTGCACGGAAATACAGATATCGAATTTTAAAAATTAATAATAATGTTTAATTTTTTAATTTCACGGTAATATAAATTATGACTGATATTAATTTTATGTGCCATAAAATTATTATGAAATTAATTTAATCTGACTTCATATCACGATTACTATTGTTGAAATATTGATACGAATAAGTATGTTCAATTTATTTAAGAAGTATTATATTTAAAGCAAATATGTAAATCGTAATTATAGCAATCTATACATCAAATTAAAAGCAACTTATAAAGATACCTCTATAATTCCTTTGTAATTATTTACATATTATTTCTTCGATCTTAATAATAAAATCACTTTGTGCATCTTTCTTTCAATTACGTAGAATACTACGCATTAAAACAATAAAATTTTGTAAATACAAATTATAAATGATAAAAAGTAAAAAGCATAATAATTTTAATAATAAGATACATACAACAGATTTTTCAAAAAAAATTATTAATATAACAACCGCTGTTAAAAAAGAGAACTCAGTTGCAAGATTATTGATACAGTAATAATTATTAAATAATAGAATGTTCAAACAAATTCAAATATTATTAATATAATAACTGTTAGAAAAGAAAATATTCAACGTCATTACAACCAATATACATAAAAAAAATCAATGTTTCTACATATTTCTGTAACAATTGTAATAAAAATAATGAATACATATAATTTATCCATTTTCAATTTGTGCAATATAAAAATGTACATAAGTGCAGCATAAAACGTTTACTCTCAGCGTAATAAATGCTTCTCATATTTGTTTTCTCGTAATGAAACACAATCACTGTGTCACAAAAGTGTGAACTCTTGCAATCGTACCGGCGATATGACCCATTTCCGGTCTGATATGAGATACAAATCATTCATGTGCCTGACAACTGAAGTGTTACATTGTCATTCATGGTTAATTGTAATTACTTGATTAAACAGAAGAAAATCAAAAGACAGAACAAAACTGGTTACAATATTACATTAATTTTTTCTCCTGTTACGCAGTTTTGTTCATTTGTTTCATACTTAAACAGCAAAAAACAAATTGAATTAAATATACATACATTTCAGAAACACGTACATGATATGTGTACATTCAGACAATTAGTATAATGGCCATAATGAAAATTGTTTTTAAGTAAATTTGATTTGATAATTTTATAAACAATTGCATAGAAACAAGAAGGACACAACAAATTTATATTTAATGTATACAGAACGAGTATTAAATGTACATAAATATGTACATCTTATTTAATTACAACTTACAATTAGTCATAGGTTATACTGTGTACAGTTAGGAGATATAACATTTAGTTCCAAATTTCTTTCATTATAATGTCCACTTATAATTTAATTATGGTTTATAATGCCCACTTATAATTTAGTTATAAGTTGTAATTTGCAGTTAGGTTAGGTTACAGATTATAATATTTAGGTACAACGTTTAATTATAAAAACTGTTCAATTACAACTTAATTACAATTTTTCTTTCATTCATGTTACCCTTTTACATTTTTTTACTGCGAGATTATTTATTTTGCGAAGCTGTTACAATTTATACACACGTGTATGAAACATAGAGATATAGGTTAGGTTATATTTTTACATGTCTAGCCGGAGAAAAATTTATGTTCGATTCGGAACCTTTTCGCATTAAAAATGTATACACCAAAAAGAGAAACCGTGTAGATGTGAAACGTACGAGTTTATAAAACGTTTCGTAATACGAGGAAACGTGCCAAATCGACAGATGACGGAAGATATTTCAAAGAAAAAGGAAGTTGGCAGAAGAATGACACTCGAGGTTTTTCCCTCTATCTCGTCCATCGGAAAGGTGCTGAATTTCCAATACAACACTCTTACGATAAGAAAGACTTGATCTATTTTCCTCCGCTTTTGCTCGACTTTCGCACGATCTTGGACAAGAAGTGCCATACAAAGTCTGTAACATAAGAGACCGGGTAAGATATCCGGAGAGAAAAAAAATTCTAGTTACTACACGCTTCCTTCGCACATTTTACCTTTCTTTAAATTTAACGTAATATCTTATCGTTAAATAAACTGACTGACACGTGTGTATATTGTGTTAACTGTCATAATAATATGTTCTGAGTTACTCTATCTAAAAATTTCTTTATGAATTTTATTTTTATATATTTCATAAATTTGTATGTGCGGGGTATTAACCCTTTGCCCTTTGTATTATTTTTCTAATATTAATTGACACTGCCAGATGTTTCATGATGTTTATACATCACGTGTGCTACGATGCAGATTAAGTTAAAAAAATACCTAACCCAAATTTCTGTATTAAACAAAATGGTGAGTATGAGTCACCTTTCGAGTGCAAAGGGTTAATATTATGTAACGAGTTACACATGGTGTCCCACAATTATGGTACGAGCCGGAAAGGGGTGGTAGGTGGGGCTATTCTGAATAACTTTTTCCTTTGCAAAAATCTCGGATGAGGCTTCGTTTTTAAATTATTAAGGAAAAACAGCGACCAATCAGAACGCGAGAATCGCGCGCGCTGTATGTTCGATCGCGACCACGACCAATTATAACTAGGACCTACACTTCACCTACACTTCACGGACCTACCTCGCGTCCTGATTGGTCGGTGTTTTTCTTGAATAATTTAAAAATGAAGCCTCGTTCAATATTTTTCCAAATGAAAAAGTTGTTCAGAATAGCCCCACCTACCACCCCTTTCCGACTCATACCATAATTGTGCGACACCCTGTATGTAGTGCACAATTAGTGTAACGTCTGAAATAATTTACAATTTATTCTAAAATATTTTATAATCTATTCCGAAATTTAATTATTAAACGAGCGATTTTGCAATAAGCAATATGCTTTGGTATATAATTTCTTGTTTCATATCAATTTATGCGAATTGTCATACATTCACTAGGGATATTTGCTGCTGAGCGTACAAGCATGTACCAGCCATATCAATGACTCGTAACATGTTGTGACCAAATGTTCTCGTGTGCTTGAAATGGCGCAAAAATGTGCAGCCACACCGCGTGCCATAAGATTTAATAAATCATGAAGCACTCGTCATTCCGTTCCTCCGAAATCAATCCTTCCGGTACGAATTCTTTCGGGAACAATTTTTTACGTATACATATAAATTCTTTACGCTTGACACGTGGTCTGTGGATACAACATGAAACAATAACAATAACAGGAAATATATGAACCGCTCAAACCTAATCTACCTGGATATTACATTTCGTTTTATACGTACTAAATGTTTGAAATTAATGTTACTTAACTTTTTAAAAAAAAACGTATTTTAATTTTAACTATTATTATGATACGTTTATTAACGTTTCTATAACTTCGTTATATTATCTGCGTAAAATAATATAATATGAAATATTTGTGGTTTGTCAAAAGTTGGAACTTTTTTAATTAATCAAATTATGGAAAATATTTCTTGCTTTTTGTTATTATGATTTTTTTATGTGCCTTTTGAAAATATTGGAAATTTGCGATCTTGTGTAATGTCTCTACATAAATTATTTTATCAGAAATTATTTATTTATCCTCATTATTACTACTTGTTAAAGTAGAGAAGCGTATTTTCTTTTCCGTTCAAAGGTTAATTAAATCATTCAATCATATACATAAAAATTATTAAATCAAATGTTAGTAATCAATGAAATTATTAAAAACAAGTGTCGATAATCAATTAAATTATTGACTCTAATACTAATAATTAATAAAATTCTTAAATCAGATATCAATAATGAATGAAGTTATTAAATCAAATATTAATTAAAAATTATTAATTAATTAATTTAATCCTGTATTACCAATATTTTCAGTTCTCAAAAGATTATAAAGTTGGAGAAGAATGTATTTCACTTTCTGAAACGGATATGTCCACGATTTCCTGAATTCCATTGCTTTCTCCTCAATTTCTCTTTTATTCTGTTTTCACGCAACTGAGTTATGGGATGCTGAGCCGAGTCATAAATACAATACGATTTTAGTTGACTACCTTGGAAGATCAATTGCCTTCCGTGGATCGCACTTAAGTAATATACATTATTGCTTTATGACACCGAGTGCTGACAGATTAATTACTTTACATAAAACTTCGCTGATGCCACCAAAGCGAGACAGTTGGTCCCAAGGTCTCCTGTCGCAGTTATGTACACACGATAGCTATAAATATTAACGAAAAGGGGATTGTTAAAGTCAATATGTGTCGCTGTACGCTTTATTCCGTTGACACAGGAAACAGTAACGCAGTGTCTATGTTCATTATCGTATTAATTAAATAAGGCCATAACTTGAGCTATGATATTTGTAACACTCTTTCTTAAAATACTACCTGATAATCTTTAAGGCAAACCTCTAACGACAGTAGAATTTTTCATACAGAAATTTGATTGAATTCTAGCAAAAATATAATATTTATGTAATTTTGTAAGATCATTACATTTCAATTAATCTTGAAGAAATTTAGTTTTAAATTTAGTTTTGTGATTACATTTATATAGCAAACCATATTAAATTAAATTCATATAATTAGGTACTTTAAATTAAATTAACTTCAATTAACAAACTATATTAAATTAAAATCATAAAGTAAATTAAATTAAATTAAATTTGTATAATAAACTGTGTTAAATTAAATTAATAATAATATAATTGATTACGTTAAATTTTTAAGAAATTATGACAACATTAAATGTTGGAAGATGTATTATTAACCAGTAGATTCTCATTATATTGCCATTTTTACTAGTTCCCCTAATATTATTCGAAGTTTTAATTTCAAATATATTAGTCATAAATAAGTATAATTAATTCCATTATAATAAACACACGAAGAAGAGCTAAGAAAGGAAAGAAGTTTTACCGTATATATAAAATGTACTTTTTTTTATCTTCCCACTATTTTAACTAAAAATCGTTCAGTTTATTGAAGTATTAAATGTATATTAAATTAGTGTGGCCGATCTTCGATAATTCCCATGGTATTAAACATATCATTCTGACAAGTATACAAGATAAAGTTCAGGCTGGTTTCATGACATTTGGATACAATATAGAGCTATGTTTCATTTTTTCACTCTTGATAAATCTTGCTGGAACGCGTTAATTCTTTATAAAGCACGCGTGTTCCTTTTCCCTATTCAATATTTCCACGTGAAAGAAGTTCAATGCGCTGGCAGCATGACATAAAAGATTTCGAAGCACGTTGTACAGTCTGGAGCAACGATGGCTACATTTCAATAAGGACAAATGTACATAAAAAAGAAATATGTATATTCTCAAATTCTGCGATCTTCAAATAATACATAAATACCTAAAATTTTCATATTTTTAAATTTGTAAGCATTAATTAAAATTGTCAAACTTTAGATTTGCTAATTTATATGTCTCCAAATAATACATCTTGCAAAATCATAAATTGCTAAACACATAAGCTTTTATATTTCTATATTAAACTTAAATTTGCAAATTTTTTAATTTGCAGATTCTTAAATACACAAATACTCAAATTACCAATTTTCAAAAGTTCCCAATTTCCCAAATTCGCAAACTCTTTAATTTCCAGATTCTCAAATTCTTAGATTACAAAATTTCAAATTTTTCACGTTCTCAAATTCTCAAGTTCTTAAATTTCCCAAATTCCAAATCTTCAAACTCCCAATGTCCCAAATTATACAATTTTTTGCAAATTTTACAAGTCCTCGCGTGTCCCTAAATTTCCAAATTTTCCAAATTTTGCAAACTTCTCAAGTTCCACAAGGTTCCTTAATTTGCCAAATTTCCCAAATTCCAAAAATTCCAAAGGTATCACTAGTTTCTCAATCTCCAAATCTTAACTTCCAAATTTCTATAATTCCAATTGTACAGATCTACCAACTGACGTTAATTAAGTATACACTGTCCTCCAGCCCCTTGTCCAGTCTTATCAGATTTTCCTTATAGAGGACATCTTTGCTCTCGACTGTACATACATCACGATACACACTCGTAATCGTTGTTCAATGCACACGAATATTGGAAGTCCGTTGCCTGAAGGGGGCAGGTTCACAGCTCAACGGGCAAGAATGTTTTTGTCAGCTCTGAAAAAAGGCGCAGACCTCCGCGTATAGGATGTTTTCGATCTGGCACTACAAACCAAAATGAGGCGAATTTTCGTGAAAAAATAAATCAGAAATATGCAGCAAGATTTCCTCTTATTGAGTTCAACATATGTCGATAAAAATAAACGTTTAATAAAAAAAATATGTGAATATTTTGTCTATAAATTTTGCAGTATATAATATCTGTATCTGACATCTATATCTAATATCTATATTATGTACAATCTATAATATCTAATCTATACAGTATCTAATAGCCATGATATCTAATATGTATAGTCATGGACAAAATTACTTAAGTGGACATGTAATATCTAATATTTATACCTGGGTCTATAATATGTAAAATTTGTAATATCTAATATCTATATTATGTACAATCTATAATATCTAATCTATACAGTATCTAATAGCCATGATATCTAATATGTATAGTCATGGACAAAATTACTTAAGTGGACATGTAATATCTAATATTTATACCTGGGTCTATAATATGTAAAATTTGTAATATCTAATATCTATATTATGTACAATCTATAATATCTAATCTATACAGTATCTAATAGCTATGATATCTAATATGTATAGTCATGGACAAAATTAAGTGGACATTGCAGAAATGTAAAAAAATTGTTTGTTTCATTACAATGTTTTAAATAAATTTTAAATTTAGAACGTGAAATGTTTTTGTAGACTTGAAAAAACATTTATTTAATATACAATTTATTTATTTCATGTATATAATTGTGTAATAAAGTTTTGATTTATAGGCATTATTAGTTAAATTAAATTAATCTTTTGTTATTTATGATACCTGTCCACTTAATTTTGTCCACGACTGTATATCTAAAATCTATAATGTCTAATATCTAAATTTAGTGCAGTAATTTGATAAAAAAATGTAACCGTTGATGTTGCAAACTCATATGCAATTTGTGTTGGTACGAAGTAATATTACATGATTTCTCGTTGATCAAACGTGTCTCAAGGTTTTGTAGAAAATTCTTTGAAATGAAAGTATGTGGATTGATGCAAGAACGTGTGCAAGGATCGAAGCAATATGATGTGTTTTTTTCATGGTTAATAAATACTGTAAAATTTCATGGATGGTTTGAATGGTAAAAAAGCATAAATGCCGATGCAAAAATGTTGCACTCATGCGTACAGATATTTGTTGCTCAAACAACTTGTTACATTGTATACATACTTTCATGATATTGATTCACGTTGATTCTTATTTTTATTAATCGTTTATGTTTATGTTACATTAGACGAAACTTCATAAAATCTGAAAGATGTGTCTCGTTAATCAATGAGATTTGCAAATTTTCCAATGTTAAATTTCCAACTTTACAAATATACAAATTTAATACAAATTTACAATCTTACAGATTTACAAATTTACAAATTTACAAATTCACAAATTTACAGATTTACAAATTTACAAATTTGCAAATTTACACATTTATAAATTCCCAAATTCCCACATTCACAAATTCACAAATTCACAAATTTACAAATTTACAAATTTACAAATTCACAAATTCACAAATTTACAAATTTACAAATTCACAAATTTACAAATTCACAAATTCACAAATTCACAAATTTACAAATATACAAATTCAAAAATTCACAAATTCACAAATTCACAAATTCACAAATTCACAAATTCACAAATTCACAAATTTACAAATTCACAAGTTTCTGAGATTTCGCACTTTAAATCATCAAATTTACAAATCCGCTGCTTGCCATACTCTCAAGTTTGGAAAATTTCAGTCACAGCACGAAAAACCCTCCAAATATATCGCAAATTTCTACATCTTTATCAACTTTAATACATCGCAGGGTGAACAGAAAGTGAATAATCCAAACGTTACGAAGCCACATAATTCCTAGTATCGTTTCATTCATTTAAAAAACGCAATTCCATTCTTATAACCCGATGCATTTTCATTTACATGGAAAATATAGTGAAAACTGATAAAAATGTTGCATTCCTCGGTTAGATATCTCGGGTGACCAACAGGTTATTCGAAAGCGGAAGAATGCACGCTATTTCGCCGGTTTTATCTCCTTCGCATTTCTCTGTTCTCTCGCTAGGATAAAGCCATATGAAATCGGAATCTAAAATCAGAAAAAAAAGAACAAGCGACAGTCAGTCGGGTCGCGAGAAAAATACATTTCTTTCTAAATATAGCAGATCGTTGGACCGATTTAGAAATCCTTCCACAGACACGTTTTTTTGGTGTCACAAAACGAAAGATTACCCCGGTCGTTCGGATTCCCCTAACAACGAATTGCTCTTCCATTTTTACTGACCACCTAGTTCGCTTTTATCCCAATGAAATTCCAGATATTCCCATATTTTTCTGAAAATAAACTTTTATGTCGCGCAGCGTGAAGCGCAGATTAAACCGCGGGTTACCGAAAAGCGAAGAGGCGATCTTTTACGCGACGAATCGATTTTATCGAGAAAGTTATGGTATTTTAAACGTGCGAATGGGACAGTGAACGAAAAATCACGGTGTAACTCCCCATTTTATGTATAAGAGTAGCACCGAAACGAACTTCGGTTTTAATGACGATTTTTTTTTGGCAAAATTGAAACCTTGCGACGATACTGATGCTGGATTTCTAATTTTTTACCTGTCTACGTTTCAAAGGTAGAAATTTAGAGATTTACAGGTTGTAAAGTTACAAATTTTTACATTTATGAAATCTTACGAACTTTCAAGTTTCTATGTTTTTAAATCCTTTAAATTTTTAATTTTGGGAAGTAGGAATTTCGAAAATTTATACAGTCATGGCAGAAATGTAAACAAATTTGTTGTTTTATTACAATGTTTTAAATAAATTTTAAATTTAGAACGTGAAATGTTTTTGTAGACTTGAAAAAACATTTATTTAATGTATATAATTGTGTAATAAAGTTTTGATTTATAGGCATTATTAATTAAATTAAATTAATGTTTTGTTATTTATGATACCTGTCCACTTAATTTTGTCCACGACTGTACATTAAAAAATTTATTAATTTACAAATTTATTAAACTTTCAAATTTTTTAATTTTCTGTCCTTCAAAAGTAGGAATTAAAAAAAGGAACCAATTCGCGAATATAAAAATTGCAAGCCCTTGACCAATTCATGGAAGAACCTCTTTACATATTATAAATTGCTGCATGAAAGGGGACTGAAATAATCGAATCTGTATTAAATACAAATATAAATATGCAATTCGTTAAAAATGAATACAAAGTCATACTGTTAAGACAGACAAAGTTTAGTCGAATGTTACGCATATTTTGGATATAGCAATAATTGGTGGACGGATTGCAATTAGAATTAAATTCACAATTAAATCGTGGTGAAAATATAAGCCAGATTTGTCGCATTGCAACGGTTACGTGCGTCACGCGTGGGAGACGATATTATAAGGCAAAGGGTTAAATAAACTAACGATTAAATATAATCAAGTCGTGGACAAAATTAAGTGGACAGGTATCATAAGTAACAAAAGGTTAATTTAATTTAACTAAGAATACCTATGAATCAAAACTTTATTGTACAATTATATACATTAAATAAATGTTTTTTCAAATCAACAAAAACATTTCACGTTCTAAATTTAAAATTTATTTAAGACATTGTAGTAAAACAAAAAATTTTTTACATTTCTGCAATGTCCACTTAATTTTGTCCACGAGTGTACATTAATTCTTTATCTGGATAAAAAGAAACACAGGTTTCGAGGAAAGCATGAAATCTTGTCATTTAAAAAACTTGCGAACGAGCCAAACAATCCGTTTGTTTTTACTGTTAAGATGGCATTTCTCGGGCCACCTTGTGCATGTTACATGTTATACAAGTTCCCTGGCACAGGGAGGTGTAGAAGTAATGTTTAAAGAATTCGCACCATCAACGTAAACGCGTTTACATCTGTGCCAATATTTCCTCAGTTGTCCATATAAATGCTCTGAAAGTCATTCTCGCGCATTCCGAGCTGGCAATAATTCATTCGGTTTGCCAACCGTTCGGATACGCGTCGATTATGTTCGCTGTCAGCGGATGCTAAGTTCACCGAGTGTTACTAATTAATTTCCGACAATTATCGTCGCCACGTTATCGGGACACTCGTTGGCCCACATACGAGAACGCTTTTGATTCTATCAGAATCACGATTTTACCGACGAGTAGATACTTTGATGCTCTGTCACTTTAACCCTTTTCGGTCCTATGTTGAGTGTGGCCCGACACGGTGTTTCTCTTTGATTGTGGAAATAATTCGGATAAATAGGTTGATTTAAGACATTTTCATTTCTTTGCCGTTTGAAACAAATTAGAAATATACAGGGTGTCCCAAAAGTGTTGAAGGAGCTGGAAATGGGAGGTACAGTCGTGGACAAAATTAAGTGGACAGATATCATAAATAGCAAGAAGTTCATTTAATTTAACTGAGACTGCCTATAAATCAAAACTTTATTGTACAATTATGTACATAAAATAAATGTTTTTTCAGGTCTATAAAAACATTTTACGTTCTAAATTTAAAGTTTATTTGTAACATTGTAGTAAAACAAAAATTTTTTTACATTTCTGCGATGTCCACTTAATTTTGTCCATGAGTGTAGGTGGGGTCATACTGAACAACTTTTTCATTTATAAAAATATCGTATGGAGCTTCATTTTTAAATTATTAACGAAAAACACCGACCAATCAGAACGCGAGAATCGCGCGCCACGCGATTCGATCGCGACCTCGGCCAATTATAACTCGGGCCTACACTTCTGCCACCGAGCGCGCGCGGTTCTCGCGCTCTGATTGGTCGGTGTTTTTCGTTAATAATTTAACAATGAAGCCCCATACGACATTTTTGCAAATGAAAAAATTGTTCAGAATAACCCCACCTACCTCCCATTTCCGGCCCCCTCAACACTTTTGGGATACCCCGAATACTAAAGCGATTACTTGACAGAATATGTTTGAAGAATATACATATGTATAATATGTACAGAGTGTTCCATAACTAGTGGTACAAGCGGACAGAGGATGAACTACATGAGAAAATAAGTCGCGCATATACAGTCTGTTCCAGAAGAGCGTGGACGCGATACCTGAATGCAAATAAATGTTTTCTGTAAAAAAAGTTGTACAGGTCGAAAGTACATTTAAAGAACTAATACGCACTTGCTTAATAATGTGTCCAATCACCACCATTAGCGATTATTGCTTCACAACGTCTGGGCATACTTTCAAGCAACTTTGCAGCGTATGAGACAGGAAGAGATCTCCATATTTCTCGAATACGGCGAACTAGCGTCTTCAATTTTAAAATACGCTTTCCTCGGAGTTTGCACTTCATGAGAGACCAAACATTTTCGATTGGATTGGCATCGGGAGACTGACATGGAAAATCCAACACGTTGACACCATTCCCTGTTTTCCATCGAAACCACCTCGAATCGTTTAGCGTGTACGGCACTCGTCACGAAATGACTTGAACTTCTCAGTGACAGAAATGATACTAAGAGAATTGGCGCTATTGCGTATTAGAGGAGACATTGTATGTTTGGACTGACACAATTTTTGCTGTATTGCGCATCCGCAGAAATCGCGTTCACGCTCTTGTGGAACAGACTGTAGAATACAAATTATTAATGCGAGGCTTTATGTTCAAGAAATCCGACTTCGAATTTTCGAATTATGCGTGCAGTTAATTGTGTCTGCCTCCATTTGATATTTATTTATGGAATATACATTATAGAGATACGTTAATTGTGTAACAGATAATACATTAATTGTGTAATGTAAGCAACAAACTGTTAATTACAACAAAATACGGATGAACGCGTTACAGGATCGGTTGTCACATAAATGACAAAATATTTCTTACAAACAAATTGCTGGTAAATGTATTACAGATAAATAACAAAATGTCTGCAAATAATAATGTGCAAACACAAAGCATTGTTTACTTGCCATACACTTTTCGAAATACAACGTAGAAATCCCATCCCCGCTCCGTTTTATTGTGCACCTTCATTCGAATTGGTTATATTATTCTCTTTCTGAAAGTAATTTCTTTGGCACGGTGCCGCGTTTTATTATGCATACTCTTTGATACAAAGTTGCTTTTAATTCAGTTAGAATCGCGATTCAACGTTTGCACGATCTTACAGCGTTCACAGAGTTCGTTTCACTCTGCCGGGCAATCACATTCCAAGAAACAGTGAAATCGCGATCATTCATTTTCTAGAAGGCAATCTCGGAGGCTACAAACGAACGGGCAATAAATAGGTGTAGCGGAATATCTGACCGAGTGAAAGGACCGTGATTCTGTAACGTTCTACGTTCCATAGATTTAACCCTTTCGCCGCGGAAAGTTATGTCTGTTTCGTATTAACTTGTCGCATCTACCTAAATAGGTTACGCGAATATAACAACCCTTTTTGATTAAATAATCTCAGTCCTGGGTTGAAAATCGTGGACAATGAATAATGATTTAAATAACTATTTGTTGCATATAAACGAATTATATAAAAAAACAGCTTCAGCGTATTATGATAGTTATTTTAATAAAACTAATTTTAGGCGTTGCATAAATATATCAGCCGTTGAAGAGAAATCACTGCATTCTATTTTATGCAAGAAAGTGCGAAACTTGATTATTTATTTTTACTGTCATGGATTATATTGAAAACTGGATCTTGTATATTACCAATAAAATATTTTTACTATATTTTACTCCAGGTACATTTGTGTGTTCGCCATTGCAAGTTTTAATTAATCTACATTTGGACAGGTACGATTATTTGAAAAAATCGTCAGGGGAGTGTTCGGGCTAATCTAGTAGCAAAATGTTATTTTTGGCAAATCTTAATGTGTAGATTTATGAATCAATTATCAAAAATGAAAATTAAATTTTCGTTGCGAAGTTCTACCCAATGGGGTTTTATATAAATTTATATCGGTATATTACTGTTAATTTCGTAAGAAATGAATGCTGTGGCGCTTTTGGCATGAACAGAGAAACACGCCCAAACCATAACCGGCCCACCACCGAAATGGTCGTCGAATTTTTTCGAAAAATATTTCACGTTTTTTCGTATACCGTGGAAACACGAATTAACCTCTTAGGCACTACGCGCCACTATAGTGGCTTTCGCGTTGTCACATCTATGTACGTCGCGCCACTATAGTGGCTTTCGTGTTGTCACCCCTATGTACGCCGCGCCACTATAGTGGCTTTCGCGTTATTATCTTTCTGTACGTCGCGCCACTATAGTGGCTTTCACGGACGTCATCTGAATTGTATTATTAATTATTAGAATAAATTGTTAAAGTAAAAATGCGTGTATCATATCTTTAAGCAAAATTATAATTTAATCAACAAACACTTCATTCCAATGTACTCGTGTAAATAACAGTATTATCCGTCACACATTGCAGTGCCGTATCATTTACGCTTAATTCGCGTTGAACTCTGCCGTACAGAGAAACAGCCCCGCGCAAAATTCAGCCGTGCCTAAGAGGTTAAAGTCATCAGGTCCATCTAGACTTGAATTTTTACTCCTCGTTAAATATAACGAAAATAAATTGTAGTGTCGGAGCATTCGTTTCTAAATTAATTAATAAAATAAATATTTTCACCAATGTTCTACCAATTTGAACCCGCGTCCGCTTTAGGGAACGGAGTCTCACTTTATCCTCGTTTTTCAATCGTGTCGATATCATTTTCGGCCTAACAATGTACGGACATACTAACAATGGCCCTATGGATGGTTTTTGCAATATTTAATTTGCAATAATCTCGAAGCTGAACCGAAGACATCGTCGTGTTACATCTAATCATAGAACTTTGCGTTTATCTCGAGGAAATACTTTCGGAGGGCGCCCTGAACGCTTCTTCTCACCATATATTATATTTTTTACTGTCATAGTCGGCAATAGCACTTTCTGAATCTGTTTGTTTCGCAACATAACCGTAACCTTTGCTATCAATGCAAAAAACATCGATCATGTCTTTTTTCTCGCTGAAAGTTATTTTCCACTAGGAATGTCACTTTCTATTCTTTATAAGCGAATTTTACGAATGTAAAATGAAAAAAATTGTTTAGTTATGAAACGTCTGAAAATCAGGATTTGTGATACCCAGATTAACGCTAGGTTTACGGCCGTTTAATTACCGCTTATGTTTAAATTGAAAATGAACTATAAAGATAAGGAAATAATAAATAATACATATATTAATTTACAGAACGATTATTTATCTCGACGAAGCAACATGCACCTTGACATAAACTTCTTAATAATTTTCGTTATTGGAAATACGAAATCTAAGATCCGTCATTTTGACGGGTTCCGTAAATCTAGTGTTGATACGTCAATTTTTCTTATGTACAATTTATTCTTTACACGCTACAAAGTAGTGTTTAACACTAACCCTACCAAAGCTGTCAAAACGACCATATAACAAGCTTGTAATTTTAAATTAGAAAGTATGTTAAGGTGGCTTTTTTGGAAGTGATATTGACTTTCACCAAGATAAGAAATTAATGTGTATATTAATTAGTGTTTCATCATTCGTTCCTTTATTTTTTAACTACATTTTTAATTTCGAAATAAAGCTGCATTATACGCCGGTAAGTTTAGTGTTAAGAGTGCTGATCATAGTTTCATACAAAAAGCTCGGATCACTGAGAACATGATATAAGGGGGTTAACACTGTTTCTACCAAGAGGTGTCAAAAGATACCTTTCAAATTTTAACATAAAATTATTATCTATGTTGAATCGTTTCTCCACAATTAATTTTTTTACTTTTCATACAATGGTTGTTAAATTAATTCGGCGATATCATTTTTCTCCAGCTAATATTCGCTAATTTCCCTTGTTGCATTTTAGTGTACACCACTGCATTGATTGTATATTAGAGAGTCCCATAAGTTCTTTCTTTTTTTGATAGACATTCATACACAATATTTATAGTTCAAAGTTGATTCGTTGCATTAATTGTTCAGCTGTATCAACCTTCTCTATCTCGCTATCCCATTTTGTGTCGTATTACAAAAAGGTAGAAACTTTTGTGACCCTAATATTTTGTAGCTTGATGAATTAAATAATCTTCAATAAATACACATCAGTATATCAATAAATATATTCCTCAAATTATCTACGTTTAACTCATAATTTGAAATCCCAACCAGTTTTAGCAATGATTTGTATTCAAAAGGCACCTTTTGGTTGAAATAGGTATACACAAAATCGTGGTAGAAATAGTGTTAATATAGCTAAATGTATTACAATGATCGATCAAATGATTGTATTCAAGATACACGAAAGTCTGTTTTCAATTAACACAGGAACACTCTTTTAAATGTTCTTAAAAATTTCTGCAAGAGTTTCTGAAGTATATTAGTCACTTAAAAAGAATACAAAATTTCCTGTACAGTTTCGAGAATAATGCTATTGTTAGGAAAAATGATTTCCTGTCAAGATATATTATTTCTTGCAAATTTTATAGCGATGCCGAGTAACATCTGCAGTTACGTGGAACATGATCACGTTTATCAAATTTATCAATGTTCTAACTTTTGAACTTGATTATCGCGATACGATCGCCTTAAGCAACTTTGAATAACGCGTTGATCTTTGAATCATTCGTTAATCTATCTAAGAATGTGTCGACAAAGAGTTTTTATGATTTTTTTTCTCTGAAAATAAGGCAAATCAGTTGATTGATAAGGAACGTTACAACTTACATTGGATGGGCAAATTATTGTACTCAGGCGAATTCCTTTTAAAATTGTGCGACTCTAATTAGTTTAACAATGTTATTGATACTTGATATATTCTAGAAAAAATGGCGGACGCGCATATAAGTGTGTGTTAATGTTTCGGGATGCTATTTGAGGTTGGAAAAACTTGACTTTAATTTTTGCAACGTTACAATCGGTCGGTATTTCATTTTTATGTATTTTGGACTGTAGTGCAGTTAAATTAGATTTATTATAGTTATAATCTAGTTAATAAGGTAGTTAATAGCTGTACAAAAATATTGTTAATAATACAGTTAATAGTACACAATATAGTTACTGATATAGTTATTGATATAGTCAATAGTAGAATAAAAATATAGTTAATAATACAGTTAATAGTAGTACACAATATAGTTACTGATATGGTTATTGATATAGTCAATAGTAGAATAAAAATAAAGTTAATAATACAGTTAATAGTAGTACACAATATAGTTACTGATATAGTTATTGATATAGTCAATAGTAGAATAAAAATATAGTTAATAATACAGTTAATAGTACACAATATAGTTACTGATATAGTTATTGATATAGTCAATAGTAGAATAAAAATAAAGTTAATAATACAGTTAATAGTAGTACACAATATAGTTACTGATATAGTTATTGATATAGTCAATAGTAGAATAAAAATATAGTTAATAATACAGTTAATAGTACACAATGTAGTTACTGATATAGTTATTGATATAGTCAATAGTAGAATAAAAATAAAGTTAATAATACAGTTAATAGTAGTACACAATATAGTTACTGATATAGTTATTGATATAGTCAATAGTAGAATAAAAATATAGTTAATAATACAGTTAATAGTACACAATATAGTTACTGATATAGTTATTGATATAGTCAATAGTAGAATAAAAATAAAGTTAATAATACAGTTAATAGTAGTACACAATATAGTTACTGATATAGTTATTGATATAGTCAATAGTAGAATAAAAATATAGTTAATAATACAGTTAATAGTAGTACACAATATAGTTACTGATATGGTTATTGATATAGTCAATAGTAGAATAAAAATAAAGTTAATAATACAGTTAATAGTAGTACACAATATAGTTACTGATATGGTTATTGATATAGTCAATAGTAGAATAAAAATATAGTATAAAATATAATTAATAACTTAGTGAATGACAGATTTGCACAAAAATTTAAGCGTCACATACAGTTAACGTCATAGTTGAAGTATAATTGCGAATACATTCACTACAAATACTATGATAGTGTGTGAAAAGTGAAATGGTTCGTATTCTCCAGTTAACACTAGAACTACCAACCAGTCAAAATGGCTGGTTTCGGGTTTGGCAATTTTTATTACAAAATTTTATTGCTGTCCTTTTGTCAAAATGTCTGTCATGTTTTATTGTGCTAATGAATATTTAGCATATAATATTTACAGCCGTGGACAAAATTAAGTGGGCAGGTATCATAAATAACAAAAGATTAATTTAATTTAACAAATAATACCTATAAATCAAAACTTTATTACACAATTATATACATTAAATAAATAAATTGTATATTAACTAAATGTGTTTTCAAGTCTACAAGAACATTTCACGTTCTAGATTTAAAATTTACTTAAAACATTGTAATGAAACAAACAATTTTTTTTCATTTCTGCAATGCCCACTTAATTTTCTCCATGACTGTATATGTTAGGTGATGCTGCAATATTTATTTATTTATTTTTCTCCTTCATTTTCAGTTTTGAAGTAAGCGTGCATTTAATGCCGGTACTTGTAGTGTTAACATGAGCAAGTTACTACAGATTTTCATACTGGAGCGAGGTAGACACCCTCCAAAGAATTTTAGTAGCTCGGGGCAAAGTAGGTTGTGCTTTTAACCAGAAATAAACACACTTAGTTGGTCAGAAAATACAAGGTCAATAATGGGAGTAAGAACTATATGCTATCTGTGAACAGCTTGAATTATTTCCTGCCTCCGAGAACGTCTTCGTAATGCATACTCCGATCCTGAGTAACGTTAAACCGCGTGAAGTCAGTGATACCTGTAATTCACACAAGTGCCCTATTACAGCAGTTCAAATGTTGATTCAGAAGCAAAAAACGTATAGGGTAGTTGTACCAATTACGGGGCCTTTGTACAAAAACTTGTCGGCACAAATAAATGTATTCATACGCATTTTTTACAACCAAAAAGTATTTATTAATAAATTCTTGATTAAATTTTTAATCATAATTGTGCCACCGTAATGCGACTGTAACGTTCCTTTCTTATATTTACCAGCAGAATATATTAACCCCTTGCCATATTTTCATGACGCACTCACGCTTCTACCGTGATAAATCTTACACGAATTTTTCTTACGCTTCAATTTGTGGTTCAAGTTCAATTATAATTTGCACAGTGAAGGATTATTAAATACAAATCGACATAAGGTTTCAACTTTCTTTACATGTGGATGTGATTAATCGAATGACGCACCTGACAAACCAAGCACGAAGGGTTAAGAAAGTGAAACACCCTGTATATGTTTCTACAGTAACAATTTTAAGCGTGGGGTTCATATTCAATTATAATTTGCACAGTGAAGGATTATTTAATACAAAATCGATATAAGGTTTCAACTTTCTTTATATGTGGATGTGATTAATCGGTTTGACGCACCTGGCAAATCAAGCACGAAGGGTTAAGAAAGTGAAACACCCTGTATATGTTTCTACAGTAGTGATTTTAAGCGTGGGATTTATGTTCAATTATAATTTGCACAGTGAAGGATTATTAAATACAAAATCGATATAAGGTTTCAACTTTCTTTATATGTGGATGTGATTAATCGGTTTGACGCACCTGGCAAACCAAGCATGAAGGGTTAAGAAAGTGAAACACCCTGTATATGTTTCTACAGTAGTAATTTTTAGCGTGGGGTTCACGTTCAATTATAATTTGTACAGTGAAGGATTATTTAATACAAAATCGACATAAAGTTTCAATTTTCTTTACATGTGGATGTGATTAATCGAATGACGCACCTGACAAACCAAGCACGAAGGGTTAAGAAAGTGAAACACCCTGTATATGTTTCTACAGTAGTGATTTTAAGCGTGGGATTCATATTTAATTATAATTTGCACAGTGAAGGATTATTAAATACAAAATCGACATAAAGTTTCAATTTTCTTTACATGTGGATGTGAATAATCGAATGATGCACCTGGCAAACCAAGCATGAAGGGTTAAGAAAGTGAAACACCCTATATATGTTTCCACGGTAGTAATTTTAAGCCTGTTTACATTGTTCCGGACTGTGCTAATTCCTGCCCGTTGATGGGCCGTGAATCACAAAACGGATGGTGGCCGAAAAGACCGAGGCGTAACGTCGGAAGACACAACACGACGATGAAAGAAACGACGGAATAAAGAAAAATTCAGTCGTGCAGACTCATCAGTCAGACTCAAGGGCAGGTGTCTATGATTAAAAGTATCAGGGAGCGATGTTAAGAGTGGCGGCGTGTCGTTGGCAAATCGCCAGCGACTTAATTCTTGCGTCTCGACCCAGACGAACTTTCGGTCATGCTGATTATTACTACCTCTTCCCAACCTCGTTGGCGATCGGCCAAACATGTTGAAAACATACGCCGGAATTCACATCGCGAACACGTCTGATATCCCCGCCACGTGGATTTTCGATTACCAAACGAAGATAAAAGAATATGGAATTCTTCGTTCAATTTACTCCTGCAGCGGATTCAACAAAGTCGAATTTTAACGCCTTCGTCGGTTTTTAACGAGGCATTTCATTACACATGTGTTATGTACGACTGAAATTTTATTAATAACGCGTTTATTGAATTTTCAATGTATAAAGGGAATTATTGATCAAGATCTTCGTTTGATCTTCACTCGTTATCCATAACTACACTAATCTATATTATTGGATTATTATTCGTGGAAATATTTTTTGATCACTAAATTTTATAAATAAAAATTTGCAACTGCATTTAGTGCGACTTTACTGTATATACGTGTATTTTTCGAGTTTAAACAGCGTTTTTATGAAAACGAAGTCATATACAGTCGTGGACAAAATTAAGTGGGCAGGTATCATAAATAACAAAAGGTTAATTTAATTTAACTAATAATGCCTATAAATCGAAACTTTATTGTACAATTATATACATTAAATAAATAAATTGTATATTAAATAAATGTTTTTTCAAGTCCACAAAAACATTTCACGTTCTAAATTTAAAATTTATTTGAAACATTGTAATGAAACAAAAAATTTGTTTACATTTCTGCAATGTCCACTTAATTTTGTCCATGACTGTACTTTTTATAGAATCTGGAAATATTATCTTCCATTTTGTATCATTTGTGATACACATATAATCAATAATCTTGTTAAATTTTTTCATTGAATCTATTAACAATAGAATCTTTAATGACATCTATTAATAACAATGAACATCTTAAAACAGACAAAAATTAAAATTAAAACTTAAAACCAAAATAGTTAATACTTCGACCGTTCAAGATTGAAAAGTTTCTACCTGAAAATCATAATTTTTATTCGAAAAAAAAAAAGAATTATTACTAAACGATTTATACAGATCATCTTTCGTTCGCTTCGCGGAATTTCATAAACAAGCGTGGAAATCCATAATTTGTACAAAATCGGAAACGCACGCTCGCTTTCCTGGCAATGTTTTTATCGATTTCCAAAGTGGCGCCAGTGAACGAACGAGCTAGATAAAAGGGAGGAAACGAAGCAAAAACGTGGAACGATGGACTAGAAAGCCGCAAGCATACCGCAGGAAGCTAGCCTGTGCACGATACACGTACAAATACACGATCCTGGAGCATCGTGATACTAGTGGCGAGCAAGAAAAAAGATAAAAAGAGTAACAAGAAGAAGAAGAAGAAGAAGAAGAAGAAGAAGCCTCCGGGAGAGAAGGCCTCGAGGTCGTGGCTGCGTAGTTCCTTACGTTGGCTCCCACGAGCTCAGCCACCAACAGTCGCTTTCCAGATCAGATTCATTGACCTCTTCTCTTTCTCTTTCTTTCTCTTGTAAGAGTAAATACATGAAACTTATCAAAACAGCGAATATGTCCAAGTGCGAAACTTTTACAAACGGGGGTACAATAAGGCACGATACATTGAATCTGAACTGTTCCTTACATCGTGTGGTTCCTGCATCCATGAAAGGTAACCACATGTAGAAAAACGAGCGAAGACAATGTTCGAACTGAACGTATGTGAACAGTAACGTATCGGTGGTACACTCCTAATGCAAGAATAAAACTTTGTTAGTTTTAACTCTTTGCACTCGGAAGGTGACTCACACTCACCATTTTGTTTAATACAACAATTTGGAATAGAAATTTTGTAACTATGGTATTGTACGTACGATGTGTGAACATAATGAGACAACTAATAACCGCAATTAATAACAGAGATAACAGCTTCGAAACATTCATCAAAATTTTCAATAAAAAAGTTTTACAGTTGCTATCTGCAACCAGTATAAATACCTTCAAAGGGTTAACCCTTTGCATTCGAAAGCATTTTTGTGATAGCAAATAACAACTGCAAACTTTTCTGATTAGAAAATTTGATCAATCTTCTTGAAATTATTATTTCTTTGTTATTAGTTGTCAATATTGTCTGTTTTACTGTGTTCAAAAATCACAACTGTAGACTTTTCTGATTAGAAAATTTGATCAATCTTCTTGAAATTATTATTTCTTTGTTATTAATTGTCAATATTACCTGTTTTACTGTGTTCAAACATCTAAACTGCAAACTTTTGTGATTATAAAAAATTAAATCAATCTTTTTGAGATTATTATTTCTTTGTTATTAATTGTGAATATTGTTTATTGTACTGTGTTCAAACATCACAACTGCAAACTTTTCTAATTACAAGATTTGATGAATCTTTTTGAAATTATTATTTCTTTGTTACTAATTGTCAATATTGTCTATTGTACTGTGTTCCAACTATTAAACTGCAAACTTTTCTGATTAAAAAATTTGATCAATCTTCTTGAAATTATTATTTCTTTGTTATTAATTGTCAATATTGCCTGTTTTACTGTGTTCAAACATCTAAACTGCAAACTTTTGTGATTATAAAAAATTAAATCAATCTTTTTGAGATTATTATTTCTTTGTTATTAATTGTGAATATTGTTTATTGTACTGTGTTCAAACATCACAACTGCAAACTTTTCTAATTACAAGATTTGATGAATCTTTTTGAAATTATTATTTCTTTGTTACTAATTGTCAATATTGTCTATTGTACTGTGTTCCAACTATTAAACTGCAAACTTTTCTGATTAAAAAATTTGATCAATCTTCTTGAAATTATTATTTCTTTGTTATTAATTGTCAATATTGTCTATTGTACTGTGTTCAAACTATTAAACTGCAAACTTTTCTGATTAAAAAATTTGATCAATCTTCTTGAAATTATTATGTCTTTGTTATTAATTGTCAATATTGCCTGTTTTACTGTGTTCAAACATCACAATTACAAACTTTTCTGATTAGAAAATTTGATCAATCTTCTTCAAAATAATTGTTTTTTTGTTATTAATTGTCAATATTGTCTGTTTTACTGTGTTCAAACATCACAACTGCAAACTTTTCTGATTAGAAAATTTGATCAATCTTTTTGAGATTATTATTTCTTTGTTATTAATTGTCAATATTGTTTATTGTTCTGTGTTCAAACATTACAACTGCAAACTTTTCTGATTGAAAAATTTGATCAATCTTCTTGAAATTATTATTTCTTTGTTATTAATTGACAATATTGCCTGTTTTACTGTGTTCAAACATCACGCACATAATACTACACATGCAGTTAAAAGTTATTTGTAAAAATTTGTTGCATTAAATCAAATGGCGTTTGAGAGTCGCCATTAGAGCATAAAGGGTTAACTTTTTGTACGGAACTTTTATCTACGTATTCGTGACATTTTCCTGATTAAAATGACTCCAAACACTACGTAATTCGTAACATATTTATTTGTAATCTTAAGCGTTTTGCTTATATCGAAGTTTTATTGTGGCAAGATTTTCGGTAAGCGGATGAGTAGTGGTACGTCGGGTAAATTCGTTACTCTTCGGCGCTATTCAGATAATCTCGTGATACATCTGACAGCACGAATCGTAGACTTCGGTGGCTGAGATGTGTAAATAAATGATTATATGTAAGCAAATGTGTTCTGAATAACATCGTGTTTGATCTCACTTTAATCCGCAAAATGTGAAAAATCTATTGGTGAAAATTTGATAACAAAAATGTCGAGATCTTAAAATTGATAATTTCAACGTTCTTTTAGGAGTTTGCTAATTTAGGAATTTGAGAATTTGAAAATGTGGGAATTTGGGAATTCGAAAATTTGGAAAGTTGGAAACTTGAGAATTAGGAACTTAGAACATTTGAATATCGGAATTTGGAAATTTGGAAATTTGAACATTGGAAAAATTGAGAATTATTGTGTTCAGAGCTTTAAAAGTTTCAGTATTTGAATATTTACGATTTTAGGAACATGGAAACTTAAAACATGTAAACTTAGAAATTATGATGTTTAAAAAATTGTAAGATTTCCAAATTTCTACGTCATCAAACTTAAAAAAATTCCCACATGATTGAAGTTCAAAAATTCCAAAATGCCAAATCCAAATTCCGAGATTACAAAATTCTTAAATTTTAAAATTCCTCATTTTCAAACATACAAAATTTTCAATCCCGAATTCCCAAACTCCTACATTGTTAATATTTAGAAATTCAATACTTCCGAAACCCAGATTTTCCAATTTTCAAATTCACAAACTGTCGAAAGTCCAACTTTTTGGATCATTAAACTTGCAGAATCCGATGTCTAAACTTGCAAAAACAGAAACCATTGAGCTTACAAAACTTCCAAATTGTTGAATTACAAAACCACAAAAATTCTTAAACTTTAAAATTTAAAAAATTCAAGATTTCTCAGTTATGAAGCTAGAAGAGTCCTCGATCCCCAATTCCCAAATTTCCAGGTCTCCACAGTATCCATCCATCAAATCATACCGATAACCTCGTTGGAGCTCGTTTGAAAGATCTTGCAAGAAACAAACAGCTCGGTCGGTAATCGTGCAGGTAAATTAAAACGATATAACCAGTATCGGGAAAGAAAAATGGCATATTTAATGCGAGGGAAAAATGCAAAATGGAGGAGATAAAAAAATCATTCTTCGAATATCTTTGGAATTGGAACACGATCGGCGGCTACCGATCGAGCAGAACCTGGATAGCAGAGAAACCAAGAGAAGCTGGTTTTACTAATCAGCCGAGAAACGCCACGATTACAATCCCGTGGAATGTGCTTAGAGCCGTCGTTTCGAAAGGCTTCTACTCTCACGTTCTAATGGCCGTATGTCTCTCCACACATGTACTTATGTATCTGCGGCGATCGTGTACACGGGGTGTCCAAAAAGTTAGGGACCAAAGTACTAGGGGACAAAAGTAACACGCCTTCTCCCCGTTTCAGCACACGTTTTTAGACAATTCGTTTTTCATAGTTACACGTGCATGATACATGTTTTGTTTTGATGATCGACAACGACCCATAATGTGAATCGCGCGCGGTCGTTAAACCGAGTTGCTAATTGGAATCACTCGAGTAAATGTCTAGCATTTCGACTTTCTTGTTAATATTCATAGTCGAACATTAAAGTAATTGCTTGTTAGAACGTTCTTTGATAATATCTCTACAAGCTCCTATAGTTAATTTCAGTAAATCATGTATAGTTTCTAGGTTAAAATTTCGAATGATTAAATTTACAAATTCTCAAAATTCACAATCAAGTTCTTAAATTTTTAAATCTTAAAATTCCCACAACTCCCAATCATTAAATTCTTAAATTTTTAAAATGACAAATTCCCCAAATTTCCTAATCAATAAATTCTTAAATTTCCAAATTTCTCTACTGTTGAAATATTCAATGTTTCAATTTCCAAGTATGCGAGCTTTCAAATTTTCAAACTCCTCCATTTCAAAATTTTTAATTTTTAAAATCCCAAATTTAAAAATTTCAAGATCTCCATGTTTTCAAATTGCCAACTCCGAAAGCTGAAATTCTCACATTCCAAAAGATGTAAATTTTGCAAATTTGCAGAACCTTCAAATTTGTAAATTGGTAAATGTTGGCAATTGCCAATTTGCATAATTACCAAACGATATCTCATTTCTGCTAATTGGTTAAATAATATTACTGAATAATTTCTCATTAATAATTTTATTCGACATATTAATAATTAAAGTATTAAATTAATTGTAATAATGATGTTACTAAAATAATTAAATAATTACTTTGACGAGTTCATCATAATATAATTAATAGTATATCATGTAATAAATTGTAGTAACTTATAGTATTAATTAATTTAATTTAAAAATTAATAATTACTTATTAATTGAATTAATAAATAAATTATTTGTCATAAGTACTTGATAATATCATAATTTTTCGAAGTATAAACAGTTATTCAAAAACATATTTAAACAAGAGAATGTGTTATAATATCTTTATTGCACTAAATTGAAATTCTCTATGCAAATAATCTACCAGACCAGATTAATTACTAAAATATGAAAAATATCATATCCGATTCTTGATCTTCTTGGATCAGAGAGCATTAGATATATCCAATGCAATTATTGCATTATGAAATCGTTACCATTATCCTACAGACTTTGATGTAAATCATAATGATTAATATTACGAGTAAGTAATTGGATTAATAGTCCATCATAATTCGCGTGATCTTGGAAGAAGAATGGTATTTAGCACGACCTCGAAGTTGTGTAAGTTTATAACGCTGCCAGGAATTAATTGGTTTCTTTATAATTCACAGAAAGCACCTTTCTGATAAATGAAAGTTTACGTTTATAATAATCTTATAAATACATGGCGATAGTGTAAGAATATTGCACTAAAAACAGATTTATTTTATTGGAATTATCAATATCATACGTAGTAATGAATTTTGTACAGTTTCATTTTTTAATTATTGATGTAATAAGTTATATAAAGTAGACTCTAGCTATATTGCCACTTTCGCACACACTTTCAAAGAATTTCTAAACGATTAACAAATACAATAAATTGCGACAGTTTTGTACTATTAATGTTTCATTCGCGGCAATATAACGAGAGTGTACTATAATTTCAATAATTACATTTTAACGTAAAGTTCATTTAAACAATAAAAGGTACATTTAACATTTTGCTTAAATTTGTAATAATAAGCTTATTAATATATAACTAAACTACATATTATAATTATACAACTATAATTAATTATTTATTGTTATTTTTAGTCACGAACTTTCTGCTTATTTTGCACATTAACAATGAAACTGGTTAAACGTTTCAATAACTTTTTCTCGATAAATTTTCATAACCAACAGTGTTAATTTTAAATACGTTATATTTATAATTTCACAAAAATGATATTTGCAATTTTATTAGGCACGACGTTTACAATATTATTAAAAACCATGTTCACAATTTTAATAAAAATAATGTTCACAATTTCGTAATAATTATGTCTACAATTTTATTCAAAAATAATGTTCACAATTTCACGGAAATTATCTTCACTGATTCATAAAAAAATTATGTTCATAATTCGCTTAAAATTACCGCTGTTCAAAATTGAATAATTTTACATCTTTCACATCATTTAACATATTACAAACATGTGTTTCGTAGTTTTTTTGAGTTGAGCATCTTGTTCAGCTAAATGATTGAGTATACTAATAATCGGTGGTAGCTCAATGTCGTAATTAACAATATTAATGCTCCAGGGTTAGAAATGTTAAAAAATGGATGTCCTTCGAAAGGATTCGTAGTAAAAGGCTATTTAAGGAGAGGCCAAGCTGTCACAAATGATTACAGATTCGAGAGGCGCACATGACAGGTTGACCTCGTGTTCGACGAAAGTTCACGAAGACGCTGTCTGCATTGTTTGTCTCGAGGTCTCTGCAATTAAGTGTGCTAAAAGTGCGTATCATCGCCTAATGTTTTAACTGATATTAAAGAATTCGGATTAAATCGCAACTAAAGATGTTGCAGAGTGAAAGGTTTTTTAAGAAGAATTAACAAAACATTTATAGGTTATGTTGGGTTAAGTTGTTGACTGTCAAATTATAGATTTTAAAATCCACAAAAAGTACAAAATTATTTGATGGCATAAAAGATCTGCGAAATAGAAATAATATCATAATAATTTAAGGATCAGAGCTAATAATATTAAATCCATTATACATTTGTATTAAAACCGAGATATAAGCCGTTATACCAAAGCGAGATTTGTAAATGGATATAGAACATAATACATTATTCTGTTTCAAAAGAAACCTCATTTTCGAACAAATTACCACGATACGTTAAATCAGTCAACTGAAAATAGTATCCAACATATCTTCCTGTTATTCTAAACTACGTGCAATGGCGTCTTGTAAACGATATAAAATGCGCGAACAATCAGGCCAAGGAAGTTGTTTGAAAAGATGTTAAACCCTAGCTTTCCGATTTATTTGAACCGGTTTGGTTGCTGGTTCAATTTAACAACGTAGAACGAAGCAGAATTGGAAGTCTTATTATGAGGGTACAAATTACCGAGATTAATCAGTTCGATCATTCGAACATTCTTTTTCGAGTCTTATGAGCAATGAAAAGCTTCTAAATTGAAGTACCTTGTGAAATGAATTTGTTGTAGATAGTCCTAGCACGATGGGATTTAACACAAATGAGTATCTGTTAATAGCTTTTATTTATTGTATAAATTTTTCTAGGTTATGTATTCGAGATTATAAAGTTTGAACGCTGGAATAGTTTCAGATCGATTCTCTAAATTAATATTAGTAAATTCTATAATGTTCTAAGTCTTTTATGTACACATTTTTAAATTCTTTATTTCTGAATTAACAGATTTTCAATTGTTCAGTTCTTTAGACTGCAGCTTTTTATTTTTCAGTTCTTCGATTTTCCATTTTTCAATTTTATAGTTCTTTAATATTCGATTATTCTATTGTGCAATTATTCAAGTATTTGATCATTCCATTATTCCATTATTCCATTATTCCACTATTCCATTATTCAATTATCCAATTATTCAATTATTAAATTTTTCAATTATTAAATTATTCCCTTATTCCATTATTCCATTATTCCATTATTCAAGTATTCCCTTATTCCCTTATTCAATTATTCAATTATTCCATCGTTCAATAATTTAATTATTCGACTCTTTTATTTTTCAGTTTTTCTACTCTTCGACCTTCCAATTCTTCGAATCTTCAATTTTTCCCATTTTCTTAGTTTTCTCCAAATTTCAAAATCTTCAAATCCCCAAATACACAGTTCTCTAAATCTGCGCATACTCACGTTTCTACATTTCCGCATTTCCGTCTCTCGAAATTCCCCAAATTCTTAATTTCTCAAATCCCTAAATTTCCAAATTCCCAACTTCTCGAATCCCTAATTTTCCAAATTCCCAATCGTCAAATTATCTATCCTGTTATTTAATCAGGAGTTTACAAATTTGAAACTTTGAGAATTTGTTGATTTCCAAATCTCCGAGTATCCGAATTTAAACGTTCGCGAATTTGGAGATGTTTGTGGTCGTCGGTTTACAACGAACGAGTGTGGCCTCTTTCTCCAATATCGCCATTTTCTCTAGACAGTTATACGTTGTTATTTGAGAATGATAAACGCACCTGAATTCCGGAACACGTAAATGTTAGTATCATCGATGTAACTGCCGGACGAAAAACAAATACACTCGATTTCCTCCGAGTCAGATCACAAACGGATTTAAAGCGGGTGGATTTTACTGCTCTGTTGTGTTTCGAATCAGGCTAACCAACTGTAGAAATCAGTTTCACCAACCTACGATGAAAAAATGATTTATAAGATTCATTCGATCGTTTTAAGGTAGCCGAAATTTTTTATTCATATATGAATTATTATAAAATAAGTTATTGTATTTATCTTTTTGTTTATTAGTACGTAATTATATTTAACAATTTTTCACCATAAAATACAAATTGTGCATGCATTTTGCAGCATATTTATTTACATTATTTCTTGTTAAAAATAAGTGAACAATTTTTCAGCGGTTATTTTTTAATTTATTCAAGACAGCAGGTATTAATGTTCGTATAAATATTAAATGGAATAATTTCTAAAAATTAAAAACTTACAGGAAAGTTACAAAACCTTTTGGAACTTTACTCTACGAAACTTTTTATTTAATGGATGAATATAAAAATGAGATAATATGAATTGTGCATTGTTTATATATAAAAGTCATACCTCTATAATAATATATAAATTACTCGCTTATTTATTATTTATACATTATTTATACTCGTCCGAAGTTGGTCGGTAAATACAAATAATTTCGAAATAATCACTAAAATTGTGATTAACGATTTAATTAATTGAACTAAAATTACTCACAGCAATTAACAGTTAATACTGATTAAAAAATAATTTTCAATTACTCCCAATCAACGATTAGACAGTAAATAATGTTCGTACGCGAAACACGCATTATTTATACGCTAATGTTCAACTTACATGAAATAGACACTTAATGGAATTTATGATAAACAGCGTAATTAAAAGCATCGTATACATCACTGAAACTTCGTTTGTCAGGTGTTGCGTTTATAATTTAATGATTTAACGGATGGACTGAGAGTGAGAAACTTTTACATATTACATACATCGTTATAGCCTCGAGTAATTATTTGCCGTTGATTGGGTTCCGGTAATTTCGCTACTCAACGTATGTACGTGTAATATATGTGCACGTGTTAATGATTTAACGAGCCGAAGGGAAAATTTATGCGGTAGGTGACTATGTCGTTACAAAATTAGAGGCATTTGCTTGGTTATTGGGATACAGTAATATTTTCGAAACATGACATGTTTTAAATTGTTTAATTTATAATTTCTAATGAAATCTCAGCATTTGGAAAACTGTAAATCTGATAATTTGGGAATTTAAAAATTTAAATATTGTCCGTTTTTCATTTTCCAAATTTCTCAACTTCCAATATCTAAATCTCAATGTTTAAAACCCTGAAAATTTTATAATTTGGTAATGTGGAAATTTAAAAATTTCAAGTTGCCAAATTGTCAAATTGTTAATTTGTCTAGTTATCAAATATTTCAATTTTCACTGTGTCAACTTATCAAGTTGTTAAATTGACAAATTATCGAGTTGTCAAATTGTTAAATTATCAAATTTGCAAATCCTTGAACTGTTAAACTGTCACATGCAGGAATTTCGAATTTTACAAAACTCAGTAACTTTCAATTTTTAATTTGCCGTTCCAATTTTCCGAAAGTTTTCAACTTTCTAAACTTAATGAATCAGATATTTTCAAAAATAATATTATAAAATAGACGTACACTCATGGACAAAATTAAGTGGACATTGCAGAAGTTTATAAGAATTTTTTGTTTTACTACAATGTTTTAAATAAATTTTAAATTTAGAACGTGAAATGTTTTTGTAGACTTGAAAAAACATTTATTTAATGTATATATAATAATTTTACAATAAAGTGTTGATTTATAGGAATTCTTAGTTAAATTAACCTTTTGTTATTTATTATAGCTGTCCACTTAATTTTGTCCACGACTGTATGTACATATAATAATATATTCATACATTCAATTTGTAAAAAAACATAGGAAAATTTATTTTCGGTAACAAGCTGTTTTAACTATGTATTTTAACTATGCCCCACATTCTTAACTGTGTATACATATAGTTTTCCTCGTTAGTAGCCTGATTATTTAATCAGTCACCGTATTTCCACTATTTAATTACACACTCTCCCATATCAGATCTATCAGACTACAACTTCCGTTGCGTAACCCAGGAAGAAAAATTTCTATCGTACTTTTTGTTCGAGCAACGAAAGTGGTCGATCGCTTGCTCTTTCTATCTGGCATTTGGAATGATCTTTCACCGATACTGGCCAGTAGTTTCTTTCTTACGCTAGATCATGTTGTTTCTTATCCGCGTTCCACAATGGCGCAGCCCCTTTCATTGCTGTTACAGGCCAAACAACGTCTCTGCATCAAAAGCTTTCTCCACAGGAGATAAGGCAAACGCCACTTCAAACAGCGGCTTTTTGAATCATGGGATTGTCAATGCAACGGGTTTCGATAACGTTATCGTCGCATGCTCGTTTCACTCACGAATACAACTGTGCTCTACGAATTTCTATTCCTTTCCTACAGTCAACCATAGCTTGTGATAACTCCATTCGTGATAAACTTCAATTTTCGATAGGGCACAGTCGCCTAATATCGGACCCATTTCTATAAAAAAAAAATCATAGCCCGATTAAGACTTTGATTCAAACAAGGAAGTAAACTCGACTTTTATGTAAATTCGATATAATCGAATGGAAAAGATACAAGTTACATAACATCAATGGTAGTATAGGTACACTATTTTATCGTAGTGAAGTAATATTTAAAGTATCTTCGTAAATGGAACACGTATATGTTTTGATAAATCACAGAAATATTAGAAGTTAGTATACTATTAGATAAATTATTAGATGCTTTATAGTTTCTTTGTACTCTATATATAAAAATTATTTAGCATCTTTTATTAATACTTATCTGAACGTAATTAAAATAAGTTCTTGAATAGAGATGCCTAATGCGCATGCGGATGATGCGTACTGCGCATGATACAAACTGCGCATGCGCGAAGTACATAGAGTTCATCGAAGAACGCGTTTTGTTACTTTTTTCGATAAATACTTTAATTTTAACAATATTCGAAAATTGATCAATTCAAAATAAATTCCTGACAATTTCCTGACACTTGGAACAATATAAAATCACCATTATTATAAGACATACAGTCGTGAACAAAATTAAGTGGACAGGTATCATAAATAACAAAAGGTTAATTTAATTCAACTAATAATGTCTATAAATCAAAACTTTATTGCACAATTATATACATTAAATAAATAAATTTTTTCCAAGTCTACACAAACATTTCACGTTCTAAATTTAAATTTATTTAAAACATTGTAATAAAACAAAAATTTTGTTACAGTTCTGCAATGTCCACTTAATTTGGTCCATGACTGTATGATGCTTTTTTGCGAACGTGTTGGTAAAGTTTGACGGTAAGAGGAACGTGTAGTACAATCGAACGAGGGTTAATTATTAGAATGCAAAATGACGTGGCAATACTTTTTCGTAAATCAGAAGTATTGGCCATCGTAAATCAGTATGATAGTAACAGATGAACCACCCGTTGTAAAAAAGAAGGAAAAATAGTCTGGCTAGCGAAGATACGAAATCTCTGTATTTTCAGAGTATTTTCCTTCTCCCAACGATGACGTTTCGCGGGTAAACGTTCCCGGGGAACATTCGTAGGTCACGCGACTTTCTTGTAAATATACAAACCGGGATCGCAATCGTCTGGAATAATATCATCGTTTGTGCGATTTGTTTAAGTACGCGGAAATCAAACTGGATCGCATAATTTATAATGTTATTCTCGATCTCGCGTGACTCACTGGAGAATTGGCGAAAAAACGTGATTTGTGGCAAGACAAAATTTTGGAAGATGTAGATTAACGTTCATTAAATCAATAATTTTTTAATAGAAGTATCGCTATTCGATTTAATATGTTTATTGGAAATAAACATTTGTAAAGTGAAATGCAACTTCGTGGCCTTTTTAAATTAATTATTTATTCGTTGATCATCGATTTCTGGTGATTTGATAGAAGTTGGTTGGTTTAATTAATAACTTCAGTTTCTCTGAATATTTGGATAAACTTAATTTATTTGAAATTCAGATACATTTAATTAGTAAGATTTTATTTTTATTATTCAGTTGTGAATACGCTGTGGTTAATTTGAAACGAAGGTAACAATATGAGGTGCTTTTGTTAACGTGTTTTGCAAGTTTTATTGCAACGTATTATTGTTACAACTTATTTAATACATCTATTAATTATTTCACAATTAACCCTTTGAAGATACCATGAGAAAATTTCATCCTTCTTGAATTATTTATAACTGCTTTTATTGTAAACAATAATTTCAATAACGATCATCATTATTATAAACAATATACAAAATACAATAATTATCATAATCATTATGATAAACAATGATTGTTATACTTGTCTTTCTGCTGCAAAAAGAATTACTAAATTTAATTACTTTTTTCTTATAACTATTTGTTTTTAAAATAATGATCAGAGTGAAATTACATCAATGACATTAACTGTGTCTACTTTAATCCTTTTTCTCCCATTGATTTCTTGGTGACTCGCATATTCAATAATTTGTTTCTCAAATCCAAATGGTATTTGAAATGGTATTCACATTTGTATTTTACTTGGTGAACCCATCCAAATTTTTCAAAGACAAGTAATTTTCCAAGTTAAATCGGGTTTGTATTATCATTATTTCTCTTATATTAGGATAATCACAAAAATTCGCAAAAAATGTAATTTTGGTAGTCAAAATGTTAGTAACAAATTTTATAAATGAAAATATTACTTACGTGAAATAAAACATAATATTTCAATACAACTAAAAAAATTGTATGCAAAATTGTACAATAAAATGTTTAGTTGTTTCATAAGACGTATTTCATTTCAATGAAGCAAATTAAAACAAATACTGAAAGAACAATAACTTTTTAATAAATTCGCAAACAAAGTGAGTCATGTTTAACAAACAGTAATCCTGGAGAGCTAAATCTATTTTCTTGTTATGATCGAAACTAAATCTTCATGAAATTAAAATAAGCGTTGTATAAAAATAGGCAGGAGAACAAATAATGTTCAGTCTTGAAGTAAAGCAAATCCAGTTATGATTTTAATAATGTACAAAGCTCTGAGGTCAATATATTGAGTGACTTGATTTAATTTATCGATAAATTTAATTCAATTATTGTACTGTCAACGGAATGTGCTGGAAGGTTAAAATGATGAATAACAATATTACACTTTATTTCATAATAATTTTTCTGCCAATTTCATATTTTATTTTTAATAATAATCTTACACTTTATTTAATATTAGTTTTGTAGATAATTTGTGTACTTCATTTAACAGAATAATCGTCATTTAATTGCCACATATCTCCATGTTCCATGTTTTATCGTAAATATAAAGTACAATCACAATTAATTCTTCGACTTAATTCGAAAGAATTAAATTCATATGTCATGAGATCAGAACTAAATAGAGGGAATTCCCATCATTATAACGCAATTAGTCCCTTAATAACCCTTAATAGAGACAGACACCGTTCACACGCATCTTTAGATAATTGTGTACAAGAATGTAACACATTCTTCCTAATATCTCATCGAACAAGAATTTCAAGACACACGAGCACTCAACTTTTAACTATCGTGTAAATCATATCGTCGACACTACCGCTTTTCATTGCTGACTTTTCATTTAAAGTTAAAGAGTCATTTAGATAATTAAATTTTAAAAGATCGGAAGAATAAACACTGTTAAAATATAAACACATTTTGCACATCCTACTGTCATATCAATTTTTTCCTAAGCCTGTTTTTTATATACAGTCTTTTCTTATTATACATATTTACAAAAATTTATTTAAGGTTTGTTTCGTTTCATTAATGTCAAGTCAATGATTTATTTTTTTTTTATAAATGTAGAATTACATTCAGTTACAATATAGTAAATCTGACTAGTTGGTTGGCACAAAAGAAATTGTCCTTTTTTTTTGCTTTGCTTGATATATGTATAGTGTAAAAAGATCCTATTAAAGTTTAAGTTCAAAATTTGGATTTAAAAGATCGCCTATTTATCAGTAAAATGATTAAATAGTAATACAATGATACAGTGAAAATACAAAAGTAGGAAATAAAATTTGTGATTGAAATACTAAAATGACACAATAAAATTAAATTATAAAATAGTAGTATGACTGTATAACAGTATTATTAGAGTAATATAGCAATGCCATAGTGGTATTCTGAAATAGTAAAATAGAAGTATATCGCAATAGCGAAATAAAAAAATATTGAAACAATATACTGGTACATTTTTAAAATAACAGAATAGTAAAATTATAAAATACTAAAACAGTAGAATAGTAAAATGTCAGTATAGCAATATAGTAACATTATTAAAATAGTAGAGCAGTGGTGTAATATTATAGCCAAGTAATAGCATAATGATGGTATAGAAAAGCAACAAAATGGTAAGTTAGTCTGACAATAATATAGTAAAATAGAGTAGTGTTTAAACAAAATACTAAACAAAATAGTATAGCAGAATGTGTGAGTAGCAAAATAGTAAGAGTGTAGTACAATAAGATACATGATTCTATTTGACCTCTAACCTCAAGCATCAAAATATCAAATCCAAATATAATTAATAAACAGATTATCAACATTTCACAGTTGACATTCCAGTTTTCCTTGCCTCTTCCGTTTGCAATCTGAGTGGATTTAGATTTCAAACCGGGTTACGATTGAAAAGGAACAAAATAAAGTTGATTTGGAAATAGAAATTAGGGTCGAGGACGATGTGATAGATCCTCTTTGTCCACATAAACGAAGTGAAAGAAGTTCAGGGAAAGTGTGACGAATAGGTATATAATTATGTTTTCCGTTCCTTTCGTTTTAATGGACTATAGTCACCTATCTACGAAATATTAGTGAATATCATTAAAAAATATCCTTTTTTATTACACAAGTATAGAAGAAAACCCAATTCGAAGTCTAACATGTTGAACAAATCAAAAATTTTAATCTAAATTTTGAAATTCTAATGAAACATAATAACTTTATAATCTTGTAAATGTGTTAGATGGTTTTATGGAAACTTACAATTAGGTTATGAATACATGAAGTATTTATTATGAGTACATGAACATTTAAAAAGAAAAATATTTCACACGAAAATGATATACTTACTGTTTTTTTAAGTAAGGCATCTTATTATGGACACAAGTCTTCTCTGTAATAAGTGAAGGGAACACCAAGATTTCATTACTGATCTATGTTTATTTTCTTTTAAACTGCATTTCTTTACATAAGTAAAGTAACGTAATGTTGAAATATTCTACGTAAAAAAGGTCCTGGAGTATAATGCCAAAAAAATCAATAGATCGAAAGAAGTTTCTACAAATAATTAAGTAACTGTAAGTGCATAGCGTGTAAGTATTCATCGTGTAGATATCTAATGTGAAGATACTCAACGCGTACATATCCAACGTGTAAATATGGAACGTGCGGTTATTCAATGTGTGGAGATTCTGATATGCAGATGTTTAACGTGTGGATATCTAACGCATAAATATGCAACGTGTCGGTATCTGATTTTAATATATTCAATGAGCAGATATTCCACGTTAAGATATTTGAAGAATAGAAATCTGAACGCTTAGATATCTACTGCATGGGCATTCAACACATCGATACCCAACGCCAGGATCTTCAAAGTGCAAAGATCTCAATGGGTATATGTATATTTAACGTGTAGACATGTATCACGTGGATATTCAACGCATATGTAGATATCTATCACGTGAGTACTCAGCGCTCTGAGATTCCAACACGTAAATATTTAACGCGTAAATATCTGTCACGATATTTAACGTGTAAGTATCTAATGCGTTGACATTCAACGTGTAAATATGGACCGTGCCAGTATTTAGCGCGTAGATATCTAACGCGTAAAAATTCCACCGCGTAGATATCTATTTCGTAGAAATCCCAACGCATAGATATTTAATATTTAGATGCCAAACGCGAAAATATCTAACTGATGAATATTCAACGTGTTGGTATCTAAATCTCTAGATATTTAACGCGTAGATATCCAACGTATAAATATCTAACGTGTAGATATGCATTGTGCAAATACCTGGAGCATGGTTATGCAATGCCATACGCACATGCCATACGCGCGGATATCCAACGTGTACACAGCAAACGCGCAGATATCCAACGCGTACATACCTAACTCGAGGATATCCAACGAGTAGATATCTAATAGGTGGTGATATGTTCTGTTCAAGTACCATTTAATAAACAAAATTATTTATTCCCGCCATAGAAATGACTTTTCAGAAAAATGTAGTCATACGCGAATTTCAATAACAGCTTCGCAGCATGTAACAGTGAAAACGAAAGTATAGAAACAACGAAGTCTAAAAGATCGTAAAAAAGAAATTCATCGACGTCGATTAACGATGGAATTTATTTCGATCACGAATTTTGCAGGCGCCATCCCACGTTCTCCTCTCTCTTCTCTTATTTTTCTTCTTTTTCTTCAAAGTAACGATGCCTGACACGTTCTTGAAACCGAATCTCGTGTTTGTATGGCCTATTCAGGACGTAGACATAATCGTGGCGTGGCTGCATAACGGTAAAAACAGATCTGCGTGCATTCACTTTTCCCCGTTCGTTGCGCGTGCAGTTTCTATTGCATATATACGCGAATGGACACAGCTGTGGGCATGCAATACCTTGTAAAACTGACGAATCATCGATCCATGCAATCGTCGCGTACAAATAACTCTAATGGAGTTACCCTTCCCTTTCGATATTTCCCCTCGCGACAATTCACCGCACCCGATATTCGTTTCATCGATGCGCTCTCTGTTCTTTGATGAATAGACATTGCACGCTATTGTTATTTGTGATCTTGATTGGAAATTTTCCACGATCGTCCAATTGTCACGAGTTAGGTTAAATATACCATCAATCTTACGCTATTAAGACTACCTTCGAAATATAATAATCAATCTTTCTCAAACCGAAAAGCTAAAATTTATTTTATCTTATTTAAATGAGCTACCAAGCATTCGCTTTATTATCACCACAATAAACACATGATATTTTTTTTGTTTTCAGACGAATTCGATGTGCCGAGCTTCGAGGGGAAGGTGACGAGCAGGTTTCAGACGAGAATCTTCAAGATACCTCGACCGAATCCCGCAAGAAACCTGAAATAAAGCAAACATGCTTACGACAAGCCAGAGACAAAGGCATCCTAGTTGGAGGATGCTGCTCACAGTCGTAATTTTGACGGATCTCGTTAGGCACTGCGAACCGATCTCGATAAAAAGGTTTTTGGACACAAGCTCGTCATCCTCGTCGTCGTCGACGTTGTCAAGAAGTTCTTCCGAGTCGAGGTCGCAGAACCTTGGTTCCCCCAGCGACTTGGCTTGGCAAGCCTGGCTCCTGTTGGACTCCCAAAATGGAGCACACTCCAGTTTAGATTCCGCCACCTTCCTCCGACGAATAACACCAAAAAGCGTTTTCATCGCGCCCGAATTGCCGTTGCTGCCACCTTGCGCCGAGGGCTACAGGGCAGACGCGATGGGCAGATGCGTGAAAAGCGTGAACATAAATCCTCAGGCACATCTCAGCTTCCTTCTGGAACGATTGAACGACCGATACGGCAACCGAGGTGCCAGTCCGCAGTCGTCTGCCTTCAGCAGCAACCCGAAGAAATCCGGCGAACGTTTTCAGCTGGACATTCCTCGCGAAGAAACCAGAAGCTCCTTCAGATTTCCCATAATAGTGCCGCCCGAGGAGAAAATCGACGCGAGCGTCGAGGATCAACCCGCGGACGCTGGGATCGCTTACGAAACAGCGACGACAACGACAACAACAACAACAACGACAACAACAACTCCAGCAACGACTACTCTTGCATCGACGACAACCCTCGGTACAACGACATCCGAAACAACGACGTCCGAAACCACCACTTCCGATACGATCACTTCCGATGCTCCCACCTCCTCTGACGCGACGTCCAACGAAACAACAACGTACGGGGACGATACAACCACCTACGAAACAACGATTTATGATTCAACGACGTACGAAACCACCATGTACGAAACCACGTCTTACGAAAACAGCACGGAAATGGAGAGAGATGAAACTTCTCCCGAGAACTCGAACGCCACCACCATACAGAACGACGTTTAATCGTACTAACGTGTTATTTTGAGTGGCGCTAAATCGTGTCGACCGTGAACGATCCGACGATTACCGTGAAAGGGACTCTGACATATCGAGTATCGAATGGGCAGATTGAGATCCTTCGTTTCGAAGCGTCGTTTTAAAGAACGACTCGATAATCGGTGTTGGCGGGATCGTCGATGTTTCCGTCGGTATATTGAAAACCCCCCGAATGACGCGTGTACGAATCATAAATGTACGATGCTATGGCAGTTACGGGAGACAAGAGGAGTGAGACAGTAGAAGAGTGATCTAGAAAATACCAAAGTCTTTTACTGTTAGACTCGGGGAGCCTGTTAAAATCGTGCACGGCTTAATTTTTGAAGAAGTTTAAAACTGTCGCTTTAATACTATCGTTCACCATAGCCGTCCGCATAACAAGTCTATAATCGAGAAACGTTTGATTAATCACACGGCCCACCTTGAACGGAGCACGTTCAACACCTTACCTGGTACGGGTGTACATACAATTTGTACAAACACTTATGATGTAGTAATCGTATATATGATTGTGCTATATAATGTATACTTAATTCTAATTTATGTATGCGCATAATAACATACATAATTGTACAGTAAGGCATTGTCCTTAATCATGTACTACATAGTCGAGTAAACTGTAAGCGGCACCGGTTTCTCTGGGATCTGCTCTTCGATGAGCTAACCGGAGATCTTATCGATTATCATTCGTCGTATCGATTCTAAGGCCTACATTTTTTCAAATATATCGAAATGTTCAGTGAGTAACCATACAGTTAATGCTAATAAGTAACACCCAACGTGTCCATGTTTAATATAGAGAATAAATTGCTCGATGAGATTAATTGTATAAATGCTTAGCACAATACTGTGATACCGAAGGAAAGCAGGAGACGTGTATGTAAGTTGCGAATACATTGTACCCGTCAATGGTGTAACTAGAGGTTTTGTGTAGAATTAGGTAGAATTACCTAGGGAAAACGGCGGTGGAGAGTGACCTAGGGTATTATCAGACATTGTAGTTTCCTATGTGGAAAATGGCGATATAAGGAGTACGTTTGCCAACTAGTGGATTTTAGGAATTTAGGAATTTAGAAATTTTTTAATTCTAAATTCTAAAATTCTCGTTAAAAACTTTTAAACGACTGAAATTTTCAATTTATAATTCTAAAGTTATAAAAATCCTCACATTCACGAATTTCTAAAACATTCGTATTAACAAATTTTCAAAACATCATCAAAATCTCAAATTCCTAAATTCCTAATATATAGCATTTTAATTCTCCAAGTGCTCAAGTTTTCAAATTCCTAAGTACGTGGATTTGAAAATTCTTAAATTTCCTAATTCTCACATCCCAATTCCCTTAGTCTGTAAACTTTTAAATTATCAATTTTTCAATTCCATGAACTCCCAAATTTCCAATTTTCGTAAACTACAAATTCCAAAATTTTGGCCAATTTCTGATACTACGAGTCCCAAATTCTCAACTTATCAAATCCCAAAATTCCCTAATTTTCAGATCCGCAAATCCGCGAATTTTCACAGTATTAAAAAATGAATTCCCACTCGTACATATTCGTAATATAAAATTATAATATCCCGAGTGTTATACCAAATGATAACGTTTTTCCCCTATATTACCATTATCCCTAGGGAACCCTACTGTGCTCGATACTGTACTTATTTCAATAATTTCTGATAGAAACATAATAGGCCTACACTGAACCCGATCTAATTACGCTATTGGTGGAAGCCTGTTGCGTTAATTACAATTAAGTTCTGCCGATTTAAATTTTACAAGCGAGATATTATAGACAATTTCAAATAGGTCGCATAATATGAAACGTCAAATTTTTTTTAAGAGGAATTAAAGTAACTTATCAAGTTCAAATAATCACTTTACTTATCCAATGTATATATTTAATTATATAATCTTTTACCAACACGAACAATCCCTCCGAACAACATTCTTTCTTTAAATAAATATTGCTTTTCACAAGACATACAAGATTTTCATTCATGATACAAAATGTTTTATAAATTAATACCGACAATACTCTGCCGGTAACTTTTCAGTGTTGAGCGTTATTCGAAAATCACCCAATTTTCTATTCGATTACAGAATTATTTATTATATCCGAATATTTTCCTGTTTTTGAAAATTTCTGTTTCAAAATTATTCGAATAATTCGCAACACTGACTCAAATTATATAAAAAGATTAATTGAGCTTCTGTACGAAAGCTGAACAATTGGACTTCGGTTTTTAAATTAATTTATTATTTTTCTCAGTTTTATATAACGATTGAAAAATATAGAAAATTAAATTTAAAAAAAATGTAGTTGCCCCACTTTTATTATAGACAGTTTAATTTGTGTGTGATTAATGTCAATACCGATTTATACTGCATGAAACGATTGTTCAAATTTAAAAAGTAATTTTTATTCCTCCCTGAAAAATTCGCCATTTCATATTAAAAAACCAAAAACTTAATGTCTTGATTTTTACGAAGATAATAAGATGTTTTATATCGTACTGTAAGATGAAGCGATACTGTACACTGGATATGTATTTATAATAGAGCAAGATGAGTATATGACATGCTGAAACGATATTTGAAACGTAACAATATGTATTTATCGACTTAATAGCTGGTGAAAGTAACCGGTACAATAGTTATCGAAATGCCTAGTATATCTCCATCGATTAAACAGAATGATGTGTAGTTATAACGAGTAATTATGTTATCAATGTTAAACGATTTGTCCGATTCTGCGGTGCGGCACATATCTAATCTAAACAAAAAAATACTACGTCCACAACAGTTCCCTGGCGCTATAAAATGGGAACAAGTAGAGATCCTTAAATAGAGGTTAGGTCAATGACGTTATTTTTCAACAAATACCGCGAAATTCAAATTGTTGAAAGTTAGATACTTTTAACTGAAACATACGTTACGTATTACTTTACTCTGAAAATATTTTTGTTCCCTTTATGTTCATCGCGTGTAATTTTACATTTAAAAACAATAGATTTTTTAAAAATTTTTATCTTTAAATTATAAATAGGTAAATGTCACACCTTATATAAATAAAAAGAGGGAAGTTTTTCTAATAGTAATATTTACAGCTGTATTACAACATTTAATATATTTAATTGCATTATTTGCAAGTGATATTTTTTCATATTATTAAAATATATGTTTCGTTTATAAAAATACAATGAAACTAATAGATAGATCTATTGGTTAATCTATTAGTTAAAATGCATTGTTTAGAAATTAACTTTCGCGGTATTTTGTAAAAAATGACTGTCAAAATTGATACCGTTATTTAAGAGGTCTCTAGCAGCAGGTTAAAATTTCTCAAAGTGCATTTACCTGCGTTGGTTTTATGCATGGAACATACCTGCACTGAAAAATCGTTTATGGTCAGGATAAGTGACTCAAAGTAACAGCAGGTAATTATTCTAAACTCCTATACTGTTACAATATTCGTACTAGATAATTAATGATAGGATACTAATAGGAAAATCGAGTAGTGGAAATATGATCTGGCAGGTAACATTATTTTATCTGAAACATGTAATTGTTAAAGATAGTATAATATTGAACATGAAGTCTTCCCCAAGAAAAATGACGATGTAGTGAAAAAGATGTAATGTTCTATAATACTCGAGTATCAACCACGCATAATAATTAATTAATATGTGTGATATGTTTTTGTCCTTAATAAATAATGGAATTATTCTTAGGAAATTTTAAGATGTGTGAGAGAGTTAGGTTGCATCGCCATTTTGGTCCGAGAAGACTTCTATGCTCGATGCTGTACACCAGTTATGTGCGCTAGAGTGCACTAGTGGGTAGCCAAATTCTCAATTTGAAGATATGAAGTTCATATATGTATTTCTAAATTTACGGATTTTTAAAACACTGCATTATCTAATATCCAAAGTTCTGACTTTTCGAATTTTTAAATTATCTAAACTCTAAATCTGTAAATTTTCAAATTACGTAATTCCTAAATTTCCAAATTCTCAAATTCCCTAAACTCTAAATTTTATAATTTTCAAATTACCAATTTTATTATATGAATATTGATAGTAATTGCATCTCTTGCATTATTTGATTGAGTCTTGATATCACTCTGATATTTTATTTTATTTAATTCGAGAACTATATAGGTGGTCTAACATTGAAGAACTATGGTTGTCGTGTATGGGATGGAAAACGGGGAAATCGTATGGGATGTGGGAATTTGAGAGTTAATAAATGAGAAAAATGTTTGAATTTCTAAATTTCTATCGTAAATATGAGATATCCTACAGGCTACGTTCCCTTAGACTATATGACCATTCACTTTCTTACAAAGGAACCATACCCACCCCTAGTTATTTACGTCAACGTTATCCACCCTGTTTCATAAATTAAAATTTTATTGTATTATAAATCATGCATTCTAAAATTTTAATAAAATCGCAAAATACACATAGCAAAATCATCTACTGTAACTTTCTTATATCACTTACAATGCGTATATAAAAAGTGATAAACTAGCGAGCTAATAAAAATGTTATGCAATTCTGTTAGTAAAATTCGACCAAGATTTCGCTAGGCATCTCGATTTTTTATAACATCGAATTCGAACAGTTTCAACGTCAGAATAAGCGGTTATAAGCTGGTTAACTTATTGTTAGTGACACAACACTTTTTGACGCTTGTGTATTTTTAACGTTTTTTTAATGTCTATAAATCAACGACGCAAACTGAAAATACATTTCCAGAATACCGCGCAATTATACGAAGAACGCTCCAATACACGACACTTTTGTTATGAAAACAGACGAGTAAGTCGACGACAAGGTCGTATTTAATCATGTTTTATCGTACACGAAATGTAAGCGCAATATGAATCGAACATATGTATTTGATATACATTGGCGTAAGTGGAATTTTTGTTTGGGGTAAATTTAGTTCATTTTGGTAATGGTGTCAGATTTCCTATCGGATGTGATGAGGAAATAATGAAATTTGGAAATTTAGAGATTTGGAAATTTGGCAATTGTAATATTCAAATTTTTTAATTTTTAGAATCAGGTGTTTAGAAATGTAAGAAATTGGAAATTTGGAAAGGGAGAATTTTGGAACTTGAGTTTCGGAGAATTTAGAAATTGAGGGTTTAAATATTTTTGAATTGTAAATGTAGATCTATAAGAATTTGAAAGGATAGAAGTTCAGAAATTAAAAAATAAAGAATTTGCAAATGTCAGAATTGACAAAATTGGAAAACATAAGAATTTGGAAATTTGAAAACTGAGAATTTAGAAATTTGGAAACTTGAACTAGAAAAAGTTTAAAAATTGTTTCCTGAAAGTTTAAATATTGCAATTTAGAAATATAATGATGTCAGTGTTTGAAAATTTAAGATGTTAAAGAATTAATAATTTGTATGTTTAAATTTCGAAATTTTCAATATGAAATATATTTGGTATAATCAAACTAATCCTTATTTCAACCTAATTACGCCAATGTGTATATCGTGACCATAGATCATTACCCAGCACAATGTATATTCGAATGGTAACTTCCTTTATACTCATTGATAACATTGTATCGATAAGAAAGGACTACAATAGGATACATAATTGATTAATCTCTCGTTCGTGAAACAAAGCGAGAAATGAAGCAATTCTATGAAATGCTTGGCAGAGAAAAGCAGACTCGAATTATCTGCGTACACTGTAGTTAAATTACAAACTGCAATTATTGTATTCAATTTTAAATCTTGAACTTTTACATCAATTTCGAACTTTAGTATTTAAAAAATATTTAAGATGATTTTCACAGATGAATCTATACAGATTTTATTATGGATCGATATAAAATCGATAAAGATTTATAGAAGATAAATGATCACAAAATGTTTCTACATATTGAATTTAAGTTTGTTCTTTCATTCATATGTTATTATAATTTTGTAAATTCATCTATGGAGAAATGGTGATTCGTGAATGTTTCAAAATTTCAATTACGACAGTTTTGAATTTTGAATAATTTAGCAATATCAAATTGCAATTTAAACAATTGTAAATTTAAAAAATTTTTAATTTAATGATTTTACAAACTGCTTTTTAAATAGTACTAACTAAGCACTAAGTAAGTACTAACTGAGCACTTTGAAATACTACTAATAAAAATTCTAATTAGAGTACTCAATAATAATTCAATGCCTTTTATTTAAAAAGGATTCAAATTGTCCTTTTATTTGAAATTCAACTTATAGCAAATTTATTGTCCAATGTATAGATTCGTTCCTGTGAATTATTTCAAATACTTTTATCCTTTTTAAACGTGCGGAATCTGGGTTCATGAACTCGAAATATGCTTGTGACCCCAGTATATCGAATCAGACTGATTTAGCGGTATTGCTTTATTTATAGAACACGAATTCACACGTCTTCTGTCATGAAAAATCTCGGAAGGTACAACACTGTTCCCTTCAGTGAGCAAGTATTGTTTATACAGCTTTATCATACTATGCACGTCATCATGTCTACTCTTATGGTATGGAGAAACATAAATTGTTGAAATTACAGTTTTTTTATTAAGTATTCAACGAAAGACAATTGTGAACAATGTGTTGCCGACAAATGTGTGTTAAATTTCTTAGATTTCGTTTAACTTCATACAGCCTATGATACCCTCAGTTTAAGTTTATGCTTGCAATTATTTCTCAAATCTTTAAAATTGAAAATATAAAAATATTGCAAAATCTTCAAATTCAATATTAATACAAACAAGTTTTTTATATTTTTAATGGCTTAAGAAATAATAAAATGTATATACTTAAACCGAATATACTGATGCATAGGTGTTTTGTTAGAAATTATCAAGATTTACAGGAAAAATGTGTTTCATAGTACCAACAAGTATTTTACTAAGTCTACAAGTTTTTCTTTAGTACAATTTAATGTGTGTAAAGTGGTATGCAATTTATTCAGTTGTTTACTAGGTTTCAATATTATATGCCTCTCCAATGTAATTGAGTCAAAACTTACTTACAACTACATCAGGATTTCCCAAATTTTTATGGATGGAGACTCACTTTTAAATTGACATTTTTGTAATACCTCACTTGCTTGTAGTGCATTTACTTCAAAACTCTAGAAGTTTGAAAATTCCGAAATCTTAAAGTTGTAAAATTTCAGTGTCCAAAGGTCCAAAGTCCCATTTCCAAAAACAATAATTTTTTATAACTCATTTACCTGTAATGTGAGTTAAAAAAAAAAGAAAATTAAATAAAAAATACTGCTGTTTTTATATTTTTTACATTTTAATATTTATTGCATCCCACTGATGGGAATCTCTAGATCCATACTTTGGGAATCTCTGAATACATTTTATAGCAATCACAAGTATCTACGTAATATGAATGTTCTCAGTGTGCGATTTGGTCATGATTCTATATTAACATTCTGGCCATAGTATTCAGAAAAGTCAAAAGCGATCATCGATATTGTTAAGCTATCCCATCCTTGTTACAATTGTTTTCTTTTCCCATGTTACATGTACAATAATATTATATGAAGATACGCGATAGAATGCTACAATACAAATTATAAATCATTACCAGAATCATTGAAACATAGAATTTTTAATTAATATTTCTTTACGTGGGATCTACACGTATAATTGATTTTAAGAAACTGAAAATTTTAATATCATGGCCAGTAATTTTATTATTTTATGTATGCTTCAATGTGGTGTGTAATCTCTCTCATGTATCTGAATGTTAATTTGTGTACATATTAATTTTGTTAAGAAGAGTTGTATATATAATAGTATAATTAAGAAGCATCAACAGCATCTTAATGTGTATTAATTGTAACTGTATTAAATATTATTGTATTATTTATAACTAAATATATTGATGTATATTATACGTGTCATGTTGTGTAGGAGCTGTTAGATCGCAAAGGGAAGAAGTTATAAAATCACTTGATGTTGATCTTACATCAAAATATTATAATTTGTTGTTATTTACAACCTACCCAAGCATAATAATTGATAATGTTACAAATGATTTTATTCATTAAACAATTTGAAATTTAGATAACTTAATCATCATACTGCATTACTGGATACAGTTTTTACTCCTTTAAATCCTGTTGCTAAAAAGAACTTTTCAGTGGAATCGTCTCTTGTGGCTTCTGGCCTTACATTTCTCACGTGTGTATAAAACTTTAAAAGATCTTGTTCTAATTGCTGAGACTTTTCACCATCCCAAACTTTACAAATAAATGTTCCATTTATGCATGTGATTTGTAAAGCGAATTTCAAAGCAACGTATGCAAGTTTTATTATACCTATGTGATCTATGTCTTTTATACCACATGCATTTGGAGCCATATCTGACAACACTACATTGGCTTTCTTATCTTTTAATAGTTTTAGAAGCTCATTCTGTGAAGCTGCAGTTGTAAAATCCATATTACCCAATAAAGTTGCACCTTTAATTGGATACATTGGTATTTTGTCTATTCCAATCACTGTTCCAATAGCATCATTATTTATACCATTTGCGTTCGTTGTGTTAATAGCAACCTGAGTCCAGCTACCAGGAGCAGCACCACAATCAATCACAATTTGTCCTGGTTTCAAAATGTGAAACCTGTCATTAATTTCTAATAATTTGAATGCGCTTCTGCATCTGTAATTTTCTTTCTTCGCCTTTTCTACATAAGGATCTTTTAGCTGCCTCATAAGCCATAATTGTGAACTATGTTTCTTTCCTTTTAAATTTCGTGGTACTTCTCGACATAAATTAATACACGTATGAAAACTTTTTGCTATTAAAAAATTACTATATACACTCTTCATTCTTGATTATAAATATAACCTCAAAAGAATATGAACTTATATCGAATGCTAATGCACAAATTAATTAAATATTTGAATATTACTTGTTTACTTTTTCATGTGTATATTATATAAAAGAAATTAACACGTATTAAATTTCTTTTGATTAAATTCATAACACTAAACATGACTTTCTGTAACTATATCAATGCTTTATTTATATGAAAGCTGTGATCTACTTCTATAGTATCAGCTGATTAAAATGAAAGAACACGCATGCGCACAGATCCTACGATGGTGACGGAACTTCGTAGTTACGAAAAGAATCTAGTGTTGCTTGCCGGCGAAGATGTAATAGAATTCCACGAGTAAACTGATCATTCGAGCTAATGTTACGATTAATTAAGTGATTTGCAATGAACTTAACCGCAGGGAATCCTCATGGGAACGGCTTGCTTTATGCTGGTTTCAATCAGGATCAAGGTATGTGACCGAGCGTACTACATTTGACAGTCCGGTCATTTACTGTCAAATTCATTTTTTTATCCCTAACCTCTACTTAATGTCTGTCGTACAAAAGTATAAAAACTTTATATTTTTATGTAACCGATATCATTTTAATATTAAACGGAATATTAGTAGACAATACTATTTATTAAAAACAGTCCAAATACAAGAATACAATGTTATTCTCGACTTCCTAACCTTCTACGTGTAAGATTTGTGTCAAATTTCAATAATATATTTACATGAAATTTAACTTCTCGTTTTATTTATACAAATTTTATATTAATTAATATTGTAATTATAATATTTGTGGAATACCTATATGTATATACATATACATTATTTTTATATTGTAAATGTAATATAATTACAATATTAAATAAAATACTTACTTGTAATATTACTGATTTTACATAAATTATCTGAAAATTAAATAATACCTTATATCATATTTTGTTTTCTTCTACATTTTTTTTTTTTATATACATATTATTTGATATGATATTAATTCATAAATAGTACATTGATAATAATTTAACAGTGATGGTATGTTGATTTATCTCAATTTCTCCATGTGTTTGCATCAGTGTGTATATCAAATAAGAAGCATAAATACTTCACATACCGTATTGCAGTTTTAAGGAAAGAGATAAATGTGTAACGCTGGAAAGATAATAATATCATTATTACATACATAATCTTTCCATTTATAGGATGTTTTGCTTGTGGTATGGAAAATGGCTTCAGAGTATATAATTGTGATCCTTTAAAGGAAAAGGCACGTCTTTTTAGCGATGGAGGCCTTGGTTATGTGGAGATGCTATTTAGGTGTAACTATTTAGCATTAGTTGGCAGTGGAGCAAAACCTATGTATCCAACGAATAAAGGTAAAATATTTCATGTATTTTCAGCAATTATAAATAACAAGAAATATATTACTTATATAATACTTGCAGTTATGATATGGGATGACCTTAAGAAGTCACCAGCAATTACTTTAGAATTTAATGCCCCTGTTAAGGGTGTTAAATTAAGAAGAGATAGGATAGTAGTCATTTTAGAAGGTGTGATCAAAGTTTATACATTCACACAAAATCCTCAACAGCTTCATGTTTTTGAAACCAATCCAAATCCTAGGGGCCTGTGTGTACTATGTCCAAACAGTAGTAATTCCTTGCTTGCTTTCCCTGGTAGAAAAAATGGACATGTACAAGGTAAAATTTCGTTTAACAGATTTTCATTTCTTCAGTTCCTTTTCTCACAAAACACTTTTTTCTTGCTTCCACAGTTATAGATTTGGCTAATACAGAAAAGCAACCATTAAATATAGAAGCACATGAAACACCATTATCGTGTATAGCTTTAAACTTACAAGGCACTAGATTGGCTACTGCTTCAGAAAAGGGTACCTTGATAAGAGTATTCGAAACACAAAGTGGAAATATGATTAATGAACTGAGAAGAGGAGCAAATCATGCAAATATTTACTGGTAAATGAGAACTAAGCACTGTCAAAAATTATGTTTACACCATCATTAGTGATTTTATTAATTTATATCATTACAGCATCAATTTTAATCATGATTCAACTTGGTTATGTGTAGCAAGTGATCATGGTACTGTACACGTTTTTGCTGTAGAAGATCAAAAATTAAATCGTCAATCTAGTTTAGCATCTGCCACTTTCCTGCCAAAATACTTTAGTTCAAGCTGGAGCTTTTGTAAATTTCAAGTTCCAGGTGGCCCCCAATGTATGTGTGCATTTGGAACAGATAACAATAGTATTATAGGTCAGTTATATGTTACAACAATGATTTATTTCGTGAATATTCACATGTAACAATTTGTGCTTATTTTACAGTAATATGCGCAGATGGTAGTTATTATAAATTCGTATTCAACAATAAAGGCGAATGCACAAGAGATTTCTATGCACAGTTCCTCGAATTAACTGATGATAAAGTGTGATTGGAGAGTAAAGAGGAGGTAAACTCCCAAATATAGGAAATTTAAAGAATCGTATGTTATTTAATTTTCTGTAATATATACCGATTACTAATTGGATGGAGAGAGTATATTTTAATACATTTTCAGCGTTCGTGGAAAATAAATTTACAAGAAATAGTTTACATGAAAAGTGAGTACTGTTTGTTATTTAAAGTCGTACTATTTGGTACAGGACCAAACGAAAAATGTTATAATTTGTTGGTGTTATGTGCACTGTGCGAGAATTATTAATAACAAATTGAAATTGAACTTTAAGGAATACTATAACATGTTGTTATCTACTTGTTATGTGGGCCTATTCTACTTATAGAGCAACAAGTTCTTATATATTACAGAAAAAATAAGAATATTTGAAATTTCATTGGATGAGTCATTGTAAAAAGTAATTTTCTTACATAAGAAATAAAAGAATTCATCATTAATATTGACGCAAAAGTATCATACGAAAGACATCATTGTAAACATAATCAAATCATTTTTTGTAGTATACATATACTTTGTTAATAATTCTGTAACGTTTTTTTTTTTATATTTATTTTATAAAATTATGAATCTTCCGTCTAATATTATAAATGTATATGAACGCAATTTGTATCTCGTATCATGAATGAGTTTCAAATCAATTGTAAATTATAACATTTGACTAATCATTGAATCCGTCTTCGCTGATTAGCTAAATAAATAATGGAACGTATATAACGTAATAGAGTTTTGTAATCTTTATTTTTATGATCTCCGTACATTTAATATACATATACACAAGAAATAACTACATTCTCTTGTTAATATTGAAATATTACCACAAAATATCAACGTTATAGTGTCATTAAGAACATGACATTGAGTATTAAAATAAAAATGAATATGAGACGAAACTCTGTATTTGTATACAATAATAAAATATCGATGATCACATACAAGCGATGTATTTTATTCTTTTTTTTTTCGAATAATGAACCTTCAGCAACGCTAGCAATTAAAGTTCAGTCTTACATAAGGAGAGAATATTATTGTAAAACTTAAACTTCGAAAAAAATGTCGTTTAATGAATTTCAATGATAACGATTTAAATAAAGAATATATTATGATATATGCGCCGCTGCTTTTCGATATGCAATTTTATCATTAAAAATTCAAGAACAATGTGAAACTTCTGTGCGTCATTCAAAATGTAATTATCAAAGTACCGTTATAAAACAACGGGAATTGTCAACAATCAATAGTAACGCATGAGTAAGATGTAACGCATGTAATAATATGAAGCAAGCTTTTTGTACTGCAGATCACTTTTGAACTTCGTAAAGTAAACGTCTTTGTCATGTATTACGATATATGTACAGTGTTTTTTCAACATAAATTTTTCACATTTTCTTTGTCATTCAACATTTCATTTTTCTTCCTGGACAAAGACAACGCGTATGAATTCGCTTAGTTTTCGTAACATCGTACGACCATTAAACTGTAAATCTTTTGTACCGTTCCTGATTGCGATGTTTGTTTAAAAAACACTGTCATTTGAAGAATATCTCTCAGAATTGAGAATCTTGTAACCAAATGCAATTTTACATTTATTGTAATGAATAAAACCGATTTTCTGTAGCTACTTCTACACAGTTTTGCAATCTTTAAACCTCAAATGGTTTGTTCGCGTGTGCCGGAACGGTTTTCGATTTTTGTACCACCGGAACTACAGGCTTTTTCTTGACGCCGTGGAGAATGTGAGTTAATCCTTTCTTCGTTTCGAGGCTTTTATAAGTGCTATATACCACGAACCACACGTAAGAACTGGTGATTACGAGGAACAGAACGATTAAACCTGAAACAATAGATTTCATGTATCACACATGTATTAAGTTGTAACGAAAATTTTGCATTTGTTTTTTAAAAATATTTAACTTTCATCAATTTCAGTCATTGTTTATATACTATACGTATATTATTAGATAATAATAATAATGACTTGTACATGGTACATTCTTTAACATTGATCATCATTTTTCAAACGCTTTATTAAAAAAATGTCTTGAACAAATTTAATTCATTTTGAGCTGCTACATATTTGCATATTAGTAAATTATACCAAACTTTAATCAATGAATTAATGTCGCTAATTTTTTAAAATGGCTATACTTTTATAAAACTAAAAATACATATTTCTCTTTAAAAAAAGTCAAAGCGATAATAACATTTAATTGAAAACAATTTTTTTTAGAAATTTCTAATACACAAATATACAGTGAAGTAATTTCTGTTTTAAATATTGTTTTGGAATGCTTGAAAAATGGAGGTTAATGTTACAAAATAAACCCTGTATATCTATTATAGATAAGAATGGTAACTACTATATTATAGACCGAAGTTATTGTTGAATTTGTTAGAAAAAGTGCGGATTGTGTGCAGAACTTTCTTTATAACTTGATAAATTATTAATCATGGAATGATTTATATTATCGTAAAAAAATGTCCAGGTCAATTGTAGACATACGTTCACAGATATCTGCTTTGCCGCCTAGGGTGGCGATAAAAGGGCAGTCTTGTTCCACCAAGAACAACGAAATTGTCAATGCCGATATTATAGTCATCATGACCATCATCCAGGGCGCCATAAAGTGACGATTATTCTACCGGAAGAAATTACTTTTTTTATATCACAAAATGACTCTGATGTACGGCTAGGTATAATATTATTACCGTTAGCGCACCGTACAGAAGCAAAATAGTGGAAATAAAATGTATCACTGTGATCACCAACCCACAATACATTGAGTAAACCGTTTCTAGAACAATAAAGAATTTTCTCAAATTTTATTTAGAACAAATGAAGTTGCGGAAAATTAATTCGAAATAAATTTTCTAGAGACTCGATTTTAATGTAAGTCAATAATTTGTAAATATAAAAATATCGATTTTTTAAATTTCCAAATTTTTACTCGTTAATTTAATAATTTGGAAATTAAGAAGTTTAATAATTTAGTCATTTAGAAATTTGAAGAGGAATCAATGTTCTATGTTCAATATACAGATTAAACAAAAAATGCAATTGATATTAACATTCTAAATTGGAATATCTATTTAAATGAATATTTCAATGCATGGCTATAAAGTAACAAAATATAAAGTTGCTCTTTGTATATAATTTTATAAGCACCAGTTGCATTGTGATGAGCCATATCCATTTTTCTAGTATTAAGATGATTGGACGAAATATCTTCCAAAGCTTCCCTTTCTAAAGCATCTTCTGTATCTCTCACCACCATTTCTTGAATTCCCATTGCATGTGCCAATGCCAGCACAAAAAATATCATACTGAAGCCTGATGTAAACTATATTAAAAAAAAAAATTAATTAAAATAATTTATTTACATCTATTACATCACAACAATGAATAACTATTTAATTACACTCACCAATTGAAACACAGCTATTAGCACTGTGCCTTGCTTCAAGTTGAAATAGTGTAAAAAGTTTTTTAACAGTCCTACTTTCATTTTGTTTTATTTGATAATAAAACTTAAAAATATTATTCCTGAAACAAGAAGTAAAATAGAAGTAAAATTATCCAGTCTTTTCATACTTGGTGTTCAGATGTTTTTAAAATTACAGAAATTAAAATTATGATAATTTTCTTATTAATAAAAATAAAAATTTGCAATTTGCAAAACTGCATTTAAGGAATTTCTGTTTAAGTTAATTTCGAGAAAAAAATTAACACCAAAAACAAGTAGTTTATTTTTATGAACCCTAGTAATAACTGATAAAAACGTTAGAGCGTTAGATTCAGAACACGTACAATCTTAAAGTACCAATCTACAAAACAAAAAAAATATATAATAATAGCAAATGTTTTCATAAAAATAATAAAGGGTAATGTGAGATGGGAGTCGCTGCGATCGTTTTGCCCGTAATGACGATAACAACAACACGAAAAAAAGGGGTTCTCCCTACCGCACCAGGGTTGCAATTAGTCACCAGAATATTAGTCTCTTTCGAAGGGCGAGCAAAGTATATTCGCCGTTACTCACCTGGCAGAAAGGAGAGCACGAAATATTGCTAAAACGTAGCTCACAATGAGAATCAATAACTTTCACTGTCTCTCGCTCTGTTGAAAGCGAAATATTTGATTGTCGAGTGAAACGGTATCATATATGAAGTTGAACGATCTTGCACGAAAATATGAATCGTTGTTGGTCACACCGATTGAAGATACGAAGTAACACGAAATTCGAACGATTTTCGTTACTTGCTGGTGAATCCGTGTACCTTCGACGCGTAAAACGCAAGTTTATTCCGTCCAGGAGGTAGATCTACCCCTGGTGGTAAATTGCACGACATGCGCACCAAGCCGATCCACTGCCGCATCCTTCAAGGTGCATCCATTCCAACTTGATCATTGATTGATACTGCCGCAAAAATTCATCTTTTCCTGTAATTTCCCTGATAACTGCACATTTTTTGTTATTTTAAATAAATCATCAAGCTCGCACTTATTTTTACATAAAAATTACGAGTTTAGAGAACATACGCGTTTTGTAATTCACCAAAGTCTAAATGAATTTCTCTCAACGTCAATGTTTTAAACTTTGAGCAGATCTATTTATTTTATTTATTTTATTTGTCATCTTTAATAAACTCGTCAGCAATGGGGTCGTGAATACTGGTACTCCCTTCCGAATGAATGTACAAGAACAACAATTAGTAATTTTCATTTATATAATTACACTGAGCAACAAAATTAGCGCAACAAGAATTTCTATCAAAATTTCAGCGCTGGGGAAAGGCGGAAGTCAAATTTGATAAATTGTGCTCAAAGTAGAGACTTCAAGCATTAAAATGAAAAAAGAATTGGTAAAATATGACCATTTTTCGCGGAGTTACGATTACGTAAAGTTGAGTGAAATTTTGATAAAAATTCTTGTTGTACTAATTTTGTTGCTCAGTATAATAAACATTGGTAAATACAGAAAATAGTATATAAAGGGTAATTTTGGTTAATAATTTTTTTTTAAGTGTATGTTACGCTTAAAAATTGATCGACTCAAAAATATGGGAACAACAATTTTTATATTTGCATAAGAATAGTTACTTTTAAACAATTACCTTCTTGTATGTTGAATGATAAAATTATTTTTCTTGTGACTACCATATAATGTTACACTTTATATTTAGGATTCTAACTCTATAAGAACTCCAAATATTAACCCTTGACACTTTTTAAACAATTTAAAACAATCCGCCGAATATTAAAAATCTTAATAACTGTTCCATAGTATACAAGTTCTACAGTATGTAAGATAAACTAGTTTCATAGTACATATGATAAACTAGTTCGATAGGATATAAGATAAATTAGTGCACTGGTTCTCAACCTTTTCATAAACACACACGAAGAATAAATTAATTAATGAACTTTTTCAGATGAAATTAAATAAAATATTTATTTTACAAGTTAACTAGTAGGGAAACAAATCCTTGTTGATTTTAAACATTCTCAATTGGTTATAAAAAATAGAATTCATATTACTGGAAATATTTATATTTAGATATTAAATTTTGAAACATATTTCTCAATATAGACATTCATTAATGCTCCATGAATTTATCGAAAGTAAATTCGCAATAAATAAGTAATTTTATTTATGATTACAATTTTAAAACTAAGTAACGATTAATTAATTATAAGTAACACATCAGTATATCTGTAACTAGTTCAGTAAGTTTATAAATTTTCGATGGTGTTGTATCCAATTAGCTTTACAGACAGTTAATCCGTATATAATGCAAGCGTAATACAGTACAGTATTTTAATAAAAGTATAAATATTGAAAGCACGAGAAGGAGATTCACAACGGAACAGTGACTGGTCGCTGAAAACGATTTTCATTGTAATTATAGAGTAATTAATTCCTTGTATCTAATGTTATGTAAATAGCGTAGTTTAGTGTAAACACAATATTGTCTTTGAAAACTGTAGTATTTAATTCGTAGCGATATAATTAATTAAAATTTTACTATAGTCATTATAGTTTATTATTATTTATATTATAGTTTAATTACTATATTGTAATTATTGTTATTATTACAGTCTAACTACTATACTGTAATTATTATAATTTAATTTACATATTTCAATTACCGTTACCGTTATATAATTTTTTTATCACATTATATTATATTATACAAATATTGCAGTATTGTTTCTGCACTTTTACATAATTGTATAAAAGGAAATAGTGTGCTAGTTCTAACTAGAACAGTGAACTAGTCGATAACGAAGCAAACTTGTAATATTGACCAGCACCATATTCACAGCTTCAAAAAAGTTTGATAGTTCGATCGTGACTGAATCATCTTTAAAGTAGTCATAGAAACGCCGTCCTGATTATTCGTGGTGGCTCATATTGGATCGGGTAACTTTGGCCATTGTCTTTTCGAGGTGTCACGAATAGTAACAGTACATTTCTAGTAATTAAATTGTGTTGATGCGTTAATAGTGTACACAACCTTATAGGAGATTAACATGGACCGGAAATATCAGATGGTCGAAAAAGGGGTGGGCGCGTTTCATCACCCACCGAGAGCGAAATACAGCGAGGATACAAAAAATTTAATTAAACGTAAGCGGCTTTATGAAAGACAATGGTAGGAAATAACAAATTTCAAAATTAAATGACATAAAGTGAACCAAGAGAATTTGTTCACAGAATTGAATAACCTATTTTAGAAAAATTGAAGCTTTAGTTATAAAGACAGAAAGAAATAAGGAAATTAAAAAAAACATGTGCATATGCAAGTGTGTCATTATGACGATATCATATTATCATATTTAGTAGTTAGATTATTATTTCAATGTATATATTATGTGTACGGTTATTAAGTAACAATTGTATATATAATTAGTACATATACATATACATACGTTGTATAAATAGCTTAGAATTTTCAAATCAGTACCGAGATAAAATTTGGTATGTTATCTAAAATATTACAACAGCTAAATTTATTATGCAAACTTTTTTTTTATATCTTCTTTAATTTTATTTGAATCCTCGTGTTGAAAATCGCAACGCTAGCGTCATCTAGCAACAAACACGAAACCAACGAAACCGAAAATTATTTTTTCTTAAAGTAACAACTTTTTGCTGCGTGAGCAAAATAGAGCAATTTATAATCACAAGAATAACCTAAATAGAGATACTATTACTTTTTTGAGACACAAAAAGGGATAATTAAAACTGTTATACAATTTTGTGAATCCAGTGGCGGGCATTTAAAAATTTTCAATACAATTAAACCGATACGAACGAAAATATAAAACGATATTAGTTCAATAGATAGCAGTAACAATACATAATTAAAACTGTAACAAAATGTTGAAGTAAAAGTGACCGAAATCCAATAAATATAAAAATATGAAATTCATGTATGCATACATAAATATGAATATAATGTACATATATGTTACATACTCGTTAGTTGTTGCATATTTGAACTAGTTTTAATGACGTTTAATTAACATACACAATAAGTAGTTACTGTACAAAAAACCCGGTTTAACTACGGAATACACTTTTATTTTTCCGCTTTAACTGATAAGTTAATTTAATTTTCATATTAATAATCTGATCTGCATATTAACGCTAACGTATTTACATGTCATTATGTTCGTAATTTAGTCTTCACTCGTCTTTGTTTCTTTTTTCTTTAAATTACACTAACCGTCTATTATCGATACTAATTCGCGACAAACATGTTCTGATAAGTGGGTTGTGAAATAATTGATTTAGAAGAATCAAATTTGCAAATGTCATTATAACGTCTGAAAATAAAATAATTTTCATTACATATTTATTACGTGACAAAGTGTACATAATATATAACAATAAATTACTTATTCATAATACAATAAATACAATACGTATGTATAATAAATTCGTAATAAACAATAAATACAATACATATGTATAATAAATTCGTAATAAATAAAATGAATTCGGAAATATGATAATTTGGTAATTTGGTAATTTGGTAATTTGGTAATTTGGAAATTTGGAAATTTGATAATATGGTAATTTGGTAATACAGTAATTTGGAAATTTGGTAATACAGTAATTTGGAAATGTGGAAATTTAGAAATTTGACAATAAAGACAATTGGGAAATTTGGAAATTTTATAATTTGGTTATTTAGTCATTTAGAAATTTAGAAATTTGGCTATATAGATAATTAAGAAATTTTTTAATTTAGGAATGTGAAAATTAAAAAATTTGAAAATTAGTATCTCAAAGAATTTTAAAATAACCACTACGGCATGTACATATGTATAAGATATTCTATGTTTTAAATAAACTTACTACATTTACTATTCAATACTCCCTTGTTCCTAACAATAAGTATTATCTATTACATGACAGTCAGGTACATGTACACTCTACGATTTCACTAAAGCAATTAACAGTTAATTTTATCTACACCTTTTATACTACAGTTTTAATGGAAGAGTCTAAAGTGAGCATGATGAAGAGGAAATCTATTCAAGAAGCAGTCGACAGGGGTGAATCCTTGCCATTCCCAACAGATAGATCGACACAGAATACAAACAAACGAAACACCGAATATCGGGTAAAATTGATAGCCTACTGATAAACTATTATATCAAATCATAAATTTACTGTTCTCGTAATAAATAACCATTACGTGCTCACAATCTGTTGTGTAAAATAATCAAATTTAATAATTCTCCTGCAGGTCATGATGCCTTCCGTTTGGAAGAGACGAACGCAGGATATAATTATTCAAAGTGGAGCATATGAAAGAGAACAGTATAGAAGAACATCTCCACTTCGTAAGACGATACTTTTAAACTACTCACAGTAATTTTAACGGTTAATGTAATTGCAACAACATACGAAATAATACTGTCTCGATTTCGGTATTTCAATATTGTTTTTTCATATATTCCATTTGCTCTCAGTCTTTAAAAAAATACTTAAGATAGATTCAAATTATGCTTAGTTTCACTGGTTATGGGTAATGTTTGTCGAAATACAGGAAATAAAGAAAAACAAAAGCGTCATTTGGCGTGCATAATGGCGTACGGCAAAGATATGCCAGAAACTCCTCGTGGACCGAAAATTCATCACAAAGCAAGACGTGGACCGTGTTTACCGGACGATGTAAATCCTATTGATGATTGTAAGTAATAAAATATATTAATACATAATGCAGATCATTAATATATACATATTATTGATATTTTAGGGTTGTCGGTATTTGATGGTAAATTTGGGAATTTATGAAATTAGAATACTTGGTACCTACATTTCATACTTAAAGATGTAAAGATTTCAGACTGTAGAAATTTAAAAATTCAATTTGGGAATTTTGTCCACGAAAAATTTTGGGATTGAAAAATTTGTAAATATAGTAATTTGAATATTCGGTCCATTGGAAATTGGAAAATTAAAAAACTGAGTGTTTAATAACTTTTTCATATCGGGGAGATTTTTTAAACTGATTCGAAAATTTAAGAATATCTTGTATTTAGACATTTAGAAATTTAAGGTTTGGAAATGTGATTGTGGAATTTTAGTATTTGATAACTAGAAAAATTGCAAATTTGGGAATTAAAAATGTGAAAATATAAGAATTTGGAAATTATGAATTTGTACGTTTTGGAATGTAATGTGTAAAAGTGTTTATATCGTTAATACTAAAATATCGACAATACTGTATTGATTGTAATAATCCTAAAATATCAACAGGGTATTTTTGTCTAATAATTACATTCTTTTTTATTTCGCGTTATAGTGGTACACGGAATTCAAGAAAGAATGGAATTTTTAAGCGACATGGAATCTTTAGGAATGGGAAAAAAATATCGCCCTATAATACAACAAGAAATAGCGCAAAAATTGCGTTTAATCGAATCGGTGGACAAACAAAAGTTCAAAGAAATTCGTAAAGAAGTTAGGGAACTCGAGAAACCATTGCCAAAACCATTTCCTTTAGGCCAGTTAGACGAAAATTAGTGGATTAGGGATTTTTATATTCCCAACACTTTTGTACTTAATCGATTTATATTTTTGATGGTATTTAAGAAATATAGTAAGTATTTCTAACTAAAATATTTTCATTAATTCGAATAATATTTATATATAATATTATGAATGAATGAATACAAAATATAAGATCGTCTATACATATTCTTGCTACTAAGGTAATAAGGAAAAAATTATACGTAAATGTTATAAAAAGTTGTCGTAATAAACTATAACTATAACTTATTGTATTAATTTTGTTAAGCATACTCACAAACGAAAAGAATCGGTTTTTCTAGTCTTTACCCTACATCCTTATTTATTTCTATTCGTTAATTGTTTTCCTCCAGAATCTAGCTTCGGTACTAACACTGTTATTTATTTCTGCCCTCCATATTGTACTGTCTGTTGTATATTTTGGTTTTACGTAGTACGAAACATTAAAGATTTGAATTTCCCGCATTTGAAATGTGAATACATGTCGTTGCGCAGGTTTAAGAGTGCGCATGCGCGGCGGGAGAAGTAAGAGTCAGCCGGTCGGCGAAATCGCGTTAGTCGTCAGTTACGCGCCACACGGTAATGGCGTATGGTGTTAGTTATCTTGTATTGTCATTTATAACTTGGCGACAAATGATATTGTTGTCTTTTCAAAAAGAAACAACGCGAGTGCACATAAATCGTTAGTCGAAAGATTATTGTGCATGTGACTAATTTCAATAAACTGTAGTGCAACGATCTCGCAGGATCCTGGATGATCTACAAGTGATCCAATATGGCGTCGACCGATCTGTCGTTCGGTAAATGATGAACCCGTGTACCATACACATCTTAGACAAGGTCTTCCCGAGGTCGTCTAGTTTTTAAAAGCAGCTTTTATATGCCTTCTTAGCAATGTCAAGTTTCGTTAATAAAACTCTTTCACAATCGTATGATGCGTATACCTTTTTTAATTTGCGGATTTTTTATGAAATGACAAATTTACACACATTGTTTGTTATTTAGTAAACATGTTTTCTGATATTGCACTTTTGACATCTTTTTTAAATTTTGTCTGATCGTATATTGCAGAATGATTACGCGATCGTGTGAAAAAGCATAAAAATTTATTAACAAAATCAAGCACTGGAAATATTATGATCTCGGACGATTTATATACGTATCAATATGCATTGTCAATACAACATTATTAATAAACATTAACTTACAATTTTTTAATTTCTACATTTCCAAATGTGCATTTCTTAATGTCAAATTACCAAAATTTTAGTCCTCAAAAATTGAAATCCTCAATTGTCAAAGTCCTAGATTTAAAATTCCCCTAATTTCAAAATCTGCAAATTCCCTGTTCACAACCAAAATCTTTTATTGTCAATGCATAGTTATCAATATTTTAGTATTGTCAATAAATATCGCAGAACTTGTAATATCGGCCATATATATATGCACACCCGATATAAACAACATTCTAGTTCCACTGTAAGCGCATACGAGTCAGAATGTTGTTCACATTAGTCGTCATATCAATCGTCTGATATCTACACTAAACCTCTTCCAAATATTGGTGTATCTTTACGAGATCTCTTCCGAATATGAGAATGCTAGATATACAATTACCGATATCATTTGCACTTGCCATTCGAAGTTAGTACGTTTACGCAATAACGGTTTCTCGTTTATGTAAATGCCCGATGGTTTTTCCCCAAGATTCGTTGACCTTCGCGTTGTAACGTCAATCTGCTTTATTTTCGTGAAAAGTGACACGCCGCAATTTCTCGCGAAGTGATGTACTTTTATTTTGCTTTTCGTCGCCGTAACCAACCAGGCTGCATACCAGCGTTCTACAGAGAAGTCTACGAGAAGATCTGCTCTCCCACGAGTGGAAATGTGGAACGAGAGGTGTTTAAATCCCTTCTTGTCAAGTCCCAGCTGAGCAGCTCTGTTCTTAGCCAGGTATGTTCTCCTCGACTCTTTCTTATTTCTTTCCCCTTGTTGTCGCACAGCTACGACCACATACAAAGAAGAGAGAGAGTTGAATGTTTTAACTTTGTAATTTCCTCGCACGTCGCGCTTAGGTTAATGCTACCGTTACTGCTGCACGATTAACCTCTTCGGTATCGAATGAGTATTGGTATTCGGTGGGCAACGATGAATTATTCTTAGTTAACGCTAGAAGTACCGGCATTAAATGTATGCTTACTTCAAAACTGAAAATAAAGTAGAAAAATAAGTAAATAAATATTGCAGCATCACCTCGCATATACAACCATGCATTAGCTCAATAAAACATGGCAGACATTTTGACAAAAGGATGGCAATAAAATTTCGTAATAAAAAATGCCAAACCCGAAATCAGGCATTTCGACTGGTTGGTAGTTCTAGTGTTAATATATTTTGTAGGAGTTAGGTTGAAACAATTTAGGGATTGTTGGTACTCATTTTGTGCTTGCGACTTTTGTAGATTCTGGAATGCGAAGTAAGTAGTTACTGTTTTGTTATAGCGGTTCGTGTGAGGAATGAATAAATGCTTTTTAGACATTTCAGATCTAAAGATTTGAAATTAGGAGAAAGGAGAAATTACGGAATTGATGATTTGCAGATTTAGATATTGGGGTTGTAGGATTTACGAAATTTCGAGATTTGAAAATTGATAGTTGGAATTTTAGAAATTAAAAAATTTATTTTTAAAACCTAAGACTTTATAAAAAGTTGACAAGGGGCACTTTTTAAAATTGGAAAATTGGAACTTGGAAATTTTTCGATTAGAATATAAAAAATTGGGAGATTCTGCATTTTGGAAATTTGAAAATTAGATTTGAAATTTTGTGAATTTCAAAATGAACAGATTTCAAATATCAGGAATTAAAAAATTTATAAATTGGATTTTTTGGAAATTTGGGAATTCTTCGGTTTTAGGATTTGTTGAAAATGTTTTAATTCAAAAATGTTGAAACGTGAGAATTTGAAAATTGAGTGTTTTTAATTTAAAAAATTTGCAATTATAACATTTTATAAACTAGATAATTTAAAAATTTGAAACGGAACATTGGAAATTTGAAAATTGATTAGTATGGAAGTTTGAAAACACGTGAGATGATTTGAGAACTTGAAAATTTGAATAACTCACGAATTAAAAAATAAAATAATATAAACATAATACATATGATGTAGTATCCTTTTGCATCGAATTAAATCAAAATATCTAGAGAATTCACCACGCTGACACAAGAAATCTTATTCCCTCACAAATAAATATTTTTCAATTTCCCAAATCTTGCATTTCACAAAATGATTATAAAATAAAACATGTAAAATATTACAAACAACGTCACTTCAATACTATACCGTAATTATATTAATATATAACTCTATTGTAAAATATCTTACTATACAACAGTATAATTCCAATTCCAACAATCCTAGTATACATACATATAACTCTCAAATTATCGAATAATTATACTCTGCGACCTTGTTCATTACACACTATTACATATTTCTCGATAAATATCTTAAATGGTCGTTAATGTATATTATCAGGAGTACGGTACTAGTTAAAAATAAAGAATCGCATCAAAACAGTTCGATAACGTTTTTAAATGTATGGATGTACATTGAACGGTATATGGACTACGTGTCGAAACAGATGCCATGTGAATAAATTTTCTATACAGGGTGTCCCACAATTATGGTACGAGCCGGAAAGGGGTGGTATGTGGGGCTATTTTGAACTTTTTCAAAAAAAATTATTAAAGAAAAATTCCGACCAATCTGAGCACGATGATCGCGCGCGCCGTATGTTCGATCGCACCACAGCCAATTATAACTCGGGCCTACACTTCTGCCTCCGAGCGCGCGCGATCCTCGCGCTCTGATTGGTCGGTGTTTTTCCTTAATAATTTAAAAATGAAGCCTCATCCAATATTTTTGCAAAGGAAAAAGTTGTTCGGAATAGCCCCACACACCACCCCTTTCCGGCTCGTACCATAATTGCGGCACACCATGTATACATACATACCAGTTCATAGCATGATAAACCGTTTTGGAAGTTTACTATGACCGTGAACAGATTCCATGATTAAACTTCGGTAAGGGTTTTTTATCCACCATAGATAAGTCGTTACGAAACAAAAGGGTCCGAGATACAGAGCATACAATCTCTTTTAACTGCATCATACTTATCTGGTAGACATAGTATACGGTGTCTGAATCATTTGGGTCGCGTTAAATATGCATGCTTGACGATACGATTCAACCATTTCAACGATGCGTAGTTCGATTTAATATCGTGTTTGGTGCATACTAATTTCGGATAAAAACTTGCCCGTTTGAAAGAGTAAAGGTATTCAAATGATTCACGGTACAATGCGGTCGAGAAGAGTCTCGCTATATCGCCCACTTCGTGTTAAAAAGGCCATAGAAATGGAACTCGCTATTATAGTTACATATGTAATTGATTATTAAAATACTATTTAATATTGGTGAATATTTGACATCCTTTTAAACCTAAATCTGTGAATTAAAAATTTTCTGAAGTCGAAATCTCTAGATATGAAAGTATCTAAGTCTAAATTTTAGTTTCCATATTTGAAGTTTAAATTCTAGAAGTAGTTAATTAGAAGTTCTAAATTCACAAATTAAAAACTATACAAATTTTGAGTTTTTAAATTAAAAAATTTCGAAATGTATAAATGACTGTATCTGAATTTCAATTCGAAAATGTAGAAATTTCTAAATTTGATAAATGTCAATTTAAAAATATGTGAATAATGAAATTTAAAAAATGTCAATTTGATAATATTTCAATTCCTAAATTTAAACAATGTCAATTTCAAAACATATACATATTACTAAATTCTAAAAATGTCAATTACAAAATGTAGAAATTCTTAAATTTGATAAATGTCAATTTAAAAATATGTAAATTCCTAGATTTTGAAAATGTCAGTTTGGAAATATACACATTTCCGAATTGGAAAATGTATAAATCCCCAACTTTAATGAACATATGTATAGACTGAAATGAACAATGGAATAAATGGATTGAAAAAAAGTGCACCGTTTAGAGATCAATGCTAGGCCATATGTTACAAAACAAACCAAAAAAAGAAATGAGCAGAATTGAAGTGTGTAATTCTGCCTCACGCTCCTTATTCTCCCGATCTATCACTTAGGAATTACCATTTTTTCAAGAACCTAGATGCTTTCTTAAGTGGAAAAATATTTAAAGAAGAATGTGCTGTAAAAACTGCAGTTGTTGACTTTATTGCTTCTCGTTTATTAGATTTCTGTCAAAAAGGCATTGAGGCACTTGTATCGCGATGGCAGAAGTGCATTGATGTCGATAGAAATCATTTCGATTGATAATATAAATAAAATTTGAAAAAGTTCATGTCAAAAATTCAGACACGGTCATTTCATTTGCAACAACCTAATAATTACATATTTCTTGTTCGATGAATAGCTCCGTTTTTCGCAACCATTGTATTGTCCTTAGTCTGGAATTGCGGTATCACCGTTATTTTATCATTAACACGCCCGCTAACGATAGTCTGCACGGACGCCCCTTTATAATAGTGGAATATTACGTAGTAGGGGCAACGGTGTGTAATACAACCATAAATACGCACTACGAATATTTGTATATCTCTATGTTTGTAAATTATCAGTTTACCAGTTCTCGTGTTTTATTATTTATGTCTGCCAATCGTCAATTTATCTTTCACGATTTCTTAATGAAATTCAAGGCAGTATATTAAAGCCAGTGCGATATCGATTAAAATAAACATGATTAACCATAATACTTCTACCATTATACTAATCATTAACACGCTCAATTTTATCTGGATAAGAATTGTGTACTGAGTATTATTTTTCATATACGTTTCTTAAAAAATATATACTACCATGTTTCATTAATTTATTGTAATTGGACAAATTCGTCAAAATTACAATGAAAGCAATAAGTTGTTTTTTTTTTTACATTTATTACAAATTTTATATTTTGTTTGTCGAGTTGATTCGAGACTGTTATGCCAATTATTCCTATACGGAATTTCACACGGTCACATACAGGCAGATAATTATTTTATAAATAATAATAATATATAAATTATTAGTTTTCAAACACGAATATGTACATTTATACACATATTTACTATCTACATACATTATCAATTAAATACAAAAATTTATATACATATGTATATGTACATATACATATATATATAAAATGTATATAAAATTATATATATATATTAATATATATATAAAATTTATATATGTATATACTCTTTCCCTCTTTTTAAAATTGATAATTCAGTTAAAATTAACCATTTAAATTAGTAAACCAAAAAAAAACTGGAAGTATAATTATCTATTTCAGTTTTGATCAATTTTGGTGCACGAAATCAGTAACGGTAGTAAAAATAACAGTATACGATATCATACGATATGTAACAGGGATTGAACGTCGGGTCCCGTTCATTGACTAGCATAATCAAAATAGCACAATCAAAATAACGTTACGTGGGTCGCTGCTTGATCGCTAATCATCGCAGGTCACTATAAATAGGCCGATCCTGAATGATACGCATTGCGTACAATAATACAAAATGCTTTTCATCAGTTTAATCTCTTTTTATACAGTTTACCGTTTAATGTCCTTTAAAGCAATTCAGGGATGGGGAAGTAAGGAGCGTTTGTGAATGCTCATGTATAATCCATTATTTCGTCTGGACATTTTTAATTTAATGATCTCTCAGGTTAAGTGGTTGAAAATTTGAAAATTTCACCGTGATAGTTTCTAACTTTCCGACCTTTAAAATTTGTAAATTTTTGAACCTGAAAATTTGTAATTTCAAAAATTAGAGGTGTCAGTTGTGAATTTCTAATTTTAAAATTCATAAGTATCTAAATCTGAAAATTTCTAAATTTTATAATTGTTTAATTTCTGAACATCCAAATTTGAAACGTTGAATGTTTGTACATTTCTGAATTTAAAAATTTAGAAATTTCTACGTGTCTAAAATATTAAAGTAAATTATCAAACTAGTAAATCACGAAATTATCAAATTACGAAATTATTAAAATACTTAATTACTAAATTGCCAAATTGATAAATATCTAGATTTCCAAATAAGAAAATCTCCAAATGGTCAGTTCACAATGTTTCCTAATTACTAGATTTCTAAATATACAAGTTACATAGTGCCTCTGTTATCCACTGTTACTGTCATTATAGGTTATGCAACTGATGTATTAACATGCTTTTAATGTGATAAAAATCCTTGAATCAAATAAACCATACCAAGATTCATATCTTATGCTTAGAAAAACAAAATATACCACAGTTACAAAATAATTCTCTACATTGTTGTAACGAAACAAATATTTACAAGAAACAAACATAATTCAGAATAATCTACACATTTCAAAATAAACTACATTATTCAAATTTTTTCGGTCACATTAAAATTGTATTTTTATAATGTTTTATTAGTTGCTATATATTTAGAATTATTTATACGTGTTTAAAATTTTATTTTTAAAATTATAATGTTATATAGAAATCGTATACCTACGCACACAATTTTTAATAATTTTATCACCTACCCATAATTTATAATACTTCATCTACTCTTTAAAATTCATAATTTAAAATTTGTAATCCTATTTAAGATGCATTGTAATTGATATGTATAAAGTAATATTTATATGTGCTAACTTAACATTGTTTTCTTAAAATACTCGTATTCTAATAATAATAAAACGATAATACAAATTGCACAAGATCCGGAAGTCAAGTACAGTCATGGACAAAATTAAGTGGACACTGCAGAAATGTAACAAAATTTTTTGTTTTATTACAATGTTTTAAATAAATTTTAAATTTAGAACGTGAAATGTTTTTGTAGGCTTGGAAAAACATTTATTTAATATACAATTTATTGATCTAACGTATATAATTGTGCAATAAAGTTTTGATTTATAGGCATTATTAGTTAAATTAAATTAAATTTGTTATTTATGAAACCTGTCCACTTAATTTCGTCCACGACTGTACACTAGTGGAATCAATTCTGGACACTTTGAAATCTTTCCGTAAATTTCGCACTTAATCAAATTATTTAATATATAATCGTTTATATTTTATATTCTAATCATTGTTTTCTAATTTTGGGGCGTAACTATAAACATTATAGCTTATAGTTAAGTTACAAAATTTGTTGAAGTATTCTTCGAGTCCGTGTTAATTTTTATCACTATAAAGTATTAATTCATGATTTATTGTCTATTCATTTTTTAATGTTGTATTATTCGCGCATTATAAGTTGGTAGGTCAAATGTTATGATTTAGATCGACATAAAGTCATTTTCACGGTGTTTTTACGTCGTCGCATTGTGTCGGACTTTCGATGTTTTGTAATCGCTTATTTCATACGCGACAAGCTAACATTTACGAAGAATCATTGAACGAGTAGGGTTCTTACGAGCGTACCATGCTACGATCGACACGCAGGGATTATGCACGTGAGATAAAACCATGATGGATGTATCAACCGATCTCCCTTCTCTCTGGTTTTCTTCCGTCGCGGACGAGACTAATTTTGTTTAATGACATTCCAGTTGTTTCGCGCTTTATACGACATAGCGTGCAGGTCTATCCTCTTCCTGCTTACCGATGCTCCTCTGTGCTTATCTTCGTTTTTATTTCAAAAACGCAGTATACATATGTGCCCATAATTATGAAAATGGTCTAAGTCAATTCTAACTTTAAAAACATTTCTGTACGAGAATTATACAAAAATTTCATGCTCATAATAAATTTTCATTAATCGGGACTAATAGAATTTTATTTTAAAATGTTAGATGATATAAAAATATTTTTTAATCCATTCAAATGTAATCCATTAAATATCTCGAAACAGGAAATGTGTGACTTAAACCACGTTCATAATTATGGGCGCATATACATACGTATATAAGAGACTTATTATTGGTACGATTACATAGTCACGTAGAATTTATTATTAACAAGATCAATTACGAGAAAATTACTAATGCAGCAACTTATAGAAAATTATTAGCAGACTAGTTTGTGAGGAAATTATTATTAGTGGAGTAATTGGGTATAATATTATTAGCATATTAATTGCTGAGTATAATATTATTAGCATAGTAATTGACGAGTATAATAGAATTATCAGAGAATTATTTTTAATACACTAATTTATGGGAAAGTTATTATTAGCATATTAATTGATGAGAAAAATGTTATTAATACAGTACTTTGCCAGGTAATTATGTATTGTTAATATACTGATTTATGAGAAAATTATTAAAATAGCAATTTAATGGAAGATTATTAGTAGTACATACACTATCATAAAATTATTAACAGTATTAATTTATTAACAAAAATTATGAAAAATTCTTATTAGAATAGTAATTTATTATTGACGCCATAATTCATGAAAAAATTACAATTAAATGCAAGGGAAAAAAGTTGGAAATTACTCATAATTATTATTAGCACACTAATTTATGAGAAAATCACCTTTAAAACACCAATTTATATCAAATTTACAACGCAATTTGATACGCAATAAACAGTTCACAAATGACTTACATGAATTTACACTCAAGCAACTCTCTTTGTAAATTACATTAACATCGAAACCCTATCTAAGCTTGACCTTTTCAAATAAAAACCCTAGTTGCGCCAATGATTTAATGTGGTGAAATTTATTAACCTTTATCCTTTAGCACTCGAAGATATTTTTATTGGTAACAGATAGGACTGTAAAATATTTTGGTTGATAGCTTTAATGAATTTATTATGTTTCTATTATTACTTGCCACTATCAAGTTGCTTTATTGTATGTATACGAGGTCCGTTCAAAAAAAAGGTGACTTTTTATTTTTCTCGAAAAATATTTATTTATTCGTCCAGATCAATTTTGTCCGCTTCAAAGTAATCCCCCTTAGATATAATACACTTGTGCCAGGGCTTTTTGCAATCCTCCAAGCACTTCTGATATGCGCTTTTTGGTATGGTCTTGAGCTTTTCCGGCGATGCGACCTTTATCTCCTGAATCGTGGCAAACCTTCGTCCTTTCATGGGTCCTTTCAGTTTTGGGAACAGGAAAAAGTCGCAGGGGACCAATTCCGGTAAATACGGTGGCTGAGGCATGATTACAGTGTCGTTTTGGGCCAGAAAATCACAAACAAGCAATGACGTGTGCGCTGGTGCATTATTGTGGTGTAATATCCATGACTTGTGTTTTCACAATTCCGGGCATTTTTTTTCGTATTGCTTCACGCAAACGGCGCATAACTTGAAGGTAATATTCCTTATTGACCGTACGACCTTCTGGCAAGAACTCATGATGCACCACGCCATTGTAATCGAAGAAAACCATAAGCAAAGCCTTCACATTTGATCGAATCTGGCGTGAGTTTTTCGGTCTTCATTAACATCTTCTTGGCCTTCTGTGAAGAACTTGTACCACTTATAAACACTTTTTTTGCTCAACATAGACTCGCCACATGCCACAATCAATATTTTAAGTGCGTCGGGGTACCTACTTTCATTTTTAACGCGGAATTTGATACAGATTCTTTGATCCATTTTTTTTCGATCGCCAAGCACATAAGATCACCTTTGTATCCGTCAAAATCAAACTATAAACGCAAAATGGTTGATATTGTCAATTTATGTTGGGGACATATGTATCAACACAACACAAAAAACAAATTTGAAATGGAATGTAGTATGCGTAATTTTAAAAGTCACCTTTTTTTTGAACAAACCTCGCACATCATACGTGCAACAGTACAGATTTAGTTAAAAAATACCTATTTTAAATTGCTGTATTAACCCTTTGCGGTCCTATGTCGAGCCTGGCTCGATTTGGCGTTTCTTTTGAACCATAGAAATAATTCAGATAAATAGGTTGGTTGAAGACATTTTGATTTCTTTGCCACTTGTAACAAATTAGAAATACAGGGTGGCCCAAAAGTGTTGAAGGAGCCGGAAATGGGAGGTAGGTGGGGTCATTCTGAACAACTTTTTCATTTACAAAAATGTCGCATGGGGCTTCATTTTTAAATTATTAACGAAAAACACCGACCAATCAGAACGCGAGAATCGCGCGCCACGCGATTCGATGGCGACCACGGCCAATTATAACTCGAGCCTACACTTCTGCCTCCGAGCGCGCGCGATCCTCGCGCTCTGATTGGTCGGTGTTTTTCGTTAATAATTTAAAAATGAAGCCCCATACGACATTTTTGCAAAGGAAAAAGTTGTTCAGAATAACATCACCTACCACCCCTTTCCGGCTCGTACTATAATTGTGGGACACCCTGTAGGTAACTCGGAATTTTTGGGATATAGAAGTTTGCAATGTTCGCAGCTGAGGAATTTGGAAAATTAAAAAGAATTTAGAATTTATAAACCTACTTCTTGATCTAGTTTGTAAATTAATTAAGGAGCTGTAGGTAAAAGAAATACAGGACCGCGAAGAGTTAAACACAGTGGTGAGGGGTTAAAATTGTGAAGGTGTGGTATCCTCGGGTTTTGCGGTGATTGTTTATGTTCCTCGTGTTCACACGATCACCAACGAGCAACGCATACATTTTTACCGTGTGTTCTCTTACTGAACTTGATCAACGATTAAGGTTTAATAATATGTACTCGTGAAACCGACGATGAAAATAGGGAGCCATTGCTTCCGAACAACAAGAACGCTCATGCAACGCTGCACTTTTATGCACTTCTTTTTCTATTCATTCATATTTGTGATCATGTTTGCGTCCGTTTGTTTTTCTTCTTTTGGTCATTCTTTTGTTTCTCGCTGCTACGGTTCGCACGATCTCTCTTTTCGTTCCTTTTATGTTCTTTTTCGATTAGTTTCTCTTTGTTCCATTCTACGCGCTCACTGCACGCGTTCCGTAAGTTGGCAGTTGGATGCAGTGATAGATATTAGAATGTCCCGTGGGTTTCTTCCTTTTTTGATATGATACAAAAACGCATTGAATAAGCATTTCGCATTTATAAAAATCTATTTCACAAATAACATCATTAGGCTAGTAAAGTAGATCTCTTAAAGCGAGGATGTTTCTATCGAATTTGCTCGACTAACAGCGATAGATACTAATGAGAAACCCAACTCGTCAGTCGATAGCATATCTGAAAAAAACATCTGACACCAAGTTTCAACCCCCTATCTCATTCGTAGGGGTAGTAAAAGGGAAAAAACCAAATTCCGGTTTTTGGTCCATTTTGCCTATTTAATTTCGTATAAAAATTCTGAAACATTGAGATCCATATAGCGCATATTATAGAATTTTTTCAGATTTTTTGATCGCAAATTGTGGTTGTAAAAAATCGAAAATCGAAAAGAATACGATTTGTTATTCAAGATGTTTTAGTGCTACCTTTATACACTCATGGACAAAATTAAGTGGACATTGCAGAAATGTAAAAAATTTTTGTTTTACTATAATGTTTTAAATAAACTTTAAATTTAAAACGTGAAATGTTTTATAGACTTGAAAAAACATTTATTTAATGTATATAATAGTACAATAAAGTTTTGATTTATAGGCATTCTTAGTTAAATTAAATTAACCTTTTGTTATTTTTGATACCTGTCCACTTAATTTTGTCCACGGCTGTATATGAATCAATCATCTTAGAACTTGTTCATTTACCTAATTGGAAATACTCGTATCAAATACTCGGGCGGGTGAATGATAAATGAAACAGAATATTGTGAACATATTTGGTAAAATTAATTAATCATAAAAACACTATGTATCTAGTATACTTCCCAACTGCTTCAGTGTGGCAGTCAACGTGGTGAGACTCGAGTAATGTTTCCATAGTCGAATTCGAAACATCTCTCAAACATTCGCAGAAGTAAAAAATACCTACGCGAAGTGTGACGAACTTGCCGATCTAATAGCTTATGGTTGTTTACAACCCTGGTAACATTTTCCAGGAGCTGCCCTTTCTACAACATTTTCTAGATGGATAATTCGAAGTTTGTATGCAGGTAAGGTAGTCCCTGTTGGGTTTGCCAGATCGTTAAAAGACGGAGAAGCAGTGGGAACGAAAGAAGGAGAAACAGAATGACGGTGCAAGGTATAAAAATTCTCGGAATGTAGTTACTTTCATTTATGGCCTAATCCTTCGGATTCGTTCACGGCGTTAACCGAGGTTGCACCGTTAGTCGAGTGTGTCGCGCAAATTGCGTCGGATTAAGCTTGTGTTCTCATTAAAACTACACCCTTTTTTCGTTTTCGTGTAAATACCCTTAATTCGATTACTGTTGATCGTTGCAATTAAATAATATACACCGAAAGTACTCTGACTTAACACTGTGTCTACCAAGAGGTGTCAAAAGATACCTTTCAAATTATAACATAAAATTATTCTCTATGTTGAATCGTTTCTCCACAATTAATTTTTTTACTTTTCATACAATGGTTGTTAAATTAATTCGGCGATATCATTTTTCTCCAGCTAATATTCGCTAATTTCCCTTGTTGCATTTTATTGTACACCACTGCATTGTTTGTATATTAGAGTGTCCCATAAGTTCTTTCCTTTTTTGATAGATATTCATACACAATATTTATAGTTCAAAGTTGATTCGTTGCATTAATTGTTCAGCTGTATCAACCTTCTCTATCTCGATATCCCATTTTGTGTCATATTACAAAAAGGTAGAAACTTGTGTGACCCTAATATTTTGTAGCTTGATGAATTAAATAATCTCCAATAAATACACATCAGTGTATTAATAAATATATTCCTCACATTATCTACGTTTAACTCATAATTTGAAATCCCAACCAGTTTCGGCAAGGATTTGTATTCAAAAGGCGTCAAAAGACACCTTTTGGTTGAAATAGGTATACACAAAATCGTGGTAGAAATAGTGTTAATTCGTACAATTGAGTGCACACTTCTGTCGAATTGTTTGAACAGTTTCAAAAGTATCAGGAGGACCAAAAAGTAATCATAATATTGTTTGCTGGCGAAAAAACATTCGTTTATTAAAGAAATGTTAAATGCTAATCGACAAAATAATTTCCATCGTTTTCTAACGCTTTTTTTTCAGCGTAAAGGCAATTGTTCGATTCTTTTATTAAAAAATGTCCTTCAATTTTTAATTGAAAATCTTTTCCAAGCGCGTTTTCACTTCTCCAGCATTGGTAAATTTTTTACCTCCTAACCCTTTGCGGTCCTATGTCGAGTGTGGCTCGACATGGCGTTTCTCTTCGATTGCAAAAATAATTCGGATAAATAGATTGATTCAAGACGTTTTCATTTCTTTGCCACTTGTAACAAATTAGAAATATATTTGTTAAGCAATTTGCATTATTAGAATACATTTCATTGTAAACCCACTTCTTCATCTGTTTTGTAAATTAATTAAGGAGCTGTAGGTAAAAGAAATTAAGGACCGCAAAGGGTTAATGTATGCTCGAACGATCTGAAAAGGTGCGAGATCTGGTGAATAGGTTGGATGAGGTGAAAGTTCAAACCCAAGCTCCCTTATTTTTTCCTGTGTTAATTTTGTTAAGGGTTAACGCCACGTTGGAGGACAGATAAAAAGGTAATTTTCGGGAATTTTTTAAGTAAAAACCATACAAGACATGAAGTCAGTCAAGGTATGAAACCATAAAGGAATGAAATTGATGATTAATCGCAATCTTTTCGTATGAAAGTTTAACATACAATTTAACAACAGATCGAAGCTCGTGTTTCGACATTGGAATGTATTATTACGACAATTTCGATGTAAAATAACACGATAAACGCCGGTGCAATTTCGTGTGATGAAAGGTACGCCAAGGAAGATAAAAAAAAAACATAATTGCACAAAAGACGCGAGAGAAAATCGTGAAACAGGTTTACATTAATTCTTCTAGTTATCAATTTCGATCCTAAATAAAACGGAATTGGATATTATTCATTGATGTACAATAATGCGTCGATACATGACATGACACAACATTTGAAAATTTAAGACCGGTTTTTCGTGAGATATTTTAAACGAGATAGGTAGATTTTAATATTTTTGTGTTTAATTGTGTAATTTTAATTAATATTTATATCATGTGCTTAATTGTATATGTGCTTAGATTGAAAAGTTTGTATTTATTTCATGCGTTTGATATAATTATACAATGTATGTAACCATATGCAGTTTAGTACATCGACATCTTTTATAATTTTCATTTTGTACTTTTTGGAGAACTTTTAATTTCTGAGAGTTGCAGATTCGTACATTTTTGAATTTGGTATTTTTTAATGTCGAAATTCGTAAATGTAGAAATGTAGGAATTTTTAAATGTAGAAATTTATCTGGGAATTTGGGATTTGGCAAATCTAAATATTAGGTAATTTATAAATTTATAAATTTTGATGTTTAGAAACTTGGGGATTTAGAAATTTGAAAATTTATAAATTTGGTAAATTGAAAATTTAAAAATTTATAAATTTGGTAAATTGGAAATTTAGAAATTTAGAAATTTAGTAAATTAAAAATTTTAAAATTTTAAAATTTAGAAATTTGGTAAATTGGAAATTTAGAAATTTAGAAATTTAGAAATTTGGTAAATTGGAAACTTAGAAATTTAGAAATTTAGAAATTTGGTAAATTGGAAATTTAAAAATTTATAAATTAGATAATATGAATATTCATAAATTTAGATGTCCAAAAACTAGGGAATTTGTAGATTTAAGAATTCAAGAATATGAGAATTTAAAAATTACAAATTTACACATTTGTTTCCCCAAAAGTGGAGATGAGTAATTAAATTCCTGATTTATTCTGACCTTGGCTTAATAACATTACTTAAATCTACTTTTAAATTCAAAATTTTCAGTTATTTAGAACAAATTAAATCGATGGTGTATGAAATTCTCGACACAAAATTTTCTTGGCAAAATAAAACCAAATGTTTGCGAATTGATTACGCACTTCGTAAATCATTCATCATCCGAACTCATACATTGTTTTCAGTGCGATAAAAACCTTCGACGTTCTCGAAAGTTTCCATAATGAATTACTTGCTGGTGAGGTTATTGTTTTTAGTCGAACAAGAAATCTGTATTTCTTGTGCTTTTCTATATTTCTGGATTTCGAAAATAACTATACTGTCGAACAATCATTTGAATTTTCTGGAATATTTTTTATTTTGCAACGCGTAAAAAGATGTAATAAGTTTGTGAATCGTTTCATTTATTATGAGGTGCTATAAGTATTTTTTTACCGACATTTCAGTTTTATAATGTATATTATATACTCCAGTACATCATGACTACTTTCAAAAACTTTCTCATAATGATAAAAATTAAACATGGTACATATTAATATAAAGTTGTAATTAGAGTAATTTAAATAGCATTACCTACAGGAATATTGAAATAGTCTTTTAATTATGTTTTTTTTGTTGACATATTTAATATAAAATTATTTTGATTCAATTGAAATTCCATATTTAATATTTCATAAATATATGATTTTTACATTTTCTTGATTTTGAAAACGATGCAAGTTCGTTTAATTCATGAAAAGTATAAATGTTTTTTAACTAATACTTTAAAAAATAATCGGATTATAAGCTTAACATGTACCAATATTATTCAAACCATTAAATATCTCGATATAATATAAAATGGACCAATACTACTGTATTTTCCCTTTAAAGAATGTGCAATGTATCATTAAATAACTAATTATTTTGGTTTTTATAATAAATATAAATTTTTATAACATTTTTCATAATTTATGTAGTATTGTTATATACGTTTGATGCGTAAATCTGTTAATAATTCATGAATGAATATTTATCTCTATTACCGTTAAGAATACAATATCCATTAATATATTTTAAAATATGTATAACGGTGCCTTGTTTGTATGACATGCATGTTTCAGTGGTTGATTTATGATTATAACACAAAATACATCGCAATCGAAAGATTAATTAGATAAAAATATCATATTTTGCTTGTTATAAAATAATAGTACTAATATAGTTCCGTTTAATGTTTTTCTAATAAGCAATTACAAAATATTAACCCTTTACACTCGAGAGGCGACTCACATTCGATATTTGACTTAACAATTTCAAATAAATAACTTTATAGAATTAATAAATTTATAGTATTATACACATAATATTTGGACATATTGAAACAGACATAATTTCAAAAAAATTCGTCAAACTTTTCACCTAGAAAGTTTCACAATTGTTATTTGCCGAACAGTAAAAATCCTTTCGGGTGCAAAAGTTTAAATGTGCAAAAATAAATATTCATAAACATCGAATTTTTCTGTACACACAAAATATTTATCTTTATTACAATTATAGCACAAAACAGTTTTGGGAAACGATGTTAACTCTCGTTATGTTAAGTTAAGAGGTTATGTTTTTTATTTTTTAATTAAAATCGAAGAAGAAATTATGCAGTACAGTAGGATAATATTTTGTATGTTCACAAGTGTAATTAAAATATTACAAGAAAATGGTGCACGAAAAATCGAAACAACTTTCGAAAGTGTATCTTCGTTTACTTGAAGCTCGAGAACCCCTGTTCCAGACATTTTTTAAATAATCAATTTTGCTCGTCGCATGGAAAGTTCTTTCGCAGCATATGCTTGAATAAACGACTAAGAATAACTGTTTTATTCGTAGATATGGGAACTCGTGGACAGCAAGATGGGTTACCTAACCAGAAGCGGATTGTACAAGGGTCTTGCACTTGTCGCTTTCGCCCAACAAGGAAAACACCCGAGCGACAAACTTTTGGAGAACTCTGAATCTCAAGGTTGGCATGTTTTTAATCACTTTGGTAAAACAGTTCCTCCTATTGTATAAATAATCTCGATTGTACAGGGTGCGTCAGACAATTGGATCGAGGTTATACAGGGTATTTCACAAAGAATACATTGCGAACACGCACCAATGTGAAAATAACTCGTGGAAAAGACTAATTTAATCAATAATTTATTACCTTTCGTTAATTTGTTCTATTAGAGTTGTAAATGTGTCGATAAACACCTTAATCGAGGTTAAATATATGTATATGTAATAGTGAGATAAAGTGTGGCTACATTTTTTTGTGGACACTCTGTATAAGACAAAAATTAATTCAGTTCGTTTCCAAGAGGAATTAATTTAAATTAATTTAAGTATTTTAACACCTGAAGAATAAAGGAGTTAAATATACATAAACCTTTCGTGTAAAAGTATAATTGTAAATATATATTTAGAAAATGAATGTTAATCAAGTTTATTAATACCTAGTTTAAATAAATAAACTAAAAACAATTTTAATACGAATTTTTAAGAAACAAAATAAATTAAATTCATAATATATAATAGATGAATTTCAAAATTTAATTTAAATATATAAATAAATTTAAAATTGTAAACACAACGAATAAAATGCATTTACAATAAATTTATAATCTATTTCATTTTAAATTGATTTTGAATTAATTTAATTTAAAGAAATAAATTGATTTTATTAATATTTCTCGATAAATTTTTAAATATTTGAAATAAACTTAATTGAAATATTTTTAGATAAATTATACAAAATATGAGATAAATTTAATTCTATTAAGAATATTAAAATTAAATAAACTGCGTGGTTGTTTAGAGTAAACAGGTGCGTTTGCTATTATTTAATGTAATATTATAAGTATTATACAGGGTGTCCGAAAAGTGTTGAAGGAGCCGGAAATGGGAGGTAGGTGGGGTCATTCTGAATAACTTTTTTATTTGCAAAAATGTCGTATGGGGCTTCATTTTTAAATTACTAAAGAACAACACCGACCAATCAAAGCGCGATGATCGCGCGCGCCGTATGTTCGATCGCACCACAGCCAATTATAACTCGGGCCTACACTTCTGCCTCCGAGCGCGCGCGATCCTCGCGCTCTGATTGGACGGTGTTTTTCCTTAATAATTTAAAAATGAAGCCCCATACGACATTTTTGCAAATGAAAAAGTTGTTCGGAATAACCCCACCTACCTCCCATTTCCGGCTCCTTCAACACTTTGGGACACCCTGTATATTTCAAACATTTTTTTATAGTATTTTATAAATTAAAATGAAATTTTTGAATGAAATCTGTTTGAATGAAATTATTCGTGCAAAGGGAGGTTATATCGAGCAACGAGCATTAAATCATTTTCTTCAATGTTTCTCGACTATTTTTTTCCCTTGGATAAAACAAAATATTTAAAAGTGTATCTGCTGCAGCGGTTTGAAGTTGTAACAGTTCGTTCCAGCCACCGTGTATTTAGATTATAGTGGAAAGTACGGATAGTTGTAACAGGTACATGCTTAATAGATAATGGATCTCACATGTTCAACCGTTAAACCACTGTTGAAACGTTATCATATTAAAGCTGAGATACCAAACGTTTAAACATGTCGCAGCTAACATTAGTGCTAAAAGACCCGGTTTTTAATGGTGTCACTGACCAACACAATCAGTTCTTGCTTTTCTTATCGTTAAAAGGCTTGAATTTTATCACGCTTGAAGGAGGTCCACGGGAAATGCACCGTTCTTCCGGTAATCTTTCTCACCGTCACTCTATCTACGGTGTAACATGTACACTATTGTTAGAAAGTTCTTGATACACAGTTGCGCTTCTTATTTTTATTCGAAACAGGCTTTCTAGTATGCGTACTACACTTTTATTTATATAACATTGTTGTTTTATTAAGTCGATAAGTATGGAATTTGACAAATTGTGAGAGGAAAACGGTAGATATTTATTGGACATATCAAATTTGGAGTCAAGTTTTAGTGATAGGTAGGATTAATTAAAAGTGATAAATTTAAAAAGTGCGCCCGCAATGTCTGTTTGTTGCCATTTGTAGTTGTAGCTTTTGGAAATTTGGAAATATTTGAAATTCGGTAGTTTGTAATTATGAGGATATTTGAAATTTGGAGCTTTGAAAATAGGAATTTAAACATTTGGAGAAAATTATTGGGAAATTTAAGAATTTAAGAATTTCGTGATTTTTGAATTTGAGAATTTGTGAATTGAAGATTTCGGGGTTTTGGAAATTTATAAATTTGACAATTTAGTGATTCGAACTTTTGCAAAGTTTAAGATTTGGGAATCGGACAAATTGAGAATTTGGATGTTCAGGAATTTGGGAATTTAGGAATCTAGGGATTCTGGAATGTGGAAATTTAGGAATCTAGGGATTCTGGAATGTGGAAATTTAGGAATCTAGGGAGTCTGGAATGTGGAAATTTAGGAATCTAGGGATTCTGGAATGTGGAAATTTAGGAATCTAGGGATTCTGGAATGTGGAAATTTAGGAATCTAGGGATTCTGGAATGCGGAAATTTAGGAATCTAGGGATTCTGGAATGTGGAAATTTGGGAATCTAGGGATTCTGGAATGTGGAAATTTAGGAATCTAGGGATTCTGGAATTTATAAATTAGGAAATTTGATGATTTCAAAATTGTGGAATTTGGAAATTTAAGAATTTAAGTATTTAGAGAGTTGAAGTTTTGAAAATGTATAAATTAAAGAATTTGAAAATTGTACAATTGGAAATGTGAGGATTTTTTCCACTTGCCATATCTTCCTCCGATGTCCCCGTTTTAAATCGTACTCATATTATTCCACAACTATAAAATCCTTTATGACTCTGTCTACAACATAAACCCTTTACCAAAACAGAAAAAGCAGTCACATTAAAACAATTCAATTACAAAATTGTTCTATTCATAAATTTATTCATATACAAAATTTTCCTAAGAATATTCCGATGCTGGGTAATTATAAATAAGCATTGTTTCTAACATTCCTGAATCATTAATCACAGTGAATTAATGCGAAATGGATTCTCACGAATAAAAAAAAGGGGAAGAACGAGTTACGACTCTGCTATTATTACAAGCAAAATACCGTAGGATAGGAAAGTCTCTTCCAGAATGGAGATTGCACTCGTAATTATGATTATCTTTCACTTCAGAGGAACAACAATAACAAAAGCAATTGTTCGTGATTGCGGATTAATTACACGCGACGTAGCCGTGCTATTTTACGCACAATTTTGTTCTTGTTAACATTCGTATTTTAACCAAAGCAGCAATATGATGTTAAAAGACATAGCCATTTCTTGCAATAAATTCGAAGTAGTTCATACTTAAAATATACTACAGGTGTTATGAATATTTCTTCTTCTTAAAAACAGCTTCTAAAAAAAATGAAAAATGATAACTGATAAATAGTATGATATTATAATTTATAAACATAGAAATAAGGAAAATCTCTAATGGAAGTAGAGATTAGTATGCTCCTCTTCTGATAAAAATATTATGAGGTGATATATGCAAATACTACTAAAAAATAGAAATGTTCTAATACTAATATTATTAGTATATTTACAAAATTAAATTTGTTAAAACAAATATTTTGCTTATTAAATTATTAGATATTAAAATAGAAAGTCGAACACAATTTGATGACATAGAAATGTAAAATAATAATGCAATAAATTTAATGCTTAAACTTTGATTACAATGAGTGCATAAATGTTTAATAATATTTTAAGTACAAATGGTTAATTGATAGTTATAGTGAACAGTGATTGATTTTATGATTGAATTTACTGAAAACGACTATACCAGTGTTTAATAATTAATACTGTTATTATAAAAATCATAATTATTAGATAATCTTAATGCCTGTGGTATGGAATAATTGATGAAATGATTTTAAGACACTCAATTTGTATAATTGATATTTTGAATTATTCTTGTATCAAAGACTTAAATTTATAAAAAATTTGTGTAGTTATTTTTAGTAAATTTTACTTTTCAAATTGATATATTATAAGAATATAAATAACATCCATAGTAGCAATTAATGTTATTAAATGTTTAAATAGACTATAATCATATATGCTTCTAATTGAAAAAATATATTTAAATGTGTTTCATTCTTTTTCATTTTAAACTTCATATTTGTAAAAGCCAATATACAACTTTGATGCATTATTAAATGTACATATATCACATTTTTAACAAAATTGTTTGCATATTTGTATTCATTTTCTCATTCCTAATTTTTGCATTTTTGTTGTTCTTTACTTCACAGAATTACCTGTCCCTGTACTGGGTGATTTGTCCGAGGTTACACTTTTGGCTCAAAGGCTGCACAAAAGTGGTAATCCTGCAAAACTGAATCTCACTTATTCGGATATATGTAATTTGGACACGATAGAAGTTAATTTGGTGCCTGAGAAAAAAGGAATTTTCTTAAAACATGTGGAATATCAAGTAACAAGCAAGGTAATACTTCTATGTTATATAACATCTGAAACAAAATATATTTGTTATATATTGAATTGCATTTTGGTACAGTATTTGAGTAAAATGGTAGAAACCTGTAAAATACCAAGGTATATGAAAAAATTCATCGAGTAAATGTAACAATAAATATTTTGTTTCTAAATGTCCAAAAAGTAATAAGCCTGAATAGGTTTGCTTCTCACTTAAAATATGTGTAACGATTATATGGTGGAATGACACATTAAAAGCAAATTTTATTTGCAGAGATTTAATTCTATCGTTTATAGACGTTACAATGACTTTGTATCGTTACACGAACTTCTTCTGGCAAGATTTCCATATAGGTTGATACCGAAGTTACCACCGAAGAAAATTGTTGGAGGTAAATTTTTACCACTTACATTATAATTCCTGTAATTCTAACACGAATATTATTTGAACAATATTGTTCTACTTTTTTTGTCATTATGCACTAATGAATACATTCATCTCAAGCACAACTGTAATTGCTTCGCGACCATATGCACGTACACACATGTAGATGTATGTGCTAATTTCTAGAGTGTATGACAGAGAGACTCTATCAATTTCAAGGCGTATAAAACAAAAAATTAATTTCATACAAGAAATAAAGCTGTCACATATGCATTCATGTAGGGTGTAAATCCACTCATGTACACGTGATGTCTTTTATTTTCCATATGAAATCCACGTATGTAATTTCGTCTTCTTTGAGTTCAGTATTAAAATAAATGAATACAGTATCGTGTTCATATCTTGTATTTGAATTATTCTTTTCAATTTTTCAACTATAATAGTTGTAACCCTCTTTAACAATATCACAACGGAGTAATTAAATTATATCTCGAAACACATTAAACAAATTGCACATCTAAGAAATACCCGAAGAGGATGAAATGTGACAATAAATAAGTAGTAATTGTCTTCATAAACTCAACTCATTAATGAACATCAAAATTGTTCATATTTAATATTTACGTATCAATCACAGTTGTTCATATTTAATATTTATGCATCAATCATAATTGTTCATATTTAATATTTATGCATCAATTATAATTGTTCATATTTAATATTTATGTGTCAATTAATAATTTCGATTACCACAATGTATATAAATTGCGACATTTTAATGACAGCGGATTCTCAGTTTCTGGAAGAAAGGAGGCGATCCCTTTTAAGATTTCTAACCGTGATCGCCCGCCATCCCGTGGTGAGCAAGGACCATATCGTGCAGTTTTTCTTCACGTACACCGGAGAGGAGACCCAACATAAAATTCGCGAGGTATTCAGGCGAATACCGGACGAATTTGCGACCTCGGAGTTATCCTCGAGAGCGAAGGAATTAGTGCCGCCGGAGACCTTAACTGAATTTGCGAACAGCCGGGACCAAATCAGAGTGATACTTCTTGGGATCTCTCGGTTGAAAAACATTGCTGATTGCCTAGCAATTAGATCGCACAGCTACGCAGTAGACATGGCGGAATTAGGCACGCAGTTAAGCAATTTAGCCTCGGAACCACATGGTACCACCACTTGGGCCAGTGGTGGTTCTACCGTTTGGCAAGAAATGAAAAAAGGTTTCCATATCATCTCGAAGTAAGTGTCATTGTGTTCTTGAAACACATGATCACACATACTCACACGTTTCAATCTTATTTCATTAAAAAGATAGGTTTTAAAACAATTTTTAAATCAGTAAAAGTATTCTTCTAATATAGGAATTTAACATTCTATAACATAAAAAGTACAATGTCCATAATCTTAAAAGTATAATTTATATCTATAATTTCAGAGAATTCAATATACTTTCCACGAGAGCTCTTCAGCAAGCGGTGAGAGAAGAAACTATGGTATGTGAAAGGTTGAACCTTCTTCTAGATGTCCTAGTAGCGCATAGAATACTATGCGAGAGGCACGAGCGTGGAGTTAGCGCTGATCACCAGCGCGCATTATCTACTATGTTATCCTTAAAGAAGCGGCAAATGCAAGGAGTGATTCGAGGCACTGATGTAAGTAAATCCTCTTTGACGTCTTCGAGGGACAGACGATGATTTAAAGCTTCAAGGAAGATATATTTATCCGGTGATTTAACTCGATTCATTGTTATCATCCGCGCTAGTTATTACGTGATTATTCTGAAATTACCCAAGGTCTTTTATGTTAATGAGAGAGGAAAAATGTAATATATAATTTCAAGTTTGTATCGTTTTACATAATCTTATCTGAATGAAAACAGTTCTATGTGCATTCGTAGCTGGAGCTACCAAAAATAAAGTCGATCCGTATTTACTCTTATCAATTAACAAGATATGTAAATATCTATAAGTAAACTATACAATAAGTAAACTTATTAGAATATTGAATTGTTACAAACATTTATATTAAGGAATGTTAACTTGTTTTATTTTGCACAGAGTGATACGGTTGAGTACTTGGAAAATAAGATGGTCGCTCAAGAATCGGTAATCGCCAATGTTGAACTACGAAATTGCTTCTCATTACATTGTTTACACATGGAGACACAACTCGTACATGCGCACTTAGAAATACTTGCTACAGTTCTACAAAGTCTTGTAAATGTGCAGATTCGAGGACATTCTGAGGTGAGGTTCCTTAAAATGCGATATTATATCTAAAATATTCTCATAATAATATTACATCTTTTGTGCTACCTGCAAATGTGACTTTGGTAAGTGCAGCATAGGTGTCTAATCTATGAACGTGCTCTTCTTCCATATTATGAACTCTTATTTATTTAGTGTGTTTGTATAATTAAAAGAAAATATTAATTCACTAGTGCCCAGATGCATTTCCTTGGGCATCAAATTTAGGAATGCTTTTCCCTGAAACTATGATTTGTATCTACAAGGGTTTTTTTCTCCAGAAAACGATTATTTTATTATTTTTTATACGTAGAGATTACAGTGTAGAACAATTTATGCATTAATAATTTTTAGTAATTATAGTGGGATACGAACAAGTAATAATTAAATTTACAGCTTTCATATTAAACACATTACAGCTTGCCGAGGTGTGGAAGTTAATAGAACCAACGATTATGAAATGTTTACCAGAGAAATCAACGACTGGCTCAAATGGAATTTCATAGCGAAGAGAATGCGTTTCGAATCGAATGCTTACCGGCTACATAAATTAGACTTTTAGATAGATCTTGAAGTAATGTACAAGGTAAGACTCGTTATAATATGATGGTTGTTAGAAAGGAAAGACTTACAAAGTGATTTTAATATATGACTTCAAAACATTCGTATTGAAATAAGAAAACATCGAATATATCCGAACACGATATTAAATATATTACATGTACGTAATCGTAATAAATGCTGATAATTTTCTAAAGTCAGGTGCAATAAATATTACCTACACTAAAGTAGTACGTGTAGACACAGGATACTGTATATGCTATTGTACCACGAACATATACAATTTAAAGACTTTTAAGGCATTCCTTGTTGTGTACTTAATATATTTTATGAGCTGATTGGTACTCGCGTACCGGATGAATATATCATGTTGTATATATATATAATAAGTTACACTATCTTTTGTAAAGTAATTGCACAATACATAAAAAAATATCTGTATAAAAACTGCAATACAATTGTAAATAATTTGTTTACCAAGATACTATGTTTTTATATGAATCAGAAGTCTGAAAAGTGTTAACATAATTTCCATATGCCATGTTGATCGTGGATACTTTGAATATTTTATATACATTTATATATGATACACGATTTTGTATAATAATAACAAAATATATGTTGTTATTATATAATCTTACTTATTTACTCCTGCATTCCCATTAAAATCAATTATTTATTAGATAAGTTTATGATTTTTGTATTATTGTTATTTGTTAAATCGATGAAAAAGAGTATTTATAAATTATAACAGAACTAAATATACAGTGAGTAATGAGATATGGAACAGAAAAAACGATTCTAAACTTTTTTCTTAATCCTGACATTGTCAGTTTTCAATCTGCAAAATATTGAAATTTCAAATTTGTTAATTTACAAATAGTGAAATTAACTAAATGCTCATCGCCACCGTAGCAAAAGGATTATTGTTACTACTAAATGGTAAAATCGAATAATATGATAGGTTATTTAAAAGAAATTGTATTCACTATTTGAAATGTACCTTTTATTATTAAATAATATATGTAAGTTACATAAAATTATTACTTAAATTATTTAAATTCTCTAAACATGTTGGGTAAACCATGAAACTTAATTACTTTAATTATTCCTATTATTTTTAAAGTTACGTTTCATGCTTAACCCTGTATATAACAAAAAATATATTTGTCACCTTAATCTGAATGCGTATAGTTTGTTTCCGATTTTAAGGTGTATTGTAGTAACATGTATGTACCTTTCTTCTTCGTGATCAGCCAAGAATTGATTTAGTTTTGTAGTTAAATTGTATAAATGATTATTTAAACTTGCTACTTCATTACCAAGGCACCACAGGAAACTAACATGATAAGATGAATCCTACACACACAAATTTATAAAAATTGTTAATGTAATGAAACTATAAATTTTTAACTAAAACAACTCGCAAATCAGTTTAAAAATTACGAAAATGGAAGCTGTTTTTCAGTAAAGTAATATACACAAAAATACTATTATATTTTTCAAATAGACTCAATAAATATTTTGTACAAGTAATAAGTATTACTTACTTCATAAAAAGGTGGTAACTGATATTCAGCCAGAATATTATTAAGATTTTGTATAAAGTTAGTAAGGATTCCTTTTGACTCAAAACATTCTATTCCAAGGAATGTGCGTGTTGTTTCTTCATTAGTATATGCTCGTATATTCAGAAGTTCCAAATTAAATTGATCCGTTTGTTCACATAATTTCTTTACTTCCTCTACGAAGGATTCAATCCAATGAAACTTCAAAATTAAAGTTCTTGTTACACTAATATGAAACTGGTCTGAAAATATGTTACACTTAACTGGTACTTCTGCCAACAGTGAAAACATCCATGATATCATAGTATCACTGGGTTCATCTGAAATTTTAAATTGCTAGTTTTTTTATTTGTATAACTTACATACTAATGTTTGCTTGACTTTACTAACAATTAATATAGGCTAATGTAGCCCAGTTACCACGTTCGTGTTTAAAATGTCTTGTTCGTCCCTCATGTTGAAGTGGATCATCATCAACTTCTTCATGATGTGGTACACCTTTCCACGATGCTATACATACAGGTAAAGGTAGACTAAAATATAAAAATTATAAACCAAATTAACAACATATAAAACAGTTTACCTTCAATTTGAAAATAAATTATGGTTAAATATTTCAGAAATAAATTATAAAATTTCAAAGTGAACGTAATTTGAAGATTTAATAATATAATAAACAAATTATGTACAGCACTTTTTATAAGCAGATAATACATGAGAACATAAATGTAATTTGAATATTATTAACAATTGGTATTAATACCTAAACTTTATAAAACCTTATTATTGAAAGTAAGATAGATACCGTTTAGAAACTTCGTTACATTTGTGGTTATCATTATTAACTTCGTCATCTTCAGAATCAGAAGTATACGTACGGAGTAAATTTAAACCCGACATCGTTCAGTTACAAATATTTACATTTATATTCTTTCATATTTTAAGGTTATATTTTGTAGTTAATAAACTTATTTTCCCGTTACAATTATTTCAATATTTTGCCGTATGAAAATAATTTTAATAATATTTAATTTCAAATTAAAATTTAGGCTTGTAAAGAATCTATTTCAATGACTTTTCAGCACTATCAAGAGGTTAAGTTACTGTCTGACGATAATCCGGTGAGTCTGACTCAAAAGCGCTCCATCCACATGACGTTAATATAATAAACAGATGGGAGTGCATCTATTATAATAATGCTATAATTAAAAATTTATGTACAAATAATATATTACAAAAGTAATAATAAATACAATTCAAATCTTATTATATTACAGTTGTACTTTAGTACTGATTCTGCAGTACTTATTGTACGATATTGTACTTAATATATCATGTCATATTAATCCTTCTAAGAAGCAATTTATTCACTAAAATCTTCTTCATCGCTAAAGTATTGATTTTTTTTATATCGTTTGCCAGATTTTTGAGTTGGTCGATTTTCTTCTTCATATCCTTTACCTGTTGATCTTTGACAGTTTTCATATTCTTTCTGCCTTTGCTAAAATACAAAATGTTATTGTGAAATATTCGAATTTTTATGTTGTAATTATTGCTACTAGAGCAATATAAAAGCTACAGTACCTCCAGTGCAATAGCAGCACTTAATGTCTCTACTTCCTCTTCCCAATTATCGTCACCTGATTCATCTTCGTTATTTCTATTAAAATCACTGGTTTGATAACTACTGCCAGACTTATGCTTCTTCCTTATTCTGGCTTTCTTTAATGGTGGATTTCTTGGGCCTAATGTATTACTACTACAATTATATGACAAGTGCCCTTCTTCTCCACATTCAAAACATTGAGATTTATCTGGATAATCCCTTCGACGTATAAATTCGGTACTACGTCCATTATCTACTGCTATAGAACTTTTGATTGTACGACCACCTATCTATTAAATCATAATTTATAAGAAACAGCTACAAATTATTATAATATAAAACACTGCAACTTACTTCTGTATTATTCAAATTTTTAGCACAAGAAAGAGCTTCTTCTGGAGTCAGAAATAAGACAAAAGCAACACCTCTGCTTCGTCTTGTAATTTTATTTTTCATTATTGTTACTCTGTAGACAAAGAAATGTCCCATTTGACTTAAAAATATTTAGATTGTTCTAATCTTAAACAAACAAAAACATTTTTATATAAACTATAATGTTTTATATTTAAATTTTATTATTAGTTAGGGATAATTAAAGAATTTTTTGTATTTCAAAATTTATTTTATATTTATAAAATGCTTTTATTACCTTCAGATACATTAATATTTTTAAAATAATACTTATAATTTCATAAAAAAAGTATAATATTAAATATACATAAAATATATAGCAAAAAGAACTAAATAATATAATAATGCATATAAATTGATAAATAACTACAATTTAAAAAATTTATAACTTACTTCACTATTTTTCCATAACTTTGTAAAAGTTGATGAAGGTCATTGTTTGTTAACGAGAAAGGCAAATTTGAAATATATACCGTTGATTTACTAGGTACTACACCACCACTCATTTTTATATTTTAAATAGTTATTACTATAAAAATATGAAATTTATGTAGCATACTCTGAAATGAAAATAAGATCCAGAATAATATGTATCACTTCATTAGCATTTCAGAATATTAACTTGCATATAAAAATATTTATATTGAATAATACATTTATATTTTAGCAACTATTTGTTACAATTATATGTTATTTTTACAAGAACGTATTTCTACCATTACATAAAATAAAATGTGACAAACGTTGGTTTATATAATACAAACACCTACCATACATCCTACATTAAAAATTGTTTTATATTTGCAAAACTTCAAACTTCACAACTATTTATAAACACATACGCCAAACATCGCGCATATCCACATTATAAATTATAAACTACTGTATAGCTACTATATTTCCGACACCGAAAAATAATACTCAGCTAACTTCAGTAGATTTTCCACCTCTTGATTGCTATTTGCCTTTTACAAATTCCTAGTGCATATCTACCTTTTCTAGGGAAAATGGCAGACAAGTGGAGGTCCCTTCCACCATAGTGATATTTATTATCAAGTATTATCCGCAATTCACAGGATTAAGTATGTAATGACTTCAAATTAATATTTTCTTCTGAATGCGCGTTGGTTCATTTTGTAGCAGTAAATTAACAATATTTTCCTGCAAAATAATTTATTTAAAATATTGAAAACATTGACAAGTTTTACATTTACGTACATTTTGAAATTCATATTTCCGCGCGCGATGATTGGAAATGGAACTTGGCGTCTTCTAGTGACCAAGCGCGGAATCGTCGAAATAGAAAATTACGTTTTTGCATAAAATAAAACATTTTTGCGTTTTGTTGGCGACCACAAAATGACCTATAATTGCGATAAAATCAGAAAACCAGCCTTATAATGGACTCTAAGCTTTATACTTGAAGATTTGAAAAATTGCATTTTATGTATCTGTAGGGTAAATGTACATAATTTGTCGGTGATGTAAATTCCTATTTTAACAATCTTTAATTAAAATCAGTTTGTAATTAACTGCATAACTTCAGTATTAAACTCTTTCTTTATTTAATTAGACATTCATTTTGTAAATAGTGAGTTAGTAACGAGCAATTACGCCGAGAGTATGTCATAATATTTGTGGTCTTGCAAATATAAAAACTAATTGATGTATACATTTATTTTAAAGTTATAAAGTTGTGTTAAAAAAAGTTAATTTAACTGATATAAATTTGAAACTAAATATTAATAGAAAATTAATTAAAAAAAACATGTCACAGACCTAAGAATGTTTAGCCATCTAGTGTCGAAAGGAGGAACTAACACAAATGCAAGTCGAGTTGTACTGAGCAAGTAAATCATTCTGTAACCTCAATAGAACTGAAATGCTATCGTTATCATGCGTTGTAAATGATAGAAGATAGTATTAAAAATATTCCATTTTGTGGATCTTAAAATCTTTAGCCATCTCGCGTTAGAAGGTGCGCAATAATCGAACTATATTTGCAAAACTATATCTTAATGAATATTGTTTTCATCCACTTATTCTGCAATAGTACCATTCAAATAGCAACAAAAAATTAGTTGATAATGTTTTGCAGGTGATAAGAAGACGGAGAAGGGAATTAGAGCAAAAATTACGCTTGTGATTTAGTACCATCAGTTTCCACCTTTCCCCGTTAGATGGCTAAGCATTTTTACGTTTGTGGCGACCACTTCTTCCGCGCAGCCTTTCCGCCTAAAAGTGCATTTCCGCTAATTTGTACGCGGTAAAATTATTACTTCCGGTTTCAGGATCATTTCTTTCCTCCCCGGAATACTCAAGTATTCTGTTCCGTGTTCTCGAGAAGTAAAGTCAGATTATGTAATTCACGCGCATTTTTGTCCATTATTTACCGTAGTTAAAGTATGTATATACTGTAAATTGTTGTTAGCGTTAAATAGGTAGTGGATTAAAGTAATATATAAGAATGTATTTTCACAATCGATAATAATCTGTAATAAAACGCGAATACTGAGTTTTTATCCGAGTCGGAAATATAGGAGTTCACTATTCCATAACCTCAGCTCCTATACGTTCATCTAATGCAATTTTTCGAATCTTCAATGATAACTTTTCTGGCTCAAAGACCACTTTTCTTACTATATCCCACCTGTAGAACAATATGCGTATCGTGCTATGCATATTAACTTCAAAATTCATGCAGAAGTGGGGCACGTCAAATTCTTTTAACTATTTAAATAAATTACTGTATTTAATATTTTGTTTACGTATTAAAATCTTGTTTACACATCGGTAAAGTTTCATTTTCTCGTTCATGCAATGACAGCTGTTGTAACAATTCATTATTATTTATGTGATAGAGGAGGTGAAATGTGAATTGTCGAAATCTTCGAAATAAACGTTTATTATATGTACAGATAATAAAAATATATAGTACTCGAATGAAATTTCGAATAGTCGACGTAGGTTGAACGGCTCTTCACAGTTGTTCTTCCGAATGGGACTCGAGACAGGTGAACTGTCGTTGCAATGGTTGAGTGGACGGTCTGGGGGAATCATTCCGGAAACTAGCACTCCTTGCCGGTGCAGTATGACTTCCGTTTGCTTTACGACGTACGCTGATGTAGGTCATGCACGTATTCATACGACGCAGTATAGAATGACCAGAACCATGGGGATCTGCAATATAGCAAACGTAATATATTCAAATACAGGTTGCCCTCCTACAACGCGGAATCTTATAACACGGTTTCGTTATAACTCGATTCATAAATTGCGGCAACCCTCCTATAACACGGCATCCTATAACACGGTTTCGCTCAAACACGATAAGAAAATTGCAAAAATCTTTGTACAACACTTAAGTCTAAATTGAAAATGAACTATGAAAAGAATTAGAGTGTCCCATAAGTTCTTTCCTTTTTTGATAGACATTCATACACAATATTTACAGTTTAAAGTTGATTCGTTGCATTAATTGTTTAGCTGTATCAACCTTCTCTGTTCCTCTATCCGATTTTGTGTCATATTACAAAAAGAAAGAAACTTATGTGACCTTAATATTTTGTAGCTCGATGAATTAAATAATCTCCAATAAATACACATCAGTGTATCAATAAATATATTCCTCAAATTATCTACGTTTAACTCATAATTTGAAATCCCAACCAGTTTCGGCAATGATTTGTATTCAAAAGGCGTCAAAAGACACCTTTTGGTTAAAATAGGTATACACAAAATCGTGGTAGAAATAGTGTTAAATGTAAAGTCATATAGATTATATTAAAAATCATATAGATTGATCAATTATCATATAGACATCTATATAGATTAAATTATAGATCATGTAGATTAAATGTGAAATTATATAGATTATATTAAAAATCATATAGATTGATCAATTATCATATAGAAATCTATATAGATTAAATTATAGATCATATAGATTAATCAATTATTATATTGAAATCTATATAGATTAAATTATAGATCATGTAGATTAAATGTGAAACCATATAGATTAATCAATTATCATATAAATCTATATAGATTAAATTATAGATCATATAGATTAAATGTGAAATCATATAGATTATATTAAAAATAATATAGATTAATCAATTATCATATAGAAATCTATATAGATTAAATTATAGATCATATAGATTAAATGTGAAATCATATAGATTATATTAAAAATCATATAGATTGATCAATTATCATATAGAAATCTATATAGATTAAATTACAGATCATATAGATTAAATAATAAACCATGTAGATGAAATTAGAAATCATATGAATTACCTTTGAAAGTATATAGATTAAATTAGAAATTATGTAAATTAAATTGTAAATTATATAGGTTTTTCGGCAACTGGCGGTACGAGCAAAAATGGTTCGATCCTACACGAAAATATAGAATAAAAATTTGTTATGCGATGCTTTATTTTCAGGAAAATCGGCTTTGAATGTTCACCAAGTATGCGTGCAGCTAATCATGTCTCGTTACAGCGAATCACACCGTAGATCACTGTCTCGACAGCTATTATCGTGTTTTAAGTTTGTTGTTACCGTGACGGAAAATTAAGAACACACAATGAGATAGCAAGTAATCATAAATTTTATTATCACAGAAATTGCTGAAAATTCCGCCCATTCTGTCGAATATGTGTACATGATTCCTCTCCTCGAATTAAATTTCTGTGAACATATTTTCTAACGTTCTCCGTTGTTTTAACGTATGAAAGGCTGCAATAATTATTTCTCTAAATATCTCGCAATTTATGACTTCTTCGGAGTACGCAATTAATTTAATGTGACTCCGTAAATAAAAGTCAAGCGGCGGGAAACACGATCTGCGAAAATTCAAAGTCGATTTTCGCGAAAAAAGACGATCGCACAAAAAATTGTTATCGCATATTTTCGATTTAATTTTTCACGCGCAATCATCCCATTTCTGTACCAGTTACTGAACATCTTGTACAAAGTAGAATGCTACATATTTTGTATGATAACGATGGGGTTCTATAATTATATTGGGCCGAAGCATAATCATCTGTCGTTTATATAAGCGCATCTTTTGTTAGTGAAAATTCGCTTTTCGTTTGCTTCCTCTTTAAAAAAATATTCAATGTTTAGTTGATAAAAATATACAGTCACGGACAAAATTAAGTGGACACTGTAGAAATGTAGACAAAATTGTTGTTTTATTACAATGTTTTAACTAAATTTTAAATTTAATTGAACAAGTTTTTCCTTTGCAAAAATGTCGGATGAGGCTTCATTTTTAAATTATTAAGGAAACACACCGCCCAATCAGAACCCGAGGATCGCACGCGCTTTATGTTCGATTGCGACCACGCCCAATTATAACTCAGGCCTACACTTCTGCCTCCGAGCGCGCGCGATTCTCGCGCTCTGATTGGTCGGTGTTTTTCGTTAATAATTTAAAAATGAAGCCCCATACGACATTTTTGCAAAGAAAAAAGTTGTCGAGAATAGCCCCACCTAACACCCCTTTCCGGCTCGTACCATAATTGTGGGACACCCTGTATACCGTTGATTTACTACACCACCACTCATTTTTGTATTTTAAATAGTTATTACTATAAAAGTTCATCCCGAGGGACTAACGTAGCATTTAACGTGTTAAACATAAAAGAATATTTTTGTAAAAAGGAGAGTAAACGAAAAGTGCGTCTACATAAACGGCGAATAATAATGTATCAACCCAATAGTATTTAATTAATAAGGTGGGATTACCTGTTAGGGGAACATCGATAGTGCTAGCATTGTAAGTATTATTATATCCTCTATTTTCTGTCCGAAGAATTCGATGCATTCCAGGTAAACGGCCGATGGCGGTTATAAATCCAGTACGAAATCTGGCGTTCATCCAGCAATAAATCACTGGATTGTAACAGGAGTGTGACATAGCCAACCAATGAAGGGCCATCCATATCAAAGGAAGTCCAGACCAATTGCTTAAAGCTTCGTTGTTATCTATTATTAACTGAAACCGAGGGCAATTAAGTTCTGTTTAATTAACGTCGAGTATGATTACCGATTACATCGACGATTAATACTAAGCCTACCGGCGTATAATGCAGCTTTATTTTCAAATTAAAAATATAGTTGAAATATTAATAAACGAACGATGAAACACGAATTAATGTACACATTAATTCCTCGTCTCGGTGAAAATCAATATGTTCAAAACAGCCTCCTTAAAATATTTTCTAACTTAAAATTAGAAACTTGTTAACACTAGATTTACGGACGTTTAATGACCATTTATGTCTGAATTGAAAATTAATTATAAAAATAAGTAAATAATGGATAATATATACATCGCATTATAGAAAGATTCTTTATCTCGATGAAGGTTAACATGCATTTTGACATAAACGTTTTAATCATTTTCGTAATCAAAAACAAAAAATGTAAGATCTGTCATTTTGACGGGTTCCGTAAATCTAGTGTTAAATTGTCATTTTGATCGCTTTGGTGGGTTTAGTGTTAAATTAAATATCCGAAGGAAAATTATAAGATACTAACTTTCGAGCACTTTCAAATAAGATTCGACCTTATCGTAGTTACACCTATATTCTTAACACTAGAAGTACCGGTATTAAATGCATGCTTACTTCAAAACTGAAAATAAAGTAGAAAAATAAATCAATAAATATTTCAGCATCACTTAACATATGCAGCCATTCATTAGCTCAATATAACATGATAGACATTTTGACAAAAGGACGGCAATAAAATTTTGTAATCAAAGATGCCAAACCTGAAACCAGTCATTTTGACTGGTTGGTAGTTCTAGTGTTAAATGCGCAATTATACGAATAATATTAAATATAAAAATATATAGAATAATGGTACGTATCGTTTCATTTGTTTGCATATTCGTAATTTAAAAATTTATTTGTATATTTCCAAATACCTTCGAATATTTATATTTTACGTATACAGCGTGTCCCGGGATTAAACGATCAAGATACACCAGCATGTTCTATGTGTAAAAATGAAAAAAGAATGTCATATAAACATAGGTCCGCAAATGCATAAAATAATTATAACAAAAATATGAAATCTGAAGTCAATAACGAGTTCCTTGTTGGCACATCAGAATGTAACAATAAGTATTTATAAAATCAATTTTTTCTATGTTCACTATTTGAAAGTGGAATACAATGATGCAGAAATCGAATTGTGTAATATCTGTACCTTTGAGACAAATGAGCGAATTATTATACAGGGTGTCTCGCAATAAGTGTAAGACCCGTAAAGGGGCTGTAGGGGAGGTGATTCTAAGTAACTTTTTCCTTTGCCAAAATGGCGTCTAAGCTCTCGTTTTCGAGTTATTAAGGAAAAATATCGACCAATCAGAGCGCACGAATAGCGCCCGCTCAGCCGCGAGAGCGAAGCCCCGAACATACGGCCAATCGCGGACGCGAACAAACAAGTTAGTATCGTGCTATGTTACGTCAAAGTTAAATCACGCATAATAATGTTCAGTTATTTATTTTTACTGAATAAGAGGTAAGACAATTTCATAAGCGATTTGGGGAATTTGGGTAATTGGGAATTTGGGTAATTGGGAATTTGGGTAATTGGGAATTTGGGTAATTGGGAATTTGGGTAATTGGGAATTTGGGTAATTGGGAATTTGGGTAATTGGGAATTTGGGTAATTGGGAATTTGGGTAATTGGGAATTTGGGTAATTGGGAATTTGGGTAATTGGGAATTTGGGTAATTGGGAATTTGGGTATTTGGGAATTTGGGTAATTGGGAATTTGGGTGTTTGGGAATTTGGGTAATTGGGAATTTGGGTAATTGGGTAATTGGGAATTTGGGTGTTTGGGAATTTGGGTATTTGGGAATTTGGGTATTTGGGAATTTGGGTATTTAGGAATTTGGGTAATTGGGAATTTGGGTGTTTGGGAATTTGGGTAATTGGGAATTTGGGTAATTGGGTAATTGGGAATTTGGGTGTTTGGGAATTTGGGTATTTGGGAATTTGGGTAATTGGGAATTTGGGTGTTTGGGAATTTGGGTAATTGGGAATTTGGGTAATTGGGTAATTGGGAATTTGGGTGTTTGGGAATTTGGGTATTTGGGAATTTGGGTATTTGGGAATTTGGGTATTTAGGAATTTGGGTAATTGGGAATTTGGGTGTTTGGGAATTTGGGTAATTGGGAATTTGGGTAATTGGGTAATTGGGAATTTGGGTGTTTGGGAATTTGGGTATTTGGGAATTTGGGTATTTGGGAATTTGGGAATTTGGGAATTTGGGTATTTAGGAATTTGGGTAATTGGGAATTTGGGTATTTGGGAATTTGAGTAATTAGGAATTTGGGAATTTGGGTAATTGGGAATTTAGGTAATGGGGAATTTTGGTAATTGGGAATTTGGGTAATTGGGAATTTGGGTATTTGGGAATTGGGAATTTGGGTAATTGGGAATTTGGGGAATTGCGAATTTGGGAATAATAATGTTCAGTTATTCATTTTGACTGATTAAGAGATAAAACAATTTTATGTGTGATTTAACTTTGACGTAACATAGCACGATACTAACTTGGTTGTTCGCGTCCACGATGGGCCGTATGTTCGAGGCTTCGCTCTTGCGGCTGAGCAGGCGCTATTCGCCCGCTCTGATTGGTCGGTGTTTTTCTTTAATAACTCGAAAACGAGAGCCTAGACCCGATTTTTGCAAAGGAAAAAGTTACTTATAACCACCTCCCCTACAACCCATTTACGGGTCTTACACTTATTACGAGACACCCTGTAGTATAGTATAGTATTATTGTAGTTCGATATCATATAAAATGGCAAGTGTACTTTCGAGCGAAGAATGTGCTACTTTGTTTACGATTTCTGTGATGGAAATTCTCAAAATTAAAGCGATATAGAAATGAAATTCGGAGAGTGATACATTCGGTTTTCTAACATGTCGAGTTTGCATTCATAATGACGGACTGAATCTTAAAATCGAAACATGAATTTCGCTTCAATCTAATGAAGTATGGTAACGGAGTGTCTACTATGTTTATATAACATTCTTTTCTTATTTTTACTCGTAGAAGATGTTGATTCTGCATATATGTTTATATGTACATACAGTCATGGACAAAATTAAGTGGACATTGCAGAAATGTAGAAAAATTTGTTGTTTTATTACAATGTTTCAAATAAATTTTAAATTTAGAACGTGAAGTGTTTTTGTAGACTTGAAAAAACATTTATTTAATATACAATTTATTTATTTAATGTAAATAATTGTGCAATAAAGTCTTGATTTATGGGCATTATTAGTTAAATTAAATTAATATTTTGTTATTTTTGATACCTGTCCACTTACTTTCGTCCACGACTGTATATGCCGATTTTATATCTTTGTGTGTACATACATATATGTATAATACTTGTATATAATTACTGCATATGTTTATATGTGCATACGTATAATTGTATATAATTGTTTTATATGTTTGGACAGAAGTATGTCACAAAATGACACGTACAAAATCTATTACCATCGGCATTTGATTTTCAAATAGACATTTGCTGCAAAATTATCTTAAATATAACTACATTGTTATTTTCAGCACCATTATAGAGATTTATTACGTGGATCCGAGAACATCGTTTATCCTTTAAAGGCATCAACGCGTAATTGTCTCTCTTAGCTATTAATTACTGTACGTGATTCATAACGAGGTTCCCTCTTCATTCTTTTCTCCTGCACAAGCAGTGAAAAATGCGAGGTAAAAGGGAAATTATATGTTTTTGCGTTATAACAAAATAAGAACGACAGAAGGTATTAAACGGAAGACTTCATTAACTCACAATAATAAATCTGCACCCTTTGGATCCATTAATATCAATTACAAATGCAAAGATTTCTTCTGTTTTATTATAAATAAAAAATTTACTGTTTTGTTGTGAATACAAAATTCCCTGCTTTATTATAAATAATAAATTTGATGTTTTTTTCATAAATATGAAACTTAACAAATTTGTTATGTTAGTTTTATCCCAAAATACAAAATATTTGGGAAATTGTCTGTTGAAATAATGAACGGGCGACAATTACATTTGCGTCGAACATTTATTCTGTATTTATTTATTTCCTCCCAATTTATCCTCCATTTGAACCGATTTGCGTCACATTTTTTCACTACCATTACGCAGTATACATTTTTTCATTACAGTTACACAGTTCACATTCTTTAATGGAATAAAATGTACCTGCAATTTGTACAAATTAAAATGAGAATGTACTTAATGAAACGCGAGGCGATTATTGTCGTAAAGTTATATATCTGCCGAAAAATTCGAATTTAAATTCGCTGCATTTTTTTTGGTTACAAAAACTAAAATATTTTTACGAAAGGAATCACTTACCATCAATATGTTGTATGGTAGCCAACAGATAGTGAATACTATTACGACAGTTACTATCATTTTCACCATCTGAAACAAACGGAATACAGCGAACAAAATTACCAGTCCCTATTGTTAATTGATTATTACGGATAGTTTTATGTTAATGTAAATTAATCAAAAGATTGTTTACTTCGTTTGTTTTCTCCACATTGCTGTATTAAAATATGTATCGAACAATATGAGTACATTTCCAGCTTCTTTTACAGAAATTTACGAATTCGTCAATATGCTAATTTAGAAATCAGGAATTTGGATATTAGAGAAATTATTTTATTCATTGACTTTTATTGTAAGTTTCTTGACTTTTATTAAAAGTCAAGTTTCTTGATTGTTATCAAATGCATTTATTGGTTTTTAGTGTCTTTTATATATTTCTATTAAATGCATTTACTGAATTTTATTGTCTTTTATCGCTTTTTATTGAATGCATTTATTGATATGTGTTGCTTTACATTGAACGCATTCATTGATTTTTATTCATTTCTGTTAAAAGCATTATTAAACGACTAATTAAAACTCGAAAGTTATTGGTGAAGCGTTAATTATCCATTTAAACGAATTAAACAAATTTCAGTTTTAAATAAATCAAAAACTTCTGAAATTCAAAATTGGAACAACTTGAAACTGCAACGAGTTAAAAAAATTATGAAAATGAACCGAATGTAAGATGATTCCAATGTGTACATAAAATACAGAAGATTCTAAAACGGAAGTGAATCAAAAAGATTGCGAAATTTCAGTTATGATGATCAATTGTTGCCATATTTATCTCGGTATATTCATGCGGATATTTCTTCCTAATAATAACCATTGAAAACAGAAAGAGGGAAAATATGAGAGAAACGTGAAACTGATCAAAAGACGAACGACACATAAGTTGAATTCGAAACTCCATATTTCTTTTTCTGTAGGGGAAATATGTGGGTTATTACAGTTGATATTTTGCGGTCTGCTTAATGCGAGTTTTATTCACTGCGCAACCAAATTCAATATGGCTGGAATATACAGTAGCGGACAAAAGTTTAAGGCTAAATGGAAAAAATAAATAATTGATTTACTGTTCATAAAAACTATAAATAGTGTTCTACTTTCGGTGTTAACTAATTAGACATTTATTTATACACTTATAAACAAAATTTCGTTTTAATATTTTGCTCAGTAGCCAAGTTACAAAAAAAGGAACGAAGTTCGTATAATATTTCGAATCAAATCATCGTCTTAAACTTTTGTACACTGTATGTATGTACAGTCGTGGACAAAATTAAGTGGACAGATATCATAAATAACAAAAGGTTAATTTAATTTAACTAATAATGCCTATAAATCAAAACTTTGTTGCACAATTATACAGGGTGTCCCAAAAGTGTTGAAGGAGCTGGAAATGGGAGGTAAGTGGGGTCATTCTGAATAACTTTTCCATTTGCAAAAATGTCGTATGGGGCTTCATTTTTAAATTATTAACGAAAGACACCGACCAATCGGAGTGCGAGAATCGCGCGCGCTCGGAAGCAGAAGTGTAGGCCCGAGTTATAATTGGCCGTGGACGCGATCGAATCGTGTGGCGCGCTATTCACACGTTCTGATTGGTCGGTGTTTTTCGTTAATAATTTAAAAATGAAGCCTTATACGACATTTTTGTAAATGAAAAAGTTGTTCAGAATGACCCCACCTACCTCCCATTTCCGGCTCCTTCGACACTTTTGGGACACCCTGTATACATTAAATATATAAATTGTATATTAAATAAATGTTTTTTTCAAGTCTACAGAAACACTTCACGTTCTAAATTGAAAATTTATTTAAAACATTGTAACAAAACGGAAAATATTTTTACATATCTGCAATGTTAACTTAATTATATCCATGACTGTACAATAACTTGGCCAGGCATCGTATGTTTACTCGGCTATTATCAATGTATATAATCGTACAGTTCCATTTGCGACTATTAAAAATAATTACTAATATACCAATAACATATCTTAACGCCTAAGCCGAAGGTAGAGTAGTACTTATAAATTCCGATGACAGGGAAAGACGCCCATTCGAACGTAGTGTTTTTGGGACGACATTAGTAAAACTGATACTGCAAGAAATTGGACCATAACAAATCATACGGAAAGCTATAAGCTAAGTCATAAAAATGTAATTTACTTCTATTTCATTGAAACTATATGTCGGGGTATCATTATAGTACCATTTCTACGTGATTAAACTTCGTGATGTTTTAATAGTCACCTTAGATAAGAGTGCCATTGGATGATCAGACGAATACGTACAGTCGTGGACAAAATTAAGTGGACAGATATCATAAATAACAAAAGGTTAATTTAATTCAACTAATAATGCCTATAAATCAAAACTTTATTGCACAATTATGTGCATTAAATAAATGTTTTTCAAATCTACAAAAAAATTTCACGCTCTAAATTTAAATTTATTTAAAACATTCTTCTTCTTCTTCTTCATTAGAGTTACATTGTAATAAAACAAAAAATTGTTTTACATTTCTACAATGTCCACTTAATTTTGTCCATGACTGTAGATCAATACATGCTCTGCGTGTTTCAGAGTTTTCGATATTTCATTCAACTATTTATGGATTATATTTCTTACTTTGGGAATTATTGGGAACAGGGTATCGATAGTCTATGTTGATGAGTTCTAAAATTTTGAATTTGTGGATATGAAGATATTGGATTTCGGAAATTTGAATTCGTCAGTGTGAAAATATTTGGTTCTTGTGATTTAAATTGGGGATACGAAAATATTGATTTTGGAAATTTTAAAAGATTGTATTTCGGTAATTTTAGTTTGGGGGACATGGCAATAGTGAATGTGGGAAATTTGAGCTTGGAGATGCGAAAATATCCAGTTTTGGGAACTTGAGAATTAGGATTTTCAAAATTTGGAGTTGGGTATTTAAAGATCTTAGGATTTGCAAATTTTGGAATTCGGGAGTTCGAGAAATTGGTCATATTCCAACATTTTTTAATTTTTTAATTTAAGTGTTTATGATTACAGAAATTTGCAATAAAAAACTTGTAAAATTAGGTATTTGAAACTTTCCAAATTTAGAGTCCGAAAACTTGATATTTTTAGAATTTGGAAAGCGGAAAATGAAATTTCGAAAAGAAAAGAAAAATGAAATGAATGAAAAGTTGGTACTGTCAAAATTAGCGAAGTCAGTTTTAAAAATGTATGTATCTGAAATTCTTAATATTTTACTTATCCAAATACAATTTTACAATTTTCATCTAAATGTTCATAACAACGTCTCATAATGCAAGATCTTAACAGACACCGATATAATTAAAAAATAAAAAACATACAAAGATTTGTTAGGATTTCAACAAAATTTTAAGTTAGTGTCTGAATTGTGAACCGCCCTGTAGTTACAATACCTAGTTCAGTTCCTTGTTCTTCTCAATTTGGTAAATACAGTTAAAAGTAGAAGGTCATTTCTCCACTAGTTTAAAAGAAAACACAATGTGGATCTCTTGCAGTTAGTTCGTGGCAGTCAATCCAAAGTGTAAGTAAGTGTGTATAACAAATACATATTATCTGTGTTCTAAATACCGAACTACGTTGTTTTTTCTAGACTTAATTTTTGCTCGTTTTATTCATTTTTATTTAATTTTGAATACATGGAGTGCATTTAATAAAATTTCATTTTAAATACATAGAGTTGGTGGATTTTGGAAATTTATAGATTTGCAAGCTTGATGTATCGAGGTATAGGTTTGTCGAAGTTTTGGAAGTTGGGGATTTAAGATTTTAGGGTTTTTGAAGTTTCACAATTTGGGGATTTAAGATCCTTACAATATTTCGATTCGGGGACTTTCGGTATTGAAGAATTTAAGTGTTTAGAATATTGGCAATTTACGGATTTGGAGTTTTTGAAATTTTACAATTTGGGGATTAAGGATCCTTAAAATTATTCAATTCGGGAACTTTCGGTATTGCAGAATTTGAAGTACGTGGATATTTGACAATCTTGCCATTTGAATTTTCTGCAATTCGACAATTTTTGAATTTAGTGTTTTCAATATTTGGTAGTTTGGAGATTTACATATTTAAGAATTTGACAACTTGAAAATTGACAATCTGAAGACTTCCAACATTTCCTGACTGTTTAGGGATTAAAATATGAGAAAGTTCAAAAATTTTGCAAATCACAAATCCAAGAACCTAAGAAACGCAAGAACTCAAGAACCCAGAAACTCAGAAATCTAGAATCCTAAAAACCCAAGAATCTAAAAGCTTGAACACCCAGAATCCCAAAAACCCAAGAATGTAAAAATCTAATCGCTCGAAGTATCAAAAAGCTAAATATCCAAGAAGTTAAAAAATCTTGCATATTTATACACTTGAAAATACAACAATTTCTAAATTTAAAAATTGGCAAACTCCCAGACCATCTCTTCTCATCCGAAGGAAACCTACGTAGCACTTGAGAGCACGGGCTACAATATAATGCGCAAAGCTGCAATAAACGTGCATCTTCTAGTAAATTGACTATACCTGCAATAACTGATCCATAATGCAACTTAAACTGGCCTTCACTTTTACGAGGTTCTTACGAATTCGTTGAGGACATTACCTTGAAACCTTTCGCTTGTTCATCTCGTTACCTTCAAACACGATCACGTAGTAAACAATTTTATACCTACACTAGTGGAATTAATTCTGGACACTGAATAATAAAATTTCATGATTTTGGAGAATATGTATATTCTGCTTCGTTAAATTGATACCGTAATATTTTTATTGTAATCTATTGGGTTGTTCGGAAAGTCATTTCGTTCTTCCCCATCAGTCTCGCTTGTGAAAAATTCTTAGAATTTGGAAATCTGGGAACTTGAAACTTTCATAATTTGGAAATCTGAGAATTCGGATTTTTCAGAATTTGGAAAGTTGAGAATTCGGAATTTCCCAAATTTGGAAAGTTGAGGATTCGGAATTTTCAGAATTTGGAAATCTGAGAATTCGGAATTTTCCAAATTTGGAAATCTGAGAATTCGGATTTTTCCGAATTTGGAAATCTGAGAATTCGGATTTTCCTAATTTGGAAATCTGAGAATTCGGATTTTTCTGAATTTGGGAATCTGAGAATTCGGATTTTTCCGAATTTGGAAATCTGAGAATTCGGATTTTCCTAATTTGGAAATCTGAGAATTCGGATTTTTCTGAATTTGGGAATCTGAGAATTCGGATTTTTCCGAATTTGGAAATCTGATAATTCGGATTTTCCTAATTTGGAAATCTGAGAATTCGGATTTTTCCGAATTTGGGAATCTGAGAATTCGGATTTTTTAGAATTTGGAAAGTTGTGAATTCGGATTTTTCAGAATTTGGAAATCTGAGAATTGGAGAAAAATCAGTCTTGCTTCTAAATAATTCCGAATAATTTATGGTTGTTACCGTATTCGGCCAAATTTCGATGAAACTTTAACCGAACGAAATTTAATAAATATTAGCTTGGAAAAAATGGAATCGTAATGGCGTCGTGCGAAAGACGTGATAACATGATAAGAATGTTTTCGCGTCAACCAATTTGCGCTTCGACTGTGCGAATATTTATACCGACAATTTTATCGTCGTGGAAATAATATTGACCTAATAAACGCGAGCGCGATACGTGTTTTACTAAATAATTCGCCTAGTTATTGCATTACAGTGATATAGTTCCCTATAATTACCATATATAAAGTTTGAATTAATGGTCCGACATTGAAAATCGTTATATATTTATCGAATACTCTATTATACAGAGAAGATGATGTATCGACTATGTATTATATAAAAAAGCCGATGTATCGATTACGTATTATACAAAAAAGGGGGTTGTATCGATTATCGAGTATGTATATATAATGCAAAAGAATTGAGGAGAAATAGTCCTCCAAGATGAAGTTTAACCTATATTTATTTTATGTCTTGCAATTTCTGCTACAGTCGATTGTTTTATCACCCGTTAAACAATGCATGTGACATAGACAGGAAGGAAAGTTAGAATTAAGAGGTAAGAATAGAAAACACTAACACCAAACGAGATAAACCAGAATAGTTTAGAAAGCAATGCGATGTGGATACAATGTTCAAGGTGCAAAAATGGATACACGTGGTTTGTGATATTTCCAGATGTTCTGACGATTGTACTATGACGATACATTATTATTAATTATACTGCACCTCTTTCAATTTGCGATAACTTTTGCTATCCAATAACAGGCATACTTCAGGTTCATTTATATAAAAACTATCAGCTCAATTTTCATTTAATTTCACAACATTGTTGCTTATTTTCTTTAATTTATATTCTAACAATTTGTATTTAATGTGAAATAAATTAACTTGAAAAATCATTCTCCTTGAATTATTTATAGAAACAGCCTTTCGTTTTTTTAAACACATGATTATCAGACATTTGTCTGATAATAAAAAAATTGTTTAATTTTTTGAAGAATATAGTAATAAATTAATAGAGCGAAACTGAAATAGTTTATTGAATGTGGAAAGTATGTCAAATGTTTTATTAAAGATGTAATTTATGTAAAATGAATGAATATGTTCTTAAATATTTTATTTAATAAATAAAATAAATTTATAAATTTATTTAATAAATTTTATAAATTTTATTTTATAAATTTATTTAATAAATTTTATAAATTTTATTTTATAAATTTATTTAATAAATAAAATATTTTATTTAATGCATATTTGATAGTTTGCTTTTTTATTAAAGAAAGTGAAATGAAATCTTTTAAGTAGTTAGGGCTTCTACAGGTCTTAACTCGGAGCTGCATTATTGGCATGAATTAATGAATTTTTGTTGAAAGTTTTAAGATCTATTAGTAAGTTACAACGCCCAATGACAGTCAATATGATTAAAGCAGTTACGGAATAATTTACATAGCTGTAGAATTATGGAAGTAGTTGGACGTCTCTATTGCATATTTAAATGCATCTTCTTCAACGTGTACGCTTTGATGTCCTTGACGTTTTTGTTGGAATACTTACAAGCAGAGTCTATTAATTTCATAAATAATTTATTTGCTGGAAATTTATAAATATCACATTCATGGATGTATAAACTGGATTGTTGGAGATTTTGAAATTTCAGATTTTTTAGTTGGAAGTTTATAGATTTACAGATGTTAAATTTAGAAATGCAGAAATTTAACAATTTAGTAATGTAAAAATTTAGATATTTAGCAATGCAAGGATTTAGAAATTTTAAAAATTAGAAATTTAGAAGAGAGGACAAATAAATAATTCACGTACTCAAGTTTAGAACTTGGAAATTTATAGAAAAAGAATTTGAAATTCAAAAAATGTTATTTTTGAAAAGTAAAAAATGTCCAAATTCAGAAATTTGGCGACTGGCAAATACGAAATTCAGAAACCTAGGAATTTGAAATATACAAATCAGAAACATCATCATAAATGTACAAAAACTAGCGAACAAAATGTCCAAACATAAAAAAACAGTAATACGTCAGTGGTGCAATACTAATGCAAAAATAAAACTTTTTTATTCTCCATTTTTTCTTATGAAGCTTTTATCAACATATTCGTGTCATTTTATGAATTTCGAAACATTTATTTATAATTCCGAACGTTTCGTTTATATAGCGGCTTTATTGCAGCAAGATTCTCGGAAAACAGATGAGTAGTGGCACGTCGGGTAACATCGTTAATCTTCGGTGCAGTTCGGATAATCAGGTAACACAATCTGGTATTCGAAATCGTAAATTTCTATGATAATTGTATCTGAATAAATTATTACGATAAAATTATGTTCCGAATAACGTCGCGAGTGGTTCGATTTTAATTAGAAACACGATGGGAAAACTTGTACGACATACAAAAAAAGTTAGTGACGCGTTAACATTGTAAAAAAAAGAATAAGTTTGATCTTTGCTGACTGCCGCAATCAGTGTCTCTTCCTTTTCACTAACTATCATCCTGTACGTTCGAAATTCATCATTTAAATCAGTGAATATATTCCAAATTATACCGTGTTCGATCTCGTTTTAATCAGAAAAGTGTAAAGAATCTATCGGTGAATGTTCGATAATATAAATATGCAGGATAAAAAATATCAGTATCTGCACTGACATTGTTCTGCGGATACACGTTTCCTTCCACGGTGAGAATCATTTCTTCGCTTACAGTGGGGTGCAAAAGTTTCCGGCCAGTGACATTTCGTACTCCAATTTATTTTAAAAAAAGATAATGATTTATAATTATTGTGAGATGTCATTATGAGATAGGAGAAACAAAATGATATAGTAAAAGAGTATTATTTATTTTTGTAAGTATATACACGGTGTCCCAAAAGTGTTGAAGGAGCCGGAAATGGGGGGTAGGTGGGGTCATTCTGAACAACTTTTTCATTTGCCAAAATGTCGTATGGGGCTTCATTTTTAAATTATTAACGAAAAACACCGACCAATCAGAGCGCGAGAATCGAGCGCGCTCGGAGGCAGAAGAGTAGGCCCGAGTTATAATTGGGCGTGGCGCGCGATTCTCGCGTGCTGATTGGTCGGTGTTTTTTGTTAATAATTTAAAAATGAAGCCCCGTACGACATTTTTGTAAATGAAAAAGTTGTTCAGAATGACTCCACCTACCCCCCATTTCCGGCTCCTTCAACACTTTTGGGACACCCTGTATAATGACCGGTTACATATGCCATATAATGGCACTGGCTAGAAACTTTTGCACGCCACTGTATATCGCTGTGATGACTTTCGCTTGTATCATGATTTTACCGTAATTGGATCACAATTCAATCTCTATTAACACGTTGACTGCCACATGGAAACAATTGAAAATTGCATTAGGTAGTATTTTCATTTTTAACAAATCTAACCAAATATTTTCACAGTACTTTGTTATATTTGTTTTCCATAATTCCAAGTACCCAATGCGAGTATTGTTAGTTAGAAAAGTGAACAAATTTGGAATAATATAGCTATTAAAACTGCACAGAAATTTGAGTGTCACCCATATGTGGGTGACATGGCACTCAAAGTGTTAAACAAACCATTGTCTTCTATTATCTAAATCTCCCTTAACGAGTAATAACACTATCACGATCCCGGTGACCGACAAACTTACACATCGTATAATCGAAATGCCTCGCGAGTCTCGCACCAAGATCACGAATTTTCTCCGAGACAAGGTGGAGGAATTTGTTGCGTAAAATTATTGGAAAATTCTTGTACGTGTTTCGGGGAAAAAGGAATTATAGTCTGCCCTTTCGGCGAGCGAGAGAAGTCGTTTATTCCGACAGGCGATAATTTTAATTGATATATTGTCCAGCTTATACCACGGAAACACGCACATTTTTTATTAACGAGTTCCCACGAGTATTCCCGTACACTTTTACGGGACATAAATTAGCCGAATGACTATACGTATTGACAAAAAATTAATGGAATATCGAGTGTCGCTTTTAATCTTTTCGACTCATTCCGGACGGTTTATGTATTCTGCAAGTGTTTACCATCGTACGTGCGAGATACTCTAATATTTCACGAAAAACACGAAACAAAGGAGGTATACTTCAATAAATATTTACGATTCGTCATTTCTCGTGTAGATATAATCTCGTTTTTGCTGTTAGTTGTTAGTTTGAATCGATTGTGGAGGAGCAACGTTGTCTTCCTGTTCGGGTAACTATTTTACTGATGGACTTTGAAACTGTTCACGTTAATTTGGTTTTGAAAGGATTCTTGCTTAGTAATGGAAATCGTGAAACATAGGATGACTCGTTTAAATATATCGTTGATTTTATTGGCGAACTTAGAAACTGTTGATGTTAATTTTGCTTTAAAAGGATTCTCATTCAGTAATGGAAATTGATCGATATACAGTGGCGTGCAAAAGTTTCCGGTCAGTGACATTTCGTGCTCCAATTTATTTTAAAAAAAGATTAACGTTTTTTAATTATTATGAGATGTCATTATGAGATATGGGAAACAAAATAATATTATTTATGTTTGTAAGTACAGTCGTGGACGAAATTAAGTGGACAGGTATCATATATAAGAAAATGCTAATTTAATTTAACTAATAATGCCTATAAATCAAAACTTTATTGCACAATTATATACGTTAGATAAATAAATTGTATATTAAATAAATGTTTTTTCAAGTCTACAAAAACATTTCACGTTCTAAATTTAAAATTTATTTAAAGCATTGTAATAGAACAAAAAATTTTGTTAAATTTCTACAGTGTCCACTTAATTTTGTCCATGACTGTACATATAATGACTGGTTACATGTGCCATATAATGGCATTGGCCGGGAACTTTTGCACGCCACTGTAAATTCTGTGATATACAGGGTGGTTTGTGTATAAGTAGCGAAAGATTTGTTAACAGAATGGAATTTCAAAATACATTGCATTTTTCTTAACAGAATAGGACTTTGAAAATTTTGTTTACAGTATTTTGGAATGCATACATACAATTTGTTTTTGCCGGATTGATCGATCGAAATTGGAAAGGTACAAACTTTAGGATTCGTGAGAATTTGGATATTCGTTAATTTGTTAACTTTATATTTCGATGATTTAGGAATTTGGTGATTCGGTGGGTTTAGAATGCGTAAATTTAAATAACCGATGAGTTGAATAGTTCAGATTTCGAAGATCCAAAAATTTGACAATTTTGTAATTTCCGAATCCGGATATGTAAAAATTTGAGAATTTGGTAACTTCAGAATACGAAAATTTAGGAATTTAGCAATTTGAAAACTTCTGAAAATGTGCTAATTTGATAATTTGAAAAATTGAAGCTTTTAAAATTTGAGAATTTGAAGTTTGAAAATTTAATAATTTGATGATTTGGAAAATTTTATAATTTAACAATTCAAAATTTTTAATATTTGAAAATTAGAAATTTGAAACTATGAATTTGGTTATTTTGCATGACATTTTCCAAAACTTAATTCCCTTTCGTTTAACACAACGGCCGCTCAAATGAAATAAAAAACAGAAAAAAGAAAGAGCACATATAATGAACAGTTGCGTAATTATCGGCTTTCGTAGAGTTATTAACAGTGTTTAAGCGTAATGGCATAATTAGTACTCAAGTGTCTCACAATTTATGGAGTTGCGTTTTTATGTTATCAGTAAAATACAAAGTAATGGATTTCATGGAATTAGCCACATTTCATACTTTATATAAGTAATATACACACGTCCGCTATTAAAGTATGTTAAACGTAATTATACCTTTTAAAAATTGTTAATTTAGCATAAATCGAATTTGAATGATTGCTATATCTTGATTACTGTTATCTGTGGCAACTATTACACTGTGAAAAGTTAAAATTGATTAAATAAATTAAAATAGGTAATGAATGAATATTTTCATAAAACGCACAAACCATTTCTGTAATTTAAGAGTTTAGAATCCATTATTTTGACAACTTTGTATATTTTAATGTTAAAAGAAGAAAAATTAAGAATAATTTTGATTATTAATAGTGTTATATAATGACTTCCAGTCAATAAATTATTTAAGCGTTATTATAATGTGCTTTAATACAGTTAACTCGCATTATATCGCCTGCATATCGACATAAAGTGAGATAAAGATAGATTAACGATCGATACCCATTGTAAATTGAAGATGATTTTTACAGGAATTATACAAATATTTTAAGAACGTTGTAGAATATTCAAATTACTTTTATAATTTCAAACAAAATATTTTGAATCATTTAAAGAATTTCAATAAAAACAGTATCCGTAGGGGAATGCTTTCCAAATATTTTCAAAATTTCGATAAAAAATTACAACTTGAACCAAATATTTTTAACATATTCAAAAAATTGTTAAACGCGATCAAATATTTTGTTCAAAATTATATAAATCTTCCTAATATTTTAAAATATTTTTAAAATTGTTTAGGAATTGTTAAATATTTTAAATGTTGTTAAAATATTCTTAATATTTTTAAAATATATCTTTTTTCAAACAAATATTATGAAAATATATTTTCAAAATGTCAAAAATTTTTTAAATATTTAAAACGTTCTTAAAATATTCTAAAAATATTTTATTTTAAACCCGATGTTTTTAAATATTTCGAAAATAATTTTAAAATATTTTTAAAATTTTGACAAACAACTAACTGATTAACTAGTATTTTCTGCGCTAACAATTCTTGCAATTGAAACTAAGAATAAATAGTAATTATTTCGATTTGTTCAAACTTTCATAACTTTATGGAAGCTTAATATGTGAACAGAATTATGTATAGCCTGCTAATTTGCACTATATTGGCCCCGTCATAGTTTTTTAATGTCATGATAACTTCTTCATAGCTATAAACGTGTAAAGAATCTACATCAGAAATAAAGTTTCGCATATATTACGAACTGATTCTTTTATAAAAGCGTTAGGAGAGCAATTGCAAGTCAATATTTCCACAACTAAATTGGACTTCAACCATGTACAAGTGTTGCCTTCTTCTCCTCGTAGCCGTTTGTGCTTCAACAGGTGAGTGCTTGTAACATAAATTGATTATTTAACAAATTATTTTAAATGTTAAAAAATCGATAAGAACATTATGAAGTGAAAGACGAATAGATAGATCATTTCATTGCATTTTATTACTTGGGCGCAAATTCACCAGCCATAATTAGATTTTCACTGAATTAATACAAACTATATTTCTCTACCACGAATGAAAGACACTATGCTGTCTAATTTCAATTTCTTACTAATCTAATTAACACTAGATTTACGGGCCCCGTAAAAATGACTGATCTTAGATTTCGTATTTTAAATTACGAAAATTAATAAGAAACTGCTATCATAATGTAAGTTATCCTTCGTCGAAATAAAGAATCATTGCATTCGTTAGTTTACGTATTATTCATTATTTACTTATTTTTAAACCTTAGTTTCAATTTAAATGTAAATTGTTATTAATCGTCCGTAAATCTAGCGTTAATATTTCCAGAAATTATCCATCACTCTGTTATTTTCAAACAATTATTAATATTTTCTATTTCTAAATCGCAGATACTTTATCCACTGATGAAAATTTGAGCTCCGTTTTCTTCCGCCTCCTCGATAGGTAATGAATTTCCTATAATTATATCGTAATTGCTATTTTATACTATACATATGATATATTATAACAATAAAGTGTATGGAATCTAAAAAGGTTTTGTTCGAAATCAGTTACTATTAATTAACTACAAATGAATATCTATATTTGCCTATATTATATTTATATTATTTATATAAATGTAAATATTTACATTTATATCAACTAACGAACTACAAATAAATAATTATATTTATTGTACTCCATCAAGTAAACGGTGCGAATGACGATAATGATAATAAAAATTTTGAAATTGATTATGAAGCATGATTTCATATCTGCTCGTGTAATTTAATTAATACGAAGACTTAATGGCGTATTGAAAAATAACGTTCTCAGTTTAAGTAATAATCTACCGATTTCAATTTATGTTAAATTTCTTGCAAGAATGTATGCCGAATGTTACAATGATAATTTGACGAATTCGAATAACACCAATTAGTTAAAAAATAATACAAAATGGATAGTGGGCACTCATCACGCCGCCTAACCTAATCGTTTGCTTTCTTTCAGAGGTGGCTCGTTTATGGATTTCAGTTTATCGAATGTAACGGAAATTGTACCCCATTTGAATTTAAGCAAAACGGCTATAATATATATTCATGGTTATGGGGAAAGTGTTGCTGATACTTCTGTAACACCTATTACAAATGGTAATTTTATAACCAATCTTTAAATTTCTCCCCATTTTATACTTAAATAGCGGAGCGTCATTTTTTATCATTATATAGGTGTACGTGTATTTAGAGTTTAAATTCGATTTTACACACGTTTTCATAGTTTTCTGCTATGTACTCTACCGTTAATTTAGATATTCTGCGTTTACTATGTGAAAGTGGCTCGTTTGAAAATTTGAGGGGACTAATTTTTAGCAATAATGCTAGCAAATTTGCGAATTTTTACGTTTTCAGATCTACAGAGTTCTATATTTTTAAACTTCCATACTTGAAAATTTTGTATGTACAAATCGACAAATTTAAAAATTTTTGACTTTCATAGAATGTTCTGAATCTAAACATTCAAGCTTCCAAATTTGGAAATTGCGGAATTCTTAAATTCTCAAATTTTAAAATCCCAAGCTTGCAAACGTAGACATTCTCACGTATCCAAAATTCTAAATTCCTAAATTTTGTAAATTCTTAAAATGTTACATCTTACAATAGCAAATTTTTAATTTTTCAAGGTTCAAAATTCGCAAATAACCATATTCACAAATTATAAAATTTCCAAATCCCAAAATACCTAAATTCTCTATTTTCAAAATTCTGAAATTCCTCGGTTTCCAAATTCCGATATTTAAAAATTCACAATTTACCAAATCCTGAAATCCTACATTCGTGGATTCCCAATTTCCAAATCACAAAATCCACAAAAACGATCAAAATTTCTGAAGTACCTATATCTCTAAGTATCTTCGAAACCATCCCAATCACCAAATCCACAAGATTCCCTAAATCCCCCAAATTCTCGTAATACCCAAATTTCTGAATCTGAAAAATCTCCAAAAGCCGCGAATCTCAAGATCCCTGTATCCGGAAATTCGCAGAACGCCAAAAATCCCCAGACTTCGAGGCTTCGAAATTCCAAGTCCCCAATTTTCCACTCCCCGAGTTATCATTGCGAAAATGGTACCCAAAGATGAACGATTTCCCCTAGTATGTACTTTTGCAAATTTAATGACGTCGTTGTTAAATCATTGCAGGTCTCCTAGAATATACAACGGAGAACATAATAGCGTTAGATTATAGAAAAATCGCTGGTTTGCAATATTTGTTTTCCGTGGAGCAAGTTCCATCTGTCGCTGTGGAAGTAGCTAAGAGTATAGAGAAAATGGTAGAAGCTGGTGTGAGAGCTGAAAGCATATATATTATTGGTCATTCGTTAGGTGCTCAGCTTGCTGGTTACATTGGTCGCAATCTAACATTTAATCTTACTAGAATAACAGGTAGGTAACTCCACTTTCAAGTTATTTAGTTGTTTGTTACACAATTTTATAATCAACTAAATATTAATCAATCTTATATTTATTATAGCATAATATTATAGCATAATAAATATAATGTATTATTATAATAAATGATTTATTATAGCATAATAAATATAATGTATTATTATAATAAATAATATTTATTATAACAAATATTATTTATTATTTACTCATAATAGATTATATTTATTATATTACTACTATTATTATTTAATTGGTTAAGCGTTCTTTATGGAGACTTTAGGCAGTGAATATGCAGAATGTGATAATATGGAGTACAGATTCTCTGAAACACAATAGAAATTTCAACAACAACACGATGATATAAATTTTACATAATTCTGTTGATGTCTCAGAAATGACCTTTTGAGAACATTGTTAATCATAAGTATTCAGAATCTGACTGAGTTTCCATTGGAGCGCATGTTTCTTTATTAAATATGTCAAATTTTAGTTCAATCGGACGATTGGATAATTAATTGACTAATGCAACCATTCGTTGCACGATTGACGAGTTAACGGAAAAATAATTAAAGAGAAAAGAAATAAAATGGTTAATGAGGATTTGAACTTGCACACAAACAATAGTATTGCTGTACTTTGCTAATATTTAGTAGTTTAATAACATGTAGCATCACTTCAAGTAAATGACAGAACTTCAACTTCAAATAACAACATAAAACTGTTAGAAATTTTAATATTACGTATCTTGTAAATTATTAACCTACACCTTTAGAATGCATAACATTTTTTAAATGTATTTTGAGAGGATTTTGGAGCATCCACTCCTGTGTCCGATTAAAATTCAGCAGTTCAAAGCTTCGAATATTAGTTATGCATTGCTCGTAACTTTTACAGGTTTAGATCCTGCTGGACCCCTTTACAACGTAGAAAATAGTCATTTGAGTGCTTCTGATGCCAAATTTGTGGACATTATACATACAGATGCCGGTACTTTAGGGATATTTTTCTCTACCGGCAGTGTGGATTTCCATCCAAACTATGGGACCAGACAACAACCGGGATGCTATGACGTACCACTACTTAATGGCAACGGTTTGTATTATTTATTTATTTTTCAAAACGTCAGAGCTGAGAAAAATTCTCCCGAAGATACTATTTTCCTAGAAAATTGTGATTCGTGTATCATATCAGCGTGGTAATAAATTCAATTGATACATAAATCAAGTACACATACAGTCATGGACAAACTTAAGTGGACACTGTAGAAATGTAAAAAAAAGTTTTTGTTTTATTACAATGTTTTAAATAAATTTAAATTTAGAACGTGAAATGTTTTTGTAGACTTGAAAAAACATTTATTTATTTAATGTATATAATTGTGCAACAAAGTTTTGATTTATAGGCATTATCAGTTAAATTAAATTAAAATTTTGTTATTTATGATGCCTGTCCACTTAATTTTGTCCACGACTGTACACTAGTGGAATCAATTTTGGACACTTTGAAATCTTTCCGTAAATTTCGCACTTTATCAAATTATTTAATATAGAATCGTTTATATTTTATATTCTAATCACTGTTTTCCAATTTTGGGGCGTAACTATAGAAATTATAGCTTACAATAAAAATATTATGGTATAAATTTAGCATATCAGAATATACAGTCGTGGACAAAATTAAGTGGACAGGTATCATAAATAACAAAAGGGTAATTTAATTTAACTAATAATGCCTATAAATCAAAACTTTATTGCACAATTATGTGCATTAAATAAATGTTTTTTCAAGTCTACAAAAAAATTTCACGTTCTAAATTTAAAATTTATTTGAAACATTGTAATGAAAAAAAAATTTGTTTACATTTCTGCAATGTCCACTTAATTTTGTCCATGACTGTACATATTCTAGCCAAACATGAAACAGAGAATATTTTTATTCAAAGTGTCAAGAATTAATTCCATTAGTGTATATAAGTAACGAATAATTTAACAAGTTCTCTAAGTGGAATAACAATATTTTACTAAATAATAGTTATGGGTATCATTTTCGGAAAATCATTTCATTGGTTCAACTTTAGTTTTCTCACTGAAAAATAAGTTTTTTATGTTAGCTATTATTGTTGCAAAGTAATATTCGCTTTTTACAAATTTATTTATTGTATTTTGCCACATTGGATTACAGTGTGTAGTCATCGCAGATCTTGGGCGTTCTTCATAGAATCTCTCAAAAACAGAAATGCATTCGTAGCTGTTAAATGTTCGAACGCTCTAAAATTCATAAGTGGATTATGCAACAGAAATGAAAAGGCTATTATGGGTTACTATGTCTCACCCCAAACGTAAGTATTATCTTCTCAAATTCAAATACAAATTTGAACGAATAGGAGTTTGAATTAATACAGGGTGGCTGGAATGATCTGTTACTAAGTAAGTTCATACTGATGCATCTGTCGATCCGCTCAGGCAATCCATCTGAAAGTTGTCATATTTATAGTTCATTCAATTGTTTATATGCGTGCAGAAGCATTTTCGTATACTACATCTCAAAGTAAGGTTACAGTGATGGATTCGAAGCGTAATTCTGTAATTGCTTTATATTTAGCTGGAACATCAGTTCCAATTATCGTTCGTGAGCTCCAGCATTTGAATGTAATCTATTTAATGATTGAATGTAATGTATTTGGGCTGTTTTGGAGGCCAAGGTCAATGTAATGAAACATCGAAGTTTGGACGCTCGAAAAGCAGCACTTGTCCGGGAATGGAAGAAGATTCCACAATCTCGCGTACGGGCAGTGTGCGATTCATTCTTTCACCGTTTGAATGAAATTATTCGTGCAAAGGGAGGTTATATCGAGCAATGAGCATTAAATCATTTTCTTGAATGTTTCTCGACTATCTTTTTCCCTTGGATAAAACAAAATATTCAAAAGTGTATCTGCTGCAGCGGTTTGAAGTTGTAACAGTTCATTCCAGCCACCCTGTATATTCGATAACGTGTAGCGGCGACAATGATACATTTTTAATACTACCATTTGGTAGTATTATTTAGCAAAGCAATAAATGTAAATGTAACATTTATTTTAGTTAGATTACAGACATTTCAGCGTGTTTGTAATTCTGTTTACTTTGTGCATCCGAATTGTCTTCTATTAGTTGAAAATTGAATACTCCTATTGTTTAAACTTATGAACAACTAAATGACTATGAGTAATGATTTGTAATAATATTCAGAAATATGGTTTGATTTTTGTGTAACACTTGAACGAGCATTGTGATTTGTCTTGATATAATTTAAATATTTGCAATAGTAATAATTGATATAATATGTTTAACTGGTGCTACAATTTCGCGCTGTTATTTAATTGTTTCAAAATTTTGCTAAACATATCACAACAAAAATTATTGGCCAACTTTAATTTTAAGAGGAAAGTGTATTTATTATTCGAAAAAAATTATACAATCAAAGGAAAGATCATAAATCTTCGCGCTACTAATTAACTTGAGATTTTCTTTGTTAATACTAGAATAACACTAGAGAAAATATTTCTCCAAAGTGCAATTTCTTGCAAAGTTGTAATTTCTTTGAACATTAATTTTTTCAAAAACTCTCCGGTCTTTGTGTTTATTGTTTATTCCCGCATTTACTGTTATAAACAACGATGAATCAATATTTTAATTATTGCTTTATTTTTTTCAGGAGAGGTATATATTACCTTCGAACAGGTTCGCGAGAGCCTTATGGTTTAGGACCCGCAGGGGCGGTGTCATTCGGCGGATAATTGTGAATGAAATCTATTATATATGTATATGTATATATCATTATTAAAAAGTAAATATATTGTATATGTTCATTAAGACATAAATGAAGAATTGTTCTACTTTCAAATAATGTTACTTTTACAAAATTATAATATTATACAATTTCTTCAATCGTGATGTTGGCCAATCAAGAACAAATAAATAATTGTTAAATCGAATATTGAAATATTTATTGAAAAGATCTAACCTTAATCTAGTTTAACTGCAATCGCCTATTAGACCGTTCATATCAATCTGGAACGATAAACTTGACATCACATTTAAATTATATTGAAATCAAATTGGCTCCACGGTTTAAATATAATTTCTCGTTTATACTTTCCGTGGGTATCTCGCAACACGCACAACATAAAGTTCAAAGATTGTACGTGGATAAAAGCACTTCTGTTTTCAATAGGGCGAGAGGAAATGAAATATCGATACCTCTTTCAGATATTACACATTCTGGTTTAATATTAGAAGGTGCCATTTTATTGAAATTCCTATGATCTGCGTATTCGTTGGATCTATGGTTTATTTTTATCTGTAAATATTTCTAACTTTTGTTAGTTGTATTATAGTGAAAAAATATTTTTTGAAGTTTTCCCTTAATGCAGCCCCTTTATGGTTGTTGCCAAATATAGCGAAAGTGGAATCTCAGAATTGTGTAAACGATCAGTAACCATTTATCTTTTATTATAGTTTTGGATAGAGAGAAGAGTATCTTGGGTTTGTGAGAAGTAGATGAGGTATATTTTAGTAGAACAGAGAAACGATTTTGAAAAGAAGATAAATTTTGATAATTATGTATTTTCAAACTGTCAATTATTTAAATTTTCAACTTTCTGAATTTTTGTATTGTTAAATTGTTAAATATTCAAATTTCTAAATTCCCAACATCGAGTTTTTTAAGTTTTAAAAAACCAAATCCTTAAATCCCTAAATCTGACAAATACTTAAATGATGAAATTCTTAAAATTCTAAAGTCCTGAATTCTCAAACTCATAAAACACTAAATTCTCAAATTCACAGATTCCTAAATTCCGAAATTCACAAATTTCTAAATTACAAAATCTTCAAATTGTAAAATTTAAAAATTCTTGGGTCTCCACGATCGCAAGTTCTCAAATTTCAAAATCCAAATCCAAGAATTTTCAAATGACCAAACGTTCAAATTTTCAAGTTCCTAAAATTCCAAGTACCAAAATCCCAAAAACCTTAAATTCCTAAATTCACGAGTTTCTAAGTTCCTAACTCTTCGCATTTCCAAATTTAATAATTCCCAGATCCAAAAGTTCTTGATGATCAAATTTCTAAACTTTCAAGCCCTCAAATCTTCAAATATCAAAATCCTGAAATTTCCAAATGTAAAAATTTCTAAATTTTCAAATATCAAAATCCTGACATTTCCAAATATCAGAATTTCTAAATTTTCAGATATCAAAATCCTGAAATTTCCAAATATACAAATTTCTAAACTTTCAAATATCAAAATCCTGACATTTCCAAATATCAAAATTTCTAAATTTTCAAATATCAAAATCGTGAAATTTCCAAATATAAGAATTTCTAAATTTAAAAATATTTTACGCCAAACAAAAATACTATCCCGCTGAGTAATATTTAAATTTTTAATTAATTAATAATCAAAAGAGTACAAAAAACCGTGTTGCTTAGTTTCTGTGTTTACATCTACATTTTTAAACTTCATGTTTATTCTTCATATTAATTCTTCAAAAAGCAAATTTTTGTAACAAACATTAACTGTTCTACAAATGTAATTATTAAAATTAAATTATTTGATCGTGATATTTTGCCGAATAATTAAGTGAAAATATAGAGGTAGCTCTTTCATTTCTCGTTCTACAAGTTTGTCACGTAGTAAGAGCTCTATCTTTTGTTACTTCTGAGCTTGATGACCATCGGAATTCTACTTTCAGCAAGTATTTTACAGTAACTGTTCTCCAAATTGCCAAATGAAATTGCGTAGCATATCCCCCGGTTGTATTACGACCAGCTCGAGTCATTTATCATGGCAAGGAAATGGAATGGCACGCTATATTGCAGGATAAAGTCGATTGAACGTGTCTTTTCTCTCTCTTATTGCCACAAATTCTTTGCTACCCGCTGCACGTATCCTGGATGTATGTAATCACCAGAAATCATGAGAATTATACACGTAATTATTTAACGAACAAGAATGTTCTATATAACATTGCAAATTTTTATCATTGTCATTCTATGACACGAATGATAATTCAGAAAATATTTACATAAAACGAATATATTACATTCTATGTTATATTATATATAAATTTATATTTTGGTATAGTTTATATAAACATATAAGATAAAGGAGAGTATGGTAATAAACTTACAAATGTTTAAAATTGAACATTTGTCTAAACTTGTACACTTGGCACGTTTTTAATTTGAAAATAAATAACTAAAAAAACAAATACGTAAATTTATTAAATCGCAAATTTAGGAGCTTGTAAATGAATAAATTAATAAATGCGCAAATAAACTTGTAAATGAATAAATAAATGATATATATATGAGTAAATTTGTACACTTTTTAAATATCGGACATGTACGTGCATATGTGAATATGTAAACATATGTGAACTTGTAAATAATACACCATGAAACTGGGAAAAAATAGAAAGCTAGAAATCTGAAAAATTCAAAATTCGAAAGTTTATTAACTTAGTGAACTTTCTAAAATAGTAATATCTAAAACCCGTGATGAATTTTCAAATTCCAGAAGCAAACTGTGTACACAGAAAGCATATACATGAATATATATAAAGAATGTCCGCGTAAAGTGCCTTTTAAACTCTCAAGACTTTAACTCGAGCTATATTTCTGTTCAGTGAAAAAAGGAAAGTGTCGAATGAAAACAAGGTTTGCTCGGGACACCGTATCTTTTGGCTTAATTTCAGAAAGTACCATTTTATCATCGCTTCTCTGTTAACGTATGCGTTTGACGTAAGTGCAAACTTTTCTCCGCAGTCGCTTCAGATTTAATCAGATTACTCTCGGAAAGTGTTTTTCGAAGAATTCTCATAATGTTCCATGTATGGATACTTTTTCTCGCGTTTTTCACCGAGCCTTCCGTGTCGTATAAACTAGCGCTTCTCAACCTTTCTACGGATGTGTTGAATGCAAAATGGAAACGCCTCGTTGAAAATGGACAAAGTGTATTTCATGAACAAAAATTTTATAGAAAATACGTCGCATAATTGGATCGAGTCATATGTTCAATTTGATAAGAATTCACTGTTAAGCGGTTAACGTTTATTTTTCTGCTTTTTTTCCAACGCAACAAATAATTCATAATGAACTCCTTTTCAACGAAATTGTATATTTTTTTACTAGTACCAATTTTTCGGAATATTCTGCGAAAAGAGCGTTAAGATAGAATTTTCAGACGAGTGATATTTCGTGCGATATCGCACGTTCTGATTTACTATATTAAAGTTTTAACAATTGCAAGAGATATCAAGAGGAATACACATTTTTCATACAAGTTTTGAACCACGCGAGAGACTTCTGTACTGAAGTTGCGCCATTTTTAAAATACATGCACAAAGTGCAGTCAGCTTTTTCCTCGCTCTGTAACGTGACGAACCGTGCTTTTAAAACTTCCTTTTAACAGTACGGACATCTGCTGAGAAATATACTGGGCGTAACTTTGACGAAATAAATCTTGTCCCTGTTTTTTAATATCCTCCGTGTTAGTTTTTAATACTTTTATATTTATATTCATTATTTTTATATTTATAATGTACTCTGCAGTATGTATTAGGTTGGGGAATAAGTTCGTAGCGTTTTTATATTTTATTTTATTTTACAACGAACTTTTTTGCTGTTTGTCAAAGTGTATAATATTCATTCGATAGAGCTCGTTTTGCTTTAAAAAACTCTGCTAATTGTCGAATACATAATTGATTAACACTAGATTTACCAGACTAGTCAAAATGACTTACAATTTCAATTCAAAATTCCTATTGCATGTGACATTTTTTTAAAGTAAATAAATACTTACTTTTTATTTAAAAGTAAATAAAGAATTGAAATTCCACCAAGCACTTTTTCTGAACACCAGTCAGAATGACTGATTTGGTAGAAATAGGTATACTCACATACCTGTTATTATATTATATATAATTATATACATATAATGTACCAGTATATTATATATACTGGTAAATCTTTTGTTTAAATAAGAGTCTTTGATAAAAACGCTACGAACTTATTCCCCAACCTAATAGAAAATACGATGATAATTTATAGCAATATGTTTGTGAACTATGGAATATACTAACTTACCTTCTTCTTTGATCGAGCCATTCGCTGATCTCTGGCATTGTCAGCTTCTCCTGGAGGTCTCTTACCCCATACCATAACAGCAATACTAGTATACGTGTACATCAGAACCATTATTGGTATCACATACTGGAGAACTAATAACGCGATAGAATAATAATACCTGTAACACAGAAGCACATGGGTAAATCACGATGTAGTAGCGAGCATCGTCTTTGCATGCAATTCAATAGACTCCAGATAGTAGTTTTCCTTGTAGTTTTCAATCTTACAATAAAGTATCATAATCGTAAAGAAAATCCGCCATCGTAAAGAAAAGAAGGCAAGTTGCTCGACAAGATATCAGGTTAGTTGCTTGGCAACTTGCTAAATAAGTTCGTAGATAAGTTGCTAGGCAAGTTACTAGATAAATTGCTAGGTGAGTTATCAGATACGTAGCTAAATATGTTACTGTACATTTTGCCAGACAGGTTGCTAAAGTTTGTTTTTTCAGTTGTTGAGTAGAATTAAATATTTACCATATAAAGTGATGAAAAGTACACCATTTTTAGTTGCAAGAATAATTTTGACCTTCAAAAAAAATAAGCGAGAAAATAAATAACGTTAATGGAGATAACTATTAAAGAAAGAAAGTGAAACAAGAAATGAAGTATAAGTTATAAATTTGAAGTACACGCCTTTTTTATTTATCGAATTTCGTTTATGAATTTCATTTGACATTTTTTTTGTTACTGTGTCTGTTTCTTTTCAATCGCATGATTCTATTCACTGTTTGGTACATCGTGGATTGCGTACTCGTTCTTAATGAGCCTCATTCATACTTTCGCAGATTTCGCACTTGTGCATCTCTTATTTCCTGCATCCGTAAATTATATTTCATTATTTTACATAGGGGAATAACGAAACTTAGAAAGTAAGAGATATGCTGTTTTAAACCCCTCCGTGATTTCTGCACCAGTTAATTTGTAAATACTATCTTGAAAAGTATTTAATTTTATAGTAGAAGGACTCATCTTTACTGGTATCCATGTGATTCACAGTTATTCGTAATATTTATTTAACGATGTAATTTGTTTAATTAAACAATTAAGTGGTTGTTTCGTAGCTAGTTAAATAGTTATTAGTTAGTTAGCTGAATAGTTACTTCCTATAACTGACATTCTAGTTAATTTTATGGACAGATGTTGAATTTTGAAAATAAATTTAAATAAATCATTTAATTGATTCTACTATATTATACATTTATAAACAGTTAAACAAATTAATGCACAAATTGATCAAATGAGTGGCAGTTTATATTATTGAGTTGCATATATTAATTAAAATTAACAACAGTCATTATTAATGAGGTATATGTATATATTCATAAAAATTAATAACAGATGTTAATGACTTCAAAGATTAAAGAAGATTAATAACAGTCATTGTCAATGGCTTGTATTAAAAATATTAATGTCAGTCATTATTAATGACTTTAACGTGTTAATAAATATCAACACCATTTATCATTAATGATTTGTATACATACATATATTAGAAATATAATAGAAGTTATTCAGTATTTAAAATTATCTAAAACATTATATCATAACATTACAGAACATCTCTACATTTATCAAATATATTTTATTCGGATTTAGGTGGATTTATTTATGTGTAGTCGACTTCTGACGCCATATAGCGTAAAAAGCGCGGCAAATTCAAACACGAATTCAAGCAACGTCCAGAACATTAAAATCGTACTTTGTTCGTGCACCAAGTATAAAATTTGTTATAAATGGATAAGTGTATTTATATTTATGAATTTATAGATAAGAAATCTATGCAAATATTACCTATTTTCTATCGTCGGCCACACTTCCTTGCATATATACTGATTGCATCTTTTATGTTGCATCGAAGGTTGAGACAGCTTCGAGACCACAGCAATCGGAAAAGATATCACCATAGCGAGCACCCAAACACCAAGAATCAAGAACTGTGCTTGTCGTTTGCTTAATCTTGGTTTCAGTGGCCACATGATAGCGATATAACGATCTATACTGATTGCGACTAGTGTGTATGCACTCGCTAGAACGGCCACTGCCTGGAAAAGAATTATATTATTCGTGTTATTTAGTTTTTATATTACTCTCCTATTTTTTTACTCGTATTTCGCCCATTTACACTGTGCATATGCGCTGCCCTTAATTCACGTATAACGAAAGTACAGTCGTGGACGAAATTAAGTGGACAGGTATCAGAAATACCAAAATGCTAATTTAATTTAACTAATAATGCCTATAAATCAAAACTTTATTGCACGTTATTTATATACGTTAGATAAATAAATTGTATATTAAATAAATATTTTTTCAAGTCTACAAAAACATTTCACGTTCTAAATTTAAAATTTATTTAAAGCATTGTAATAAAACAAAAAATTTTGTTACATTTCTACAGTGTCCACTTAATTTTGTCCATGACTGTATGTGTATATAAAATACGCTCATTCGTTAAAAAGCGGTTGAATTACGTTTCAGCGGTTAGTTGAATATTTTTTTTACGAAACCGCGTGGTTCATCCACACTGGTCGATGTATTATAACGTTCTGTGTGGATAATGTCAAAAATATATCTTGGAGGTTATTGGTATTTTATCATTATTTTTTAATAGCCTTTTATATAGAATAGACTGATGAGTGGTATCGCAGGAAATTGAGTGGTGCCATTAAATAATTTAAGTAAAATGGACATTTATATTTTCTTTATGTTTTTATTTACAAAATTTAGAAACTTATAAACACAACTAGGAACTTTGGAACGTTAGAAACTACGAAATGAAGATCTTTATAAATGTTAACATGTACAATTGAAGAAATGTAAACGTATTGAATTTACAAGTGTCTGAATATTGAATCTTTCAAATTTTGAAATTTAAAATGTGATTTAGAAATGTAGGAAATTTGAAATTCGTATCTTCGAGAATTTAGAAATACAGAGATGTAACAACAACGCATGAAAATCTTAATTTGTTTCCACAAAAATGAAAAATGTTCAAGTTTATAAATTTTATGATTTTTCAGCATGAAATCATTATAAGCACATAGCAAACATGTCCATAAAATATGCGACGAAGAAAAAAGTCTGCGATTATTTATTTTTATATAACAATGTTGCAGAAATACAGTAGGATAATTCTTACCGTAATTTTTTCTGTAATTCACGTTAGAATAATATAAAACAGTTAATATAAATTATCCACTTATGATCACGATCATGACGGTCTTCAATCATAGCACCATTAATATTTACTGGGAATTGCCCATATTCATATATTGACTTTACATACAAATTATAGGTAGTCCTCTGGGTTTCGTAATTAGCATGTGATTTTGCAAATGAAAGGCTTTTAGGGCACATATATCTACATCGTCTTTAACGGCGTGTTAAAGGGGGTAGATTCATTCACCATTGCTGTTTTCGGCATTTCAATATTCAATTTCCAAACAATTGATTCAACTTACTGCTTTTTTTAAAGACAAGTAATTTAATCTGTTATAAATTGTTCGGTTTTAAAATGAGTGAAGAAGACATGAAAGGAGATATGAAAAAAATGTTTTAAGAGCGATTGCTGAATTTCTCGGAGTATTTTAAAACTTGTACTTCGTGGTAGGTGCTCGATCAACGAAATATCTGGGTCATATGCAGGATATTTCGGTGGTTTCCAGGCCATCAACTCCGAGCTTCGCTGCGAACAATTGGAACGTGTCCGACGGCGAGGCTTTTCAGCCGCCATGTTGTGTTTCTGTTGCAGAACAACGCGAGACCATGTGTGGTTCATCGAACGCAAACAAAATTCGAGGAAACAGGATGGCAAGAGGTAGAATATCCTGAATGGTCTGATTATCATCTGGCTTCAAAGTGCACAGATAGGCAAGGATGAGGTGCAAGGACGTGTAAGAGATACAACATCCTTGGGAAATAACGAGAAACCATTTTCGTAACTTGAAAAATTGAAAGTTTTTACTTTTTAAATTCCACGAATAAAAATTTGTAATCTCCGTGAGCTGAAATTTTTTCAAATTTCGGTAATCTCGCACTTTGGAAATTTTAAAACTTGATACTATAGGAGGATGGTCAAAAAATGAATAGAGTGTTAATATTATCTAGTTTATTTTTCGAGTTGTGTCGCGTAAGACGTCTGTATTCTAACTGACTGCATTCGTCTCGGGGACGAAGAGTCAGGGCCCACTTAAGGGGGGATCCTGCTTTAGAAGGCTCAAAAAATCGATTTTTTTTTTACTGCTTAAATTTATTGTTAATGTATCTAAGAATATGTATCCAAAGTTATAGAGGCTAATTCACAATACTTTCAAAGATACAGCACTAAAAGAGCGTCCGAGCAACTGGAGCGCGCGCTCCTTCTCTCGGTCAAATGTACCTGAAAAGGTTCAATGGTCGTTCGAAACAATATTTTAAATTAGTAAAAGGACTGTGTATGTTAGGATGCATTCGAGCCCTCCTATATGTGCACGATGTGCCGTCTGAATTGTACGGGTTTCCTCATGAGGGAGGACGGCGGTTGCTCGCGGAAGTTTGGGTTTTCTCGAGTTTTTGTTTTTACGATTCTTCTAATTTAACGGGCGCGATTGCAACAAAACTAGACGACCAATCAAACCGGACCAAGGCTTGTTAGCTTCAGTTTTATATACTCTTCTATTTGAACTAAAAAGATTCACGAAAAATAATTCTAAACAATTTTTTTAGCAAGTGGAAACGACTTTTTTTTCCTAAAGAAGGCACATTTTTTTTCAAACAGGAGAAAATTTTACAATTCCACAATTTTTTGGGTTTTTCTTAGTTCATCTAGAGGAAAAATATATGAAAATTAAAATTCTCTTTGGTTTTTTACTTCAAACGAAAATTACGAACTGCATCTTTCCCGCCGATTGGAGACTACAATTCCAAGGTGTTGCACAAATGTGCATAAAACTCGGCTGCATTTGAATATTTTTCTTTAACAAAAATTTTGTTTTCATGTTCAAATATGTAATAACATTATCTAAAAAGTTGACTAGGCTTACTCTTTTCTTTCTGCCCTAAAAAAATTCCACCAAAAACGCTTTTTTTAGGCCTCCTAAAGCAGGATCCCCCCTTAAGGGTACGTGACTGTGTCAGGGTGGTCCGAATCGCCAAAACACTTCCCGTAACTCCACGAGGGCCTGGACTATCTCTAAAGTCACAAAAGGGACTTTCCAAAACCATAAATAAGCCTACAATACTTTGGAAATTTTTTTATTTTTTTTTTATTTAGTGGTTTATAGTCGCATCAACTACCAAGGTTATTAGCGACTCTTGACCAATTCACGAGGGTAAGATTATGCAGTCGAAATTTGCAGTTCAGTAAATTTGAAAATTGGTAAATTTCTAAATTATCAGATTTCTAAACTTTCTAAGAATTTATTTAAAATTTAACTTGGCACGATTTCATGCATATTTTATAATATCAAAATTAAGAAGTCTCAGGTTTTAAAACTCCTCAAATCTCCATATTTTTCCAGGTCTCTTCAAAAATGACATCGAGATATTTACTTTCATATTCGCTTCAGTATTTCGTATTTGCATCAATAAATTGGCGGATATTCAAAACGGTGTACATTTTACTACATTTTCGATTTATTTTTTCACGTAGAATTTTTTGTACCACCAGTTACCCAATATCCTGCGTCTGTCGATGCGGCATGCATTTCAATACCAAAATCCGCATATTCAACAAGCCAGTCAGATACTACAGCAGGAAATACATTCGGCGAACATGAGACCGTAGACAGGGGCATAATTTTGGGGGAAGCTCAAATTTCAACGACAGAAATTGCAGCCAGTGTTATGGAAACAAGGTTATACGAATTTACTGGAAAACTGGTGGATAATGTTCGCGAACGGTGTTTCGGCCAGCAACGACGGGATTCTGGATGCACCAACACTGAATTCGAAATGAAACGCGGAATCGAAACGGCGTATCGTTTCAACAAACCGTTGAAAACTAATCAGCTGCGTGTATCTTCGAACTAATTGCATCAATGTACATTGTGTACAATAAGTTTCCAGAATTTCTCATTTTCATATCCCAGAGTGCATGTATTGCAACTTTTTGTGTGTAACTAGGCAACATAGTATTCAGTTGTTATGTTAAATTTTATAATTTTGAAAATTTTTGTTTTCACTTCCTGTTCCGAAACTTTTACGTTCTTAATATTATAAATTTTTTAATGTTTACATACTTAAAATTCCCAAATTTTTATACTTTCAATTTTGTACATTTTTTAATTATTCAATTTTTAAATTTTCAGAATTCCATGTTACGGCGAGTAAAAATTTGAAAATTTTTAATTCTTGAAGTTTCAGGTTTGTGAATTTGCAAATTGTAAATTCCTACGTTTTCGAACCTTCAAATTTGCAAATTGTCAACTCCTAAACTTTTAAATTTGTATATTTCAAAATTCTTAGTTCCAAAGGTATAAAGTTGTAAATTTTAAAATTTTAATAAATTTAATTTATTATATTTTTTATGAATTTTATAAATTTCATCGATTCATATTTATAATTTAAAGATTTGAAAACTGATAGACTAGAAAACTTAAAATCTGCAAAGCTCGAAATTCTCTATATATTTTTCCAAATTTCCAACTTACCAGTTCGTTTAATTTGTGAATTATCAAATTATCAAATTATCAAACGTAAAAAAATATTATATTCGTAATTTTTAATTTTTAAATTTGAATATTCCAATGTTAAACCTAACCTAACCAAAAAATGTGTATAAAAGTTATCAATTTTGTTATCAATATTAATTTAGCACGAATTTGTAAAACAGTTGAGAATCACTGATCTAAATGCACAATATCAATGAAACTTCATTTCACTAAATTAATTGTGCTGACAGTAATGTCTGTTTAATTACATAGCCCACGTTCTAAGGTAAATACGGACACCATGAACAAGGAAATTTTAATGTATTTAACGAAGCACTTAAGCAGATAAGTAATTGCTTTCATTTGCAGCCTGTGAAATTACTAAGTCAATGTTTCTAAGCGATTTTTTGTCATGTGAATTATTTTTGTATCTATTTATTTCTAGTTTAAACTACAATTAACTTTTTTGTAATACTTATTTAAATTATAGCATTAGACATATTATTTATGTAAATTATTTTATTGCATATAATATTCACTTAGATTACATTATGAAATAAATTATTTACCAAAATTACATTACCGAATGCAATATTTATTTAAATTTCATTCCTAACAATATTACTTATCTAAATAATATAATTAAATATACAAGGTGTCCCAAAAGTGTTGAAGGAGCCGGAAATGGCAGGTAGGTGGGGTTATTCTGAACAACTTTTTCATTTGCAAAAATGTCGTATGGGGCTTCGTTTTTAAAATATTAATGAAACACACCGACCAATCAGAACGCGAGAATCGCGCGCCACGCGATTCGATCGCGCCACGGCCAATTATAACTCGGGCCTACACTTCTGCCTCCGAGCGCGCGCAATTCTCGCGCTCTGATTGGTCGGTGTTTTTCGTTAATAATTTAAAAATAAAGCCCGATACGACATTTTTGCAAATGAAAAAGTTGTTCAGAATGACCCCACCTGCCATTTCCGGCTCCTTCAACACTTTTGGGACATCCTGTATATTTTATTGAAATTCCAACTAGCCTATTGCAATAAAAAAATATTCGTTCAATTACTGCTAAAATATCAACAAATGAAAGAGCATTAACAAAATTGCGTTGATGATTTATTGTCAATTTATAAATACTTAAAACCTTGCACAGAAGAAGAATAGATATTTTAATAAATTAGTAATTCATTGTCACTTGTATAAGACGGTCTACTTATAAGTGGAATTGTCTTAAATTTTAACGACGTCTGATATTAATAGCCAGAAGAAATTGGTAACACCGTTATAAAAGTAAAAAGGTCAGACCACGCGTGAGAGACGTGCAATTTACTTTTGTTCCATAATGGCTATAGCTATCACGTGTGATAGACGTTATATCAGCCTCAGTGGTTAAATTTAAAGTACCAATTCCCTGCAAAAAATCGTTCGCGCTTTGATTAAAAAACACCATATACTCATAAGAACAAAAAAGTTGTACGTGAAGTTTATAGAATATGTTTTAAGTATGTGTAAAATGTCAACATTTTCAAGAAAATAGTGTCGAGTTTTTGTTTTTTAGAATTTTTTACTGCAGTGACAAACAGTATACATTTATCTGTATTTCATGATTACTGAATTAATTTATGAAACTTTGAAATACAACGTTATATCGTATACTAGAAATTGTTTCTTAAATTGGAGAAGTTGTTGAACTTGTAAATCTATGGATTATAAAATTTTGAAAAAATCTTTACATTGAAAATTCGCAAACTACTAGATTTTCGAACGTTAAGGTCGCATATACTTCAAATCACTATATTCTCGTGTTTCTAAATTGAAACATTCTTAAATTCTCTGACACTGCAAATCTTCTAACACTCGTGTTCTTGAATCAAAAAAGTTCTAAATTTCCAAACTTCAAAATTTCTGAATTCACAAATTTCTAAATCTTCAAATATCGAATTTCGTTTTTACAAATTTTCATACCTCAATTTTCCAATCCCAAAATCCTCAAATTCCCATGTCCTTATATCTCCAAATTACAAACATCCTAAATTCGTAAATTTCCAAACCCTAGTGTTACTAAATTCCCAAACTTCAAAAATCCCGAATTCATAGATTTCCACATTCTAAAATTTCGTAACTGTAAGATTTCCAAATTCCAAGTTTCCAAGTTTCCAAATATCTGAATCCCCAAATTTCCAAATCTCAACCTCCCCAAATTCCCAAATTCCAAAGTTTCCATATTTTCATACCTCAATTTTCCAACCCCAAAATCCTCAAATTCCCATGACCCTATATCTCCAAATTACAAAAATCCTAAATTCCTAAATTTCCAAACCCAAGTGTTACTAAATTCCCAAACTTCAAAAATCCCGAATTCATAGATTTCCACATTCTAAAATTTCGTAACTGTAAGATTTCCAAATTCCAAGTTTCCAAATATCTGAATCTACAAATTTCCAAATCTCAACCTCCCCAAATTCCCAAATTCCAAAGTTTCCATATTTTCATACCTCAATTTTCCAAATCCCAAAATCCTCAAATTCCTATGTGACCAATTTTTCAAATTTTTCAATGCAATTACTAATAAATTTCATCGGAACAAGTTATTACTTGAATTTCGATAATTTACCCAGTTCAAAATAAAGTGTTCCGTACAAAACCTTAATCTGCATTAAAATTTGAATATCTGTGAACGTAAATATATAGCCGACACAATTTGTTCTGTTAGAAATCAATAACAAAATGTATTGATGAACCAGAAATTTGAAACTACGTGTGATGTCGATGGGACAAATTATTTTAGATAAATTTTTCAAACAACTCTTAATCCTTTCGCTACATCGCGTTTGTGACAAAATGTAATCGCTTTGGAGCAAGGCGTGTCTCCAACGAGTTGACACTGACACGATATCGCATGATAGGAATTTTTATGCTCAAACTTTCAGATGAAGTATATTAAAATAATTTTAATTTTACATTTTTTTTAATGAACGAATTTTTGGCAATATATTTTAAGAAATTTTCAACCAAATGTCGAAGATTTCAAATAAAATTTATTACGGCAATTTTCATTTTATATTTACTTCAATGAACGAATTTTTGGCAACATATTTCAAGAAATTTTCAACCAAATGTCGAAGATTTCAAATGATATTTATTACAGTAATTTTCATTTTATATTTCTTCAATGAACGAATTTCTGTCAACATATTTTTAGAAATCTGTGATCAAATGTCGGAACTTGCAGACGAAGTTTATTAAAGTAATTTCAATTTTACATCTATTTATGTTAAGTAAGACAGTAATACCATAAATTTCGATTACCAGGAAATTTAATAACCGGTCTTTGCCGTTTCTCGAGCAACACCGCGAAAATTGTCGTCCCGTTTAATTTTCTCTTGCATCCGTCATCAGACTAATAACACGAAACAAAGTAGGGCATATAATTAATTGCTTTGTCGTCGATTTTCCTAAGCCCATCATTCTGCATTTTTTTCCATTTTCATTTTAACGTACTTCCGAGATTATTCCTATATTTAGCTACACTCGTCATTTTTTCTTTATAATACTTTTATTCAGGCGGTTTCATATTCTTGAATTTTTTTATCCGTAAATTTTTAAGACATTAAATTTGTGAACTCAAAAATTTTTAATTTATTTACAAAATTTCCCAAATTTCCAATATTCAACATTTTTAGATTTAATCATTTTTAAAATATAAAATTTCTAGATTTCTATCTTTCTAAATTCATAACCTCTCGAATTTTCTAGAAAATTTACAGTTTTTCAAAATTTTATATATTAACAATTTTTTGATTCAAAATTTTCAGTTTTCCAAATTATTGAATTAAAAAATTTTCAAATTTACAATTCCTTCAATTTCCAAAGCTGGCAAATTCTCAAATTTACAATTTTTTTATTTCCAAAGCAGACAAATTTTCTAGTTCACCATTCACTGAATATCAAAATTTTCACCGTTTGAAATTATAAAAGTTTCTAAATTATCGAAGTTTTACATTTATAAATCTTCACATTCCCAACTCACCAAATCGTAAAAGACCAAATGTTAAAAATTCCCAGAATCCCAAAATCCTAAAAAATCTCAAAACCCTAAAATTTGAAAAATATCCAAGTTCCCAAAATATTGAAATTTACAAAGTTCCACATTTCCAATTACCAAGTATTCAAATTTTTAAATTTGAAAATCCCATGTTCACTATACTTTAATTTCCGAAATTTAAAAATTTCCCGAGTATCTTCAAATTTGTACAAAATAGGTTTTCTCCGCGTTTAATGATTGTTTGAACATGTTTAAATGTTCAGAATGCATAAAAAGTCGTCCTATTCAGGAAAGTCTACAGAATCTTTTGATATATATTGATATTTTATATACATTGATATACATTTTGTATACACGGAATTTTAGTATCTTTTATAGTTACCTCATAAAATTGGTTTAAGTTTTGAAAATGTGCTGTTCTTTCAAAATCAAATTTCTCAAAATCTGTACGTGCTGTCGAAAAATCGGATTACAGACTCGTAATCAGCACAATGAACGGTATAATAATCACTGAACGGATTTCAGAAGGTCAAGTGGCTGTTGGACATTGTAATCGATCCCTTAAATTATTATCTTAAGTTTGGTATGCACGGTTCTCGTATGAACGAAACGTTTCCTTTCATTATTAAACAATGTATTAATATACCAAATTAATCAAACGATAGTTCGCATGAATTCTTATACACCGATCCTTAATTTATATTATAACTCTCTGTTATGTCCTTACTCACGAACTTCATAAATATAAATCGAATATGGAGGTCTAACGTGTTTTATATGCCGACGTGTCATCCCTTATAATATCGTGTCACACTCGTGACGCACGCCACAGTTCAAATGTTACAAGCCACACTCATATTTTCATTGCAACTAAATCTTCGTTTCAATTCCAATTAAAATCTACGCAATCAATAATCCCTAAATGTCAAATCTCCCTAACAATCATCCTCCTTTACACGTTTTGACATAGCAACAATAATCACTTAACCACGCATGACGCACTTGGCTAGAAAACTGTAGGTTACCCTGCCATCAATTTTTACAATATTAAAATTGATATACCAAGTTACTACGTCGGTTTTACATTCATTTCGTAACACATCCCGTCACAAATTACGATAATTTTCAACACTCCTAACTAGAAAATATTAAAAACGTTTAAGCAAGATTGATCATGTTCGAACTGGGAGTGCGTCACGTGTTATTAAAGCACAGCAAGGAGAGGTTAAATGCAATAAACGTACCTGCAAGTAACTGACCGTGGGACAAAGTTCTTGACCGAATGGCCAATACTGAAGTATCAAAATGCTGATGAAGCTCGGTGGAACGCAGAAGAGAGCTATCAGTATGTCCCCGAACGCGAGGTTGACGATGAAGAAATTCGTCACTGTCTTCATTCGAGGGCTGCTGTGCACGACGTAACAGACCAAACCGTTTCCGGTTAACGCAACCACAAATATGGCACTGTAGAAGAAGTAAATGATACCCTGGAACCAACTGGTCGAGAATACGCGGTACGTGCCCGTAAAATAGTCGCAACCCATCCCGTCCAAAAGACTCGTTATGTTCCATTCGGTGTCCTGTAGGTTTACCCAACTGTAATTCCCTTGGTTGCTCTTCATCGTGACGCGTCTCTGCAGAATAACCTGATCTGGAAGAACGTAAAAGGATAATACAGAATGTGGATGCAGTTCACCGAACAAAATCATCGAACTTTTATTCGGAGCCGTCGGAAAATCGAAAAAGCTTTGAAAGGTATATCTGGCGAACGTTGTAACCTTTGCTAATTTTGTATTAAACAGACGATGAAAGGATTAAGTTATAAAGATCTATTGAGATTGGAAAAATCTATCGAGATTGTAAACATCTATTGAGAGTCTAAAGATCGTTCGAGATCAGGATTAAACAGTACAGGTCTAGGTTACGGATTCAACACTAGATTTACGGACGTTTAATGATCACTTATGTCTACATTGAGAATTAACTATGTCACGACCGGAAACGCCGACCCGACTCAGCAACAACCATCGTCCATTTCTAAAAACGCGTAGTCCACAATGATCAATTCCAGAAACCCATAGCGAACGATCAATTCAAAAAATGCATGACCGACAACGACTAATTCTAGAAACGCATAGTTGCAAGCTAAACGCCTGACCCCTCCTTAAGAAAAAACGACGTTATAAATACCCCGGAAATATCGAATAAATTGTAGTCTTCATCATTCAGCTAAATCTGTGACCCATTTATTTAAACCTTGTTCATTACTAATCTAAATTAAGTAGAAATTAACGCTTTCAACCCCGTATTCATATCAGTGAGCTGTGCCCGACTTTCAAGTTTTCATTTTTATCTTGTTAAAAAGAATCCCCGTCACAACTATAAAAATAATTAAATAATGGACACTACATAAACAAGTTACTACAAATATTGTGTATCTCGATGAAGATTAACATGCATTTTTACACGAGGTTCTTAATTATTTACGTAATTGAAAATAAAAAATCTAAGGTCCGTCATTTTGACGGGTTCCGCAAATCTAGTGTTACCGTTAACCGGATATGATGGAGTAAAATTATATTAAACGAATATGTCACAAAGCAATCCTTGAAACTTGAAACATTTTTGTGCTATGGGAAGTTTGAAGGTTTCGACGTTCCGAGAGTTTCAATTTCTAATTGTTCTCTGAAAATTAATATCGCGTCTGGCTGAATGTGGTACAATAACTGATATTGTCCTCTTGGCGTACTTTGATGAGGACTCGTGACGCACTGAGAGTTTAAATATGACTTCTTACTGGATTTTTGAATATCAAGTTTACGTCTAATTATAATTTGCATGGTCTACGATCGATAAATACAAAGTAGACTTCACATTCTAACTTCGTTTGCTTCAGTACTGTACCGATGAGGAGATTTGTCTGACGCACCTGACAAATAACTCTTAAGGCAAGAGGATGTAAGATACATTTCAGGATGGTGCTTAAAACTCGACTTTTAAAACAGGTTATCAATACTTTTGTTATTCCTTAAGTTCCTTATTCCATATTCCTTAAATACTTTTATTATTCCTTATTTATAAGTTCCTTCCTTGTTTGATAGATATGAATACACAAGATTTATTGTTTAAGCTTTGTTGCATTAAATATGAAGCTTTCTATTCTATCACCATCTTCTATCCCTAATGGTATATCATGTAATTTTTCTAAAATTATTGTGAATTACTTGCAAAATATTCCTTGAAATGCGAGTTTTATGACATTATCAAAGAGGGAAGAATTTTATGGGACTAATACATTGCCTATTCTAAAAATACAAGTTTACGATGATCTACAGTTATCTGACATTTTTATTATCATTTTTGCATTTGATATTAATATTCATGTATATGTCTACATATATTATGGTTTCGAAAAAGTTTTCTTCCTGTTTCCACCCTATAAAAGTTTTGCATATGGGGTGCAAAATATACATGTACAGTCGTGGATAAAATTAAGTGGACAGGTATCATAAATAACAAAAGGTTAATTTAATTTAACTAACAATGCCTATAAATCAAAACTTTATTGCACAATTATATACATTAAATAAATGTTTTTTTCAAGTCTACAAAAGCATTTCACGTTCTAAATTTAAAATTTATTTAAAACATTGTAACAAAACAAAAAATTTTTTACATTTCTGTAATGTCCACTTAATTTTGTCCATGACTATATGTAATAGGTACACATACATCATGTGGAGTATATGTAAAATATGAAAAATTATATGTAGAGTTAGAGTAAACGCTTTGTGTACAATCATGTTCAAAATTGCGTTGCTGTTGGTTTTTTTATGCGTCTCAATCTTCATTCTTTTTGTTCATTGATCGAACTCATTAGAAGTTTTTCGTCCGTAATCGCAGCTCCGCGTACGGGTTTATTCATCCATGAAATCGAGTGAATTTGGTTTGCAAAAGAGGCAATTGCGATCGAAGTTAATTACGATGTTTAACGACATTTTTGTACCTACAGTGTCAAACACGTCGATTGATCGCTTTTACGTTACAGTGAATTACAACCCTTACCTTTAATTATGAATGACATTCTCTTATGCGTCAAATAACGGATTTAACGATTTTGTATTAAAGAGAGAGAAAAATTATATTATTATTACTATTCAATTGTTATTATTACTACCTATTTTGGTTCTATTTTGAATAAATTTATAATACATTCTTGTTATTAATTTTTAGTCTGCAATTTCATATGACTGCTTTTGACTTGCACTAGACTCCCATTATATCGCCACAAAAAAACTGTAGAAATAAGAAAAATATATACAGTCGTGGACAAAATTAAGTGGACAGGTATCATAAGTAACAAAAGGTTAACTTAATATAACTAATAATGCCTATAAATCAAAACTTTATTGCACAATTATATACATTAAATAAATAAATTGTATATCAAATAAATGTTTTATCATGCTTACAAAATCATTTCACGTTATAAATTCAAAATTTATTTAAAGCATTGTAATAGAACAAAAAAAATTTTACATTTCTGCAATGTCCACTTAATTTTGTCCATGAGTGTATATAATAAAATTACTTAAATATATCCACTTGTCAGTTTGCAATATGTAAAATAATGAAAAATAGTGAATTAAATTTGATTCTTCTTTATACTAAAATTATTCCTTATTATTAATTATTATATCAATAAATTTCTTGATTATAAATTTATTTGTTTATAATTACTGTACTACTAATTATATATTCTTTGTCGCTTTTAATAAATCATGTTGATTTATACATTCTTTTTATTAATTGGTTGACTAAAAATACTTCTTTTCTGGAGATCTGATTTCATAAGGTTATGCTTGTTAATAAACACCTTACACTGATTGTACTTGTTAATAAATACCCCATATTTAATTATAGTTGTTATGGAACACCTTAATACCGGAACAATCTTCAGAAAAGTAAATAAACTCCACATAATTGCAATGTTTTAAAATTCTAACGTACATATAATTTTAATAGTGAATATCAATAAACTAAAATGAATATATTGTATCTAATGACGTGATCGCTCGTTTCCCTTAAACATGAATATTTTACCTCGATGTCGTGTGACAAATAAAGCGAGAACACCTGAATGGAGACGGATCTGATAACCGCGTCCTTTATTGACAGAGGTTAGTATGTCACATTTCAGCAGGACTGAAGTCCTCCTGCTCATATTGAAAGTTATAACATGAAAGGATGAAGATACATCTATTGACCGATCTTTTCGGTATCCATCAATGTCAGTACCCAAAATTTCGATCAAAGCGGAAGCATATTGTGCGAAATGGATATTTCTATAAATCGGGGATTTCCGGGATCTAATTTTTTCGCGTACTTATACACGAACCTGCTTACAAGTAAAAATATATAATATCAAACAAAAAATTTAAGATAAATGCTACAGATATAACATGTTACAATTAATTTTGTTAGTTGATTATGTTACAATAATATTCGGATCTCTAATTTTTAAATTCTGTACATTTCCCAAAGTTGGACGAGTCATGAAATTCCCAAATATCCAAAAACGATAAATTTTCAAATTTCTCGATCAGAAATAAATGCACTGTGCGTTGATGGATAAGTTGTTAAATAATAGAATAGGATCCAGGTTTTTTCCAAATTATTAGAAGCGCAGTCCTCATTCTTGTTGTACAAAAGATATCATTTCGAACGATTTTAACTTATGAAGTTATTGGATGTTAACTGTTCAAGCTCAATGACGAAATCGACCTGTGTGAAAGTTGCAAACGGAAGCATTTGTCGATAACTGACACGAAGCGAGATTTTCATCGAAACTTCATTAATCTCTGTACCGAGAAACGACAGAAGGACTTATCAATGGCTGACAGAGGTAGTGCAAACCCAAATGTGGGTACCAATTTACCAAAGGATTAGGATTACAATCTCGACATACGCTGCCAACTACCGCGACATTTCAACCAATTTAACTCTACGAGTTCACGATCTCGAATGTGCACCGTCTTTCGAATATTATTGCAAGTTTAACGACGTCGATTTCAAGGAATTTCTTTCCACCCGTGAATTGTGCAGGTCAGCAGTTTCAATTTCCGTAAATAAAAATTTAGTTTCATAAGTTTTTGGTATATCGAAATAATTGTACACCTCGTTAAATGATACCTAAATAATAATTTGCAGTTACATATTGCAGAATAAATTTTAATTCGAATTACATATTGTGGAACAAGTTTCAATTGAAATTGCATATTGCAGAAGAAATTTCAATTTAAATTATACACTGTAGAACACATTTTAATTTAAGTTGCAGACTGTACAAAAAATCATAAATTTTAAATACATATTGTTCAACAAACGAATACCATGAAATTATGTATTCTACAATGAATACAAATTTTTGTTCCAGTTTTTGATATTCGCTACACATATTTGTTACAAAGTTTATTACACTGATGGCGAATTGAGAAGCTGTTGGCGTCTTCGTTGATCATGTCTTGACAAATTTAATTTTGCGTAAAATTTATGTTTTTCGCCATAAAAGTCATAATTTCAAAATTTTATGTTCGGTTGAAATATAATCGAAAAAAATACTTGGAAAGTAATGGTCTTCAAAAAAGGATTTTTGTTTTTATTTTATTACTTTATGCTTTTATTTGATTGTTTTTATTATTTTTGTTTTTATGGTAAAATTGTTTGCATGTTCGTTTTAAGGACAATTTGTATGCATGCAATTCACTCGAATATTTATTGTATATCTATGTATTTATTTATAGATTGGTAATGTTATCGACTAATTCTGGTATTGACTTTTATCGAGACAAAGAATGAATCTATATGCTAATTTATCTTCTATTCTCTTTTTATCTATTCTTCCAATTTATTTTCAATCTAGAAGTACATTCAATACTGCCTGTGTTCATGTGCAAAGGACAAATTGATTGATGCATATAAAAATTCGCAAACAAATATTTGAAGAGTTGACGAAGTGTAAACTTCATTAAATGTGTTCGTTTAATGAAAAGTAAATAACGTACGTGAAAATGAAAACTCATCATGTATACATATGTTTGGAACATGGCAATAAAAGTTTTTCAATTCAATGTGTTATAAACGTTTCAACAAATAATAAAATGTACCTTCTGTTTTATTTTAAATCTAACTACTTTCATTTTTGTATAAGAAAATTTTTACAAACAATAAAACTTGTGTAATATTATTTTCTTATCGAGCATCTTAAATTGTTTCGAATTAATTTAACAACAACAACTTGACAGCGATTTGGTTAATTTACTAATAAGAATGTTATTGTTATTCAATTAAATATATTATTTGATATTATTAAATTTGATTATAATTCATAATCTATTTATCAATTTTATTTATAATTTAATATAAATTTAATTGGACCAGTTAACATTATTAAAAAAAACTAAAATTTAAGCTGAAAACTATTTGAATGATGAACCTCGATGAATTTATAGAAACTGGAAAATGAAATACATGAACTGTATTGTTAATTTCTCATAACGCAAAGAAGAGTTCATATTTTATATAAAAAAGGTATACATTCATATTTTAGTTATTTATTTTTTGATAAAACGTTGGCAAGTAATTTTCTTAAATTAAAAACGAAATTATTTTTGTTGAGGTCCTTTTACTCTCTCTCCATACTGTTTGTATTTGTCCTTGTTTCGCAGGAAACAGCTATTTTCCTCCATGACATCCCATTAGATCGCAGACCAAATAAAAGAACACAGTTTTTTTGCAGATATATGTATAATGTAGCCACATCATAAACATAATTAACCATCACTAATTGATATAAAAACGAGCGCCACAAACAATTTTATTCTTTTAGTAACAAAACTTTCGTTTAATAATAATACTTTACAATTTGTGCCATTTTTATGCGGATTCAACTAGTTCTTTTCGTACGAAATTTATTTTTGGCTAATTTTGATGTAATTTAGTAAATAATTAATTATGTTGTATTCTTTAACCTGTTCTTTGCAGTGTTTTCATGTCTCAGAATGATATTAGATTTTCTACAATTCGAAGTCGACCATTTTAGTAATTGGCAAGGAGCTATTTTGCAGCAGATGTAAAATTTAACACCATAATTCTTATTTTGCCATGCTTTTGTACCTCAAACTTTCATATTAGGGTCATTCCACGCCGAATCGATCACTTTTTGACCTCACCATCTGCGATTTTTTTGTAATCAAAATATGTTATAGTCTATGTGAAATTAGTGGGAGTATAAGTCATCATTTTGCCGATTTCGAATTTGTTTAAAAATTACAAGCCTTAAAAATTTGCAGTTTTTCCATATTTTTGTGAAAATAGACATCACTTACGAATTTTTTTCTCAAAAACTACTAATGCGAATGAGCTAAATTTTTTTGTTTTATTCATAAAGGATTGGGCTACTACAAAATATTTTTCCTGACTTCGTTAATTTGTTATATAATATGAAAAAATTTAAACAAATTCTTTTTTAACGATTTCAATAAAAATTATACCTGATTAAAATTAGAAAAAAGTATATTATATTCCCTGAAGCTTCCTCGTTAAAATGAGCCCTTCAGAATAATGGATAATCGAAACTTACTGTCACAATGAGCTGGAAAACGACGCGATTGCGAGTCGTGCAATCCGCTTTCACTGGCGTATGTCTTTGATACAACAGTGTCAGCTAATGATTCTTCTATTTTTGTTTAAATAAATATAACAAATGCTCCTTTTAACATGCTGAGCCTTGTTAAAATTAAAGTATAAAGTATACGTATTATGTCGTCAAAAAAAATTGGACTTAAACCTTCAAAAAATTTAATTGCAATTGTATTTCGATAGGAAATCTGCCTTACGGGAGCTACGTTTCTCGATTCCCACCAATCCTTATCCCCACTACCACTACATCACTTCCCCCACTCCTCGCTTCGGCCTTGGAGGCTCGAAAATTTGCTTATAAGCAAATTTCGGACGAATATTTCTCCGATTTCTTAGTTCCTTGGCCTTGAAAGTCACGTGACTTTCGATCACGTGGTTTCGCGATCGGCCACGATTGGTCGATCGCTCTCATTTTCTAGTTCCTGACGTCATCAGAAAATCACCACAGCCTCAGGAGCTACAATTCTCGACCCCCACTCTTCCCATTCCCGCTCCTACTATCCCGCTGTCCCTACGTCACTCTCCCCACTCCTCCCCGAGCTCCTTGTACTATGAATTTATTTTTCTAATTTCGAAAAATCCGAATCGCCGGGACCGGGGCTCGAACCCTCGATCCTCGGGTGCCTCGGATTCCGAGTCGGGGACGAAGCGTGTTCGGCTATTCCCGCAAGCCCCACTTGTTTACTTACGATGCTCCTTTTAAACTATGCCTCGACGATCCACTATACTTCTACTCTATTAATTCACAGCTATTTTATTTAAGTGACCACTTTCATGTGTTTCCTTTCACATTATTATTTACCTCCGCGACTTTTTATAACAGGTATTAACGCTTTGCACTCTTGAATTTCTTTTACCTACTTTCTTAATTAATATACAAAATGTACATTGTATTTTGGATATATTTCAGGTCGGATTATATAATTGGAATGAAACTAATGACTTTTGTATGGCAATTTTGTTTTAATTTTGAAGTTTAGACATTTTTGAATTTTTAAATGAGTAGATGGAATGAAACGGAGGTACACCGCGTCGTTTTCCAGCTTATTGTGACAGTAAGTTTCGATTATCCATTATTCTGAAGGGCTCATTTTAAAGAGGAAGCTTCAGGGAATATAATATACTTTTTTCAAATTTGATCAGGTATAATTTTTATTGAAAAACGTAAAAAAAGAATTTGTTTAAATTTTTTCATATTATATAACAAATTAACGAAGTCAGAAAAAATATTTTATAGTAGCCCCATCCTTTATGAATAAAACAAAAAAAATTTAGCTCATTCGCATTAGCAGTTTTTCAGAAAAAAATTCGTAAGTGATGTCTATTTTCACAAAAATATGGAAAAACTGCAAATTTTGATGCTTGTAATTTTTAAACAAATTCGAAATCGGCAAAATGATGACTTATACCCCACTAATTTCACATAGACTATAACGTATTTTGATTACAACAAAATCGCAGATGGTGAGGTCAAAAAGTGATCGATTCGGCGTGGAATGTCTCATTAGTCTTTCTACGCTTCGAAATCGGCAATTTGCTTGTAAATTCTTAATACAATTACATTTTCACGTCTTACAGAATTGTTACGTGTTACAGAAACTTTGTTAAGATACAATTCTTATTTAACGCGGACAATGGGATTTTATTTTACGACGTATCCAGAAATCTGAGAAAAGTGGTAATGAGTGACAACGAGATGTAAATCCGTTTAACGGTATAACACGACCGTTGTAAATATCCCTTTCCGACAGGGACAAATGACGCAGGAACTAGTTACGAATGGAAATCAAATTTATCTTCAAAGTTTAAACGCGTCCGTTTAATTCGTGTCCGTTAAATCACTTTAAGCAACAAATTTGGTATTCAACGCGACGCAGATCGATATTCGGGGACAAAAAAGAAAAGCATCGGTATGACGCAGCTTAGCGCAAATTTATTCCTCAACAGTCGACCATTGAACAATGCCGTGAAATCTCGTTAACGGATGAATTTTAACCCATATTCATAGTGTCACAGCAGTAACTTTCAAATCGTCGTTGATGAAATCAAATTGCCAAGTAAGCTCTAATCTTGCGTGTGTACAAATTAATTCAGTGTTTTTTTTTCCTTACGACGACTGTATAACTGCATTTGATATTATTACTTTACCATCAAAAGCGACAGGAAACGTTAACTAAACAGTTGATTAAGATATCAAAATTAATAATTAATAAACTAAACGGTCAAATTAAATTCCAACATATGGATTAAACATATGACAGTAACTAAAAATACTAACGTGCGCTCAAATAAATATATGCACATATTTTTCAGTCGAAAAAAAGTTGTTCGCGATCAAAAATATTCACTACGATCTCCTTTACATTTTTCATTTTATATGTACATTTCATTAAGCGCGAACAAATATTTTCGCAAAAATTCCGTCAGTACATTTGCATTTAATCAGACTTTTAATAATACCTTGTTGCAGCAGAAATGTTTTTATGTGCTGCATTTATTCATCCACTTCGAAACTTGCGGATCCTTGGATTTCTGATATCCATCCCACAATCACACCAGAATCTCCGCGAAATATTTCGCGACTTTGTACCATAAGAATTTTAAACTTCTAGCAGAACTCATACGTTCTCTACCTGTGTAATCACCGGTTCCGACATTAATCCGTATATATATTGCAAAATTGAGATATTCTCCGCGAAAAGACGCATATTTCCTGCCACGTTATTGAAACTCACTTTCTTCGAATTCGCTAATTCTGTGAAGATAAAGATATACAATGTATATACATAAATATATGTAAGATGAGCAGGATAGACACGATCTCAACACTCGCACTTACATTTTCCGCTGGTGCGTATTCCGCAATTACTGTCTCTAATTTGTCTTTAAATTCTCATTTAATATCGAGTTCTCTCATATCGCTACACGTCACTTCCATCAACTTGCCACACGCTGTTTCTCAATTATCTCATGTCGATGGTTCCTGTTGTTGCTTATCTTTCCCTCTTCCCGTCGTCTCGGTGACCGTAGTTGGGGTACCACTTGCTTTCCCTATCGCCGACGATATCTTCGGTATCCTGATTATTTCTACATGCCGTAACTGCATATAAACGTTGGCCAAAAATCTTGTTCTACATGGTATCACATTGTATCGCCTTCGTTGGTACCGCGAATATCTGCACAAAGTTTCCTTGTCCACAATGATGTCATTTCGAAACACGCCAATTACTCTAGCCAACACCAATCTCACATCAGGAAATTATTACCCATCGATAACAGAGAAACCACGAAGAATGAAACAACATCTGGAACTCCAAACCGACTCAAATGCACAGAATTTCAAGTTTCTTCCAAGACACCCCGCGAAATCACATGAACTGGAAGGAAAGTCCTCGCCCGCCTAAAAACTGATCACTGCAGAATGACGCACGAGTTTCTTATAAAAAAGACACCACTCATGTGCTATAAAATCCTGCTCACGGTGGATCACTTTCTTCGCACTTGCCAGAAATATTGTATCCAACGACTGAAATTCGAAATTAACCCAAATACCGCTCTCGCGTCAGAAAAACGCGCAAGGAACACCATAGATTTCCTCGAACAAACCAATCTACTCCATAAGATATAAAATCAACACAGAAGCCGTCGCTAATGATCTCGAAGTCGATGCGACGTGAAACCCTCACATAAAAAAGAAACATGTCAATTATCTTCTGTGGCGTAACCTGCCCCATTGATATTGGTGGATGTTGCCACTAACGAGATGCTATGTCCTGATATTTCTTTTCTGTCATTAGTTTTACCCTCTGCCAGAATCGATTAACACGCGACACGACGTATTATTCGATTTGAGAGATGTCCAAAACACATGAACCATTTAGGTCCTTTGTCTCATTTTGGCCAATCCTTCGCTTCGTGCCCCACAGGTGTTGCAAAGTATTGCTCGCTGTTCGTTTAGTGCAATCACTCTTTCTCTTCTAGAACGATTTTGTTCCATTACTTCGTCTCTTCTCACGTATCCTCTATTTTCAAACTTTTCTTTCTGTTGCAAAAAGTAAATGTCTCAATCGCGAGAGGGCGACTATAAAGCGTGTCCCACAATTATGGTACGAGTTGGAAACGGGTGGTAGGTGGGGCTATTCTGAACAACTTTTTCCTTTGCAAGAATGTCGGATGAGGCTTCATTTTTAAATTATTCAGGAAAAACACGGACCAATCAGAACGTGAGGATCGCGCGCGCTCAGAGGCAGAAGTCTTGGCCCGAGTTATAATTGGCTGTGGTCGCGATCGAACATACAGCGCCCGCGATCCTCGCGTTCTGATTGGTGGGTGTTTTTCCTGAATAATTTAAAAATGAAGCCTCATCCGACATTTTTGCAAAGGAAAAAGTTGTTCAGAGTAGCCCCACCTACCACCCCTTTCCGGCTCGTACCATAATTGTGGAACACCCTGTAGAGGGGCAACGGTAGAGGGCCCACTTCCGTTTTAGCATCAAGAAGGTAAAAAAGTCGAGCGAACACGTGCAGTATTAATCGAACCAAAAAAGTAAATATAAGAGCGAATCTGTTAATATCATTAAATATTTGACCAGCTTAATTATAATAGAATATTATTGTATAAGGATTTTTGTAGTAATAAATAGTATTAGAGTAAAATCTGTTTCTAGATCTAACACGGCCTCTCAACACTTTCATTGGGTCACACATGTCGAGGTTAATTTTCAGTTGACCCAACGCGTTTGCTCGATTTAGAATTCATTTTTTCTGCTCTTTATCCATTGTGCCGTTCGTCAATCAATTCACTGTCCTCTGCATTATACTGGCTGGTTATCTCCACCATCGAATATAAATACTGTCGCCATGTTTCGTTCGACTTTCTCTAGCTTGCTAATTGCGCGTGTATGCGTGCACTATTCGCTGCCACTACAAATTCTCTTTTCAAGTGTCTTTTCAATATTCTCCATGAGACGATATTCTTCCGCGCTGTAATGAATCGTTTGAACGATCATTTCAGCATCCTCTTACCATAAATAAACATTTGCAGCTCATTCCACTGCATCTTTGAGCTTTTTCCTGTAAATTCATCGAGCCACTTCCATACCTGTTATCATTGCCAGTGAAATATGGCAATGGCTTCTCAACGTATTGAATTGTAAATGCAGTTGTTCCATTTTCACGGTTTCCTTGATTCTTTCCGCCCTTTCGCCTTCCGATTCTTCTTCTGATTCACATTCACTCAGCACGCATTGTCACAATTTTTCCTGCAACGCTGTCCGTCTGCCAGTCGCGTTCAAATGCAGGTCTTTCAATTTTTGTCTCGATTCTTGTATCTTTATCGTGTCGACGTCTCTTAGTGTTATTACTCTTTCTGACTTTCCTGTTACTACCTATCCAATTCACCTTCTTCCGCGTCTGTCTGTGAACTTCGACGGCTGCATTTCGTTTCAGTCTTCACTCTTCCGTCACGCGAATACACAATTCGCTTAAATCCGTCGATCACCACTTGCCTGATTTCTGTTACCTTTACTGACGTAGTGTTTGCAAGCTTTTGTCGAATTCTTGTCGGTTCTACCCTCGCGTCGCGTATTAGCACTTCGCTTTCAAACGATTTTCTTGCGATACACCTTATATTATACAATCTCTGCTGAGCCCCCAAATTTGTAGGATGAATAGGACAGTCACGGTATCAATGTTTTGATCAATTGATCAGTTGATCCCAAGATCAATTGTTTACTCCTTCCTCCGTGGGCGATCGCTTTTTTACTGTCTTTTTCGCACCCGTACACCATACATCGCATTCTCACATATATTGGGTTGGGGAGTAAGTTCATAGCTTTTATTTAAACAAAAATCAACAGTTATATCAATAAATTAATGAATTACGTATTCGACGATTAGCACAGTTTTGTAGAGCAGAAAGAAGTCTATCGAATGAATATTATACACTTTGTCAAACAGCAAAAAAATCGTTGTTAAACAAAAGAAAATGTAAAAACGTTACGAACTTATTCCCCGATCTAATACATACATATATTTCTAACATTCGAGGTGTTAAAAGAAAATCCTTCGAATTATTAAATGACATATACAGGGTGTTCCGTTTAAGTCGACTCGTTGAAATATTTTCTAATACATAATGTTTGATGGTGGTCTAAAGGTTTATTCACAAACAGCCATACAGAACATCAATAATTTTTCGCCGTTAATGACTTAACACTTTTTTGTAGAAAATACGTAGCAGCATCGATCGGTAATAAATATATAATTCTATTACAAAGAAAGGAATTTAACCTTCATTTCTCCTTTACTCGTGGATACAGAAAGAACATACCATATAATATCATCTATGACAAATCTTCCCATCATATTTTCAGAATGTTTTATCACATTTATTCATAGTTTCAAAGTAGTTAGTACAAATATTTTTAATTAATAAAATTCACACTGATACATATGATACGTTCGTACGAAAATCTAAGCATCACACGTGGTGCAACCACATTACAAAATAACATCAATAATCTTAAATGTTCTTGTTACAAAATTCATGGCAATTGCACATTCGTTGCTTCGATGCAAAGAAGGTTTTGTAAAACTAAATAAAATTCGCAAGATCGTGTCCTGGAAAGAATATTTCGGTTGAACAAAATGGCTCGAGTTGCATACGTTGTTCGCGATAAGCGCGTTTAGTAACGATTTCAGTGTTGCTGGTGCACTATGGGGACACATTCTTCGAGGTTAGATTGCGCCAAGAATAATTCTACAGTCTTAGAAGCATTAGCAAATATCGATCGTTCATTCTGTCCCAGTCTTCGATGTAATTTAGTGGCACGCGATATCTCGAGTGTTATGGTCACGCGTTAATGCCCGTCACGTTGCCGAGGTTTACGCAGCGGATACACGGATAATCTACCGTGTAAAATTTGCAAACTGTTGGTAACACTCGCGAAATCGATCAGAAATTTGCCTGGCATGAGAACAAAGTTATTTCATTTATGCGAGGATGAAAAGCGCGGCGATTACAATGCGCACGCTTCGATCAAATATGGCTGCGCCATTTACGGAACGCGGAAGATATTGCGTCTGGGGGAAAATCAGTTGGGATAACCCCACAGGAAAGTAAGTACAAGCTTCTTGATTCTTATAGGAAGAAAGGCGACATTTTTACGATTTGAAAATTTTTAATAAGTTTCTCAGTTCTTTTACATTTTTGCAGTTTGAGAATTTGAAATTTCAATAATTTTCTTTGCTTCTATACGTTCTATTGAAATTTTGGAATTTCAATGTCTTTGAACTTTTAACAAGTTTCTTAGTCTTTATACGTTTTAACAGTTTGAGAGTATCACAACTTGAAATTTCTATGTTGTTCAATTTTCAGGAGGTTCCATATTACTTATACAGGATGTCCCAAAACGAACGAAACATCCGGAAATGGGAGATACCTGGGGTTATTCTGAACCATTTTTTCCTTTGCAAAAATGTCGTACGGGGCTTCATTTTTAAATTATTAAGGAAAAACACCGACCAATCAGAACGCGAGAATCGCGCGCGCTCAGGGGTGTCGTACCATCGCGATGCTCATACGTTCCTTTACGGCGACGGTCACTGTTACTCGTGCCTGCACTACGCCCCTGAGCGCGCGCTATTCTCGCGCTCTGATTGGTCGGTGTTTTTCCCTAATAATTTAAAAATGAAGCCCCGTACAACATTTTTGCAAAGGAAAAAGTTGTTTAGAATGACCCCAGCTACCTCCCATTTCCGGATGTTTCGTTCGTTTTGGAACACCCTGTACATTTAAGCGGGTTTAAGAGTTTGTACATTTGATAACTTCTGTGTCTTTAAATTTTCAGCAAGTTTCTTGTTTTTGATGTACTTGAAGAGTTTGAGAAAAGTTTGAAGTTTCTGAATCTTTGAATTTTCAACAGGATTCTTAGTAATTATACAATTTAACAGTTTGAGAATTTGAAATTTCGATGTCTGAATTTTTAGTAAGTTTTTTATAAACTTCTTTATACATTTTAATAGCGTGGTAATTTGAAAACTTTTGAATTTTCAGGTAACCAAATTTGATAATCATATGTCTGCAAATTTCTAAATTTCCAAATAATCGAATTTGATGATCTTGTATTTCCAAATTTCAAAATAACAAAATTTGAAAATTTAAGAAATAAATTTCAAAACCATCAAATCTAAAAATCCAAAGGTCTGATCATCTAAAAACGTAAAAATGGAAAAATCTAAAAATCTAACAATTTAAAAATCTCAAAATCTGAATTATGAAATTTCTTTCAATTCAAATCTTCAACTTGAAAAATTTCCTTCCAAAATCTCCAATTTCAAAAACAGAAATGTCTCAAATATTCCTAAATTTTCAAGCCTGAAGATTTGAAGCTTCCACAAATTCCTAGCATTCTGAGCCACGCGTCCATCACAAACCTAATCCCTTAATTTTTCATGCGTATTTAACTAAAATTTTCATACTCGTTAACGACGAACCACCCTAAAAATCAAATGAATTCTAGATCAGTCGTGTCATTCTCTGTCAGATGAGAAAATATTTCCCATCTCATGTTATTATTGTTACGTGTATTCTCTTCGAGGCAAGTTTTCCTTTCATATGAGGCCACATTTATTCCGCCCCTCCATCTTTGTTGGCGCCCTTCGAAGTCCTTACCTCTTACAACATAGGCCATCTTTTATCAGAAATGATGACCCTTCGTGATTCCTTTATATTTAGAGAACGCAATGAAACTACACGTGGCTAAATCTGAAAAATAGGATATCGTTCGTCTTCCGATAAAGCAACGATCAAATCGAACTGTGTATCACAGGACTTTTCGTTACGAATCGTTCAATTTGGTGAAACATTTATGCATTCACTAAATTACATCAGACTTTAGAAGTCCGAAATTACATCGACGCTTTATTTTCCCTTTTTTTTTTTATATCAGTGTTTATGGTCTCATCGATTGCTCGTGTTATTCGTAATTGGGTTTACAATTTATTATAATAGTCCATTATGCTTTAGTAAATCGAGTAGGCTCTGTATTCATGTGTCGTCTTTCAGGTTGTCGATCCACGTGGGTTTTGTATTACATTTAGGTCTGTCAGCAGTGTATCTTCTGTAGTGGCTGATGACATGGGTTACTCTTACAGTATTGTCAAGGTAGCTCGCAAATTTAGGTTCCTTCTTCTGGAGGAAGCGAGTGCTCTTTTTGTGATCAATTATGATCCTCGAGATGACGACATGATCGTGTCCTTGTAAGCAATTCGTTATGATCATCTTGAAGAAATTACTTCTGATTTGTTAAGCCCAACATGCCCTTACATTTACAATAGATTTAGAATTTCTATATAGCTATTAGCAATAAGACCGTCGTCCCATCGAAGGGTTCGCGGACCGTTCCGTGGCAGCCATAAACTCAGGAAGCCATAACCCGCGCGTTTTCTAGTCATTGTTCGCATTTGATCGCCAGATTGATATTTTTAATAATAAACTAAGTCGGCACACCACGTGCAATATTCAACAAGGCTCGAACGAATTTATTTTCAATCACGAGCGTTAACATGATTAAAATCAAATGTTTTGTTTCATTTCTCTTGTAGCTTCCGTATTGCATCGAGAAGGAGTATTTTACGCGAGAGGTGATTTGTGAACTGACCGGGGTTGGTGGATTTGCTGGTACTTTGGCTGCTTTGTTCGCCGTGACATCTCCTGTGGTGGCTACATGGGAAGGGGTCCAGACTATTGTGATTTATGTTCTTCATTTTGTACTTCCTTCGATCTTATATACCATTTTGAATATGATTCTTGTGTTTACGAAATACAGTTAGAAATTACATTGACTTTTCCTTAATTTTGTACATTCGATGATAAAAATTTATGTGCGGTAAATAACAGAATAAGTCGATGAAATAATTTACCTGGCGAAGTGATACTAACAGAATATAAATACTCTTTAGTTTAATTTTATGCGATCAACATTTGTGTAACGTTTGTTATTTTCGTGGTATATTGATGGGGAATAGAATAATATGTGAAATTCTTAATCCGATATCTGGCACTTAACATTAATGTAATTAAAACTTGATGAAAATAAAAACAGTGACTTTTGAAATAAGTTGAATGCAATAAAAAGTTGGATATTGATATTTTTGATAAAATTGAGGAAAGCTTCATGTAATTTTGCAATCAATGAAATAATTGTTTAATTTTCGAAGTGCAATGCTTGCAGTGAATTTACCTTTAAATAATATTCAGAGGAAATAAGTGTTACAATAAAAATAAAAACTAGTTTGAATCATTATACACCACTCCCGTTTTATAACAAATGACATTAGTTCTTTATATTAAATAGTTGTTTTTACCCCTGAAATTAATTGAAGCAAATAATTAAATGTATATGCCGATAAGAGACATAAAAGTATAGAAAATCGCCTACGTTCACTGGTATGGTGACCATAATTTCACTTTACCCTAAGTTCTCAACGAAGAATAAGTGTCTTTTACAGCTGCGAACATGGCACTTAGCTAAAAATTATTTCAACGAGGTAACAGAATCAGCCAAGAAAATTACCTCCCTGCGGAAATTTATGGTACTTTTGGATGCCGTTTCTGTTTAGCGGATTAAACTGCTCCCATGTTCTGTTAATTAAGTTTCTAACCAAGAAACGTTTTAAAGGGTGAGTTTACACTTGATCGAGTAAGAACAAGGTGTTTATTTATTTTTGTTCAATATAATTTATATTTTCATGTTCATTTCTGTTTAGCTTTACTTGTACTTTTATACTTATTCTTGTTAATGTGACTTATATTTTTATGTTCATTCTATCTTGTACTTTTATGTTTATTCTTCCTTAACATAACCTAAATCTTCATATTCATTATTGTTTATAACAGATCCACGAAAGGAGAAATACTAATTAACACTCGAATTTTGCTGAAATCCAATTTTCTTTCTCTCTCTCGTTGAACAAACACCGATAAATTACTTGTTCTTGCTCGTTTACTGAGAACGCGCCTTAAATTAGCAGAGTTTGCGAATGAAAGTAACTTTTAGATAATTGGATTATGTTCCGGTTTCAAGAATAATAATGGATTTATAAGTTTATCGATGTAATAGTGCACAAACACCAACTGTTTCGTTTGAGATTAAATAAGAATAATGATGTTATAATATCTGGTATACCCTTATGATTAATAATTATTATTACTGTCATTATTATACCACAGTATGTATCCATATATTATGTAAGTATGAAATAATTATATATAGTTTTTAACAAATTACTAATTTAAATAACAAGACAATATTATTACTGCTTATAATGTTACCAATTATTCTGTTGCATTCAATGATTATGTGATTGAATTATTTTGTATTATTATTACATCGACAATAGTTACTGGCAGCTCGTCGTCGGCATTGTTGTCATACTAACAATTAATTTTGATGTTTGTGAAATTTGACAAAATCAAATTGCCGAATTTGAATTGAAAGATATTCTAATATATTAATTTAAAAATCAACATGTTAGTTGAATTAAAATACGATAAGAAAGTACACTGAAGGTATATAAATGCTACAATTTTAAATATATAATTTTCATTTTAAAAATGAAATGTAAATATCACGAAAGTACAAGACAAAATTTCTATATAAAAAATTTATTTTCACGTGTTCCAATCTATGAGTTATTTTTAAAATTATTAAATTATAAAGTTTATTACCAGTTCCCTTGACTGTCGTGTTGATATCATTATATAATTATTTAATTATTACATATTGTTATCGCGCTACCATAAGGAGCAATAATACACACTATGCTACCTGTCGAGACCGTCAGTCGTCAAATACGATAAACAGGGTTATCGAATAAATTCAATAACCTTTTTGGAAATTGAATCCTATATCCACTTACCCTAATCTGTTTTAAATCACGCGGTCCAATGCTAGGGGATTACTGTTACGTAACGAACTTATGTTTCTTACGTAAGTGGTTGGCGAATAAGTGAGTATCCTAAGGACAGTAGTAACCTACGTCATAGCACGATGGGAAAAAATGTAAATTTTATCTTAAAATTCGAATTCCATCGAATACCCGTTCAATTTGCCGAATGACAGATATAACCAAGACGAATGCCTGACAGTTCTCCAATAATCTTAAAGGAAAGATTTTATAAGACGTTTACTAAAATCTTTATATCCCATTATCGAACTTACTATAGTTAATCGACCACCAAGTTGGAATCAATACTTTCACGAATTACTTTATAATTGCACGTCAATCAACAGAATTTTATGATCGTTGACTAAAAACGATTTCATTTGCGGAAAATTATTTATTAATTATCGATGCGAATTTGCTGTAAATAATTTGCTTTTATTGTTGCTCACTTGCAGATTAGTTGATTGGTTGAGATTGTTGAAATTTGTGGTCTATTTTTTACAATTTAATCCTTTGTTGTAGGCTGTTAATGTGTAACATAAAATAATATGTATAAATGTGGTAAATATAAACATATTTTATAAATATGATATAAAATATAATACCAAATATTTTACATAAATAAATGTGTTAGATGTAAACATATTCACTACACAGGTATTTGTTATATATGTATAAATAATTGCAAATTTTATGGTTAATAAAATGATCACGAATACTTCTTTACATTTGTAATAATAACATTTTGTTTTACTTTTACACAGTATTTTTAATATTTGCAATATTGCATTACTTCTGCTTCTGATAGATTTATTTTGAACATCTATTTTTTATTGGTACCATACTGATGATATTTAAACTCTTTTTCCAAATTAAAAAAAAGCTATGCAAACACACATCAGGTAATAACAATTGCAATTATTCAACTGTTTATAATCCCACATTTTTATTTCAGTTACAATGTTACCGTTACTAACAGATTTGAATTTTACCGCCACTCAAGTGACCTCCGATGTAAATCAACATGGCGGAGTTAGTTTACATCGCTTTAAGACTATAATATTACTAAACAATTATTTAAAACACTATATAAAAATATAGATTACGGTAACCCATCAAAAAAATCTGAAGTTTCTTAAATTCAAATTATATTACCAAATATTCAAATATTTATATATAATATATTACAAACTGTTGTTTTTTGTACTATGCCCCAATTCTTTTTTATTCAGAATTACATGGAGATACAACTGACGCCGAAAACGATTGCCCAGTGCAGTTTGAAAAGCAAATGATGTTACACTTCCCTCGACAATTAAGGTTTCTCTTTTGTTCTGTTTTGAGTGCGATGACAAATTTTCGTTTTTACTTTTTCCTCGTATTCGATGGGAACAGAGTTATAGTTCGCTCCAGTTACTAAACTCACCCTCCATTTTTAGAAGAAAAATGTTTTAGAATTACACATGCTATAGTTATATCTACATATAATCTTATAATATTAACTGGAATTCAATGTTTACTAATCCTTTCTCTTCTATTTATTTGTATTAAGATCTTAATGCTCGTTATAAGTTATTTCTACAACTTTTAGTGTATTAATATATTATGTTAGTAAAGTACAGTGAATATTTGAGTATAATATATATGCCAACTTCTAAGCAGTTTTGTAAGAATTTATTTTCTCTACTGCTACCTAAATATGTCAGTCTTGTACCAACCACGCATGACCATTTATGTATGAGAAATTCATGCATTCGGTTAAACGTTAATGTTGCTCGGAGAACAAAACATGTTGTTTTCTGCTTTTTAAATGTTACATGTAAGAACATGTTATTTTATGAAAATTCAATATTTTAGAAAAATTCGAATGACTAATCGGTACACTTGCAGACTCATGTTAAATTGCCACAGGACAACAGATTTCGTGAGTCTTTAATCTTTAGGACGATAAAGCAAATAATGAGAATTTATAAAAATAAATAAATAAAACTCTGTTAAATATTATCGTCGATTAATTAAATTTATCGATTTTAATTTAAAATTAGAACGAATTTTATATAATGTCACAGAAGAGTGTATATTTCACTTAATCATTTACTTTAATCATCAACGAAAACGTGATATAAGGTTTCTAGGTCGAGATGCTATTTATTCAGAGTTTTTTAATTAAATATTGAACAGAATTGATTTCAAATTATTATCAATGGAGATATTTAAAATTCTAAAATGCTTTTTTTAAACATATGATATTATTAACTCCATTGTCATATATTTAAGTTAAATAAAATATAACACTTAATTTAATTAAAATTTAACATTATATATAGTATATAAAAATATAATATATAATTTAATTAAAATGACATATAATATATATTAATTTTTAATTATTTATGTTTTAAAAATGGTGCTCGAGTTATAAAATTATAATTTCTCGATTTTTTTCTGGAACAGAAAATTTTCAATTTTTACAGCAAATATGTTTTATGAAGCGCTCTGCATATCATTCTTCTTCAGTAGCTTTAACTTTCATCGATCATACGAGCATCAAGTTGTGTTGCTGCAATTTAAACATTAAAAAATTATCATCTAATGTTTATTATAATGGCGGTCTATGGTGGTAAAACGTTAGATTCTACTTTGTAATAGAAATTTACAACTCTCATCAGTATGATATATATCAATGTCAATTTTCGACCGTAAACATCTCATTCTTTAATTGAGAAGGTAATCATCCAATTGTTTAGGTATCATAAGAAGGTATAGAACCCTAGTGCAGAACTCTTTACATTTTGCTTGTGTACTAAAGAACACAAACGCGTATTATGCATATAAATAAGTTATGTATTATACACTGAAAAGTATGAGCATATCCACTACATTTGTATCTCATATTTAATACTTTGTGTGTCATAATTTCCTAAAATCATTTAAACAGTAACTGCATTTGAAACATAGCTCACGTATCATTCTTATTATATTTAATTTTAACAGATGAGTAAATTTTGAAGTCACATTTAAATGCGTTATTTAAATTGTAATTGGATAAATAAAGTTATTAATATGGAAATATGTGAGTTACACATTCTCATTAAATTTAATAAATATTAAATAATGAATATTTAACTTATCAAATATTAAACTTTAATTTATACGTTAAACGTAGATCAAATATTATAGCAATCAAATTAATCAAGTAATAAATTTTAATTTATAGCGTAAATAAACATCAAGTATTAAACTGATCAAATGAATCAGGTAATAAATTAAAAATTCTACCTTGAACAAAGATCAAATTAATCAACTGATAAATTTTAATTTGTACATTAAATAAACATCAAATCTAAATTATTGTTAAAATGGGAATAAATGCATCACAGAATTATTATCAATCAAACAGATCCTTCATTTATTATTCCAGTAAACGTACGCGTGTGTATGCCGTGCAACCTGATGCATTTCAAAGTTTCAACAGGGGAGCAAAAGTTTCTAACAGAGAGGGCGAGGAAAAGCGTAAAAGTTTGCGTATTTTCTTACGTTGTGACGATGAACCCTCCTGCAGCATATTCTTTTTCTTCTTGATTTGTTACCAACTGCCTTTCTACTGCGAACTGAAATCTCATATTGTCGCATCAGAAATCGTTTAAGAAACTTTTCACCACATCCCACCGCGTATCAACTTTCTCCTCTTCGAGTTTCTTCCACAAACACCAAACTTTTCGTATTTCGAAATAGATCATCACCCACACCATTTAATCGGAAATTATTGTATCAGTTATCGCGTGGCGAGTAAAGAATGTTTCACGCGTTCTTCCGCGTCCCTCGTGCATTCGCGGCGATCTTCCTCGTCCACGTTGATCGTCACATATTTAATCGGCTATCAATCGTGCGCAATCCGTTCGTATTTCCCTGGATAATTTCATGCTCATCAAGCATCTATTACATAAGGTGCCAAACAAGTTAATTAACTATCATCGATCCTGGATTGCGATTGCGACGCGTCATTCTGTTCAAACGCACGGATTCGTCTTCGAACCCACGACACGGAACGTTCCGCATCGCGATAACTTGCGTTAATCGATACTCGTGAAAAGAACGGTTCGTTCACTTGCAACAAACATTTCGCGTCGAAAATTTTGCCACTTGTAACAGCGATGGGAAATAAAGTTTCACGAAGCGCGGTTACCGGCAGACTGCGAACTTTGCTTGAAGGACCAATTGACGATGGGCGATGCGCATCCTTACCGCGCACCCCTATCATAAACACGTTTATATTTGCACGAAACAATTTTCAAATCCTTTAGGGGACATATACTCGTCACCAGCACTCAAATCCAAATTTCCTAAACTCTCTAGCTGTTAATCGTATAGGATCATGTTTGAGACACCGCTTTCATTAAAATATAAAAAGTTCGATAAAGGAAGAGAACAAATAAAATTGCAAAATTTCTCAGGGATTTTCAAAAGTGCATAATTTCATAGAGACTTTCAAAAGTGCATAAGTTCATAGAGACTTTCAAAAGTGCATAAATTCATAGAGACATTCAAAAGAGCATAAGTTCATAAAATAATTTTATAAGAACTTGCATGTTTGTAACCCTAAGTAATTTTATAGGGACTTTCAAAAGTGTATAATTTTATAGGGAGTTTCAAAAGTGCATAAGTTCATAGAGACTTTCAAAAGTGCATAAGTTCATAAAGTAATTTCATGAGAACTTACATGTTTGTAACTGTAAGTAATTTTATAGGGATTTTCAAAAGTGCATAATTTTATAGGAACTTTCAAAAGTGCATAAGTTCATAGAGACTTTCAAAAGTGCATAAGTTCATAAAGTAATTTCATGAGAACTTACATGTTTGTAACTGTAAGTAATTTTATAGGGACTTTCAAAAGTGCATAATTTTATAGGAACTTTCAAAAGTGCATAAGTTCATAAAATAATTTCATGAGAACTTACATGTTTGTAACTGTAAGAAATAATAAAAGAGGAAAAGTACTGGAACGATCGATAGAACAAGATATAATTGAAAAAAAAATAGGAGTAATAAAAATATTTTGTTTTATGATTTTAAGAGGCACATGAATCACAGCGTAAGAACAATTTTAGATAAATATTAATTCGAAGTTTGAAACGGTTATGTAATTGCTGAAGCTTTAAAAAATGGACGTCCTTTCCTTCATCGTAAACAATACTTTACAGAGCTGGCGGAACTTTAATTGAACTTGATTTCAAGAGGAAATTTAATTTCGAAAGCTCATAAGTTATAATTAAAGAAAACGACGTAAAAAAATGTAAATTATAGAATTTACCGATGAATAATTAGTTTCGTTAGATAATTTCTTGTAACTAGAGAAATAAAATAAAATTGTTTTCAATATGAAATTTAAGTAAATTTGCAATATAATAGCACTTTTAAATTAAATTTTCAATAATGTGCAATCTTCTAACCGAATTTGCAGTAATGTGAAATTTTCTAATCAAATTTTTAATAATGTGCACTTTTCTAATTAAATCTGAAATAGTATACAATGTTTTAAATTAGTTTGCAATTTCATACAATTTTCTGTAATACGCTTGCAATATTATACAATTGTACAATATTGCATAATTTCTTTGAATAAGTTTGCAATATTATACCATTCATTAAATAACCCTGCAATATTGAGCCACGTTTTACGCAAATTTGCGGTTTAAACCAAATTGGTTTCTACTCATTTTCTTGCTACTGAGATTTCCATGAGTTCAAAAATTTCTTTACAACAAAAGCGATATTTCTACACATTTCTTTTTGCGACAAAGAGTTGATTAATTTAATAGTGATCTCAACAATGTGACATACTCGAAGAAACCTATTGTCATTTGTTTACTGAAAACCATTAGGCAATTTGACTTAACTTCGTCAGTTATGAGAATTTACTATTAAAGGAAGATTTCAGGTTTCAACCCGGAAACGTCAAAGTTAATACGAGTAAGGCGATTTGATACGTGAATTTCTGGGGATTCAGGAAACTGAAGTGTTTCGTAGAAATCGTCCACGTTTTGTCGCATCCGTTTTCACGAAGTTGGGATGCAAACGAGTGTAGTTATTTTTAGGATATTCGCTTCCGAAACGTCACTGGATCATGGTCAGGGACGAGATTGGAAGAGAACGAACTATGTACTTAAGTATTTGTTCGATCTATTCATTTCCTGCATGCAATTCTCTCTGTTCGGCCCAAAGGGAGAACTTCGAAGACGTATGGTTCAATCGACCAACTGGATTTGCAAGTTCGTTGCGAAGTAACATTAAGCTTTCACTATCTATTGTACAGGATGTACCAAAAATCGTGATACAATGGCTCAAAAGCGACTAAAAAATTAGCCCATGGCAAAAAGTAACATTTGTAACGCAATTTCCAAAATATCGATTTTCCAATTATCTGATCTTTTAAGTTTCCGAATTGTTAAATTTTTAGATGTTTAAATTATCAAACTGCAAAATTGCTAAATTCTTAAATCCTTAAATTCAAAAATGTACAGATTTCCAGATTTATGATATAATTAATATATTTTTAATGCTCTATATTACAATGAAACTTGAGAAAAATTGTATCGAATATTAATAAAATAATGTTTCAAAAACAAAGAATAGCTGAAATCGATATCAATAATTATTTCGATAATAAACATGCAATTACATGACACTGAATGCCAGTAATAACAATGATATGTATAAAATAATGAAAAAATAAAACAAAAGTTTCCCTTCAAAGTGTAATCCTTTTGCACTAACACATCAATAGTATCTAGTTCTCGTGCAATGTTGGACATTGCATTATAAAAATTCATTTCAATTTTTTCCTCGCATAAAAATAACGTACAGATAAATTTCACATAACAATTGAGGTTAGGTGAATCATAAACTTATACACCGCTGTATGTCTCAGAAAATAGAAAGATACTTCTGCAACAAAATACTTACGAAATTTAATATAACGGAGCATAAAATAAAATGTTATAACTCTGTATAATGTAACAATTCCTCGCAGTAACTCCATAAAAAAATTCGATCATCTTACATTTTATCTTTTAAAGTTTGAACGATTTTTCGCATAAATTTCTGTCACGTTCACTCGCTATCGAAGATGCACGTTCTCTCGATTTTTTTCTTCTTCCTTTACGTTCCGCATTATCCATAATTTTCTAGGGAAAAAACCTAGAATTGACAGATGAGAACTCTTCTGAATTCACAGCTAGTACCGGTCTATAGAAGATTGCAGCGAGCACAAAACAGTGGGCCTTCATTGCACTCAGGGTCCAAGAAAAGAAAAGAAAATCAAAATGTATTTCAATATTTTAATATCTTTTAATGAAAGAAATGATCAAATTAATATTATGTTTTTATCTTGTTGAGAAATTATTCATTAGTTCAAAATATTTAGACAGTACTCAGGTTCTTGTTATACAGGGTGTCCCACAATTATGGTACGAGCCGAAAAGGGGTGGTAGGTGGAGCTATTCTGAACAACTTCTTCCTTTTCCAAAATGTTGGATGAGGCTTCATTTTTAAATTATTAAGGAAAAACACCGACCAATCAGAACGCGAGAATCGCGCGCGCCGTATGTTCGATCGCGACCACGGCCAATTAAAACTCGGGCCTACACTTCTGCCTCCTAGCGCGCGCGATTCTCGCGTTCTGATTGGTCGGTGTTTTTCCTTAATAATTTAAAAATGAAGCCTCTTCCAATATTTTTGCGAAGGAAAAAGTTGTTCAGAATAGCATCACCTACCACCCCTTTCCGGCTCGTACCATAATTGTGGAACACCCTGTATTATAATTTGACATAATTTCTTTTAGCCTATTTGTTATTCTTTAATAAATACTCTATTAGATAAAAATGAATATCATAAAGCAATGATATTTACATTAATTGTAATTGTATTATTATTGTTACTATTATAATAAAATTATTATAGTTATTAGTATATTTATAATATTATTATTATAAAACTATATTACTTTATATTATATTACATAATTTTTTTATGTACTAAGAATAAAAATTAGTATTATATTGCCACTCTGATCCTTACTAAATAACGTTGAACTCGAAACATTAAATTGTTTTGTTTTTTTTAAACAATATTCTAATACCACTTAATTGCGTTGCTACTTTGATATAGTCATTATTCTAATTAAAAAAACATCGTTGTATGTATTTACAGATTTTCTTTCCAAAAGTTTTCAAATTTGTTCAATATTACGTGTTAGATTAGATTACAAAACTTATATTTTGAAGAGCCAAAAGTTACAGGACACATACTTATGTATCTCACATACGGGCTCTTGTGTGGAAAGACGTACCTGTTCAAAACTCGTAGAATACAATATTGCGTAAATGAGGAAGTGAGAACTTCGTAATTCGTGGACGGATGTGCCATCGTTTGAAACAAGGCGCGCTTTGATAAACAATTTTGTTAATCAAACAAACGATGCAGCTTGTTAGTTTGAACTTGAGGGTAAAGATAGCATTTTGATGCTCGTGAACGGATTTACAAATTGTATGCACAATTGACTGTCTGATAGTTACAGATGTGCTGAATTATTTCTGTTCAATTTGTTGTAACGCGTTTAAATATCTGTGGGACATTTAGGAAACTCTCAATTTCGATACTTTTAATATTAATATTAAATACAGAATAAAATAAGATATGAAATACAGTTCATAAATAAATATGCACATTTATATAATTATTTTTCAATTTTTTAGGCTTTTTTGAATCACCTACTTCAATTTTTGGACATCATTCAATTTCGATATCACGTTAATGTTATTGAATTTTTAAAATCAACAGTTCATGGTTGTATCATATTCATTCTCTTTCTCTGATTCTCAGTAATAACTGCTGTAGAATGAATTCGACAGCAGTCCTCGTTAAGTCATGAGAAAAGATTTTATCCACTGTGTTTGAATGTGTTTTATAAATTGTCATTGTTATCGTATAAAATGTGAAAGAGCAATAATATTAATGAACTTACGTTTGTGCTTATATTAATGATACTACCGTTATAGTAATAATGATAACACGTGATGTTGCTTATAATCACAAATTTTTAGAATCGAATTCATTATTGATTATAGAAATAGGAGGTGTCATTATTAGTGTAAATTGTTAGTAGATATTAAGTATTTAGAAATTTTCAAATTTTTTTGTTTTGTACTTACCTAATTTTGTATGTTGTAATGTTGTAATTTCTTATCTTCTATTTGTTCACTGTTACAACTTTCTAATTGTACAGTATTCCAATTTTCTGATTTTCAAATGCTGTGATTTTTTAACTTTCTAAGTTTTTAATTCTCTAATTCTCTAAATTTCTAATTGTCTAATTGTCTAATTGTCTAATTGTCTAATTGTCTAATTGTCTAATTTTCTAATTTTCTAATTTTCTAATTTTCTAATTTTCTAATTTTCTAATTTTCTAATCCTCTAATTCTCTAATTCTCTAATTCTCCAATTCTCTAATTCTCTAATTCTCTAATTCTCTAATTCTCTAATTCTCTAATTCTCTAATTCTCTAATTCTCTAATTCTCTAATTCTCTAATTCTCTAATTCTCTAATTCCCTAATTTCCCAATTTTCTAATTCTTGAATTTTCAAGCTTCCAAATTTTTCAAATTTCTACATTTAAAAATTTCAAAATTTCTACCAACATTTCAAAATCCAAAAAAATATATGGGATATGACGTCTCAGAATTCATAGTGTAAGAGAAGAATTTACTGAATGAAAGAGTGCACTTCATATATGGGTAAAAAAAATATTGCTGGGGCGTAAAAGTTAATTGTTATATTTTATTAGAAGAATCAATAAAGCTATTTAAATAATTAATTTAAGAAATCAAGAATGCTATATTTCTTGTATAAAGATTTTTCATATTATGTTTGAACATTTTTCATATTATTAACAATAACAGAAAATAGATGTACTCTTTCATTTTTAGACGACTTATTTTTCATAGTTGTATGTGCACAATATCTGTTCTGTTCTGTGTGATACAAAATTTCTATCTACTTACAATTCAGTCGAAAATAAAACAAAAAAATGTGGTATGCGGTATTGTCTGTTATTCGCCATATTTTCTTTTTTGCAAGTAATCGTACATTTATGAAATTATGTGGCAGCGGTATGTAGCCAATTTCATTCTGCCCCCGCAGTAGTTTAATATAATCAGAATTTCGATTAGCTTCTGTTCATATTTGTGCTTTAAATTCTGCTTATTAAAATAAAACGAGGCATATGCAACTTTGAAAATTCAATTAAAAGAGAAACGACTCACGAAAAAATAACTCCGCAAAAATTATGTTTACCACTTACAAAAGGAAATTGCATCATAAGATATTACAATTGGAAATAAAATCTCTACAAATGAAAATAACCGCAGAAATAATTTTCATTTCCAAATCTTTTATGAGAATATCTTTCATTTATAGCTGCCGCAAATTTAATTCCAATGTAATACTATAAGAATATTTAAAAAATTGCATTGTGTTTATAAATATATATTTTATAAATATAAAATAATTATATTGTAAATAATTTTGTCGATAAATTATGTCAAATAATATTTATTCCATTAAATAATATTACTATTAGTAATTGTAATAATTAATTTTGGATCAAGTATATCGGTTAATATGGATAAAAAATAGACTAACCAAAGGATGGCATCACTTTGACCAAAAATACAATAAGCTCGTATGTAAAAGTACCTTTTTATTAAGTTTATTACTTCGAACGTAGCAAATTAACTTCGCAGTATCGACATATAAAAACAAAGCATTCAATCGCAAGAACGAAATGAAAGAGGAAAAGTATTTAATTATTGGAAAATACACGGTCTTGTGAAATTTGCGCTCATCAAAACATTTACAAACATATTGTCAATATTTTCCTTCGACATTCTTTACGGTGCACCCTATTTTGTGTTATCGTGTAGTTGTACAATGTTTCTCTGACGAAAATATTTCTTCTATAGCGACTGAACCAATTTCAATATCTGTGAATGAAATAAGTTATAAAAATTTACATAATTTTTCCAGCATTAATTTTCTCAATTAAAAAAAATTCACAGTGTAGAAACTTTTGATTTTCAAATTTCTTAATTTCCAAGCACCTAACTTTGAAACTTTCAAGTTCCAAACACTTAATAATTTCGAAGACATTCTACTTAAGTATATCACTCCATATAATATATTTTATATCGCTAATAAAATGAGCCAATAAATAACAAAAAAACATAATTTTTCACAAATATTCGCAAAAATTATCCTACGCAAAAATATACACATCATTATATCTCAATTCTTCTGTATTACATCAAAATTTTCGCAATACGGAATTACAACAAAAATTGCTAAAACTGTCCATAAAAAAAATCCATATCCATAAAACATGGTAACCAAACGTGATAAATCAAATTTGAACATCAATACAATATTATTTCCGTTTAAATTTCAATTTTTCATTTCATTTATAAGTCAACTTCATTAACATAATTCGCCACTCACAAATTTTCAATTATTACTCCATTTGGTGATAAAAAATATTTATCGTCTGTAAAGATCAAGGTTTTAATCCCACTTGTTGCCCCAATCGTTTCCTCTTCCAGACTGCCCCTCCGGTTTTTATGAATCTTCTTCCCCTGAACTTGTCTTTCCCGTGTTTGAGTCCAAGAGGCCTCCCAACTGCTTTCCGAGTCCGCCCACTGTGTCCTGAAGCCCCAAGCCTTTTAATCCCGATGTTATGTCCAAAAGTCCTCCCAAACCTTTGCCCTTTCCGCCATCTTTGCCGCCGCCTAAAAGGCCATCGGTGAGGCCGCCAGTTAAGCCGCCTAGTAATGGAATACCCGAATCCGCTGCAACTAGTTGGCAGCAAACAATAGCCAGCAATAGAAATACAACAGTGTTCTTCATGTTCGACGGTTTCTGCTTCGAACTGATGCAACTCGCTGTCGGACCGCCACTTTTATACTTGGATCAAACGCACACCGTGTGTTCTTTTGTACAGACATGTTTTCATTTCACGCTTGTTTCGTTTGTGATAACGATATCGATCGAAAATGACGTTTGTTGAGACGGAGTTATTATTTACTTAGATGCGAACTGGATCGAACGGTTGGGCGACGACGTCTTGGGACGGATCTTTGTGACAATCTTTGCGAATTAATGGTACGTGCGCGATGTTTTGTTTGTATTTTTGGTTGTTCTTTTATGCGGGGTTGTGGTGGAAATTCTAGCGAAGTCGTGAGTTTGTATTAAGAAATAAATTTAAGAGAATAAGATTTGTAATATGATTTTCTGGTTTACAAATTGTCGAATGTTCAAATTTTCAATTATCTCATTTTTTAAACGTTCAAATTTTCAAACCTGTAAACTTTCATACTTTTATTAAAATGATCTAATTTTCTAAATTTTCGAGTTTGTAAAGTTTTTATTTCTAAACTTCAAATTAGTTAATTTTTTTAGTTTTCAAATAGTCAAATTTTTATAGCTGAAAATGAGAATAAATGTTTATGGTGTAAATGTTATATTAAGTTTTAATAGTTTATTCAATCAGTCATTCACCGGAGTCAGAAGAGTCTGCTTATTTCTCTTCTCTGCTTATTTTTCATTCATATCATTATCGTAATATTTTGATGATCACATGTTTTCCGTTTCACCTTTTTTGCACGGTACACCGAATACCATAGATATTTATTTAATCTGCTTCGATATTATTGATACCATTTTTTAACGTAATTTACGACTTTGACATGATATGAATTATGTTTTATTTTGTTAAATGGAAGTAATGGTACATGCTAACAGAATTTAGAAACTCATAAATCCACAAATTCACAGATGTGCAAATTTTTAAAGTAACAAGATTGTAAACATACGAATTTCAATATTTTTAATTAACAAACAAATTCACAGATCTACAAATGTGCGAATTTTCAAAATAACAGGATTGTACATATACTTACAGAAATAGATATTTTTGAATTAACAAACAAACAAATTCATAAATTTAGAAATTTATACATTCAGAAGTTTTTAAGTTTATACCTTTATACTTATGAAAATTTGTAAACTCATATATTAACAAATTTTTAAATTTGCAAATTCAAAACTTTTCAAATTTTCTATTTTATACAAAGATATGTATAAGCCATGAAATATGCATGCTTTAAATTTAGAAACCTATAAATTTCCATGCTTTCAATGTTTTAATTTATATTGTTCAAATTTGATATTCGCTGAATGTTGAAAATATTTATTATTCTGCAATAATCTATTCAATTGCTAATAATATTTAACAATGACGAAATAGAAAATTATGTTTGATTAAAACAGTACAAAAGAACTCATTTAAACAATCGGAAAATTTGTATATCAATATAAAAAAATATCGTGTATTAATATAAAAATGTAACGATGCATAAAGCGTTTGTCGAGATTTATATTTTCAATTGTTTCCGAACTGTTTCACCGATAACATGTTTATCAAGTTTTCAGTCGTATATGCCTGTCTGTGACACCTGTTGTTCAATTCAACTATTTTAAAAGTAAACTCGAACATGAAGCAAAATAAATGTCCAACTGATTTTATTTCTGTTTAAGTCACCGTCGCGTCGTTTAGAATAATCGTTGCTTTTTGTAAATGCTTATTAATTCGACGGAAGTAAAACACATTAACTGCGTAAAAATGATTAACAATATAATAAATGTAATGTAATATATTATAATATTAAATAAAGTATTACAATTTTATATTAAATATTCATTTGTCAATAATTTTTACTTAGCTTGAACTTGAAATAAATTTTAAAATTTTTAAAAAGTGAGGAAACATCACTGTTATCAAGCTGTTCTTCAGAAGAAATTTTATAATGTATAATATCTTTGAAGAAATATTATAATTGTGAAATAGGGTAAAATGACTGAACCGTAAAACCATTTCAGTAAGAATTGTGTGCTTATACAATTCTTCTTTCAATATGCGAAGTCAATGCAAAACAATAATTTTGTAAAATTTTGTTGAAATAACTTAACAACAAAACCTTTTTATATCTCATTCTCCTTTACCCTTCTTTACTTACTTTTCTTCCCAAATTCAAATTTATGCTATTTTGAGGAATAACATTTCCTGATATTTTATTATTAATGTTACATAGTACTTTGAGTTTTAGTTTGTGAATTTCCTATTAATTGTGAAATTGAAAATAATTTATTTACCTTATGAAGCAAGATACTAGGGTTATTTATTTGTATTAAAAATCTGTTTTTGCAAAACTTTCCATTGGGATAGTTGCAATCCGAATTACAGGAGGAACCTTTGCCACTATTTTGTGTCGATAAAGCAGCTCCTGAGTCATTCCACGCCAAATCCATCACTTTTTGACCTCACCATCTGCGATTTTGTTGTAATTAAAATATGTTATAGTCTATGTGAAATTAGTGGGAATATAAGTATATTATATTCCCTGAAGCTTCCCCTTTAAAATGAACCCTTCAGAATAATGAATAATCGAAATTTAATGTCACAATAAGCTGGAAAACAATCCGCGTTCACTTGTGTTTGATACGATAGTGTCAGCTAATGATTCTTCTTTTTTTGTTTAAATAAATATAACAAATGCTCCTTTTAACATGCCGAGCCTTATTAAAATTAAAGTATAAAGTATACGTATTATGTCGTCAAGAAAAATTGGAATTGAACCATCAAAAAATTTAATTTCAATCGTATTTCGATAGGAAATCTGCCTTACGGGAGCTACGTTTCTCGATCCCCAACACTCCTTATCCCCACTACCACTGCCTCACTTCCCCCACTCCTCGCTTCGGCCTTGGAGGCTCGAAAATTTGCTTATAAGCAAATTTCGGATGAATATTTCTCCGATTTCTTAGTTCCTTGGCCTTGAAAGTCACGTGACTTTCTATCACGTGGTTTCGCGATCGGCCACGATTGGTCGATCGCTCTCATTTTCTAGTTCCTGACGTCATCAGAAAATCACCACAGCCTCAGGAGCTACGATTCTCGACCCCCACTCTTCCCATCCCCGCTCCAACTATCTCACTGCCCTACGTCACTCTCCCCACTCTTCCCCGAGCTCCATGTACTTACTATGAATTTATTTTTCTAATTTCGAAAAATCCGAATCGCCGGGACCGGGGCTCGAACCCTCGATCCTCGGGTGCCTCGGATTCCGAGTCGAGGACGAAGCGCGCTCGGCCATCCCCGCAAGCCCCACTTGTTTACTTACGATGCTCCTTTTAAACTATGCCTCGACGATCCACTATACTTCTACTCTATTAATTTACAGCTATTTTATTTAAGTGACCACTTTCATGTGTTTCCTTTCACATTATTATTTACCTCCGCGACTTTTTATAACAGGTATTAACGCTTTGCACTCTTGAATTTCTTTTACCTACTTTCTTAATTAATATACAAAATGTACATTGTATTTTGGATATATTTCAGGTCGGATTATATAATTGGAATGTAACTAATGACTTTTGTATGGCAATTTTGTTTTAATTTTGAAGTTTAGACATTTTTCAATTTTTAAATGAGTAGATGGAGTGAAACGGAGGTACACCGCGTCGTTTTCCAGCTTATTATGACATTAAATTTCGATTATCTATTATTCTGAAGGGCTCATTTTAAAGGGGAAGCTTCAGGGAATATAATATACTTTTTTCAAATTTTAATCAGGTATAATTTTTATTGAAAAACGTAAAAAAAGAATTTGTTTAAATTTTTTCATATTATATAACAAATTAACGAAGTCAGAAAAAATATTTTATAGTAGCCCAATCCTTTATGAATAAAACAAACAAAAATTTAGCTCATTCGCATTAGTAGTTTTTGAGAAAAAAATTCGTAAGTGATGTCTATTTTCACAAAAATAGGGAAAAACTGCAAATTTTGAAGGCTTGTAATTTTTAAACAAATTCGAAATCGGCAAAATGATGACTTATACTCCCACTAATCTCACATAGACTATAACATATTTTGATTACAACAAAATCGCAGATGGTGAGGTCAAAAAGTGATCGATTCGACGTGGAATGACCCTCCTTTCAGATCGAAAATTGTTTGCGTTGACGAAACTTCCAAATTATTGGAAAATAGTCTTTTAATTCCCGTAAAAAATACTTTACAGGATATCCTTTACAAATGACTTCCTCTTCGATCCAGTAGAGCAGGAAACCGACTGTTAGTCACGAAAGTGACAGCACGAATAATTTATTCGCGAGAGATTTGATACTTTTTTCATGGTTTCCCCTCCTACTGTTAGCAATGCTCGTTTCATTATTTTGAATTTCGATATTCCCATTTGGAGACGAAAGACAACCTCCTGTTATATAAATTCACGAAACGATGTGTGGAATTTATGAAAAAAAAATGCACTGTAAATACGATAATTGTGTTAATAGATTAGCGTATCCTTATTCGTTCGATATTTCATTATACGTACAAAAGATATTGAAATTCCATATCGAAACAATTTATTGGTATTTGATGTTCGTGTGTACGTTAGTTATTGAAATTTTCCTTTATTTATATCGCGAACGAATTTATGAATCGATTTAATTAAAAATAAACCACTTTTACGGAAAATAAACTGCAGTCTCCGGTAAAGATGTATTTGGAGAACACTTTGGATTTCTTGTTAAAGTGTATGCTGCAGTTGCGACATTTACCGCAAAAGAATTAGTTCAACTAATTACGAGCAAGATGACATGTTAGCCTAAGCAATGTGCAACCGGAAAATGTACGACTAATTTGCATTAAAAGAGATTACAATTAAAAAATTTCAATTTTAAATTTCGCTTTCTTTGGAAGTCATTCAAAATAAAAAATGTTTATTTAATTTTCATTTCATCTTTAAGTTTAATCAGAACTACTTAGAAGTAAAAATTGTTCATTTTATTTTAATTGTAATTTTTATATTAATTGCGAGTTCAATTAAAACTTAGTACATTTAAAAAATTTTAATTTCAATTCTAATCTTAACTTTTAATTTCAATCTTCATTTTTAATTTTTAATATCGATTATAGGTATAAGTTCCATGAAAATTCATTACGATTAAAATATTTTAATATTATTCTAGTTTTAATCTAATTGAATTTAACTAAAATTCGTCAGATTTATTAAATTTCAATATGGTTTCCATTTTAATTATAATTTTAATTTTAATTCTAGTTTTATTTTTAATATTTATTTTAACTTTTAATTCTAATTGAAACTTTTAATTTTAACGTTAAATTTTACGTACAAGTCTAATTGTAATCCTGATCCTAATTTCGATTGTAATTTTAATTAAAATTTTAGTTTAAAAATTAAGATTAATTGTATAATTCAATTTATTAATGTATCACTTTACCTATGTACATATATACAATTTTTACAAGGTAACATGTCACAATTTTTACAATTTTTACCATTACATTTCGCATCTCGCTACTGTTTCATCAATTTATTGTATATTTCTCAGACTGTATGTTCAAGCATAAAAAAGTATCTATAAAACCTGTCCTTTCTTAAAAAGCACCATAATACCATGAAATTTACATATATCTACAGAGTGGATCATTAACTCTATTATCAAAGCAATTTTCTGAAGGCCATATTCTAAATGTTCCAAAATCATTAATATTTTTTTAAATAAAACTGCACATCGTTCTACATAGATCAATTTTACGAAACATTTTCCATAAAAAAGTATTATGATATGAAATTAAAAAAAACATTTGTTAATGTTTCGTGAGATACTTTAAATTCAAAATTTAAGCATTTTATAAAACATATCTCACAAACTTATTTTTTTCATATTATACCCACATATTTTCTCGTACATAATATTCTGTAAAATCGATTAATGCAAAAAGGTATACAGTTTTTTTTGTTTTTAAAAAATTAATGACCTCGAAATCTCAGAAGTTCAAACTTGAGCAAAATATTCTTTTTCATTGTGCAATTCTTTACATCATAACCTATGTATTTTTTTAATGAAATATTGTCTTGCATTATTAACAGTAATTGAGATAATGCTTTGTATCAGAGTTACTGAAACAACCTGCATATACTCCTTTATCTATTTCTCAAATGTTCATCGTCGTTTTCCGCGACGTATTTCTTTAAGGCCGATTCAAAATCGCTATGAGACATTTTGTCGACGTAATTTGTCTGTGGTTCTTCAATCGTGTCTTCCTCGCCGTTTACAATAACGAAATAGCAAGTTGTTCGTTTGTCTTTATTGCCGTTATTTTCTTCTTGATCGCGGTACTCTGATTTTTCTAACACCTCGGGAAATTCCACGGTCCATGTTTTAGTGCCACCTATGTGATATGCAGTGATAGCTTCGGTCGGCCATTCTGGACCAGGTGTTTCTTTGGCTTTTTCTATAAATTAAATTAAATAGATATGTTAGTACATTTCGTAGTTACAGGACGATTACTTAATTTCTATTAGCTGTTGAATTATATTTTTGTGCAATGATATTTTTTTAGACGAATACAGCATTCAATATTTCGACCTTTTCGTATTTTGATTTCTTGATGTTCCGATTTTTCAATCGTTAAATTGTTAAATTGTTAAATTTTCAATTTTTCAATTTTTCAATTTTTCAATTTTTCAATTTTATATTTTCTCAAATTCTCTATTTTTTAATTCTGAAAATTTCTCAATTTCACATTGTCTCAAATTCTCTATTTTTTAATTCTGAAAATTTCTCAATTTCACATTGTCTCAAATTCTCTATTTTTTAATTCTGAAAATTTCTCAATTTTTCAATCGAAAAAGATCTTATTCGTATGTCTAACTTCTGTATTTCTTGCATGCAAAAATCTGTGCGGCAATACACCAAGAGTGCTGTATTCATCAACAATCTAAACCATGATTTATATCACGACTTCTCAATTCGACCCCTGAATAATTACATAAATCGATTAATCAACATTTTCTACATTACCTCGAGTGCTTTTCGAATGCTCATGGTCATCTTTAGAACTTTCATTCATACTCTTCGAATCCCGAGTTACATGGTCTTCAGGAACAGAAGTATCTGACCCATTTTCATCTTCCGGACCTGTCTCGGTATTTTCATCCAAAACATTTTCTTCTTCCGGAACCGTCTCGGTATTTTCATCCAAAACATTTTCTTCTTCCGTAACCGTCTCGGTACTTTCATCCAAAACATTTTCATCTTCCGGAACCGTCTCGGTACTTTCATCCAAAACATTTTCATCTTCCGGAACCGTCTCGGTACTTCCATCATCATCGTCATCCACCATCATCAAATCATCTCGATTCGATCTTCTTTTCTTCACCAAATAACTTCTTCCATTCTCACCGTATTCAAATACGTCATTTTCTTTGTTTCCCTCAAACTTCCAAGCATTAGTGACAAAATTACCTTCTATCGAAATCGTACTCTCTGTAGGCCACCGCAAAACATTTTCTCCATTCGAATAACTTTCAGCTTCGCAATCATTCGATCCAACATTGTTCCTACTAATCGTTTCATCATTAGCTTCCAAAATGGATCTCTTTTTGTATCTCTCGTTATCCTTCCGAGTTTCTTCACCTTGCAACGATTTCGTGACCAAGGCGTTCACGAATGTGTAACTAAAATTGTCATACATAGCAATAACCTCGTTCGCTCGTGTCGCGTGTTCGACAACCTGGCCATCTTGTCGCTCGTTAAATTCACGATCGATATCTCCCAGATACCTTTCGACTATTGAGCTATCAAACTGATAGCTGCGTTTGTCTCGATCCTCAGTGTCTGTTGTGTTGGACTGTTGTGTCCCTTCATGGCTTTCGGTCCATTCGTGTTCCTCGATGCTTAAATGGTTTATTTTATTCCCCTTTTCTGTCGCGCCAGCCATTTCGCCCGGGATAAACGGCAGACAGACCTTTTCCGTCGGCACATGCTCGCTGTCCTTGCCCAGAGGTTTCTTCAGAACATTCAGACAGATCTTCGTGGTGTCCTTCCCTTTGGCACGAGATTCGTCGTAATCCTCTTCCTCTTCCTCCTCCTCGTGCAACTCGGCGGTCCTTGCAGTCGTGCCTTCGATTTTGCTCTTCGTAGTTTCCCGGATGTCGATCGTCGTCTCCGTGGGTGGCAATTGCGTCAAATATGGCGTCGTCCCGGTCGACGCCTGGTCCTCCCGTTCCTCCTGAAGGTCATCAGGCAATTCCTGCTCCATCTCACGCATCTTCTCCTCGAACTCTGCTTTCTCCCTCTGCAACTTGCGCTCCCTCTCCAACAACTCGTTCTCTTTCTTTTGCAGCTCTCTCTCTTGGTCGTCGACCTTCTTCTCCAACATCCTGATCTCCTGCTCGAGCGCATCATGAGTCGTGGTTACGGAAGTCTGCTCTCCAGAAGCGGGTTCTTCGGGAGCAGTTGTCCGAACTGTTGTTTCGTGTTCGTGAGTCAACTCGCCTGTGACGTTTGCAGACGTGGTCGACGTGGATTTCATTTTTTCCCGACGTTCCATCATCTCGTCCATTCGACTCGCCTTTTCTTGCTCCCATTTCTCTTCTTCTTCTTCGAGTTCATCTTCCTTCGTCTGTAACTCTTTGTGCGTTCGCTCAAGCTCCTCAAGCTTCTTCAATAGTTCCTCTTTTAATTCCTGGTGGCGAGTTCTCTTTTGAGATTCGTCCGTTGTCACGGCTACTCCGAACGTGGACTCTGTCATCGTGGAACTAACTTTTTCATGCATAACTGCCATTCTTGTTGTAGTCAGAGTAACCTCAGCTAAACCGCTTATAGTCTCTTCGGTTTCCGAGTGATCGAACGGCAGATATTCGGTTGTGAATTTGGTAGTAGATGCCAGGGTGTACACGATGGTTGTAATCTCTTCCTCCTCCATCTTCGGGGTGAACTCTGCGACGCTGGAGGTTGTCAGCTCTCCCTCCTCCGTCTTCGGGATAAACTCTGCGACACTATATGTTGTCATTTCGACTGTAGATTCCATAGTTATGCCCGTTCCAATGGTCAAATGATCTATGCCGGTTGGTTTCTCCAAAGTTGTTTCCCAAACCGTCGTCAAAGGCGATTCTGTTGTTCCATATGTTGTAACAGTTGATTCTGTAGTTGCGATCGTAATCTCCGTGTGAACAATTCTTTCAGTCGTTTGCGTAAAATTTTCTTCCATGTAATCGGTCCAGATTGGGGATGCTATGTCCGTGCTTTCTTCTTCGTATTCTTCTTCGTCGTACGCTTCTTTGTAATCTTTCTCGTACTCCACATCGTACATCGTCTGCGTTTCGTCAAATTGCTTTTCGGTTGTTGCGATCACTTCGGTAAATTCAACAGATGGAATCGTTGTAATTTCTGGGGGAGCAATTGTAATCTCAGGAGCAGAAGTTGCTATAACTTCTGGAGGAGAAGTTGTAATTTCAGGAAAAGGAATTATAGCTTCTGGAGGAGAAATTGTAATATCAGTAGAGGAAATTATTGTAACTTCAGGGGGTGAAATTGTTGCAACTTCTGGAGAAGAAATTGTACTTTCAAGAGTAAAAATTGTTGCAATTTCAGGAGAAGAAATTGTAACTTCTGGAGGAGAAATTGTAATCTCAGGTGGAGAAATTATTGTAACTTCAGGGGGTGAAATTGTTGCAACTTCTGCAGAAGAAATTGTACTTTCAAGAGTAAAAATTGTTGCAATTTCAGGAGGAGAAATTGTAACTTCTGGAGGAGAAATTGTAATCTCAGGAGGAGAAATTATTGTAACTTCAGGAAACGAAATTGTCGTAACTTCTGGATAAGAAATTGTAATCTCAGAAGTAGAAATTGTAATTTCAGGAGAAGCAATTGTAACTTGAGGAGGAGAAATTGCTGTAATTTCAGGAGAAGAAATTGTAATCTCCGGATAAGAAACTTCAGGTACTGAAATTGTTGTAATTTCAGAAGGAGAAATTGTTGTAACTTCAGGAGAAGAAATTATAACTTCAGGGGGAGAAATTGTAACTTCAGGAGAAGAAATTGTTTCCGTAACTACCATAACCGGTGTACTATAAGGTGTCGACAGGGCAACCTCCGTGATTTCTGTATGAAAACTTGTACTCTCAGTTGTTAATGTAATACTCGATGTATGTTCAATCGTTTCACTAACCGTTGGACTCGACTCGGATGTTGCAGCAAGACCTTCGGTTGTTAATGTCGTTTCGGTGGTTTCTACATAATCGTAAATCTCATACTCTTTTTCAGTAGTTTCTTTTTCTTCGTACTCTTCTTCGTATTCTTCTTCGTACTCTTCTGACGTTGTATCATAAATTATTTCAGCTGTTTCTGTAGACGTTTCTTCAGGGGACGTGGTTATTTCAAACGGTTTAGTCGTTGTTTCGAACGATGTGATATGAATGAACGGCGTTGTTTCAAACGAACTTAAACGCGTAAATTCAACCGAAGAAAATGTGGTTGTTATTGGAGTTGTAGATGGTATGCCGGTTTCTGAAGTTATAGTTTCGTTGGCTAATGGTACACTGGTTGTAACTTCGGATGTAGTCTTCGATGTACTCACTTCCGGTGTTTCGATGGTGGCATTAACTGGAAATGATGCTGTGCTTACAGTTAGTTCAACCGTAGATGTTGTTTCAGGGCTAATAAATGGAGATTCCGTTGTTATTACCAAAGTTGATAACGACGAAGTCACTCCCAATATAGAAACAGTTGTTTCAGTTGTTTCTGCCGTTACATTTGTTGGAAATGTTTCCGTAGTCACTGACTCAGTTGTAGATTCGGTTGTTTTAGTAACTTCTGTAACTTCCGTAGTAAACGGTGAAGTAGCTTCAGCTTCAATAGTTTCTTTAGTCGTTTCAATTGTTTCAGTTGTTTCTGCCGTTACATTTGTTGGAAATGTTTCCGTAATCACTGACTCAGTTGTGGATTCGGTTGTTTTAGTGACTTCTGTTGTTACTTCTGTAACTTCCGTAGTAAACGGTGAAGTAGCTTCAGCTTCAATAGTTTCTTTAGTCGTTTCAATTGTTTCAGTTGTTTCTGCCGTTACATTTGTTGACAAAGTTTCCGTAGTCACTGACTCAGTTGTGGATTCGGTTGTTTTAGTGACTTCTGTTGTTACTTCTGTAACTTCCGTAGTAAACGGTGAAGTAGCTTCAGCTTCAACAGTTTCTTTAGTCTTTTCAATTGTTTCAGTTGTTTCTCCCGTTACATTTGTTGACAATGTTTCCGTAGTCACTGACTCAGTTGTGGATTCGGTTGTTTTAGTGACTTCTGTTGTTACTTCTGTAACTTCCGTAGTAAACGGTGAAGTAGCTTCAGCTTCAACAGTTTCTTTAGTCTTTTCAATTGTTTCAGTTGTTTCTCCCGTTACATTTGTTGACAATGTTTCGATAGTCACTGACTCAGTAGTGGATACAGTTGTTTCTGTAACTTCTGTTGTTACCTCTGTAACTTCCGTAGTAAACGGTGAAGTAGCTTCAACTTCAACAGTTTCTTTAGTCGTTTCAATTTTTTCCGTTGTTTCTGCCGTTACATTTGTTGACAATGTCTCGATAGTCACTGACTCAGTTGTGGATGCAGTTGTTTCACTAACCGTTGGACTCCACTCGGTTGTTACAGCAGGGCTTTCGGTTGATTGTGTCACTTCTTTCGTAGAAACTGTAGGTACTGTGGTGACGTTAACTTCCGAGAATACCGTGGTTTCAGTTGTTTCTATAGTCGTCAATTCTGTAATGGCGGTCAGTTTCGTTGTAAACAATGAACTCTCCATGGTCGAAGTTAATGTTGTCTCTTCGTAATCGTAAATCTCATACTCTTTTTCAGTAGTTTCTTTTTCTTCGTACTCTTCTTCGTATTCTTCTTCGTACTCTTCTGACGTTGATTCATAAATTATTTCAGCTGTTTCTGTAGAAGTTTCTTCAGTTGACGTGGTTATTTCAAACGGTTTAGTCGTTGTCTTGAACGATGTGATATGAATGAACGGCGTTGTTTCGAACGTACTTAAACTCGTAAACTGAACCGAATAAAATGTGGTTGTTATAGGAGTTGTAGATGGCACTCCCGTTTCTGAAGTTATAGTTTCATTCGTAATTGGCAGACCGGTTGTAACCTCAGATGTAGCCTTCAAAGTACTCACTTCGATGGTGACATTAACTGAGATTGATGGTGTGCTTATAGTTAATTCAGTAGTAGATATTGTTGTTTCAGGACTAATAAATGGAGATTCCGTTGTTATTACCGAAGTTGGAAACGAAGAAGTCACTCCCAATATAGAAACAGTTGTTTTAGTTGTTTCTGCCGTTACATTTGATGGCAATGTTTCGGTAGTCACTGACTCAGTGGTGGATTCGGTTGTTTGAGTAATTTCTGTTGTTACTTCTGTAACTTCCGTAGTAAACGGAGAAGTAGCTTCAACTTCTACAATTGGTTTAGTCGTTTCACTTGTTTCAGTTGCTTCTGCCGTTACATTTGTTGGCAAACTTTCCGTAGTCACTGACTCAGTTGTGGATTCGGTTATTTTAGTAACTTCTGTTGTTTCCTCTGTAACTTCCGTAGTAAACGGAGAAGTAGCTTCAACTTCTACAATTGGTTTAGTCGTTTCACTTGTTTCAGTTGCTTCTGCCGTTACATTTGTTGGCAAACTTTCCGTAGTCACTGACTCAGTTGTGGATTCGGTTGTTTTAGTAACTTCTGTTGATATTTCTGTAACTTCTGTAGTATACGGTGAAGTAGCTTCAGTTTCAACAGTTGCTTTAGTCGTTTCACTTGTTTCAGTTGTTTCTGCCGTTACATTTGTTGGCAAACTTTCCGTAGTCACTGACTCAGTTGTGGATTCGGTTGTTTTAGTAACTTCTGTTGATATTTCTGTAACTTCTGTAGTATACGGTGAAGTAGCTTCAACTTCAACAGTTGCTTTAGTCGTTTCAGTTGTTTCAGTTGTTTCTGAGGTTACATTTGTTGGCAATGTTTCGGTAGTCACTGACTCAGTTGTGGATTCGGTTGTTTTAGTAACTTCTGTTGTTTCCTCTGTAACTTCCGTAGTAAACGGAGAAGTAGTTTCAACTTCAACAGCTGCTTTAGTCGTTTCAATTGTTTCAGTTGTTTCTACCGTTACATTTGTTGCAAATGTTTCCGTAGTCACTGACTCAGTTGTGGATTCGGTTGTCTTAGAAACTTCTGTTGTTTCCTCTGTAACTTCCGTAGTAAACGAGGAAGTAACTTCAACTTCAATAGGAATTGTTGTTTCGGCTGTTTCAGTAGCAAGACTACTTGAAGTTTCCATAGTAAATTCCGTTGTTTCGACAGTAACAGATGGAGAACCAGTTGTTATTTTTGCGATTTCTGTGGTTGATATTGGTGAAGTAATCTCAGTTTCAATAGACACTGTTGTTCTTGTTATTTCTGTAGTTACGGTTGGTTCTTCAGTAGTAGTTGTTATAAATGGACTTCCTGTTGTTTCTTCAGTTGTAATCAACCTTTCTGTTGTTTTTTCCGTAACTTCCATAGTCGGCGTTGGTGTAATAACAGCACTAGTACGTTTTAAACTTGTCAATGTTGTTTGTCCGGTAGTAGTTGTACTTTCTGTAGATGTTGTAGTCCTTGTAATTTTTATAATTGGTGTAAGTCTTTTTGTAGTAGTTTTGAGTGGATGTATAGTAGGTGTTGTTTCTGGTGTAAATTTAACAGTTGTTGTCTCTTCTTCGTACTCGACATATTCTGGTTGTTCTGTACTTCCTTCTTCCTCTTCGTATTCTTCTTCATATTCTTCCTGGTATTCTATATCAGTATATGTTTCTGTTGTTGCAATGTATTCCGTTGTTATTTCTTCAGCGGTGGTCACTTTTATCGTTGTTATTTTGACCTATAACAATAATAACAATTATTTGAAATGGGTCTTATAATAGCGCTACAATACTGAATAGCAACAAAGCTTCATTAAAAATTTAAATGTGAATCTAAATACAAAATATCTCAACCTCTTCATTTCAGTAAAATATTATTTAAGCTTACGAGTTTTATGATTTATGAATTTCAACATTTTTCAGATTAGATATTTAGCAATCCCTAAAATAAAAATAAAACAATTTTGAAATATGAAAATGCAGAAATTTTCAAAGTCGCAACTTCTCATATTCAGGAACTAAAAAGTTAAGAATACAAAAAATTGAAAGATCACAAATTCCCAAATTTACGAATAAAAAATTTGAGAATCTTGCATATTTCATAGTTGCACATTGTCAAATCCAGAAATTCAAAACTTTCCGAACACAAGTTCTACAAACCTAGAAAGATTCAAACACATAAAACATCAAATTTTGAAATATTAAACAGATTTCTACTTACGGTTTTAGGTGTTACTTCCGATGCAACAGTTTCAGCAGTGGGTGAAATAGATGTAAGTACACTTTCAGTTGAAACTTCGGAAGTAGTTACAGTGGACTCTGAAGTTACCATCGACATTGTTAACACTGCGCTTGTTTCTTCCTCAGTAATAAAACCACTGGTAGTATCTAAATGCGCAGTAGGTGAAACAGTGGTGACAACGGTAGCCATAGTAGGGGAGACTACAGTAGTCGTTGGTCCCACGATACTTGGTGTTGTTGGTACTTGAGTAGTCGTCATTTCCTCAGTACTTGTTGTTGGTACCTCAGTAGTTGTTCTTTGCAGAAAACTTGTTGTTGTTGGTGCCTCAGTAGTAGTTATTTCCACAGTACCAGTTGTGGTTGGTACCTCAGTAGTCGTTGCCCCCACAATACTTGCTGTTGTTGGTACTTGGCTAGTCGTTTCTATAACAATTATTGTTGTTGCTTCTTCAGTAGTAGTTACTTCCATAGTACTTGTTGTTGTTGCTATCTCAGTAGTCGTTATTTCCACAGTACTACTAGTGGTTGGTACCTCACTAGTCGATACTTCCGCAGTACTTATGGTTGATACCTCAGTTGCCGTTACTTCCGCTGAACTTGTTGTTGTTGGTATCTCAACAGTCGTACTTTCTACAGCACTTGTTGCTGGCACCTCAGTTGTCGTTATTGCCACAGTACTTGTTGTTGGTACCTCAGTTGTTGCTATTGCCACAGTACTTGTTGTTGTTGGGACTTCAGTAGTCGTTATTGCCAGTGTACTTGTTGTTGTTGGTACCTCAGTTGTCGTTATTGCGACCGTACTTGTGGTTGGTACTTCAGTTGTCGTTATTGTCACAGTACTTGTTGTTGTTGGTACCTCAGTTGTCGTTATTGCCACAGTACTTGTTGTTGTTGGGACTTCAGTAGTCGTTATTGCCAGTGTACTTGTTGTTGTTGGTACCTCAGTTGTCGTTATTGCCACAGTACTTGTTGTTGTTGGTACCTCAGTTGTAGTTATTGCCACAGTACTTGTTGTAGGTACTTCAGTTGTTGTAATTGCGACAGTACTTGTCGTTGTTGGTACCTCAGTTGTCGTTATTGCCACAGTACTTGTTGTTGTTGGTACCTCAGTTGTCGTTATTACCGCAGTACTTGTTGTTGGTACTTCAGTTGTCGTTATTGCCACAGTACTTGTTGTTGTTGGTACCTCAGTTGTAGTTATTGCCAGTGTACTTGTTGTTGTTGGTACCTCAGTTGTCGTTATTGCGACAGTACTTGCTGTTGTTGGTACCTCAGTTGTCGTTATTGCTACAGTACTTGTTGTTGTTGGTACCTCAGTTGTCGTTATTGCCACAGTACTTGTTGTTGGTACTTCAGTTGTCGTTATTGCGACAGTACTTGTCGTCGTTGGCACCTCAGTTGTCGTTATTACCGCAGTACTTGTTGTTGTTGGTACCTCAGTTGTAGTTATTGCGACAGTACTTGTTGTTGTTGGTACCTCAGTTGTCGTTATTGCGACCGTACTTGTGGTTGGTACTTCAGTTGTCGTTATTGCCACTGTACTTGTTGTTGTTGGTGCCTCAGTCGTTGTTATTGCCACGGTACTTGTTGTTGTTGGTACCTCAGTTGTCGTTATTGCTACAGTACTTGTTGTTGTTGGTACCTCAGTTGTTGTTATTGCCACAGTACTTGTTGTTGGTACTTCAGTTGTCGTTATTGCGACAGTACTTGTCGTCGTTGGCACCACAGTTGTCGTTATTACCGCAGTACTTGTTGTTGTTGGTACCTCAGTTGTAGTGATTGCGACAGTACTTGTTGTTGTTGGCATCTCAGTAGTCGTTATTGCCACCGAACTTGTTGTTGTTGGTACTTCAGTTGTCGTTATTGCCACTGTACTTGTTATTGTTGGTACCTCAGTTGTCGTTATTGCGACCGTACTTGTGGTTGGTACTTCAGTTGTCGTTATTGCCACTGTACTTGTTATTGTTGGTACCTCAGTTGTCGTTATTGCGACCGTACTTGTGGTTTGTACCTCAGTTGTCGTTATTGCCACTGTACTTGTTGTTGTTGGTACCTCAGTTGTCGTTATTGCCACCGTACTTGTGGTTAGTACTTCAGTTGTTGTAATTGCGACAGTACTTGTCGTTGTTGGTACCTCAGTTGTCGTTATTGCCACAGTACTTGTTGTTGTTGGTACCTCAGTTGTCGTTATTACCGCAGTACTTGTTGTTGGTACTTCAGTTGTCGTTATTGCCACAGTACTTGTTGTTGTTGGTACCTCAGTTGTAGTTATTGCCAGTGTACTTGTTGTTGTTGGTACCTCAGTTGTCGTTATTGCGACAGTACTTGCTGTTGTTGGTACCTCAGTTGTCGTTATTGCTACAGTACTTGTTGTTGTTGGTACCTCAGTTGTCGTTATTGCCACAGTACTTGTTGTTGGTACTTCAGTTGTCGTTATTGCGACAGTACTTGTCGTCGTTGGCACCTCAGTTGTCGTTATTACCGCAGTACTTGTTGTTGTTGGTACCTCAGTTGTAGTTATTGCGACAGTACTTGTTGTTGTTGGTACCTCAGTTGTCGTTATTGCGACCGTACTTGTGGTTGGTACTTCAGTTGTCGTTATTGCCACTGTACTTGTTGTTGTTGGTGCCTCAGTCGTTGTTATTGCCACGGTACTTGTTGTTGTTGGTACCTCAGTTGTCGTTATTGCTACAGTACTTGTTGTTGTTGGTACCTCAGTTGTTGTTATTGCCACAGTACTTGTTGTTGGTACTTCAGTTGTCGTTATTGCGACAGTACTTGTCGTCGTTGGCACCACAGTTGTCGTTATTACCGCAGTACTTGTTGTTGTTGGTACCTCAGTTGTAGTGATTGCGACAGTACTTGTTGTTGTTGGCATCTCAGTAGTCGTTATTGCCACCGAACTTGTTGTTGTTGGTACTTCAGTTGTCGTTATTGCCACTGTACTTGTTATTGTTGGTACCTCAGTTGTCGTTATTGCGACCGTACTTGTGGTTGGTACTTCAGTTGTCGTTATTGCCACTGTACTTGTTATTGTTGGTACCTCAGTTGTCGTTATTGCGACCGTACTTGTGGTTTGTACCTCAGTTGTCGTTATTGCCACTGTACTTGTTGTTGTTGGTACCTCAGTTGTCGTTATTGCCACCGTACTTGTGGTTAGTACTTCAGTTGTTGTAATTGCGACAGTACTTGTCGTTGTTGGTACCTCAGTTGTCGTTATTGCCACAGTACTTGTTGTTGTTGGTACCTCAGTTGTCGTTATTACCGCAGTACTTGTTGTTGGTACTTCAGTTGTCGTTATTGCCACAGTACTTGTTGTTGTTGGTACCTCAGTTGTAGTTATTGCCAGTGTACTTGTTGTTGTTGGTACCTCAGTTGTCGTTATTGCGACAGTACTTGCTGTTGTTGGTACCTCAGTTGTCGTTATTGCTACAGTACTTGTTGTTGTTGGTACCTCAGTTGTCGTTATTGCTACAGTACTTGTTGTTGTTGGTACCTCAGTTGTCGTTATTGCCACAGTACTTGTTGTTGGTACTTCAGTTGTCGTTATTGCGACAGTACTTGTCGTCGTTGGCACCTCAGTTGTCGTTATTGCCACCGTACTTGTGGTTAGTACTTCAGTTGTCGTTATTGCGACAGTACTTGTTGTTGTTGGTACCTCAGTTGTCGTTATTGCGACCGTACTTGTGGTTGGTACTTCAGTTGTCGTTATTGCCACTGTACTTGTTGTTGTTGGTACCTCAGTCGTTGTTATTGCCACGGTACTTGTTGTTGTTGGTACCTCAGTTGTCGTTATTGCGACAGTACTTGTTGTTGGTACCTCAGTTGTCGTTATTGCCACAGTACTTGTTGTTGTTGGGACTTCCGTAGTCGTTATTGCCAGTGTACTTGTTGTTGTTGGTACCTCAGTTGTCGTTATTGCGACAGTACTTGCTGTTGTTGGTACCTCAGTTGTCGTTATTGTCACAGTACTTGTTGTTGGTACCTCAATTGTCGTTATTGCGACAGTACTTGTTGTTGGTACCTCAGTTGTCGTTATTGCCACAGCACTTGTTGTTGTTGGGACTTCAGTAGTCGTTATTGCCACTGTACTTGTTGTTGTTGGTACCTCAGTTGTCGTTATTGCGACAGTACTTGTTGTTGGTACCTCAGTTGTCGTTATTGCGACAGTACTTGTTGTTGGTACCTCAGTTGTCGTTATTGCCACAGTACTTGTTGTTGTTGGGACTTCAGTAGTCGTTATTGCCAGTGTACTTGTTGTTGTTGGAACCTCAGTAGTCGTTGCTTTGACAGTGCTTTTTGTTGTAGGTACTTTAGTCGTTGTTTTTGCCACAGTACTTGTTGTCGTTGATGCCTCAGTAACCGTTTTCATAATACTTGTAGTAGTTGGTACTTTTGTAGTTGTTGTTTGCATTACAGTTGTTACTGTTGGCGACTCAGTAGTCGTTTCTCGCTCAGTACTTAATGTTGTTGTTACTGCAGCGGTGGTTATTTCCCCTGTACTGGTTGCTTTTGGTACTTCGACAGTCGTTGTACCTAAGATACTTGTTCTTGTTGGTTCCTCAGTAGTCTTTGTTTCCACTTGTCTTGTTGTTGTTGGAACCTCAGTAGTCGTTGCTTTGACAGTGCTTGTTGTGGTAGGTACTTCAGTAATTGTTGTTTGCATTACACTTGTTACTGTTGGCGACTCAGTAGTCGTTTCTCGCTCAGTACTTAATGTTGTTGTTACTGCAGTGGTGGTTATTTCCCCTGTACTGGTTGTTTTTGGTACTTCGACAGTCGTTGTACCTAAGATACTTGTTCTTGTTGGTTCCTCAGTAGTATTTGTTTCCACTTGTCTTGTTGTTGTTGGAACCTCAGTAGTCGTTGCTTTGACAGTGCTTGTTGTAGTAGGTACTTCAGTAATTGTTGTTTGCATTACACTTGTTACTGTTGGTGACTCAGTAGTCGTTTCTCGCTCAGTACTTAATGTTGTTGTTACTGCAGTGGTGGTTATTTCCACTGTGCTGGTTGTTTTTGGTACTTCGACAGTCGTTGTACCTAAGGTGCTTGTTGTTGTTGGTTCCTCAGTAGTCTTTGTTTCCACTTGTCTTGTTGTTGGTTCCTCAGTAGTTTTTGTTTCCACTTGTCTTGTTGTTGTTGGAACCTCAGTAGTCGTTGCTTTGACAATGCTTGTTGTTATAGGTACTATAGTCGTTGTTTTGGTCATAGTACTTGTTGTCGTTGATGCCTCAGTAATCGTTTTCATAATACTTGTAGTAGTTGGTACTTCAGTAATTGTTGTTTGCATTACACTTGTTACTGTTGGTGTCTCAGTAGTCGTTTCTTGCTCAGTACTTAATGTTGTTACTGTAGTGGTGGTTATATCCACAGTACTTGTTGTTTTTGATACTTCGACAGTCGTTGTACCTTGGGTGCTTGTTGTTGTTTGAACCTCCGTAGTCGTTGCTTTGACAGTGCTTGTTGTTGTAGGTACTTTAGTCGTTGTTTTTGCCACAGTACTTGTCGTTGGTGCCTCAGAAATCGTTTTCACAATACTTGTGGTAGTAGGTACTTCAGTAATTGTTGTTTGCACTACACTTGTTATTATTGCTGACTCTGTAGTCGTTCCTCGTTCAGTACTTAATGTTGTTATTGCAGTGGTGGTTATTTCTTCTGTACTTGTTGTTTTTGGTACTTCGACAGTCGTTGTACCTAAGGTGCTTTGTGTTGTTGGTTCCTCGGTAGTCTTTGTTTCCACTTGTCTTGTTGTTGTTTGAACCTCCGTAGTTGGTGCTTTGACAGTGCTTGTTGTAGGTACTTTAGTCGTTGTTTTTGCTACAGTACTTGTTGTCGTTGGTGCCTCAGAAATCGTTTTCATAATACTTGTGGTAGTTGGTATTTCAGTAATTGTTATTTGCACTACACTTGTTACTGTTGGTGACTCAGTAGTCGTTTCTCGGTCAGTACTTAATGTTGTTGTTATTGCAGTGGTGGTTATTTCCACTGTACTTGTTGTTTCTGGTACTTCGACAGTCGTTGTACCTAAGGTGCTTGTTGTTGTGTGTACTTCAGTAGTCGTTGTTTCCACTTGTCTTGTTGTTGTTTGAACCTCCGTAGTTGGTGCTTTGACAGTGCTTGTTGTAGGTACTGTAGTCGTTGTTTTTGCCACAATACTTGTGGTAGTTGGTACTTCAGTAATTGTTGTTTGCATTACACTTGTTACTGTTGGTGACTCAGTAGTCGTTTCTCGCTCAGTACTTAATGTTGTTGTTATTGCAGTGGTGGTTATTTCCACTGTACTTGTTGTTTCTGGTACTTCGATAGTCGTTGTACCTTGGGTGCTTGTTGTTGTGTGTACTTCAGTAGTCGTTGCTTTTACAGTGCTTGTTGTTGTAGGTACTTCAGTCGTTTTCGCCACGGTACTTGTTATCGTTGGTACCTCAGTAGTCGTTTTCATAATAGTAGTTTTTGGTACTTCGTCTGTTGTTGTTCCAAAGGTGCTTGTTGTTGTATGTATTGCAGTAGTCGTTGCTTCCACCGTTGTTGTTGTTTTTGGTCCCTCAGTAGACGTTTCTTTTACAGTGCTTGTTGTTGCAGGTACTTTAGTCGTTGTTTTCGCCACAGTACTTGTCGTTGTTGTAGCTGGTACTTCAGTAGTTGTTGTGTGCGCAATACTTGTTACTGTTGGTGTCTGAGTAGTCGTTTCTCGCACAGTACTTGTTGTGGTATGTACATCAGCAGTCGTTACTTCAACAGTACTTGTTTTTGTTAGTGCTTTAGTAGTCATTGTTTCCACAGTACTAGTTGTTGTTGTTACCTCAGTAGTCGTTGCTTTCATAGTACTTGCTGTTGCTGGTTGTACAGTAGTCGTTATTTTCACGGTACTTGTTGTTGTTGGTACTCCAGCAGTCGTTACGCCTATAGTACTTGTATGTTGTTCAGTAGCCGTTGTAGCCGTTTGATCGTCATAGTTATGCCACGAGGGAGACTCTATAGTAGACTCTACATCGTCATAATCGTATGATTCCTTATAGTCTTCTTCGTATTCTTTATCACGAACCTGTTCCGTCCCTGCTGTTTCTGTGTCTTCGCTTACAGCAATTTCTGACGTAGTTGCGCTATGTTTTTGCTGTAACCAGCTTAACGTTGTTTGCATAATGTCTATTTCACGTTGATGTTCGGTATTGTATGTCAACTGGGACTCAACGGATGAAGTCGTAAGAAGATTGAGGGTGTCGACGTACGCTGTCTCTTTTCCATTTCCTACCACGGTCGTTCCTATATTTCTTTTTCTTCTTTTCTTAACAAAACCAACCTTTGTGATCGGAGATCGTAAAATTTCTCGAGGATTCACATTTCGGTTCACCGATGTACTCAAGTATGGCAATGCCAACAATCTCGTCAATAAAAACGTTTTATTACTATGAAAATTACTGCTAGAAGTTCGATTCGATCTTCTTTTCTTGCCCCGAAAAAACAAATTCGACGACCTTCTGGCCCTCTTCGATTTCCTGCGATTGGATCTTAAATTGGATTCGTAACTAATTGATTTTAAATTTCTGACGAGTCTGCGGTTAGTATTTATGGATGAAAAATCGTCGCAAATGGTATGGTGAAAATCTAAAATACAATCATAACTGACTTCGTGCTCCATCGGAGTCGATTGTAACCGCATTTCTTTCTCTAATTCTACATTATTCGTCGTTAAAAGATTTTCTTTCACTAGGATGCTATTTTGTACAATTGTCTTTCGCCACTGTTTAAAAATTTCCGATAAGTCGGTGCACTCTGCTCGATACGTGTCTGTTTGGCTGTGAATTTTTAAAATATTTTCTTCCACTCGCTCCGCCTCCGTGGTATAAAAATTAACATTCTGTAATAAACGGTATCAATTATTCGCGATAATAACAGTATTATCGACCGCGATGAGAGAAACGATCGGTTATAACAGTAGTCTTCGACACGGTTTGGTTATGTTTTTGATATCAATGGTTCTTAGGCGTTGTTAAATTGATTTATTAATAAATTAATAATGACTGAGTGTTTATTGATTTTATCGATACTCACAGTGGTATTTTTCATGATTGTTTGATTACTGTTATAGTAAACAGAATTGTAAACAGTGTTTTTAGTGGTACTCGCGTTCTCTGCTGCTATTATCATGTATATCGCAATCAACTTACAAAACACTATAAGGAATATATTTCGCATAGCGTCATATCACGCACGGTCGTTAATATTCTTGCACTTTTCTAACGCATGCTTATCAATCCTATCGCGAAGCATCGTGTCAAAGGAAGACTATCGCATGAACATATCACATTTATCTCGTGCATGCATTATCGATGCGTCTAATGTCGCAAATTAACGCGGTTCCATATCGATCCGATATTACGATGATTGGCAGATTCAGATCACAGGTTCTATATCTTGAAAACTACGAAAAACCGCGATATAGTAATTAAAAGTTTATACGTTGTATATAAACAGTCGTGGAAAAAATTAAGTGGACAGGTATCATAAATAACAAAAGGTAAATTTAATTAACTAATAATGCCTATAAATCAAAACTTTATTGCACAATTATATACATTAAATAAATGTTTTTTTTCAAGTCTACAAAAATATCTCACGTTCTAAATTTAAAATTTATTTACAACATTATATTAAAACAATTTTTACATTTCTGCAATGTCCACTTAATTTTGTCCATGAGTGTAATTTATAGTTATATTTGTAAATCTGGAATTGAAGGGTTAATTCAGAAATATTAAGTTTTTGAATTTACGAATTAATATGTTCGAAATTTTTTAATTTAGACATCCAAGAATTTATGAATTCGTGTAGCAACATTATATTATAGAGTTTGTAAGTTGATGAGGTTGTACAGTAATGTCTCGATATAAGCGAATATTTCGGGGTTGAACGTTCGCTTATAGCGTGTAGTTCCATCGATAGAAGTTAGCCAAATGTAGAAAATCGAACGATGGAAAAGTCCAAACCGAACGCAAACAAACTGACACATCGATGGATCAATCCTAACGCAACAATAAAACATATTCATTTTGTATTTTTTTCTCACGAGACATTTAACAAGATATTTGTGACGCCATGCTGATTAAAATGAAACCAGGCACGATATAATTCGAAACATTTATTTGTAATACCAAGAATTTTATTTATATCGTGGTTTTGTTGCAATAAGGTTCGATGTAAATGCAATTCGCATGATCGCGTGATTCTTCTGACAGTACAAGTAGTAGGCTTCTATCACCGAATAAATAAGTTATTGTTACAGTAGTATTGGCAGAGTTTCACGTTACAGGAATTCGGATCATGTTACATTTTTCGGCGAGCTAGCTCTTAGACGACTCGAGGGGTGTTTCCCCCAGTGGGGATCGTCACCACATGTACACGATAGGGCAAAAAGTTTCTTTTATATTGAGTTAGAAAGTAGAGTTTCTTTGACATTGGCAATTCACTGGGTGACGCGTCAATGATGAGAGTGTGAGCCATGAATAAACACATCGTGATAGAGAAAAATTATTTGAAGAAAATTTTCGTAAAGCATCTTTAAAGGAACTTAATTGTGAATATCGTGATTGTATGTAAAAAATGTTTTTAAATTATCATATCAGCGTGTATCATAAATCAGATTTTACGTATGTATTGTAGCTTTAGCAGTGATTTTGATAAAAATTATCCACAGAATTGAAAAGTAGATTTGTGCTTTAAAACCATGTGTTGTTTTATGGATTTCGGATTATTTCCGACAGTTATGAGAATTTAAAGATCACGCGAATTTTTATCTCTTCACGTCCCTGGCTGCACGTGGACAGTTAGTTTATAACCTACATTCTTTTCCGAAGCTGTTATAAAAATTAGTTTGTGATCTTTCGTAAATTTACTATCCAATAAAAAAATCGCAATTGCCATAAGAGAAGTAAAAGTAAACCGGAATTTAAGCGAAGTATTACGATTGTTGGTGAATAAAACCGATTGCTATGTGTAAAATGTATTTGCAATACCATTGAGAAGTATTTAAATAATGTGTTAAAAAAAAATTACAATGGGTTTAGTATAAATAATAAGTGTTTACATTGTTTTATTTGTAGTTATGACAATAATTATGAAAGTGGATTATGTTTGAATGGATTAAAAAATATTTTTAAATGGAATTTATAAATTTAGATATTTAGAAATATAGAAATTTATATATTTAGAAATTTAGAAATTTAGAAATTTAGAAATTTAGAAATTTAGAAATTTAGAAATTTAGAAATTTAGATATTTAGAAATTTAGAAATTCAGAAATTCAGATATTTAGAAATTTAGAAATTTAGAAATTTAGAAATTTAGAAATTTAGAAATTTAGAAATTTAGAAATTTAGATATTTAGAAATTTAGAAATTCAGAAATTCAGAAATTTAGAAATTTAGAAATTTAGAAATTTAGCAATTTAGAAATTTAGAAATTTAGAAATTTAGAAATTTAGGGGGAAAAATTTAGAAATTTAGAAACTTTAATATCTCAGTATTTAGAGTTGCAGAAATGAAAAAATGTATAGGTTTGGAAATTAAGAAGTCTTTAAGTTGTGAAAGTTGAAAAATCGAATGCTGACAAATTTGGAAATTTAGAAATTTGGAGATATATAAATTTTTCAAACATTAGAATTAAAAGTTTTAAAATTCACAAATTGAAAAATCATATATTCATATATCTATTTAGAAATAAATTTTAGAAATATACGTATTTAGAGTACATACTTACATATACATATTTAATGACAACGTCAGAGTTGTCATAATTTCACACTCAAAGTCTGCATAACCTCAAGATTACATAATCGATTTAACAATTTTCATAGGAACAATCTATAATTATAATAGCTACTATTGTATACACATTTAAATATTTCTTCTTCAACAGTGACATTCTTTTGCTATTTGCAACTTTTTAATATTTTAATTTATTTCTTCGACCTACTAAAACCATTTATTCCCCGTTCAATATAAAAAACAATGCTATGATATTAGAATCAATTTTATCTTGTTCCTATTTATTTCTGACATGTGGATCTTGTATTTATACCTTGATAAAACATTCTTATGTACGATATAACAAATTTGTTCCTCATTTTGTATTTGCGTACTGTGGTATCGCGATCATTAGTGCTCGGTCCTTTATTGTTCTCGTATACAAACTATTTTATAAAGAGTACAGTGAGTAATCTATTATTAAATAACATGCTATTCTTAAATTATTGATAACGTGTTATCGTTAGATTATTAAGGAACACGTCATTTTTAAATTGTAAAGTAACATTTTATGTCAAATTAATAAACTGTTTTATTGCGTTTAAAGATTAATAAATTTTTCTTTCGCAGTTTTCGATCCGGTGATGATAGAGATCGAGGAAAAGAAGAATAAAAAGAAATACAATGTTTTGTACGAATTACTTGGCACATTCAGCACGGCCAGTTTAATCTATTCTTTGTATTGTCATCATGATTGTTACATCATCGGCGCCATTGTTGTTACTAGTATCTCTACTGTTGATGCTTGTGAATTGTATCAGATAATCACCACAGAAACAGAGGTATTTTACTTTTAGTATTTCAGGATTTAGTTACTGTTAAGTTCAGTATTTATAATTGTTTGATTTTCAAACGTATAAATTTTCCAGCATACCAGTTTAGGAAACTGATCATTGAAAATTAGGGAAACTGTAAAAATCAAAAGATGCTGGAATATAAAATATTTACATTTACAATCCCGCTGATTTATAAATTTGAGAAATGCAGAACTTCAGTGTACATTTCTAACTTTGCGAATCTGTTAATATACAAATTTCAAAATATGGAAATTTAACAATACAGATAATTACAAAATAAGTTATAAAATTAAGAATATTATAGTGCACACCTTTGAGTAATTGAGAATTTCGAACGATGAGATATAAATATTAATATTAAATAGTTCCGAAATTTGGAAACACAAACTTTCTGATCAATTGCCATGCACATAATGTTTCAATAAGATGATAGATATTGTAGGGTAGTAAAATCAGTTAGATATAAGTTTGCGGCGACGATAAGCAGCCGCTCCACATCTTTGTCATATGTGGCAATTAAATGACTGTACATTTCTCACCGCGCAACTGTATCGAGCTAAGTCCTGATTAGATCCTTGTTTCTGATACTTCTGGCGCAAGATTCGTAGTTTTGTCTCCTTTTATTTCCTTTCCAGCGTTAATTGTAAAGACCACCGTCGCTGTAAAATCTCGTGTCGTCGCGTGCTGTTATTTGACGAAATAAGATTATTGTTGCTTCGCGGAACTAACTTTGAAACAACTGTTTGTCGTTTGTCCAACAGTGTATCTGTTGGACTTCGTTATTTTCAAGGTAGTGGACTGTAATTTTAAGTATTAAGACGTTAAATTCCGGACGTTACACGTTTATCGAATCGTTACTTCCGAACGTTTTGAAGTATCTCGTTAAATCTCGGACTTCCGATACGTTTGAGGTTTTCGTTATATCTCACGACTCGATATCGCTCGTCCTTCCGCGAAGATTCGGAAGTTGGTGAAGCATGCTGATTGGTTCTTGTTCGTTATGTTAATTTCCCAATCAACATGCTTCTTGACGGTAGTGTCCACCCTCTTTTGCGCCCTGGACGCGCCTTTTTAGGAAGAGGGTGGGAGCGCTACCGCCACGATCGAGAGGACCCCCAAAGACCGGCCGCGTTTGGGACTTCCCGCCAGGTAGGCCCTCGAAGGCCAAGTCCTGTTAGGTTCGCGGATCGCTAGATGACCCTTTGGGAAAGTCGAGTTTATGACATGAGCGCAGCTATTGAGAATGAAACAAAAATAAAAATATAAACACTATTGTCGAAAAAAGGTAAATGAATATTACGGTACGGCGAAAAATGTGTATCTGAAAAATAGCTTTTCGTAGAAGACCGTCAGAAACTCCCTTTAGAAATCCTCGTATTTTTCGCAATGACGAAATCACGGTTGACGTTAAAGTCCAACAGCGAATTAACCCGAAATATCTCGTGAATTTAACACTAGAACTACCAATCAGTAAAAGTAACTGGTTTCGGGTTTGACATTTTATGTGATAAAATTTTGGGGCCAACCTTTTGTCAAAATATCTGTCATGTTTTATGGAGCTAATGAATGGTTGTATATGTTAGGTGACGCTGCAATATTCAATTATTTATTTTTCTACTTCATTTTCAATTCTAAAGAAAGTATGCATTTAATGACGGTATTTCTAGCGTTAAAAAAGTCGACAACAAAATGTTTGCAATTGTTACAGAAGATGTATGGTGACAATGTAATGTCATGTGCAGCCTGTGACTTCTACCTATTTCCAAAAGTCAAAAGTTCACTGCACAGAGTACATTTTCTTTCAGTTCAATACGTAAAAACAAAAACCGTCGAGTTGTTGAATAGGCTGACAACCGATGGGCTACAGTATAGTTTAAAACAATGGAAGACATGTATGCACTGTTGTGTAGATAGAGAAGGAGGTTATGTTAAAGGGGATAAAAGTTAAATGCAACTCTATTTGCAATAAATCACATTTCTCATATCAGTCTGGTTACTTAATTGTCGTACCTATATTTGGTCTAGGTTTACGATTGTGGATCAGGATGACAAGTGCAAATGAGTTGATCGAATAGTTTACGAGTGAATGCTGTGAAGTGTTTGGGAGAGGATGTCTGGATGATCGATTCGAGTTGTCGTAGGATTCAGGACATGAAATTAATTACTATTGAGATTAATATACATGTTACCGTGGAAGACCGAAATTGGAGAATGTCGACATTCACCGGTGAATGTCAACACATACCAAATACGTCGGTGGAAGATCGAATATTTCATTACATTCTTGTACATTCGAACCCTCACCGGTGTATGTCGACAATTAGTGCATGGTGAATGTCGACATTTACCGGTGTAAGTTAGAAATAAGGGTGTAGTGGTTAAGTCATAAATTTATTTCGAGTGCCTGGGAGGTCCTTGAGGACCCCGGCTCGTTCGAAGATTTTAGCGAGTAGGCCCCCGCTTTTCTTCGCCAGGGTTGCTCTCGATGCCACATGTTGTCCAACGGGCAGAGAGAGAGTTTTGGAAAATCCTGGCAGAAAGCAACAGGCTCTCGTACCCTTCACATCGTATTATTTCCATAGTTTTTTTATTACCGTCATTAGTACTGTAAGATTAATACGTAATACGGTAAAATAAACGCGTATAATAACGACTCGTACAATATCGCTAAATGACTATATATTCTTTTAAACGACAAAATGTGGGCGATGTCGCGTTGTCAATGATTCCCCAAAGAATGCCCTTCCTCGAGGCTGCGAAGGCTTTACTGCCCCTCGCCAAAACTCAAGGGCCTCAGTTGTTTACTGCCCTGACGTCACAATATTCGGGTCCCAACGCCTTGGTGGTCGTCGCGCTGGGACCGTATGCGTCCTATTTCGAGTTCGAATGCAGGTCAATTTGGAATTTTCTTACAGTACAGACGCCTAACTGTTATATATTGTTGTTATTGTTATTGTTTTATTTAAATATATTTTTTGTTGTCTGTTGATCTGTTTCACAATTACGTACCATTACCTCGCATTATCCTAAAAGGGTGTTAGGCAAATATTTCGGACATACACCAAGCGAGTATGTGAATGTTGACATTCACCGGTAAAAGACGACATTCTCCAGATTTCGGTGTTTCACTGTAACATACATATATTTGTCACGACTACAATACTTCTCCAAACTGACATCAAGGATAATAGGGCCACGGTCTTCAAAAAATGAGTACTAACTACTTCTGGCCGACTTCCGCATATACAGTGACCATAAAGTGACCATTCTATATCGCATATAGAATAGCTTAAAACTAATGTTTTTAATGAAAAGCGATCTTAAAAGGTTTACCGTCATATCAAGAGTTTATTACAAGAATTAAAAGACTATTTGTAATAACTTTACTTTAACGCTAGAAGGATCTTATATATTTTATTTTTGATTACAAAAATTATTAAAAATTTTATGTCAAAATGCATGTTAACCTTCATCGAGATAAAGAATCTTTTTATAAACCGACGTATGTATTATCCATTATTCACTTATTTTTATCATTCATTTTCGATTCAGACATACAGTCATGGACAAAATTAAGTGGACATTGCAGAAATTTAAGAATATTTTTTGCTTTATTACAATGTTTTAAATACATTTTAAATTTAGAACGTGAAATGTTTTTGTAGACTTGAAAAAACATTTATTTAATATACAATTTATTTATTTAATGTATATAATTGTGCAATAAAGTTTCGATTTATAGGCATTATTAGTTAAATTAACACTATTTCTACCAAGAGGTGTCAAAAGACACCTTTCAAATTTTAACATAAAATTATTCTCTATGTTGAATCGTTTCTCCATAATTAACTTTTTTACTTTTTATATAATGGTTGCTAAATTAATTCAGGATATCATTTTCCCCCAGCAAATATACACTAATTTCCCCTGTTGCATTTTAGTGTACACCATTGCATTGATTGTATATTAGAGTGTCTCATAAGTTCTTTCCTTTTTTGATAGACATTCATACACAATATTTACAGTTTAAAGTTGATTCGTTGCATTAATTGTTCAGCTGTATCAACCTTTTCCATCCCTCTATTCGATTTTATGTCATATTACAAAAAGGATGAAACTTATGTGACGTTAATATTTTGTCGCTTGATGAATTAAATAATCTTCAATAAATACACATCAGTGTATCAATAAATATATTCCTCAAATTATCTACGTTTAACTCGTAATTTGAAATCTCAACCAATTTCGGCAATGATTTGGATTCAAAAGGCGTCAAAAGACACCTTTTGGTTGAAATAGGTATACACAAAATCGTGGTAGAAATAGTGTTAAATTAACCATCTGTTATTTATGATTCCTGTCCACTTAATTTTGTCCACGACTGTAAGTGGGCATTAAACGTCCGTAAATCTAGTGTTAACAAAACAAACATTTTAATATATGACAATGAATATGACCACATCGTAAATCTTAATTTACACTTAATTTATCACAGTCTTTTATAATCAGATAAACGAACTGCTAATTACAAGCAACTGTTAGTTATGTTCTGTTTACATCGTACACACAGTACATCGCGTTTACGCGTTAAAATTAAATAAATACATTACAAATTCTAAGGTGGTCCCTTTTTTATCATGTATGAAAATGCCAGTTTTGTTCAAATCAAGTTAGAGGTACTTGCAAATATTTTTTTTTAATTTTTGTAAGTAATTGTTGGTGCGACGATAACCCTTTCAAGAAGGCCCGATAATAGTATCCTTCTTCATTAAAAACTTTAGTTCTAAGATATTCTGTATTGGTTATAATAGGATGGCAACTTTATTATGCCGGTTACTGTACATATAAGTACGTATGTATATCAGGGGACCTCACGAGTATTTCTAAACCTTTGCCCCGGTTCGAACCGTTATTCAGGATGGCTAATAGTTTGAGATGAACGTTTAATCCTACTCATCGTAAACGGCTAGTCATTCAAGGATATCGCTGAGCTACGACTCGCACCCGCAAATATTGGAAGGACGGAGTCAACAGGATGTCCGGATGATCGGTTCGAGTGTCGCGTTCGATGATCTAGTTCGAGGAATGCCTAAGAAATACGCGTGTATCGTTAAAAGATTGGTTTAGAGCGAAAGCGATTCAGTTCGGAAGAGGAGAGAATTATTTTGGGAAAGAATGCGCCAAGCTGTATAAGGGTGAGCATCAGTTGTAAAAGTCGGTCAGACCGGACGCAGAATAAAGTCCGGAATCGCAGTGACAAAAGTGAGGGTATTTATTGACCCCTTACAGTATCCATCCCGTAAGTTCACAGGCTAGAGTAAGATAGGACAATTTTATAATAGGGTCCTGGCAACAAAGGGAGGTTCCTGTCAGTGCAAGGAAGGCTTCCGCTTCCTTCTCCACGTGGCGTTGTATTTTTATATTCAGGAAAAACCCACTGGAACACGAAGGGAGAGGACTAGGGGCGAGAATCGGGGTATTCGGTCGAAAAATTCTGGGCGAGGGACAGTCACAAAAAGAGAGTCGTTGTGTTGATGCTTTAGCGTAGGCGTGTCGTTGAATTTTTAGCGTTGTTACGTAGCCGAATCACTTGCATAGTTAAACGTTTGGAAATTCCAATCTGACCTGCACAATAGCTTGGAATAATACACGCATAGTCATGCTGCAGCAACCATCACTCTACATTTTTTCGGAAATACACATATGTACAAGGTCTGTTAAAAAAAAAAGGTGACTTTTAAAATTACGCCTACTACGTACATTCAATTTCAAATTGTTTTTTTGTGTTGTGTTGGTACATATGTCCCCAATATAAGTTGACAATATCAGACATTTTGCGTTTACAGTTTTCTTTTGACGGATACAAAGGTAAGACGCGTTTTGATGTACTTGGCGATCGAAAAAAATGGATCAAAGAATCTGTATCAAATTCTGCGTTAAAAATGAAATAAAGTATCCCGACGCACTTAAAATATTGATTGTGGTATGTGGCGAGTCTATTTTGACCAAAAAAAGTGTTTATAAGTGGTACAAGTTCTTCACAGAAGGCCAAGAAGATGTGAATGAAGACCGAAAAATCCACGCCAGATTCGGTCAAATGTGAAGGCTTTGCTTATGGTTTTCTTCGATTACAATGGCGTGGTGCATCATGAGTTCTTGCCAGAAGGTCGTACGGTTAATAAGGAATATTACCTTCAAGTTGTGCGTCGTTTGCGTGAAACAATACGAAAAAAATGCCCGGAATTGTGAAACCACAAGTCATGGATATTACACCGCGATAATGCAACAGCGCACACGTCATTGCTTGTTAATGATTTTCTGGCCCAAAACAACACTGTAATCATTAAGCCACCGTATTTACCGAAATTGGTCCCCTGCGACTTTTTCCTGTTCCCAAAACCGAAAAGACCCATGAAAGGACAAAGGTTTGCCACGATTCAGGAGATAAAGGCCGCATCGCCAGAAGAGCTAAAGTCATACCAAAAAGTGCATATGAGAAGTGCTTAGAGCAGGGGTGTCAAACTCAAAAGTTAATTTGGGCCAAATAAACAATGCTTAACTTTAGGTGGGCCGCAAAAAAAAAATCAATGTTCATAGAAACAAATATACAATTTAAAATGATCCGTATAGTTTATAAATAAAGTATATTATAATTTTATATGCTGGTTTCGTTTCTGTTACGATAAGTAAATGTCTCAATCGTGAGAGGGCGCCCTAACGAAGGGCAACGGTAGAGGGCCTACTTCCGTTTGGGTCTTAGGAAAAGGTAAAAACGAGCGAATTACGTGCAATAAGGATCAAGCCAAAAATATTAAAAATAAAACCGAATCAGTTTAAATACTTATATATTTAACTAGCTTAAGTGTTTTAGAACATTAGCGTATAAGTATTTTTATAATAATAAATAGTATTAAACTAAAATCTTTTGCTTGATTAAACACGACCTCTCAACAGTTTCTAATTCACATTTCTATTTTATTTTTACTTTGCGTCGGATATATTGACTGGGCCGCGTGTTTGACACCCCTGACTTAGAGAATTGCAAAAGGCCCTGGCACAAGTGTATTATATCTAAAGGGGATTACTTTGAAGGGGACAAAATTAATCTGGATGAATAAATAAATATTTTTCGAGAAAAATAAAAAGTTACCCTTTTTTTGAAGACACCTCGTATGTGTATACATATTTGAAGCATCAGAAAGTCGTCACTTTACGTTTTTAATCGTTACGCTCTTTGTTCTAACAAAATGTTATTTGAAATATGTTAGCTAATATGTTATCGGAAAGCGTGACTTTCATTTACCGCCGTCTAATTAATCCCACGATATTAAGAGCAATATTTGCTAATGATAATGCATTTACTCCCCTTTGCTCGAACGCAAACAATAATCTACCGATATAAAACTTTGTCTATATTCGACTCTGTTTGATCCGGATTTATAACTTTAGGAAATTTCATTACAATTACAGGAAATTGAAACAACGGGATTTCGTTACATACCTTCTCGATTAAAATCCACCACTGAACCCAGGTCTGCCATATTTATTTGGGCGTTTGTCACCGTTTGTTTCGCGTAAGTGGATCAGTATATTTTGTTTGATGAGTGATTTTACTGCAGTTGCAATTAATTCGATGGTTATTTTATTATAGATATACGGTGGGTAATAATTATGCGATAGTAGCGAATTATCCTTACCTTCTGACGAACTGGGCACTGCCTCCCGAAGGATTTTATGAAGGATGGACTGTACGAAGTACTATTAACGATTATATGATGATGGCTTATCTTATATGCATTGCAGAAGCTTTTCGACAAGCATAAATAGTTACTTATTCAAATATACAAGTATATAATTATTTATTCAAGTAGATTAATAAATTATTATTTAACTGGATTAACAAATAATTATCTATTGAAGTGAACTAGCGAGTAATTGTTTATTCAAATGGATAAGCAAATAATTATTTATTTCAAAAGCTAGATAGGAGGTACTCATTGAAATAAAGAAGAAAATAATTATTTACTCAATTAGACGAGGGAATAGATATTTAGTTTAAAAAATTGGCTGGTAATATCTTGTTCAAAGCGACAAGCAAATAATTGATTCTTTTTAATAGATAAGGAAATAATTATTTATTCAAAAATGTAGCTAGCAACTACTTATTTAAATGGACAAGTAAATAGTTATTTAATCGAACAAACAAGCAAGTAATTATTTATTTATATAGACTAATAAATAACTATTCAAGAATATTAGCAGCAGGTGCAATTAAATATATTCAGATTGGCCCACAAATTAATTAATTATTCCGAAAGACTATAAAATAATTATTCACTCAAGAAGACAAGTAAATAATTAATTATTAAAACGGACAAGCAACCAATTATTTATCTAAACAAACTGGCATTAAAGCAACTAAGACATTCTACAGTCCCAGTTTCGCAATTTTTTATTTAATAATTATCTCGAAATAAAAATCCTAAAAAAATATGAAGAAAAAAGTTTGAACTAGTCTCTCAAGTTGTGCCAAATACTCAATTTATAATACATATTCTTTTAAAACGTATCACTCTATTTCATTACACTTATTTTTTTAATTATAATGGCAATGCTAAAAGTGTTGTATTAATTATAATGCTAAAGATATAATATTAATTATAGTGCTACAAATATTATATCAGTTATAATGCTAAAAATGTTACATTAATTACAACTTTAAAAATGTTCTCAAATTCTTTCAATTTAATATTGCAAACTCTCCAGCTATTTATGAACTATGTTTCATAATATATAGAGAATTTTCCCCCTATTCCAAAAGAGTAAGGTTGAAATAAAGTAAAAGTCGCAATTGTATGTTGATCGTTCAAAATTTTATTTAGTTTCCAATCAACAGAACATTTTCTCTAGCTTAAATTTACACGTACGCACGCGATATGTACAAAAAGAAACCTACGTTTATTAAATATTACAAATGGCGGTATCACGTTTAAAAGAACATATGTAAAAATGTAAGCGCGGGATTACTGCCACGCATAAATATGAACGACAGGGCGTAGTCCCTAATACAGTAGTCTCTCGTTATATTGCCGGTCGTGCTGGTGTCCCTCGGTCATCACGAAGATACACCAGTTTGCACGCGAGAGCACGAAGGTGCACGAAGACACACGAAGATCGCCGACGATGTCGCATTAATGGTGGCAGTGCTCAGGCAGTTAAACGTTACACAGAATAAACTCTCGTTATATCGCATATTTCCATAATTCTTCGCTTTCGTCTACCCACAACAATATAACGAGTGTCTACTACACATACTGTAAAATATCATGTAAAACCGTCAATTATCACACGATACTTGCGCTATAAATATCGCTATTTACCGGTCAGTTCGTTTACCTTAAATATCTAGTCACGATTTAACAAAAAAGAAAAGGTATCTTTTGTTCTGTTCAGGACTGTCTTTAACTGTTTCAAGTTTAACGACGTTTTGAGTCCTATTTAAAAGCACTCGAAGTTCACAAACTTAGAACAAAGAGTAAGTATAACAATAGGCGTCACTCTAACAGAAAAATTATCTTTAGAGAAAGAATATTATTATTCTTAATCTTAATTTAAATAGCCACCTCAATTAAAAGGGGGCGGGAATACCATTTAGACGTGGTATTTCGAAAACTGTACAATGTACAAATATGACCTGCGATAAAAAATACTTCATATCTGCACACTTCACTGTCTTTTATTTGTAATTTACAAAATATTTTGTTCTTTATTTTTAATCTGTAATAAATACGAGTAAATATTTTTTTCTTTTCCTCTGACGCATTCACTAGTAATTTATTTATAATAAATATTTTGTCATTTCCCAGTTACACATTCGAATGTATTTTTTTTTAATAAATAATCATCGTTTCTTTATAAGTTGTAGAGTAATCGTTTTAATATATGCCTTTTCCGACTTTTCAATATTATAAAATTGATGCAAATACGTCGAAAGCTAATAATAGTAATACACAGAAAATTTACGACAAATGGATTTCTAATTATTATACGCTGGATACGAAATTACATTCATTTGATTCAAATTTCCCGCGCATCTATGGAAGCCATTTAAATGACAGGCTTTGCCGAAAATGGCGGATACGAGTGTCGTTTCTTGTACCTACTCTTTGCATAGAATGTATATTGTTTGAAAATAAGGAACTTCGATCCTTTCTTTTTAAATAAATAAGGGGGAGTTTAAAGACGGCCCCGATTTCGTTTCTTCATAAATTAGTCTACTCGAAGGCAGTCTTTTTCATACTTCTCTATGCGATCTTATGTCATATGCACTCGAATTATTGAATAATTGTTAGACACGAAACGCGTGGCGATGTTCATGGGATTCTTGCATTTTGTCGTATTGTGGCCATTTATTAGTTTATTTTCGGTACGTTGAATGTTACGTGGAAATGGCCATTATCGTTTCTCGCCTGCAAAGTTAAATGTTTTGGTCGGTTTAAATTGTTCTTGTATTTTGGGATATCTTTAATTTTCAATGTATAATTTTAGATACTCAAATGACAATTTTTGGATGTTGATTTTGTTATAATGTTTGTATTACGTGAGCTGTTTGTGATATTGTGTTTAATGCTAAAATATGGTTTTTCTAGGGAAAATGGAATTTCCTAGAAATGGGCATTCCGAGGGTAAATAGAAATATAGGAAGTGGAAATTCCACTGTTTGATGGTTCTTGACTTATACATATTTCGATATGAATTTGGTAAATTTTTGAAATCTTAAAGGTAGAAATTTTGGGGATATGAAAGTTTGGAGTACTCAAAGTTTAGGATTTGGAAGTGTAGAAATTTGGTAATTTGGACATTTGGGGACTTCCAAATTTGAGAGCTTGGAAATTTGAAAATTTAACGATCTGAGAAATTGTAAATTTGGGATGATCAAAATGTAGAAGAGTAGAATATTTGGGAATTAGAAAATTTAGAAATTTAGGAATTTCGGGATTTGGGAGTTTGGGAATTTCGGAATTTATCGATTTGAAAATTTAAAAATTAAAACATTTGAGGACTTTTAAACTAGAATACTTGAAAATTTGTAAATTTGAAATATAAATTTTTGGAATTTGTTAAACTTGAAACTTTCAAAATTTGTGAACTTTGACATAGCGTCCTTTGTATACTCAAAAAAATCGAAATTTAGAAATTCAGAAATCTGAACGCCTCGGAACTTGTGAAATCCAAAGTCTACTATCTTTAACTTCAAAAATTAAAAAAATGTATAAATCTATAATCTGATCGATATAAAAATATAATAGTTTGATTAATTAAAATCATTAGAACTTCAACCGTTAGTACACAAATTAAAAAAATTTGATAATCAACAAATCCAACAATTAAAATTACAATTATCAATGTTTATATCGCATCTAAAAAATTACATACGTTCTTGAAAATATGCGATCAGATATTAGTGTTCGCTTCTCTCCACGTACTTTGACCTAAGTTGTGAAGCCTGAGGCTGCTTCCGGTATTCTCATCTGGTTCGTAAGCGGTATTCGTGTGTCCAGGGTGTCCCTCGAACACGTCTTTAACAGAAATCTGGCTACTTCTCGATGGACGGCTTTGTATTCCCAGAGGATTCCCAGCCACACCATAAATATTATTCGCTCCTAATGTTTGCATTTGCGATTTCCTTCTCATCGCTATTATGCTGTTTCTGCGACCCTCGAACGCCTTAATTGCTTTCGCGGAACGCCTTGTTGACATATTTCTTGGCAAACCTGAATGAAAGTAAAATAAAAATAAAATATTTTAATGATAGTACTCTCTTCATTTCCTACAATATCAATTTATTAATAACTTTGATCGTGAGCTTACAATATTACTTTGCATAACCTAATTCGTTATTTACACTACATGGTCTAAATAATTTTGCAATTACCTAACTTGATTCAAATTCTTAAATGCTATTTAAATTTCATAATCTTATAAATAACCCAATTGTTATATGAAATAACCTAGATGTTTGTGCAAATTTCATAAACTAATTTCTCATACAAAATACACAAAATTGACGTTAATACGAATTTTGCAACGTAATTTGTTATATAAATACATAACCTATGTGTTTATGTAAATTTCATAATTGTATATAATTTGTTACATAAAATATATAACGTAAATGTTTATGTAAAGTTTGTAACTTAATTTATCATGTAAAACACACAACTTAGATGGTTTTGTGAATTATAAATTAAAATATGTAAAATGTGGAATACACAACGTAAATGATTCAACGAAATTCATTACTTAGAAATAGCTAATTACTTAATCTAAATAGTGTATAAAATATCCGTGAAAGATTAAATGCGAGTTGTATAAATAGCCTAAATTCGCCGTGGGAAAAAGGTATTTAAGAAAAAATACTTATCCATCAGTATAACAAATGAGAAAAGTTCAGACAGCTTTTATTGATCATTTTTTGGGATGTACGATTTTTTCTTATATTTTAGGGTACAGTTTCCAGCAACCGTGATTTGAATATTGGAAATACCCTCACGCGCTTGAATACGTGATGGCTACATAAAAGAAATACGAGATTCGTACATATCATCAACGTATCGTTTCTATACAGCGTTTCAAAAACAATGTACTGTGCGAAAATGGTACATCTTTCACACTGACAGAAAACAAATCGATGAAAAAAAGTGAACTGTAAGCGAACTAAATTAAAATGAATAAATTTACAAAGTATTTAATTAAGAAAGAAAATTTGTTTATTTTTTTACGATCACTGTATGAATTTTGAGCAAATTTTATCCGTTGCCATATAACGAAACACGACTGTATTTTATACAATTTTTAAGTAATAGTCATTGTTAATAGACCATGTGAAATTATTGGTAAAAATTTCTAAATTTATATCTTCAACCCGTACATAACATTATTTGAATAATATCACTAAAATGATTCTATAAATTAAATTTTTGTGGAAACTATTTTATGATGTATACGATGGATTCTACTTGCATTGCCAGTTTTAAGTAGACCAGTGGAGTACATTAATACTGTTTTTCCATTTATACTTGAACATAAAAATTCACAAGAATTTTCTAAAGCTACAGCTATCTATCATTGGCAATATATCGCAATACTCAATCACTGTTAATAAAACATCGTACCGACAAAATTATTCAGAACTATTCAGAATGTCTCAATAACCTAATTTCTCGCCTCACTTTCATTTCTTATCTTTAAATAATCTTCAAAACTCAGTTTTCGCTACAGGCATTTCATAACCTCTATATTTGGCTCTTGTTATATGACCACCTTCAGACGAATCATTCTTACAGTATTTCTGCTTTATTCTAACACATAAACGATCTAGATGAATCACTTATAACGATAATTAACAATAATTTTATGCAATCACAACTTCGTGTACGGCCATATAACGAAGTTGTACAGTATTTTACGGAAAACTTGATGCATCTACGCGAAACGAATTGTAAACAGCTTATGCCCAGTACTGTATATTTCACAATGTTGACGTACGACAAAGATATATATTTATTTCAAATTTTTTTTCACTTTCATTTCGACAAGTAACAAACTATCAACTTACCGTTCCCTTCTGACAGACTGAAGAATCGCTGTCTGAAAGCCACATCGAGCGTATTGATTGCCTGCGTCTTTCTACGACTCTTTTCGAGGTTTCTTATGGTCTTTCGTCGACCGGGACCGCTACCACTGCCTTCTTCATAATCACCCTCCATTCCATCTAGTCTTTGTAAATCTCTTACTATTTCGACCGCGTGTTTAGATAGCAATGCCTCTTCCGACAAATCCTTTGTCTGATAAACGAAACAGAACAAATTAAAACATTCCGATTAACGCTCAAATAATACCTTAACGATAAATGGACGGACTGTCGCATAAAACTCAATTTCGTGTAACTATTAAAAGTGAGTAATACGGAAGAGATGTTACGAGAATCTTACGTTTACTTTTTAGATAAAAAAAGAATTAACACGAGTTCACTTTAAATTTATCGTACCTCGTCCTTTAACTTTAGGTAAAGTTTTAAGGCGAATCTGATAAAATTGTAAGTAAAGTTTGAAAATAAAATCTAATATCGTAAGTAAAGTTCTAAAGTAAATCTCCTTAAATTTTAAGCAAAGTTTGCAGGTTAATTATCGGAAATTTCAAGTAACGTTTTAAAGTAAATTACCATGAATCCTAAGTAAAGTTTTGAAGTATATTATTGAAATTTTTAATTAAAATTTTCGAGAGCATACTAAAAATATTGAGATATCGGCTCTCCCATAATTTTCGAATAAACGCGAACTTTCAATAATCTCGATCAAGGCGATACGCAATGTGGTTGAAGTTAGGTAAACCGAATAACACATTTATCAAGATATTCGCTAATTCTCTGAGCATAACACGTACCTTCTTGCAGCAGTACCAATCGAGGCTAGTGCTGGCTAAAATATGTGCGAACGTGCCAAATCGATGGAACAACATCGCCGTAAATTGAATAACCAATATCAGGGCGAAGAAGAATACGAAAACCAGACCGATTGGCTCAAGTTGTAGATACTCCTTTGAAATGTGTACCTACAAAATGCGTATCATCGTTGAAGCGGACGTTGATGAATGAGTCTACTTAAACCGAATATAAAATAGGAACGTAGACAGATGAGAGAAACACATAAAGTGATACATCTTGCGGTTGTTATTGTCGTATCCCGGTGTTGCTTCATTACAGACGGTATAAACAATCTTTTCTTATAAACAAAACCGATATTATCAATTTTCAATTATATCCAGTTTAACTTGTTCAACAACCAGTATCTTTTTTACTGCGCTAGTATTTTCAATAACCGTACTTTCGTAATGAGACAACACTTTTCTTGTACGTACATAATCACTTTCCTTTTAATTGTACTTGTATAAACGTGGCTATAATTTTTCACGATATTCGCTTCTGATATACTGCTGGACGACATTAATATTCGAACATCGCAGTACTTATTGCATACAGGATGATTTACAAATCACGCTAAAACACAATAACTGTGAATAATGAAATGTGTATTATTATTTATATATAATATTTACTATATGTCCGATTATATCTGGGCATCAACGCGAGTAGTTATACGTTCGATGGAGATTTATAGCTTCATCGTGATTTGCGAGATATAAATCGATCGTGATTAATAGTACGTACAAGATTACCGCAGAAAATATGTTTCTAGACACAAACATTTATGTACACATAAGCCACCGTTTAGTTACACTGATAGTAACTCGTTAGTGGTGCTCCTCTGCTGTCATACCTAGCAGTGCATTATAAGAATTAGACACAGAAGAACGTGAAACAATAATATGAGTGGCAATTCTTCCTTTGTTCGTATTCAGGCAGCTACACCGTCGTCCATAAGTTATGGGACACTTGTTAGTATCGGATTCATGTTGGAATTAATAGCAATAACACCTCAAGCTCATTTGGAGTTGCAGTCTATAGGAACACATTAAAATAAGAGTGTTGTTGCGTGTGATGATATTATCCACAGTTTTCGCTGTTTTAATTTTCATTTTATGTAGTAAAATAAGATTTGTATAGCCTGCTTAATTTTTAATTCTTGATTATCGTTCTCTTTAAATCATCTTACTATTTTTAATATGTTATATTATACAGTCGTGGACAAAATTAAGTGGTCAGGTATCATAAATAATAAAAGGGTAATTTAATTTAACTAATAATGCCTATTAATCAAAACTTTATTGCACAATTATGTGCATTAAATAAATGATTTTTCAAGTCTACGAAAAAATTTCACGTTCTAAATTTAAAATTTATTTGAAACATTGTAATGAAAACAAAATTTGTTTACATTTCTGCAATGTCCACTTAATTTTATCCATGACTGTATATCGTCCATATTTGAAAATCATCTTTATTTTGCAATTAATTTAAAAATATTTCTGTATAAGTTATTTGAAATCTGCTAATTTAGAAATTATAAAATATACATTTTTTTAAGTACAATTAATATGTATTTTATTGAACTGCCAATGCCGAGGACCGATCATTTGAAAAAAGTCTGTATTTATGTATGAAGTAAGTAATATAAATTTCCTTTGGCTAGGAATAAACAAGAAGATAAGTATTCGATGCTTCCCTTCATTTACAAGGGATCCCGAGGGTGCCTAGGGCGAGTAGGTTTGATCCAAGTCATTTGATAGAATTTTAAATCAGCCGTTATGTTTCAAAAAATGTAGTACAGATACGTACTTTTCAAATCTATTCTCCACACATCTTATTTTGACATAAGATTATAGATATACAACACAATTTACAGTGTTTTTAATAGATCTTAATTGATACTATTGTAAAATGATCAGATTAGAATTCAACGAGTGAAATTACCATCACAGCAATTTTAATTTTGCAATCTGATCGTTTCGAATAATTTTAATTTCACAGTCCACTTGTTTCAACTAATCTGTATGTATTTGAACAAAGTTCTTGAGGTTATTATTGTGACATAAAGCTGTTATCAACATATGAAATTGATTTATATCTAGATTCGTGTATTCTGGACGCAGATTTGTCGAAATCTGTAATTTTGACTCGCAAATGTATTCTAGAATTGTAATGTGTCCCATAACTTTCGAACAAGAATGTAAATGGAGAATAGGACAAGATATTTGGATGGTTTCCTTAACTCTTTCGCGACCCGTGAATTGTGCGCGTTCTACAGCATAGTGAATAATAAATACAAAGTTCCTAACTGTAATTATACATACATTTGGGCCGCGAGAGAGTCAAAGAGGACAGAAGTTAAGAGAACATTGCGGAAACTCCGAATCAAAGATCCAACGGATAATATTTTGATAAATTAGTAAATTTACTGGTTTCATAAAAACACAACGAATCTATACTGTAATTCAGATAACACGGTTCTGCTGTGCTTCTCAACATTGTAATAATATTAAGAAGAATCTTTTTCTATCAAAAATACAATTTTGTAAATATAACTTAATTATTGTTACCATTTCCTAAATTGCATAATTTCCAAAAATGATAGTAGGTTTCATACACAATTTCAATGACCTTGGCCTTCACAAATATTATAGAGAACACGATGCTCAGTCATTTTTTCGTATAACTCAGTCATCAGTTATTGTTTATTAAGTAGTTATTAACACAGAATTGTTGCTAACACATGGATAGTACAAAAAATATTTCAGACAGAAATTATGTGATTTCAAAGAGCAATTATTTGGCAACAATAGTTTCAATGTGAATATGTAAAGGAAAAATGGAGGTCAAATTCGGTTTTGAAACCGTAATTATACATTTTTTTACACATAATTTTATGCAGCCAATCATTCTTTGCATAAATGTATTAAGTCACTAATATCGAAAAATCATTGGCTTAAAAATTATTTTTACTGCATTAACTGACTTTTATCTCTGTGTCCTCGTAAAAGATCTATCTATTTAAATAATCTACAATTAACTACCTAAATTATTTGCTTCTGTCTGTAACAGTTTTTTTATCGTCAATATTTTCTAAGATATTTGAGTGAAACAATTTACATGGAACGTAAAACATGTACCACACCATAATCATACCGATTAAAAAGTCCTTAATACATACAGTCGTGGACAAAATTAAGTGGACAGGTATCATAAGTAACAAAAAGTTAATTTAATTTAACTAAGAATACCTATGAATCAAAACTTTATTGTACAATTATATACATTAAATAAATGTTTTTTGAAATCAACAAAAACATTTCACGTTCTAAATTTAAAATTTATTTAAAGACATTGTAGTAAAACAAAAAATTTTTTACATTTCTGCAATGTCCACTTAATTTTGTCCACGAGTGTATATCAAAGATCAATCATTTCTGGAATATAAATACTTTTGTCTGTCATTACGATCGATTTTTATTTGTGACACAAAGTATGTATTTTGACAGGCACAAAATATTTTTATTTTCACATTGACACAAACGAATATCCGTATGCAACTTCAAAGAAAATTAAACGACCGTGCAAAATGGCTTCTGTTGAAACAAATTAATCTCACAAAACCGAAGTAGGGCTTAAAAATAATAGTTTAAATCGCGACATCGATTCACCATAAATTAGAGTCTCGCGTGTGTTCTCTGCGCTTCTGCAAGTTAATGTTAGTAAAAAATAAAGAACATATCGTGTGAGAGATTATACAATAACTGTCCGTTCGTTCTCACAAAGACAAAGACGCACGAGGATGATACATGGGATGAGGAATCCAAATTAACAAGATTTTCGTTGTTATTTGTGACTTAGTATACTAGTTTCTAGTCAGTTGCTTGATTCCGCCCCAGTTGTTTTATTCGTTCCGGTAGTACCTGTGCAAACATGTTAATGGTAATTCTCCACGTGCTGATGTTCCACGTTATTGACAAAACACAGACATGTCCCAACAAGTGCAACATTATCACCGGAAATCATTTTCCAGCGTGCTCCGATGCTCACTTTATTCCCCGCGCTAATTCTTTCGTCTGACTATTAAATCTGTATGGCACGGAATGGAAGATTTATTTGAAAATTTCTAACTGCTAGTAGAAACACGAATTAAGGAGTCGATCAAAATTCTTTCGGTGACGAAGATGAGGACAGATTTTAACCCTTAGAGTACTGAGAACCATTAGAATGGCTTTGCTTCAACTGCGTAGGTGTTTTTGTTCGTGGTGATACAGTACTCGACCGAGTGATTTTTTGGATTTTGGAGTTAGGAAAATCGAGATTGATGGATATTTGGAAAGAGAATCTGGGAGATTAGGGATCTCGAAAGTTAGAAATGTGATAATTGAAAATGTAGGAATTTGGGATTTAGAAGTATATGATCTTAAGGACCTTGGAAATTTGGAAAATTTCTAGGAAATTTAAGAAATTTAAAAAATTTAAGAAATTTAAGAAATTTAAGGAATTTAAGGAATTTAAGAAATTTAGAAAATGTAGATTTTCAGGAAATCTAGAAAATTTTCAGGAAATCTAGAGAATGTAAGGGACTTTAGAGACTAAGAAAATTTTTAAGAAATTTTGGAAATGTAAGGGATTTCTGGGAAATCTCTAAAGAATTTAAGAAATATGAGAAATTTAGAGAAAGGAATTTTTTGGACAATTTAGAAAATTTGACAATTTAAGAATTTATCATTGGATTTTAAAACTTTTGAACTTCGAAAACTGCGAATTTAATCATATTGAATTTGGAAATTCGATCATTATAATTTCGAAAATTAAGAATTTAAAACATTGACAATTAAAATATGAGAAATTGAAGATTTTTAAAATCGGAAACTTATGAAACGAAAAATCTGGTCATTGAATGGTTGAAAATTTGGACTTTCAAATTTTTACGACTTTACATTAAATTAAATTAAATTAAATTAAATTAAATTTAGAAATTTAAAAATGAGTAGTTTTAAAAATGTATAAATTTTTAGAATGTATAAAGTTAGAAACGTGTAAATATTAAAGTAGTTATTTATAAATTTGTGTTTTAAAGGTTTAGAATTCTGCAGTTTCAGGATTTGAAAATATAAGAAATTTGGAAAAATCGGAACTTGAAATTTTGAATACTTTACAGTCTATAAATTTGAAAACATAGAGGGTTGAAACTTTGTAAACAAAAAGGAAATTTAGAATTACAAAATTCGAAAATTAGGAATTATAGAGTTTAAATTTCAAATTTGGGATTTTGTAAAGAAAATGTAGGAAACAAAAAATTGTGAATTGGAATTTGGCATTTGGAGATTTAGTAATTGGAAAATTTGAGAATTCTAAAATTTGTTATATTAAATACTGGGAAACTTTTAACTTTAATTATCTACGAATTCGAAACTTTATAAATGATTATCTAACAATTAAAAAATTCGTATTTAATCTAAAATATATGTAAATTTCTGATCTAGTTACATGAATATATACATTCGTCAGAAACTGAAAAGGTCACATTTACTATTAACTTACTATTACCAAAAAAACTTCGTTGTCTGAAAAATTATATACAAATTAAAAAAATGTATTAAAATAAAATTTTAATGTATATATTAATTTTGCTACTAACATCCCTAAATTCTACGTTAGTCATTCTAGCATGGCATGAAAGCTGTGGCTCGCATCTACTCTAAGGGTTAAATGCGCACGAGCAGCACACGCTATTTTATTCAAGAAATCTCTCTGACACTACTCTATCTAAACAACCGCTTCTAAATACACGCATATAAGAAACAAATAAACAACACCGAAAACAGCTCGAGAAATGAAGCGATCCACGTTCGAATTTCGGTAGGTACTTTCTGTAGAAATAGAATAATTCATTATTATGATACATGATGAATTCGGAATGAAACGAGTCACGCATAAAAACAGAAAGAAAATGGCGTGAACAACGGAGCACACGGAGGTGTTAGTCTCCCGAGACGTCCAGTGAGACATCATCTTTGTTTTTCAGTGTCTTTTTTTTTGTTGGAAAAACCAGGTACCTCCGAGGTCTCCTCGATGAAGGTGACATTCGTCTTGACGCCAAGTGGCCAAATAACATGTAGCTGATCTTTATTCAGCTGTAGCAAGAATACGATCAGAACAAACAACGCATTGAACATAAAAAACGCGAACACGCTCTTGTTCCGCAGCTCGATCAGGTCGGCGGCTATACGAGCCTGTCGTGAATCAGGGAAGAAAAGAAAACAAAAATTAGCAATTATATGAATAAAAAATACGCTCCGTCCAGTCACTTGATCCTTCGGCTCCTTGGAGGATCCTCGCCGAGAACATTTCGCTCTTGATCTAATTCTCTGTTTCAAGATATTACCGAGTTTAACTGCGAAACGATTTTGAAGATAAACTATTTTTACATGACGTTTTGTACTGAATTTTACGGAAATTAATGGACGTCCGTCGTCATTTTGCATCGAAGGAGAAATACAACGCAAAAACCAAATGGCTCGTTGACGGATCCCGATTTCTGGTGAACAGGAATGAAATTTAAGAAGCAGGATAACTCGACATGGACGGAGCGGTCTTTACCTCCTGCGAGCTTTCGTCATAGGTGATGTTCGTCTTGATACCGAAAGGCCACTTCACGTGCAACAAATCTTTGTTTAATTGCAGTAGGAACACGATCAGGACGAAGAGGGCATTCAGCATAAAAAACGCGAACACGCTCTGGTCACGTAGGTCCTTTAGATCTCTGGCGATTCGTGCCTGATGCAAGTGGCATTGATCCGTTATTCGATTATTCGTTTAGAGATTTCATAGCAGCCTTTGGGCTACCGTTTTATCGACGAATATAGACGTTTATTGTGCATGAAGTTACTTCCGGATTTGGGGGAAACAGAAAGGTAGCATTAGCATTCATCCACTTGATGGCGCCAGTGATGACCCCCATAAAATCTCTGTATTTCGTAAACATTGTGCCTACGTTTTGCATTAGGCAACGAGGTTAGGTCAATAACGCAATTTTTCAGCGGAATTTCGTTTATGGAGATATACTGTGTCCGACAAATCGAGCAACATGAATAATACGAATACAGGGTGTTCTAGAAATTGCGGTATAAAGGACCTAATGATGATTCTGTATAAAAAATTAAATTTAACAGAAAGAATAATAGTTTTTCGTGATCTTCTTTTTGTTTTTGAGAAAAATGAACTGTAACGATCCTCAAAATATTTGACTAATATATTTAAACTACTAATTTAATATTTACAGAATGTTCCAAATCAATAAATATTATTTAAAATACTTTCTTAATCGTTATTCGTCATGTAATTGTTAATTTACTAATAACGTACAAATTTAATTGGAAGTATGATAAATACACATACAAGTAAGTTTTGAAAGATTAGTAATTGTATTTAGCCATGTATAAGGTGAATTAATTATCGAATCAATAAAAATTCAATAAAAGTTGTAATTGTTACGAGTGAAATTCTTTTACAACAATTTCGACAAGTTTTCAGATTCAATTTTACTAAAACTGTACCAAACCTGAAAAAATATTCTTTCTTTTCAATTTGCTGTTGCATGTAAAGTGAATGTTCTGTTATTTTTATTACGATCTTTGGACCATAGCTTATTTGTTTATAAAATAAATTTTTTTACTAGGAGTATCACGTAGTGGAGAATGCTGGACTACTTTTTTTCGCTACCTTGTCCCCATGTAAATTATTCTTCTATGTTTTGTATAAATGTCTATATTCGTTGATATTATTAATTTTTTGCCATGTTTTATAGACACGTTGTTTCTCAAAATTGTTGCAATAATTTAAGCAACATCCAGATCTCTACTTTTATATTTGTTTTCAGTTTGTAGATAAATTTGAAACTTGCAAACAAATTAATTATATAAATATGTAAACAAATAATAGAAATGAATATCTAAATAAATATATAAATATCTGCGTACATTTTTATGAAAGTATTAATTACTGAAAATTACAACTGTCACAAAAAAAATGTCTTCTTAGTTGAACAAGAAACAAGATTTTACTTATATATAATCTGCCAACCATCAATTTTTTCAATATAAGACAAAAATTAATATTGATTATTTGACTTGAAAATATTGCCACTTAACTAAATAAGAAAATAGTATGAACAAATTAATTTAAAAAATGGTAGCAATCAATTTAATTGAAGAATAGTATTAACTAATTAAATTAAAAAGTTATATCGACTAGTATTTATAACAATTGCACATTCTCTTCGTAATTATAATTAAAAAGTTGTATTTCCTAAAATTTATTTATGTCAAATTGTCAACTATCTAAATTGTCAATTAGTCAAAAACATCGACAATTCACTGTTTCCTTTCTTACGATCAAAATTCATGATCAATTATTAAATTAACACTTTTCTCGTTTTAAATTATTTAGATTTTAACTGCAATTAAATTGAAAGTTAATTTTCTGTGAAAAAGTACAATAAATGATTATGAAGAGAAAATCTAAAAATAGTCATACTTTCTCTGTTATCAAGTATAATACTCTAAATTTGAGTAATATAAATAAATATCTAGTTAACGATCAATTCTACTGTTGCAGATTAAAAATAATTAACACTAGAACAAAATTATTATTTTCAATAATACAAATTATTGAGAAAAAATAGGTGGAAGTATTTAAACACTTTTTTATATTATAAAGGATTTTTATAAATACTAAGAAATTGAATATAGTGGTTTCCGAACTTAATTCGAACATCTACCTTGTTTTTTTGCTATAAAAGAATAACCATATGGCATCTTTAGTGACTTTCCAATGAATTCATTTTATAACTATTAAATGGTTTTTTGAAACTATATAGCAGCAGCTGGTTATTTTTTTTCCCTTAATAGTAATGAAAAGAATTATAAAAAGATTCATAAAAGAAGCTCTCTTCTATCATCAAAACCACCATTCTAAATAATTATTGTATGATTACGTTGATTTTAACCGAAACATTCAACAATTATACAATATACTTTATTACCCCTACTTCACTATTTTATTCTATATTAATTTTTAATTTATCGAATTTTAATAATTTAATTAATTTCAATATTTTGTTCTACTGTTAAATATTAAAAAAAAAAACATTTAATTGCAGAAAACAATTATAGTAAACATGAACGTTTTTACCTTTTCGGCTTTGTCTTCGTCGATAGGATACAGATATTTCTCCAAAAGGTCTTTCCAGAATTGCTCTTCCTGAAGTGACAATACGTCGATCTCGCCCTTTTTCAGTCCTTCGTCACTCAACCAATAAGGTCTGCTAAGGAAATTTGCACCCTCCCGATTGCCTTCTGTATTTTGACTAGTCACTGTCTCCGCGTCACTATTACCGTCCTGATCCTCTGCGGGATCCTCTCCGATGTCACCCAAATGATTGGCAGTTCGAGAACCCACGGAGGATGCACGTCTTCGTCCTGAATGTCCATGAGGATCTACCGTCCTAAATAAACGGACATGATTTAACTTAATATACCGATGAAAGGGCCTTCAAGTAAAACAAAATGAAACTAAACAAATTTGTAATGGAATGATAAATTTGTCTAGCAAACTCAACAATTTTTTATAATAGACATGATAAACTGTGTGATAAGTTCAATAAACTGTAGAAAGAGGTTAATGGATTGTATCGTAAATTTGATAAACTGTAAAATAAGTTCAATGAATTCGATAGTAAATTTAATAAATCCTGTAACAAATTTTATAACTTGCATAGAGAATTTCGTTAATTGTAAAATAAATTTAATAAATTGTGTAACACGTTTAATGAGCTGTATAATGAAACTGAATGAACTATATAATAAATTTAATTAATTGCAAAGATACGGTGAAGTGTAGAGTAAAGTTTTGTTCGATTGCATTATTCAGTTTGTTATTAAAGAAATATTAAATCGTATACCTTTCGATGGACTCCAGACGTTTGCTAACTTGTTCCAGTGACTCAGCAATGGCGACCAATTGCTGTTTTTCGTTCGATGTTTGACCATGAGTACAGAACATGCATTTGAACAGTCCTGCCAAAGAGATTTCTATAGATCCTTCCTCGTCATCGTTCGATCCTACGCCATTTTGTAGGAAACCTAGTAAAGATTTTTGTTTCGCTTTTCGTTTCGCCTCCTCGGCTTCCTTCTTTTCTTGTTCAAGTTCCTGCGGATTTCGGAATATCGACAAAAGATTTATGTTTCTTTTAATTCGACGAATGGTGAACCATAAGAATGATCGTAATAGCAATTTTAATCTAAAGCTACTATCTATTGAAAAGCTTTTGGCTATTAGTATAAATGCAATGATCACTGTAATATTTCAAATTGTTTTCTTTGATGAGAAATTTACATTAACAAGTAATTTGTAATAATTTATAATTTATGATATTTAATTAAATTTGTATATAGAATAAGAATGGGTTTTTAATAACAGTTATTTTTTTGTAAGAAAAGTATTCTTTTTATCGGAATCAAATATATTACAGATTTATTGGTTAATTTGTTATTGATCGAAGCTGTTATTGTTTAAGCGGTGTAATAATGAAAATAGTTATGCAATTTTGCATTTTAAAAGACACGCTGGAGTGATTGGAGTTTTTGAGCTTTTAAATTTTTGAATTTTTATATTCTTTAATTTTAAGGGTTTATGACTTCGAAATTTTTCAATTTTGAATACTTTAGAAATCCGACATTCTGCAATTTTGAAATATTGTTTCGGAATTTAATAATTTTAGGAATTTATATTGCAGTTTGAGAACTATACGATTTTGAAACATTGTAACGTTGAAATTTTTTAATTTACAGTTCTTGGGATTTGGAATTGCAAAATTTATAATCCTTGAAAATTACCAATTGTTGAATAGCTGAACTTTAGGAATGTGCAATTTTAAAGCTTTCAACCTTTGAAATTTAAATATTGTTGAACTTTGGAAGTTTATAACTTTGCAATTTTGTAACTTTGGAACTATGAAGCTTTATAATTTTTGCAATTATAACTTCGCAAACCTAAAATAATAAAGTTTCCAGAGGTCTAAAAACCAGAAAAATTAGACAAACTAATACAAACACCATCATACCACGTCACAACTATTGTAAAAACAAACTCACCTCCTCCGACGTTATTTTAAAATGCAAAATTAGCCCTAATAAAATAAAAGAAATAGGAAAAGATGAACGAATGCATTAGTTAGGTTAATAATGAGGTGTAAATAGTTACCGCGGCAGTTTTCTTAGTAATCACCTCCCTAGTTCCCCATGTAATGTCATTCAGGTTACAGATTGCGTAAATAATAAGCAGCACGTACATCGAAGGAACGGTTATAAAGTAGATAGTGCTGTATAACAGGCAGTTTACTTCTTCAGGGTGCAATAGTGCAGATATCGTCACTTGACCTATCATTATAACAAGGAACAACGCCGATGGCGAGAACGCACCATCTTCGGTAATGCTTATTGCCACCCCTACTAATACTGCAACCATAACCATGGCATAGAAGCTGCTGATCAGTGCTGCAGCGAAAACCTGACACATCATTGTTACTATTATTAACCTAATATTAATGTTAAAAGTTTAAGCATTAACTGCAATTATTAATAACAACTAATTTCATTTGAGGTATTTATAACTTCTGTTAAAATACCTTCTGTAATCTTACATCGATAGTTTCTTTTTATATTTTGGATCATTTAATTGTAATTTGCAAATATAACGAGTACAGAGTACGAAGGATATCATTGATTTTGGAAAACCGTATGTGTGAAGTTGGAAATTAGATATCGTCAATATGTCACTTAAATATTTCATTGCATGGAAAGACTATAACATACATTTTCAGACACGAAAGCAACACTCCGTTTTGCGTGCAGAATGATACTAAGCGTACCCTAACTAGCGGCGCTTCAATTCCCAACACCATTCACCATTTTAGTTCTGCATTTGCTGAGTAACAATAATATTAAAATTTTAAGAAAATCGTCGGAATATTGGTACAATTATAAACACTTTTAAAAATTGTTCATTTAAAAATTCCTAAAATTCTCAAACCTTCGCATCCTAGAATTCTAAAATACACAAATTCTCAACCTTCAAAATTTGCTCATTCAGAAATTCCCAAAAGTCTCGAACCCCCACACCCCGAATATCCAAACCTCCTAAAATTCCCAAAATACCCAAAAATTCCAATGCTTTAAATTTTTAAATTGTCAAAATTGCTAACCACAAGTTCCCAAATCTGGCACAAAGTATCACCAAAAATAAAAACCTTATTGCAACCTGCACAGTTTTAACAATTTTCCGACACTTTCTGAGCGTTAGTTTTAGTGGTAAATCAGCGATGTTTTTTCATAAGCAAAGCAGTATGAACACGAAATACACTTGGACATTTGAACGAACCTTTTTGGTCTTTTTCACTTGGACCTCGCGGGTTCCCCAGGAGACGACATTCAAATTGATAATGGAGTACAGGATGAGAAGGAGATACATGGAGGGGATCGAGAGAAGGTAAATGATGCCTGGCACGATACACCAAAACTCCTGAGGATGCAAACAGGCGGCTATAAAGAACGAGCTAGACAGGGATATCAAGAATATGGCCGAAGGTGACCCGATACCGTCCTCGCCAAGTTGCAGAGCCGTACCAACGATCACGGCCATCATTATCAACGCGTATCCTGTCGACAATATTTGCGCACACAAAAGCTGAAAGACAAGGACATAAGTAGGTTAGAGCGGCTGAAACGAAATTATCTTTCGCGCTCGCCCTCTAAAAAGCTAACGAAATGTTGAACGACCTCATAAATTTCAATCGTTGAGCTTGAATTTTAAAAGGTTTTTTCTCTTGTGCCGAATACTAAATTTTTAGAAGACGAGAGCGAAGAAAAAAATTGTTTTAAGCCACCCTAAAGTAAATAAACGATTAAAGCGTAACACTACTTCGTTTTTGGGTGGATTTACTTACTTGTATGCTCGCCTTGCACGTGAAACATACGAGCATAAACAACAAGATGGGAATAATATTGTAATAGAAACTGGTCCAGTTGTCGATCTTGAAGGCCGCCACGAAAGCACCAACCAACATAAGGAAAATAGTGCCCGGGCCTAAAATTGTTCCACCTAAAAGAGAAGACGAGGAAATACATAATAATTATTTTATACACTTTTTATTTGTTCATTGGATAGGTGTTTATTTTGATGTACGTTTCTTTTGGTTGATTGTAAAAAATTATCGGTACATGTTATTTTTCATTGCTTGGTGTATGTTACTTTTTATTAATTGGTATACGTTATTTTTTATTCTCGCGCTCTGATTGGTCGGTGTTTTTCTTTAGTAATTTAAAAATGAAGCCTCATCCGACATTTTTTCAAAGGAAAAAGTTTTTCAGAATAGCCCCGCCTACTACCCCTTTCCGGCTCGTACCATAATTGTGGGACACCCTGTATATTTCCTTTATTGGTTGGTATATGTTACTTTTTAAAATGATTGGTACTTACATTTTTATTATTAATATTATATTTGGTGAATATTACTTTTCATTAAATGGTTCATGTATATATACTCCTGGACAAAATTAAGTGGACATTGCAGAAATGTAAAAAATGTTTTGTTTCATTACAATGTTGTAAATAAATTTTAAATTTAGAACGTGAGATATTTTTGTAGGCTTGAAAAAACATTTATTTAATGTATATAATTGTGCAATAAAGTTTTAATTTATAGGCATTATTAGTTAATTAAATTTACCTTTTGTTATTTATGATATCTGTCCACTTAATTTTGTCCACGACTGTAGATTATTTTAAAAATAATGTACTAACTGTTAAGCAATAGTTTTGTATACAGGCTTTGCAGAAAATAATTTTACGTAACAGCTATGTAAATAATAATTTTGTGTACGGATTGTTTAAGAAATAATTTTGCACACTAGCTATTTAAATAGTATGTTTGTATACTAAGTGTTAAGGAAACAATTTTTTAAACAACCTATTTAAAAAATAAATTTATGTACCAGCCATTTAAAAAATAACTTTGTGTACTATTGCATTAAATAAAAATTTTGTGTATCAGCTGTTGAAAAAATGATATTGCATGCGAACTATGCTAACTATTTAAATCTACATACAGTCATGGACAAAATTAAGTGGACACTAGAAATGTACAAAAAAATTTTGTTTCATTACAATGTTTTAAATAAATTTTAAATTTAGAACGTAGGCTTGGAAAAACATTTATTTAATATACAATTTATTTATTTAGTGTATATAATTGTGCAATAAAGTTTTGATTTATAGGCATTATTAGTTAAATTAAATAACATTTTGTTATTTATGATACCTGTCCACTCAATTTCGTCCACGACTGTATACTAATTATTTATCTTCTGAACGATACGTCTTTCATGAATTGCAAAATTGTATAAAATGGCAGGGATATAGAACGAATACCCACAAATTGAACATTCACAAAAATACAAAAGCGATTCGAACGATATAATCGATAAAATTAAAATGAACGCGTTAATGAACATATAGAAAACTGACCCATAAGCAGAATTTGATAGGAGATGTAGGGAAGAGAAATGTTGTCGTTGATTTTGATCGTTCGTTTCGCGTCCATCAGAAGGTCCATTATGTTAGCAATGGTGGAGGGAACCCATCGACGACGTTGATTGTAAAATTCATTGAAGCCCTCCGGTGCGTGCGTGTAAGCATCGCTGGCTGCTGAATATTCGACCTGTATCACCATTGAATAAACCATATTGATTAATCGTTGTTTATTTATGCCGCAAGCCCCGAATTGCTATAATAATCAGGCAGACATTTTGGTATCTTCCCACGCGTGCAGATCATTCACGCACTTTTGACTCGATCGCAATACACGTTCGATTGAACGCAAATGATATTCGCATATGTCAAATTTCGGGAAAGTCAACTTAACCGAGACGGAGATAACAGCGTTTGAAAAAATGGACAAGATATTTGCTAAAGCTTCGCTTCAATTTTGAATTAATTTATATTCAATTTTACAAGCTATTTTAAATTGCGAATCCAAATGATTTCAGAAGGTAAATACGGGATACGCTAAAAAGAAGATGATTTACTGAAAAATTCAGAAATAAATTCCTGAGGAAAGATTCAGTTGTTTACTGAATATGTGTTCAATAATTGACGAGAAAAATACTCATTTTTATTTTGTATTGTTGACGATTTTATTCCTTTGTATTGATATTATATTAAGAATTATAGAACATTCTTTGGAGTGAAATTACTTTCTTAGGTTTAGCGATGCTGCTGAATTTAGTTGTTGCGCTGCAACTATTTCAAGTTTCGTGAAAAGGTTTCGCTTTTTTCATCAAAATATCATTAGAGTATTAGTAGCATTTTCGGAAATTGTTTTCCAAATTTTTAATAAACACTGTAGCGGCTGGTCATAAATCTGTAAATTTGTAAAGAGACACGGACGACAGCGGAGCTGTTTTTGAGGAAACCGTTTTAGGATTTTTAGAGAATGCATGTCCGTATTTAGAATTTTGCTAATGGTCTCGACAGTAAAACGCTTAGTGTCATAAACCCTCAGTTTCCCGAAGGGTCTTCATCGCGAGATCAAGCGACCATCGGCCGGTCGCGTAGCTGACCGCGGGCCCTGGGAAATTCCGCTGCGTTGCCACCTTCACCAGCAAACGCTACCCTCGTCGAATCGTACCCCCGCTTCAAGGAAGCGTGCTTCGGGCACAAGAGGGAGGTTCTACGATTTGGCGGGATTTAGGTTGCGATAATTGGTTAACCCCACCTTGTTGGGGGTTGGCCAAAGTCTCTAACAAGATCTTAAAAGATCGGAATTGAGCGAAGAATAGGAGTAAGAAATAACACACAACACGACTTCTAAGATCAAGAGTCCACACTGACGTACGCACTCAATAAAGAAACAAGAGAACCAACGCTGTGATCATCATTTTAATATCACGCAACCCTATCCTTCAAACACTGAGAAGATGTCTCTGTACATTAGATGCGTTAATGGGATTTTTATGGTACTTACTCTGTAACCTCGTTGCAAAAGCAGAGTACAAAGCCATCGATCTTCCCCTTGATCGTACTGAACGTAGTGTCTAGCCTCGTCCGATCTCGTTGTGTATTTCTTCATCACGTTGTCATCCATTAAAGCTTTACCTCTGAACAGCGAGAAACAACCTGGACTACAAAGCACACAACCGATCATATGCTCGGTTGCTTTTTGCAGCCAATGGCCGATGGCGTACTCGAACATTTGGTACCACACCATGGGACCTGGTATCGCAAATCGACAAAAAGCAAAATTAAAATTGTAACAATCGAATTAAAAGGTTAATGTCAGCGACAAATATTGGGTTTACAATTCGTAATTTAGTTTTTATTAATTATCGAGCATCGACGTCGCGAGTACTGTTTCACAGTTAATTCCTCACAAATGCAAATTCCTTAATTTTCCACCTTCTGAATTCCCAAAAATCAGGAGAAATTATCGAGCGTCAATGACACACGTGATGTATTTGTAGTTAATTTGTCACAAGTGCATGTTCAAAAATTTGTCAAGTTTCCGATCCGCTAAATTCCCAAAAATCAAATTTAATAAAAATCTTAATCAGTACACGTTTTTACTTCGCTATTAATTTCTCGAACATTGCAAGTTGGACGTAGATACACATTAATTGTCTACTTTAACCCCTTGCCCTACAACTACGGGCTATGCCCGTGACGCACTCGCTCTGCAATTATGGTAGACATTGTTAATATTTTTAATACGCTTGAATGTTTAACTTCGGTATAATCGTAATTTGCGCATCCGAGGGTCACTAAATGGGAAACAATCTTGACATTCGAAATTTCTTCAATCACTTTAATGTTGTAGCAATAAATAGTTCGTTATGTCTGACGCACTTGTTGAATAAATCGTAGCACAAGGGGTTAAACACAGAGCATGTTGCACGCACGTGTGTGAACACTTCTTGTGAATAATTTGAACGAGACCATTGCAAGAATGGAATTATCGGGAGGCTGTGGTGCTTAAGTCCACGATAATGAGTTTACGAGACTCACCTGAGCCAACTGGGTGAATACGACCACAGGCTGCACCAAGATTCTTGTTCTTCTTCATCAAATCTACGAGCAATTTCACAGCGGCAGGTTGAAAATCGATGTCTCCGTCGAGTGTCAATAAATATGTGTTCTCTGCGATTACTTCTTTACGATCTACGCTAATTGGTAACTCCATTAATCGATGCCCCAATAAGTAGTACATGTACATGACCTTGAAAGGAAAAATTCACTTTTGATTTATTTATTTGTTATTTATGTATATTAAGTTTTATATGATTAATATAACTCTTTTCGCGTGCAGTAAGACAGATATGACACGTTTATTAGTTTTTGTATTTCCATATAAGGACGTGACAATAAATTAGTGACATTTAAGAGATATATGTAAAGTTTATGTCGATTTGAGAAATGTTTAAGAATATGACTTTCACGTTTATGCAATTTTCGGACTTGGAAATTTGAGAATTTGAGAATTTGAGAATTTGAAAATTTAAGAATTTGAAAGTGTAAAGGTTTATGAATTTAAAAATTTACGAATTTAGAATTATTGGTTTTGGATGTGAAATGTTTGAGAATTTCGAATTAACAAAATTGATAATATGATAAGTTTTTAATTTATTTTGGAAAACTTGAGAGTATTATCATTTAAAGAGTATTTATTCTTGATTTTCAATTTTTAAATTCTTGAAATTAAGAAGTTTTGAATTTTTCGATTTTTCAATTCTTCGGTTTTACCATTCTTCAATTTTTCAATTATTCTATATTCCTATCCTTCAATTATTCCATTCTTCAATTTTTTCAATTATTCTATATTTCTATTCTTCAATTATTCCATTCTTCAATTTTTCAATTATTCTATATTCCTATCCTTCAATTATTCCATTCTTCAATTTTTCAATTATTCTATATTTCTATTCTTCAATTATTCCATTCTTCAATTTTTCAATTATTCTATATTCCTATCCTTCAATTATTCCATTCTTCAATTCTCTGTTCTTCATTTCTGAACCTTTCAATTTCTCACTTCTCAATTTTCAACTTTTCTATTTCGATTTTTCAGTTATTCAATTTTTCAATGTCTCAATATTATTCTTCTATCATGTCATTTTCATTCTTCTACTTTTTGACATTTATCAATTCTTCGATTACTTCATCTTTCAAATGTGTAAAAGCTTAAATTGCTTAAAACTCCCCCCACCCCTTCATAACATTTTATCAAAATAAATCCTACATTGCAATTCAACAAGTATACCTGACTCCATCGCTTCCTGTGACGAATCTTGCTCTTGTCCTTTAAATGTGCAATCATCTTCGTTTTTCCTGGCAAAGTCCACACCAATCTGCCACCATAAGGTGTCGGATATTTCTTCGGTGCCCTCACATGCATTCGCGTTTGATGAACATCCGATGCAGCCTCATCCAATGTGCCCACCAATAATTTCACAAACCTATTCACCTGAGACTCGTTTTCATCGTGGTCCGATAACTCAAACGCGTCATCGAAAAAGATGTGAGCTGAAAATTAAAAATTGTTTCTTACAAAATTAATACTGGAATCAAAATAATATTATGTTTTCAATGTAAACGATATTATGCACTATTTATTATATGTTCTCAGTAAATATTATTCGATTATTTTAGACTTTATAAATATTATTTGATTACTTCATACACGTATGATTGTATGTGCCCATAATTATGAAAGTGGTCTAAGTTACATATTTCTTGTTTCGAGATATTTAATGGATTAAAAAATATTGTTATATCCTGCAACATTTTAAAATAGAATTCTATTAGTCTCGATTAATGAAAATTTATTATGAACATGCAATTTTTGTATGATTCTCGTACAGAAATGTTTTTAAAGTTGGAATTCACTTAGACCATTTTCATAATTATGGGCACATATGTATGTGTTGGAAATAGACGAAATGCGGCAATGATGTATTCATTAATATTGTCACCACATTAACCAATATTTTGGAAATTTTTAGATATTGGAACTGGAAAATTTGGGAAATTTTAGAAATCGAAATTTAGAAAAATGGCGATTTCGAAATTTAGATTCGTTGATGTTTAGCAATGTAATAATTTGGAAGTATAGAGAATTGTGAAATTCAGTATTTCAAAAATTTAGGAATTTGGAGACCTGAAAATTTGCAAATTAATGAACTTTGAAACTGAAGAACTATATAATTTAGAAATGTAAAGATTTTGATACTTGAATATTAGATAATTTGAAAATGGAGGACACTTGAGGGATTGAAAATTTGAAAATCCAGTGATTGGGAAACTTGGACATTTGAAAATTAGACATTTTGAAATTGCCATGAGTTGGAAACTTGGAAATTTGAAAATTTGAATATCCAGTGATTTGAATACTCAGAAATTTTCCAGTGCACAGATTTGAAAGTCTGTAATCTTGGAAAATGCAAAATTTGAAAATTTGAGAATGCCGGAATTTAAAAGCTTGAAAGTTTGAAAACTTGCAAATTCGAAAATTAAAAATTGCACAACTACCTAAATCGACAAATTCAAAGCTCTAAAAATTTCGTAGTTCTAAAATCTCAATAATTCAGAAGCATAAACATTAAACAATCCAAATATACAAAATCGCGTTTATAAAATAATCCTCATCCAACCTCACTCAGCATCGTACCCAAGTCTCCGAAATATTTCACCTACATAAAGACATTTTCTTCCACGCAACCAGCCTGAAACTGTCCGCATTCTATGCAATCCTCATACTTAAACTAATTAATTTCCTAATTCATTTCCCTGCACCACGACCTAAATCTTTCGATCTCCGAGCAAAATTACGATGCAATTTATATTCAGAAGGTTGTCTTACTTTCAAATTCATAGTAATCCGGATCGACGACTTTCAGATACTTTTGGGCAACGCGCCGGGCACACTGGTCCTCGTCCAGACGTAGGATACTCTTCAAGAACTCAATCATTTCTTCTTTGTTCTCGTGCCACATAGTCGCACAAGCGTATATTCTTGTTACATGATCGCTGCTTTTTACAGCCGACGGTGGTGTTGTTGATCCGTCAGTCTGTTCGTATATGGTCTCGTAATCCCCGTCTCCTTTTTCCTTTTCTATCTCCGCCAGATCCTGCTCAACAAAAATAAGATTTATGTTTCCATGCGGGCAACCATGTTCGTTCTGATATCCAAAACATAGAGCATCTTATCAAACTGACAAATTATGCATTCGTAAATTCAAGGTCTACGTTTTTGTGAATGTTTGTGGTAAATGATCATCTTCGAATTCGCCAGTTTTGTGTACATGATACAAGTTTTATGCGAAGAAACAAAATGCTAAAATCTGTCTTCGGATCGTGAATGAGGGAATGATCATAGTGGATATTTCTGTTGATCCATGTAACGTATGATTAAATAATTAATTCATTTCTTTTGCGTGCTTTGCAAAGCCGTGTTAATGGTGTTTCAAGGTTAGCAATGCATTTATAACGTAATACGTTATTATTATTACTTCTTTCACGGATATCTTTATAACTTTGCACTTTCAATATGACAACTACGGATGAGAAAACATTTTTACAGAATGCATAAAAGGATGATTAGCAATGTCGTAAATGTACTTTCAATGTATGTTAATTATGTTACAAACGTACTTTCATATGTTATTTATGTCAGAAATATGCTTTTGATCTTAAAAATTATGCAAGATAAAACATAATAATATAATATATAGAAAGCATAGTTTCGTGGTAAATATTGAAAAAAAAATGTGAGTGTGCTGGATTTGAAGCCTAATCGGCAGCATTGTGAACAAATACTGTACCACCATAGCTACACAATTTTATTAACAATATGTTCTTATACAATCAATTTATATGACTCTTAGCAATATCAAAAAATTAAAATATCTAAAAAATGGAGATGTATTTCACACGAATAACATTCCATATGAATACAACTCGAAAAGTGATTGCAATAGCTGTGCCATCTTCTTGTTCATCTCCTATTTCTTTTGTCGTTGATGTACTAATGAAATTACGGTTGAAAATTGCATTAAATATATTATTTTGCATTTGTAATTCAGTATAGTGCTTCCTATTTAAAATGCAATACATTGTTTATATTGTAATGTACTACCTATTTCGTATTTACAATTTACCACATTGTTTTGCATTCATAATTTAATATACTGCTTTATATTTCTAATTTTATTCTTCGTTTATAATTTTATCTATTGTCTTTTATTAACAATTGGATGTATTGCTTTGTATTTACAATTTAATATACTGCTTTGAATTTATAATTTGACATACTGCTTGTTTTTACAATTTAATATAATGCTTTGAATTTATAATTTAATGTGTTGTTTTATATTTATAATTTAATATACTGCTTTGAATTTATAATTTAACATAATGCTTGTTTTTACAATTTAATATAATGCTTCATATTTATAATTTAATGTGTCGCTTTGCATTTACAATTTAATATACTGCTTTGAATTTATAATTTAACATACTGCTTGTTTTTACAATTTAATATAGTGCTTTGAATTTATAATTTAACATACGGCTTGTATTTACAATATAATTGCAGTGCTTTGAATTTATAATTTAATGTGTTGTTTAATATTTATAATTTAATATACTGCTTTGAATTTATAATTTAATGTGTTGTTTTATATTTATAATTTAATATACTGCTTTGAATTTATAATTTAACATACTGCTTGTATTTACAATATAATTGTAGTGCTTTGAATTTATAATTTAATGTGTTGTTTAATATTTACAATTTAATATAGTGCTTTGAATTTATAATTTAACATACGGCTTGTATTTACAATATAATTGCAGTGCTTTGAATTTATAATTTAATGTGTTGTTTAATATTTACAATTTAATATAGTGCTTTGAATTTATAATTTAACATACGGCTTGCATTTACAATATAATTGCAGTGCTTTGAATTTATAATTTAATGTGTTGTTTAATATTTATAATTTAATATACTGCTTTGAATTTATAATTTGGCATACTGCTTGTTTTTATAATTTAATATAGTGCTTTGAATTTATAATTTAACATACGGCTTGTATTTACAATATAATTGCAGTGCTTTGAATTTATAATTTAATGTGTTGTTTAATATTTATAATTTAATACACTGCTTTGAATTTATAATTTGACATACTGCTTGTTTTTACAATTTAATATAATGCTTTGAATTTATAATTTAATGTGTTGTTTTATATTTACAATTTAATATACTGCTTTGAATTTATAATTTAACATACTGCTTGTTTTTACAATTTAATATAATGTTTCATATTTATAATTTAATGTGTCGCATTGCATTTACAATTTAATTGCAGTGCTTTGAATTTATAATTCAATATACTGATCTCTATGTTTAATTTAACGCGTTACTTCGTATGTGTAATGAAATATTGCCACATTTTCGTCGATTTACTTCTTACCTCGACCTTCACTTCTGGCTGATCGTCCCGTTTACGGTTCAGTCCCATTGATTGATCGATCAGCAAGGAATCGTACATCGGCGCAACGAAAAGCTTTTCGGTGGCGGCAAGACGTTCGCATTTGGGTGTCCACACATGCAACGTGATCCATGTTTGTGACAACAACCAGAGCAACCATACCCAGGCATATTGCTTGATAACGAAATCGTTGAGAAACGGTGGCGATTCGTAGAACAAATAATCCGGGATCGTATCGTGGAATATGCAGGGGTCGCTGTTCCTCAAGCCGCAAGCGGCGATCAGCAACGAGATCGATACAGGTATTGTCAGATTTACGGGAAAGGCGTAACTAAATCCCTGTATCAGAATTTTGCATGCGAATTTACCTGAAATAAGCAAAACGTGATTTATGGTTATTTCCTTTCAGAATCTTTCGACTTCGTTGCAAGATCGGGCCAAATCTTGTTCAAAGTTAAAATACAATGTGATCGGTTGCAATTTCTTTTGCTTGTTACTTTTGATATTGTTATTTGATGATGAGGAACGCGGATTCGTTTGTAATAATAGTTTGTAGTTTGAAGCAGTGATGTGGTTTATATCTATTTGAAATAACGACGTGATTTGTTAAGGTTATTTCAAGTGGTTCATTAAAATTGCTTGAAGTAGTAATGTAGATTAGTAAGTTTGATGTGACGACGTGATTTATTAAGTTTAACAAAATGCGAATTTTATTCCAAGTAATGACTTATTCTTGAAACTTATTTGAAGTAATAAATCTTCAATTTACTTAAGAAAATTCATTTGAATTAACAATTTCGAATTCTTTAAATCAATATGTTCAACTTACAAATAATATATGTCAGATTCCGCCCATATCGAGTGGTATAATCTATATACTGTTACAAACATTTTACCCTAACAAACAAATTATAATATACGAGATCAATAATCGGGACTACTATTCCCAATGGCAGCTAATTGCTATCTTGATCATAATATAACATTTTTCTTAATTTCCCTTTCTGGTAATACACACAATTAAAATTATCATTTTCTTTGCTTCATAATTTCACTATAAAATATATCAAAATATATATAAAACGTGCTTTAGCATTAATTTATCATGACAAAGCATGAAGTAGAAACTTCACTTTATCTTAAAGTAAAATAAAATATTAAATGAATACTTGACTGTGCGAGGCAAAATAAAGTGTAATCATGTTTTTAAATCATGAAGAAAAGAATGATCCTCAACACATGCAGCCCTCAGTCTACTGAAAATAGACTGCTGAGTAACTGGTAGAATTATTAAAAATACTTACCGAAAACATATGCAAAATAAGCGCCGAATATTTGCAACAATAGAACGTAGATGGGTGTGTTCACATCGGCATTTCTCGATATTCTGACCCCGTTATCCACTAAATCTGCAATATCGGTGACCCTGGTGGAGACCTCCTCCCATACTTCGTACTTATGGCTACCAAAAGCGTCGCTGAACATCGAGAATAAGTGTCCTACGTTCTCTCCTCTCATGTGCAGTATGAATAAACTGCTGAGAATGAATGCCAAAATCTTCCATACAGACATGAACATGTAAGTGAAATATCGCGTTAAACGCAATGCCTTCTTCACTTTTCCCAGGGACTTCACGAATCCTATCAAGGAAAAGATACACGAGTTTTATTCATCATAATTTATTGTATTAGTAGATGCATGTATATCGATCACCTTCATTTTTAGTTAAAGTATTTTGAATATTGTTGGAATGAAACTATTCAACGAGGAAGATAACAGTTAATTCTAATTCAGAGAAAAGGGTGCCATAATGAAAGTTGTATAAATAGAACACAAATTTTATTCGACCGATGATTCTAATGAATATAATGAACTGTTTACAATAGACAACGCGTGTACACATACCTTTTCTTTAAGCAAATTTAAAACAAACAGTTCTATGAAAGTACGATATGTTCGATACAACTTTAAATAATCAATTAATCAATAGTTGAGTTGTTAAAAATTCATATAATAAACATGTGAGTTATTACAAATTTATTTAATGAAGTTATTAGAAATTTATTTAACGTACACGTAAGGTATTGCAAATGTATTTAATCAACTAGAACAAGTTACTTAGGAGACTGCTCTCTAAAATATACCGGGTGTCCCACAATTATGGTACGAGCCGGAAAGGGGTGGTAGGTGATGCTATTCTGAACAACTTTTTCCTTTGCAAAAATTTTGGAAGAGGCTTCATTTTTAAATTATTAAGGAAAAACACCGACCAATGAGAGCGCGAGGAGGCAGAAGTGTAGGCCCGAGTTTTAATTGGGCGTGGTCGCGATCGAACATACGGCGCGCGCGATTCTCATGTTCTGATTGGTCGCTGTTTTTCCTTAATAATTTAAAAATGAAGCCTCATTCGATATTTTGGCACAGGAAGAAGTTGTTCTGAATAGCTTCACCTGCCACCCCTTTTCGGCTCGTACCATAATTGTGGGACACCCTGTATATGAAGATCAAAGTCGTCGTAATTCAGCATAATCAGCAAAATATATTTTTCCGCCTTTAAACATTCGTAATATTTCAAAACATGTTCGGAAAGTTGAAATATAAAAGCAACTGGTAATTTAATGACCAGAACCCGTTGTTAACAGAAACGGGAAAAAATGAACGAACCAGTCCACTGACAGCGTATATTAAAAACGAGCTAAGTGCTTGAGGTACTTCCATAACTATCCCCAAGTATCACTAAAGTTTTAAATCCATCGAAATCTCCATAACATTTTTATGACTTCTCTAATTGTCTACGAATAACGCAGACATTTTCCTGTCGCGTTTTATACCGATTTCGCAGTACCAACCTTTTTTAACACTTTGACCATCGCACCCATATTTTGAGTGACTCAAATTTAACACTAGATTTACGGACGTTTAATGACCACTTATGTCTAAATTGAAGATGAACTATAAAAATAAGGAAATGATGGATAATACCTACAGTCGTGGACAAAATTACAGGACAGGTATAAATAACAAAAGGTTAATTTAATTTAACTAACAATGCCTATAAATCAAAACTTTATTGCACAATTATATACATTAAATAAATGTTTTTTCAAGTCTACAAAAGCATTTTACCTTCTACATTTTAAAGTTATTTAAAACATTGTAACAAAACAAAAAGTTTTTTACATTTCTGCAATGTCCACTTAATTTTGCCCATGACTGTATATCAGTTTATAGAACGATTCTTTATCTCGACGAAGCTTAACCCTTTCGCTCCGACGGGCGTATATATACGCCCTCGAAGAATGACCATTCATATACAAAGAGCGTATATATACGTTCATACCGATCTTCGTCGTTGATTATAATGCCAATATGGGAGCCGTTGACAAAATTGATATGTTTTTAAAATCGGTTGAATGTATTCGTAACAGTTTAAAATGGTACAAAAAATGCTTTTTCCATATGCTACATGGTTGTGTGGAATGCATATTGTTTTTGTCAATCAACAACTGCGACAAAATTACTGTTTGCCGAATTTCATTTAACTCTTATAAGAAAATTATTGCAAACATATGGGAAACATATGGGAAACAAAATATTGGGCTTTAAATACTTTAGTAATTTCGTTGTATTAAAAAATATTATATGAACATTATAATATAATATTTAAAAAAATAAATTATGATTAAATTTTTATATTTTAGAAAGTAAGATGATATTACTGAATATAATAAATATCATTGTAAAATTTAGAGAACAATAGATGACTTCTAATTACTTCGTAGCATTCCGTACTTCAGTGTCAACTACTCAGTAATGCGCTCCGTACACAGCGATCACATTTAGGCGCCAGCGCTCCGTAGCGAAAGGGTTAACAAGTACCTTGACATAATCTTCTTAATAATTTTCGTAATTGAAAATAAGAAATCTAAGATCCGTCATCGTTACGGGTTCCGTAAATCTAGTGTTAAGGTTCGACGAAAAGGAAAGTAGGTTTTATCATGAAAGTGGAAGGAAAATCGGAGCTGAAGCTGTGCGTAGCATAATGAGAAGCGATGGTTATAATAGTCGAATAGCAAGAAGAAAACGGTGCACTACTGACATAAATCGGGAAAAGGCTGATTTTCACCGGAGAATTTGTTGAAAAGTCTCGTGATCGATGGAAGAATGCTGCTTTCGCTTATAACAATATTATATTTTTGATTCGGATAGGAAAAGTGTAGCGAAGAGTAAATGGAGCATTAAAACCAAACATTTGAAACCTACTTCAAAACATAGACAGCTTCTGTCATTGTATAGGTGTATATCTGCAACATGGACTAGATATTTGGGACTATTAAAAAAATTGCCTAAACATTGCAAATGATGTGCAAAGAGAACCTTCAAATTTTATCAGAATAATAATTAAGCATTATAACAGAGTACCAAAGCACAGTAAAAACTCTACAACAGTAAACGAATATTTGTTACATAATTGTGCAAAAGTTTTACATGCAGCTCCACGAAACCTAGACATAAATCCCACAGAAATTCTTATGAGAGGAATTACACCAATGAATCAAAAAAACACCAGTAAATTCAAAAGGTGTATTGCAAACGGGACTGAGAGAATAACATTATGTTTCTTCAGAATCTTCGAAGAAGATTATATTTAACCCCTTCCCGTACTTTGACGAGTCTGACTCGTGACGCGCTCACAGCTCGAATGTAACAAACTTTACTCAAATTTTGATTACTCCTCGACTTGAAGTATCGATTCGATTATAATTCGTGTAGTCAAAGATCGCTGAATATAAAATACTCGTACCATTGTAAATTTCCTTTCTTCGTTTTAATATTATAGCTATGAATAGTTAGTTCTGTCTGACGCATCTGACAAATAAATGACACGGGAAGGGGTTAATATGCCCAGACACGATTGAACTTAAAATATTAAAATTGTTTTACCTACATCTATTACAATCGTTTTTCCCGCGTTATCTACGCAATTATATTTCCTATATTTCTATCTTTATTTTTCATAAAATGGCAAAATTTGATAGGCTGTCGTTCAAAATGTATTACACACGGAAATGTTATAGTTAAAAAGAAATTATATATTTTCAATCTAAATTGAATCGTATTTTTGTAAAATAAGCAGTATAATGTTTTCTTGTATACAATAACAGAACACGGAAGTTCTGCAGTGTCCTAATATTAACACTATTTCTACCACGATCTTGTTTATACCAATTTCAACCAAAAGGTGTCTTTTGACGCCTCTTTAATACAAATCATCGCCGAAACTGACTGGGATTTTAAATTATGAGTTAAACATAGATAATTTGAGGAATATATTTATTGATACACTGATGTGTATTTATTGGAGATTATTTAATTCATCAAGTTACAAAATATCAGGGTCACATAAGTTTCTTCCTTTTTGTAATACAACACAAAATGGGATAGAGAGATAGAGAAGGTTGATACAGCTGAATAATTAATGCAACGAATCAACTTTAAACTATAAATATTGTGTATGAATGTCTATCAAAAAAGGAAATAACTTATGGGACACTAATATACAATGAACGCAATGGTGTACACTAAAATGCAGCAAGGGAAATTAGCGAATATTAGCTGGAGAAAAATGATATCGCTGAATTAATTTAACAACCATTGTATGAAATGTAAAAAATTAATTATGGAGAAACGATTTAACATAGAGAATAATTTTATGTTAAAATTTGAAAGGTGTCTTTTGACACCTCTTGGTAGAAATAGTGTTAATGTAACTTATTTCATTGTGAGATAAGGCTAACTTCGTTACGGAAACACTATGGTCGACGTTTTATTGATCTATCAAGAATCGTGCGATACTTACCGACCGGACTTTGTATCGAAACATAATTTTCCCACCAGCCACAGGAAACCAGGAACAAAGCTGGTGGTATGAGCCATAGTGATGGTCGAGAGCTGTCCAATAATGGCCAAAGGAAGAAACTTGTTCCTTGTGCAGCTAATGCAGCAATATCGATTAGCACCAATACAAATCTCTTGGATTCGTCTTTGGTTTTATTGCGAGAGAGAAGCCCTTAAAGAGAAGAAACCCTCTGTATCATAATGATTTCTTGCGAACTTAATTGGTCATGATACAATTCGATTAGATCAACGTTTTCGTTTAACACTAGATTTACGGAACCCGTCGAAATGCCGGATCTTAGATTTCGTATTTTAAATTACGGAAATTAATAAGAAACTGCTATCAAAATGTAAGTTATCCTTCGTTCAAATAAAGATTGCATTCGTTAGTTTACGTATTGTTCATTATTTATTTATTTTTAAACCTTAGTTTCAATATAAATGTAAATGGTTATTAATCGTCCGTAAATCCAGTGTTAATGAACCAGTTGGACTCGCATTTCATCAATGACTACTTGATTTCTCAGTAATTAACATGTTATATTTTTTAATGAATTTGTCGTTATATTTGTAATCGCTTCACTTGGCATCTTATCAAATGGATATAATATTAACATTATTTATAAATCATTTTTAAATTTCTGTTTGATACTGAGTTATGTTATATTGAGAGACACGTCACTTAACGTGCTGATCGAGAGAAATTTCTAATAAATAATTTATTATATTATAAATGTTTTTGTAATTGTAGCAATATGACGTATACTTTACTAATCAAAATTAGAACTTCATATTATTTGTTAAAATTGGTATTGTAATTTATACCACATAAATCTTAAGAAATTTCTAATAAAATAATAAAATGATTGAATAATTTGTTATATAAATGTTCCTACGACTGTAACAACATGGTGACGCATATTTCGCTATTCTAAATTAGAAATAGCACTATTTATTAACATTAGCTATCTGTACAATACAAATTTATAACCCAAGATAATACGAATCAAAAGCAGTGCAAATTGAAGAGTGCTATTTAAATAACAAAATGAATTTACCGTAGACAAACTATTATAACAAAAAATCAGTTCGGAAAGTGGAAAACAAAATTATAAAAAAAATTAAAATTAAAATTTTAAGGAATGAAAGTTAATGAAAGTCTCAAATCTTGAACATAGACAAAGTACATCGCTACGTATTTATTTCTTATTTACCGAATAAATATATAGATCTTTTTTTGTTAACAATAACACAGATGGAACTTCAAGACACATTTAACAGTTATAATATTCATTTTTCAGAAAGTTTGAACAGCTTACCTAATACACCCGGTACGAAACACACGCAGTTCGTCAACATCGCACCTTTTACGACGTCCAAATCGGGAAGCACTGCCATGAACATTAAAGCAAGACCAACTACGTGGAACGTTTCCATCAGGAAAACCAGAAGAAAATGTGACAGAAGCGGCTTCTTCCAAGATTTAAAGATGCATATTCGAATACTTCGTACCATTGTGCCGAATTCTGGGACGGCGAACGCTATGATTATGCACCAGATCCAGGCTATCCTCTCTTTCTCTGATAATGTCGATTGGTATTCCTTGTCCAGTTCTGGAACAAACAATTTTGATACAATTATAGATATATGAATCGCGATAAACATAATATACTTAGCAATTTATATTACAGGGTGGCTGGAATGAATTGTTACAACTTCAAACCGCTGCAGCAGATGCACTTCTAAATATTTCGTTTTATCCAAGGGGAAAAAATAGTCGAGAAACATTCAAGAAAATTATTTAATGCTCGTTGCTCGATAGAACCTCCCTTTGCACGAATAATTTCATTCAAACGGTGAAAGAATGAATCGAACGCTGCCCGTACGTGAGATTGTGGAATCTTCTTCCATTTCCAAGTGCTGATTTTCGAGCCTCCAAGCTTCGCCGTTTCATTACATTGACCATGGCCTCCAAAATAGCCCAAATACATTACATTCAATCATTAAATAGATTACATTCAAATGCTGGAGCTCACGAACGATAATTGGAACTGATATTCCAGCTAAATATAAAGCAATTACAGAATTACGCTTCAAACCCATCACTATAACCTTACTTTAAGATGTAGTATACGAAAATGCTTCTTCACGCCTATAAACAATTGAATGAACTATAAATATGGCAAGTTTCAGATGGATTGCGTGAGCGGATCGACAGATGCATCAGTATGAACTTACTTAGTAACAGATCATTCCAGCCACCCTGTATATTCATGATTGTTACATTACTTACTTAAATTATTATACCAGAAAAGTAAATCATATCTTTTTCTAGTTGTAAAAAAACATTCTAGAATCCGTTAATTCGGTTGTTTTTAATAATTTACTAAAACATTCGAATGCGGAAAACAACACTTTATCTTTGTAATTATAATAATGTAACTTAAGTGTTGTTTTGTAATAATTTGACAAACTATATCAGTGTATAATAATCAAGAGTAAAATGGACGTGTATATATATATATATATATATATATATATTATATAAGTAAACAATGAAGGATTATCTTCTTGTTCACAATAATTAATTACATAACTTCCTGTTATATAATTACATAACGATTATCGTATATGTAGATGTGATATAAGATATATGTAAAACTAAGTTCAAACCCATTGTTCTTTGTTCAGCGAATTGTATTTGTATTATTGATTACCCATGATACTAATCCACATCTTGTTTTTCGAAGAAAACATTGCGGAATAATTTGCAACAGCAAAGGCAACGATTGAAGCGAATTTCGCGTGCAAAATGGAGGACGAAATAGATCTGGATTTAAACGCGTTGAAACGTTCATGAAAATTAATCATGAATCAAAAACAAAGGAAATAAGATTTGTCTCAGGATAAATTTTATCGCATTACTTTAAACGGATATTATATTTATTTCCGTTTACAAAATGTTAAACTTTCATGTTCGGAATGCATTGAAAGCAGTCATTTGGTGTGTAATTTAATAATTATACGAACTCAACAATTGATTTTTATTACAATGAATATGCTGCGACAAAAATTAATACAAGCAAGAAATATAGTATCTTTTTTAAAGAAAGAAGCAAAACAAAATTTAATAGTTTACAAAATGAAATTAAAAATAAAATTTGTTAATCATTTTTTTCTTTATTTTAAAGCTATATGTTTATCGATAGTTATCCTTTATCTTAACTATTGAGTTGTTCGGAAAGTCATTTCGTTTTTCCCCATCAGTCTTGCTTGTGAGAAATTCTTAGAATTTGGAAATCTGGGAATTTGAAACTTTCAGAATTTGGAAATCTGAGAATTCGGATTTTTCAGAATTTGGAAAGTTGAGAATTTGGAATTTTCAGAATTTGGGAATCTGATAATTCGAATTTTGCAGAATTTGGAAATCTGAGAATTCGAAATTTTCAGAATTTGGAAACCTGAGAATTCGGATTTTTCAGAATTTATAAATCTGATAATTCGAATTTTTCAGAATTTGGAAAGTTGAGAATTCGGAATTTTCAGAATTTGGAAATCTGAGAATTCGAATTTTGCAGAATTTGGAAATCTGTGGATTCGGATTTTTCAGAATTTGGAAATCAGAGAATTGGAGAAAAATCAGTCTTGCTTCTAAATAAGTCCGAATAATTTATGGTTGTTACCGTATCGGATATGAAAAGTGAAAAGCAGCATTTTCGGAATTCTTTACTTTTTTAAAAATGCTGTTCAAGCAAGAAAAGAAGTATCCCACGAAAATCGTCTCTCATTTTCATAAAAAAAAAGAAACGAAATGACTTTCCGAACGACCTAATAATTACAGGTATTCCATCGAATTTATAATCTAAATATACTTTTATATTTTTTCTTTACGCTATAGAGTTTATCTCCGCCAAATAATAATTATTACAAGGCACATATTTTTTTGCACTACTTGTAATAAATATTGAAATTGATCTTCGTTTTTAGTTAAACATTTATTAAATTCTTCCATCGATGCTCCTTACTTCGTCGTATCATTAAAAACTTGCACATTTTTTAATACTTCTTAACAATTCTTATAACTTCCGTTAAAAAAAAAAAACATAAATCAATGAAATTATGTGATAGTTCGAAACGTTCAAATAAAATTGGTATACTAAATGTTTAGAAAGTGAAAGCGACAAAATTTTTTCACTGGCTACGCCCATGAACCCAGTGTGAAATATGCAATATAAAAAGTAGATCGTACTCGTAACATAAAGTTTTTTTTTTCCATCGACATATAAGTATGTGTATCCCGCGGTGCAGAAGGAGAGAAAGTACTGCGAAACCGGGTCGGAACGTTACTTTGTGTACGAAGACTTTAGATCATTCGATCTCAGATAACGAAAGAGTACTTATAAAAGTCCATACTCGCATTATGTATTTCTACAATCAAAGGATAATCGGGTAAAAAGTGTATTGATTTGCGTACAGACGCTTCTTGTATTAATATGCAGTCTACTTTTTGTATGTAGAATTATTCGCGCTACAATTCAGAGAATTTTAAACAGTGCGAAGTTTTTATTTAAAATTTTGAATGAATGAATGATATTTACCTTGTGGACTGATTTGACTAGTGAAACTTTTTGTTTCAAACGGAAATGTAATATAAGTCGAGAAAAAATATGGATTTGTTAAGGAAAATGCGACAGTCCCGAGGAAAGAGATTTATTGTCCCTTTCCCTGCAGGAATTTTTGAAAATTTTATTATTTGGAGTTCTTCGGATTTGAGGATTTTAGGATTTGAAAATTTTTCGAGTTCAGAATTTTTAAAAATTCTAAATACCAAAATACTTTACTTCCCAAGTACTGACACTTTTTATATTCTCAAATTTTCATGTGCTGATATATGTATGTAAATTTTTCAGATTAACATGTTTTTGAATTTCTACATTTGCAAATTTTCAAGTTACAAGCCTTCAAAGCTCCAAATTTTCATATCTTGATATTTTTCTAAAGTTCGTAAACTCGTGCATTTCCAAGTTCCACGTTTCTACATTTTTTTAATTCTCACAGTTCTCGATATTTACATTTGCAAATTTCCAATCTATAAAACTTTAGAAATTCAAAATTTTCACATTTTAAAAATTACTCATTTTTCGAGTCCCTAAATTTCTAAATTTTGTAAATTTTCAAACTCCGAAATTTGCAAATCTGCTATTTCTAAAATTCTACATTCCCAAACTTGCAAATCTCCTATTCCCAAAATTCTACATTCCCAAAATTCTACATTCCCATATTTCCAAATTGATCCTCAAATTCAATAATATACATTTACAAAACAAACCTTAATAAAAATCACATTGATTCCTTTCTGATCTGTGTTAATATCGGTTTTACTTAGTGATTTTATAACTATATTGATTTTATAAATATATTTACCAATATGTTCTTGGTATATTATTTATTATGTTTCTTCTTGATTAATTTGGATAAATCCCCACATATAAATTGTACATCATTTTCTTTATAAAACTAATTAACTGGTATCAGTGATATATGTATATTTAGTGACACTTCTTACGAAAATCTGTTATTAGAGTTATAAATAAACAAATGTTAATATTAAAAGAGTAAATAATATTTTTACAGCTTTGATGTTTTAAAATTTTCACCAATTTTAATTATCATTATTAGTAAAACGAAACAAGATGTCAGATCGCTTACCTAAATCCTTGTTGCAGTGAACAATTTTTCGATCGGCTTTCAACTGTGATGTCATGAATAAAATTGTTCCTTTGGCAACCACGCTGCTCCCTAACACTATCACAAATACTAACAGATAGACGACACCTTTAGTCACTTGCACAGTCATTTCGAAACATCGTTGGTTGGCCATCGATCCGGAATCGATTTTCGGCGGTGGATTCCGAAACACGTCCCATCCTTTCGTTTCCACGACCGTTCTTTGACTAAACAAACATTAAAAAAAAAAACAATAAATAAATATTCAACGTCTGTAAAAGTTCCGAATAATAAAATTCGTGTTCGTGCTTCCTAAGTTTTTATTTGCCGTAGGTTTGTTTATCTGACAAAATGTAATAAATTAAACTGCTCACGTCTGAAAAATATGTTAAAACAGAAAGTATTTTCAGTTTCTGTTTAGGTGAACACAAAATATTGCAGGTCACAGTAATTTAATTTAGGTATGAAATTCTATGTAAATAAAGAGTTCTGAATTATTCCTTCAAGCCGATAATTATAATATTAGTACATAGATAATCGTGTCATGATTATTAAAAGATTGGTCTTTATTGAATAGATAAAAGAAAATAAACAAATTGAAAATATTAGAGAAAATAGATGAAAGTACAGGAACAAGTAAATAAATCCAAAATGTTGAAATAACAAATAATACAAATAAATCAACAATATAAGAATAAATAATAAATCGAAAGTATAGAAATAAACAGAAAAGTATATTAGAGTAAATGAATTAAGAAACTTTTGTTACATGCAATCGCGTTTATAAAAGAAATAATGAATTTGAAAATTCCTTGGATTATCTACAAAAAGTTTGTTTGTAAATTATTTCCGATTATTTTGTTATTGATTTAATCTTTAAATAACATTACGAATTAATAGACACAATTACCAGCATTCCTAAAATAAATTATCATCCACTGTACATGTATTGATAAGATACTAATCTAATATCACGATCGATGCAATAACGATATTTCTAAAGATAACGATAGCCAACCCCAATGCATTCTCTGATAAATTAATCAATTGATACACCTGCTAATGTTACAAAATTAATTTTACATTATCAGATGTAAGCTACCAAACAATAATTTTTAAATCCTTCCAAGAAAATCTTATTAATTATACAGGGTGTCCCAAAAGTGTTGAAGGAATCGGAAATGGGAGGTAGGTGGGGTCACACTGAACAACTTTTTCATTTGAAAAAAGGTCATATGGGGCTTCATTTTTAAATTATTAACGAAAAACACCGACCAATCAGAATCACGCGCCACGCGATTCGATCGCGACCACGGCCAATTATAACTCGGGCCTACACTTCTGCCTTCGAGCGCGCGCGATTCTCGCGCCCTGATTGGTCGGTGTTTTTCGTTAATAGTTTAGAAATGAAGCCCCATACGACATTTTTGCAAATGAAAAAGTTGTTCAGAATGACCTCACCTACCTCCCATTTCCAACTCCTTCAACACTTTTGGGACACCCTGTATATTGATAAGATACTAATCTAATATCACGATCGATACAATAACGATATTTCTAAAGATAACGATAGTCAACCCCAATGCATTCTCTGATAAATTAATCAATTGATACACCTGCTAATTTTACAAAATTAATTTTACATTATCACATGTAAGCTACCAAACAATAATTTTTAAATTCTTCCAAGATGTTAGAAATATTAAAATTAAATCAACCGCGTAATTGATTGGGGTAAACATAGGTGCGCTTCCTTCCATTGTTCTTTTGTTTTTTCTGCGCTATGTTCATCGTGTTACTTTTTGCGCTTCTTCTTCCTTCCGATCAGTGACTATAGAGGCGAACCACGCGTTGAAGTTTTCTTATTACCATTAACACGTTGACTGCCACATGAAGCGATTGAACATTGCGTTAGTGAGTATTTTTATTCTGAATAATCCTTAACAAATGTGTTCACAATACTTTATTATATTTGTTCTTCACGGTTCCAAGTAACTAATACAAGTACTTGCAGTTAAAAAAGTGAACAAATTTCGAATAATATGGCTATAAAATTTGCATGGGGAATTTGAGCGTCACCCACATATGGGTGACACGGCAGTCAACGTGTTAAAGTGTATTTTGTGCTATTATTTCCAAAATTCATGTTTCTTCAGTTTTGTAATTCGCTGTTCTCAAAATATTATATTAATTATAAATAATAATAATGTTCCTGTTACAACACAAGAAAATCTTATTAATTATATATTTATCGATTCAATGAATCTAAACGGATGAAATTTCTCACAGAAATTCTTCCGAAGGATCCTCTTCGTCATACCTAATGAAGTCAAAAACAAAAAAGTCCACCCATGGTTTTATAATATTTTAAACCATTTTCGTTACTTGAGACAGAAAAATTCCTATAAAATCGATTACGCCATGGTATTCGTCATAAAACGCATCCACTGTGACCACAGCCTTAAAAGAAAAGGATTATTTACGAAGTGATATTTGCAGTTTATCTCGGAATGCGAAGTTCGGGCTGAAAAACGAGCTGTCCGTATTTTTTCAAGTAAAAAACCTGAAAGTTTGCCAATGTCATGGTTGTTTTGCATGTGTCACATACCTGTCGCCATAATCTTGAGTCAATGGTGTACTCTCGCCGTCAGAAAAGTCGTCTGCGCCGGCCATCGCTGCCCCGCCTGGCATCATTCCATTTTGTTGCTGATTTTTTGACATTCTGGCAACAGAAAATCACCTATAAAAATACCACATTTATTAAAAATTCTAAATAAGACGTCCTATTAAAATCAACAAAGAAATCAACTTCCTTTGTCCATCGAATTAACAAAATTGACGCAAATCGTCGTTAAATTTGCTTACAAATTCTTGTTCTCTAACAAAGTAAGTTCTGTGCAAGTAAGTTTGTAAGTTCTAATAAATAGACGCACTGAAAATTAATGCAAGAGTAAATTTTCATCGCGATGAAGAGTGAGACCGTTTTTCACTGTCAATATCGAAGAAGTTATTAAATTAACGATGATTCGAAGGCGAACAGAGATTAGATATGATCGATTGTAAAATAGATAAGCATACTTTTTATAACAATGTACATACTTTCGCTATGAAGCAATAGATCGAACATTTCGTGCGACGTTTAATTGTTCCTTCATGATTTATGATGCTTTACTCGGCTGTTTAATATTTGAAGCCGACTTAGCCGCGTTTGAAACCGTTTTTGTATGAATAATTCAATTCAAAACGTAATAACGCATTGTTTGGAAGAGTAACAAGTAGAGCAGAGAGCACGCATTCTTCTTTAGACGCAAAGTTACTTTCCACATATTAGAAAGGTTGAGTTAACAAAAATGCGGCAGTAAATCATCGTCATCGAATAAGTATCGAATAGGTGTTTCCAATTGTAAATTTTTTCGCGTTGATGCAACTTCATTCTGCTTCCGTTTAGTTCAATATGCGTATGGACGTCGAATAAATTTGTTTTTGTGTTATGAAATTTTACACTATTGCAATTCCAGGATTTATGGAATTTTAGAATATTTTAAGAGTAGGATTTCTGAAATTTTAAAGTATTAAAACTTTCGTAAAAGGTATTTGAAATTTTGAAATATTATAATTTTAGAGTTTATGGAGTATCAAACCTATAAGCGTGTGAACCGTGTAACTGTGCAATTTTTTAATTTTTAATTTTTAGCCATTTCAAATTTCATGATTTTCGGATCTCGAGATTCTTACTTCTTGGAATTTTAAATTTCTGAAATTATGATATTCCAGAAACACCGGAACTTAGATGTTTCAAGACTTTAATACTTTTTGATCCTTCAAACTGCGAAACTTTAAAACTATGAGTTCCAAAAGTATTTAAAATCAATAAAACTGACGTAATTGCTACGATAGTCGATTAAGCTACTATTAATCTATTAATTTAAAAGCATATTTATTATAGTAAAACAGCGGAAACACTGGACATCAAATCATATTACACAGCAGTCATTAAAAATTAGTTTCACAAATGTTTCAGATCACACTAAGCAATTTTTTTGTAAAAAAAAAAATAGCAACGGTAATATTGTAAAGTTGAATATCACGATACTTTAACCCACTTGTGTGCAAGTTATTTATCTAGAAATCGGCGAGGAGGAGGTAATTCGATTGAATAAAAAAACGAGAAGCAACGTAAGAGTAGAAAACAATAAGAAAGCAGGCATGTAGAACGTGCCTTTTGGTGTAGAAAAAAGAAAGTTAAGTAATAAAAAGAAACTGCGATTGCAAGCACAACGTAACTATCGTACAAAAGGTAGGAATTGTCTGCGAAACTGATGAATTATCGCATTTCTCTGGCACGGTGAACGTACAAAATCACAGTACCGGTATAAAATTTTATTCGACGTAATAAGTAGTGGCGATGGAGCAAACACTTTGTAACGGATCAGTTAGTAGACTTTCTAAGTTCGTTGTTGATCGTCAGGTTTACCAAGTTGCTCTCTATGCGCTAACTAGTACGATATAGTCTAATATGTGTCACATTTCTTCAAAAAAAAATGTAACTCTCCGTTAAAAATATTTTTAATAAAATTCGATGCATCTTGCAAATATTAGGAAAGTTTAATGTACTTTTCAAGTATTCTTTTGTGACTTACAGAAAAAGTGCATCGAATCAAATTGTAAGTTAAATATTGGCGATTATCAAACGGGAACGAAAATTATATAATTTCATGGTTGAGAATGAGGATTTCTTATGTCACCAAATGCTTAGAACCTACAAATTTTTTAATTCCCGCGTATATAGATCCTTGAGTTCCTGATTCCTTCAATCCCTAAATTCACAGAGTTCTATATCCCCAAATTGTTAGATCACCAGGTCCTTAAAACCCCGAAGTTTCAAAATCTCGAATACCTAAACTCTCAAATCCCTGGATTCACCAATTTCTACACCCAGAAATTTTCCGAGCAGCAAATCCTTAGAATTCCAAATTTCGAATGTCTCAAATACCTACATTTTCAAATTCCTAGTCACTAATCCTTATAATCACAATATCCTGTATCCCCAAAATCCGATGTCACCAAATTCTTCAAATCCCTATTAAAACTTCCCAAATACCCACATCCTCAAATTCCTAGATTCACCAATTTCTACACCCAGAAATTTTCCGAGCAGCAAATCCTTAAAATTCCAAATTTCGAATGTCTCAAATACCTACATTTTCAAATTCCTAGTCACTAATCCTTATAATCATAATATCCTGTATCCCCAAAATCCGATGTCACCAAATCCTTCGAATCCCTATTAAAACTTCCCAAATACCCACATCCTCAAATTCCTAGATTCACCAATTTCTACACCCAGAAATTTTCCGAACAGCAAATCCCTAAAATTCCAAATTTCGAATGTCTCAAATACCTACATTTTCAAATTCCTAGTCTCTAATCCTTATAATCACAATATCCTGTATCCCCAAAATCCGATGTCATCAAGTCCTTCAAATCCCTATTAAAACTTCCCAAATACCCACATCCTCAAATTCCTAGATTCACCAATTTCTTTACCCACAAATTCTTAAATCATCGAATTCTTAAGACCCTAAATTTCAGAATCCCCAATAACCTAAGTCCTCAAATTCCTACATCCCCAAATTTCTAGACAACTGTGGTTATAGTACTTCATTTTGCAGCTCAAGAAGAAGATTTTTATAAATTAGATAAATAAATGGGTAGTTATAACCAATAGTATATATCCATATATTGTGCAATAAGTATTATAACATAAATTCACATATTATATAATACTTAATCCATATATTATATATATCTAGTTTCGAAAATTGAACATATTGATTAAGTATCGTAATTTGCGTGGGCCGATGATTTCACCATTGCGTTAAGGCCGTTGAAAATCAGATTAGGTACCATTTTTAGTTTTAGAAAATCTTGTCAAATATTTTCGCAATATTTTGTTATGTTTATCACCCACAGTTCCAGGCAGTTGATACGAATATTTCCGATTGGTTAAGCTAATAAAAATTCTTCACAATGTAAATTACATTCGTATGAAAACTGAAGCGTCAGCCATATTATCTGTTAAGGCAGTGAAAGCGTTAAATGTATGAATGTTATAGGTGTGCACAAGAAAAGTGCAATGTTAAAGAAATAAATTTCCTGTGCTCGATTCGGGAAAGATACAGGAAAAATAAGTTTCAGAATTAACCGTAGTTCGCCAACACCGGATTCATAAAAGCAATTTTCAAAGATTCCATATTTGGAAACGATGACATTATGATTATTAAATAGCTTCAAGATTAAATCATCGTTGTTCAAGGATATACTAGTAACTTTTAAACTCAGTTACAAGCACTGTACGGTATCTATGAAAATGATCGCGCACTCGGCATAATTGAGGTATTTTTAATTTAATCGAACCGCTTCAAAATTGTCTGCTATGTATTTAACAGATATGCGGTTGATTAGAATACTTAATTAATTTCCAACGCAAAGTGTGGATACATAACTCATGTATGATCGGTAAGGAAATAAAATACCATCCATGCAATTTTTTTAAAGCCCCGTAACGAAGGTAAACTGTCTCGTATTAGAAGCTTTCGTGTTGGATTGTAGCGTTTCTTGTGGAAAATTTTTTCTTGACAGGTGCTTGCGCGAGTCTTGCGAAAGTTTCTACCTGTTAAGTTAATTAACGATTCGTTGAGACTCGATATAATATGTTCTAGATCTAGGTCTCTGCAATTTTCTGTACTATTACCTAGAAGGAATTCGAGTTAATAAATTGGAGCGTGTGTCGCCGATCCAAGAACTGTCGTTTATTGCAGAAACTTCGATTACATTCATGAGAATTTATAGTTGCAGGAGATAGAGATGTTAAAATAAAATTAAACGAGGTTTTTTGTCTAACATCGCTATGTTTGACAAGAAAAAATATTTAAATTGTACACGTAAATTAGTAGTTAGGCGAAATTAATTTTTTATGGACTAACGCTGATATCGACGATGAAATAATTGTTTGAAACAAACAATAAAATATTCAAAAGATAGATGTATTCTTCGATCAACGCTTATCCGCACAAAAAACTTCATTTCGTGAATTATGTATCAATAAAATCTCACATTTAATATTACGTGTCGCATCTAATTAAATTAGAAACCTCGCAAAATGTTAAAAGTCATTTCAATGCTACAACTAGGACAACCAGTTCAGGTATACTTTCTGGTTAAAAACAAATAAACCTGGAAAAGAAAGTAAATTATATCTTATCTCAGCAAGAAGAACCATGCAATTTTTCAAAATAATTAATCGATAATTCGTCGAAGTGTTACTTTAAATGTTCCAACATTAAACGATTGATATTTCTTTCCGATTCGACGAGTCACTTTCACAAATTGACTGCACACATTGAAAGTTTTAAAACACGAAGTCGAAAAGCGACACGATGTCGAAACTACAAACGTCTGACCTTCTAGCAAGTCGAGATCTGAGGGAGTTCAAACGAAAGGAAGAGAACGAAGAATAAAGGTGTAAAGAAACGTGGAAGTCCGTTTCAACTTCAATTATCATTATTGGTTCACCTTTCGTTCCGTGTTTTGTGTATTGAAAGAACTTGAAGAGAAAAGAAGAGCGACGATAACCTTTGATTCGTGATTAAAGCCCATGCAATTTGCATGAATTACAACAGCCGGTCGACATTTTCTTAAAATGAACCAGGCAGTTTTTTCGACTTCTTTTCAATTTGCATAATTTTGTGATTTGAAAGATTTAGCGTCGGGTTTCAAAGATTAAAAAGATTTGTCGACGATTGATTGAGAATTAAAAATTCATCTATATTTATATGTTATGTAATTAAGAATTAAATGTAGTTGTTCATTGATCGATAATATGATTAGAAATTCATGTTGAATTTTTTATTTGAACTGGTTAAATGCAAGATTTAACCGAAGCCTTTACTACGGATTAAGTATTAATCGCTAATTGAAATCTTGTTGAATTAGGAACGGAAGAATTTATAATTCAATATCGGTATGTATTTCTTAATCGAATTTTGTACAAGTAAAATTTTATTTCTGTAAGGTTTGGAACAGGATTTCAAAGGATTCTTTTGAATTGTATTTGACAACTAACTAACAATTATAAAAGCTGATTCGCACAAATTCAATTCTACAAAATAATTAAATCAGACTCAGTTGTACAAATTCAATTATTCAAATTAGTTTCACCAGATTCAGTTGTCCAATATATTCTAAACAAATACAATTATAGTATATAGCTAACTTGTACAAATTCAATTACATAAATTAGATTAACCAAATTTAGTTGCACAAATTGCTTTCTGCGAACGCAATTATATAAACTAATTTACTGAAATTCAATTAATCTAATTAGTTTGTCAAGATTTAGTTATGCAAATTCGTTTCTCAAATTCAGTCACACAAATTACTTTCACCAACTACAGTTATATAAATTAGTTCGTCCACATTCAATTGTAGCAAACTTCTATGTACAACACAAATTATATAAGTTAATTTAAACAAATTCAACTACATAAATTAGCTTAGCCAAATGCATTTGCTCAAATTGCATTCTGCGAACACAATTATATAAGCTAGTTTACTAAAATTGAATTATACTAATTATAAAATTAGTATAACTGAATATTGACAAACTACAAATATAATTAGTTTCTCAAATTCAGTCACACAAATTACTTTGACCAACTACAGTTATATAAATTAGTTTGTCCACATTCAATTGTAGCAAACTTCTATGTACAACACAAATTATATAAGTTAATTTAAACAAATTCAACTACATAAATTAGCTTATCCAAATGCATTTGCACAAATTGCATTCTGCGAACACAATTATATAAGCTAGTTTTCTGAAATTGAACTATACTAATTATAAAATTAGTATAACTGAATATTGACAAACTACAAATATAATTAGTTTCTCAAATTCAGACACACAAATTACTTTGACCAAATACAGTTATATAAATTAGTTTGTCCACATTCAATTGTAGCAAACTTCTATGTACAACACAAATTATATAAGTTAGTTTACCCAAATTAGTATGACCAGATTCAGTTGCTCCTCCGTTCAAACACAATTACATAAGCTAGCTTACCCGAGTTAGTTAGACCGGGTGTCAGTTAAACAAACTAGTCCGGCCAAATTTAGTTAAACAAACTGGTTCGAGCACATTCGGTTATACAAACTGATTTGTACAAAGTCAGGTAAAAAAGAAGGGTGAGGTAGAAAGAGTATCGAAACAAACAGAGGATACAAAGAGCATAGTGAGCGGCGTCGAGAGGGTGAAACCAAGGAACGAACGAATCCGTGACGTGCCCCGAGGGCAGCAACCGACATGGCGAGTCGCAGTGGACGTCCTTGCTATGTTATCTTTCACGGTTCGTTCCCTTTCACTTTCATTGTCCAGGAACCAGAAAGCCCAGACCTCTACGAACAAAGATACGCCTTCGCCTTCTCGCGTTGTCCAGGCGAGATCGAGACACCATGAAGAGCTCCGCTCTCGCCTCCGCCCTCTTCGTTTTTTCTTCATTCTGCCCTATTTCATCGCTTAATAACCATTCCCCTCCAACGCCTCCAACAATTACGTCTCACGGAAACCGTTGCGCATACAATTGCGGATGCGATCGAGGATTATTTTTGGACAAGGATACGCCTGTCCGCTTTATCGTCGCTTTTAATTATTCACCGATCGAGCGCTCGAATTTCCTAGTTTTCGGTATTTGACATTTTTTAATCTTCGAACTTTCTAATTTTTCAACTTACTCATTTTTTAGTTATTTAAAGCGTTGAGCCCGACCTCGGCACCTGGGACCGACAGTATTGAAAAATAAATGTGGTAATTTCAATGAAATTTATTGAAACATTATGAACAAAGATATGGTTTATTTTTGCGTGTGTTATAAAATGTGACGATTTTTTTTAGTCAAATTTCTAGTTATCTTGCGATCGAATAGTCTTGAATTTTTACTAACGAATTTACTAACGTCTCGAACAATATCTTCGGATTTTGTGAACGTTTCCTTATATTTTTCGTAATTGATGAACACTTCTTTTCTCAATATGCACAGGAATTTTCTCATCTGATTGTTGTATGAGTGCATTCACCAATTGTCTTCGAAAGGATGTGACTGACATCTCTTAATTTTGATACTGTCGGTCCCCAGGGAACGACGCGCTGCTCAATGTGTTAACTTTTTAATGTTCAAATGTTTTGATGTTCGAATTTGCAAATTTTATGTTCCTACTTTTAAATCGTTCACTTTTCGTGTGTTCCAATGTCTAGATGTTCGTATTTTAGATATTGTTTTATTCGAATTTTTTAATTTTGTGTTACTCCAAGTTTTTAATGTTGTAACCCTTTGAATTTATCAATTTATCAATTTAGAATTTATCAAACTTTTCTAGCAGAAAGTTTCAGAGTTGCTATCTGTTATCTGTAAAAATACCTTCGAGTGCACAGGGTTAACTCTGTAGTGTTCGAATATTCAAATGTTTGAATGTTCAAATGCTTATATGTTCGCATCTTTAAATGTTCATATTTTTAGATTCCTAAGTTCTAAAATTCCTAAAGTCGCAAGTCTTCAAATTTATAAATATCGAATTTCCCAAGGTCTTAAAATCTCTATCTTTATACATCCTACATTCTCAAGTTCCACAGATTTCCAAATTGTCCAGTGTCCAATTATTCACATCCCCAAATATTCCAATCTTACAATTATTTAAATTTTCAAATTTTTTAATTCCCAAATTCAGAAAATCCTTAATTTGCTATTCAATAAATTTATAAAATATCTAAATTCGCAAATATAAATGTTCTAAGTTCTCAAGTTTACAAAACTTTGCAAATTTTCATATCCTAAAGTCACAAATTCCCCAAATTTTCAAATTTCCGTAATCTAAACTTCCAAATCTTCTAAACCCCAAAGTTCCAAGTATCTAAATAACTTCGTTCCCAAATATTAAAAGTTTCCAACTATTTAAATTTGCAAATTTCCGAATCCCCAAATTCTATATTATTAAACTTCTATAATTACAAACTTTTTAACATTTCAAACTACCACATTCTCAATTCTTGCATCTCAAACCTGCAAAGTTCCTAAAATTACTCGACTCTCAAGTCCCTAGATCCCGATATCCCCAGATCCCCACATTCCAAATCCTTCAAATTCACATCACGTCCCTACATCAAATACTTAAAACCTCAAATTGCAAGATCCTGAAATCTGCCAAATATTTCAAAACGTTCGTGTAAAAGAAGCAAAACATTGTGAATACATCCACAGTATAACATATTAACAAGATTCATTAAAAATAAAAAGATTCACTAATCAAATGTCCAACTGTTTGAACCTGCTAAATATCTTAAAAAATTGCGAAAGAGAAACAACATATTAAAGTACCAACAGAATTGATCAAAGAAATAGAAATACTATTTCATAAAATGTTCAACTGCTCCTGTGTGAACCTGTTAAATATGTAAAAATTTAAAGAGTTTCCCATATAAATTATAATACAAACAGTCAATCTCATTGAAGACAGTAATTGATCAGTTATAATTTCGAAAAATATGACCTTGGGACACCACAAGCTTATGTTCAACTATAAAAAACAGCTACAAAAAATGTAGCCTTCTTCTTTGCCACGACATTTGAATCAAAGAATGTACCATTACCGAATATCGTAAAAAATAGCGTAGCTATCTCAGTAAATATTTTATTGTCACTTAATCATTTGTAAAGTAGTTATTTCAATAGATATTTTATTATAACTATGTTATTTGTAAAGTAGTTATTTGAATATAGATTTTATAACATATGTATTTTAACTGATACATAAACGTATCTATTGAAGACTGATGCCTTAAACTATTATTGTTCCAATAATCACAGCTAATAATTACTGCGACTTGTACTCACTTACTAATGTAAATAATTTATATACAGTCGTGGAGGAAATTAAGTGGACAGGTATCATAAATAACAAAATGTTAATTTAATTTAACTAATAATGCCTATAAATCAAAACTTTATTGCACAATTATATACATTAAATAAATAAATTGTATATTAAATAAATGTTTTTTTCAAGTCTACAAAAACATTTCACGTTTTAAATTTAAAATTTATTTAAAACATTGTAATAAAACAAAAATTTTGTATACATTTCTGCAGTGTCCACTTAATTTTGTCCATGACTGTACGTGACTTTAATATTTGTGAAGAAGATTGTAATTACAGTTTTCAACGAAAACAATCGAAACCCCTGTATATCGATCCGAGATGATCGTAACTAAAAATAAGGGATCCGCTAGTGGTCGTTTTTGTTCCCCCTGAAAATAAACTAACGAAAGAGATCCCCAAAAATGGAGAGTTCAGCGGTCTAAAAATATTCGGGCGTCCGAATTCCTCGTTAAATATATGTATAGAATCGTGAATGAGCGAGGTTAGAGTTGGATCGCGAAAGGGTTAAAGCACACAGAGGTGTTCAAACAATTCCATGACTCATAGGACAACGGCCTTAGGACGACGAAAAGTGGTAGCCTAGGGAGTAGAAACACTATAATAATGGACCGTGCAAGCCTGTGGTATTCCAACGGCCATATACGCGACGTTTATGCATACGAGTGTAACTTACGAGCGAAATAAAATACGAGAAGAATAGACCATACACGTTGCTTGATAAGCTTCTCGAGAACGTTCTCCTCGTGTTTTTATAAATCTCCCTCGGGACTTTCGACGGTGCTCTGCTATTCCAAGGACGATTTCTTGATATTACGATATTCGATCGAATGTTGCTGCCATATGGAAGCGGTTATACTCGAGGTGTTTTACGATTTACTATACGTTCTTTACGTTTTTGATTTTACACCGTGACTCTTCGAACTCTCATTTTACAATTTCTTCAACAGTAACAGGTAATAATTAATGCCACGTTTTATAGTTTTTGTTATTGTATACAAATGTCATTTTTAATTGTGCCCATAATTATAAAAATGGTCTAAGTCAATTTCAACTTTAAAAACATTTCTGTACGAGAATCATACAAAAATTTTATGTTCATAATAAATTTTCATTAATCGAGACTAATAGAATTCTATTTTAAAATGTTGCATGATATAAAAATATTTTTTAATCCACTAAATATCTCGAAACAAGAAATGTGTGACTTAGATCACTTTCATAATTAAATTGACGGATCTTAAATTTTGTATTTTCAGTTGCGAAAATTATTAAAAAGCTTATATCGAAATTCATGTTAACATTTATCGAGACAAAGAATTTTTCTATAAACTGATATACGTATTGTCCATTATTTACTTATTTTTATAATTCAATCTCAACTTAGACATAAATGGTCATTAGACGTCCTTAAATCTAGTGTTAAGGAAATTTAGGAAAATTTATGATTTATGGTTATGTAATTCTGGTATTTTTCGAATGTTCATATACTTGAGGTTTTTAACACTAGAACTACCAAGCTGTCAAAATGACTGGTTTCGGATTTGGCATTTTTTGTTAGAAAATTTTATTGCCGTCCTTTTGTCAAAATGTCTTGATTTATTGAGCTAATGAATGGTTGTATGTGTTATGTGATGCTGCAATATTTATTTATTTATTTTTCTACTTTATTTTCCGTTTTGAAGTAAGCATGCATTTGATTCCGGTACTTCTAGTGTTAAATTTACGAATTTAAAAGGCTGGACATATGGAAATTTGGAAAGCGCGAATCGAGAATTGAGGAAATTTGGTAATTGAGTCCGTTGCATTTGAAAATTTAGGATTGTAGAAATTTTGAACCGTCGAATTTGTAAATTTACGAACAGAAAACTTTGTTTACTTAGCAAATTTAAGAGATTGGAATTTCAGATGTTGAGTATTGTAGATTTAGAATTTTGGAAATTTAGTTATCTGGAAATTTGTGAATTCGAAAATTTAGACATTCGGAAATCTGGAAATATGACAATTTTGAAACACGAAGGTATATAAATTGGGAAATTTAGAAATTCGGGAATTTGAAGATTTGGAAATTTGAAAATTCCAAAGTTTAAAATTTGGATACTCGAAAATTTAGAAATTTGTAATTCCAGAAATTTCAATATTTAGAAATTTAGAATGCTTCAAAACATGGAACTTTGAAAATGTGCAAATTTGTAACCTTGAAAGTCTGGAAATTTAAATGTATAGTAATTTAAAAATTTGAGAGTTTACATAAATAGCGATAAATGTTATTTCCTCGGAACCATATTTTTAAATTTCGTACTCTTTATATGTCTCTGAAACTGAATATGTCTCTGAATATGTTTGGAGTGATTCTGGTCTTAATTTGCATATTTATTCAAAGCGGACGGAACTAGTCCTTCAAGCACAATTCCTTTGTTCTGACGCATATCTCTCACTCTGCAGGTAAAAATGAATCATTTTTTTGCGTTTTAAACAAATTTTTGTCTTCTGAAATTTAACTTCGCAAAGCACAAATATCTTAAATATTTTTATCGAATAAAAGTATATCTTTCACAAACGTTTGCACAGCGCAGCTTCTGTTTAATTCAAAAAGACAAAAGTAGTATAATATTTTAACTGCCTTTTGTACAAAATTATATACATGTTGTGCCTTTTTAAAACGCATGCAGAAAACATAATTGTCTATAAATAAATAACGATAGTTACAAAATATAACAAGAACATTTCTGCAAAATTGAACGAAAGAAAACGAAATTGTTAATACGTTTCGTCTTTTTAACAGTGTAAAAAAATAACAGTTCAAATATTTTATAATATTCCTAAGTATCAATGGATTTTAAGATTGTAAGAAGAATTATACTATTCTATTATTTTAATAATCAATAAAATTTATGCGATTTTATTATCAATTTATTGTAACCATATTGATGTAACAACAAAATTATTTTTGACCGAATATAATTAATAATGCTGAATACTTTTGAAACTTTTAATTATTTAATTTTTTTAGCATCGATTAGTAGAGAAGGCCTTCAATCACCCTATACCAGGAATTCTGAATAATTCACAGAATTAATACTTATCATAAATAGTTTTTAAATGTCCGAATCGCAATGAACAAATAATATACATATAGATCCAGATAATTACAGAACAGCCATTCTCTACATAATAATTTACAAATGGGTCATTGCTACCTACACGTACGGCATTTCAAAACTTCGAAATATACTTTCAATTCACTTTTAATCTACTCAGAAACGTAATTGCATTGAAGTGCTTGCACGAAATCGATATTTATGTCTTAAGTAATCGATGAACTGATATTACGTAATTCATCTACTTACTTTAGAATTAAAAGAAGATTTGCTAAAACTCTATATTTCATGATTATCGATATATTTACTAAGATTTTATGCTTTCGAATTAATAACATACTTTATCATAAAAATTGTTTATGGAATATAATTCATTAATTTAATAAATTAATTGTTCAATTGTTTACAGTCATGTAAGATTTATTGAATTTGTAGTTAATTATATATCAAAATATAGTAAACTATTTGTAGTAAATTTCATCATATAGTTGTAACTGTACATTGTTCAAAAAAACTATGTACACTCATGGACAAAATTAAGTGGACATTGCAGAAATGTAAAAATTGTTTCGTTTTATTACAATGTTGAAAATAAATTTTAAATTTAGAACGTGAGATATTTTTGTAGGCTTGAAAAAACATTTATTTAATGTATATAATTGTGCAATAAAGTTTTAATTTATAGGCATTATTAGTTAATTAAATTTACCCTTTGTTATTTATGATACCTGTCCATTTTGTCCACGACTGTATACATGCTAGTAGTATAACATAGTAATATAAAGTACTATAAATAATTAGAACTATATTATAAAAATTACTATCAATAATTTACCATATTTCGACTTGTAATAAGTTCAATTTACTGAATACTTAAATTTTATTAATTATCGTATTAACTATTGAATATCGAATATACTTGTTCAATTAAATAGACGATTAATTTTATTCAAATAATAATTTAAATTTCTGATACCATTGATTTTTTTAGTAGTAGATTTATTGTTTTTCCATCCTTTCACAAGTACGTTTTAGAATTTTTCCAATAAAAAACATCCATTTCACATTGTCCTATAGAAAGTACCGAAGCTGTATATTAATGCGTGAAAAACTTGTTTGAAACTCGCGACCATTTCCGCAATAAATAAACGGCAGTTAGACAAAATGGATGTTCAATTTATCGTAATATAGCGGTGTTGAACATTCTATTCGATCGGTAGGTGTAACGCGACATTTAAATCGTTGTCATCGGTGTCACTGCTACAAGGAAGCAGTACCGTTATCTTTTTTTCTGCTGAATAATCGAATGCCTCCCGCAAGCAGCATATCAACCGATGAAACAAGTATTAAAACATACGAGCCGTTTATCTCGAAAGTGAGAACCATTTTTTAAGAAAATTGAGATAACGATAACAACAGACGAAGCTTAATACGATACTTTTATCTGCAACTAATTTACAGTGAAAATAGTTCGAATTCTCTGAAATTTGGGCGATGGAAGCTTGGTCGACTATAACGGTATCGGAGAGAAGTTTATTTCGAAAGTGGTGCAAATCCATTTCAGGTTGAAATTATTTTTAGACGAATGTACACTCCTGAACAAAATTAAGTGGACATTACAGAAATGTAAAAAATGTTTTGTTTCATTACAATGTTGTAAATAAATTTTAAATTTAGAACGTGAGATATTTTTGTAGGCTTGAAAAAACATTTATTTAATGTATATAATTGTGCAATCAAGTTTTGATTTATAGGCATTATTAGTTAATTAAATTTACCCTTTGTTATTTATGATACCTGTCCACTTAATTTTGTCCACGACTGTACTACGGTACTTGTCCGTAATACGTGAAAAACTACAAATCGTATAACATTGGTGGTACAGCCTCAATATGTTAATTGGTTTGCTTTACGAGTGAAGAATTGGTTTACTGCACTGAGAAAGAAAAAAAGAGTTCAATGTACGACGACAATAATGCTCCTTGAGTCAGGTATCGACGACGAAATTGGGACATCGTGTTGGAAAGAGTTTAATCGTAAGAACCGAAACAGTTAGGCGACAGCCATTTTGAGAGAAATTGTTGGGAAACTCTGTTACACTTTAATCTCGTTCGGCGTTCAATTCGTCTTAGTTACCTAACGCTCCTTTCTTCTCGAATTCAGAGAATCTTCTCGCATCTACTGCTTTATTATTAGAGATTATATTTATTTATATGTTCCCTTAACAAGTTAGGTTAATGAAATTTAAAAAATGACCAGATTCTTTGTTTTGTTTATTGTTTATAATCGTTATTTGATTCTTTATATATTCATTCTGTTACTAGAAAAAAGTATACAGTCATGGACAAAATTAAGTGGACATTGCAGATATGTAAAAACATGTTTCGTTTTATTACAATGTTGTAAATAAATTTTAAATTTAGAACGTGAAGCGTTTTTGTAGACTTGAAAAAACATTTATTTAATATACAATATAGTTGTGCAATAAAGTTTTGATTTATAGACATTATTAGTTAAATTAAATTAACCTTTTGTTATTTATGATATCTGTCCACTTAATTTTGTCCACGACTGTATATTCTTTAATCTGTACAAATGTATGTTTAATTAATGGATTCTGTAGAATGATAGACCAGTAGGAAATCTTAGTTTCGTTTTGTTAACACTAGATTCACAGACATGCAATGACCATTCAAAAATAGACCCATGTTGCACAGGAATTTTATCGGGTTTTGAATGAAACAGAATTGGTTTATTTTTGTTAATAAAGGTATAACATCATGTGAAAACCATAACAAAATAGTAATAGTTAATCAAATTTTATTATAAAACTCGTTACTAGCTTGTAAAGAACTAATTTTTATAAAAATTAGCCTACCTCCGCGATTTTTCGCATGAAACCGAGAAAAAAATGTTAGTGCAATAGACATTCCGTTTATAAGAATTGGTCAACCGGTAATTGCGTGTTGAATGTTGCCAGCACAAGTGAATACATTTGTAACATCGCTTGAAGACATTATTAACTGCTATACGTAAACAAGACGAAATATAAACCTATGCACATGCAGCTACTACATGGTTTCGAGGTGGGACTAGAAATGTCCCACCAGGCCGTGAATTACATCAAAAACGTGGGACACTTTTAATCCCACCGTGCCCTAAAGAGTTAATAGAAATTAAATAGAAAAGAAAATAAATAAACTATGATACGTAAACTGACTCATACGGTGATTCTTCTACCTGACAAAAGTTAACATGCATTTCGATAAAGCTGCTTGATATACAGAGTGTCCCAAAAGTGTTGAAGGAGCCGGAAATGGGAGGTAGGTGGGGTAATTCTGAACAACTTTTTCATTTACAAAAATGTCGTATGGAGCTTCATTTTTAAATTATTAACGAAGAACGCTGACCAATTAGAGCGCGAGAATCCTGCGCGCTCGGAAGCAGAAGTGTAGGCCCGAGTTTTAATTGGCCGTGGTCGCGATCGAATCGCGTGGCGCGCGATTCACGCGTTCTGATTGGTCGGTGTTTTTCGTTAATAATTTAAAAATGAAGCCTCATACGACATTTTTGTAAATGAAAAAGTTGTTCAGAATTACCCCACCTACCTCTCATTTCCGGCTCCTGCAACACTTTTGGGACACCCCGTACTGTTATAATTTAAAATAAGAAACGTGTTATGAGTGGATCAGTAAATCTAGTGTTAAAATAATTTAAAAATATCAAAGAAATAGACTTTATAGAATGTTAATTCTTTTAATGGTAAATCTATCGGTCATAAACATCTAATAATCAAACCGTGAAAGGTATACCATTATTATTACATTTTTTATTATTTACATTAAAAAACAGCACAGCGTTTTATTTCAAAACGTTTGATGGAAGCTTAGATATGCAGTGTAATCACATTTTTAATACGGCAGTAATCTTGTATATGCTTGAACTGTAAATGGGTCGTTTGGAATAAATGAAATCGGTCAAGTAATTGTTTCAATGTCAATTTTACGGCTTATACGGAGGACAATTTGATTGCAGATTATATTTGTCCTTGTTACCGATAATAACGGTGTTAACTTGTTACTACTGCCATGCAAAGCTTGCTTGTATGCGCTGACTACAGGAAAGTTTCAGGTTTTAATTAGTCCTTCGCCGAAAGTAACTTTATCAAAGAGTGGCTGATTGGTTTTTGACGGTTATACAGCATGTACCCTGGATTTGCATTTTTCTGTAGTGCCTTAATCTTTGTATAACGTTCAAAGTTTTGTTCTTTGTGAAATAATATTTTAATCGATGAATATATTCATTGAGCCTCTTCAATTACTATTTAATCCACAGTAAAATGAAATAATATTTTGCTTCATGAATATATTCCTTGAATCCCTTTGATTACTATACATTCGTTTCTTATTTATGTCAAAACGACGTATTTTTTATTTATTGTTACGAATAAATGCTCTTGTTAACGTTCCACTTTCGTTGAAATAAAATTAAAGCTACAATTTGCAAGTTCGAATTTTCGGAAAATTGAAAATATAGGAATTAAAACCTTCAAAAATCTTACATTTTGAATTAGAATGAAAAATTTTGAATTTTGACATGTAAGAACGCGAGAACTCGGAAACAGGAAAATTGAAAAGTTTCTAAATACGAAAATTTGTAAGTTTACGGAAAAAAATAAGAATAATTGACAGAAGTAATTATTCAGTTCAATAATTTAATTTTGCTTAATTTAACTTAATCCAATAAAGTTTGTTCTAGTATAATTCTATTTAATATATTTTAAGTTAGACAATTCAGTTTTGAGTAATTTAATATAGTCTACTTTAATTTAGTATGAGTTAAAACAGATTTACGTACGCTTAGTGTCCACATATGTCTACACAGAAAGTGTACTATAAAAATAAGTAAATAATGGATACATTATTTACTCAATGAATACATAACCCAGTTTATATAATAAAGATTCCTTATCTCGATGAAGGTTAATATGCATTTTGACAAGTTTTTTTAATAATATTCGTAATTAAAAATAAGTATTAACTAGTATAATTATTAGTAACTAGTATTAATTTAGTGTCTCTTAACCGAATATAATTTTATTCCCTATAATGTTAATATAATTACATATTCAATTATGTTAAAATTATAAATATAATATAATTGCAAGTAATTTAATTTAATTTACTAATTTTAATTGTATCAAATGTGAGTAAAATATTAAATCAATAATATTAACAGCGTTCATCAACTTAAATAATAAAATCTGCATATTCATCGTCATTAATCGATTCTTCTTACAATATACCGTACAAGGCCTTGCCCTTTTACTTTTGACAACGTGTTAATCGTCCTTGTGCAGTAAAATCGGCATACACGAATTCATTTTTCTCTCCTCCCGTTTGAAACAGAAAGAAAACGAGCGGATCATAAAATGCTCGTCGAAATAAATAAGAAGCGAAACCGGAACTGGAATGACCCGGCCGGGACCTTCACCCCAGCCTTGGCCACAAGAAAAAACAGAGGACAACGATTCGTCGGATTCGCGAAGAATGTCAGCGATGTTCACACAAATGAATCACTGAACGAAGAAAAGGGAGATAGTTTCGGCGAAAAAACGCAATAATAGGGAGAAAGGAATGACCTTGCAACGGAGGATATTTCGAATCGATCGGATGGCGAAAGCAAACGCGTGTAACCGAGTACAGTCGAGGGAAAATCTGTATACTTCGGGGGAAAATATGGCGACCGCAGGACGAAAGATCTTACGCTCGTTGATTTTTAGGGATTTTTGAGAACTTTGATTTGGAAGGCGAATTACGAGTTTCGATGATTTGGAAACGGAGCTCCTAAGCATTTTGTGGTGTCAGAATTTGATGATCTACTCATACGAGCGTTTAGGTATTTTGACGTTCAGATATTTGCAGTTCAGGATTTTGAAGATGTACGGATATAGGAATTTCGGGATTCGGAAATTTTATAATTTCGAGATCCAGGGATATTGAAATCTAAGGATTTGTCAGTTGAGAAATTTGAAGAATTCTGGATTTTGAAATTTTACAATATCGTAGTTCAGGAATTTGGACATCTGGAATACACGAATCTGGACGTTTAGCCGTTTAGAAATTCGAAGATCTATGAATATGCAATAATAATAATAATAGGCTATATAGCCTAGGGACTTGGGAATACAAGTACATATGATCTACTCATACGAGCGTTTAGGTATTTTGACGTTCAGATATTTGCAGTTCAGGATTTTGAAGATGTACGGATATAGGAATTTCGGGATTCGGCAATTTTGGAATTTCGAGATCTAGGGATACAGAAGTCTAAGGATTTGACAGCAGAAAAATTTGAAGAATTCTGGATATTGAAATTTGACAATATCGTAGTTCAGGAATTTGGCGATCTGGAATATACGAATCTGGACGTTTAGCCGGTTAGAAATTCGAAGATCTATGAATATACAATAATAATAATAATAATAAACAATAATAATAGGCTATATAGCCTTGAGAATACAAGTATATCGTTCTTGCTTTTCTTAACACTAAAACTAACGACGTATAACGCACAATTACTTTGATGTTAAAAATGTAGTTGAAAAATAAATACACAAACGATGAAACATAAATGAATACACTTATAAATTCTTTATCTTGATGACAATCAGCATATATGTCAAGAAGACCGTCTTAACAAATTTTGTCATTTGAAGTAGGAAATATGTAGAAGGGTATTTTGAGTGTTAAACTAAAATATTTTACGAAGTTAACTAATAATGCATATATATAATGACAAAACATATAACATAACAATAAAATCAACTAACACCTCTTCCCACTACTCTCAAATTTAATCCTAAATGTACTGACATTGGCCATTTATATTCAAAATGAAACCAAATTATCAAAATAACTGAATAATGAGTAATGCGGAAACTAATTTACGCAATGATTCTTCATCTCAATTTAACATACACTTCGACAAAAGCTTCTCAATAATTTTCGTAACTGAAAAATGAACGAGGATCTACAGTTTATTCGACTGTACCCATAAAGACATATTCCCGACATGATTAACCGGTTTCAAGCATAGCATCGTTATTTCTTTGTGAATCAACATTTTTCTCGCGTATCCGCCATCGAGCTTCCTTCTTCAACCTAACACTCTAATGGGTTACTATGTCTCTGGGTGCAACGCGTGATTCCCACGCGATGTGATTCACCTGTGACTTTGTCATCTTCGATCGTTGTCTTCTGGAATCGAATCACCTTGACCGATTCGAAAAAATCCCGTGTTTTTTTTTAGAAAGCCGCAATCTATGAACCACCGATTTCATTCGAACGTTGCACAATCACGAAGAACACTGAAACACACGATTCTGCGTCACCGTAGGACACATCTCTGCGAAACAAGAGAAATTCGTGAATCAAGCGTTCTTGCGTACAACTGATGCAAGGTCTAATTGGTACTCAAATATTTGACAATGATACACGGTGAAGAACGTTGTTTAGGTTAATTTTAGTTTCAATTAAACTGAGGGCTTTAAGTTTGAAACTCTGCAATATACCTGAATTTTTCCCTTATTAGTGAAGGTACAGTCGTGGACAAAATTAAGTGTACAGGTGTCATAAATAACAAAAGGTAAATTTAATTAACTAATAATGCCTATAAATCAAAACTTGATTGCACAATTATATACATTAAATAAATGTTTTTTCAAGTCTACAAAAATATCTCACGTTCTAAATTTAAAATTTATTTACAACATTGTAATGAAACAAAACATTTTTTACATTTCTGCAATGTCCACTTAATTTTGTCCATGAGTGTACATAGTTTTTTTGAACAATGTACAGTTACAACTATATGATGAAATTTACTACAAATAGTTTACTATATTTTGATATATAATTAACTACAAATTCAATAAATCTTACATGACTGTAAACAATTGAACAATTAATTTATTAAATTAATGAATTATATTCCATAAACAATTTTTATGATAAAGTATGTTATTAATTCGAAAGCATAAAATGTATTTAAAATGTATTTTCAACTTTGTAATAAAACAAAACATTTTTTACATTTCTGCAATGTCCACTTAATTTTATCCATGGGTGTAATTAAAACACTTACGGGTCACTCCACGCTGAATCGATCACTTTTTGGCCTCACCATCTGCCATTTTGTTTTAATCGAAATATGGTATAGTCTATGTGAAATTAGGGGGGGTTTAAGTCATCATTTTGCGGATTTCGAATTTGTTTAAAAATTACAATCTTTTAAAATTTGCAGTTTTTGCCCATTTCTGCGAAAATAGACATCACTTACAAATTTTTTTCTCAAAAACTACTCGTCCGATTGAGCTAAATTTTTTTTTATTTTATTCGTAAAGGATTGGGCTACTGTAAAACATTTTTTAATCCATTATTCTGAAGGGCTCATTTTAAAGGGGAAGCTTCAGGTAATATAATATATTTTTTTCAAATTTTAATCAGGTATAATTTTTATTGAAAAACGTAAAAAAAGAATTTGTTTAAATTTTTTCATATTATATGACAAATTAACGAAGTCAGAAAAATATATAATATAAAGGTATATTATGTATTATAATTATTATTATTATTTATACTTAACACTATTATTATCGTTGATATTTAATATAATATATTAGGACATACATTATTTATAATTATAAATAATTATATTATTATAATAGATAATATTTAATATCCCTGTACAGAAATATGGAAAATGTAAATAAATTTTGCATTGCATATTATAACATAATGTACTATTTAATAATGTATTACAACATTATATTTTAAAGAATGGAATAATTATTAAATACTTGAACTGCACATATTATTATATTTAATTAGTTAAAATTTGTATGTATATATTCTATAATAGATATAATAGATACAATATATACATACAAATTTTAACTAATCAAATATAATAAAATGTGCAGTTCAAGTATTTAATAATTATTCCATTCTTTAATTAATCGTTTTCCGACTATGCAAAACATTTAAAGTATTTATTCATATACATTTTAATTGTATGTTGCACATGCATTGTGCGCAATTATATTTTTATTCACGTTATGTTCTCTGTGAAATTCACTTTTTCCGATTAAATAATAATTTCATAGCTTATTTAAAATGTAACAAATTAAATATACTTCGTTACGAGTATGATTACTAATTCCCCATGATGTCATGAATAACGTAATCTGTTACTAAACTATTCGCTGAATACCAACGTGCAATTAAATGCGAGAAAGAGGAGATTTTCATTGAGTGTATCAGCGTCGATTAGTAATTAACCTTTCACACTAACGTTATACTGTGTCGTTGTACTGTATCGTAAATATATTTACAATATTTGGGAGAATGTGTTTTAAACAGCTGTTAAACTGATAACTCTTCAATTATGCATTTCGTTCACTTTTTCTTTGAAGTTATTATTTTTATAATACTTATACTTAATATACTCCATATATGTATAATCATACACATATAATTTTATGTTCACATATGTAACCTTACAATCATATGTATAATTTTATAATCGTGTTGAGACAAAAATGAATAAATTTAAAGCATAATTGACTACATTTGTGTATAAAAAATAATTTATTAAATATTTATCCATTCTACTCTACTTTCAAACTATTATTCCTTCAAAGTGTTCGACGTTGATATAATCTTGATCGCTTAATCCGTACGCAGTCACCTTCTTCAGATTATGAAAGAGGAAACAAGATTCTTGGAATGATCAATAAAAAGACGATAAGATCCAGTGTTAGAGTGAAGTAACATTTAAAGCTGTCCTACATCTATCGGGCAATATTGCCGGTGAATATATCGTGTTTCAGTGAAAAAAAATCGATGTAATTAGATACAATTTTTATTTGACAAGCACTGACTACCTTGGAATTATACTATCGAAGTTACTGAACTTTCAATGACGTGATACAAATATCTTGTGAAAAAAATTGCTGCAAAAACTTGTGTGCTACGCATATGATTTGTCACTTTTATTGTAGAGGTTTCATGACAAAAATTATAAATTCGCTTTTGATTGAATGGAAGTAATTTTGACGTTCGAAATAATGCATTTAATTTTTAATGATAGCAATGATTTCCATATAACTGGAGACAAAGAAAAGATTAATTGCAAGTATTTTTATGATAATATTGTACTAATAGGAGTAATTAGAATATTTAAGTAACTATAATGTATGAAAGAAAGAGCAAATGCATTTATTTCGTACAGACATAAACGAATTTAAAATTTGTGAAAGAGAATATTTGTATCTACTCTTAATGGTAATGTTGTGGAAGTAGAAATAACTTTAAAATTTAAAGAAGAAAATTAATTATTTTTATTCGCATATTTTAACTCTAACAAGATGAAAATGTTAATAAGTGGAATATAATGATCATATCTGTGGCTTTCAGAGAAATCATGATACTTTGATGATCAAAACAAGAACTATAGAATATATGTATAATTGATACCATAAATTTATAATGTATATTCGATAAATGTAAATAATTCCTGAATTGAATTAAGAGATGATTATTTTCTTATTTCGAAAAAATTGTGAGTTCTACACTTAAACAGTTAATCTCTTCAAGAATAATTCGATACAATTTCTAAGTTACATTGTAATATAATAAAATATAGTATGTACAAAAATTATTACTTAAAAATGAGGAAAGGATGAATTGGTTAAAAATCATCGTAGGAAAAATTAAAAATAATTTTTCATAGCAATTAAAAAATAATGTAAATTATTCTAATTACTTAAACATAAGTCAAGTTTATATGCATTGACCTTCGGTATGAAAAAAATAATTGTTGCTATACTTAAAGTATAGTAGAATAAAGTCTAATGACTTTATTACAATAATGTCTGATACTTTAGTACAGAAAGGTAAAGTAATAACGTGTGGTTCATAAGTAGATTGATCGAAGTTAGCCAAATGTATGTTACAATTTGTAACATATTAGATAGTTAATCTTAATACAAGAATAAATCATTTTTCTTTAGTTTTTTCTTATGAAACCTTTACCAACCTATTACTGGCATTTGCCTGATTACAATAAGACCAAACACGATATAATTTGAAACATATATATTTATGATTGCAGGTATTTATGTTGTGGTAATTGTGGCTTTATTCTATAACTACGATGTCTAAATAAATTATTACACGTAAATATACCGCGAATAACGTCGTATTTAGCCTCATTTTAATGAGGAAAACGTCACGGATCTGATGGGAAAAGTTGTATGTAAAAAGGACTAAAAATAAGAAATTTGGCAACACATTGGCATTGTAAACAATGCAATCGGCTTTTGTCGACTGCCATAATCGCAGCATCTCTTTTTCAGTCACTTAAACCAGTAACTATAGTCCACATTATATCGTATTTTAGCGTACTTTAATCAGAAAAATGTCAAAATTCTATTTGGAAAATATTTGATAACATATGAATAAAAGATATACAAGTTTTATATTTGCATATATTGCCTAATATATCGGATATATTGTTTATATCAGACTTCTACTGTAGACTAGTTCTGAACATAGGGAATTAAAACTCGGACAAAACACGTACAGCTAGAAAAATGCCTCGTGGTTCGTTCGATATCGATGGAAGAGATAATAAGAAATGTTATTAGAAAAAAAAATGCTTGTTCATTGGTGATAAATGCTTTTTCTGTAACAACATCTGTCAAGGACAGGAAGATGAGTCAGTTTCATTACGCACCTTCGATGTTTAGATAAATAAAATATGACGTTTCGTAGGATTTTTTCACTATCTAAGATTATTCTTTTGTAGTTTACAGTTCTTTGTAATTTAATGACCGAAACGCGACGATGAGTTATGAAATTAATTTATTATCCACCGATTTCTGAAATACCAATTTTTCAAATTTCTGTGTTCAAAAATTTAGGTTTGTAAATGTCTAAATTTCCAAATTTCCAAATTCCTAAATTCCTAAATTCCTAAATTTCCAAATTTCCAAAATTCCAAATTTCCAAATTTCCAAATTTCCAAATTCCTAAATTTCCAAATTTCCAAATTCCTAAATTCCTAAATTTCCAAATTTCCAAAATTCCATGTTTCCAAATATCCAAATTTCCAAAATTCCATGTTTCCAAATTTCCAAATTTCCGAATTCCTAAATTTCCAAATTTCCAAATTTCCAAATTCCTAAATTTCCAAATTTCCAAATTCCTAAATTTCCAAATTTCCAAATTTCCAAATTTCCAAATTCCTAAATTCCTAAATTTCCAAATTTCCAAATTTCCAAATTTCCAAATTTCCAAATTTCCAAATTTCCAAATTTCTAAATTTCGAAGTATGACAATTCAGAAATAATTTAATAACATAGTTATTCTGTAAATCTGAAAATTTTTCAATCTGAAACTTAATAAATTAAAAAATTCACCAACCAAAAATGGTACCTAAATACAATCCTTTTCCCCGAAATCACCATTATGTCAATCGGTAGTGCTACGAAATTATCTTATTTTATGTTACACTATTTTATGAAAAACTAAAAATAGTGTATAGTGAACAAATTTCTAATAAAACACTGGTAACGAATGTGTTAATATTAATGTATTCAACACGACTATCTAACGACCTACAATCACTTCTAGGAATGAATACTCGAACGCGCTGTTCGATATTATTAAATATTGTTTTATCCAATATCCATAAAACAGTAGATACACCTACAACTGATTGTAAAATACTTTTTGAGCCCCGATGCCTGATTTCTGCTGTTAAAATGCCAAAAAACATGATTTTTATGATTATATCCATCATTATGACTGACAGCAACACTTGTGAAAACATCGGCGCTGCGTAACAGATGTTACCAATTATTTGATTAATCGCTTGTTTCTAATTAATAATACTACATAAATCATCGAATATTTGATGTACCCTAAACTCCTTGACAGGTATTTAATTTTTAATAAGCGTTATTTATGACGCATATGTTACATATGTATTGTAGATTGTGGTTATATTTTGGAAACCGTTTGATAGAGAAGAAAATGGTAACGGAAGAAATGGAATGACATAAGTGCTTTGATCACAATTTTTTTTTAATCGTGCTTCTAAACAATGCAAATGCATTTTTTTCTTTCAATGACAATGCTCGTGGTTTCTTGCGAGGTTCTTTCAATTTCTTAGTTTGTAAATTAAGGAATTATACAAATTTTGTTTTCAATTTTTAAGACTTTCATATATTTCTTCATTTGTGAATCTTCGAACTTCTATGTTAAATTACTAGAAATAACAATTTCAGAATATTTGATCACATCATTTTTGGATCCCTACATCTTCAAATCTGTCAAATCTCAAAATTCCAAAATTCCAAAATTCCAAAATTCCAAAATACAAAAATACAAGAATACAAAAATTTTCAATTTCCTAAATTCTTAAACTTCAAAATCGATCAATTTATAACTTTTCAATTCTCTAAGTACTTGAATGTTCAAATCACTATATCGTCAACTTTTTCGATTCTTAAAGTTAACAATGTTTTAACATTCCAATTCCCCAAATTACTAAATTTCTGAATTTATTAATGTCACAAATTCTCAAATTTCGAAATATTCTAAATGTTTTAATTTTCAATTTTTCCAAATTTTCAAACTTCCAAATGCTTAAAACATGAATTCAACAAACTTGCCAGCTGCCAAATCTCTGTATTCCAAAATTACCCAATATCTAAAATCTTCACATTTTTCAACTTTCAATTCTTTACATTTTCTAAATCCCTAAAACATTAAATTCTCTTATATTCAAATTTCCCTAGTTCCCAAATTCTTAAATTCATAAACTCTAAAATTCTTAAATTGAAAAATTCTAAAAGTTTCACAATTATAAAATTCCTAAATTTCCCAATGTCTAACTCTTCAAGTTTCCAAATCCCTAATCTCAAATCATTTAAATTCTAAATTTTCGATTTTTCTCAACGGAAGACCAACATGCAATAAAGTTTCCACTCCATCAATACTTAAATATCATCTTATCCACTTCATCAAGCATTACCTAATCCGCATATATGGAATCTACTATACGGTCCTTCTCCTAGTTGCATAATACAGAGTATTAAATACAACTATCGCATATTATTATTACATGATATAAACTAGTAAATATTATTGTTACATGATATAAACTAGTAAATATTACTATTACATAATATAAACTAGTAAATATTACTATTACATGATATAAACTAGTAAATATTATTGTTACATGATATAAACTAGTAAATATTATTGTTACATGATATAAACTAGTAAATATTACTATTACATGATATAAACTAGTAAATATTATTGTTACATGATATAAACTAGTAAATATTATTGTTACATGATATAAACTAGTAAATATTATTGTTACATAATATAAACTAGTAAATATTACTATTACATGATATAAACTAGTAAATATTATTGTTACATGATATAAACTAGTAAATATTACTATTACATGATATAAACTAGTAAGTATTATTGTTACATAATATAAACTAGTAAATATTATTGTTACATAATATAAACTAGTAAATATAAATTATAGCAAAATATCATTCATACATTTATTACAAGAAAAATGACAAAAGTAGACACAAGATTAAAAATAAAAATGAAATACTGCCAATAAACGCGCACACAAAACTCGTTTCCTATCAGATAACGTTAACGCAACGTGCAATAAAAAATCGTGGCAAATGTGCAATTGATTTCGATTAACACCAAACCTATCAAACGATCATTCAACAACTTTCTTATTTTAATGTACAAAGTATGCTAAGATGATTTTCTTGAAATCAGTGTTAATTTTACGCCAGGAATTCATGCACACATTAATTTGCGTTTTACCCAGCGATTATTTCTCAGCTTTTTCCAATATCAAAGTAAATTTGCATTATGCCAATAGGTTCAGCACTGAACGTAATTATATCTGCAATTGATTCGACACGAAAATTATTCGTACAATGGCAAGATTTTTGAAAATGAATGCTAAGGCAAAACGATGAAATCATAATGGCTGGGCCAAATTTCTTAAGACGGCGAATAAAGAAACAAGAATACATCGTACTTTCTGCATGCGTTATATTCTCGCTAATTAGAAGGACGAAAGTGAGAAGAAGAAGAAACATTAGACTGTCCTATAAATATCTAATTTCTACCTCACGCCCTCGTTCGTTTTGCAATACCGTTATACGTTCGCGTGTTGTCTTGTAAAATGATCGATGAAGTCTCCGTCGAAGACGAACCACTGCTTGTCTTGACATACATCATACGTTATTAGACAGTGAAAGCCGAGAATTATCATGGGGAACATTTTTTTACAATAATATGGGTTTGTAGGTTTGGAGGAGTAGTCATTTCTGGATTCAGGAATTCGGAGAGGCAGTGAATTTCGGAACTTCAGTATTTGGCGAAGTATGAGCTTGAGGACACAGGTACTTACAGAGGTCGGAATTTGGAGACACAGGTATTTGGGGTTATAGGACCTCGGAATTTTCGGATTTCGAGGTTTAGGAATTCAGGAATTCCGAAATGGGGAAATTGTGAAATTTGTGAATTTGAGAGTTTGATGGTTTGAAATGTTAAGAATTTGAGAATTTGAAGAGTTGACAATTTGAGAGTTTGAGAATTTGAGAGTTTGAGAGTTTGAGAATTTGAGAATTTGAGAATTTGAAGAGTTGACAATTTGAGAGTTTGAGAATTTGAGAATTTGAGAATTTGAGAATTTGAGAATTTGAGAGTTTGAGAATTTGAAAATTTGAGAGTTTGAGAATTTGAAGAGTTGAAAATTTGAGAGTTTGAGAGTTTGAGAATTTGAGAGTTTGAATAATAAAAAATTTGAGAATTTGAATAATTGAAAATTTACGAATTTGAGAATTTACAGAGTTGAACATTTGAGAATTTGAGAATTTGAGAATTTGAAAATTTGAAAATTTGTGAGTTTGACAATTTGATAATTTGTGTTTGGTATTTAAGATACATAGGAAACTAGCAAATGTAGAGATTTGAAGGTGTAGATATTCGGGAACATATTACATTAAGGATCTGGGGATTTAAAGGCTTAGTAATTTAGAGACGGAAATTACAAACAAAGGTATTTAGAGATTTAGAGATCTTCAGAAATGATCAAACGAACATAGGCTAGATATCCCCTTCTTTCAAATTATAGTCATTCTTATCTGAAGCCTGATATTTAATAATTTCCATAGGAACCGTTCAAAGTAACCAACCTCGATTTAAATATACAGGTTTGCAAACATCGATCACCGGTTTTCTCACTGAATCAAAAGTACCAGATGTTTGAATTCGCCGACAATTCTCTTCAATAAGATATCTTATCGTATCCACAACATCGTTGTAAATCAAAGACTTTAGATACCTTTCATAAATAAAAATCCTATGAATTAAGTCAATTAATTGTCTATTGATACATTTATTAAGAAATGTACTCATACATGAAACACATGAAGTGATATGCCTTCCTTGTATATGTAGATAGTGATTTCACTAAATTTTCAAATACCTATGTTCTTAAATCCCTGGATCTGCAAATACTTATCTCTCTGAACTCCTTAAATGACTAAATTCCTAAATGTCTACATTGATAAATTACTAGACCTTCAAATTTCACCACCCTCCAATTTCTATATTCCCATATCCTAGATTCCTGAATTCCTAAATTCCTACGTTTCTAAATATTCAAATTCGCGATTTACTATATCACTAAATACCTAGATCCACGAATTCCTATATTACCAAATAGATTCTCATATCACTAGATTTTTAAATTCTCGTCTGTCCAAATCCCCATATTCTCGAATATCTATGTTCTTAAATTCTGTCCTACCTAAATTACTAAGCCCCTAGATACCTAGATCAACAAATTACTAGGTATCCAAATTTGAACACACTCGTATCCCTGCATCATCAAATACCTATATTCCTACCTTTCTAAATACCTAGATCCATAAAGTTCTGTATCACCGAACACTTGGGTCTACAAATTTCCTTATTTTCAGATACTTAGATTTACATATCTAAATCCTTAAAAACTTATGTCTTTGAATCCCTAGATGCGCAAATACTTGCGTTCCCAAATTCATCCGTTCCTACATTACTAAGTTCCTATCTACATCTCCGAGTTACTAGCTCTCCAAATTCCTACACTTATAGTTCTCCATATTACCATATCACTGGATCCTCAAATATCTATGTTCCCATATCCATAGATTTTCCAATATCTAAATCCACAAATTCCTATGTCTCCAACTATTTAGCTTTCCATAGCAATATATCCTCGGACTCGCAAATATCAATATCCCCAAATAGCTTCTGAAATTCTTATGGTTCCAAATTTGTAAGCAATCCTCAAATCGTAAAACCATAAAAAAATCCTGTAAATAAATTTTTCAATATTATTTGTGAAAATTGAAAAATAGCAAAGACGTAAATTTTCTAGATTTAAGTTTGTCTTGGAATATATTTTATTATGCAAGGTATTTATTGTTATCCTGATATTAGAATTATTTGTAGAAATTCCAAAATTTGTGCCTAAATATTCAAATTCCCAAGTCCCAAAATTTTGAAGTTTTCAAATTCTTTAAACAAATTTGTACCAATTTCGTTAACAAAACATATAAACTTTAAAGTTTGTCAACAAACATATTTATCAGAAATTATTTTCTACTTTCTCGATCAAATTTTGATCATCAATTTATTCGTAAATAAAAATTCGTACGAAAATGTGTTTTTCTACATTTTTCACCTATTTCATTACGCAGATACATTTACACCCGTTTTTGTTACACCATCGTACAACCCAAGTACAACTGACGTCACATACAACCCGCGTTACCGCTCACGCAAATATACCAACACTTGATTGCACATTTGATATTTAATATCCGCACATTTTACGAATTCCGATTCCGGTAACATTACGTGTTTCTCTTAATAGAAATCCTTATCAGAAATGACCGATACATCGGCTACAAAATTATCAATGTTACAATTACAATTCGACAAATCGTGAAAAATGCTTGACAACATTCGGTATCCAAATAACGTCAATAGTTACTGCTTAATACAGTTGCAGTAAAACAAATGTTATGTTTCCAGAATTCGCGAACGGTACCCGAAGGAAAACAGCTGTGAATCCGCGGGACCACGTCAGATCTTACGGGATCAGTCACGAAATTACGAAACCTCGTGGCTTCGATGCACAATAGAAAGTCCACATTCGTACCACAGTGAAACGTACACGGTGACTCTCTCTCGCTCGGCCGTCGAACAGATTTGACCCAGAATCACTGTGTGTTTCCTCGATCCGTAAATCGCGATTTATCCCGAAAACCGTGTCCCACACTTTCACCCCGGAAAAGAGGGAATATCACGTACCTTGATCGAAAGTGAAACTGCCTGCCAGAAAACCGATTGATCGTCGCGATTCTACGAGGTCAACGGCACGTATCTTGAACCCGTGACGCTTTTTTTTTTTGTATCCCGACCTCACGAAAGCACAATTTCCCGGTGGGAAGAACCGTTGGCCGGTGCGTGTCGTGGCATCAGAACGTTTACCGATCGACGACCATCGAAACCACCGGGTGTCCGCACGAAAATCGAGGATCGTTCACAGTCGGTCGATGACCAAGGATGTTCGTAATCGGCCAGGTGAAAGCCGTTTAGGTGAACGGCGAACGAGCGACTGGCTTAGCCACGATCTACCAGAGGTACCAGAAGCGATTCAGAATCCCCTCTTGCCTTCCGTTCCTGTGTACAACTTTCACGACACACGGATAGAGAGCGAGTCTCTCTTTCTCTCTTTCTCTCCTCCCGCGACTTTTCTCGGCCCCTCTTCGTCAACGCGCTGTCCATTCGACGATTTCTTTCGTGTCAAGCCAGCCGGACATGTGGAACGGCCGATCTATCGGAATTCGACAACTTGCGAAATAGACGCCGTGGAAATTTGTTCCTTACCTTCGTTTTGCAAATGGCGGACGAACTCTGGGGTTCCCTAAGAGTTCTCCTTGCTTATTCTCCCTCTGTCACTTTGCATCGGATGAAAACGGCCGAGAAAATTTGGACACTTTTGGTACGTTCTTCTTTGCGAAACTGGTCGATACGTCGAACGTTAAATAACGGAGAACACCGAACGTAACAGCGAGTAACGAAGAAATAGAGGAAAACACCAGGCGATCGGTATTAGAATCGATGGAAGTATATAGTTATTGATAGAAATAGTAAAATACTATGATACACATCGATAAATAGCGACAAACGTCAAAAGATGAACAGCGTAAGACGCAAAATGATGAATAGGGAAGGTTACGAATCGATAGAAGTCACGAAAGAGAAACTGATAGAAATAAAGGGATAGTAACCGATAAATAGCGAATGATACTCACTGAGAGAAACAGCGTGACACCAGCCAGTAAATAGCAAGGGTTAAATGATAGAAATAGTGACACACTATATGGAAATAGCAAGAACACCGAGCGATAAATAACGAAAAACACCAACCGATAGAAGCAACGAAAGATACTAACTGGTAGAAATATGGAGGCACTGGTCGATAAACAGCGAAAGACGCTAACTGATAGAAACAGCGAAAGATACTAGCCGATAAAGAACAATTTCGATGGAATAGCTGACCTAACTGTTCTATCGACAGCCTCGTATGTGCAGCGACCATTATCGCAGTGTGTCAGAAGAAGGTATCGTTATCAAATTTTTAATCGAACAGTGATATGACGGACGGTCGTGTCGCAGTGGACGACTCACCTTCATCTGAATAACACGATGATATTGAAAATGATGATGTCAAATTCAGAAAAACTATTCGAAACGGTATTTGTTGACACAGGAAACTTGGAAATATAAGTGTATGAAAATATGAGTCCTTGAGACACAAACATATAATTGTAAAAATATATAATTATGAACAAATGAAACTAAAAACAAGTACTTGATACAAAAGTATATAGAACTGTATGTATAATGTATTTGTATTGTAAAGATTCTAAAAGGAAAAATTAAGAATAAATAGTGCATTTTTTAGTAGAAAAATTTATTTTTGGTCGACATCTGAAACTTTGATTTTGAACTATACATAAAGTTATTAAATATCAAACGATGGAGTTAGAAATATACAGTTTAATTTGACTCTGTAATTTGACAAAGAAATATATTGTTAAATAACGCTTACGAAATATAAATATGAAGTTTAAAACTTTATAAAAATGAAATATAATAATCGTTTGTTATTGTTATTGATGTAGAATAGTAGTCTAATTACTATTACTTAATGTAATACTAATAGAAAAATTACTTAATGTTAACATGAGGTTATTTTATTTTATTTCAGGCACCTCTTATGTAGATATTAAATGAAACTTGGTAACTTATTTTTTAATGTGTTAACTTAATATCTAATATTTTAACTAATATAACATAACTTGTATGGTTAATGGTGGTAATAGATGATGATTGTCACAACGTTGAATGAAAATGGTTTATATAAAAACACAGCTCATGAAGTTTTTCTTTATTTGTAAATGACTAAGTATAAATGTTGTTCAATTTACATGCTGTTGTCTAAGTTACAACCACGTAATTAATTGTGCGTGTAACGAAGGCGTCGATCTAAATCGCAGTCGACCTGAACTAAACGCCTTCACTCTTTCCAGGCGTTGCATTTATCTAGAAGGTCGTACTCCAACACCTTCTTAAGATTTGCAAACGTATTTCGATGTTCAGTTTCGCTAAAATTCACTGTGTATTCTATTTGTCTTTATTACGTGCAGCTTCGTCATTTCTCATTTAATTTGATTTTAAGTTTGAATTAATTGCCTTTAGTTGATTAAAAAAATAAATTACATACGTATGAATATACAAGTACATTGAAATATCAATAATATGAACATTCATTCAAGACAATACATATACTGATGTAACACGTCCATTCACATCAAACAAACATTGCTACATGATTTTGTAAGAATTAATTAATATTTTTATTAAAACATTTATGGGTGTGAAAATTTATAAGTTATTATATCACTATTAAATTAATATATTTAATTAATATATGAATACATATAGTACAATAACAATCTAGTATATGTATAAATAAATATTTAGAAAATAATATTACAATATTTCTTCCTGATAAATAATGACAATAGCTATGAATGAATCATATCTTTGCAACACAGTATACTTACGTACTGTAACTACTGATAGCTGTTACACGAAAGTTTTACATTCCATATATCGCCATATTTTTCATAATTATTCATCTCGTCTACAAAATCTTAGTCGGTAAGGTTATATGTTAATGTACTGTATCAGTGCATCTGATTTCCATATCGAACTGTTGTAAAAACAAAAGACTTGTAACTCATCGAAATATCTTCCATTTCGACCGTATTACCGCGCTCGCACGTTTTGACGAGCTCTCAACATTTCCACTTAACCACGGCATAATACTAAATATTCTAACAATTAATCAATATAGTAGTTTGTAAAAACATATTTTATCTGTTAACCAAAAAACTATATTACTAATTATCTGTACAAAAAAATTATATCAAAACCTTTAATTGAATTTTTACGAAGTCGATCAATATTTATCTAACACTATTATAAGCTATATTATATACTACACTAAATAAAATATAAAAAAGATAATTTAATTGAACACTCCGTCGAAGTACTTGTAAGTAAGTGTATGTAAGTAAGTACTTACAAGTATGTACCTTTTCGAATACTACACCATAAAACATGCTCTACCCAGCATTGAAATCTCCGTTATTTCAGGAAGAATTCAGGCGAAATAGAATTTAAATAATTTTTCTCTTTAAATTAATACAAACAAATTTTAACAAAATATACATAATAATATCAAATTCAGTATGTTTTTACAAGTACATTTTTTAAATAATACAATAAATTATAATTATATACACAGTACTCTGTAGAAAACATTACATGTATAATGATTTAATACCAAGTATTTTTTAATGAAATTGAATAAATATTTTAGAAAAATATCTTGCATTGTTGTTTTCTTCTAATTAATTGATGTAAGAAATTGTTCTCGGAAGTTGAAGTTCTGTGATATGATGGCAAATGTTTTGTGGTACCAGTTTGCTCCGATAGATGGCAAGCCATTGCCAATATATGGTCGTAATAAATTAAATCTTTAAGTTCTTATCATGTCACTTCACAGCTGTTTACTTTTTATCCTCCGAGAAAAAACAATTCAATCCACAGATTAATCACACTACTCTGTCAATTTACACTATCATCAATTTCATTCACTATCACTGTAATTCAGTTTCTCGTACTTATTCTATTTTTAGAATCATATAGATCTCGAATAAAAACATTACTTATAAATACTTATATTTCTCCAAATTAAATTTCTGTATTTATATTTATTTCTAACACAAAAATAAATAGGTATCTTTACAAAATTTTTAGTTAAATTTATTTTATTTTTATCTTACTTTATATTACCATTTTTACCTTAATTTACTAAAAATGTTACTAAAATATTTTAACTAAATAAAAATATCTGTTATATGTTTAAATTGAGATTATAATGTAATTATAGAAATTATAATTAATCATACAAATTTCGAAAATATATTATCATAAAACATCATTATAAAGAATTGTATTTTTTTTGCAACCAGATAGTTTTCAAAGCAATGAAGTCTAAAATTATATAGAAGTTTCTAAAATGGTTTCTAAGATATATTTATTTGCCTTAAATTTTTATATAAATAGTCTTATTAAATTTTAATTTTCCACATGATCCAAAATTGACGAGATCAGATAGTATATAACAATTTTGCTTAAAATTGTAAAAAATTTGTTAAATGTATTAGTTGGTTTAAAAAAACGTAATTTGGTACAGGATAATAACATACAAATCATAGAAGAACATATGTCTCACCTTTATAATCAGCATTTATCATTGCAGATAAACACTATCGTTTCATTTTCCCTTTTATCAATGCTTCCGGTACTAACGCACTCCGTTTAATCATTATACTAGCTTGTCATCTGTTTCTGGTATAAATGTACTTACTTTATATTACAGATTCGTGATTGGTTTGGATTCGTGGCAGTTGAAGGATCAAAAATGCAATTATACTACAAATAAATGAAATTGACAGTGAGCAAAATGAAATTTGTTATTTCATTTATATTTCTATATACAAAGAATTATTATCATGTAACATTTAACTTTTTATTGTTTTGGTGTTGAAGAAGAGAATCCCACTATGATTTTTTTTTCATTTTTAGCCGATTAATATTAAACTTTAGAAGAGGACTGAAATTCTGTACGTTAAACAATTGGGAAAGTCGAAGATTTGGAAATTTGGGAAATTGGAAATTTCGATTTTTCTTGACTCCATAATGTAGCAAATCGAAAATCGGAAATTTGGAAATTTAGTGGATATTTGCTGAATTGGAAATTTAGAAATATTAAAACTTAGAAATTTATAAACTTGCAAATCTATAAATTTACAAATGTACAATTTTGAAAATTTACTAACGTGGCCATTTGGAACTTTCTTACTGGTGAAATTATAAAATGACTTGGAGTCTCAAAAGAAAACTGTGCCTAATCAAGGACGAAATAGCTTTAACCTACCATGTCCACACAATTTTATTGCAGGTCAAGAAGCCAGATACGAAGACTGTTATTCCCATTGTTAGACGTTTATCTTTCCTATAAGGCAGTCCGTAAGACGTGACAAAAGGAAATGATTGAATACATGCTGCTGAATCATCCTCCACGCTAAGAATTTCTGAAACGTTTCTTTAAAAATTGTTGCTTTTTATCTCAAAACTTCGCTTCATTATGTGCACCTTCCGTTTCATTCATTTCCTTTCTAGCGTTTGATGTTGAAATCAAATTTTTGCGTCATTACGTGTATCTTGTTCTTTTCCCATATAGATATTCGGAAGTCAAATTATCTACGTTATTTAACTGAATAATCATATAATCAGTATGATTTAAAAGTCATTAAGTTAATTTGGTAAATTGGTGATCTGATAGTTTTATAGTTATCAATTATTTAATTAAAATCAAAGACCCAAATTCAAAGAATTTTAAATTTTCAGAGATCTAAAGCTCAATTTTCAAACACAATAATTTTTGTCCACACTTTTGCTTATTATCTTAATAGATATTATTTTAATATGAGTTATGTTAGGATATGGTATCTTAATACACTAAATAAAATATATCATTACAATATCTTCAAATTCTCCATATTTTGGCATTAAAATAAAACTCCACCTTTGGAAATGTTTGTATCAATAAACGTAATCCATAATGCTTCCCTTTCTTTTAACATTCTGTTCGAGACAACAAAATAAACGAACTTATTTCTAGTCATTAGCTTTATTTTCCATGTTCGATTATTGTACAGAATTTGTAATTAGTCTTTATTTTCAAAACTAGCTCGTTGGATACAATTTCGAATAAAGGACGAACGAGAAACGGTTCGGGTCCCCTCTTCTCGTCTCGCTTCCCTCAGGATCATCCGGTGAACCGATTAGCTCGTGTGCTGTTGGGGGGGCGAGGCGAGACAGCGACAATGTAAATAGGCCCGATTTCCAAAAATCGCCATTCTTCTTCGTCGGCTTACTGGATCAAAGGTACAGTTTAACGTTTTTGCCCGAACTTCTATAAGGATCAGGGAAATTCGAGTGAGAAAACACGTAGAACGTTTCCACGAGCGCGTTCAGTTCGTTTTAACACTGAGAGTAGCGTCACGATAACGGTTTGAAATTTCGCGTTAAATTTATCGTGGGAAACCCGGAATCAAACACATTCATTTGTAACAATATCATACCATGGCTCTCTGATAATTTTATTAATAATAATAACCTTGATAATTATAATAATCGTATTTCGCAGAACACTATGTGGATTATTAATGTATATTTAATTTAACGCATTAACGTTTAATTTAATTAATAATAGAAAAATTGAAGTAAGAAGTTTAGAATATTATTAGTGTGTAAAATTTATTTATATTGTCAACTATTATTATAGAAAGTAGAAAAGAAAGAAACACTTGTATTATATGAAATAAATGCGATCAAATTTTTCAGAAAAAATGGGGTCTATTACTCAGGAGGAAACGAGAATTCGTGATGTAATCAGCGGTGGATTGCAAGAACAAATGAAGGTAAGTAGTTATAACGTTATTATAGCTATGAAATTATAAATGCGTTATTATAAAAAATCGGCTAACTTAAATATTATGTTATAATATATTATGATGTACTAAAATATGCAAAATTTCATAATATAATACAATAGAATATTAAGTTAAAAATGCATAATAAATATTATAATATATTTATAATATATGTTAATAATATATATTAATGTATAATAATGTTAACTTAAATGTATGAAATAAATTATTAACTTAAGTAGTGTTATATTTATTATATACTGATTTAAGTATTGCAATTTATCTGACTCAAATTTGATTATAGTTACTATAACTTGCTTAAACATTATTATAGTTCCTACATACTTGCTTGAATATTATTATAGACACTATTATACTTACTTAAATATAATATTATCATAATTACGAATCGCTGTAATGGCAGTACTTACAGTCATGGATAAAATTAAGTGGACATTGAAGAAATGTAAAAAATTTTTTGTTTTGTTACAATGTTATAAGTAAATTTAAAATGTAGAACGTGAAATGCTTTTGTAGACTTGAAAAAAACATTTATTTAATGTATATAATTGTGCAATAAAGTTTTGATTTATTGGCATTGTTAGTTAAATTAAATTAACCTTTTGTTATTTATGATACCTGTCCACTTAATTTTGTCCACGACTGTATGTAACATTAACGATCACGTTTGAAATGCGGTAAATACAATTTGTTTAAACACAAACGCGTTCATAAAAAAACCAGCCTTGAACAAGACAAGAAATACAGATACACCTCACTATGCCATTATTTTAGGAAATCAAACAGGACGTTTTGGAACGGCTGAATAATCTAATAAACGGGATGGTGTCGGAAATATTACAAAGAGTGGACAAAATAGCGTTAACCGCGTCAAAAGATCTCGTTGACTCAGAGACATACAACAATAGAAAGTAATTATATAATCTTCCTAAACATTGATACATTGCAGCCTTTCATTCTTATCTTGAATCCCGTTTGCGTTATTATATTCTGATCACATATTCTTAGCTGTAAAAAATTAAAAAATATGAATATTCTTGAATTTTTAAATAAAAGAATTTGATCATCGACAAAATATTGTAGAACTGTACATAATATTTATAATTCAAATCGAATTTATAAATATCGAAATCTCAACCCTTGCAAATTAAACATTTTAAAAACTTGCAAATCTTAAACTATGAAATATTAAATTCCAAAACTTGCGATCTTCCAAATTTTCAAATTTCTAAAATTCTAAACATAAACATTTGTCAATACAGTAATTTTAAGTTGTCCTACATAATGAAAACAAAATACGCTGTAATTTTCACATCGCCGACCATAAATTTCTAATCCAAAGTAACATATTATCCTATAGAATAATTTTATGTTCTGTAATCATTCATCTGTGAACACGATTAGACACTTATTCATTACCACAATTTGATCAACGACAAAATAAAACTGTACACAATATTTATAATTCAAATCGTTTGAACATGGTTTGTTTTTTCAGAAAACCAACAAAACCAGACACTTTGCCCTCAAAACAATTCCTACAGAGGAATTCTTTGTTGACTGACCTTTACGAAATCAAACATATTCGAACAATCTACAACGTCATCTTATCAACTTTGATAGTTTTGTTGATACACACTGCTGCCTACGATATTCGAACCACTGGCGCGTAAGTACCGGTTCATTTATGAAATGAATGGTGAAAATAAATGCATTTATTCATACAGTAAAGAGAACAATAAATGCGTTTATCAATAAAATGAAATGATTATGTACCATGTAAATTAATACGTGAATTTTTAGAAAATTACAGAAATGTGTAAAATAAATTCCTTCGAAGTTTCACTTTATTTGTAAAATGAACTTTTTATCAAATCTTTTTGTAAAATTTTACTCGTTATATGAACTATTCACAAGTTTTCTTTAGAAAACCTTTTACGAGCTTAATTTTATTTCTAACATATACCTCTTACATTTTTTTAATGAATTTTTTACAATTTCAATTTTACTCGTAAAATAAGGTTTCGATAAAAGATACAATAATTGTGTTTTTGCACTGCAATGTTTAAATAATATGCACTTAAATATTTCGTCGACTTATTAACGAAATTTGACTTATTAACTCCTGAAAAAAAATTGCAACAAAAATTTTAAATCGCGCGAGAATATATTTGAAAATATATTTTACACACCTTGTTCCATGTTTATTGATTTGTGTATTTATCAATTAGTATATAAATTTATATTACACGAATATAATTTATTATTTTAGGCCTAACTTCGCCATAAACACGGTAGAAGCTGCATTTGCGAAATTATCCATAGTTCTTTCCATATGGCTGTTCATGAAAAGTTCAGCTTTAGGAAGTTACGTAGCTTTCTGTTATTGGGCCACAAATCATTTGGAACTTTTACCGAAATGTCAGTAAATATGGATCAAATGCATTTAACTTGAGAATATTAAAGCATAACGCTGATTCTTATACGAACGTTTAATATCCAGAAAATTGTTGCTTACAGCTTCTATCAGAAAACTGTGGGACTATTTTTGGTTAGCATGCTTGATAATTTATCAAGTCATATTTGTTGTTCTCCCCGCAAAAGCTGTGGTCGATTATGATCTGCCGATCGCGTCCAGCATGATCGTACTTATGGAACAGGTATGTCGAAGACAATGATGTATTTCTTATTGACAAGCTTGTAAATTTTGAAACTTTGAGGATCGTAAAATTTTACACTTGGACATTTTAAAATTTGTAAGTTTGTAGACGTGAAAATTCCTAAAATTGAGAAATAAATAATTTTTACATTTGGAAGTCTGAAAATATGGTTCAACAATTTCTATATTTAGACATTTTTTAATTTCTAAACTTGACAGTATGGCATTTTGATAAATTCTAAAATTAAAAACACGGTCTCTGATGATTTCTACATTTACATTTAAGAATCTAGAATTTCGAAAATTTGCAAGCTTTTAATTAAAAATATTCCTAAATTTTGAAATTTTATAATGCTTAAATTGGTATTTCAAAAACATCTATTGAATATTACAAGTCTAAAAAATACTCAAAATTGATTAAACCCTGTGATAGTAATTTATGAAAAAAAATATCAGCAAATATATGCATCATTTTTCGCATTGTTTAGCTCCGTTTAATAATGAAGACTCATGCATTTGTACGAAGCGTGGCACCAAGATTTCTATCATACAAACCTCACTCGGAAGCAGCAGTTCCAAAACCGCCCGATTTTTCAAAATACCTTTACTTCATGTTTGCACCAACTTTAATATACCAAGATAACTATCCCAGGTACCTTTCATATCTAATATTTTATTATAGTTTGTCTATTAAGATTTAATTAGTAAACAATATCAAAGTACCAAGATATAACCAATAGTTAAATGCAACCTCTAAATATTTAATTAACAAATGATAGTAAGTTATAAAGGTTTGATTAATAAATAATACTAAGGTATAAATATTTCAATAATAATAATCAATTAAGATATACAAGAATTGATCTAATAATAAAATAAAACAATAAATCAATAATTTATATAATAATAATACGTTCTTATACCAGCACACGATTATCGATGAATCCTATAAATTAAAAATCTATTTATCCGATTTTTTATCTGTTTTTAAATAAGTATTTAAGAAAATTATTTAATGTCCTGTAAAAAAGTTATATTTCTCCAAATAACAATCAACCGTGTTATACTCAGAACATAAATATGAAGATTTTACTTTAATAAATTCGCAAGCATCTCATTTATAAATTGAATCGTAAAATGTTACCTACTTTTAAGCTTTCCAATTATTTTTCTCCGATCCAGCAAACAGTGGTAACAGTGATTATATCTGTCATGCAAATTATATTATCCATTTCTTTTAATAATAACTGCATCGAAACATTTCATTAATCGAGCGTTCGTGACATAACTACATTACGTTTATCTTGTAACAAACACAAATTAATATTAATTCATATACCGTATTATCAATAACGACCAATATTTATAATGTATGTTGTAACTGATTACCGACGTTCCGATTGTCGTAACATCGTCATTTAATTTCGTACTGTTATTCTCTTTAATGGAAGTTTGACAAAAGAAATTTTGGTGGAAAATATTCTTGTATAATTTATACGGGATGTTCGGTAACTGGTAGTACTAAAACAGAGTGATATAAATCGAAAATATGCAATAAAAATTTGTCATACGCGGCTTTGTTTTCGAGAAAATCAACATTGAATTTTCGCCGATGATTCTGCTCTTCTAATGATATATCTGTGTTCGCTTTCTAAAGTATTCCATTGCTTTAATGCGTAAAAGACTACGATAACCTTTTCTTTTAATTGCTCGCAAATTATGATTTCTTCGGAATACGCAATTAACTTGCTATGACTCCGTAAATAAAAGTGAAGCGAAGGAAAACGCGATCAAGTACTTACACGCGTACGTGGCAAAAATTCAACGTCGATTTTCTCGAAAACAGAGCCTCACTATTTCATTTTCTAGATCTAAAAAGGTTCGATGGAACGTGGTTTTAACCAATTTCGCCGAAGTAATAACGACCGTTTTCTTCGTGGGATTCCTGTATGAACGTTTGTTGCATCCGATTTACCGGGATTTCGGGAAAGAACCGATAGAACTATCAATGTTAATTCTGAACGTTCTCAGCTCAATGTTGCCTAGTATTCTTATGTTCGTTTGCGGATTCTATTGCCTCCTGCATTGTTGGATGAACGCTTTCGCTGAGCTATTGCGATTTGCGGACAAGATGTTCTACAAGGTTAGCTTGCATTTATTGAAAAAATTAATTTGATGGTAGAACATAGACATTTTATATCCCCAGGTTCCGACACCACCAGATTTCTACATCCCCAAACTTCTACACTATCAAATCCTCAGTTCCCGTATCATTAAGTCCTCAAAGTCTAACCCGTCTACAACTGCAGTTATTCACCTGTATTTATTATTTATCTTCACTCACTGTCATTCATTTTCATTTATCATAATTTACATTTATTTATTTTTACGTATCTCCATTTATTTTTATCAACCTTTATTTATCATTACAATAATTTATCATAGGATTGGTGGACGTCGATCAGCTACAGCACCTACTACCGCACCTGGAACATCGTGGTGCACGACTGGTTGTACACCTACATCTACAAGGACATGTACGAGATCTTAACCCCGGGAAACCGGAAGTTGGCTGTGTGCGCGGTGTTCGCCATCTCCTCGATCTTCCACGAGTACATCCTTTGCTTCTCGGTGCGATTCTTTTACCCTGCAATGTTGCTGCTCTTCGGCGGTGTCGGACTTAGCGTGGTATTCGTGCTAAAAAGAGCCGGAAACGTGTTCCTCTGGTTCAGTCTGAGCTGTGGTAGCGGAACGTTGCTCAGCTTGTACTGCATGGAGTACTTTGCCAGGATCAATTGCCCCCGATACAGGGACGATTTCATGGACTACGTGATACCCAGAACCTGGACGTGCATTTTCCACCGGGAAATTGATTAGAGGAATTTTAGACCACGGTCCTGGACACTTTCGGCTTCATTTTTGAAAACCTTACGATTATACGAGTGGTGGAAGTCTTCCTCAAATCTTATACAGGTGATTAGAAATATAATTGCGTTCGACGCTAGACCTACCTGTACATAACGCAAGATTAATTTGAAGTTAAACATGAGCAATGGGTATCAGCAAAACTATCAAAGTTGATAACATGACGTTGTAGATTGTTCGAATATGTTTGATTTCGTAAAGGTCTGTCAACAAAAAATTTCTCTGTAGGAATTGTTTTGTGGGAAAAGTGTCTTGCCTTGTTGGTTTTCTGTAAAAACAAACCAAGTTCAAACGATTAGAATTATAAATCTTATGTACAGTTTTATTTTGTCGATGATCTAAGTGAAGATTTTGTATGTATAATTGAAAACATTAAAAAGAATATAACGAAATGGAAGTTGTAGCCATGGTTTACATTTATTTGGATTAAGGATCTGTGAAGGAATAGGAATTTATTGTATCAAAGCGAGGACATAGGTTATCAGTCTTATACAATTTTGTACAATTTTCAACCACAAAAAACATAATTTAATATCTCCTTTCCCAAGTTATATCAACTAGACCCTGTTCTCCCCCACCCCGATTAAAACGAGACCCAACACCAATAAAACCGCGATATAAGCGAAACGTATGGAATTACAAATAAATATGTTTCGAATTATGACTAGTTTCATATTAATCAGGAAAATTTGAGGAATATGGTGGGAAAAGTATTATAAGGAAAAAATGAAAAACGAAGAAGCTTTATTCTTGCATTAGGATGATTGTTTGTAAGCGAAAGTTCAGAACCGGGAGATACACTTATATCGACACTTCATTGAAGTTAAGAAACGTTTTTAGCTGACCTTATAGGGAGATTGAACGACCTCCGATATATGTATTGATTCGGTACGAACTTTGCACAATGAGGGATGAGAAATTATGGGTAATGTTTTTCGGAGCATATCTAATCCAGGAAGACGTAACTAAACGTTCAGCGTAACTGCACTGTTCTGGCTTTATTTAATAAATCATTCTTGAAAATTACAATATTTTCAATTTGACAATCCTTTTCTCTCAATAACATTTTAACAAACAATTATCCACGTTTAAATTATTGGAGAATGTTACTTAAGAAACTTAATGTATGTAATAAATATCAAGGGCAAGGTCACGGCCCGTACTTAATCATTACGGTAATTCATTTAATATCCCGCCTGTAACATTTATCAATCGACAAAAGAGATATAACTCACTTTATTTCTTTCTCGTGCGTGTTTCCTTTCATCTCCGATTTAAACGTCGAACAAACAAAGTCCTCCATTTGCGAAATTTGTTCGACTTTTAAACCAAAATATTTTCACCTAATTTGTACAAACCTTATCCATTTTCGTAAGAACAGAATTTCGACCCTTCCAGACTACGACTCTTGTAAATATCGTTTTCGTGTTCACGGATTTAATATAAAATGCATTTTTAAACGCGTTTAGAAGCAACCGTGTTTTAAAACACATTTTTCAGTGATGATTTCGAGGAATTGAAAAATTGTTCGAATATAGAAACACTCAAAATTAGGAGGTGTGGAATGATGAAGAGGTCAGGACCATGCGACGATGTATTTTATGAACTGGAAAATATACTTCGCATCGCTTTATAGCGATTGAACTGCACCTGCTACCACGGGACCGAATGTGTTAAAATATGGAACAAAACACCGAGTGCAGCTCGAAGAGAAATTTATGTTATCCGTCGATGTCCGAATGGTTTTCAGGAAAATAATATCGTGGCAAAATAAATACAGGGATATTTGGTTAGGGATTAAAGTTGATGTTACTTTCAAATTAAATTTAGATATAGTTATACTGAAATAATTGCAACTTCAAAGTTCATATTAATAATGATATAGAAATTATTTTGTATTAAGACATAGTAAAAAAGAAATGATAGAAAAAGTGAAAATTAGTGACAGTTTTAAAAGATTATTTTTTATAATGGTGTAGAATATTGAATATGCAAATATACTTACATATAATAGTGGCTTTATAATTTTTGTAATTTTTAAATAGGAAATGAAATTTTGTTGCGTTTATGCTGTTGAATATTGACTGGTACTTGTAAGTATATACATCGTATATGTAAGTACTTATATGTATTGCATGCGAGTTATGTATATTCCATTTCGACCATATTGCCGCACGCACGCGTTTTTCCCTTGATTTCCATTTAACCACGACATAATCCTGAATATTCTAACAATGAATCAATATAGAAGTTTGTAAAAATATGTATGTCTTATATGTTAACCCTTTGCACTCGAGCGGCGCCCCTCACTCGCCATTTGATTTTATTCAACAATTTTAAATAAATATCTTTTAACTAAATTTATAGTGTTATACACCCGGTGTTTGAACAGAGTGAAACAGACAATACTGGCGATTAATAATAAAAAAAATAATGACTTCGAAAAGATTCATCAAACATTTCAACTAGAAAATTTTACAGCTGCTGTTTGAAAACAATGAAAATGCTTTCGAGCGCAAAGTGTTAACCAAAAAACTGTCTTTCTGCTAATTAACTATACACAAAAATTATTTCAAAACCTTTCATTAAATTTTCACGAAGTCAATCAATATTTATGTAACACTATTAAATACTATATTATATACTATATTAAATACAAAATAAAAAAGAAACCTTTTCGTGTACCTTTTTGAATAAAACATGCTCTACCCAGCATTGAAATCTCCGTTATTTCAGGAAGAATTCAGGCGAAATAGAATTTAAATAATTTTTCTCTTTAAATTAATACAAACAAATTTTAACAAAATATACATAATAATATCAAATTCAGTATGTTTTTACAAGTACATTTTTTAAATAATACAATAAATTATAATTATATACACAGTACTCTGTAGAAAGCATTACATGTATAATGATTTAATACCAAGTATTTTTCAATGAAATTCAATAAACATTTTAGAAAAATATCTTGCATTGTTAAGTTCTCTTCTAATTAATTGATGTGAGAAATTGTTCTCGGAAGTTGAAGTTCTGTGATATGATGGCAAATGTTTTGTGGTACCAGTTTGCTCCGATAGATGGCAAGCCATTGCCAATATATGGTCGTAATAAATTAAATCTTTAAGTTCTTATGATGTCACTTCACAGCCGTTTACTTTTTATCCTCCGAGAAGAAACAATTCAATCCACAGATTAATCATACTACTCTGTCAATTTACACTATCATCAATTTCATTCACTATCACTTTAATTCAGTTTCTCGTACTTATTCTATTTTTAGAATCGCATAGATCTCGAATAAAAACATTACTTATAAATACTTATATTTCTCCAAATCAAATTTCTCTATTTATATTTATTTCTAACACAAAAATAAATACGTATATTTACCAAATTTTTATTTAAATTTATTTTATTTTTATCTTACTTTAAATTAACATTTTCACTCTAATTTAGTAAAAATTTTACTAAAATATTTTTCCAGTAAATGCCTTTACTGCTATCTCAAAAGAAAACTGTGCCTAATCAAGGACGAAATAGCTTTAACCTACCATGTCCACACAATTTTATTGCAGGTCAAGAAGCCAGATATGAAGACTGTTATTCCCATTGTTAGACGTTTATCTTCCCTATAAGGCAGTCCGTAAGACGTGACAAAATGAAATGATTGAATTCGTGCTGTTGAATCACCCCACACGCCAAGAATTTCTGAAACGTTTCTTTAAAAATTGTTGCTTTTTATCTCAAAACTTTGCTTCATTATGTGCACCTTACGTTTCTTTCGTTTCCTTTCTAGCGTTTGATGTTGAAATCAAATTTTTGCGGCATAACGTGTAGCTTATATTCCTTATACTATATACATATATTCGGAAATCAAATTCTCTGCGTTATTTAACTGAATAATAATATAATCAATATAATTTAAATGTTATTAAATCAATTTGGTAAATTGGTGATCTAATAGGTTTATAGTTATCAATTATTTAATTATAATCAAAGAATCAAAATCTAAAAATTGTGGATATAAAAATTAAGAAATAGATTTCATAAAATATGATTTTCAGTTATAAATATTTTAAAACGATATACATTAAATACAGAGCACAACAACAGTTTAACTAATGGAAATTAAACTCTGAAAAGAAAGTTGTGACAATTGAATGGATAGTGTGTCAATTGTAGTTTATTGAAAATGTAATCAAATTTCAGCATTGAATCTCCTGTTTCTATTCGTGTTATATCTTTTTACTTTGTAAATATAGTATTTAATGGACTATTCTTTTATTTCGTACGGTTGTGAGTAACAATAATCGTTTTGTACGTCAACCGAATAATGTCCTGAACAACGTTATCATCATCAACTGATTTATCGATATCTTTTAATCCGTTGAATCGAATGTTTTGGTTAAAGAAGTTTTAATTAACCAGGTCAAACTAGTTTTTATATAACCTGCTTGAAATTTCGTCGTTCCTAAATTTGAATTTACGATAAATTGCTTTTTTAATATTTAAAAATATAATATGGTTAAACTGATCAAATCGATATTGTTTAAATTAATTGTAATTAAACTTGAATTATTTCATTGATTAAAAGTTTACTTTAATTGACTAGAAATTAAATTATTAATTGATTTCCATATTATTTAAACCGATTTGGTATTAAATAAAATTAATACAAATTGAACCGTGTACAAATTAATACAGTGGAATTAAAGTAGGTGAAAGTTAATAATTTTATAATACTTTAAAATGCCTGTACATGAACTTACTTTATTCATTTACGTTATTCTTACTATTTCAACTCAGCGGCGTAAAATTTGTTTACGTTTTTACACAATCATATTAATATTATCTTGTTTGCGAACATACAAAAGCAAGTAATTTTTTAAGCAATTGTATTATGAATTAATAAGCGTAAGACAGAAATTTCTTACATATCAAATTACTTAATATTTAATCATGAATTTATGTAATATCAATTAGTATTGATAGATTGAACTTATCAATGCTTTATATCGCTATCAACTCTGAAGCACATTTATTTATAATCACGTTTATTCGTAATTGTTTTTATTTATAAAAATATCAAGACTGAAGAAATGCAACATAAGAACGTTAATTCATTAGGACATTAAATACTGTCAAACCGATATGTAACAATTCTGATTTATTGAACGAAAATTAAAGATTCAAATAAATTCTTATATAGCAAACAATGTATCTACAATCATAACACATTATAAATAGGCAAACGCAAAATATCTTTAGATTATATAATTTAAATGCAGTTGTTAAGAAAATTTTGGTTTCTTTATTGATGCTCCTGCATGTGCGAGTTTCGAGATTTTAATAAAAAGAAATAATTGGCACAATGTTATCTATATCGATGTCGGTTTAATATATGTTTATACATGTATATAAATGGACGAACAATGAATTTTAATCAAAAAGATATCTAATCTCTGCTTATTGCTAATGAAACACAATTGCTTTCTGTTCAACATTTTTATTCTGTGTTATAACTTCTGTGTTACAACTCTAACAACATTATAATATTATTATATTACAAATTATTACAATCATATATGTATAATAATATACAACATTATAATTTAATAATATTTTAATAATGTAGTAATAATAATAACAATCTTTTAATACCATAGATACAACATTTTCTATTATACAGTTTTATCATCGATATATTAATAACAATTAACATTATATATATAATGTCACTATAAAATATTATACATAAACATATACGTAACGGGTATTAATACAATAAGAACAATCAAATAATACTAACTACAATACTATTTACAATAATAATAATGATAATAGTAATATTAATAACTTATTCAATAGTACAAGAATAAAATAATACTAAGTATTATATAACATTATCATAACTGTATTATTAGCAATTATTATTAAATACTATCTTTATATATTATATAATAATGGTTAATAGAAAATAATATATCTGGATGATATTATGTATTATATTATAGCCAATGTTACATACATTATGATATTACAAATTATTTTTAAAAAATAGTATTTATGGTCCTAACATGTACAAAAATATACACAAAAATATAATGTATGTGTGTATATTGTATAATATAATGTCTCATTTAAATAGACCCACTTAAATTGAAAAATACAGATAATAAAACAAAAATGTTGTATAAGAACATTTTAGCAAAAAGTGATTAGATAAATAACATTATTTCAAGACGACGATCGATGTATATGTACAAATTTCAGCCTTGAAAGATAACTGGTTTGATTGCAGTTAAATGGTTAAATATCTCAATACGTAAATAATCTGTTACACACATCTTCTCACTGGATTGATCGAATATCATTTCGTAGACGAGATATTCAATAAAAAGTTCGGTGCAACCGCAAACCGCTGTGACAATTACCTAATCAGAAGAGATGGAGGCGTTGAAACATGCCATCGGTGCATTTGCACTCGTGCTGTCACGTGTCTAGAAAGAAACGCCAGCAATTTTTCAATTACTTGCTAAAGTTGAAGATTGGTAAAGTAGATTTGTAGCTTTGTAAATTTGTAGATTTGTAGATTTGTAGATTTGTAGGTTTGTAGATTAGTAAATTTGTAGATTTGCAAAGTTCTAAATTTATAAATTTGTAGTTTGTAGTTTTGCAGATTTGTAGATTTGTAGATTTGTAGATTTGTAGATTTGTAGATTTGTAGATTTGTAGATTTGTAGATTTGTAGATTTGTAGATTTGTAGATTTGTAGATTTGTAGATTTGTAAATTTGTAAATTCGTAGGTTTGTAGATTTGTAGATTTGTAGATTTGTAAATTTGTAGATTCGTAGGTTTGTAGGTTTGTAGATTAGTAAATTTGTAGATTTGCAAAGTTGTACATTTATAAATTTGTAGTTTATAGTTTTGTAGATTTGTAGATTTGTAGATTTGTAGATTTGTAGATTTGTAAATTTGTAGATTTGTAGATTTGTAGATTTGTAGATTTGTAGATTTGTAGATTTGTAGATTTGTAAATTTGTAGATTTGTAGATTTGTAGATTTGTCAATTTGTAGATTCGTAGGTTTGTAGGTTTGTAGATTAGTAAATTTGTAGATTTGCAAAGTTGTAAATTTATAAATTTGTAAATTAGTAGATTTACAAATTTGTAAATTGTGCACTTAAACACATATAAGTTTGAGCTGAAAAATATTTAATAATACTTCAAAGTTAATATTTCAAAGTTGAAACTCTGAGCTTAGAAATATTTGATAAGTTACAAGTTTGTATTGAATTTGATCATCTGTATGCAAATTTGTAAACTTGTACATTAATAAATTTGATCATCTATAAACGTGTAAATTTGAGAACCTATACATTTCCAAATTTGTAACATTGATAAATTAAAAATTTAATAATTTAATAATTTAATAATATAATAATTTAATAATTTAATAATATAATAATTTAATAATTTAATAATATAATAATTTAATAATTTAATAATTTAATAATTTAATAATTTAATAATTTAATAATTTAATAATTTAATAATTTAATAATTTAATAATTTAATAATTTAATAATTTAATAATTTGATAATTTAATAATTTAATAAGTTGAAAAATACGCACAATAGGCCATAAATTAACACGCGCATTAATTCTGTCTCCTGGTGAAAACCCATACATTTATGAAGAATACTACCTCAACAAATTTCATTACTTAGAATCAAAACTTTGTGAAGTGGTCGTTCGACCGCCTCGATAATTTAAACATTGAAGCACAAATTTTAAAATTGGTTGTCACTTCTTTGCTTCTCAAACTTCGGGAAATTAGACAATCAGAAGAGTCGGATGCATGAAAACAAGTTATCGGTGCAGTTGCACTTTTATCGCTACGTGACCTGAGAAAAGGAACGCAAACAACTTTTCTACGTCCCGTCAGCTGAAAAATTTGATAAGCATTCTAACTGTCGGGTGCTTGTACTCTTCCCGATTCATGCGATGGGTCAGTAGCGGTTCGTATATCATCAGGCGCAAATCGTCACCGGAGCCCAACGTTGTCAGATAATTCGCTAAAATACCCTAACACCCTCTAAACTATTAATATTCCTACATTTCGTTTTCGACTTTGATTCACCCAGCCTTTAATATTCAAATCTATCGAAAGTATTTACATTCTTACAATTCCTCTACGAGTTTACTTCGTCCGTCAATATTTTCCTATTAAATTTGCCCGAGTTATTCAAATCTATCGAGACTATTTATATTCTTACATTTCTTGTCGCTGTTTAATTCACCCATCTACGTTTTGCTAATATATTCGAATCCTTGAACGAATTTGTTCGGGAAACTTTTATGAAACGTCCGCGAAGGACAAATTTCGAGAAACATGGAGAAGGAAACCGTGACGAGTGAACGGGTCGGGGATGAAAAGTTGGAAAAAGATGTTAAGAGTGTTGGTAAGTAATGTGTCGGGGGGTGGTTAAAATGAAAATAAAGACCGAACAGCGTAAGAAGAAAAACGAGAAAATTTATTGTTAAAGATACGCGTAAATGAATACAAATGAATTATTATAAAAAGGGGGCTTTAACTATGTCTGAAAAGGGTTAGATGGCTTCAGTGACCCAAGAAATGAGAAGATCAGAAAATTGTCTTCCCAACATAATGCAGTCAAGTGTTACGATTATGTTGAATGACACTTAACTAGTGTGGATATTAATTTTAAGTGAAACTGTTATTAGAAGTGACGTATATGGTGAACACGTTAGAGGTATGTTATTATAATTATAGTTGCCCCGAAGAAGATATTCGTAGTATAATAGTAATTATTTAAAAGAGGTATTTGAATTGTAGTAGTCATTATTTAGAATGGGATATTTGTAATAATAATTATGTAGAATTATTTGTATTGAAATAGTAATTGTTTCTAATGGGATGTTTATAATATAATAGTAATTATTTAAAATATGACATTCACACTGTAACTATAACAGCAATTACTTAGGAAAGAATATTTGCACTGCAATAGTAATTATTCAAAATAGTTTTCGCTTGCAGTTTCCATCGGTATTTGCGCTCAATATTAGATTTTAAGTACTAAATATTCAATATCACATTTGATTTATGAAATAATATTAAATAACGCTATTTTTAATAAATAATATTAAATAAATATTACATATTAAATAACAAATATTTACATTAATTATTACATATTAAATAACAAATAATATTTACATTAAATGTTACATATTAAATAACAAATAATATTTACATTAAATATTACATATTAAATAACAAATAATATTTACATTAAATATTACATAATATTTATATCATAGGTTTTCAAATACTAATTACACTGTACAGCAACCAAATGACTTCATAAACGCCACTATGAAATTCTTATAGATTTTTGCCAGACGAAACGACCCTGAAATCCGTTTGTCTCTATGGCATAGTTCTTGGGAAAATTTATGTTAAAAATAATTACAAATTTTCAACTTTGGTAGTTTTTTATGCTTTTACCATAACAGCTATTCAGTGGCTTTTTACACGAAAAAAATCTGTGAACTTTCCCGAATAAAATTATATAAATTGTTATTACATTGTAAGCATTTAAATATATTTAAACAATGATCAAAGTAAGGAGGACCTCAAAAACGCACCAAGTTTCGCTAATATTTTTAAATTTATTTAAAAAACTATGGCTCTACGCGAAAATCTAACAATCGTACGTGATAGAGCAGACATTTCTGCTACAGAAAGAATCAAGCAAAGTTACAAAATCAATATCGTTTTAATTTTATAAGGGAAATAGTTAGGCAAAACACCGGTTGCTGGCTGCCGTACTCATTTTCAGCATTGGCAAATTCGCAATTTTTTTTAACATTAATTTTCTCAAAGACTGTAAGTCGTAGAGACAGACAGATTTCAAATTCGTATTCACCTCGCAAATATCTGTAAAAATTTCATAGTATCAGTTATAAAATAAAAAGAAAAGTCAAAATTTGTTGTACAGTGTTATCAAATAGTACTTAATATATCACATTAAATATCATATATAATATTATTATCTTATACTATATTATAATATTATGTTACAATATTATAAAGTTAAATAAATTAATATTATATAATATAAACGTTATATACGAAATATGAATCATCAAACAATGATCATAACTTTGTACAAATTTGTGACAATTATTTTTAATTTCTGACATTCAACGTATTATACATATAAGCGTAAAAACATTTACTCATTTTAAATAAAGTCATTTTGAAATTTAAACTTATCGCGTGTCTTAAAAATTAATATATCCTATAATTATACATAAATATCATTAGAAGATTCTTCTAATTTTTTTTGGTTGATAATTTAGTTATATTAAATTCATAGCATTGATAAATTCCGACAACGTTCAGTATATTATAAATAAAATCATTTCGTTTTTCAATTGAACATTTTCACCAATTTACAAAATTAATATCATAGTAACGGCAATAATAATTTGGTTAGGATTTTCTCCAATAATTTCCTTTCCTTCGGTTATGTTATTATACGTGATTTTATGGTGTTCACCGCTGATGACTTTCATTGTGTTCAATATTATGGTATCTATAACTTTCTACTTCGTACCTGAGAACATTATTAGTGTGTAAAATTTATTTGTCAACTATTATTATAAAAAGTAGAAAACACTTGTATTATATAAAATAAATGCATTTAAATGTTTCAGAAAAAATGGGGTCCATCACTCGCAAAGAAACCAGAATGCGTGATATAATCAACAGTGGATTGCAAGAACAAATGAAGGTAGTTATAAACGTTACTATAAAAAATCGGCTAATTTGAATATATTATAATATATTTTTATATACAATATGCAATATTTCATAATATAATGTAATATAATATTAAGTTAAATATGTATAATAAATATTATAATATATATGTTAATAATAAAATAGTAATTATATATTAATATATCATAATATTGACTTAAATGTATTAAATAACTTATTAACTTAAGTCGTGTTATATTTATTATATACTGACTTATGTATCATTAATTATTTAACTCCAATTTCGTTATACTTACTATAACTTACTTAAATATTATTACAGTTGCTACATACTTGTTTGAATATTATTATAGTCACTATTATACTTACTTAAATTTTATCATAATTATTAATCGCTGTAATTTTCGTACCGCAATACTTATGTAACGTTAACATATTTGAAGTACGGTAAACATAATGTGTTTAAACACAAACGTGTTCATAAAGAAAACCAGAACTTTGAACGACCATCGATCAAATCGATTGATCGATTATTTTACGCCTTGAACAAGACAAGAAATGCAGATATATATCACTGTGCTATTATTTTAGGAAATCAGACAGGACGTCTTGGAACTGGTGAATAATCGAATGAACGAGATAGGGTCGGAGATAATACAAAGAGTGGACAAAATGGTGTTAACCCAGTCAAAAGATCTCGTTGACTCGGAGACATACAATAATAGAACGTAATTATATAATCTTCCTAAACATTGATATATTGCAGCCTTTCATTCACATCACGCATCCCGTTTGCGTTATTATATTCTGCAACGCGATAATTTATAGTCTCAATCTTCATGATGCAACTACAGCGATCTGTTCGAGTGTTGTACAAATTGATCGGATTGTACAATGTTGTTACAATGTGTACAAAAATTTAGCGATATGCTTGATCATATTGGGTCATGTTTGGTCACATAATTGGTTGATTTACACAGTATTACTATTATTTAGTGATTTGGTAATTTAGTAATTTGGTAACTTGATTATTTAGTTATTTTATAATTTGGAAATTTGGAAATTAGCGCCATGGAGATATCATATTTTTAGCTGTCAAAAATTGGAAAATTTGAATATTCTGAAATTTTGAAATAAATAAGCTGGGAATTTGAAAATTTAAAAATTCTGCAAAATAAGAATGTGCAGATATGGAAAAATTATACAAAATTTGAATATTCTGGAATTTTGAAATAAACAAGCTAAGAATTTGAAAATTTAAAAATTCTGCAAAATAAGAATTTGCAGATATGGAAAAATTATATAAACTTTGATTATTTGGTAATTGACTAATTTGGTAATTTGATAATTTAATAATTTAGTATCTTAATAATTTAACAATTTGAGAAGTTGGTAATTTGATTATTTAGAAATTTGAGAATTGGAGATTTGGTGAGCCCAAATTTTTAGTCACCAAAGATTTGTAGATTTGAGTATCTAGAGATTCTGAAATGAGAGAATTTCGGAATTTGGACATTTAGTAAGTTTGAAATTTAGAACTTCAAAAATTTAGAAAATTACACATTTCGAAATTTAGAAATTCAAAAATTCAGACAGTTCAGAAATTCGATAATTTAGAAGTCAAGGAATTTAGTTATTTACAAATTTACACGTCGCTGCACATCACTGCATTCAGAACTTCAAAAAAGTGATTTATAAACACAAAAATATCAAATCTTTTAATTTATAAATCTGACAAGTTACAAATGTAAAAGTTTGAGAAATTAAAAATTTGTAAATTTGTAAGTTTATAAATTTGAAAATTCAATAATTTGAAAATCTTGAATTTATCCATCGCCCGCATATAAATCTAAATAATTGAAAATTTATCTGTACTGGCATTAATCCTAAAAGAAGCAATGGACATTTAAGTACACGTGTACTTAAGTTCGACGAATACACTTACTGTGTGAACAGATTGAGTGTGTGTACACACGGCGTGTGCACTTAGCACGAGATAGCGAGAGGAAAACTTTATAGATTATTCTAAAGTTTTATCAACCTATTATTTCAAATTATTTCTGCTCATACATATCCTTCGTATGTGTGCAATATATTAAAAACATCGGTACACCCTGTATATTATTCACAAACATAACAACCTCAGAAGTAATTTCGACAAATTAGGTCAAAGCTATTGTATGACGCGTATTCAAGCAATTTTCGAAACCATTTCATCCGGAATCTAAACCCTTGTACGAAATTATTGAATTATTATTTAATATATCAGATAAAAATTGTCTGTGTTTAAATCTGTAATGTATGTATATTTGAAAGATAGTGTTCGCATTTATTATTAGTTTCATGCAACAGTTTTTAACAGATTCTGTTAAATTGAATGAATACAAATAATTGTGCATATTTCTAATGTCTGAATTTATGTAGTTCTAAATTTATACACTTGTAAATTGATACCTAATATACCTAACTCTATATTTTTTTCCTTTTTATATTTGTATGTTTCTAGATTTATAAATTCCTAAATGTTAAGATACTAAATCCCAAAGTACCTATGTTCCTAAATGTCTAAGTTTTTAACTTATTAAAATTATAAATTTGTGAATTTTCAGATCTCCGAATTTATACAGGGTGTCCCAAAAGTGTTGAAGGAACCGGAAATGGGAGGTAGGTGGGGTCATTCTGAACAACTTTTTCATTTGCAAAAATATCGTATGGGGCTTCATTTTTAAATTATTAACGAAAAACACCGACCAATCAGAACGCGGGAATCGCGCGCCACGCGATTCTGTCGCGACCACGTCCAATTATAACTCAGGCCTCCATTTATGCCTCCGAGCGCGCGCGATTCTCGCGCTCTGATTGGTCAATGTTTTTCGTTAATAATTTAAAAATGAAGCCCCATACAACATTTTTGTAAATGAAAAAGTTGTTCAGAATGACCCCACCTACCTCCCATTTCCAGCTCCTTCAACACTTTTGGGACACCCTGTAAATATCGAAATTTCAACCCTTGCAAATTAAACACTTTAAAAACTTGCAAATGTTAAACTATGAAATATTAAATTCCAAAACTTGCGATCTTCCAAATTTCCAAATTTCTAAAGTTCAAAACATAAACATTTGTCAATACAGTAATTTTAAGTTGTCCTACATAATGAAAACAAAATGCGCTGTAATTTTCACATCGCCGACCATAAATTTCTAATCCAAAGTAACATATTATCCTATAGAATAATTTTATGTTCTGTAATCATTCATCTGTGAACACGATTAAACATTTATTCATTACCACAATTTGATCCACGACAAAATAAAACTGTACACAATATTAATAATTCAAATCGTTTGAACTTGGTTTGTTTTCACAGAAAACCAACAAGACAAGACACTTTTCCCACAAAACAATTCATGCAGAGGAATTCTATGTTGACTGACCTTTACGAAATCAAACATATTCGAACAATCTACAACGTCATCGTATCAACTTTGATAGTTTTGTTGATACACACTACTGTCTACGATATTCGAACTACTGGCGCGTAAGTACCGGTTCATTTATGAAATGAATGATGAAAATGCGTTTATTTATTATTATTATTATTAGTAGTAGTAATTAATTAGTATAGAAATTTGTGTTACACGAATATAATTTCTTATTTTAGGCCTAACTTCGCCATAAACACGGTAAAAGCTGGATTTGCGAAATTATCCGTAGTACTTTGTGTATGGCTGTTCATGAAGAGTTCAGCTTTAGGAAGTTACATAGCTTTCTGTTATTGGGCCACAAATCGTTTGGAACTTTTACCGAAATGTCAGTAAATATGGATCAAATGCATTTAACTTGAGAATATTAAAGCATAATGCTGATTCTTTTACGAACGTTTAATATCCAGAAAATTGTTGCTTACAGCTTTTGCCAGAAAACTATGGGACTATTTTTGGTTAGCATGCTTGATAATTTATCAAGTCATATTTGTTGTTCTTCCCGCAAAAGCTGTGGTCGATCATGATCTGCCGATCGCGTCCAGCATGATCGTACTTATGGAACAGGTATGTCGAAGACAATGATGTATTTCTTATTGACACGTTTGTAAATTTTGAAACTTTGAGGATCGTAAAATTTTACACTTGGACATTTTAAAATTTGTAAGTTTGTAGACGTGAAAATTCCTAAAATTGAGAAATAAATAATTTTTACATTTGGAAGTCTGAAAATATGGTTCAACAATTTCTATATTTAGACATTTTTTAATTTCTAAACTTGACAGTATGGCATTTTGATAAATTCTAAAATTAAAAATATGGTCTCTGATGATTTCTACATTTACATTTAAGAATCTGGAATTTCGAAAATTTGCAAACTTTCAATTAAAAATATTCCTAAATTTTTTAATTTTATAATACTCAAATTCGTATTTCAAAAACGTCTATTGACTATTACAAGTCTAAAAAATACTCAAAATTGATTAAACCCTGTGATAATAATTTATGAAAAAAAATATCAGCAAATATATGCATCATTTTTCGCATTGTTTAGCTCCGTTTAATAATGAAGACTCATGCATTTGTACGAAGCGTGGCACCAAGATTTCTATCATACAAACCTCACTCGGAAGCAGCAGTTCCAAAACCGCCCGATTTTTCAAAATACCTTTACTTCATGTTTGCACCAACTTTAATTTACCAAGATAACTACCCCAGGTAACTATAGCATGTAATATTTTATTATAGTTTGGTAATTAAGATTTAATTAGTAAATAATAGGAAACTACCAAGATATAATTAATAGTTAAATGCAATCTCTTAAATATACTTTAGCAACATAATAGTAACTTACACAGGTTTTACTAATAAATAATAGTAAGGTATAAATATTTCATTAATAATAATTATATATGTAATATATTTTATTATATAGTTAAAACAATTATTATTAGAAAAATATTCAGTTATTATACATATAATTGCATTTATCTAATGATGCTACAAACATTTGTTTTTATTTCTTTAAAGGCAATATGAAGATTTTGTTGTTGTTACTTAAAAAGATTGTTTCGTAGAAAGGAATTGTTCAGTGGCAAATATTGACTTTAAAAATATGGTATTTATCTAGTAACATCTGTTTATTAATATACGATTACACAAACTGGTTTAAAACCTCAGTAACTCAGACACATCAAACAGTCTTAAAATATTTAGTTAATAATTATATTTCGTCAATAAAATGTAATCAATACTCATATTTAAATCAATAGTATTGAATCAATAATTATATCGACACTATAGTATTCAGTCAATAATAATATTTTACAGATACACTTTGTTTAATAAAACACAGTATACTTTGAGCAATAATTATGCAACAAAATTTAATCAATAATTATATAAATCTTTATTTTCAGTAATTTACTGTTAATAAAACAAAAATCTTTGCACTATTGTATTTTCTAGATCCAAAAAGATTCGATGGAACGTGGTTTTAACCCATTTCGCCGAAGTAATAACGATAGTTTTCTTCGTGGGATTCATATACGAACGTTTACTATATCCGATTTACCGAGATTTCGGAAAAGAACCAATAGAACTTTCAATGTTAATTCTGAACATCCTCGGCTCAATGCTGCCTGGTATTCTTATGTTCGTTTGTGGATTTTATTGTCTCCTGCATTGTTGGATGAACGCTTTCGCTGAACTATTGCGATTTGCGGACAAGATGTTCTACAAGGTAAGTTCGAATTTATTGAAAAAATTAATTGGATGGTAGAATACAGACATTGCATACACTGATAACATTAATGTGTTAATACTGCATGAATTAATAAAGCGTTGAAACAAAAATTTGTTTCACGGTGGAAATAGCTTTATTTAATTATCAAGAAGACATATTAAAAGAAAAATAATGTAAAAGCTTTATATTTTGTTTTTTTGTTTGGATACGAGACCAAATATGGAATCGAAAAAAAACTAGTTATGAAGTATAGAAAATATAGAAAATTATTATCCGTCGAGAAAGATGACTATATCGACTCCATGAAAATATGTTTTTTGTCAAAAAGTACTTACGTCTTACTCTGTTATCGTTTTTTTAATCACATGAATCACTCCCACGTCAATTTTGCTTTTTCACCCACTTGCACAAAAGCGAGGTTATTTCAAAATGTCATAAAATCATAGACAAGTTTTTTACGTTTTATTATTGCTAAGTTATATATTTGATGTATTAAAATAGTTAGAATTATTTTATAATACTTAATTTGGAAATAAAATTGAATCAAAACAATACCATATATGGGCCCATATGCGGTAAAGGGTTAATACCGGACATTGATACAGTACATTGTTACAATGCATTACAATAAAACATAATACACTTATAAAATATAATACCTTGTAAAACAATGTTGCAGTGCATTATTGCAACACAGGTATAACAATACATGAACAATATATGTATATCTACACAACACATTATTAGAATGCATTGTTACAATACATTAGTACAAAGCGTTAATACAATACATTATTACAATACGTTAATACAAAACCTTTTCTACAGTTGTACGATTCGTACACTTTTGAAAAGTACCGAAATCCTTGTAACTTATCATGATTAATAAAATTATTCCTGAATAAATAATTAGATGATTAAACATCCAACGCAATCTGACTAAAAATAATAAACCGATGCATATCTCTACATGACGTGCATATTCTAGTTATTTCCGAAACACACGATTGAAAGATCTCTAAAATAGTTGCAAGACCACACGGATCTAAGAAACACTCATAGAATTGAGTAACGGAAGTGACTCGAAAAGATTGAGTCATCGATACTGTTACACAGAATCGTTTCCACAATATTTCATCACCGTTTCTACCAGACTCCATTAACGTAACTTTCATACATTCCACGGGACGATTGTATTACAATTCAAGGACCATTTTACGTGTGCGGTTGCACGTTGATGAAACATCAAAATGAAATTTGAGGAAAGTTACCAAAATTGCACCGTTTAAGAAATTTTACATTGTAGAGAACATTGATGAAGTGTTTTTTTTTAAATAAAGGACCTTTATCGGATGACAAAAATCTGATACTCAAATTCTTAAGGCCCAAAATTGTTAAATTTCTTTAGTTTCTAGATTTCTAAGTGTCGACATTGCCAAACTTAAACATTCTCAAATTCCCGAAAGACTATAAGCAAATTCCCAAATTTCCCATCTTCAAATCCGTAGATTCCAAAATACTCAAATACCTGTATCCCCAAGTTTCTACATCCCCAAATTGCAACATCTCCAAATTCCTATATCCCCAAGTTTCTACATACCTAAATTCTTATATCCCCAAGTTTATACATAACTAAATTCCTATATCCTCGAGTTTCTACATCCCCAAATTGCAACATCTCGAAATTCCTATATCCCCAAGTTTCTACATACCCAAATTCTTATATCCCCAAGTTTATACATAACTAAATTCCTATATCCTCAAGTTTCTACATCCCCAAATTGCAACATCTCGAAATTCCTATATCCCCAAGTTTCTACATCCCCAAATTGCAATATCTCGAAATTCCTATATCCCCAAGTTTCTCCATACTCAAATTCTTATATCCCCAAGTTTATACATAGCTAAATTTCTATATCCCCAAATTTCTACATCCCCAAATTGCAACATCTCGAAATTCCTATATCCCCAAGTTTCTACATCCCCAAATTGCAACATCTCGAACTTCCTATATCCCCAAGTTTCTCCATACCCAAATTCTTATATGACCAAGTTTATAGCTAAATTCCTATATCCCCAAATTGCAACATCTCGAAATTCCTATATCCCCAAGTTTCTACATCCCCACATTGCAATATCTCGAAATTCCTATATCCCCAAGTTTCTACATCTCCAAATTCTTATATCCCCAAGTTTATACATAACTAAATTCCTATATCCCCAAGTTCCTACACCTCAGACTTCCACACCCCAAAACTTCTACACTACCAAATCCCCTGATCCCTTATCCTTAAGTCCTCAAAGTCTAACCCGTCTACAACTGCAGTTATTCACCTGTATTTATTATTTATCTTCACTCACTGTCATTCATTTTCATTTATTATAATTTACATTTATTTATTTTTACGTATCTCCATTTATTTTTATCAACCTTTATTTATCATTACAATCATTTATCATAGGATTGGTGGACATCGATCAGCTACAGCACCTACTACCGCACCTGGAACATCGTGGTCCACGACTGGTTGTACACTTACATCTACAAGGACGTATACGAGTTCTTAACCCCGGGAAACCGGAAGTTGGCTGTATGCGCGGTGTTCGCCATCTCCTCGATCTTCCACGAGTACATCCTTTGTTTCTCGGTACGATTCTTTTACCCTATACTGTTGCTGATGTTCGGCGGTGTCGGACTTAGCGCGGTATTCGTGCTAAAAAGAGCCGGAAACGTGTTCCTCTGGTTCAGTCTGAGCTGTGGCAGTGGAACGTTGGTCAGCTTGTACTGCATGGAGTACTTTGCTAGGGTCAATTGCCCCCCATACAGGGACGATTTCATGGACTACGTGATACCCAGAACCTGGACGTGCATTTTCCACAGGGAAATTAATTAGAGGAAGTTTAAGTCACGGTAATGGACAATTCCGGCTTCATTTTTGAAAAACTTGCAATTATATCAGTGGTAGAAGTCTTCCTCAAATCTTATACAAGCGATTAGAGATACAATTGCGTTCGATGCTAGACCTACCAGTACATAATACATGGTTAATTTGCAGTTAAACATGAGTTTAAAAAATGTGTGAATGAAAGATAAAGCGTAAATTAATGTACACGTTAATTAATTTTGATTAAAAAACTTTTTCAAGAAAAAGCAAAAAGAGGGTTTTAAGGTAACTAACTTAGCTAATTGCAAACTCGTTAAACGACCATTTTGATCACTTTGGTAGGTCTAGTGGAAATTGTTTTAAAAGTCTGCGGTTGTAAAATTAAGTGTATTTGAATTGTTTGGAAGATAATGGAAACAAAAGTGAATTTATTAAGTGTTTCAATATCTCCATTCAGGTTAAAGTTTAGTGCGTAGGAAATATAAAACTTGATTGATGGAGAATAGTTGCTTTTATGTTTGTTTCTATAATTGGAAATTTTGTTCAATGAAGGATAATGTAGGGTTCGTTTTAGATAAGAATAAAAGTATAGCACAACATTGCATAATTTCTTGTTTATTTTTAGAGATCAGATATGTAAAATTTTTGAATTTCTTCGTTTTTTAGTTGGGACATTTTGTGTAAATTTAGAGATAATAAGAGTAGAAGTTGGAGACTACAAAGAGTTAATTTAGAGATGTAAGTTTAAGGATTTGAGAAAAAAAAGACTTCCGGCATTCTGGGGAAGAGAGGATGATTATTTGAAAATTGCTACACTTGTAAATTTTAGATGAAGAATACTTTTACTTCGTTCAATAAAAATACGAACATTAAAGAAACTTAAGCGCGAATTACAAAAAAAAGTCTTCGACATGAAATAATACAAATTAAAAACTAATTAAAAAGAATGTAACGAATTCAAAAATAAAATTGTAAAATTTTATAAAATTGTAAAAGCAACAGCTGCAAGCGAAAACAAATAATTAAAGGATACTCATTTATACAATGTAAAATATTCATACAACTTTTTGTAAGAAATAAATGAAACAGTAAACAATTATCTGTGTTCCTCGTTTTTTATTTTCTTCGTCTCATTCTCTTTCTCTCTTCCAGAAATTTACAATCATATCGAAGATTTTGAAAAAAGACATTGTCTTTATTATCAAGGCTTAGATTACGTGTCTCCAGAATTCGCAGACACTCGACGTCCATAAAGATAATTATTTATATATATATATATATATATATATATTTATTTATCTTATAATCATATGTATATATCTTCTTTCTTTATACAAGTCGATGCTTAAATGTACATACACGCGCTAACACGATTACATTTATACAGAATTTTCGTTCATAGATTTGTAACTCTCGTAGATCTCATAGAGAAATAAATTGCATGGGTCACATAAAATTTCACGCTGAGATCCCATACCGTTTCGCCTCTCTTTACAATTCTAACCATTTTCTAGTTTCTTCAGTAGGAAATCGATGATCGGGAAACTACAATACATTAATTTTCGTATCAAAGAAGTTTTAAACTACATCGATATAAAGTCTCGATACGAACGAAAATCAACTGCACAATACAGGGTGTCCAATAATTATGGTACGAGCCGAGAAGGGGTGGTAGGTGGGGCTACTCTGAACAACCTTTTCCTTTGCAAAAATATCGGATGAGGCTTCATTTTGAAATTATTAAGGAAAAACACCGACCAATCAGAACGCGAGAATCGCGCGCGCCGTGTGTTGGATCGTGACCACGGCCAATTAAAACTCGGGCCTACACTTCTGTCTCCTAGCGCGCGCGATCCTTGCTCTCTCATTTGTTTTTTCCTGAATAATTTAAAAATGAAGCCTCATCCAATATTTTTACAAAGGAAAAAGTTTTTCAGAGTAGCCTCACCTACCACCCCTTTCCGGCTCGTACCATAATTGTGGGCCACCCTGTATAAGCGAAAATATTATCCCTACCGCCGAAATAATTATCATAGTAAATCCGTGGGGCAATACTAAATCTCCTTTATCTTTTATTTGTACGTTATCAATCATACATCGATAGATCTACATTTTCCTGATTAAAACGAGACCGAACACCGACAAAACCGCGATATAAGCGAAACGTATGGAATTACAAATAAATATGTTTCGAATTACGCCTAGTTTCATATTAATCAGGAAAATTCCAAGAATAGAAGTTTTATTCTTGCATTAGGATCGTTCCATGGATATGTTACTATTTGTTTATGTTCGTTTCGGGCATTTTCTTCGCTCGTCTTTCTATATTTGGCTAGCTTCAATCAATACAAAAGCTACACGAGATAAATTAAAATTCAGAAACCGGGAGACACGCTTATATCGAGACTTCATTGAAGTTAAGAAATATTTTTAGTTCACCTTATAAGGAGATTGAACGACCTCCGTTATATTGATTCGGTGTGAACTTCACACAATTAGGGACGAGAAATTATCGATAATGATTTTCGGAGCATATGGTACATATTTCATGAAATCTGCAAAATGGAATAAGTTAAAAATGTTTCATGGCGAGTAAAGTTAAAAGGTTTAAAAGCATTCGAAATTTTGTAATTTTATTGCATGAAAATATCACTGCACAAAATAAAGATATCGGGAATTTGGAAATTTTACGATTTGTTGATTTGTAACGTTTGCAATTTAGTAATGTAATAATGTGGTAATTTATTAATTCAGAAGCTTGAAAAATTGAAGACTAAATTTTCTAAATTTTGTAGTTCGGTAGTTTGAATATCCGAGAATTTGGTAATTTTGGAATATGACATTTTTGAAATTTAAAAATTAAAAATTCAGAAGTTTTGTACTTTGGATGTTAAAAAATTCGGAAATTTAGGAATAAAGTAATTTAGAAACTTCAAAATTAAAAATTCGTAAATTTACGACAGTGGCAATTCGATAATTTTTAAATTAATAATTCAAAAATTTAATAATTTGGTAATTCCATTATTTTAATAATTTGATAATTTCATGATTTGATACTCTGATCATCTGATAATTTAATAACTTCATACTTTAATAATGTTTTAACTTGATTGTTTATCGATTTGATAATTTAACAATTCGGTGATTGGATAATTTAATAATTTGATAGCTTGATAATGTAATGACATTTCAATTTGCTAAATTAAAAATTCGATAATTTAGTAACTTGATACTTTGAACAGTTATGAATTTTATTATTTGATGATTTCCCGATTTAGTAATTTAATGAATTAAAAATTTAATAGTTTGCTAATTCAGTAATATGCAAATAAAAAAAAATGTGACTATGAAAGTTCGAATTTTTAGTTTGAAAAGTTTTATTTCAGTTTGAAAGTTCCTCGATTTCATAGTTTTTCAATCTATAATCCTTAAATTCGAAAATATCAGGATTTAAAAATTTGCAAATTTTCCAAATTTAAAAGTTTCTCAATGTATATGTTTATACTTTTCAAAATATATATTTTGTAAATATAAAAACTTGGATCACAACGCATAAATTAACAAGAACCAGCGATATATCACCAATCTAAACAACTTTCGCTACGAATTTTATATCTCCTCATTCACAAAATCGAGAGGATCTTTATTTTATAAAGACACACGCCATAATTTTATAAAATTTTACATAAAATTAAACACCGTCCGAATCAATATTCCAAAGACCGTTCTTCTCGCAAAAACAAAAATAATTTCAAAAAATGCCTACGTTTTATAAAACAAAACGAAATTATCAGTGTAAATACACTCATCACATTTCCAAAAACAAAATCTACGCGATAAAGGATTAATACATAAAAAAACATGTTAATACAACGCTGTTATATTCAATCACTCTTATCTGGCAGATCTCGCAGCAACAATAAATGCACTGAAAAACACATTTGTACATTCCGACATAAATAAACAAAAAAGTACAATATTGATCGCTCTCTCTTATTTTCCCTCGAACTTTTCGTTCAAGATCGACGCCATCAAACTTCGATATCCGTCAGCGTTACGATCTATGTATTGGGCTGATGTACAGGGTGTCCCACAATTATAGTATGAGCTATTCTCAACAACTTTTTCCTTTGGAAAAATATTGGACGAGGCTTCATTTTTAAATTATTCAGGAAAAACAGCGACCAATCAGAACGCGAGGGTCGCGCGCGCTCGGGGGCAGAAGTGTAGGCCCGCGTTATAATTGGCCGTGGTCGCGATCGAACATACAGCGCGCGCGATTCTCGCGTTCTGATTGGTCGCTGTTTTTCCTTAATAATTTAAAAATGAAGCCTCATCCGAGATTTTTGCAAAGGAAAAAGTTGTTCAGAATAGCCCTACCTACCACACCTTTCCGGCTCGTACCATAATTGTGGGACACCCTGTACAACTATCCGCCGTTTATGTAACCGCATATTTTGTCAGTAAAAAGTGGCTTTTACTTCTTTTTTGCAATAATATTCTTCTATGTTTTTATGCTTTTTTCGCTTTCTTATATAATTTTTTGGCGATGTAACATTTGGTGAAAGCTTTGTAATGTGTGAAGTGCCTGATAGTCGACCTGTTTCAGGATCATCCACCAAGCTGGTATTATCTGATTTGAAGTAGCCAAACTAATTACCGACATTATTTTTCATCTGTTCGTTCGCCGAAAAATTCGATGAGATCGCGAAATAAGTGTGCGCTTACCGTCTTTTCTTTCAATTGTAAAGCGTAATATGACAAATGTAAAAGTGATTTTCGATATACATTTTTATTAACTATACATAGAAAAATATTTTTATACAAGAAAGTAAACAAAACGCGAATCTTCACGAACAATAAATGCGTCTACATAAACGGCGGATAATTGTTCATCTGTGGAATATATCTTTATTTACTAACATGATTTACAAAGTGTAAATTTATCATTTCATTTCTATGTACAATGAACGTGAGTATTGAAAAAATAAATCATACTCTTCGTTGAGGAGCGCCGGACAATGTTCCCAACGGACGAAACTTCACTTTTCGTCCTTCGGGACTAAAGTATTGTCTGCTACATGGTTCTCCCGCTTGAAAATACAATTTTCATCGATTTACACGTGGAAAGTAATGGGTAAATGTGTCGAATAAGGGACCATGTAATATCCTTGACATTGTTATTTGTTACGGAGAACATCCTTCTCAATAACTTAACTGTCGTTGTTGATTAACAAGTTATTGACAAAAGAAAAAAAAAATCTCGTAATCATAATCGAGGGAAATGAAGACTAGGTAAGATTAGTTATACAGGGAGTCCCAAAAGTGTTGAAGGAGCCGGAAATGGGAGGTAGGTAGGGTCATTCTGAACAACTTTTTCATTTGCAAAAATGTCGTATGGGACTTCATTTTTAAATTATTAACGAAAAACACCGACCAATCAGAACGCGAGCACGGCCAATTATAACTCGGGCCTACACTTCTGCCTCCGAGCGCGCGCGACTCTCGCGCTCTGATTGGTCGGTGTTTTTCTTTAATAATTCAAAAATGAAGCCTCGTACGACATTTTTGCAAACGAAAAGGTTCTTCAGAATGACTCCACCTACCTCCCATTTCCGGCTCCTTCAACACTTTTGGAACACCCTGTACATTATATCATCAATTAGTTATTTGTTATGTATTATTAGTTATATAGTATACAACTGATCTAAATTAGTAGGTGTATTTGTTAGTACATTTCAGTATTTCAAACATAACACTAACATTAAGTGACACTAACATACCATAACTTAATTTCCCTTTCACAATCATAGTTGTAAAAAATAACAGTGAGATTAAAATTATAATAAATTTGGTTAGGAAGTTTTCACAGATGTTCTGGATCAGTTTTTATACGTTTCGACACTGAAATGTATAACTAATATAACATCATTCCATGCAAAATTATTCATGTTAGGTTAGGTTAGATACAACAAAAACTTGCAGTATAAATAATGTGTCTAATAATCTAAGTATACTGAAAGATGTAACTAAACGTTCATCATAACTACATTGTTCTTACTTTGTTTAATAAATAATTCTTGTAAATTGCAATATTTTCGATTTGACAATCCTTTTCTCTCAATGACATTTCAACAAACAATTATCCACGTTTAAATTATTGAAGGAAGTTACTTTAGAAACTTGATGTATGTAATAAATATCAAGGGCAAGGTCACTGCAGCAGGATCCCTTATTTCACATATCCACCGAATAATGGTACTTAATCATTACGGTAATTCATTTAATATCCCGCCTGTAACATTTATCAATCGGCAACAGAGATATAACTCACTTTATTTCTTTCTCGTGTTTGTTTCCTTTCATCTCTGATTTAAACATCGAACAAACACAGTCCTCCATTTGCGAAATTTGTTCGACTTTTAAACCAAAATATTTTCACCTAATTTGTACAAACCTTATCCATTTTCGTAAGAACAGAATTTCGACCCTTCCGGACTACGATTCTTGTAAATATCGTTTTCGTGTTCACGGATTTAATATAAAATACATTTTTGAACACGTTTAGAAGCAACCGTGTTTTAAAACACATTTTTCAGTGATGATTTCGAGGAATTGAAAAATTGTTCGAATATAGAAACACTCAAAATTAGGAGGTGTGGAATGATGAAGAGGTCAGGACCATGCGACGATGTATTTTATGAACTGGAAAATATACTTCGCATCGCTTTATAGCGATTGAACTGCACCTGCTACCACGGGACCGAATGTGTTAAAATATGGAACAAAACACCGAGTGCAGCTCGAAGAGAAATTTATGTTATCCGTCGATGTCCGAATGGTTTTCAGGAAAATAATATCGTGGCAAAATAAATACAGGGATATTTGGTTAGGGATTAAAGTTGATGTTACTTTCAAATTAAATTTAGATATAGTTATACTGAAATAATTGCAACTTCAAAGTTCATATTAATAATGATATAGAAATTATTTTGTATTAAGACATAATAAAAAAGAAATGATAAAAAAAGTGAAAATTAGTGACAGTTTTAAAAGATTATTTTTTATAATGGTGTAGAATATTGAATATGCAAATATACTTACATATAATAGTGGCTTTATAATTTTTGTAATTTTTAAATAGGAAATGAAATTTTGTTGCGTTTATGCTGTTGAATATTGACTGGTACTTGTAAATATATACATCGTATATGTAAGTACTTATATGTATTGCATGCGAGTTATGTATATTCCATTTCGACCATATTGCCGCACGCACGCGTTTTTCCCTTGATTTCCATTTAACCACGACATAATCCTGAATATTCTAACAATTAATCAATATAGAAGTTTGTAAAAATATGTATGTCTTATATGTTAACCCTTTGCACTCGAGCGGCGCCCCTCACTCGCCATTTGATTTTATTCAACAATTTTAAATAAATATCTTTTAACTAAATTTATAGTGTTATACACCCGGTGTTTGAACAGAGTGAAGCAGACAATACTGGCGATTAATAATAAAAAAAATAATGACTTCAAAAAGATTCATCAAACATTTCAACTAGAAAATTTTACAGCTGCTGTTTGAAAACAATGAAAATGCTTTCGAGCGCAAAGGGTTAACCAAAAAACTGTCTTTCTGCTAATTAACTATACACAAAAATTATTTCAAAACCTTTCATTAAATTTTCACGAAGTCAATCAATATTTATGTAACACTATTAAATACTATATTATATACTATATTAAATACAAGATAAAAAAGAAACCTTTTCGTGTACCTTTTTGAATAAAACATGCTCTACCCAGCATTGAAATCTCCGTTATTTCAGGAAGAATTCAGGCGAAATAGAATTTAAATAATTTTTCTCTTTAAATTAATACAAACAAATTTTAACAAAATATACATAATAATATCAAATTCAGTATGTTTTTACAAGTACATTTTTTAAATAATACAATAAATTATAATTATATACACAGTACTCTGTAGAAAACATTACATGTATAATGATTTAATACCAAGTATTTTTCAATGAAATTCAATAAATATTTTAGAAAAATATCTTGCATTGTTAAGTTCTCTTCTAATTAATTGATGTGAGAAATTGTTCTCGGAAGTTGAAGTTCTGTGATATGATGGCAAATGTTTTGTGGTACCAGTTTGCTCCGATAGATGGCAAGCCATTGCCAATATATGGTCGTAATAAATTAAATCTTTAAGTTCTTATGATGTCACTTCACAGCCGTTTACTTTTTATCCTCCGAGAAGAAACAATTCAATCCACAGATTAATCATACTACTCTGTCAATTTACACTATCATCAATTTCATTCACTATCACTTTAATTCAGTTTCTCGTACTTATTCTATTTTTAGAATCGCATAGATCTCGAATAAAAACATTACTTATAAATACTTATATTTCTCCAAATCAAATTTCTCTATTTATATTTATTTCTAACACAAAAATAAATACGTATATTTACCAAATTTTTATTTAAATTTATTTTATTTTTATCTTACTTTAAATTAACATTTTCACTCTAATTTAGTAAAAATTTTACTAAAATATTTTTCCAATAAATGCCTTTACTGCTATCTCAAAAGAAAACTGTGCCTAATCAAGGACGAAATAGCTTTAACCTACCATGTCCACACAATTTTATTGCAGGTCAAGAAGCCAGATATGAAGACTGTTATTCCCATTGTTAGACGTTTATCTTCCCTATAAGGCAGTCCGTAAGACGTGACAAAATGAAATGATTGAATTCGTGCTGTTGAATCACCCCACACGCCAAGAATTTCTGAAACGTTTCTTTAAAAATTGTTGCTTTTTATCTCAAAACTTTGCTTCATTATGTGCACCTTACGTTTCTTTCGTTTCCTTTCTAGCGTTTGATGTTGAAATCAAATTTTTGCGGCATAACGTGTAGCTTATATTCCTTATACTATATACATGTATTCGGAAATCAAATTCTCTGCGTTATTTAACTGAATAATAATATAATCAATATAATTTAAATGTTATTAAATCAATTTGGTAAATTGGTGATCTAATAGGTTTATAGTTATCAATTATTTAATTATAATCAAAGAATCAAAATCTAAAAATTGTGGATATAAAAATTAAGAAATAGATTTCATAAAATATGATTTTCAGTTATAAATATTTTAAAACGATATACATTAAATACAGAGCACAACAACAGTTTAACTAATGGAAATTAAACTCTGAAAGGAAAGTTGTGACAATTGAATGGATAGTGTGTCAATTGTAGTTTATTGAAAATGTAATCAAATTTCAGCATTGAATCTCCTGTTTCTATTCGTGTTATATCTTTTTACTTTGTAAATATAGTATTTAATGGACTATTCTTTTATTTCGTACGGTTGTGAGTAACAATAATCGTTTTGTACGTCAACCGAATAATGTCCTGAACAACGTTATCATCATCAACTGATTTATCGATATCTTTTAATCCGTTGAATCGAATGTTTTGGTTAAAGAAGTTTTAATTAACCAGGTCAAACTAGTTTTTATATAACCTGCTTGAAATTTCGTCGTTCCTAAATTTGAATTTACGATAAATTGCTTTTTTAATATTTAAAAATATAATATGGTTAAACTGATCAAATCGATATTGTTTAAATTAATTGTAATTAAACTTGAATTATTTCATTGATTAAAAGTTTACTTTAATTGACTAGAAATTAAATTATTAATTGATTTCCATATTATTTAAACCGATTTGGTATTAAATAAAATTAATACAAATTGAACCGTGTACAAATTAATACAGTGGAATTAAAGTAGGTGAAAGTTAATAATTTTATAATACTTTAAAATGCCTGTACATGAACTTACTTTATTCATTTACGTTATTCTTACTATTTCAACTCAGCGGCGTAAAATTTGTTTACGTTTTTACACAATCATATTAATATTATCTTGTTTGCGAACATACAAAAGCAAGTAATTTTTTAAGCAATTGTATTATGAATTAATAAGCGTAAGACAGAAATTTCTTACATATCAAATTACTTAATATTTAATCATGAATTTATGTAATATCAATTAGTATTGATAGATTGAACTTATCAATGCTTTATATCGCTATCAACTCTGAAGCACATTTATTTATAATCACGTTTATTCGTAATTGTTTTTATTTATAAAAATATCAAGACTGAAGAAATGCAACATAAGAACGTTAATTCATTAGGACATTAAATACTGTCAAACCGATATGTAACAATTCTGATTTATTGAACGAAAATTAAAGATTCAAATAAATTCTTATATAGCAAACAATGTATCTACAATCATAACACATTATAAATAGGCAAACGCAAAATATCTTTAGATTATATAATTTAAATGCAGTTGTTAAGAAAATTTTGGTTTCTTTATTGATGCTCCTGCATGTGCGAGTTTCGAGATTTTAATAAAAAGAAATAATTGGCACAATGTTATCTATATCGATGTCGGTTTAATATATGTTTATACATGTATATAAATGGACGAACAATGAATTTTAATCAAAAAGATATCTAATCTCTGCTTATTGCTAATGAAACACAATTGCTTTCTGTTCAACATTTTTATTCTGTGTTATAACTTCTGTGTTACAACTCTAACAACATTATAATATTATTATATTACAAATTATTACAATCATATATGTATAATAATATACAACATTATAATTTAATAATATTTTAATAATGTAGTAATAATAATAACAATCTTTTAATACCATAGATACAACATTTTCTATTATACAGTTTTATCATCGATATATTAATAACAATTAACATTATATATATAATGTCACTATAAAATATTATACATAAACATATACGTAACGGGTATTAATACAATAAGAACAATCAAATAATACTAACTACAATACTATTTACAATAATAATAATGATAATAGTAATATTAATAACTTATTCAATAGTACAAGAATAAAATAATACTAAGTATTATATAACATTATCATAACTGTATTATTAGCAATTATTATTAAATACTATCTTTATATATTATATAATAATGGTTAATATAAAATAATATATCTGGATGATATTATGTATTATATTATAGCCAATGTTACATACATTATGATATTACAAATTATTTAAAAAAAATAGTATTTATGGTCCTAACATGTACAAAAATATACACAAAAATATAATGCATGTGTGTATATTGTATAATGTAATGTCTCATTTAAATAGACCCACTTAAATTGAAAAATACAGATAATAAAACAAAAATGTTGCATAAGAACATTTTAGCAAAAAGTGATTAGATAAATAACATTATTTCAAGACGACGATCGATGTATATGTACAAATTTCAGCCTTGAAAGATAACTGGTTTGATTGCAGTTAAATGGTTAAATATCTCAATACGTAAATAATCTGTTACACACATCTTCTCACTGGATTGATCGAATATCATTTCGTAGACGAGATATTCAATAAAAAGTTCGGTGCAACCGCAAACCGCTGTGACAATTACCTAATCAGAAGAGATGGAGGCGTTGAAACATGCCATCGGTGCATTTGCACTCGTGCTGTCACGTGTCTAGAAAGAAACGCCAGCAATTTTTCAATTACTTGCTAAAGTTGAAGATTGGTAAAGTAGATTTGTAGCTTTGTAAATTTGTAGATTTGTAGATTTGTAGATTTGTAGGTTTGTAGATTAGTAAATTTGTAGATTTGCAAAGTTCTAAATTTATAAATTTGTAGTTTGTAGTTTTGCAGATTTGTAGATTTGTAGATTTGTAGATTTGTAGATTTGTAGATTTGTAGATTTGTAGATTTGTAGATTTGTAGATTTGTAGATTTGTAGATTTGTAGATTTGTAGATTTGTAGATTTGTAGATTTGTAGATTTGTAGATTTGTAAATTTGTAAATTCGTAGGTTTGTAGATTTGTAGATTTGTAGATTTGTAAATTTGTAGATTCGTAGGTTTGTAGGTTTGTAGATTAGTAAATTTGTAGATTTGCAAAGTTGTACATTTATAAATTTGTAGTTTATAGTTTTGTAGATTTGTAGATTTGTAGATTTGTAGATTTGTAGATTTGTAAATTTGTAGATTTGTAGATTTGTAGATTTGTAGATTTGTAGATTTGTAGATTTGTAGATTTGTAGATTTGTAGATTTGTAAATTTGTAGATTTGTAGATTTGTAGATTTGTCAATTTGTAGATTCGTAGGTTTGTAGGTTTGTAGATTAGTAAATTTGTAGATTTGCAAAGTTGTAAATTTATAAATTTGTAGATTAGTAGATTTACAAATTTGTAAATTGTGCACTTAAACACATATAAGTTTGAGCTGAAAAATATTTAATAATACTTCAAAGTTAATATTTCAAAGTTGAAACTCTGAGCTTAGAAATATTTGATAAGTTACAAGTCTGTATTGAATTTGATCATCTGTATGCAAATTTGTAAACTTGTACATTAATAAATTTGATCATCTATAAACGTGTAAATTTGAGAACCTATACATTTCCAAATTTGTAACATTGATAAATTAAAAATTTAATAATTTAATAATTTAATAATTTAATAATTTAATAATTTAATAATTTAATAATATAATAATTTAATAATATAATAATTTAATAATTTAATAATTTAATAATTTAATAATTTAATAATTTAATAATATAATAATTTAATAATTTAATAATTTAATAATTTAAGAATTTAAGAATTTAATAATTTAATAATTTAATAATTTAATAATTTAATAATTTAATAATTTAATAATTTAATAATTTAATAATTTAATAATTTAATAATTTAATAATTTAATAATTTAATAATTTAATAATTTAATAATTTAATAATTTAATAATTTGATAATTTAATAATTTAATAAGTTGAAAAATACGCACAATAGGCCATAAATTAACACGCGCATTAATTCTGTCTTCTGGTGAAAACCCATACATTTATGAAGAATACTACCTCAACAAATTTCATTACTTAGAATCAAAACTTTGTGAAGTGGTCGTTCGACCGCCTCGATAATTTAAACATTGAAGCACAAATTTTAAAATTGGTTGTCACTTCTTTGCTTCTCAAACTTCGGGAAATTAGACAATCAGAAGAGTCGGATGCATGAAAACAAGTTATCGGTGCAGTTGCACTTTTATCGCTACGTGACCTGAGAAAAGGAACGCAAACAACTTTTCTACGTCCCGTCAGCTGAAAAATTTGATAAGCATTCTAACTGTCGGGTGCTTGTACTCTTCCCGATTCATGCGATGGGTCAGTAGCGGTTCGTATATCATCAGGCGCAAATCGTCACCGGAGCCCAACGTTGTCAGATAATTCGCTAAAATACCCTAACACCCTCTAAACTATTAATATTCCTACATTTCGTTTTCGACTTTGATTCACCCAGCCTTTAATATTCAAATCTATCGAAAGTATTTACATTCTTACAATTCCTCTACGAGTTTACTTCGTCCGTCAATATTTTCCTATTAAATTTGCCCGAGTTATTCAAATCTATCGAGACTATTTATATTCTTACATTTCTTGTCGCTGTTTAATTCACCCATCTACGTTTTGCTAATATATTCGAATCCTTGAACGAATTTGTTCGGGAAACTTTTATGAAACGTCCGCGAAGGACAAATTTCGAGAAACATGGAGAAGGAAACCGTGACGAGTGAACGGGTCGGGGATGAAAAGTTGGAAAAAGATGTTAAGAGTGTTGGTAAGTAATGTGTCGGGGGGTGGTTAAAATGAAAATAAAGACCGAACAGCGTAAGAAGAAAAACGAGAAAATTTATTGTTAAAGATACGCGTAAATGAATACAAATGAATTATTATAAAAAGGGGGCTTTAACTATGTCTGAAAAGGGTTAGATGGCTTCAGTGACCCAAGAAATGAGAAGATCAGAAAATTGTCTTCCCAACATAATGCAGTCAAGTGTTACGATTATGTTGAATGACACTTAACTAGTGTGGATATTAATTTTAAGTGAAACTGTTATTAGAAGTGACGTATATGGTGAACACGTTAGAGGTATGTTATTATAATTATAGTTGCCCCGAAGAAGATATTCGTAGTATAATAGTAATTATTTAAAAGAGGTATTTGAATTGTAGTAGTCATTATTTAGAATGGGATATTTGTAATAATAATTATGTAGAATTATTTGTATTGAAATAGTAATTGTTTCTAATGGGATGTTTATAATATAATAGTAATTATTTAAAATATGACATTCACACTGTAACTATAACAGCAATTACTTAGGAAAGAATATTTGCACTGCAATAGTAATTATTCAAAATAGTTTTCGCTTGCAGTTTCCATCGGTATTTGCGCTCAATATTAGATTTTAAGTACTAAATATTCAATATCACATTTGATTTATGAAATAATATTAAATAACGCTATTTTTAATAAATAATATTAAATAAATATTACATATTAAATAACAAATATTTACATTAATTATTACATATTAAATAACAAATAATATTTACATTAAATGTTACATATTAAATAACAAATAATATTTACATTAAATATTACATATTAAATAACAAATAATATTTACATTAAATATTACATAATATTTATATCATAGGTTTTCAAATACTAATTACACTGTACAGCAACCAAATGACTTCATAAACGCCACTATGAAATTCTTATAGATTTTTGCCAGACGAAACGACCCTGAAATCCGTTTGTCTCTATGGCATAGTTCTTGGGAAAATTTATGTTAAAAATAATTACAAATTTTCAACTTTGGTAGTTTTTTATGCTTTTACCATAACAGCTATTCAGTGGCTTTTTACACGAAAAAAATCTGTGAACTTTCCCGAATAAAATTATATAAATTGTTATTACATTGTAAGCATTTAAATATATTTAAACAATGATCAAAGTAAGGAGGACCTCAAAAACGCACCAAGTTTCGCTAATATTTTTAAATTTATTTAAAAAACTATGGCTCTACGCGAAAATCTAACAATCGTACGTGATAGAGCAGACATTTCTGCTACAGAAAGAATCAAGCAAAGTTACAAAATCAATATCGTTTTAATTTTATAAGGGAAATAGTTAGGCAAAACACCGGTTGCTGGCTGCCGTACTCATTTTCAGCATTGGCAAATTCGCAATTTTTTTTAACATTAATTTTCTCAAAGACTGTAAGTCGTAGAGACAGACAGATTTCAAATTCGTATTCACCTCGCAAATATCTGTAAAAATTTCATAGTATCAGTTATAAAATAAAAAGAAAAGTCAAAATTTGTTGTACAGTGTTATCAAATAGTACTTAATATATCACATTAAATATCATATATAATATTATTATCTTATACTATATTATAATATTATGTTACAATATTATAAAGTTAAATAAATTAATATTATATAATATAAACGTTATATACGAAATATGAATCATCAAACAATGATCATAACTTTGTACAAATTTGTGACAATTATTTTTAATTTCTGACATTCAACGTATTATACATATAAGCGTAAAAACATTTACTCATTTTAAATAAAGTCATTTTGAAATTTAAACTTATCGCGTGTCTTAAAAATTAATATATCCTATAATTATACATAAATATCATTAGAAGATTCTTCTAATTTTTTTTGGTTGATAATTTAGTTATATTAAATTCATAGCATTGATAAATTCCGACAACGTTCAGTATATTATAAATAAAATCATTTCGTTTTTCAATTGAACATTTTCACCAATTTACAAAATTAATATCATAGTAACGGCAATAATAATTTGGTTAGGATTTTCTCCAATAATTTCCTTTCCTTCGGTTATGTTATTATACGTGATTTTATGGTGTTCACCGCTGATGACTTTCATTGTGTTCAATATTATGGTATCTATAACTTTCTACTTCGTACCTGAGAACATTATTAGTGTGTAAAATTTATTTGTCAACTATTATTATAAAAAGTAGAAAACACTTGTATTATATAAAATAAATGCATTTAAATGTTTCAGAAAAAATGGGGTCCATCACTCGCAAAGAAACCAGAATGCGTGATATAATCAACAGTGGATTGCAAGAACAAATGAAGGTAGTTATAAACGTTACTATAAAAAATCGGCTAATTTGAATATATTATAATATATTTTTATATACAATATGCAATATTTCATAATATAATGTAATATAATATTAAGTTAAATATGTATAATAAATATTATAATATATATGTTAATAATAAAATAGTAATTATATATTAATATATCATAATATTGACTTAAATGTATTAAATAACTTATTAACTTAAGTCGTGTTATATTTATTATATACTGACTTATGTATCATTAATTATTTAACTCCAATTTCGTTATACTTACTATAACTTACTTAAATATTATTACAGTTGCTACATACTTGTTTGAATATTATTATAGTCACTATTATACTTACTTAAATTTTATCATAATTATTAATCGCTGTAATTTTCGTACCGCAATACTTATGTAACGTTAACATATTTGAAGTACGGTAAACATAATGTGTTTAAACACAAACGTGTTCATAAAGAAAACCAGAACTTTGAACGACCATCGATCAAATCGATTGATCGATTATTTTACGCCTTGAACAAGACAAGAAATGCAGATATATATCACTGTGCTATTATTTTAGGAAATCAGACAGGACGTCTTGGAACTGGTGAATAATCGAATGAACGAGATAGGGTCGGAGATAATACAAAGAGTGGACAAAATGGTGTTAACCCAGTCAAAAGATCTCGTTGACTCGGAGACATACAATAATAGAACGTAATTATATAATCTTCCTAAACATTGATATATTGCAGCCTTTCATTCACATCACGCATCCCGTTTGCGTTATTATATTCTGCAACGCGATAATTTATAGTCTCAATCTTCATGATGCAACTACAGCGATCTGTTCGAGTGTTGTACAAATTGATCGGATTGTACAATGTTGTTACAATGTGTACAAAAATTTAGCGATATGCTTGATCATATTGGGTCATGTTTGGTCACATAATTGGTTGATTTACACAGTATTACTATTATTTAGTGATTTGGTAATTTAGTAATTTGGTAACTTGATTATTTAGTTATTTTATAATTTGGAAATTTGGAAATTAGCGCCATGGAGATATCATATTTTTAGCTGTCAAAAATTGGAAAATTTGAATATTCTGAAATTTTGAAATAAATAAGCTGGGAATTTGAAAATTTAAAAATTCTGCAAAATAAGAATGTGCAGATATGGAAAAATTATACAAAATTTGAATATTCTGGAATTTTGAAATAAACAAGCTAAGAATTTGAAAATTTAAAAATTCTGCAAAATAAGAATTTGCAGATATGGAAAAATTATATAAACTTTGATTATTTGGTAATTGACTAATTTGGTAATTTGATAATTTAATAATTTAGTATCTTAATAATTTAACAATTTGAGAAGTTGGTAATTTGATTATTTAGAAATTTGAGAATTGGAGATTTGGTGAGCCCAAATTTTTAGTCACCAAAGATTTGTAGATTTGAGTATCTAGAGATTCTGAAATGAGAGAATTTCGGAATTTGGACATTTAGTAAGTTTGAAATTTAGAACTTCAAAAATTTAGAAAATTACACATTTCGAAATTTAGAAATTCAAAAATTCAGACAGTTCAGAAATTCGATAATTTAGAAGTCAAGGAATTTAGTTATTTACAAATTTACACGTCGCTGCACATCACTGCATTCAGAACTTCAAAAAAGTGATTTATAAACACAAAAATATCAAATCTTTTAATTTATAAATCTGACAAGTTACAAATGTAAAAGTTTGAGAAATTAAAAATTTGTAAATTTGTAAGTTTATAAATTTGAAAATTCAATAATTTGAAAATCTTGAATTTATCCATCGCCCGCATATAAATCTAAATAATTGAAAATTTATCTGTACTGGCATTAATCCTAAAAGAAGCAATGGACATTTAAGTACACGTGTACTTAAGTTCGACGAATACACTTACTGTGTGAACAGATTGAGTGTGTGTACACACGGCGTGTGCACTTAGCACGAGATAGCGAGAGGAAAACTTTATAGATTATTCTAAAGTTTTATCAACCTATTATTTCAAATTATTTCTGCTCATACATATCCTTCGTATGTGTGCAATATATTAAAAACATCGGTACACCCTGTATATTATTCACAAACATAACAACCTCAGAAGTAATTTCGACAAATTAGGTCAAAGCTATTGTATGACGCGTATTCAAGCAATTTTCGAAACCATTTCATCCGGAATCTAAACCCTTGTACGAAATTATTGAATTATTATTTAATATATCAGATAAAAATTGTCTGTGTTTAAATCTGTAATGTATGTATATTTGAAAGATAGTGTTCGCATTTATTATTAGTTTCATGCAACAGTTTTTAACAGATTCTGTTAAATTGAATGAATACAAATAATTGTGCATATTTCTAATGTCTGAATTTATGTAGTTCTAAATTTATACACTTGTAAATTGATACCTAATATACCTAACTCTATATTTTTTTCCTTTTTATATTTGTATGTTTCTAGATTTATAAATTCCTAAATGTTAAGATACTAAATCCCAAAGTACCTATGTTCCTAAATGTCTAAGTTTTTAACTTATTAAAATTATAAATTTGTGAATTTTCAGATCTCCGAATTTATACAGGGTGTCCCAAAAGTGTTGAAGGAACCGGAAATGGGAGGTAGGTGGGGTCATTCTGAACAACTTTTTCATTTGCAAAAATATCGTATGGGGCTTCATTTTTAAATTATTAACGAAAAACACCGACCAATCAGAACGCGGGAATCGCGCGCCACGCGATTCTGTCGCGACCACGTCCAATTATAACTCAGGCCTCCATTTATGCCTCCGAGCGCGCGCGATTCTCGCGCCCTGATTGGTCAATGTTTTTCGTTAATAATTTAAAAATGAAGCCCCATACAACATTTTTGTAAATGAAAAAGTTGTTCAGAATGACCCCACCTACCTCCCATTTCCAGCTCCTTCAACACTTTTGGGACACCCTGTAAATATCGAAATTTCAACCCTTGCAAATTAAACACTTTAAAAACTTGCAAATGTTAAACTATGAAATATTAAATTCCAAAACTTGCGATCTTCCAAATTTCCAAATTTCTAAAGTTCAAAACATAAACATTTGTCAATACAGTAATTTTAAGTTGTCCTACATAATGAAAACAAAATGCGCTGTAATTTTCACATCGCCGACCATAAATTTCTAATCCAAAGTAACATATTATCCTATAGAATAATTTTATGTTCTGTAATCATTCATCTGTGAACACGATTAAACATTTATTCATTACCACAATTTGATCCACGACAAAATAAAACTGTACACAATATTAATAATTCAAATCGTTTGAACTTGGTTTGTTTTCACAGAAAACCAACAAGACAAGACACTTTTCCCACAAAACAATTCATGCAGAGGAATTCTATGTTGACTGACCTTTACGAAATCAAACATATTCGAACAATCTACAACGTCATCGTATCAACTTTGATAGTTTTGTTGATACACACTACTGTCTACGATATTCGAACTACTGGCGCGTAAGTACCGGTTCATTTATGAAATGAATGATGAAAATGCGTTTATTTATTATTATTATTATTAGTAGTAGTAATTAATTAGTATAGAAATTTGTGTTACACGAATATAATTTCTTATTTTAGGCCTAACTTCGCCATAAACACGGTAAAAGCTGGATTTGCGAAATTATCCGTAGTACTTTGTGTATGGCTGTTCATGAAGAGTTCAGCTTTAGGAAGTTACATAGCTTTCTGTTATTGGGCCACAAATCGTTTGGAACTTTTACCGAAATGTCAGTAAATATGGATCAAATGCATTTAACTTGAGAATATTAAAGCATAATGCTGATTCTTTTACGAACGTTTAATATCCAGAAAATTGTTGCTTACAGCTTTTGCCAGAAAACTATGGGACTATTTTTGGTTAGCATGCTTGATAATTTATCAAGTCATATTTGTTGTTCTTCCCGCAAAAGCTGTGGTCGATCATGATCTGCCGATCGCGTCCAGCATGATCGTACTTATGGAACAGGTATGTCGAAGACAATGATGTATTTCTTATTGACACGTTTGTAAATTTTGAAACTTTGAGGATCGTAAAATTTTACACTTGGACATTTTAAAATTTGTAAGTTTGTAGACGTGAAAATTCCTAAAATTGAGAAATAAATAATTTTTACATTTGGAAGTCTGAAAATATGGTTCAACAATTTCTATATTTAGACATTTTTTAATTTCTAAACTTGACAGTATGGCATTTTGATAAATTCTAAAATTAAAAATATGGTCTCTGATGATTTCTACATTTACATTTAAGAATCTGGAATTTCGAAAATTTGCAAACTTTCAATTAAAAATATTCCTAAATTTTTTAATTTTATAATACTCAAATTCGTATTTCAAAAACGTCTATTGACTATTACAAGTCTAAAAAATACTCAAAATTGATTAAACCCTGTGATAATAATTTATGAAAAAAAATATCAGCAAATATATGCATCATTTTTCGCATTGTTTAGCTCCGTTTAATAATGAAGACTCATGCATTTGTACGAAGCGTGGCACCAAGATTTCTATCATACAAACCTCACTCGGAAGCAGCAGTTCCAAAACCGCCCGATTTTTCAAAATACCTTTACTTCATGTTTGCACCAACTTTAATTTACCAAGATAACTACCCCAGGTAACTATAGCATGTAATATTTTATTATAGTTTGGTAATTAAGATTTAATTAGTAAATAATAGGAAACTACCAAGATATAATTAATAGTTAAATGCAATCTCTTAAATATACTTTAGCAACATAATAGTAACTTACACAGGTTTTACTAATAAATAATAGTAAGGTATAAATATTTCATTAATAATAATTATATATGTAATATATTTTATTATATAGTTAAAACAATTATTATTAGAAAAATATTCAGTTATTATACATATAATTGCATTTATCTAATGATGCTACAAACATTTGTTTTTATTTCTTTAAAGGCAATATGAAGATTTTGTTGTTGTTACTTAAAAAGATTGTTTCGTAGAAAGGAATTGTTCAGTGGCAAATATTGACTTTAAAAATATGGTATTTATCTAGTAACATCTGTTTATTAATATACGATTACACAAACTGGTTTAAAACCTCAGTAACTCAGACACATCAAACAGTCTTAAAATATTTAGTTAATAATTATATTTCGTCAATAAAATGTAATCAATACTCATATTTAAATCAATAGTATTGAATCAATAATTATATCGACACTATAGTATTCAGTCAATAATAATATTTTACAGATACACTTTGTTTAATAAAACACAGTATACTTTGAGCAATAATTATGCAACAAAATTTAATCAATAATTATATAAATCTTTATTTTCAGTAATTTACTGTTAATAAAACAAAAATCTTTGCACTATTGTATTTTCTAGATCCAAAAAGATTCGATGGAACGTGGTTTTAACCCATTTCGCCGAAGTAATAACGATAGTTTTCTTCGTGGGATTCATATACGAACGTTTACTATATCCGATTTACCGAGATTTCGGAAAAGAACCAATAGAACTTTCAATGTTAATTCTGAACATCCTCGGCTCAATGCTGCCTGGTATTCTTATGTTCGTTTGTGGATTTTATTGTCTCCTGCATTGTTGGATGAACGCTTTCGCTGAACTATTGCGATTTGCGGACAAGATGTTCTACAAGGTAAGTTCGAATTTATTGAAAAAATTAATTGGATGGTAGAATACAGACATTGCATACACTGATAACATTAATGTGTTAATACTGCATGAATTAATAAAGCGTTGAAACAAAAATTTGTTTCACGGTGGAAATAGCTTTATTTAATTATCAAGAAGACATATTAAAAGAAAAATAATGTAAAAGCTTTATATTTTGTTTTTTTGTTTGGATACGAGACCAAATATGGAATCGAAAAAAAACTAGTTATGAAGTATAGAAAATATAGAAAATTATTATCCGTCGAGAAAGATGACTATATCGACTCCATGAAAATATGTTTTTTGTCAAAAAGTACTTACGTCTTACTCTGTTATCGTTTTTTTAATCACATGAATCACTCCCACGTCAATTTTGCTTTTTCACCCACTTGCACAAAAGCGAGGTTATTTCAAAATGTCATAAAATCATAGACAAGTTTTTTACGTTTTATTATTGCTAAGTTATATATTTGATGTATTAAAATAGTTAGAATTATTTTATAATACTTAATTTGGAAATAAAATTGAATCAAAACAATACCATATATGGGCCCATATGCGGTAAAGGGTTAATACCGGACATTGATACAGTACATTGTTACAATGCATTACAATAAAACATAATACACTTATAAAATATAATACCTTGTAAAACAATGTTGCAGTGCATTATTGCAACACAGGTATAACAATACATGAACAATATATGTATATCTACACAACACATTATTAGAATGCATTGTTACAATACATTAGTACAAAGCGTTAATACAATACATTATTACAATACGTTAATACAAAACCTTTTCTACAGTTGTACGATTCGTACACTTTTGAAAAGTACCGAAATCCTTGTAACTTATCATGATTAATAAAATTATTCCTGAATAAATAATTAGATGATTAAACATCCAACGCAATCTGACTAAAAATAATAAACCGATGCATATCTCTACATGACGTGCATATTCTAGTTATTTCCGAAACACACGATTGAAAGATCTCTAAAATAGTTGCAAGACCACACGGATCTAAGAAACACTCATAGAATTGAGTAACGGAAGTGACTCGAAAAGATTGAGTCATCGATACTGTTACACAGAATCGTTTCCACAATATTTCATCACCGTTTCTACCAGACTCCATTAACGTAACTTTCATACATTCCACGGGACGATTGTATTACAATTCAAGGACCATTTTACGTGTGCGGTTGCACGTTGATGAAACATCAAAATGAAATTTGAGGAAAGTTACCAAAATTGCACCGTTTAAGAAATTTTACATTGTAGAGAACATTGATGAAGTGTTTTTTTTTAAATAAAGGACCTTTATCGGATGACAAAAATCTGATACTCAAATTCTTAAGGCCCAAAATTGTTAAATTTCTTTAGTTTCTAGATTTCTAAGTGTCGACATTGCCAAACTTAAACATTCTCAAATTCCCGAAAGACTATAAGCAAATTCCCAAATTTCCCATCTTCAAATCCGTAGATTCCAAAATACTCAAATACCTGTATCCCCAAGTTTCTACATCCCCAAATTGCAACATCTCCAAATTCCTATATCCCCAAGTTTCTACATACCTAAATTCTTATATCCCCAAGTTTATACATAACTAAATTCCTATATCCTCGAGTTTCTACATCCCCAAATTGCAACATCTCGAAATTCCTATATCCCCAAGTTTCTACATACCCAAATTCTTATATCCCCAAGTTTATACATAACTAAATTCCTATATCCTCAAGTTTCTACATCCCCAAATTGCAACATCTCGAAATTCCTATATCCCCAAGTTTCTACATCCCCAAATTGCAATATCTCGAAATTCCTATATCCCCAAGTTTCTCCATACTCAAATTCTTATATCCCCAAGTTTATACATAGCTAAATTTCTATATCCCCAAATTTCTACATCCCCAAATTGCAACATCTCGAAATTCCTATATCCCCAAGTTTCTACATCCCCAAATTGCAACATCTCGAACTTCCTATATCCCCAAGTTTCTCCATACCCAAATTCTTATATGACCAAGTTTATAGCTAAATTCCTATATCCCCAAATTGCAACATCTCGAAATTCCTATATCCCCAAGTTTCTACATCCCCACATTGCAATATCTCGAAATTCCTATATCCCCAAGTTTCTACATCTCCAAATTCTTATATCCCCAAGTTTATACATAACTAAATTCCTATATCCCCAAGTTCCTACACCTCAGACTTCCACACCCCAAAACTTCTACACTACCAAATCCCCTGATCCCTTATCCTTAAGTCCTCAAAGTCTAACCCGTCTACAACTGCAGTTATTCACCTGTATTTATTATTTATCTTCACTCACTGTCATTCATTTTCATTTATTATAATTTACATTTATTTATTTTTACGTATCTCCATTTATTTTTATCAACCTTTATTTATCATTACAATCATTTATCATAGGATTGGTGGACATCGATCAGCTACAGCACCTACTACCGCACCTGGAACATCGTGGTCCACGACTGGTTGTACACTTACATCTACAAGGACGTATACGAGTTCTTAACCCCGGGAAACCGGAAGTTGGCTGTATGCGCGGTGTTCGCCATCTCCTCGATCTTCCACGAGTACATCCTTTGTTTCTCGGTACGATTCTTTTACCCTATACTGTTGCTGATGTTCGGCGGTGTCGGACTTAGCGCGGTATTCGTGCTAAAAAGAGCCGGAAACGTGTTCCTCTGGTTCAGTCTGAGCTGTGGCAGTGGAACGTTGGTCAGCTTGTACTGCATGGAGTACTTTGCTAGGGTCAATTGCCCCCCATACAGGGACGATTTCATGGACTACGTGATACCCAGAACCTGGACGTGCATTTTCCACAGGGAAATTAATTAGAGGAAGTTTAAGTCACGGTAATGGACAATTCCGGCTTCATTTTTGAAAAACTTGCAATTATATCAGTGGTAGAAGTCTTCCTCAAATCTTATACAAGCGATTAGAGATACAATTGCGTTCGATGCTAGACCTACCAGTACATAATACATGGTTAATTTGCAGTTAAACATGAGTTTAAAAAATGTGTGAATGAAAGATAAAGCGTAAATTAATGTACACGTTAATTAATTTTGATTAAAAAACTTTTTCAAGAAAAAGCAAAAAGAGGGTTTTAAGGTAACTAACTTAGCTAATTGCAAACTCGTTAAACGACCATTTTGATCACTTTGGTAGGTCTAGTGGAAATTGTTTTAAAAGTCTGCGGTTGTAAAATTAAGTGTATTTGAATTGTTTGGAAGATAATGGAAACAAAAGTGAATTTATTAAGTGTTTCAATATCTCCATTCAGGTTAAAGTTTAGTGCGTAGGAAATATAAAACTTGATTGATGGAGAATAGTTGCTTTTATGTTTGTTTCTATAATTGGAAATTTTGTTCAATGAAGGATAATGTAGGGTTCGTTTTAGATAAGAATAAAAGTATAGCACAACATTGCATAATTTCTTGTTTATTTTTAGAGATCAGATATGTAAAATTTTTGAATTTCTTCGTTTTTTAGTTGGGACATTTTGTGTAAATTTAGAGATAATAAGAGTAGAAGTTGGAGACTACAAAGAGTTAATTTAGAGATGTAAGTTTAAGGATTTGAGAAAAAAAAGACTTCCGGCATTCTGGGGAAGAGAGGATGATTATTTGAAAATTGCTACACTTGTAAATTTTAGATGAAGAATACTTTTACTTCGTTCAATAAAAATACGAACATTAAAGAAACTTAAGCGCGAATTACAAAAAAAAGTCTTCGACATGAAATAATACAAATTAAAAACTAATTAAAAAGAATGTAACGAATTCAAAAATAAAATTGTAAAATTTTATAAAATTGTAAAAGCAACAGCTGCAAGCGAAAACAAATAATTAAAGGATACTCATTTATACAATGTAAAATATTCATACAACTTTTTGTAAGAAATAAATGAAACAGTAAACAATTATCTGTGTTCCTCGTTTTTTATTTTCTTCGTCTCATTCTCTTTCTCTCTTCCAGAAATTTACAATCATATCGAAGATTTTGAAAAAAGACATTGTCTTTATTATCAAGGCTTAGATTACGTGTCTCCAGAATTCGCAGACACTCGACGTCCATAAAGATAATTATTTATATATATATATATATATATATATATATTTATTTATCTTATAATCATATGTATATATCTTCTTTCTCTATACAAGTCGATGCTTAAATGTACATACACGCGCTAACACGATTACATTTATACAGAATTTTCGTTCATAGATTTGTAACTCTCGTAGATCTCATAGAGAAATAAATTGCATGGGTCACATAAAATTTCACGCTGAGATCCCATACCGTTTCGCCTCTCTTTACAATTCTAACCATTTTCTAGTTTCTTCAGTAGGAAATCGATGATCGGGAAACTACAATACATTAATTTTCGTATCAAAGAAGTTTTAAACTACATCGATATAAAGTCTCGATACGAACGAAAATCAACTGCACAATACAGGGTGTCCAATAATTATGGTACGAGCCGAGAAGGGGTGGTAGGTGGGGCTACTCTGAACAACCTTTTCCTTTGCAAAAATATCGGATGAGGCTTCATTTTGAAATTATTAAGGAAAAACACCGACCAATCAGAACGCGAGAATCGCGCGCGCCGTGTGTTGGATCGTGACCACGGCCAATTAAAACTCGGGCCTACACTTCTGCCTCCTAGCGCGCGCGATCCTTGCTCTCTCATTGGTCGGTGTTTTTCCTGAATAATTTAAAAATGAAGCCTCATCCAATATTTTTACAAAGGAAAAAGTTTTTCAGAGTAGCCTCACCTACCACCCCTTTCCGGCTCGTACCATAATTGTGGACCACCCTGTATAAGCGAAAATATTATCCCTACCGCCGAAATAATTATCATAGTAAATCCGTGGGGCAATACTAAATCTCCTTTATCTTTTATTTGTACGTTATCAATCATACATCGATAGATCTACATTTTCCTGATTAAAACGAGACCGAACACCGACAAAACCGCGATATAAGCGAAACGTATGGAATTACAAATAAATATGTTTCGAATTACGCCTAGTTTCATATTAATCAGGAAAATTCCAAGAATAGAAGTTTTATTCTTGCATTAGGATCGTTCCATGGATATGTTACTATTTGTTTATGTTCGTTTCGGGCATTTTCTTCGCTCGTCTTTCTATATTTGGCTAGCTTCAATCAATACAAAAGCTACACGAGATAAATTAAAATTCAGAAACCGGGAGACACGCTTATATCGAGACTTCATTGAAGTTAAGAAATATTTTTAGTTCACCTTATAAGGAGATTGAACGACCTCCGTTATATTGATTCGGTGTGAACTTCACACAATTAGGGACGAGAAATTATCGATAATGATTTTCGGAGCATATGGTACATATTTCATGAAATCTGCAAAATGGAATAAGTTAAAAATGTTTCATGGCGAGTAAAGTTAAAAGGTTTAAAAGCATTCGAAATTTTGTAATTTTATTGCATGAAAATATCACTGCACAAAATAAAGATATCGGGAATTTGGAAATTTTACGATTTGTTGATTTGTAACGTTTGCAATTTAGTAATGTAATAATGTGGTAATTTATTAATTCAGAAGCTTGAAAAATTGAAGACTAAATTTTCTAAATTTTGTAGTTCGGTAGTTTGAATATCCGAGAATTTGGTAATTTTGGAATATGACATTTTTGAAATTTAAAAATTAAAAATTCAGAAGTTTTGTACTTTGGATGTTAAAAAATTCGGAAATTTAGGAATAAAGTAATTTAGAAACTTCAAAATTAAAAATTCGTAAATTTACGACAGTGGCAATTCGATAATTTTTAAATTAATAATTCAAAAATTTAATAATTTGGTAATTCCATTATTTTAATAATTTGATAATTTCATGATTTGATACTCTGATCATCTGATAATTTAATAACTTCATACTTTAATAATGTTTTAACTTGATTGTTTATCGATTTGATAATTTAACAATTCGGTGATTGGATAATTTAATAATTTGATAGCTTGATAATGTAATGACATTTCAATTTGCTAAATTAAAAATTCGATAATTTAGTAACTTGATACTTTGAACAGTTATGAATTTTATTATTTGATGATTTCCCGATTTAGTAATTTAATGAATTAAAAATTTAATAGTTTGCTAATTCAGTAATATGCAAATAAAAAAAAATGTGACTATGAAAGTTCGAATTTTTAGTTTGAAAAGTTTTATTTCAGTTTGAAAGTTCCTCGATTTCATAGTTTTTCAATCTATAATCCTTAAATTCGAAAATATCAGGATTTAAAAATTTGCAAATTTTCCAAATTTAAAAGTTTCTCAATGTATATGTTTATACTTTTCAAAATATATATTTTGTAAATATAAAAACTTGGATCACAACGCATAAATTAACAAGAACCAGCGATATATCACCAATCTAAACAACTTTCGCTACGAATTTTATATCTCCTCATTCACAAAATCGAGAGGATCTTTATTTTATAAAGACACACGCCATAATTTTATAAAATTTTACATAAAATTAAACACCGTCCGAATCAATATTCCAAAGACCGTTCTTCTCGCAAAAACAAAAATAATTTCAAAAAATGCCTACGTTTTATAAAACAAAACGAAATTATCAGTGTAAATACACTCATCACATTTCCAAAAACAAAATCTACGCGATAAAGGATTAATACATAAAAAAACATGTTAATACAACGCTGTTATATTCAATCACTCTTATCTGGCAGATCTCGCAGCAACAATAAATGCACTGAAAAACACATTTGTACATTCCGACATAAATAAACAAAAAAGTACAATATTGATCGCTCTCTCTTATTTTCCCTCGAACTTTTCGTTCAAGATCGACGCCATCAAACTTCGATATCCGTCAGCGTTACGATCTATGTATTGGGCTGATGTACAGGGTGTCCCACAATTATAGTATGAGCTATTCTCAACAACTTTTTCCTTTGGAAAAATATTGGACGAGGCTTCATTTTTAAATTATTCAGGAAAAACAGCGACCAATCAGAACGCGAGGGTCGCGCGCGCTCGGGGGCAGAAGTGTAGGCCCGCGTTATAATTGGCCGTGGTCGCGATCGAACATACAGCGCGCGCGATTCTCGCGTTCTGATTGGTCGCTGTTTTTCCTTAATAATTTAAAAATGAAGCCTCATCCGAGATTTTTGCAAAGGAAAAAGTTGTTCAGAATAGCCCTACCTACCACACCTTTCCGGCTCGTACCATAATTGTGGGACACCCTGTACAACTATCCGCCGTTTATGTAACCGCATATTTTGTCAGTAAAAAGTGGCTTTTACTTCTTTTTTGCAATAATATTCTTCTATGTTTTTATGCTTTTTTCGCTTTCTTATATAATTTTTTGGCGATGTAACATTTGGTGAAAGCTTTGTAATGTGTGAAGTGCCTGATAGTCGACCTGTTTCAGGATCATCCACCAAGCTGGTATTATCTGATTTGAAGTAGCCAAACTAATTACCGACATTATTTTTCATCTGTTCGTTCGCCGAAAAATTCGATGAGATCGCGAAATAAGTGTGCGCTTACCGTCTTTTCTTTCAATTGTAAAGCGTAATATGACAAATGTAAAAGTGATTTTCGATATACATTTTTATTAACTATACATAGAAAAATATTTTTATACAAGAAAGTAAACAAAACGCGAATCTTCACGAACAATAAATGCGTCTACATAAACGGCGGATAATTGTTCATCTGTGGAATATATCTTTATTTACTAACATGATTTACAAAGTGTAAATTTATCATTTCATTTCTATGTACAATGAACGTGAGTATTGAAAAAATAAATCATACTCTTCGTTGAGGAGCGCCGGACAATGTTCCCAACGGACGAAACTTCACTTTTCGTCCTTCGGGACTAAAGTATTGTCTGCTACATGGTTCTCCCGCTTGAAAATACAATTTTCATCGATTTACACGTGGAAAGTAATGGGTAAATGTGTCGAATAAGGGACCATGTAATATCCTTGACATTGTTATTTGTTACGGAGAACATCCTTCTCAATAACTTAACTGTCGTTGTTGATTAACAAGTTATTGACAAAAGAAAAAAAAAATCTCGTAATCATAATCGAGGGAAATGAAGACTAGGTAAGATTAGTTATACAGGGAGTCCCAAAAGTGTTGAAGGAGCCGGAAATGGGAGGTAGGTAGGGTCATTCTGAACAACTTTTTCATTTGCAAAAATGTCGTATGGGACTTCATTTTTAAATTATTAACGAAAAACACCGACCAATCAGAACGCGAGCACGGCCAATTATAACTCGGGCCTACACTTCTGCCTCCGAGCGCGCGCGACTCTCGCGCTCTGATTGGTCGGTGTTTTTCTTTAATAATTCAAAAATGAAGCCTCGTACGACATTTTTGCAAACGAAAAGGTTCTTCAGAATGACTCCACCTACCTCCCATTTCCGGCTCCTTCAACACTTTTGGAACACCCTGTACATTATATCATCAATTAGTTATTTGTTATGTATTATTAGTTATATAGTATACAACTGATCTAAATTAGTAGGTGTATTTGTTAGTACATTTCAGTATTTCAAACATAACACTAACATTAAGTGACACTAACATACCATAACTTAATTTCCCTTTCACAATCATAGTTGTAAAAAATAACAGTGAGATTAAAATTATAATAAATTTGGTTAGGAAGTTTTCACAGATGTTCTGGATCAGTTTTTATACGTTTCGACACTGAAATGTATAACTAATATAACATCATTCCATGCAAAATTATTCATGTTAGGTTAGGTTAGATACAACAAAAACTTGCAGTATAAATAATGTGTCTAATAATCTAAGTATACTGAAAGATGTAACTAAACGTTCATCATAACTACATTGTTCTTACTTTGTTTAATAAATAATTCTTGTAAATTGCAATATTTTCGATTTGACAATCCTTTTCTCTCAATGACATTTCAACAAACAATTATCCACGTTTAAATTATTGAAGGAAGTTACTTTAGAAACTTGATGTATGTAATAAATATCAAGGGCAAGGTCACTGCAGCAGGATCCCTTATTTCACATATCCACCGAATAATGGTACTTAATCATTACGGTAATTCATTTAATATCCCGCCTGTAACATTTATCAATCGGCAACAGAGATATAACTCACTTTATTTCTTTCTCGTGTTTGTTTCCTTTCATCTCTGATTTAAACATCGAACAAACACAGTCCTCCATTTGCGAAATTTGTTCGACTTTTAAACCAAAATATTTTCACCTAATTTGTACAAACCTTATCCATTTTCGTAAGAACAGAATTTCGACCCTTCCGGACTACGATTCTTGTAAATATCGTTTTCGTGTTCACGGATTTAATATAAAATACATTTTTGAACACGTTTAGAAGCAACCGTGTTTTAAAACACATTTTTCAGTGATGATTTCGAGGAATTGAAAAATTGTTCGAATATAGAAACACGCAAAATTAGGAGGTGTGGAATGATGAAGAGGTCAGGGCCATGCGACGATGTATTTTATGAACTTGAAAATATACTTCGCATCGCTTTATAGCGATTGAACTGCACCTGCTACCACGGGACCGAATGTGTTAAAATATGGAACAAAACACCGAGTGCAGCTCGAGGAGAAATTTATGTTATCCGTCGATGTTCGAATGGTTTTCAGGAAAATAATGTCGTGGCAAAATAAATACAAAAATATATGGTTAGGGATTAAAGTTTATGTTACTTTCAGATTAAATTTAGATATAATTATTCTGATATCATTGCAACTTTAAAGTTCATATTAATAATGATATAGAAATTATTTTGTATTAAGAGATAATAAAAAAGAGATGATAAAAAAAAGTGAAAAGTAATGACAGTTTTAAAAGATTATTTTTTATGATGGTGTAGAATATTGAATATGTAAATATACATATAATAGTTACTTTATAATTTTTGTAATTTTTAAATAGGAAATCAGATTTTGTTGAATAGTGACTGCTACTTTGATTGAAATTTGTATTTTCATTTTCAATCAAATGTCTAATCATTTGAATGAATTGTGCTATAATTAGGACACCAATCAATTTTTTTAATGTAGCATACAATTTGGAAGATTTGATTATTAGTTTTAAACATTTTGGAGCCAGTAATTTTATGAATTTACATATTTGTGAATTTAAGAATTTGAGAATTTGAAGATTTGGGAAATTATAAATTTATTTATGATGAAACAAAAAATTGAGAATTTGAGAAATTTTAAATTTGCGTATGTGACAATTAGGAATTAAGGGATTTGAGAATTTCAAAGTCTGAATATGTGAAAATATAAGAATTTAAGTATTTGGAAATGCGAAAATGGTAAATTTCTGAATTTTATAAATTAATAAATTTAAAATTCTGTAAATTAATGAACTTAGAATATTAAGAATTTAAAGATGCGAAAAAGTAGAAACTTTCAGATTTACAAACTTAAAAGTCTATGCATATAGGTATTTAGAAAATTAACAACTGCATTTAACAGTGAAAAATGTAAGAGTTGAGTAATTTAAAAACTTGAGAATTCTGAATCATAAATGAATTATAAATTCTGATTTATAAATGTGAAAATTCTCGAACTTTTATATTAAAAAACAAGCTATCCATGAATACCTGCAAATGCATCCTACTTGCGTGTTACCTTCACAGAGTAATCAACTGAAGATATAAATGACGGATAAAAGAAATCATTAACCCTTTGCGGACGTTAGAATATATGCCATTAGCAAATAGCAACTGCAAAACTCTCTGGTTAAAAAGTTTGATCAACTTCTTTAAAATAATCATATTTCTGTTTCACTGTGTTCAAACGCCACGTGCATAATACTACATGTATGTAATGAAAAATTATTTATTAAAAATTATTGCACTGAATCAAATGGCGAGTGATAGTCGCCGTTCGTCCGCAAAGGGTTAAATCACAAAGGATCGAAGTTCCATCTTAGAAAATCTTCGTTTTATCTCTACTTGGCACTTGGTACCTACTACCTCTTCCCGCTATTTCCTTCGACAGAATTTTTCTAGCTGCGATTAAAACTCTGCAGGAACGATCGATTCAAACGAAATTTGAACCACTTCGCGATAAAATTTCCATAAGCTCAGTAGTTTTCGTTGCGACTTGTCCTTCGGCCATTCAATAATTTCTCGTCGACCGAAACTGGACTCTGAAACTTCACATTCCGTCTTTAAATTCCAGGGCCGACCACAGAAGGCGAAAAAAGGGCCCCAAGAAAAGCAGAAAATCACATATTCAAATATGTCATTTATTTCGTGTCTTTTTTCGTGAAAATACGCAATGCTCTCCTATTATAGAAAAATCGTTTCAAGGCCCTAAAAATGTTTCTTGGCATCCGGGCGTCTCTAATAGAGAAGATCGGCCCTGTTATGTTTGTGACACCATCACCTCGCCCGATAATCCGCGTTGATTGACTTTTACGCTTAATCCTTCGGCTCGCACCGAATTCACACGGTTTTAGAATTAATTTGATTGATTACACGAGATGCAGGGTCAGTTCGATCTAAAAATGTGAAAACGAACGCAAGCACCGACTTTCTTCGTTGTATAGCGGCGAAGAATCTGGTTACGAGGAAGGACGACTGGAGCGAGTACAAGAACAGGAAGTTAAGAATAAAGGACTCGATTAATTGGCTGTGTACTCTTCCCCGAATAAAACTATCCGTATACACGATATATCTGAATTAGTGTATTTCATGGAATTTCAGGAATCGTTGATTAAAACATGATAGGTATTTTGAACGTGATGTTAGGGTAAACTATATTAATTTGGACACTGCACTGATCGACGCTTGAAATTTTAGCAAGGATTCACATAAATTACATGTTACATATTAATCTTTTAAATTTGTATTTATTCTTTATGTAAATATACTTTATGCGGAAGTGGCAGTGCTTAGGTTAAAAATTTCCCAAATGACGTTTTTTTTTTTTTTTCATTTTTTTTAATCACTTTAGCTTTGATAATGATTTAAATTTTGTGAATTTAAGTTTTTATGCTTTAACATTTTATGAAATACTAATTTTCAAACTTATGATTTTGGAAAATCTTTAAACGCACAAATTTATAAGCTGATAAATTTGAAAATTAGTTTCGAACATCTAAAGATGTGAAAACTTAAAATTTATATGTTTAAAATTTTTTTTAAATTTCCTACTTTTCGAATAGTAAAAAGAAGTTATTTTATCAAAATAATACGGATCCATACACGCACTACTGCCATAGTGAATCTATTGTATATTCATGTGTGCACATATACACTAGTGGAATTAATTCTGGACACTTTGAATAAAAATATTCCCTGTTTCATGTTTGGGTAAAATATGTATATACTCCTATGCTAAATTTATACCATAATATTTTTATTGTAAGCTATAATGTTTATAGTTACGCCCCAAAATTAGAAAACATTGATTAGAATATAAAATATAAACAATTATATATTAAATAATTTGATTAAGTGCGAAATTTAAGGAAAGATTTGAAAGTGTCCAGAATTAATTCCACTAGTGTACAACATGTATACATATGTATATGGAATCAATATCTCTGTTCGCATAGACACCATTTTGTCTTCAAAATCTTTTCGGACTGTGCACCATGCCACTCTATCCTCGCTGAGATCAAGAATTAAAAAAATGTCCAGAAAACACCAATTTTATATTAATATTTTAGTAAAAATATCCTGTCAAAGACCTATTGTTTAAAAATCTGTCATTCTTCTTTTATCTGTTCATAATCAGTGTATATGTTATACATATTATGTACATGTAATATAACATAAACTAATGTATGAATATTACAAGTTTAATTGTTATAACCTTGCGAAACATAATACCCAACATTCTCAGATGTAACATTCGTCTGTAAATGTTTGGTATTTTTTCTTTCTATTAATTACATAAAAAAGATGAAATATTTGTAGACACGAATGGAGTATGTCATGTTAGTCGCGATTTGTTTGGGATTTTATACGTTCCTTATGAAATTAAGTTTCCATTTCCAATTAGTTAATCTTTACAAATGGTTAATCATTTTTTAGTGGCATATAATATACTTAATTAAAATAATTGATTTATTTTATTTTTCAATCTCTACAGATCAATTTTGCTTTAACATAAAGTACAGAATCACTAAATTGTACATACAAGTAAAGTTTCGAAGAAATACTGTACATCTGAAAATTCAAAATGGCGCTTTAGATTAAAGTGCCAATTGTTGTATAGTTTACCCTATTTCATAAATAACTTTCAAAATTATTGATTCAAAAAAGGACAATAATAAAAACTGGTCATCGTCTGACCTTTTCAGCAATAAAGCTTTTTGTGGTATATGTTTCTTGAGTTTTCAAAGAATCCGAAATGCATTATTTATGATTATTTACCTCCAAAACGGTGGGAAAGACATAAAAAGTTTCGTCAACCTTAGATGCCATCATTAGTAAAACTTAATCGTTATTGCGTTTTTAGATGATGACTGTATCAGTAAAATAATTATAAGAATACATTTATTGCAATTTTATTTCATATTTGAAGATAGATCGATTTAGGAAGTGAATCCATGATATAAAAGAAAAAAAAACGGAAGCAATAACCAATAAACCACTTACTATCATTATATTTACAATACTTGGCAATGTTTGAATTAAATATGTTTAAAAAAATTAATAATTACATACGAAGACACATATTATTTAAAAAAAAAACATGTTATTGAGCAAAAGTGAAATAAATTGTATATTTATATTCAACGCATGGACCGTTTATAATGAAAGAGAACTATATTTTAAAAAAGAATTTAATTTGTTTGTATTTTTTAATAATGGGAAATACGAAAATAAATTTTCAAACTATCAAGTCTTCAATTCCCAAATTATAAATTCCCCACTTTCCAAATTCCTAAATTCTCAAATCTCCAAGTTACTAATTTCCAAATTCTCAATTTCCAATTTTATAAATCCCTAAATTCCTCAATACGCAAATTTGTAAATCCCTAAATTTCGAAATCTCCAGATTCCTAATTTACAGTCAATATGTATATTGTAAGTGCAACACGTAGTTCGAATGTTTCAATATTATTGAAAACCATTGAAGACCTTAAAATGTTCACAATATAATGCACTGATCCCCCGAGGTCCCCATAAATAATGAAAAATGAATGCTATAACGATATTTTAGTTCGAGACATGCACTCGTGGTGCCATTTAGTACGAGTTTAGTGTCAGTTTCGCCAATCTTTGAAACAACACAACCAATAAGCCTAACAATTAGCAAAATGAACGAATATTACCATTCATCGTGAATGCAGTAGTTAATTGGATATAATTATGCACTTCTAACTCCTTAAAGCCAAAAGAAACATATTCCACGAAGCCTTTCGTTACCAAATTGAAAATTATTAAATTTGTACCATTGTCCTTTACCATAAAAATATTATTCTCGAAAGATTGCTTTGTCTTATTTAATCAACATTTGTTCTATGTACACGAAATACGCTAATTAAGAGGTATCGTACTGTATAATAATATCCACTTTGCAGTGCCCTCATAAATATTGTCCAACATGGATTTCTATCGAAAATAACTCATATGCATTCGTCCTATATTTATTTTCTCATACGTCGCAATCATTTATTTCTCTCTATCGTACTCTTCCCATTTTAAAAATCTATAAACAATCAATTTTATTGCTAGCCTCGAGTCCCTCCTATCACGCCGTAAGAATTTTATTTATAATAATTAATCACTTTAATACACACATAGAAACGTTTTAAATTGTCCCTGACTCAGCAGAGAGGATCTTTGAACAGATACCATTTATTTTCTCCCGACTTTTTGCTTCTCCTAGTTTCGTTTCTTTCTTTCTTCTTTCCTATCTACTACGAGCAAAATTGAACTTACTGAAAGTTCGCACACGGGGACTTAAACTACATTAGTATTCGGCAGGACATTGTAGGAGAAGTGCAGAAGTCTTAACAATATACATACAGAGTGTCCATTAAATATTTGTTAATCGTTGAACCCTTAGGAAAACACAATTTAAATGCTAACACAAGTTAAACATAATGAAACATCGCAGAAGTAGAATTACTGATTTTAATCATTATTCTTGCAATTATAAAATTAACGAATATATGTGTATCCAAAAAATATTTTTCCTTTATCTTCGCGTTTTTTTACACATGGCGAGTCAGAAAGAGTGACATAATTGAACGAGAAATGCTTCTATAACAGATAAATTGAAAATGTTAAATACAATTTACGGTTATTATTTTCGAACAGGAAGAAAGTACTGATAACAGGCAGTAAAAGAAAATCTGATCAAAACCACACAAGTTCGCCTCTTTCAGACCCGATTAAATGATTGAACGGATAAAGAACAAAACGATGAAAAGAAATTCACGAGATTTCCCAACATTCTTTGCGAATGCATGAACCGCCATTGTGGTTTTAATGGAGTGATCTAGAGACCTGTGGCGGCAAAACTGAAAAGCTTTAAAGATCCTTGTTTAACCTGCCAGAAGGAAAGAGAAAGACATCCACAATTGACATGACTTTGAAACAAGAAAACAATATTTTCCCATATTTTCTACTTCAAAGTACTCTTTGTATAATTATTTGTATCACTTGGCACAGAGCTCGATATAGTAATTTGGCTCTTGCAACTTCATTAAAAGTATATTTTAATTTTGTATGAAGTTTTAAGAATGAAATTGCAAACTCGGATTCTATACCAACATAATTATACAAATAATATTTAGAAAATGGAAAATATTCTACAAAATGTGTCTCGGTGAGACTCAAACATCATCTTCTTTATGAAGAGAACAGATATACTAATTAAAGTAAAAATAGGGGAAAGTATTCAATATTTGACACTTGAAGCTAATTCTTATTTTATAATACAACACTTTAAAATATATATTGTAATTTCTATAAAACTGAACATGTGTTACAAAATTTGAACCTACTCCTTAGACAACGTTGTTTTCTAGAACAATTTTCGAATTAGTTTTCATAAAAGGATTGAAAAGCGTGTATAGAAATTCGTAATTATTTATACCAAGCTAGTATCTGACACAGCTTTTTACTTATTTGCGTGTGGTTTGATTTACATGCTAGTTATTATATTCTCATGAATAATAAGAAAAGAAACAGAAATACAGTTTATAAGAAGAAGAAGGGAAGTGTCAATAACCGAATCAGTGCAAACAATTGGGTCTTTTGCCCTATGTAAAAATATTTTTTCAAAATCTTTCATCAGGTATGTTCGGTCTATAATGTTCGACGCGGTAGACAAAAATTGCCTAAAAGTTTCTAAATTTCGCCGCAAGAGGACACCGAGGTCAATCGAAGTTATCTCGTCACTCCATTAGATCCTGGCTGCATGAAAGCTAAAAGAAACGCTGAATCTACGACGAAGGAGACTGATAACCTTCTTATGCGAGTTAACCGTTCTAGGACACTCTGTGCAAGAAGCCACAGATAAAATTAAATCTAAAGTTTCAGTAACCTTCATTTGCCCATTCCCACGAGTGCCTCGTCCATCAGCTCGTCGTCGGTGATGCAGGGTGAGGCGGAATGGGGCGAGGGCGGGATGACTCTCGGCGAGGGTGCAGGACTCTTGACGATGTGCACGCTGACGGAAGGACTGGCTGGGAAGGCAGGAGGAGGAGGTGGTGGCGTGTTCCTGCGCACCGATGCCGCCTGGGTCATCGCCCTCTCGGGAATGCTCGTGAAGGTCAGGCTCTTGGCCACATCTTTCGGCGTGGAAAAGTCCAGCAACATCTCGGCAGCCTCTTGAGACGTGGTCGCCGGTATCTCTGTACCGGTTGCTTTCATTGTGCCTGACGAGCCCTCTGAAGGCACCACCAACAATGAAGCGGAACTCGAAGAGCTTCCGGAAGACGGGATTTGTTGTTGTTGTTGTTGTTGTTGTTGCTGCTGTTGCTGCTGCTGCGGTTGCAACTGCGACTGCGACGGCTGTTGCTGCATCTGCTGCTGCTGCTGCTGCTGCTGCTGCTGCGGCTGCTGTTGCGACTGTTGCTGTTGCTTCTTCTCGTCGGATTTGTACTTCGTCATGGTGGCATCCACCGGCTTGATGCTCAGATTCAAGCTCTCCGAGCTTCCGTTGCCGGAGCTCGTCGTGTTCGTTACGTTCTCACTCGTTATCGTACCTGTCGTCATCATGGTAGGATACACGGGTTTGCTAGTAGACTGCGTGTCAGAACCTTTTGGTAGAACGGCCATTACCGGACCACTGCCACTGTTCTCGTCTTTCCCAGTGGCGGTGGAGTTCAAGCTGCTACTCAAAAACTGCGTGTTACTCCTACTCAGTGATGGCTCCTTGCACGTGTCGCGAGATTCGTTTTCGCTTGACTGCATCGAGAGATTCGTGGGAATGTCCATGTCGTGGGCACTGCCAGCAGACAAAGCGGGAAGAAGAAGATTACCGGAGCTATCCGTTCCCAGGTTAATTACCGAGGTGGCGCTTGTCATCGAGAGATTGTCAGGCTTCGATTGTACATGATCCCGTCTACCCTGGCTCGACTGATCCTCCGAACTTGTCTTCGATACGGTGGACGAGATATTCGATAACGCTTGTAGCTTTCCCTGCTCAGCCGTCTGCTTCGCTGCAAGATTATCCAGACCCTTCCCGCTATCGGGAAGCATGGAGAGCTTCTCTGATTTCTTGTCGGTGGAGTCCGTGTTAGCTCTAGCGGATAATTTGGGTATCTGAAATTTAGTATCTAACTGCTTCATGAGACCTTCAACGATTGGTAGATTCGACAGATTCGTCATGGAAGCGTGAGCAGCCAACAACTTGAACGCTCGTTCACTCTCGCTTTCCTCGCGTAGCCCAGAGGGACTCGATTTCCTGGTGTCACCGATGCCTTTCGACGGAAATATACTTTTATCGCCAGACTTCGATAGCCGGGACTTGTCACGATTTCGACTGAGATCCGTCACGCCGGAACTAGCCGTCTTTGGAGAACTCGAAGAAGACTTCGAGGACATGACCCCTTTGGAAAGCAATCCGCTACCACCGCTGCCACCTACACTGATTCCTCCAGCGCCGTTACCGCTTCCAGAATTCGACCCCGAGATAGTCTTCAACGCTGACAGCATTTTCTGTCCCAACAAGGTTGTTTTACCTCCGCTACTGCTACCAGACACGGAAGACGAAGAACCGGACAACTTCGGGGACGTTTGGGACGGTGGTTTCTTCGACGCGGGACCGGAACTTACCCCTGGCTTTAGGCCGGTGTGCGTTTTCGGCGAACCGTTACCTGACATGGAGGTCGACGATGTGGACGAACCTGAAGACGTCCCGGTCGGCGCGGACGCCGACGACGAAGACAATTTCAGATTGGTGCCCGACTTTGAGTCTTTTGTGCGAGTTTTATTGATCGTTATTTTCATCCCATCGGAACTATGCTTCACCATATATTCCGCGGGGTTCTTCGTGTCCAACGAGGAATTCTTGCTGGGACACTTTCCCTCCGCGGTTTTGTTCGACGAACTTCCAACGTTTCTCTCCTTCTGACCGCTGGAAGTACCGCTTCCGCCAGTAGATGGCTTCGTCCCGCTGTTACCGCTGTCTTCGGTACAATGTTGAGCGTTCTTCAACTTATCGATAACGGCGCTTAACGATCCCTTCCTGTTCTTCGCCTGTTGCTGAGCGATCGCCGACTTGCCGAGCTCCGAACTGCCGGATGGCGGTGTGCTACCGCCACTGCTAGGCAACGTGGACTGCGTTTCCCCGCTAGGAATTAATTCCAGTTGTTTTAACTTACCACTGGACGACTTAGTTTTCGGACTCTGATGACCGCCCGATCCACCGAAGGCTAGCGAGGATGTCTTTCTCTCCTTCTCACGGTTGGAGTCTTTGCCCGACGACGAAGAGGAAGACTTTATCTTTGATTGTCCGGAATCGGTGGTTTTGCTCGATGGGGAATTGGCCGCGGATTTCAGCGCAGACATACTCGGTTTACCGGTGCTTGCTGAACTGCCATGCTTCGGTGACGATGTACCGTGCTTTGGGCTCACACTCGCAGGTACTGGCGTATGCTTGGGACTACTGCTGTAGACCGGAGAGTGCTTTGGACTTTGCACTGGCTTGTTTGTTGACTGTTTCAAGGTAGGACTGGACTTACCTACGAGAGCGAGTGGACTGGTATGCGTCGGAGAAGGACTAAATTTTCGTAAAGTAGTCGCTGGTGACGATGGCCGTGAGCTTAAGTTCGGCGGTGATTCGGTCGGTTTAATGCTCACGGAGACCGGTTTCGATAAAGGATCTTGTTTAGATGGGATCTTATCCGGCGGTGGTCCCATAGGACTGTCTTCTCTTTTGCGCTTACGTCTCTTTTCCAACTTTCCCTTATCCTCTGTCGACTTTCCCTTGGAACTTTTCCGTTCCCTGCGCTCGTCCGTCAGACTTTTCGACTGTGTTGGTCCAGCTATCGGGGTTATAGTGATGGAATTCGGTAAAGTGGTTTGCGGCGATGACGCTATCGGTATTATTTCGATTCCTGGCCTCCTTTCCAAACCCATCCCCGTAAGTACAGAGTTATAGTTCGTAGTTTGACCCAAACTACTGCTTGAAATTGGTGTTATACTTACTGATGGCGGCACTAGGCTTTTGTTCTCTTCGAATATAATGGGGCTCTTTTTCTCTTCCCTCTTCCTCGATTTGCGATCACGTTTGATCAGCTCTTCGACATCTTGCAAATCATGGACTTCCGTTATTTCGCTCTCGTTATCGATATCGTAGTCGGAACTTTTGTCCGTTCCCAACATATCGGTGGAATCTAAGTTTGAAAAATCTAAACCGCTGGTTAAACTGGTAGCCGAGGTGGGTGTGGACGTTCTCGTTTCGTTCAAATTTTCTCTGCCTCCAGTCGGTGTGCCGAGAGGCGTTGAATCTGAACTGGAGCTCTCTAACAATATTTCCGCAGTCTCGTCTCCTTTTCGTTTGGGACTTCGCCAAATACCGTCCGCAGTTTTTCTCTTGCGCGTTTTCTTCGAACGTTCATTTATGGGATTAGACAATGAGTTTTTTGCTTGCCCGAGCAACGCTCCCAATTGCAAAGGATTCAGCATAGCAGTTGTGGTATCGGATTGGCCGGAATAAGACGGAAAACCGATACTATTCTCCGTTCCGGCATCTAAAAAAGACTGCTGCTGCTGCTGTTGTTGTTGTTGTTGTTGTTGTTGTTGTTGTTGTTGTTGTTGCTGCTGCTGCTGCTTCTGCTGCTGCTGCTGTTGCTGTTGCTGTTGCTGTTGCTGTTGCTGTTGTTGTTGTTGTTGTTGTTGTTGTTGTTGTTGTTGTTGTTGTTGTTGTTGCGATGACTGTTGCCTTCCCATGGTTCCATTTCCATTATTTAAACCGGGTTCTTGCTTGATTTTCGTTTCCCCATTAGTGAAATCAGGCATTCCTGAACCATTTTGATTATTCTGGTCTTTACCGGAACCGAGACTTATGTTGTAATTTCCATTTCCACTATTCATGCTACTCATCGTGTTTAAGGAGTCGCGACTTTCCCATGATTTCATAAGAATTCTCATTGTCAGAGGTATACTCAGACACTTTTGTAAAACCTTTCCAGTCAAATCTGACGTTTGCTCCGTATTTGTAATGCTTATACCATACAATTTACACTTTAGCGCAGAAATATCTGTTAAGTCGAGCTCGGCCGTTGCCATTGTTTCCTCGAAAGGATGCTCCAGACTTACCGATATGTGTTGCCATGATAAAGCGCTCACTTCGAATATAGTCGCATGTTCCGGATCTTGCCGAGCCATAGGTCTAACGCAACTACTGATCAAAGTATTGAACAGCGCTTGCTGCCGTAAGTATACCAAAATTTGTGGAACATGAGCTGGGTGAGTGAAAGGAATGCTACACACTAACACACCCTCCAAGTTTCTGTTCTCCGTCATGAAGTAACAATGCTGCTGATCTGGCAAACTCTGTAACAAAGTCCAAATTTCAAGTAGTGAAGGTTACATTAGGTTAGTAGGTAAACTAAACATTGTACATACGACGTAAAGTCCTCTATTGTTCCGACAATCCAGCTGACCCTCACTAGCATGTTGTATAATTAAACTAAGTAACGGGTGTGGAGCAGATATATCCCCGCATTCGAGCTCTGTCACTTTCTGTATTCTACGCACTAGTTCCATGCACATTGGCATTTTCTTGGCAAGCTTCAATACGAAACAAGCGGGCAATACAGATGAATTTGTACCAGTTAATGGAGCATAAGATGGGGTGCTAAAAGTTATTTGTTATTAGTCACATTTTAACCGAATTCAATGCAAGTATGCTTTTTTTTAAATAGATACAAACCTTTTTCCCGTTGGACTTCTATTTACAGTTATGATACTAGATGTAGGCAACTTATGAGCAGTCGAACCTTCCATACAAACTGTTACGGAATGACCAATCTTCCGTTTGATAACTACTTCTGAACTCAATGCATCACAGGTACGATTCTCCCGATCTATCAGATCATACGGAGAAACAAAATACGTCAGTTTCATCGCATGACCGCCTTTTCTGCGCTCAAGAATTCCTAAAAGTACCAAATCGTTTTATTAAACGCAATAAAATTTCATCCTTTTATTTCATAAATAAACATGGATACCCACCTACTGGGCTCTTATGAACAAGGTTAAAAGGTTCCTTTATAAATGTTTGCAATTGAGCTAGAATACCCAGATCAGCCTCTAACGACTGCAAAGCACTGAATGCTTTACATTTTACCTTCTTATCTGCATTTAATTGATATATTGAAGCTAAACCTTCTAATTGTACTGTAAAATCAAGGAAGTCCCCACGTGACAAGCAAGACACCAATACATCACAGCTCTGTAAAATTTCATTAAAGTTAATTCATTCAATAGAAAATAACATTCTACACAACTGAAATACAAAATAGTACACCTGCTGCTCATTTTTTCCCTCGTGATGAATTTTAACATCTTTAACTACACCAGAAGGTTCCAACAGAACTTCCAGAAAAAACATATCTGATGAGATAAATAACTCTGTACCTGGTGGACCAGACATCATAAACTTTAAGCTGCAACCAAATCATAACACAAATATTGACTGAGTGATTTAAAACCATTTTTTATTCAGTGATTAATTTATTAGTATTTACCCTAATTGCCTTGTCAAACTCTCCAAGCGTTCCACCATAGATTGCAAAGACGTTACTTTTATGGAATGTTGCAAAGTATCCAAACATTTTTGCAGTTGACTTTTTTCAGCACTATCGATTGCGAACCTTTTATCCTATTAATACAACAAATATTATTGGTTGAAAGCGCCTGATTATTTCATTAAGTTCTTTCTGATACTTACCAACATAGCCATACGTAAATTTTTAGCTGTTTCCACCAAAGATTTAAAGGAGGAGGCTTTAGAGCGTAACTTCTCCATAAGCAACTCCATCTGCCACTCTTTTCCCTTATCCATTGGTGGACCTCCAGTGGCAGAAGGTTGCCCACCTGTATTACAAAAGTTACGTAAAATCTTGTCTATTATTGCCCTTAAATTATTAAATATGCAAAACCGTTCACAACAAATTAATTGAACATTATTATACAGTTACAATTCTCTCAGCATAACTGTATTAATATGTTGTATTTGTATAGAGTATGAAGATTTCAAAATTTGATATAACATTCAAACTTTTTGTAGTGGAAATAAAGGTTTTATCCACGTATGATTTCTTCAGTTATATAAAGATAAAAGAAAATTTTGTAGATTCTATTAAATAAATTTTAAATTGCTCTCACCAAGGGGCTTTTGTCCGTTCGCAACATCCATGTATACCGTGGTGCTACACGGATGTTGTAATTTATGCCTATATCGATTATGTTCGCTGTTATAATATCACAACAACATTATTACACACTACATTGTGACAGGAGGTGTTATTTTCACCTAACCCACGTTTGATCACTTAACTGCTCCTAACCTTCACCCACAATATACTAACTATACTTAGAAGCCATACGGTTCTACTGTATAGGCGTTTTCATCCATAACACATTTTTAAGAGGGGGAATTCTATGACGCTGTATTAAGGTGTGCTCTTTTACACCCTCTACAGTTATGCTTTATACATTAATATTCATTTACATGTTTGGAACATCCATATAGAATATTATCGATTACCATGAAATGGTAAATTGTAATTTATTATAAGATACAATGTATTCCTTAAGTTCGCGCAAATAATTCTTAAGATATCATAGGCAGATTGGAAATACGGTTATAAGTTTTTGTATAAAAAATGATTGCACTCGTGAGGTGATATACTGCAATTTGTACGACTTAGCAAAGTCTGTATATGAATATAATTAATAAAAGTATATTACATCTGTTGCAAAATCTACAATGTGTTTTGGAACGTTGTTGAAATGAGCTTTAAATGCGCTTACAGCGACATCTACCACCGCGTCAAAGAAAACAGAATTTTTCACGCACTCTTGTTCAGCATAAACATATTTTTGAAAATGAAGTGTGTAGTCAAATTATGTCACGTACAATTCCTGCCAGGTTTACAATTGACACGATTTATTTAAGTTTTAAAAGTACGAATTATTTCATGAGTATAAAGTAATATAAAAAATATTAGAACGTAGCTGCATATTTTAATTTCATCACAATTAATTCTGTTTAATAGCTTTTAAGAACTGAGTTGAAATAAAACGTTGTGTAGAGACGAACAAGAGAATTAACGTATCTAAATATGAATATATATCAATTTTTTTGGCAGTAATGTAATTTTAAATATATGTATAAAGTTAATTTAGGATGGAAATGAAAAAAGTTATGAAGATGAAGGTCATTTTAAGGTCATACCATTTGAAATTTGATTGTGATCTCTTTTCTAGATGGAATTTGATATTTGTTTTAATAAATGCACTATAGACATCATTTAATGTAAATGAAGTAAACATAATGTGTACATAAAATTATTATTATTGTGGATAAAAAACATCATTTCGGATGTAGGAAAAGGTTTTGATCACAATGTAGTAATTCTCAATAACGTCGAAAATATTCTTTATTAATGAACATTCTTTTTTTCAACATACATGACCGAATTCTTCATAAAATCTACACAAGTAAACTTGATTACTAATTATTTAAACGCATTGCTAGAAGACTAACAACACTGCTACGTTAAAATTTTCATCATTAACAAATATTACATGAAGATGAAAATATTTTCTAAAAAACTAGGTCTCGATTTTTTCTAAAATTTCTTTGAGAAAACTTTTAGATACTGGTTAATATAGTTTTTTATTTAGTATTAAAAATTAGGTACTCTTGTTCTGTTTCACTCAATATTTGAGCCGCTCATAGACGAAAAATTATTACAAAACTGATTAAAAATTACACTAATTAGAAAATAATTGTCACTTTTGTAACTTTATTTGTAGTTTGATTTGTAGATTGCAAGTAAAGTAGTAAAAAAATGTAGCATCAGAAAGGATGTGAACTTCTTTTATTTCTAAGATTTCACACTTTTAAATTCAGAAGTTTAAAAAATTAGAAATATCAATTTCTCCAATTTTTTAATTTATAAATTTGGTAATTGGTGAACTGAAACTTCGACAAATGTACGGCTTACAAACATTATCAATGTTTCAAACATTGCAAACATTACAAAATTTTCCATTTCTATTTCATACTACTTATTACCCTAATACTTTATGGCATCTTACCCATATAGCTCTCTTACCAGCACACGGATTTCATTTAATACTGATAGTTTTTCAATCCAACGAAAACAATTTTTAACAAAGAAAGCAATGCAATTGCACCAATTGTCAATCTCCGTATCAAAGTCAACATACTAGGATATAAAAAATTGACGTTCAATTTTGTACGTTATCAGTCATCTCCAAATCTTTCAACGCATCTACATTAGGAACTAGTTTAACGGTTCGACTGTCACGAATTCAACATATAACCTCTTTGAAAATAAATTTAGATTTCACGAATGTAATATACTTTAATACAACCTCTGCATTAATTTTCGATATTTTCTATTCTACTCGCAGGCTTTATTCCTCAAATTTGCAAAGTTACTACTTAAAGAGAAACGAAAACAGCCTGCACTTCCGGAAAGCTGTCGAATACGATTAAGATGATAATTTGCAAATAACTTCATTTTGTACAAAAACATTTTGCGAGTATTTTTGGAGATTTGAGGAAACTATCATCTTTATGTCATTCTCTACTTTATCGACACGACATACAGTAAATGCAAAATGGAATGAAACAAAGCTTTACTGTTGAAAATATTGTACACTGTATATGTACGGTTTTTGTTAAGTATATGTCCCAATGTAATTTAATTATGGTTATTTTAGTACTACATCCGAGTTTAGCATACAACTGGGATTAAATTTTGTAATATTATGAAAATATTTCAAGCGCTACTGTATCCTCACGATGGTAAGCCAGAAAATGACATTAAAATAATAAGAGATCGTCGAGTTGCTAAAAATACCCGCAAGTTTAAGATGAATATATAGTATGTATTCGTTAACAATTATGTCACCATTAGTGATCAACCATTTATTCAATTTATTAAAAATAACAAGTAAAACGATCTATTATTCAAAACCTTCGAACACTGAAGTTAGAAATGATTTTTATATTTCATACTATATGTATGTATTTAATGACTTATTTTTTAAGAAGATTTTAAGAGCCTTTAAGAAGATAAGTTATTAATAATACATATGCATTTAAAGTCACTAATTTTATAAAAAAAGAAATGTATAAGTACAGAACAATTAAAAAAAAAAATAATAAGATACAATTAACAATGAAATGTTAAAACCAAATTTTTGTTTTTGTAACTAAAAAAAAATATTCATTATATTTAAATTGGTATGTACTAAATCACTTGCAAATTTACTGAGAAATTCACAATGTGAGACATTCAATCAAAAATCTGTTTTGATATTTACTAAATCATTTGAAATTTTAAATGATTTATATTTCAATAATCATCTCGCTCAAAAATGTTTATATACCAATAAAAAGCAATTACTTTGAAACCATCAAACACGTACTTTTAAACGATCGTACTCATAGGTCTCAAATAAAAGGTTTCGCCTCTACACGAAATTATTTTCAAAATTTCGAGAGGATCGTATTCGCCAGCTTGTCGGAAGTTTAGCCGAAAAATATATTTGCCTATCTAACTGTGAAGCACCGATTCAACAGGTGCACAGTCTCACTTAGGAAAGTCTTTAGAGTCGTTCATGGACTGGCCCTTTTTACGTGGTAACTGTAACGTGATCGGCTGAACGTCCTGGACTTTCCTGGGGCCCTGATTCGAGCTGCGAAACGTGATCTTCAGGTTGGGCACGTGTTGCTCGGCCGTCCAATCGAAATTGAAAATCGGTGTTTCCGGATGGAGCTCGGAATCCGGAGTGTCGACAGGTGTGGTCGGCGTCGCCACATAAGGGCTAAGTTCCTGGTGGACGACATCCGGTACCCTCTGCAGCGTGTCTGACCACACCGGACTGGAGTTCCAGTGTTCCATGGGCAATTCCGACGGATCGACCGTCGATCCGGTCATCGTCGACGTCGACAGACTCTTGACCGGAAGTCGCTTGTGCGCGGTGCCCCTCTCGTTGCAACAATACTCCTTGTCCAAATCCGTGATGTAATACTTGGGCGATAACGCGTTCACGTTGTACTGCCCGTGGCACTGAATGAACTTCGCCCGATAACCGGTCAAATTCAGGGAATTTTTATGGTGCGCCTTGTACCTGTCCGTAAACTGGGCGAGAGCGTAATGGCCGTGCTGCATGTGCACGTGTATGTTCCTGTTCTCGTGTTCGCTGCTGCTTATCGACATGTCCACGGGCTCCGCGTCCTCCCGGGTGTTTCTCGTCGCGAAGTCCTTTAAATGCGGCTTGGACGAGCCATGGAGGTCCTGCTCGGAATTTCGGATGTCCGGCGAGTGCTGAGGATCGTTGTTGTGGGACAACGATCGCGTGTAATCCTGTTGCTGGTTGTTCTGACTTCCGGTCGCGTATGGCACACTACGATTTTGGCCACCGGAGCAGATGGTGTAGGTGAACTTGGACTGCGACGAATATTGATACAGCCACGAACTCGAACGCATTACTTCCGCCTCCCTGTCGCTGAAACGTGTTGTATCGTATAAATTATTCGGGCACTGCAATGCTTCTCGATTTGTTGTTGCATGCAGGATGATTCACGTAATGCACTACTTATTTTACAAAAACATTAATCATGTATCGTAGAGCGAAATGTAGAAACAATTCCTTCTTTGCTTTCCGACGTGTAACACATTTTGAACTACAGGCTATCGACACATCACGTTAAGTATCTTTAACCAGTTAACTGTGGTGCTCCCTTTTGTAAGTATACTCGTCGATCACAGAATAAATGTCGGTGTTAAAATATTGGGCCAAAAAGATGGGTCTAGTTTACAAAATAAACAATTTTATTACTAATATTGATTTATTTGGTGAACCAGTTAGCTGCCACATCTCCATGACGGATATAGTCGCCAAACACACTCAACTGGTTAATCAAACTGTCCAACGATAAAAATAAACAGGTCACAGACCAGTTTGTTGTCTGTAATATTTTATAAATAAAATTAGAAACTGTAATATTCTGTAAATAAAATTAGAAACCCCAACATTTTGTAAATAAAAGTAGGAACTGTAATATTTTATAAATAAAATTAGGAACTCTAATATTTTATAAATAAAATTAGAAACTGTAATACTTTGTAAATAAAATTGAGAACCGTAATATTTTCGAAGTAAAATGAAAAGGGAGAGATTAGAAACTGTTAAGAGGAAAAAGCAATGGAGGAGCATATATTTGACGATTTAAAGTCGGAGTATAAATATGGAAACATACCTCAAAACTTGATTAGTGCACACAATGATAGGATGTTGACATTCTTCGGAAGTATCTTTGACTTGTAAAACGCAGTGTACCCAGAACCACCGTCCGGAACGACTTTGCAGCCTCAACAATGCGGTTGCAGACCGTTCTTGATCAGATTGAATAACTGAAACAATCGTGGATATTATCAAATCTCTCGAACTTTTTAAATATTGAAACAATTTCCTTTGGTTCTTAAACTAGCTACAGTCCGATTTTTAAAACCGATCCACAGAAAAATTGGGTGATGTTAATGGAAGTTATGAGTCTTTAAAGACATTAGACTTTATTCTATCAAAAGGTACATAAATCATATTTAGTTTATGCAATTTATTATTTTATATTATTGATTTTAGTAAAGTATAGTTTTTAGTAGAATATTTTATATTTCGCTATATTTAGTAAGGTATACTTTTTGATCAGCTATTTTGAATAAAGTTTTTTATGAACATACCAGTCTGATGTTTGCAGTACGCTGTTCGTATAGAATCCCAGTGTAATAAATTGTACCACGACACATTTACTAATTCATTACGTGTATACTCCAAATGACTTTCTGCTCTGTAAATGGAAAAACAATATTTTGTACTCGAAAACTGAATATCGCTGCTCGGCAATGATAATAACACAATTTCGAATTTCAAATTCGCTTTTAAGCTTGTATTTTATCTTTACATTTGTCACGTGTAAAAGTTTACAAACAATTAATAATTAATAAGTCCTACATTTAAAATATACAAATGAAAATATGAAATTGTATTTTAATAAAATTTAAATAGTATTGGAACTATTTTAAAAAAGTCTCTAAAGTGTGTATTTTTCGAGCTGTGTGACCATAAATACTAAATAGCGATACGTATTATATTTTGAAGTACTTTCTTGGAAAAAAATTACGATTACGTTTTATCGATATGAAGGTACTTCATATCCATAGAGTGAATCGTGGTGAATATATTTGTCGCACCCTGCACGATACTTTCTCGTGTTTCCGGTAAAATAACTGGTGTGCACGATGCAAGAAAAACAAACTCGTTTCGGTTGCAAACAGGAACGAAAGGCAAAAAGTGACCTTCGACAAGAACCACCTAAAAAAAATGATAACAAATCTAAACAAATAAACGGAAAAAATCGCAAAATATAGTAATAAAAAGATAATACGAAAAAGATTAATAAATTCAAATTCAGCAAATCCAACACATTCAACAAATTCAATAAATCTAATAAATTTAATAAAAAATCTGATGAATTCAATAAATGCAACAAATTCAATAAATTCAACAAAATCAATTTTAATTAAGAAGATAATACGAGAAAGATTAATAAATTCAATAAATTCAAATTCAGCCAGTCCAACACGTTCAACAAATTCAATAAATCTAATAAATTTAATAAAAAATCTGATGAATTCGATAAATGCAACAAATTCAATAAATTCAACAAAATCAATAAATTTAATTAAGAAGATAATACGAAAAAGATTAATAAATTCAATAAATTCAAATTCAGCAAATCCAACACATTCAACAAATTCAATAAATCTAATAAATTTAATAAAAAATCTGATGAATTCGATAAATGCAACAAATTCAATAAATTCAACAATATCAATAAATTTAATTAAGAAGATTAGTAAGTTCAGTAAATACGATAAATAATAAATTCAATTAGGAAATATTAATTTACAAAAATAACAAAAATAAAACATTTAATGATGAACAAATAAAATTAATACAAACATTAATAAGCAAAATGAAACTAAAACAGAAAATGAGTACAATACAATTTGGTATTTAATAACATAAATAAAATAAGAGGCAAATTTAATACGGAGTAGAAAAAATTGATATAAAACTATACTAAATATTGTTAGCATAGCTAATAAATTATAATATTGTTAATAGTATTATACTGCTGCACTTAGGAACACGAAGAGTACCTTTTGATCACCAAAACGTAGTTGTCTTCGTGAGTTTCTAGATACGTTGATGCGACAAAGAAATAATCTTCGATCACTTGGAATTGGACTATTTCTAGATAATTGATTTTGTACAACCATATGATCCTGTTTATCTATCACATCGTAAACGCTATCTCCGTGGATCAACAGATCTTCCTAAAACGTATTGTACAACGTATAATACTAGAACGAAATTACTTTTCTAAAGTACAACTATATTGAAAATACTATAATTTAAATTAACAACAGCGAACAATCTTATTTGCTTAATATACATAAGTACACTGGCGTAATTCGAAAATTTACAAATTTGAAAATTGAGAAATTGGAGATTTAGAAATTTGGGAATTTGAAAATCTGAGAATTTGGAAAATTGGAAATTTGAAAATGTAGATACTAACAAATATTAAAAATTTGAAAATCTGAAAATGTAAAGATTAATAAACATAGCAAATTGAGAATTTGAAAATTAGATAATGCAAAAGTTAACAAATTCATAAATTTGATAATTTTGAAATTCGAAAACTTGGTAATTTTAATTACCAGAAAATTAACAAATTTAGGAATTAGAATCTTAGTAATTTAGATGTTTGAAAACTTGGAAATTTATGATCTTAAAAATTGAAGAATTGTAGGATTTAAAAGATTACATTCAGAAATTACGAAATATGAAAATCGTCGATTTGGAAATTTAGGAAACTAGATATAAGTATAAAAACATAAGCATGAAAGTATCTGAAACCTTAAGAATTCATGAATTCGAAAATATAAAAAACTACTAAGTAATTAAAAAATCTGAAGACCTGAGAATCTTTTAATTGTAAATTTATAACGTTAAGAATTTTTTATTTCATTGCCCTATACAGTTACGCCAATGCTAATACACTCCAGCGTAAATTTCATACAAAAACAATCTAGATATGTATCATTGTATAGTGCACTCTCAACATTGTTGATTACCGTAATTATTATCTCTTTTTTGTAGTTACTTTACCATAGAGTGTCCAAGGTATTCTGCCGCATTTTCCGATATATACAACAGTTTCCCTTGCTGGGTCATCATCATTATAAATCCGGACATGGCCTGAAAAATTGCATGCATTGTATGGCCAACATTTGTACCGTAACAACTAACGGTCAGAAATACAATGCAATATGATGATAAACAATATTACTTTTGAAAATCCTATATTAGGAGTCGGGATATTCGAAGAGTCGGACGGACAGTTTTTCAAGGCTGAAACAAAAACAATTATTCATTTAACAATTAATGCTATTATTAAAATCGTTATATTATTCATTTTATTTTAAAAACTATAACAACATTCGTACATTAATATTGTTTAGTGCCATTCTTTCAAAGTATATTTAAACACAAAGTTTCTTTCTTAATAAACTTAAATAATATTAGTTTCTTTGTTAATAAATTTAATTTTCATTTTAATAAATTTGAAAAGTTTGAAGACACAAAGTTTTAAAATTGAAAATTCAAAAATATCAGAAATTTAAAGGTTTTTAAGTTTATTTGTCAGTTTCTGTATTAGTATACTTGTGTTGATTTAGTTTTGAAAACTTCTGCAGTTTTTCTATTTAAGAATTTACAATTTGGAACTTTATAAATTTAAAAACTTGTACATTTGATAGGATGAACCTTTTACCGCTATTTCCATAATCCATTCCATACATAATTTCAGTTTAAAAAACCTCAAATTCTAGTATTAGTCCTCAGGATCAAAATGATCCCGCATAGTTGCGCAAAACTTAATATACAGTCATGGACAAAATTAAGTGGACAGGTATCATAAATAAAAAAGGTTAATTTAGTTTAACTAAGAATACCTATAAATCAAAACTTTATTGTACAATTATATACATTAAATAAATGTTTTTCAAGTCTACAAAAACATTTCACGTTCTAAATTTAAAATTTATTTAAAACACTGTAGTAAAACAAACAATTTTTTTACATTTCTGCAATGTCCACTTAATTTTGTCCATCAGTGTAAAATTACCAAAAATGGGGAAATTAAATGGTCGCATTCGATCAAATTCCTTTATAGCAATTCAATTTTTATTTGATGACAATAATATATTATAATTTATTACGTTTCTATCATTACAATTTATTACGTTCCTATCAGGTTTTATTACACTGTTTTAATTTTAAGTTACATAACGTATAATTGAGTTGCGAGTAAACATTTCTATTCCCACTGATATATAATATGTAATAAAACTTGAACTCTGGATAAAATAACATTATACTATGTGATATGATGTTCGAGAATAGTAATAGTCGATAACATTACTCGTACGATTCTATCGTTATTGCCATTTTTATCATTCATAAACACTGGTACTTAAAAGTTATATCGGTGAAACACTTTTTTATCAAAATAATAATAAAACATGTTACGGGCTCCGATGTTTGTGTCACCGTAAAAGCAACGAGAAAAATAATTCGAAAATCACGCCAAAAATTTTAATAATAATCTTTATCATTTTTTAGTCATTGTTTTGTACTAAGATCACATTTATAAAACGAAAGAACGTATGTTTTATTAATAAATCTTTGATATTTTATTAACAAGGTTTTCAAATACGATATAACGAAACTGAAATCGAAATCTGAGAGCAAAGAATGGATTACGGATAAGAAAAATGATTCTCTATTTGTTTGAAATGAGTTGATGTTTACTCGTAATATTTTCGTACTTGTTTAAATCGAGTTTATGTATTCTTTGAATGATTTTACACTTATTTAAAATGATTTTATATTTGTTTAGAACGATTTTATATTCATTTACAATATTTTTATATTTGTTTGCGATGACTCTTCGCTCGTTTCAAATGCTTTTATCTACAAATAAATATCCGTAGAAAGCGGTGAAATGATTATTCAAAGTACATTTTTCTGAGTATATCAAAAAGTCATAATATATTTGTGTCTCAAAATAGGAAATTGACCAGCGTAGCAGAATAATGTTGATCCCCCTTCCAAATAAATTACAAAAATAATACAATTACGACACGTTTAATGTCTTCGTCGTTTATCGTCAGCTTGTTAATCGTTGCTCAAACAGAATCGGTTGAACTGGTATAGCGTAGCCACAAGGTAGCCATTTTGCGAGCGTTTAAAAATCCGCGGCGATCCACCGGTTGAGAGACACTGATTTAACCGACGAAAAAGGCGGGAATTCGCGGAAAATTTGTTGGAAGCTTGCGTTTTCTCGCGGCATAGGGGAAAAAAGAAAAAAAAGCAAAGCATCAAGAACGAAGAGGAGGGAAAGAAGCCTTATGCTAATGCAGCATAGCCACGTTTACAAACGGCGTTACACGGGACTATAGTATCGAATACTGTGAAACAATGAGTATGTAGAAGAGAAAGAAAGAACGACGGAGAGCGGAGAGACGATACAGAGGGAGTATGGGTTACAGGAGCGTGAGAGTGTTGTTGCAAAGGCCGACAGGTCAGCGGATCACCCGGAACTCGCGCTTAGACTCCGCTGAGTTTGAATGTACTCCGATCTTACCTTCTTGCCTTACCTACCTCCCTACCTTTTACCTATATATTACTCTCTACGCTTGCACAACGGAGATGCCCGAAGTTTTTGATGCTCGAACGACCGTTTAATATTCTTGTCAAGGGGAATTTTCCCATTGCTCGATGGGTGAACGTCCACTAACGCGAGACCATTTCTTCCAATCGGTCACGCTCTTATTCTGATCACAGAAATTAGCTAAATCCAATCCACCCAGAAATTTAGAAAATTCAATATGCCCAGACATTAGCCAAATCCGATACATACAGAAAATCAGCAAATTCAATACGCCCAGAAATTAGCCAAATCCGGTGCACCCACGAATTAATCAAATCTGATGCAACCAGAAATTTAGAAAATTAAATATGCCCAGACATTAGCCAAATCCGATACACACAGAAATTCAGCAAATTCAATACGCCCAGAAATTAGACAAATCCGGTGCACCCAGGAATTAATCAAATCTGATGCACCCAGAAATTAGCCAAATCCAATACAAATAGATGTTTAGCAAATTCAATACGCCCAGAAATTAGCCAAATCCGGTACACACAGAAATTTAGCAAATTCAATACGCCCAGAAATTAGTCAAATCCTTTGTACTCAGGAATTAATCAAATCTGATGCACCCAGAAATTTAGCAAATTCAATACGGCCAGAAATTAGCCAAATCCGATACAAATAGAAATTTAGCAAATGCAATACGCCCAGAAATTAGCCAAATCCATTGCACCCAGGAATTAATCAAATCTGATGCACCCAGAAATTTAGCAAATTCAATACGGCCAGAAATTAGCCAAATCCAAGACAAATAGAAATTTAGCAAATTCAATACGCCCAGAAATTAGCCAAATCCGATACACCCAGAAATTTAGCAAATTCAATACGCCAAGTAATTAGCCACATCCGATACACACAGAAATTAAGAAAATTCAATACGTCCATAAATTAGCCAAATCCTTTGTACTCAGGAATTAATCAAATCTGATGCACCCAGAAATTTAACAAATTCAATACGGCCAGAAATTAGCCAAATCCGATACAAATAGAAATTTAGCAAATGCAATACGCCCAGAAATTAGCCAAATCCATTGCACCCAGGAATTAATCAAATCTGATGCACCCAGAAATTTAGCAAATTCAATACGCCCAGAAATTAGCGAACTCCGATACACACAGAAATTTAGCGAATTCAATACGTCCAGAAATTAGCCGTATCTAATCCACCCAGAAATTTGGAAAATTTAGTACGCCCAGAAATTAGCCGAATCCAATCCACCCAGAAATTTAGAAAATTCAGTACGCCTGAAATTAGCCAAATTCGATACACCCAGAAATTTGGCACGTTCGATACAACTTTCGAATTCGACGATCCTTCGCGATTGAAAGTGCACCGGAAACCGTAATCAAATCACTGAAATACAAGGGAAAATATATGCATCCTTATAAAAGGATTCCTGGTTCCTTATTAAAACATCGAATTCCCTGATTCGCTAATTTCTGTACCCTGAAATTCTTAGAAATCTGACTAGATTCTCGCTAAATTCCAGAAACACAAACATCGAAATTCTCAAATAGACAGACCCTCAAATTTCTACATCCCCGGATGTAAACACCGTTTATCAGCGTGCCCATGAAAACTGCGATTTTCATAAATTAGATACGAGAATATGCAATTATATCCAGTTTCATAAATTCGACATGTTTCCTCGGTATTGCAGTTTGCGTAGGCTGATAACTTCGCCGCTGCGTTGACTGGCTCAAAACGGTTGAAAATTAGATTAGATAATATTTTTATTTTGAACAAATCTTTTCAAATATTTTCGCAATGTTTTGTTATGTTTATTGCCCATAGTTTTATAAGATACGAGTATTCCAGGTTGAACGAATTGTTAATAATATAGATTAGATTTGTACGAAAATGAAGCGTCAGGCATACTGGCTGACATGGGAAGCAATGTGTTAAATATATGAAGGTAACTTAAGATTTAAGTATGTAAAATGTTATCGGTGTGCACGCGAAAGCTGCGATGATGAAGAAATAGAAATAAGTTTCAGGATTAACCGTTGTTCACAAAGACCGAACTCGTAATAGCAATTTTCGGAGATTCCGTATTTGGAAACGATAACGTTGTAATTATTAAGTAATACAACTAGTAAGTTTTAAACTCCAATTGCAAGTAGTGTGCGATGGTATTAGTGAGAATGATTGTGCACTCGACATTGTTGAGGTAGTTCTAATTTGATCGGACCATTTCGAAACGTCCTGCAACGTATTTTACAAATATGTGATTATACAGGATGTTTAATTGATTTCAAAGACAAAGTACAAATGAAACATACATATGTGACTAGTAGGGAAATAAAATAGTATCCTAATAGATTTTAAAAGCTCTCAATGAAGATAAGCTGGTCATATTTGGGACATTTTCATATTAGGCAACTTTATCCAAAAATGATCTTTGCTACATTTTAGTTATTATTTTCTCATCTCTATCAAGAGACAGACCTGCATTGCACCTCACCAATTTTTCATCTGTACACAGCATTCATTTTAAATTTATATCAAAAATAAATTCACTCGCTGTTTCTTGTGTTAATCATAAAAATAGAATTGCTGAACTAAATTGTTATGTCCTGTAAAATTATAATCATTCTATTCTAGAAATTCAGCAATGTATAAAACATCTTAGGTAACTAGTTGTTTCAAATAACTTCACTACGCTTTGTGAAAATTGTAACATTTAAATAATGGAATTAAAATGATACCAAAGATCACGTTAGATCAAATAATAACATCTCTATGCTTTCCAAATTTCATTAAATTAATGACAATTAATACTGAATAAATTGTATTACGATTTTGCAAGTTATCATTTTGTCAAGTTAGTTGCAATACTCTTTATATATCCCACTAAAAAATGGAAATATATAAATTTTAGATTTTTGCAGCTATACATGTTTATTCGGGTAATTTATAAAATCAAAGTTACGCACACAAATACATACAAAGATATAAATTAAAAGGAAAATTAAAAATCAAACATAAATGATTGCAAAAATATTAAATGACATTATTGTTAATGATAGCCATTTTTAAGATTTTTAACAGTAAAATAATCAACATAATATTAATTTAACTTGTGCTCACTTTGTTTATGAATTTATATAACGATAAATCGTGTAAATCTACTTTGCAACACTATATATATTTTTGTTAAATAAAAACGAACAGAATCAAATATAATACAAACTAATTTGACCACACCGATTTATCTGCTAACTTAGTTGAATAACTTACAATTAATTATCCCACACAAAAAGTTAACTTTTCGCATAAAACAAAGTTACATTTCCTATACTGTTTTCAACAAATTTTGTAATCCATATTATTTCTGATAACAATCCCAAATTAGCCGCAAAAGTTTTCGATCCAGTAACAGTTAATATGTAATAAACTTTATTCACAAATTAAATTTTTCAACATGAAGGAAATGAATCGAAAATTTTACGATTTTTTTACCACACTTAACGTTTTATAACTTAATAAAATTTATGCTGCTGTTGAAGTTACGGTTGGAAAAACGATTATCATGAAAATGAAACGCTAAGATGAAAAAGTGGTGTAACTGTAAAACTGTGCCGACATAAAGTGTGATTAATTGCTATCAGATAACATAAAATTTGATTGGAAGTATTACTTGCGCATAATATTTAAATATAACGTTATAAATGATATAATTAAACCAAATTGATATCAATTCAAGTCTTTTGAATTTTATTACACAGTTTATTTAAACGAGAAAATTATGTAATACATGCGTATTACATAAATCTGATTTGAAATTCAAAACTTAGTGTTTTCATTTTATTAATACATTGATCGCCATGTCACCCATATATGGGTGACACTCAAATTTCTACAAACATTTAACAGTTGTATCGTCGAAAATTTGTTCATTTTTCTAACCGAGGATACTCGCATCAGTTACTTGGAACTATGGAGAATAAATATAACAAAGTATCGTGAAAATATTTTGTAAAATTTGTTAAAAATGAAAATACTACCTAATGCAATTTTCAATTTCTCCCATGTGGCAGTCAACGTGTTAAACGAATAATCATAAATTTGTCAATATTCTTATATTTACTTACTATTTATATATAGCACAAGTAGTTAGGTTGTATATGTATGTATTAACTATCACAAATAATTTAGCACAATTGTTTCATGAAAAATGTACATTACACTTGTAATATGAACAAATACAAATGAAGTTATCGTATAAACATTATAATAATATTTAAAACAATTCTGTTAATGCATTTTCACAGATTGTACCATGATGGTAATTTTAATGCCAATTTTATTCAGCAGTTTCTGAAAATAGTTAGTAATTTTCTATTTCGTCAATACAATTATTGAAAACTGCCTATTTTCGAATATTTTAGTTATTGATTTTTATAGTGATTTTTAAATTAACTGTAGAAAACGAGGAAAATACGAACATCGCGTTATAAAACGAAGGAAAGACAGTAATTCACGGTACGAAAGGTATTCGTAAAACTATTCACAATTATTTATTTTACTTTAAATATTTTTTTGACGATTTTTTCAATGATTCAATTACTTTTGACTGTAGGTCTATTTTTGTAACATTAATTAATGCATTAATTACATTTTAAATATTCACACAGTCCGTCATAGTAGAAACAGCCATATATAACAAGACACAAAACTAGATTGATCACTCGAAATATTATAAATATATTTTTTAATGCAATATTACGATTAATTATTTTATATCATTAATATAATTTTAATGTTACTTAAAATGTGCCTTCGTGTAATGTCACGTTCACAAACATCCCATACCAATGTTCATACAAAATAAAATCATATAAAAAAGATTTGAATAAAATAAAAATGTCCTCCATAAAAAAATAGCTATATTTGAACAATGAAAGATACGAAGCTGATAATTTTTCATATTTCTTAGATATTGTATTAAAAATTTCACTATTTATTTCCAAAGTGGGGGACAAATTATGATCCAAATTTCATACTGTGATATGCAACAGTAATTTAAATTGTTTGATGGAAGCTTTTCACATATTGGAAAAATAATATTTAAAGACGTGTTCAAAGTTTGTTGTACTACTGATTATTTAAATTTATCTACACTACTTATATTCTTTATAGACGAGGAATAGAATAATATTGATTTAAAAGATTATAACATATCGCATCACTACTCGTAGAATAATGATTAATAAGACTAATATGTTGCATCGTTATTCAAATAAAATTGTATACTTTGAGTAAAAGTAATGATAGCAATTTGAACTTGTATTATATGTATTAAAGGTAATGATTTTTTAAGTTATATTATTACTACTCAATTATAATATAATTGTTAGTTTTATATTAATGCTCTATAAATCTCTTTCCTATCAAATAATATATCCTTCATGTATATAGCAGTATATGTGTAATGATGTCTAATAACGTTTTGTCTATTATGTCATTAACTATGCCATTAATTAATAAAATACATTGGTAATAACTAATTATTACGTAAAAGAAAGTAATTTGATACAAGCTTGCAAAAAACTAAATTTTCTCAATATATTTTCATCGCCACATTTGAAACTCTACGTAACACTGATACTAAATGTTTTTGCGCTAATAAGTTTATACAAAAATATGCACATCGTTATATACATACAAAATATCGTTATCAAATATATGGTTATAAAATAAATTAAAAAATTTCTCGGTTCATTGCTCATAAGTCGGCCATTTTTAATTACAGTTCGATTTCTCAAGTAAGTATCGCTTACAGTAGGCATTAAAAATTAAAATTATACTATATCCTTTATAATCATTTTATAGCAAGATTGGTGACGTTTTCACCAGCTGTATGTTTTATTAAATTACTCTTGTACTTTCGCTTTATGGCCATTATAAATCTGATATGTATCTTATAATGGTTACGATAAGATTATGCTTCTACTCTTATTGGCACAGAAAATATACACTAAATGCCAGCCTGAGCGACAGTGTCCCCAGTTCACAGCGAAACGACTCACTTTTTTAATGAATACGATTAATTTAACTTGCGACATTTTTTTTAACACACATTTTGAAATTTAGACAAAATTTCTCCTCAAAGCTCTTTTATAAACGAAAAACAATCAACACTCAATGAGATATGTATGTGATCTATAAACACCGTTTGCCATTTTGCTTATCAAACTAAAATTTGGAACCCACTATAATAAAATATAATAAATATAATAATAATCGCACATAAAATACGGAACAGAGAAATAAAAATTTTGTTATAGTTTTAACTCTGGCTGTCGCAGCGTTGTCTCTTTAAAGATCAGCGCCAGTGAAACTGTTAAAAAACAACTTAAATGCGTTAATTTTAGAAAGACAGATCGCATTTCTTTTATAATTGCAGAGTAGGTCCCATTGAAACAAAAATCCGCTCCTGTCTGTACTTTAAGTACATGTGTACAGATCTATACCTTCTGTTATCGTTTTTCATTTAAACGATCTAACTAAACGATCCGATCTACCATATGTTGGCAAAATACAACAGACGAGGTACGTTTGCAAGTATCGAGGTTGCAACTATCGAGATTTACTGTATCCGCGCGATCAATGAACAGTTACAGATAGTTATCACGAAGTTTCCACGGTATAGCTAGAATGACATCGTATTTGTACCATAAAAGAAAAACACGTGTGTATGCATGAATGTACATTCAATATGTATCTAGACATGCATAGGTACACTTCTTAATTTCTAGGTTCACATACCTATGGATCACTATAATCCGAGATCTGTATGTCTTTGAGTCTCCATATCTTTATATTTTTATACTCCTTCATTCCTAAATACTTAGGTGCTTTATCTTCTGTATCTTTATACATACTTCTAAATCTATAAACTTCTATTCGCTAGATTTCTATGTCCTTATATCTCTGCATTTTAATATTTCAATATGTGAATCCCAATATGCCAATATGCATACATCCCTATATTTTCACATTCTAATATCTCTACATTCCGATTTTTCTATAGTCCGATATGCCTGTATTCCAATAATTCTACATTCCGAAATCTCTATATTCCAATATTTCTACATTCCGAAATCTCTATATTGCGATTTTTCTATAGTCCGATAATTCTACATTCCGAGATCTCTATATTCCAATATCTCTATATTCCGATATCTCTACATTCCGAAATCTCTATATTCCGATTTTTTTATAGTCCGATATGCCTGTATTCCGATAATTCTACATTCCGAGATCTCTATATTCCAATATCTCTATATTCCGATATCTCTACATTCCGAAATCTCTATATTGCGATTTTTCTATAGTCCGATAATTCTACATTCCGAAATCTCTATATTCCAATATCTCTATATTCCGATATATCTACATTCCGAAATCTCTATAGTCCGATATGCCTGTATTCCGATAATTCTACATTCCGCGATCTCTATATTCCAATATCTCTATATTCCGATATCTCTACATTCCGAAAACTCTATATTACGATTTTTCTATAGTCCGATATGCCTGTATTCCGATAATTCTACATTCCGAGATCTCTATATTCCAATATCTCTATATTCCGATATCTCTACATTCCGAAATCTCTATATTCCGATTTTTTTATAGTCCGATATGCCTGTATTCCGATAATTCTACATTCCGAGATCTCTATATTCCAATATCTCTATATTCCGATGTCTCTACATTCCGAAATCTCTATATTGCGATTTTTCTATAGTCCGATAATTCTACATTCCGAAATCTCTATATTCCAATATCTCTATATTCCGATATCTCTACATTCCGAAATCTCTATATTTCGATATCTACGTATCCCGATATACCTATACTCCGATTTCCCCATATTCGTATATTCCAGCATCCTTACAACTCCATTTCGCTGTAATCCTCAATCTCTGTATCCTAATATACCTAGTCATAATAATCACAAAATGCGAAGAACGCATTTGATGAATGATCGTAACGATACAAATTTTTTATCTGCACGATGACATTACAGAAAGAAAATATTTGGACTGATGTACGTCGTTTAACGCATTGTTTAGCGTTTGGGTAATCAAATCCACAATGATTGGTTGCAATTTTTTGTTTGAAGTAGGAGAAGTTATTTTCATGGCCTCAATTTTTCTAGAGCCTTTACACGCTTCATTTTCAAAGCTTGAAACGAATATGGCAAATACCCACGTTTGGAGATTCAAGCTTGAAAATGTTGAATATTTCAGAAATTACTCGATAATATAAATCAAAATATTTGTTGGTATCATTATTACTGAATTTATTTTTTTTTTCATACATTAAACTATTTTACGTTGCTATATATATTTTATACAGTCGAAATATTGTTTATAATTGATTTATGTGAAACATTTCAGTTAGCTGAGAATTACCAAAATCATCAGAAGCATAATACATGTTCTTTGATAAACATACATAGTATACTCATCATTTATCAATAACTAAGATAATCTTCTTTCCTCGCAATATAACCTAATATACCCTCGACATTCGATGAGATTTAATCAAGACAAAGTCATTCCTGCTGTGTATTTATAATAAAAAATAAATAAACGTGAGAAGATTAATCTTGTCTGCAAATAATGCAAGATTTGTCGATAGCATCGTAAAATGTGTATTAATAAATGTACTATTGTCTACAAAAAATTGACTAATCGAAGTTAACTCTAAATCTTCGATTAATTTATATTATTTTGTGTTACAAACGGGACATTACAAAAATCTTTTGGTAAATGGATTATAAAATTGTACATATATGTTGCCTGAATGGTATGTTAACTCATGATCCCCGATAAACAAATGAAAACTCTAAACCCTCCTTTTTTATAGAAAATTAACAATGTAATCTGCATACCGGAACAAATATTATTATTATCGAAATATTGTAAAATTACGAAATTAAATATAAAATTTGAAATGGTATAATTAAAAACTATAAAGATTAAGAAGATTAATTATATTCGAATTGTTAGCTTTTTTACATTATTACGTATTTACATTCCTTGTTTACATAAGTAAATACAAAATACGTATAAAGCAGTTACTAATTTTCGACAGTAAAACGTTTTGAAATGACGAATTAGAAATGCACGACTAAACGCGAATACAAACATTCAGGCTTAATTTTCTAAAAACAAAAAGCACTGGTAACATGAAATAAGTTATGCCATAACCGGAAACAAACTATACTACGCGCCTCCAAGTGACGTTCTGTTCATTCAACGAATTGTTTAACTAAACAAACCAATTACCCTATGGTAAGCATTTCTTAAATTTCGATGGTGCTGTTTGACTGTCTCATAAGGATATAACAATTTTTCAAAACAACAATAAGTCTATTCATATGTACACGCGTGTAAAATACGATTATGCTTGTATTTAATGTGTTTATTATAATATATTATCGAACAAAGTTAATAATAGTACAGATATATTATTTAGAAAGTTTTTTGATATTATTTATGTATTATTTTAAAAAATTATTAATATTATTGAAAGAAAAGATATTTTTAATGTAATGTAGGTATATAAAATAATTATTATGAAATTATAATAATAATTATGTCAGATTATAATAATTATAATAAGTAGTGACATTGAGTTTGTGAAACGCGGGACAAAAAAATCAAAATTATTTTCGATTTTATTCGATATTGCACTGAATCAGTGATGTCTCACATCATTGCCAAGATTGGGATTGTAACAATTGGCAATATAGGGAGAGGACCTCACATGCAGAGTTTGGAAGTCTGTAAATTCAAAAATTCGAAAATTCCTTCCTCCCTGTTTCTTATAATAACATTTTCTAAGTTTTAGTATCTGTGATTTTGTAAATTTTGTAAGTTCGAACGTTGATAAATTTACTAATTGAACGACTTAATAATTTAAAAATTAAAAAATTTCAGAATTTGTATTTTTGTAAACTGATAAATTTGAAAACTTGACAATTGATAGATTTGTTAATTTGATATTTTGATATTTGCCTAATAAAAATGAGAGTTTCAAAAGAGTTATTTACTAAATTTATTAAAAGTAGGATTACTAAATGATAGGATTTTTCATGTATTTATGGTGACACTGGAAATGTTAAATTAAATTCTTCTTTAATTCTTAAATTCTACTTAATTCTTAAATTCATCACGAATTAAACATTCTTAATTTAGTTCTTAAATTCTAAATTTAATTTTCAAGTTTTTCATCATTCACAAATTCTTCAGAATCCTCAAATTTAAAAAAATTTTTCATTCCTTCCTTACCCTCTAATTGTTAATTTAGCTCCTTACATTTTTCATGTACCTCTTGATTTCTACTTAAATTCCTTGTAATTCTTATCTTTTTAATTTAACTCTTAAATCTTCATAATTCTGCTCTTTTTATTTTAACTCTTCCACTCCTCATAATTCTTATCTTTTCATTTTACCCCATAAAATTCCTAATAATTCTTAAATTTTTAATTCAACTCTTAAGTTCTTCTGAATCCTCTAATTTATCGGCTTCGATTAGAATGTAAGTACGTAAATTGTTGCTTACCTTGTTGAAAATAATTGGCTTTTCGAAGGAATACGCAAACCAAAGCCATAAGCTGTAGCTGAGAAAGTCTCTGACGAGTCGACGGTGGTAATGGCAGTAAATCACGTAAGTTGGCGATTTCGGCATTTATCAGGTCCCTTCGAAGTTTGCTGGCACCTTTCGTTGATTTGCTCGCATCTATCCTTCAAGCATACACCGATGTTATCGATATGCTGTACTTCTCAAAATAATTAAATCTAAATCATACTTTCTATCATTTATACCAAAACATTTATTACCGCGTTTCGTTTAAAATAACTAAAATATTCATAATTTCATGAACGTAACGTTTCCTGTTATTAATATTTGAATTTATTTATTACAAAATTCTATGGTTTCTCTTACCAACTTACGAGTAGAATTAGAAAAACTATTATTTCAACATCATGAAGTATAATTTTATATACTGTAATCGAAACATAAAATTATTAGTCTCAAACTAATAATTTCGAAAGCACCATTTTTTTCGTTTCACAATTTCACAAATAATTAACAAACTAATGAGAAATGGCGCAGGAACGTGTTAACTTATGCTGAAGTAGATAATACCTCGGAAGATCAAAGATTTAATTTTTTACACGAATAAAAACACTCATTGACAAATACAATCAATAGTTCATTTAATATATCAAAGATTTAATTTTTTATGTATCATATTGGTAATCAAAAAATTGTACCAAAAAATGATCACTTTTCAATAAACTGACACTACATAAGTTTAAAGTTGTACAACAACGAATATGTAGAAGAATAATAGTAATTGAAAAATCCTATCATATCTCAAATAATTGTTATAAAAATTTGTATAGTTAGTTTTAAATTTTAACAAAAGAAAAGAATCGAGTAACAGTGAATTTTTATTTATAAAACCCGAAAATTTACAGCAATCTTATTTAACTTCATTAACGCGTTAAACACTGCTGTGGAATTAGATGCAATAATTAGATTACGATACAATAATTTCACTGGTCAATTTAGCACTGCCATATATATGATTTTTTGTAATATATGTTTCTGAATTTTGTTTCAACTAATTGATTCTATTATAAAAAATATTAAATTTTGTACACCATGATGTAGCAAATCAAGTTTTTGGACTTGAAAATTACAAAAATTTAGCACTTTCAGACTTGGAAATTAGAAATTCAGTGCTTCGAAACTTTGATATTTCAGAATTTTAGAAAATGCAATCTTTGAAACTTTGGAGATCTACAATTTTGGGAATTTAGAGCTTTGCGATTTTAAAAAATGTGGGAATCGGAAAAGTAGGGATTTTAAAAGTTCAGAGTTTCGAAACTTTGGAATTTTTGAATTTTAAAACTTTGGGACTCTACAATTTCAAACATTTGAAACATCGACACTTTGGAATATCGGAAGTTCGTGCTTTTCGAGTTTTGGAACTCTGTAACTTTAAAATTCGAACGTTTAAATTTTCTGGAGTTTAGGAATTTGGAACATTGGAACTTTGGGCCTTCGAAAATTAAACATTTTATATGATTGGATTGTCACACATTTAGAATTTCAGAACTATAAGACTTTGAAACTTTACAATTTTGAATTTTTAGAACTTGAAAAGACCCGAAGCTTACGACTTTGGGACTTTGGAACTCAAGAAGACATAGAAAGTACCAAATTTCAGAATTTTCGGACTTTCAGACTTCAAAAGTTTCGGATCTTAAAACATACAACTATAGAAATTTAGAACCTTCAAACTTTAGAACTCTAAGGTTTTGAAACGTTCAAATTTCAGAATTGTAAGACTTTAGGATTCCAAAATTGAGGAGTACAAAACTTGTGGACTTTCAGATTTTAAGATTTCAAGAATTTTTAATTACGAAAATTCGCGACTTTGAAATTTGAAAAAATTGAACCCATGATAAATCAAGTAATGAAGTATTTCTGTGATACCCCACCTTTTGATTTCCTAAACACGTGCTTATTTTGCTAAATGATTCATCCAACGCTATATTTAAACATTCCTATGTGAAATAATAATAAGTCTTAAACTAAACAAAATATCTGGATGTACCGAATCCTAACTTTCATCCACAAAATCAACATTACCAACTTCCAATAATATTAAACATTAAAATTGCTCAAAATTTCCATACACATAATCCACAAAATCTAATCAACATAACATTCAAAATATAAAACTCTATTAATTTAATAAAATCCTCTTAACAACGAAATTTCTTTTCTATCCTGATTAGAGAAAACACTTTCCGGAGAACTTTCGCAAAGCTCAATGTACAAAATACAGAAAGAGCCAAAAATTTACATACACATAATCGACAAAACCTAATCATATTACAGAGAATAACAGAGCACGCTCGAAGCATAGATCGAAAAAGTATAATTCAAAAGAAAACTAAAGATTTTCCCGAGAAATAGAAAACGCTCGCGAAGACGCGCTGTCGAAAGGGGTTGAAAACGTTGGTGAACGGTCGAAAGACGATCGTTGTGACGGTAAAACGTGCAGATTGATCAAAGTGCCGTCACGAGGGAGCATTACTTACCGATTGAACATATTTCGGTGACCAGGAGGACATTAGTAGCGGATCAGTGGTAGACGACGAACGAGACATCCGGGTCGGCAGGTTCTCGCAAAACTGCAGCTACGATCTAACATCCGGGTCATAACGCGCTACTACACTGAACACGTGGATACTGGCGGAGGCTGGTTCTCCTACCTTCTCACCTCCACAGCCCCCCTTTTTCTCTTTTACCGCCACCACCACCATCGTCATCCACCCACCTTCGCCTAACTTTCTGTCCTCCTCGAAACTCGCTCGTCCTCCTCTTCCTTAACCCGATCGCGATCACCCCTTCCTCGTTTCGCTGTTTATATTTCGACTCGATTTATCTCGCTCGTTTATTCCCTTTCTCCGTATATCGCCTCGCTCGCTCCTTCACCCTGTTGCTGCTACCACGGTCACGATTGTGTCCCTCTACCACCGCCATCGTCGCCATCCTCCACCACCTCCGCCACCGGCTACTGGTTACGTTTCCTGTACAAGGCCCGAATCATTTGCGCAAAGTCCCGCCTCGCGAGGTTTTCGGTGCCACACTTGCGATTTTCGAACGGGAAACCCGATTTCTTCTTCGAAACCATTCTCGGGTGTTGAGCGATTTGTTTGTACACTTCTTTGCCGAAACCCTACCCGAGTTTTAAGCGGACCCGCGGACCGATGGAGACGAGGGCATTTTGAAGTGACGATGAGTTTACAGTGAAATTCGTTTGAATTTAAGAAGCATAGATGGGGTATTTGCAGGGAGTACGAGTTAAAGTGATACAACTTGTTCTGTAGAATATTTATGATCGTTTAACACTTTGACTGTCGTGTCACCACATGTGTGACACTCGAATTTCTATACGGAGTTTAACAGCTATATTATTCAAAATTTGTTCGTTTTCCCAACAGAAAATACTCGCATTAGTTGCTTCAAACTATGGAAAATAAAAACAATGAAGTACTGAAAAAATATTTGGTAACGGTTGTTAAAAATGGATATACTACCTAACGCAATTTTCAATTGCTTGTGTCAGTTAATATGGTAATGGAAATATTTAACGCATACTATGGAGTATGTTTTTTTGTTAAAATAAAAACTCTTTTTGGAGAACTAGTACCAAAGTTCTTTTTGGTACATTAGTGTAAGTTACTTGTACATGCAAGTAAGGTGATTTTTGCCGATTTGTGCCGACTGATCATTAAATATTCTTACGGTTTTTAAATCGCGATTGTAAAGTTGTAAAGTATTGTAAAGAATTGTAAATTGGCGTGGTAGTATTAATTTTATTATTATAATTTTTTGAATGGTATTGTTGAATTATTGTCTAAGAAATGTTTTAACTATACATTTTAATGGTTAATATTTATATATTTTAATTGTACATTTTACATTGTAATTTGGAAAAATTTACGTTTTAATAATAGAAAATTTTGACTATACATGTTAGCAATTAACAGTTACATATATTAACCATACATTTAGAAGCATATTACCATTTTAATTTGGAGCATAACGTTACTATACTGAGAACATACTGAATCCATTGAAAAATATATTTTATTATTCATGTAATCTGAATATATATTTTATTATTCATACATATTAATTATATGTAATAACACAGTAATTACATAATTATTACTCGTATGTAATTATTTTGTTGTACTTTGTTTATTATAATTTGTTATTTTGATTTTAATTTGGTTGTTATTCAATGTCAATAATTAACATTATTTATTTCCAATAAAATATTAATCACGAATTTAAATCAACCTCTTTTTCGTTACAATATATTAATTAAAAGCTTTTTATTTTTCTACTAAATTCACCGTAAAGATAAGTAAATATTTCGTATAATATTCAAGTTTTATTATTTGGTAATACTTCTCCAAATGAATTTAATTAACCCAATGGTTCTCAAACTGTGAGCTGTAACATGTTGCTATAATTTATTTACAGGTATTTTATGTATTTTATACGGCAATACAGAGGTTACACTTCTAAAAACAGTAAATCGGGACCAAATTCCAAGTCTAAAAATTTCAAAGTTTCAAAGTTAAATTGTCAATTCAAAAATGTTAAATAAATAATCTTAACAATTTTAACATTTTTAAAAATAAATAATTAAAAATCTTGAATAAATCTTATTCAAAGCTGATAAATTGTAAAGTTACATGACCTCAAATTTTTAAATTGTTCAATTCTAAAGTTTTCAGGTCCCAAAATTTCACAATTTTAAAACTCTAAAGCCTTCAAATTTCAAAATACCGTAATTTTTAATTGCGAAGACCGAAAAAACGTTCAACAAACTTATATTAATTTTGCTTTTGCAAATTGTTCGAAAACACATTTCATTAATAATATATCACAAATATTGTTATTATAATATCAAATAATATCAAATAACATCAAATGATATCAATATTAAATAATATCTTCATTGCAAATTTTCATAAATCCTGTATAAAGTAAAATTATAAAACAATTAATAAGATGTCATCTTGTATCGTATGTTATAGCCCACATCTATCTTTATTATAAAAGTTAAAGGTTTATAAAGATCAAATAAAATGATATACATTAATTAATATAAAATTTCAACAAAAACAAAAAAATTCCCGTACAGATTTATGAGGAAAGCTTTATAGGAAAATGAGAAACATGCATACATATATTTCAAAGTGTCATTATGTTCATAACTCAGCTTTGTTATTCCCCACTGTTTTTTTTTGTTGAGTCAAAACAAATCGGAAAAGACCTTGTACGATATAATTCTTCGACTTATAGCGAATCTGAATGTGATAGTTACGTGCTCTAAAAACGACGAGAAAGGTACAAAAAACTTGCAAACTCACAAGAATGAAATAATGTTCATACTTTGATTGCCAATATTTACCATTTATTATTTCCTTCTTAAATAAATAAAGGATAAAAATTCTTTCAGCAAATAACTTGCATATCTTAAGAAATTAGAATTTTCTCCCAAACATTTAATTTTTAAAATATTTATATTTAAAAATATATCTGTAAAAATTAACTAGCGGAAAGTGCCATTAATAAGCTATGATACTATCACTTCTGTGATATGTAAATATTAATTTCTTATTCAACAAAAATAATTCCGGGTAAAACAAGGCATTTCTTCTTTATTCAAGCCCAAAAATAACTACATACTTTCTTTTACACCCTTAATTAAAATGAAACCACTTTGTACATTTTTTATATTAAAATGTAATCATTTATATAATAACAAAACAGAACATTGGATTAATGTAAAATAGTTACGTAAGCTTTATTTTTATAGTTATTCTTTAATTCTGTAACACTGTACAGTTCAAAAAACCACATGGCTAGTACCATCTCGTGGTGAACGAAGAAACTAAAAAAGTAGAAAATCGTGGCTGTTTTTCGTAAAATTATCAACATCTAAGCTTTGCGAACGTATGTGAAAGCATTTTACATCAATATATTTAAAACGTTATATTGGAAATTGAAGAAATATCTTGTCTTCCATAATTTAGCAGTCTTCCATAATGTTACGAATGTTGTTGTGAATATTTTTTAATTTATAAATCTTTGACAGTGTACTTCTTCTTAAACGCCAGTATGATTCCAAAAACTGCTATGCATTTAATTCAATTTTATGCATGCTATCAAGTGAAATATGAATCTTCTGGAATTTACGATTTCAATAACTATCACCATAGCTAAAACCGATGAACATGCGGAAAACTGCTTCGTTTTAAGCGACATCTGCGTGAAATCCCAAACTGCTTCCTAAAATAAAAAAGTAATGTTGTACCAAAAAGAATCATCGGATAATATGAAATTATCTTAAAGAAAGATACTGAAAAAAAACAAACTTGTATATCTTATATACACAAAATAATGTTATCATTTTATAAACTATATACTAAAATGCTGTCTAAAAATATGAGAAGAAAAATATATTTTCGAAGATACAAAAGAAAGTAGATTTATTCAGACTGAAGAATGCGATTCTTCGCAAGAAAAAAAGTTGAAATTTTAATAACTACAGAAATATTGCAACTTCTTTAACTAATGTGTCAAAAAACAGAGGTTTATGTAATCTCTTAGCATTTATAAAATACATATATCACTTCCAACTTATCACGTACATGTTCTATAGCTATGTGTATATTATAAACATTTTTAACTCAATTCAGCAATTTTTCTCCTTTGACTTTGAGATCTTCTTACTCGAACTGGAGCTGAAATAGAATCGTGTACATATATAAATATAAAATTTTAAACTAACCCTAAACTAAACTACACAATATTGTACATAAATTAAACTAAATATAAATTATAAAATGAAAATCAAAAAGTAAATAAATAAAGATAGTTACGCTTCTTTGGGGTTATCCATGGTTCAAGATTTTCTGTTTTTATACTTTTTCTTTTTTCATTAGACTTCGTTCTACTTCGTCTAATGTGAGGTGTCATCGGAAGTGTTGGTTTACTTGAAACACAACCACTACATTCTTTTTCTATAACATGATTAACATAACAGTATTAGTTGTACAAAAGAAAATATTTATAAATTACTACAACTTGTTTATACCGGAAAATTTTACGCTTCGACGAGATTTTCGTTTATTACTATTTTCGTTTGAAGACATTTTAGTCAAAGCATTTCGTAAATCCTTCCTTTCCTTATCTTCAACAGGATAACTTTTTCTTCTTGTCTCCATTAACGGAGTTTTATTTTCTTTATATTCTGATTCTTGTATATTAATGGATTTCTTAGATCTTTTTCTACGTTTAGGTGCCTCTGCTGAAAAAATAATCCTATTCCTCAAAATTCTTAAGTTTTCATTATATGGAGTTTTTTCTTCTTTATTTTCTATGGAAACACATTTGTTTAACTTCTGTTTGAATTTATTTAAGTCTGGGTCATCTATCATTTCTTCAACTCGCGTTAATGAAACACTGAGTATTAATTGTTTAGCCAACTCTTTGTCAGTTTCATCCACTGCATTTTGTCTTCTCAGCTTTTTTTCTGGCAATAGTATATCAGCATTCCTATCTAATTGCTTTTTTATTAGTTTTACATCCATAGAATCTGTTGATTTAGAATTTTGCTTGGTATGATCTTCAGGTTCTTCAAAACTATCATCATCAAAAATAAGTTTCATTTCTGCATGAACTTCTTCTTCATCTGGCTCATCAAAACTAAAACTATCTATTCTTTCCAGTGCTGCTCCCAACTCTGCTTTCAGCTGATCTTCATCAACTGGTACCTCATTTAAAACCACTAGATCATCAAAATTAACTTTACTCGTTGGTTTTACAAAATAATTTACTTTAACTGCATTTTTTGATTGTTTCAAGATACTTTTTCTTGGTGTCTGATCAGAATTGATATATGATATTGTATTATTCAACTGAACATTTGGTATTTTGTACATTGGACTAACTTTTGTCATAGTTTTGAATGTTTTAGTTGCCTCTTCCTTTTGCCGTAGATTTAATCTTGTTTTATTTTTTGCACTGACATCATTTTCTGACTTTTTTATGTTACTATTATTTTTTATTTGTTGGGTAAGATTCTTGCTTTTTACTGCTGAATGGTCTCTAATTAAACTTGATTTTGTAAATACAGTATTTTTTTTGGCAGTACCTTTTTTGCCATTAGCTGACATAATCTTAGGTTTAGAAGATTGTTCTTGTACCCAGTCTGATAAACGAAGTTTCTCTAGCTGTTCAAATTTTGCATCACAGTCTTTTACTTCCGAATACATCATATCCCAAAATCCTTGCAAATCTTTACATGTAACCAACATTTCTCCCTTTCCTGTTTCGCAATCATTAACTAATCTTCGAAATCTTTCAAACTTTTTATTTATTAACAAATTAGTTTGACCAATTATTTGATTAATTTCATGTTGTCCAGCTGGAGTGGTTGTAATGTCTTCTTTGATATCTGTCCATCTTTTACATAATTCATTTAGCCTATCTATTTCCTTATTTAAGAGAAACTGAAAATACTGGGCCGTACGTTCTTCTTCTTCCACCGAAATATTTAAAGTTTTCATAATAGTCTCCTTTGTGGGAATGTCACTGCTGTGAGAATGACTAAGACTCATTCCACGTTTTAACTGTTGTTCTTTCCTAGCATTACTTTTCCCACGACTAGAAACTATATATGGCGAAAAGAATACTGGTTCATTAGGGGAATTATTTGGTGTTGATGTACCCATATTCTTTATCAAAGAAACTGATTCTGTTATACTATTGTCTTGTAGATTTACTTTATTTTTACCATCATCATTATTTTCATTAGTACAAGTAAATGTTTCAGTAGGTGATAATTTTGATGAAACAGGTTCTATCGAATTCTCTTCTGGTTCATTTACATTTCCTTGTTTTTCAGTTGCTGATATATTACTAATTCTTTTCCTAATAAACTGTGGAGTATTACTATCCCTAGTTTTGATAGATGATACACTCGGTATAGCTATTTTACCACGTATTGATATGCAAGGCAACTCTGTTGATGCCTTAAACTTATGAACTTTAGGTACAAGAGATTGTTCCTGCTGTTTTTGGTTCTTTTGTTCATTATTTATAGGCTTTGAAACTTTTGTTGAATGTTCTACTACTTGTTTTGAAAGAACTTTGTTCATTAATCTTCTTCTTGTTGCATCTGTAATTCTTTTTGGTACAGTTGTAGATGAAGATATTGGTATGATTTGGTTATGTACTTTTTCATATGTTCTATTTATTGTAATAGTTTGACTTTTTATGGGAGAATATACTTTATGCCGAACTATGCCAACTACGAAAGGTGGTTTTTTTTTGGTTTGCTCGAATCTTCTACGTTTCTGGCGTTCAGCTTTCCATTTCATTAGCCTAGTAAGGCAATCATTATCCACGGGAATTGATTCTATCTCTGAAAGTAAATTATACTTAAATCATTTACAATGGTAATTCAAGCGATAAACTTTGTAAAATACCAAAAAGATATTGTACAAACTTTCGTTTTCTGATCTATTATTTATAGACATTCGAATATTTCTGTTCTCATTGAAAGCCATAGCCCTTTGGTTTTTACGCGATTCTTCGCGTTCTTCAGCCCGAATAAGTCGCCTATCCTTTGTACTTCCAAAACCAATTTTTTTCTCTTTATACTGTTGTTGATGAGGTGACATTTTGGTTAACATATACAAACCTTACGTTACATTAAAAATATTCCGTTATTGTTAACTGACGCAACAGTTACGTTCAACTGAAAAAAGTTTGAATTTGCTACACGTTGCGATATATCGAATAGCAGTGCCACCAATCATAGGAAAATAATGTACAAAAGTTTAAATTTATTAGAGGGAGAAATGAATACTGTTGATTTTAATTTTGTGAATCAAGTATGTGAATTGAAAAATTTCCAAATACTTCGATTCACAAATTTCTATAGCTTTAAGTTAGAAAGTTCGTAATTTTTTACATTTATTATTTTACTACAATGACTGTTGTTTATTTTATCTGAAGTTGCTAATTCAGAAAAAAAGTGAATATTATTTGCTTTAAATAATTTGTATTTTCTGCTTAAAATATTGTTTTACAAGATTCTTGGCATCAGAGACAGTTTTGTATCCACGAATCAATTGTCAATTGATTACAATTCATAATAAAACATCGATTAAAATATTTTAATCGTTTTATATTTGCATATTTCGATACTTATTTGTAATAATATTTAACATGTGTTTCGCATTTATTTCAACTTTTGTTTTATAATTTTCGAACTTACATTGCCCAAAATATTTAAAATAACACTTAACTGATTTTACTAATAAAGAAAGCGTTCTCTATTTTTAATGAATAATTTAACAGTTAGAAATCAATTATACAAAATATTAGTTATATTATATTTAAATATACGATATTTCATGGCCCTTTAATTATTTTGAGCAATGTATTTAAAAATACCACAAACATAATGTTTACATTAATTGTTCCATTTAATAATTAACAAGTAATTTTGAGCTTAAGATTGTATTCTGAGAGCAACATCGCATCGTTCATAGTTTATCAATCTTTCAATTTATAAATCGTTTAAATGTCTATTACTTACTTATTACTTTATAATATAATAATAATTTTGATTGAAAAACATTTACACGTGAAAAATGTCTAAAACAAAATACATGTATATACATATGCATAGTTTTCTATTCGAATAACTTCGAATTTTTTCTTAATATTGTCTGTTTCGAAAATTGAAGTGGATTATACTTCGTACGTAAAATAATATTTTATTCCTTTCAAAAGACACGTATCAGTGAAACAAATAATTTAATGGCTGAAATCAACGTAATTTAAATTCGATCGATGTAATTATTTTAACTTGCTAATTTTTTCTTCGAACATAAAATTACTTAATTGCGTTTTTTTTTTCAATTTGCCACAAGTGAATAAAATTGTACACGCCTTAAAGGTAAAATGTATATATTTTATTGATTAACTGTTTCATTGTACAGTTATAAAAACTATATTAACCGTCGGTAAACTAAAAAACTGATACGCAAATTGTTGCTTTAAGAATCATCTTATTTTCATCACAGAAATTTCTCGTTTCTTTAATTACCTAATAAAATATCTAAAAAAAACACTATAAAAAGAGTAATTACAAAAAGACACTAAAGAAATCTTTAACTTGTGTGATCAATATGCAATATTTTGTTCACTATTTTCGATTATTAATTGATAAAAATATTATACAACAAAAATATTTCATAAGATATTCTGATTATTTAGAGTCTCATGAGGGATGTATTATTTTCTCCTACTGTAACTGAACTCTAATTCTATTCTTCTTATTTCTGTAATCATTCTTTACATACTTATAATAAATAATACAGACATTAAAAATCTAAATATAGAAGAAATGTTCTGTAAAATTTACAATGTATACATAGAATATCTATTCAATTTATGTTCATACTTATAAAAGTATACTTCAACTATTTTTATATTATTTTTCATAGTTAAAAAATATACTAAATTATAAATAATTATAACAAAATTGAACTACAATTACTACAATAAAATTGCTTGATATTACAATTTCCTGATTATCTTTAGTGAATTATACATGAAATTATACTTTTAATAAGTTGGATATAAATAAATACCATTTTAGAAATAAAAAAGTTTATAGTGCATAGAAAATGAGAAATTTCTAAATTAAGGATAAGATGATTCTTTTTTCTACAATTAATTACTTTGTTAATCCATTGAAATCTAGTTGAGCTCTTTCTTGTTTCAAATTTTTTGTATTTGTTACCCCCATAAGTACAGAAAATCAATTTATATCGAATGTATGTATATTTATGAATAACATAGTCCAATTCGGTTGATGTATTTCATTGAGGCCAAAGTTGGACGTGCGCGTTAAAAATATAATTATTTCTTGCATACTGCATTACTTATTATGCTATAATTCATGTGCACACGTATCATTTACTGAATATCAAATTTTCTTCTCTACATATCTTATAATAAATAATTCTAAACAACTTTATTGGATACAATTATAAAAATATAATTACTTCAAAACAGTTGAATAAATGCTACTTTTTTCAAAAGAAGAGCACTACGGTAGTAAGAACCAATATTAAACAGATTTTGATGTATCATATCTTAAAAGTATATCTTTCATTTATGTGATTTACTTAAACATAAAGCATATAAGAGTGTTTCACACTTTAAATTAGAAAGGTTTTTATTCAACTTTGTTGTTAAAAATATATTTTTTTGCATTTTAAAGTTTGAATACTTTTCATTTTATATCAGGTTGTAAAGAAAGTTCTGCGCATAATTCTGTTTTTTTTCAAAAATGTTTAATTTCATTAGATGATAATTTTAGTCTAAAATGTAGTTACCATTATTATCTGTAATAGATACTGTAGGCTGAAGTAATTGTTTAATAAAATTAAATACTTCTTGAAATTGAATAAAATTCTCCACAGGACTTTGTTTACAACTTATGAATTAAAACGAAATTGATATTATGTGACATATAACCCAAATACAGTATTGCATGATAATATGTTTGGTATTTTCTTCTGTTGAGTCATACTTTCTATGCAAAATACTCATATTAGGAATACATACTACACTTTTTATATTAGTAAACTGATAAATTATCTTTTACCCACATTTTTCAAATCGGCATATATAATGTTCAAAACATACAAATTAATAAAATAGATAAGAAATCTGAATCTTAAAGAAATTTTTCAATTATTAATTAATTGATATTTCTGTTACGATATATGTAATTTATATAACATAATTCTATATTGCAGTACACGATCAGACACCTTTTAATTTCATTCGTTTCAAAAATATCCATTTGAAAGTAAAACCAATTATCATGGATAATCATGAAACCTCATATTACAATGTCTATGAATGAATTCCCAAAAGGGATACATTATTTTCAATTTCTTTATTTTTAAATATTTGCATTGAACATGTGTAGCTATCAGTTAATCATAAAATCGACACTTTTGTCTTTTTATCGTTTGCATTTCACATCTTAATATCTTATAAAACTATATATTTAAAGAAATTGTAACTTGCAGTTATACGGAAAATAAGGAAAGTTTGTAAACAACTTTCTCTATGAATTTGGTCAATCATATCAGAATATCTACTGATCGAATACAATTTATTATGTATATATTTCGAAGTTGTATATACATATACATACTTGTATTCTATAGTAGAAATTGAATTAAAATCAATTTACATAAATTAAATGAAACATTAATTCCTACCAATGATAATGATACATATCTTTAGAAAGTACCTTTTATGTTTGTATAAAACGATCCTATTTTATCTAATGTACAGAAGTCAAACGAATAGAATGAAATGCAATCGAAATATTCCGCACTTTGTTAGTTATAAACTCTAATAAAACATAAGAAGTGTCAAAGCAAATGTAATAATAATATTGTTATTTATGATTCAGATAATTCTCTACTGTCCTCGTCCCACTTAGTAAAGCCTCTTGTGTTTTGCTCATTATTTTTGCCAATGTCTTGTTCTCCTTCAACATGTTCCTCTTCGATGATCATGACTGATTCATGGGACTCATCTGCACTATTACTTTGTTCGCTGCATTGTTCATCATATTCTACTATTTCAGTCTGTTCTTCCACATATTGAATAACTTCTTCTACTTGATCAGCATTACATTCCTCTAACATCTCTGATTGTTCAACCTGCATGTCTTCCTCTTCCATCACTTTTTCCTCAACCTCTTCAACCACCTCCTCCACTATCTCTTCAGTCTCCTCACCAAGTTCTTCTTGCTGATAATTCTCGTAACTTTGTCTCTCTGCTCCTTCACTTCCGTGAATATAGACAATCATTCCATCTTCAGTGCCTTGCATTACGATCTGTTCATTATTAGAAATGTTCAACTGTTGTGGTTGTTGTTGTTGTTCATTCTCTTGTTGCTGATAGTTTTCATTATCGATAAGCATAATCATATGTTGTCCATCAAGCTCGTGTGTATTGTAAGTCATCTCATGTGTAATATTATTTAATTGCATGTCTGGAACGACGTACTCAGACACGTTCGAAGTCACCTCATGAGATTCTGCAGGAACAGTGTCTCCGACACCTAAAGAAGCTGCTATTCCGCTCGCTACGTGACTAAGAGCTTCAGCTTCTGAAGAAGGTTCTAAAGAAAGCGATGGCATTGATACATTTGATTCAGAATCTCGTAGATCCTTGTGAACGCAATCGAGGTGGACTTGCAAATTTGTAGCCCGTACGAAAATTTTGCCACAATGGGTGCAACGGTGACCCTTTTCTTTGCTGTCTGATAAATTCCCGTGGCCACTGTTAATTTCATGAGTAGTTAGTTCTGTGACATCCTTGAATGTCTGTGAGCACTTTATGCACTGAATTTCTTCCGAGGTTGATGAGTGTTGACGCGATGTGGGTCGATGATTGTGATTGATCTGATGTCTTACTAAGAGCGTCTCCGAAAGTGCAACGTAAGAACACGACTGACATTTCGGGAAACACATGCTTTTTGGGGGAGGCACATTGTGTTTTGTGTACAAATGATACATCAAGATGTTCCGTTTAGTTGCTTTGTAGCCACAATGCTCACAGATTCTCGGATCGAATTTTTCCTCATGCACATCTTGCATGTGTCTTCTATACATGTAATAATTCGTGTACTCTTCTTCCAAGTCACATTTATTGCATTTCCAAGGACCGGTCTCACCGCCATCTACGTTTCCATTACTTTTTGTTTCGGTTTCATCACTATTATTGGTTGACATCAAATGATCAGATTTTAAGACTACGTAAGAAACTTTCGTTTTGCATGCAGAATTACTATCCGCTGATTTCGCTTCTTTCTGCATTATCTTTAAACGAATATTTTTGTTATTCTTCACTAAATGAGGATACTTCTTCAACACTTCCCGGATAATTTTTGCGTGGTTGTTAATGGAATCTTCTGAATTCGCTCTATAAGATGATTTACCCTTTTCCATATTTTCTTTTTCTTCACGGTCAAACCGCACCTTTTTGGATGGAGAAGGCTGCGTTTCTTGCCCTCTTTGGAAACATCTACCTATAGACCAATCGTCATCAGAATTCACCTCTTTTAAGCTCTTCTCATTCATATGGTTTTCATCCTCCTCGTCTTCAGTCGTGTCATTTTTACTATCTCCATCTGGGGAACATTTACCACTAGGTGAATTGTCTCTCTTATATACATCCGGGGCTTGCACAATTGGTTTTGTATTGTATGTAATATCGTCGAATGACGAAAACACGCCAAGCGCAAATTCTTCGGCTTCCGGGAGATCGAATCGTGAAGGACCAGGAGTTACTTCTGTGGACTTTGATGGGGGAATCCCATGGAATGTTCGCATTTCATACTTAAACGATGACATATTCTGTGGTGTATCTAATTTTCTTTTCCAGATGGGAAGTCTGCAACAATAAAAATATATATTGACGTTATATATGTGTACAAAAATTTTACAACAAAAATATAATTTTTATTAAATTAAGATGTACCTGTATACATCTGTATTAAATAGTTACTTTCTGCATATAATAAAATTACATTTGACTTTGATTATTAATAGAAAAACTTCGTAAAGAATATTTTGTGAAAAACTAATTTATTTTATCTATATACTTACTTTCTACCAGGTAATGGTTGATTTGAAAGTCCTGAAGACGGTGTAGAAGTAGCTGCTGGTTTTGGAGTAGATGTTGATGGTTTTGAAGCAGTTGTTGCTGGTGGAGTATTACACTTTACTGATTGCTCATTTTGTAAAGCAGCAGTATTAAATTGTGCATCAAGTAATTTAGTTAAGACAGTCATATTCATTTTCTGTGCAGTCCGATACAAAGCATGTTGCTCAGAAGTCCAATATTCCAACTGTCCAGTGTACATAAAACTTTAAAAACATTATGAGTACACAGTTTACATGAACTGCTACACAAAAGTATCACTTCAATAAGTATCTAATTACAGTATAAGTTAATTATAAAATCACATAATGTTTAACTATACCTTATAATTGACTTGACACACTCATATGGCATATCTGTTGGCATAATAATAATACCATCAAAATTTCCATCTCTTGCTTTTTGCTCTTGTTCAAGCTGCATAAAATAATTTGTGCATGTTGTTATGACTAAACGATGAGCCTAAAATATTAACAAATTACTTCATCATACGATTGAATAACATTAATGAACATTAATTCATGTTGTACTTTAAGATTGATATTTTTAAGAATAATTTTGATATTTCAGATAATAAGAGCTATAGATAATATTTATTAAAACTTGATTTTATCTATTTTACAATAAAATGGTTCTTAAAAAGTTACCTGAACAGTTATGTCACTAGTAGGGAATTTGATAGTAAGGTCAAGTAATTGTTCATCGAAATAAAGTTGTTGAAGTCGTTGCAGAAAAAAGGTTCCCCAGTTATCTACCTTCACCTGTTTTAACCCTCGTGAAGGAGATTGCTTTTCAAGATTTCCTGTTTCCATTGTATATCTATACATATTATAATCATTTGAATTCATACTGCTGATTTAAAAAGTGTTTTAGAATTTAGGAATCATTTGTTTGAATTATAAGAAAAGTAATTAGATCTTTTCTGAAATGTATTATAGTATTATATTGAATATAACAAAAAATGTATGTTTTCAATTTTCATGTTCTATGTAACAACATTATATTTATATATTAATTCATTAATAAATTACCAGCAACAAAAATGTAAGAGTGTAAAAAATAAATAAATTATTAGAATTAATAAAATTAACAAGAAAATACACCTGTTGTAAAACATAAATCATATAACATTTGTGGCTATTTAAAGAAATTAGATTAAAAGCATTATTTACCAAAAAGATAAAATAAAACTTTTTATGTACTCTGTAAAATTATATTAAAAGGTATATGCTCACCTAACAGAATGAAACTACTTGTTAAATTTATTTACTTTCATAATCCAACTCGACCAAATCCTGCAACGAAAGAATATGAAGTACACATGAAATCTTTGACCTTTAATATGATAAAGGAACAAATAATATTTTTACTTTAAATAATCTAATAATTAATATGAGTTGAATTCATAAGTGTTAAACTAATTAATTATACAATTATACAACACTGAAAAAATTAATTATTTGAATTAGAATACTACTCCATAATATACAAAATATTACTTAACATTCCTAAGGACAATATTTTCGTTCCTGTGACTTAAGCACCACAGAATCCACGTCAAAAAAGAAACATACTTTAATTTATTAATTAGCAGTAACTTAACCTGACTGGCTTCTAAAAACTAAACATCGTATCTAACATTATATGTAATAATAACGTATTGGTAGGTACCATTCATACAGAATATGATTCTAAAACTTACAGTATCAAATAACGAAATACAGCAGCGCAAAACTTCTTCAATATATGTTATACATGTATTGCTATAATTGCTCTGAAATTTGATTAAATTGAAATATTACAAAAGAAAGAGTATTATACGAGAGTAAGAAGAATTTTTGACAAAGCTATCAACGCATACTTTGTGGAACGCTGAAAAAAGGGGAGTTTGATAACGATACATGATTCCATTTCATGATCAAAATCGGGCATATTAATGGTTATTTGAAATCTATACCAATTCAAAATATCCTGTGAACGCACTGAACGTACCTATTTAATAATATTTCAATATTCCTCTCAGCTCCATCTCTTATAAATCTCCTTAGTACACAAGTAGTATTGAACATTCCATTATGTATCACGACTCACAGATGGAGCTATACGGATGTCCATCATGGAAATAGGACATAATGAATGTTCAATTATATTTACACAAAATTTAACATAAATCTTGATGTTGATCGCTCATATTTTATAAGAACAGATATTAAAAACAGATGAATATAATTATTATAATAAGTGCACGTTAAATATAAAGTATACAACAATATGGTACTAAAAATAATGTTAGACAAGTCATAAAGATGAATATAAATCAATTGAATACCGTTATAATACAGATACAATCTCAGGAGGAATATTTTCATTAGTATTATGGTAAGATTAAAAATGTTTATAAATACTGGTAAAATAAATATTATACTATTAAGTTGATGTACTATAATTAATAAAAACAATATGTCTTCCTCTAATTAAAACAAACATTTAGATAAAAGCGTTGTGTTTTGTCTGACAAGTAATTTTTTTTCGCGGGGGTCAACACCTATGAAAATTTCAAAACTCAAATCTGTGCTTCTCTATGGTCATATATGTACATCGTGAAGAAAATTAAATGAATAACGATAACCATTGAGTATGCGGTAAATGTTCGGAACAAAAGAAACATTGAATAGTTTAAATACGTCAGTGCAGAACGTAATACGTCATATAGGGCAGTATTCTCATGTGAAATGAAGTATAATTGAGTTTTCGTAAAGTCACTAAAAATGTGACTTAGTTGGAACATTTTGAAAGTGAATTCTAGGGGCTTTACGTAAAAATTATACTAACTTTCGATTCAAGAAGAATCGACTAGTCGCTCATGGAACTGAGTATAGAAACCCAAATTTTGTAACAAGCTTGTATGCACTGTTTTTAGGAAATACCTTATATGTCCAAGAGTTCCAGTAGACATAACGTCAACTTTTGATAATTTATCGATACTATGTAACAAGTGATATGTATGAGACATTTGTTAACAATAATTATCGATGACTAAATATAAAACAACCCCAATGGAAAACATAAACTGTATTTCCATAAAAGGGGCGAAAACATGTATGTAATTTAAAAGTTTCTGACAGATAAGCCTATTTATTTGTCATTGTTTGTCAATAATTGTTTCCGAACTTGTTTATAATGTTACAGTTTTTAAGAATGGAATCTCTAATGTATGATGATAAACAAAATTATTTTTACTAGAAAGCAGTAAAAAATTTGAACATCTGTAAGTATTACACTGTTGCATTATATATTTAAATATTTATACATAATTATAACATTAGACTGTAATGATTGTTGTAATTAATACCAGCAGATTTCACAGGATGATGAGGTTGAATTTTAAGACAGTATTATTGGTAATAATAGTTGCAGTATTAAGTTCAATATTGACATCATGGAATAATTGTAACAGCCCATCATTTTTCAAAAATACTGATTGGAAATCAAAATTTCAACATAGAGTAAGTACATATTATAATTTGAATTGCATAAAATATAATTGACATAAATTCATATTTTTACAAAATAATGTATTATATTTTATTTTTCCAATAATTATTATATAATACATCTGATGTTTTTAGAGATGATTACCATAGTAGTCTTTAAAACAGTGCCATCACAATAACATTTATTAGTGGTTATTTTATGTTTTTCATGAAGGATCGAGTAAATTTAGAAACTGGATACCAGGAAATAGATTGTCACATAAATGGTGATTATTCAATTGGATGTCGCAAGGAAGGAGATGAAGTCTACATACCATTTTCATTTATTCACAAATATTTTGAGGTAAAGTCAGGATTACATTTATAATGGTATAGAAATAATATTAATATTTTTTAAATATAACAGATTTATGGAAAATTGGCAACATATGATGGTTTAGAAAGATTTGAGTGGTTACATAGTTATTCAAAAATTGTTAATCCTAAAGGGAAATATGATCCCAGAGGGGTTTTTATGACCTTTGAAAATTATAATGTTGAAGTTCGGGAGCGTGTTAAATGTATCAGTGGAAACGATGGTGTACCAATATCTACTCAATGGGAAAGTCAAGGATATTATTATCCTACTCAAATAGCTCAATTTGGACTGTCACATTACAGCAAAAATTTAACAGAACCAGAACCTCATAGAAAAGTTATTGAGGATTCTGATAAAGTTAAAAGAGAATGGATTATACCTCAAGGATCTATTGCATCTAGAATATTTGATAAACATTCTAATAGCCATGTAATAAAATTTGCTACACCAGAAACTAGTACTTCTGGAATTACCTTAAAGCTAGATCATGTATTAGATTTTGTGTTAAAATGGGATTTTAACATTAAAGACAATGGAAGTATTGTAATTACTTTGCAGTCCAGGGAAAAAAAAGAAATTTATTATCTTCATTATGTTACGAGTAACATAGTACTACATGCTTATAACAATCATGTTTACTATGGAATTGGACAAATTAATCATCAGTGGAGACGGTTCACTAGAGACTTGGTGATTGATTTGCAGAAAGGTTTATATGTAAATGATAAAAATAAAAAGAAGTTATCTCGTTCCAAATTAAAGGTAATTTTAGATAAATAGTATAAGTAATAAAATATATTTTTTTATTTAATTTCAATTGCTATTATGTTTTATCCTAATCTGTTTTATTTTTTATAGATGATAAAAATAACCTTATATGGATCTGGAATGATTGATAACGTAACATTATCCACGAGTGAACACATGGAACAATTTTATGATGCAGCAAAGTGGTTTGTAACTAATCAGAACATTAGTTCTGGTGGATGGCCAAATCCTGTGCGAAGGAAAGTTGCTCCTGGCATGGCAACTCTTGAACCTGGATGGTACTTTCGTTTTTGTTAATACAAAATGTTGTATTGTAATGATATTTTATAAATAGCAACATTTATTTGATTTGTAAAAATGTTTACTTGCATAGGTATTCTAGCATGGGTCAAGGACATGCTATTTCTGTACTAGCACGAGCGTATTATCATTCTGGTGAAGAAAAATATTTACAAGCTGCTATTAGAGGTTTACAACCTTTTAGATTATCCTCTAGCCGAGGAGGAGTAGCTGCAGTATTTTTAGGTAAATACGTATGGTATGAAGAATACCCTACAACCCCCTCTTCTTTTATCCTCAATGGATTTATTTATTCTTTAATTGGTTTATATGATCTAAAAAGTATAGCAACTGGTAAGGATGCAGAAGAAGCATCCCGTCTTTTTAATCAGGGTATGACATCATTGAAAAACATGCTAACTTTGTACGATACCGGCTCCGGTACTACATACGATTTACGACATTTTACATTAAAAACAGCTCCGAATTTAGCTAGGTGGGATTATCATTCCACTCATGTTAATCAACTTCTTCTTCTAAATTCAATTGATAATGATCCACTTTTTACTACTACAGCAGAACGATGGATCGGTTACATGAATGGTAAGAGAGCTGCACATAATTAATTCACTTTTTTTCATGAGTTGACTGACTGCATTTAATTTTTTATTCGTTGTTTATCAATACATTCACAAAATAAAGCGGACCAAAATATCTGTTTGTGTAATTATTGTTGCATGAAATTATCAATTATTACGAATAGTTTCTATCATAATTTATTGTAAAATACATTGTATCAATTATATTATTGTAATATAGTAAAATAAATTTTTAACATTTTATATTTAACTAAAATATTAATGTATTGTTATGTTTAAACATTGACTGCTATCGTCATTGCTTTAGATATAAACGATCAATTGTTTCTGTTTCTTAGTAAGTTAAAGGTCACATTTCATAGAAGACAATGTGCGTCAGATTGCTCTGAAAAGCAACACAAATTAACTTCGGATGGTTTTAAATGTGTTATCAGGCGGGATAAGTTAATAAAAACAAAAATTGTATTTGAAATTTAGTTTCATTACTTCCCACCTTCTTACCGCTGAATGGCGAAGCATTCTATCATTCGTAAAATGCGATTTTCTTTATTTTCAAATGTAACACCTCTCTCTAAAATCATTTGTCTGACTTAATTGAGCCTGTAGAAAAATTGCGCGCACGAATACAATGCTAAATGATTTGGTTTATAAGAGAACGCAATTTCAAATTCGATTGCTCCATACATCACCGCTGGATGGCACCAATAGCATTCTTTTAATGGAAATTCGTGTAAAGCGCAGACGCACAGAAATTCGTCATCTGATGAGTATGCTCTTCCGGGGAACAAATAATGACTCTAAAAAAAGTGGTGTTCGAAACCAATTTAGCCAACTCTTCTCGAAATGATAAGTTCGTCTTGAAGTGACGTTTGTTATTATTGCCCGCAAGGTGTATGTATTACCGGAAATTACTGTAAACGTCGTCATATTATCAAGATTCAAAAATCTCGATCATCCCATGCACATAATACCGTCAACAACCGCAATGTAGTTTGAATATTGGAAAATTAAAAAGGAAGGAGAAGGGAGGGCGGCGTTTTTCCTCATCCAGCACTGCTGCTCCAAGTGTACTCTCGTTAGTAACGCAAATATAAACCCCGTACCTTAGACGTGGGGATGTTTTTCGTTTTTCGGATAGAAACGATATATTACAATCGAAGCCCGGTCGACCACTAGCGAGAAAACGGACGTTGCGCGTCATCTAGAGGCGACAAGTGTACAAGTGAGCCGCGTGACACGTATATAGTTCCAATCAAATTTTCCAAACAATAGGATATCAGTTTGAATATTTCAAACCACGTCAAGTGTTTTGTTAAACAAAATGGGCCTAATAATCAGTACACTGCTTACTCGTCTTTTTGGCAAAAAGCAAATGAGGATATTGATGGTCGGCTTGGATGCTGCCGGCAAAACTACAATATTATACAAATTGAAGCTTGGTGAAATTGTAACAACAATACCTACCATTGGATTCAATGTTGAAACCGTTGAGTACAGAAATATATGTTTCACGGTATGGGACGTTGGCGGCCAGGATAAAATCAGACCACTCTGGAGACATTACTTTCAAAATACACAAGGCCTCATTTACGTTGTTGACAGTAATGATCGTGAACGTATCGCAGAGGCAGAACGTGAATTAGCGAACATGTTGAAAGAAGATGAACTGCGAGACGCAGTTCTGTTAGTTTTTGCTAATAAACAAGACCTACCGAATGCCATGTCTGCGGCAGAACTTACAGATAAATTAGGACTTAATTCGTTGCGTGGACGTCATTGGTATATTCAGAGCACCTGTGCTACTCAAGGGCATGGATTATACGAAGGACTTGAATGGTTGTGTAATGAACTTGCTAAAAAGTGATAAAGCATCGTCGTTATTCATAACCTTCATGAACAGTCTGATCATTCAGTATGGATGTAGAAGGCAGGTTGCAGTTTCCGTTTTGTCAAATTACACACTATGTGTACATATTTAATACCACTGTGATTATAATTTCTAAGATAAAAATTGCTTGAGATGATACAATATAACATGATCGAATTAACTGACATGATGCTTATATTGGTTTCATTTTTAAAGTGAAATTTTCAGGAAGGAAAAAAAATAAATTAGATGTGTGTGTATATTTACCAGTTCTGTATTATTTGTATATGATTTATAATTCTATTTGGGAAAGTTATTAGTTCAATTGGAAGTGTATCTTGTATTTAAAATAAACATGAAATATTTCTAAATTAATTTTAATATATACGTTGTTTTTATTTTGCAATAAAGCTTTTATACCAAAAGAAAAAAAAGAAAATATCAACAAGTTTTATACTTCTATGCACTTTACTGTACATCTATGCAGCAAGTTGAAAATCAAATATATATTACAAATAATAAATTATAGAACAAGTAATGATAACAATTAATTATACAAATTCCTAAAACTTACCATTTCTACCTTATTTATAAGTTCTTTCTTTTAGAAATATATTTGTATTGTAAAATATCACATATTTGTAAGTTAAAAAGTATGACTTAGAAACATGAAATATAAGTTAATAAACTTTTGCCATTGCATTTTCTTCTGTGTATAAAATTTTGACAATGTACTTTTATAATAAGCTATAATATATTTTATAACCTTACTGGTTTACTGAAAATAATAATATTATTATAGTACAAAACAGTACATTATCAAATAAGTGCACAGATTAGCATATGTATAATGTATTAAATAGTTCGTTAATATGCAATGTTATTTTTATTACCATAAAATTCTATTTCATATCTGTTTCATAAAAGATAATTAATAAATTACAGAAATGTTGTTTACTTATAAGGAATATGTATGTACAGTACTTTTAAGATATGACAGAATAAAGCATTGATTTTAAGACATTTGAATATGAATATCTTATTTATAACTATAATCTTTATTTTGTATACATTTCAATTAAAGTTATAAGTTGTTCATGAATGGTTTTACAAAAAATGCAAAGAGCATATGAATAATGAAATACATCCAGTAACCAATTACTTCCATAATTTCTTGATCGACATATTTTTTTCTGAATCTTTTTGCATCACCTTTGCTACAGCCATTTCAAAATCTTCTTGAGTAACATGAACTCGACGTTCTCTGAGAGCATACATACCTGCTTCTGTACATACACCCTTAAAAGAAAAACAAGACATATAATCACAATAATATGAAAATACTACTATTTATAGATATTACATTAAGTACCTTCACTTCTGCTCCTGATGCACCAGGCATAAGTTCTGCAATTTTCCTTAAATTTATACCACGAGTTAAATTCATTTTTCTTGAGTGAATTTTCAAAATATCAAGACGCGCTTCTTCGTTTGGAGGCGGAAATTCAATTTTACGATCTATACGTCCTGGTCGCAGTAAGGCAGGATCTAATATATCAATTCTGTTTGTTGCCATAATGACTTTTATATTCTTTGTAGCTTCAAAGCCATCCAATTGGTTAAGTAATTCAAGCATAGTTCGTTGAACCTAATAATTATTTATGTTATAATAAAATAATATCTGACATTTATGCCTTAAAATATGTTATATTAAACACACCTCACTATCTCCTCCAGATCCAGATTCAATACGAGAACTTCCAATTGAATCTATTTCATCCATAAATATTATAGATGGTGCATGTTCCCTTGCCATTACGAAAAGTTCACGAACCATTCGTGAACCTTCGCCAATAAATTTTTGTACTAATTCAGAACCAGACACACGAATAAAAGTACATTCTGTATGGTGAGCTACTGCTCTTGCCAATAAAGTTTTGCCAGTACCTGAACATAAATTTAAGATTAAATACTGATAATATTTCATGATCAAAAAGATAAATATATTTTCCTTTTGTTTATGTACCTGGAGGACCATATAGCAGCACTCCTTTAGGTTGGGCAATTCCGAGAGCATCAAACAATTCAGGATGTTTAACAGGTAATTCTATAACCTCCTTAATTTCTTTAATTTGTTTATCTAATCCACCAACCATTTCATATGTAGAATCTGGTACTTTTTCCACCATCATAAGTGAGACAAGTGGATCAACTTTATTAGGTAGAATTTTGTGCAAAGTATAACTTTCATTACGCAATGCAACTCTTGAATTGGGTGTTACATCGTTAATATCAATGTTTTTATCTATATCTACTACAAATTTTCCTTCGGGATGTACTTTAACTAAAACCTTTTTCTTATCCATTGGTTTAACAACTTCTCCAACATATGACCCTTGTTCCTGAAGAAGTTGTAACTCTTCACGCAACATGCGTACTGAAAAGATATTAAGTTTATATTGCAATCTGTACAAAACATAAGAAATGAATTAAAAAGAAGAATGGTATTACCTTTTGCATTAAGCTCATTACGCTGTGCCTGTAATCTTCTTAAATTTTGACTTTTTTCAGCTACAATTAATTGCAACTCTTCGATTTTAGTAATGTAATACGGTTTAAAACCTTCCCCCTTTGCGACCTTCTCATCTATTTCCATCTGTGATATTAAAATTAATAAAAACTGAGTACAATGATATGTTTAAGGACAGGTTAGATTACTTACCTTATTTGTGAGCGTCATTGTTTCACTCACTATTTATTCTGAATTATAATCAATAATTTCTCGAATATTACACTGCCATTTACTTATAAAAAAGAAGTGAAAAGTTTAAAATTTAAACCTCACACAGTTTTATACGTTCCGTTGTAGGAATTGCTTGTCATTGATAACTACTGTATGTGTGATATGATATGACACCAATCACACTGGACAAATGTTCTATCTTACTTCGAGAATCGATTAATTGCTACATTTTTTCATATATCGATAAAGTTCAATTAATACATTTTCAATGTATCGATTATAAAATTGAATTATGTAAATGCTGATTTTTTAATGAAATGTTATCCTTATATATTAACTTTTTTTAAGTTTACTATGCAAGCAACTATATCAGCAAAACTGTAGCAATCACGTGTCGAGTTTATGCTATAGATTACATTTATCATAAAAAGCAAACTATAAGGTTTAAGATTTCATAATTATCAAGAAAGCGCTGTATAAAGCATTCAATTTTTAAAAAATGGTAAAAATCTGCTCCATTTTTTAAATATGAGTCTCAATTGATACTGCAGAATGTGACACAAAAATGGTAAGAGAATTTTAGCGACTTCATGACACAAAAATACATTGCATGACAGATCTACTCTATATATTATCCATGACTTTATATTATAAATAGTTTGGTAGGGGTGAGCGGTAACGGTACTTGATAAATGATAATAATTTTATGAAATAAAATAGCGGTGGAGTAGGAATTTCTTTAAGATGTTGCAATTTACTTAATTTATATCTTTACTTAGGATTTAACACGTGTGATGAATTGTGTTTTTCTATAGTTAATACATAATATTCAAGTGCTACGTGAAAATTTAACACGCCACGTGACTGCATGCTTTTTATACAGTTTCCGATACATAGGTTAAGAAGCAGGCATTTTGGCCGGTTGGCGGGAGATAAACTTTGTCCTCAATTATTATATTTTCTTTGCATAAAACATGGAATTTGACTTGTGGTTCAATTTTGTGCCAATATTTTCTGTCATTTTGTTAATAGTCGTCACAATTATCACTGTTGTCCAAAAACTAAAGTAAGTATTCCTTCAGATTTTTCCTTTCATTGACTGCAAAAATTGTAAATATATCATGTTTTATTTATATGTTAGATTAAGATGGCCTGTACAAGTTAATTGCTGGTTTTGTAACAATAATACTAAGGTGTGGCGGCAACATGTAAACTGGTGGATGTGTCCGCATTGTGAACAGTATAATGGTTTCTCCAAGGTAAATGAATACATTCAGCTTTAAACTTTCATAGTATATTTAATTCAAAATGATACATGCACGGTATGTATTAAATATTACATACATGGGATGAAAAACAGTTTCTAAAGTCTTAATATGTTTAATATAATTTTATACATAATGTATTTTGATTATTTTACCAGGTTGAGTTATTTAATTTGTTAAATATATTTATGTCTATGGAAATGTCTTGATGCAAAATTGAAACAGTCTGTTTCACCAATGTGATTCATACTTTTTACAATTCCGTGTATGTTTGGAGATATTGTTTGTATGTTTTCTTCCGTGTCATATTTTAGAATGGTGATTACGCATATAATATACCAGAACAATACAAAACTTTGGAAAACACAAAAAGATACTGTGCAGTTAGCAAGCATACATCAACCAATAAAGCTGCAAAAAATGATCTTTGTGCACAATGTAACATTAAGGAAATGTTAAAAATATCCAAATTGTCTGACTATATACCTACGAGTGAAAGAAATTATGAGTATGAAATGAAACAGTTCAAAAATAGCTTAGAACAACAATATCCTTTGTGTGCAAAATGTAAAATGACAGTACATAATGTATTAAAGAAACAAGCATTATGGCTTGCCGAATATAAAATGTTATTCTTTAAAAAGAAACCTTTTAATGTAATTGCTAATGTAGGTATTTATATTTTAATAATCAATAGATGTGATATAATTACCTTTCATTATAATTCTTTTTTATTCTTTCCAGAGTACAAAATATTCTGAACCTGTCTGCAGAACAATTTCGATGATACTAAGTTCTATGATAGCATATAATATGGATTTTGTATATTTACCAATTGGAGGATTATTTTTTCAATTCTGTGCTCGTTGGTCAACTTCATCAAGAAAACGAAATTCTGATACATTTCTTATATTCTTGTGGATTTCTATGATTGTACTTTTACCTTTTAAAGATACAAAACTGATTAAAACAGATTTACAGAATGCATGGTTTTCCCTTGAACATGTAACAAATTATCATATGGTATGCTAATCATTTATAATATATAAAAATATAATATATAAAACTGGAATTTATATATCAACATGTACCATATTAGATTAGTAATTTTCAATTATTCTTTTTTAGATAATGTTCTTTGTCATGGCTATAGGCTTTATCAATATTAAGCCTAAATTTTATAAAAGTACATCAAATAAAAATATGTCATTTAAAAAAATTGAATCTTCCACAAAGAATACAGCACTGCCAGATTTATACACGAAGATTTTAAATGAACACAATTTTAATTCTAAAACTACTAATGATTTAAATGAAACAATTACTAATCAGTCATTATTGTCACCAAATACAACAAAGCACCAAACACCAGTTTACACTGAAAATTCAGTGAACTCAAACGCTACAATTTTTCAAACTTCATTGTAAGTAATATAATTTTAACTAATTTTACATATAATATAAAAACAATGAGTAAAATAGCATATTATATTGCAGTAAAAATCATGAACCACAGTTATCACCTTCATCTATCGAGGACAGTAGTACAATATTTAATTCCACACTTTCAAGTCAAAAGAGCATGATAGACAACTTCTCACTGAACGATAGTTTGAGCACATTAAGTTTGTTATCGTTAAGTGAAGATAAACCTAAATATATAATCAAAGCGCCCAAGATTTTTGAAAGGAAAGTGTATGGTACAAACAGTCTTGAACTATTCAGAAAGACTAGTAAAAGGAACATTTTGTCGCCACCGAAGTTGAAATCAGTTACACAAACATCATGGGTAGCTGGTGGTTATTGGCAAGAAGATATTGATGTACCACCATTGTCTAGATCATCCAGTCAAAGTTCTGGTTTTGGGTCTACGTGTTCTAATTTCGCTCCATCCAGAGAACCATCTGTGCATGAATTCGATCAATGTTCAGTTATGTCAGATGTAACGCAATCTTGTTCTACTTTGAGACAAAATAATATTCTTCCTGTTGGATCTTTTAATCAACGGAATGCATACTTCTCATTTCCAGAACCAAAAAATTTAGTTAGTAACAAAACAATGAGATGTTCGTCGCCCAATTTTTATGCACCACAGTCATTTTTACTGCCCGAGGCTTATAAAAAGAATAATTCAGTTTTTATCGATCAATCATTACAAGGACAAAACGTAAACGTAAGTGATATTAAAAATCCTTCTGAAATTCAAATGTTTCCTAGTCATACCACTATCGTAACAAGTCCTGTTTGGTTACCAGCTCTTTTATGTGGTTCACTTGTATTAAACATAGTGGTATTGTGTACTACTTTGTTACGTTGAACAGGGTACAAATCATACTTTTTCCTGTTATTCTTCCTTAATTCATATTTATTGTGTACGCGTATTTTAGTTAATAATCAAACATTACACTGATTACCGTTTTAGCAAATAATTATTTTTTAATAATTAGTAATAAATTAGTGAAATGGAGACATTTCACTCTGTTAACAAATAGATGCTGTATACTGCCAGTGTAAAGTTTTCTGTTATCACAAATTTTTGTTAATATTCATTTATATGCTATAAGTCATTGTAAGTAGATATTATTTTTTTATTTGTATTTGTATAAAATATAAAGTTTTTGACAATAATCTGAGTATTAAGTTAAACACAAAATAATAAAAAATGAAATACTGATTTGATAAAACATTTGTATGACATTCGAAATTGTCGAACTTGTGATAAAGAAAATATTCTCCATGTGTGTTCATTAGTAAGATATATACATAGTCCACAAATTTAAGAATTAAGATTTAATGAGATAATATGAAATTATGTTCTTTACATTAATGATTCTCCACTTTTTATGTAATTTTAATATTACATATACATTAAAAGACTAATACTATTTTTTTCAATTCTTATGACGCACCGCAATGTATTAATACATAGTTTATAATCGTGTTGTAATAATATTGTTATTGTAATATATGTTGATTTTGTTTTTGTAAATTTTGGTATTTGCAGTCTTGTACTGTTTTATTTGAAAATAAAAATCAGTTTGTTTTTAAATCATCGAATCAGATTTAATATACTCTAAATTTTTATTACAATTTTTAAGAATATGGATAATAAAGTTTTCAATTATGCATTTAATACATTTTTAATGATAATGAAAATTAAATTCTCCTCAATGATTGTATGATTGAAACAACCGCAGGCGGCGAAAGTACAAGTTAGCAATACCATTAAAAAGAAACACCATCAGAATAAAAATTTTGTGATTTTAGAACTTTTGTAAAAATAATCTTAAACTTTTAAGTCCAATTGTATTACGTTTATAACTCTGTACCTCCATATGACTACTGCTTTCTTTTTCTAAATATTGACAGATAAGACTGCTAATAAATTGTAATTTTTAATGCATTTAAGTTAAGTACTAAAAAACACATACTGTTCAACAATTTTTTAGATATGTATGAATTACGAAATTCCTAGCATTCTACGTATTTGTAAGAACATATAACATGTTTATTATGTTATAACATAATGTTAAAATAATTTAATAAATATTGTAATATCTTTACCTGGGATATTAAATTTGTATTGAAATTTATATCGACTTTTAAATGTAAATTTATAATAGAAATGAGCAGTGCTTTGCATTTGGCAATTTTTGTTCAAAATGTTTAAGATCTGGTACATTAAAATCCACTATTCGTCTGCAGAACCTTTATAAAAATTAAACTTAATAATTATGGAGAATTTAAAAATAATTTTTAAAAAATAATTACTGTGTCACCTATTAACTTACTTAATGTTTGGTTTGATATCTTCTGGTTTCAGTTGTCCCATTTCTTCTGTATATGTAGTTACCCATCGACATTTGGCTATTCCTTCTTCCGAATTTTTATATATTTCTTCTTTCATCATGTCTTTTAACCCAAAGTCTGTCAGTGTACCAAAACTTTTTGTCAAATCTAATTGAGGTATCCATTTTCGTCGTCTTCAAGTGTACAAATTTTATATCACTTTACTACAGCATTGCTCACAGAAATATTTAATTAATCAGTACAAAGAGAGAATGTACCTTGCATTATAAGATCTAATTATAGGCCCTTGAGAACCTTTTGGTAAAATATTATAACATAAATCATAAGTTGTTGTCATATTGCTTCTATACTCCTTTTTATGATTTAGTAATATTTCTTGAGCTAAACCCTTATTATAAAGTGATATTTAGAAACATTGTTGTTTAATAGTATTACTTGTTGAATATTATTTAGTTTAAGCTGTTTGTGTTAAATTATATCCATAAAGTCTCTTCTGTACCTCAAGTTTCAATTTGTTATCCCACTTTGCATTCTGATTTTTTCCCCAAGTTTTATTAATATGAATCTTATAATCTATATCATACGTTGTTCTCCAATCATCAGATTGAGGTATATGTTCTGCTCTGCGCTCATACCAATTGCCCACTAATGTTTTTGGTGTGTATTTTTCTTCACTTAATACTGGTGCACGATCAAGTTTACTCTTTGAAAATAATTTGTTTCGTACATCTGTTAATGATGAACTCTCTATACATGGCTGTATCAAATTCCAGTTCATGACATCCATCTTTAAGTGGTACAATAACAAGCAAATCAATGAAATAAATATTTAGTTTATTGCAACACCGAACTAAGATGTAAATTATTATATATATATTTACACGGATAACAATATTATAAAATCACCATAGATAGTTAAAAATATTCATTGCTTTGACTATTAAATAAATGCAAATATTACAGATAATATAAATTATTTTATTATTAAATAAATATGCTATCTAAGAATTAGTATTTAAAATTTAAATGGTATTTTACTAAAAAAAATTATATTATGTTCTTATAATGCAGACATTAACTTGATTTTATCAATCAAGCGGTAATTAATAAGATTGATAATGGTACATTTCTTAGAAGCAATTTTAATTAAATGAGATTTTATGATTATAATTCGTGTAGTACCTTGTAGTTACAGCCTCTGTAAATTCTGCATATAAATTTACCACCTAATTCTAAGAAAATTTCTTGAAATTCCTACTTCATTCTACTTCCTGCTGCAGATGAGGTAGACCTGAACAAGATCAAGAATTTCAAACGATATTATATCTAGACAAGGCATGCACTTAAAGAAAATTTATTACTTGCATTGGCGTTTTTATATAGTAAATCTACTTTGATACTTAAAGACTTTGCTATGCATTATCGAGGGTCAGTATACTTTCCTTCTAAAATGTCTGCGATTTCATATGAGATGGAGATTGATTAAATCAACGCATATAATGAGATTATACAATAATTTTTTGAAGCAGTGTAACAAAGCACATGATATTAAGCTACATGAATTTGTCGCATTTTCTCTGTACATTTTCTCCGGTATGTTTCTAAAACAATGAAACGAATATCTACATCTGTCAACTTATTTATTTCCTTCACATCCGCATATTTCGTACAGTTTACAAAAGAAACGGCAGCGGTTATAGACCAATCTCATTTTTAACAGTAATTCTTGTATTCTTGTGTGAATATACCATTAGAAGTCAACTACTTTTTCTTCTTGTTATAAGTTTAAACATATTCGATACATTAAGAAAATAATAATAACTCTGGTATTCTCTGTTTTTTTTGTCATGCAAATATCGAAAATTTTCGATTAAAAAGATTTTTTTTCTAGCGAGCATCTGTTTTTTTTTAGAAATTTTTTAATATAATAAAATCCGGAGAATTTTTTTAAGCCACATTACTTGTTTGAATTACACAAATCATACAAATTATGAAGTAAAAAAATAACAAATACGTATTATCTAATAGAAAAAAAGATTGCAGCAATTTAAATTATTTTAACGTGTTGTAAGTGGTGATCCATGTATTCAAATGATTATCATATTTTAAACAAGGCAAAAACATCATTTTAGGTTTTCTTCGTCTGTATTAAGAAATTAATGTCTGTATAATACACTATAAAAATAAATGTTATTTAGTAAGGAAAAGTAGTAGATGCCCAAAATTCATAACTCAAAAATTAACTAGTATTTTACTTTGGAATTAAATAATTTAAGAAAATATCGAATCACATTTCGAAGTTCGGCGGATACATCGATACCTTATTTGCACGATGTAAAATACATAATCGCATAATAATATTTTGAAAATTGTTAAGGCTTTGAAATGCTAATATTAAGTGTGTTTTGCGATAAATACATGTACTTGTAGCCTTTTTACGAACAGGGCATTTTTGCAAAGATAGATTTGTCAATTTGCCAAAGTAATATAATGGGGTACGATTATATTTACATACATTGGACAAGAATATTTCGATAATAATTGCACTCATTATGCACCACGCACTTGTCTTTGCATATCAGCAAACACAATTTCACCCTCGATATCACAAAAGTTAAAAAACGGAAGATGACAAAAATGATCTCACATGTAAACATGATTTCTATCCGTTGTTTATAACAACGTGACAGAGAATGATTTATAAAGAAAATGTTAATTCTTTTTTTTTGCCTACATACCATAAACGATCTGAGCGTAACAAGATTCCGGCGTATCACAAACAGGTATTTTGTTGCGCACAGTTTATGAAAACTATAACTTAAATTATAATAATATTTAGAATTCTCCTGCTCTAGACAATACATCAAGTACGTGTGGCTCATAAATTTCTAAGAGAACCGTGTATAAATAATCACGAAAATAGATGTAGAAGGTATAGGTTGAGAAGCATTAATCATTGACAAATATAATTAAGGATTAGAATTGCTTAAAAAAATATGTATACGTTATTATTCAACAATTATATTGGAAGGACAAAAAAGAAAATGTGTGCATGAGTCAATTTTCAGTGGCCCGCAACAGGTTTTAGGAACTTAAGCAGACCTGTGCAATAGCTCTCAATTAGACGTACGATATACATCTAGGTAACTTTTGAGCGTAAGCTCATCATGACGAAACTGTAAAGTGTCTAAAACAAAAAAAGAAACTTACTACAGATCAATTTTTGTCGGTCTGTAAACTGTAAGTGTAATATAAAAGCCTCTGACATAAACAAGAATCAGCGATAATAAATTAATTTAAATTAGATGATTGTATAAAGATTGATGCAATGAAAACTATACTATATAATTAATAAAATAAAAGTGAAGGAAGATAGGGATGAAATTGTTCTGTCGTAAACGTTCTCTCGTAAAGCCATTGGTTCCTGGACCTTGATAATTTCCAGAACAGCCAACAAACTTAATGCTTGATTAAGCGGGCTTTCTAAAAAGGTCCGAATAAAGTCTGTTGTCACGAATTTGTTAATAGCGATGGAGAGAATTCTTACAATTATAAATACTTATAAGCCACGATCATTCCTACAATTTTTTTTTCGAAGCCGCATGTCCAATCGCATTTCATGTCAGCGATACCTACCAAATCTTAAATATTACTGCCTCGCTTGTTCGCAAATTTAATGTCGATAGCAGATTGAATAAAATTACTATAGACAAGTCAAACACAGTAGACAGTTTGTCTTTTTAAAAGGTTTTTAAACATTTGATACATAGAACATATACAGACTTTCGATTTGAAATAAATAGTACAACATCATTACGAGAGGCCTTTGCATGATTATTTGATAGACATTCACCTTTATTTATCGTGTATGATATTAAATTAAATAATTTATAAAAATTAACTATTTACAAATCGATAGGACATGCAGCATTAATTTCATAACTTAATGCACTTATTTCAATATACCTAAGCACATGCTTGATTCGAGACAAATAAAAAGAACTGGCGGTGCTCCTTGCGGATATATTAAGTCTATTACCCTTACTATATAATTGTAACATTTATATGTATCCTTTATAAATTAAAGTCCCTGGAACTCTTTTGTTTTTATCGATGAAAGCGTTCTCGCATTTGTTTTCTGTAAAAGTGAAGGTTTTGGCATTATGCTCACGATCACGGTACGTTGTTACCCATATCTGAATAGAAACATGAAAAAAAATAAACAAATATCAAAACTGCGTTAACAAAAGTATTAATTAACTAAAAATTAGTTATATAATAAGTAATAGATTCATTCTATTAAAAAATATATGTATAAATAAAAACTGTCTAATATTTTCTACACAATTAGACATTTCCTATATGAAATTGTCCGATTTTGTTAACCGTTATAGCATATTTATGTAATAAAATATTGGCTTGAAAGTATGTAGCGAGACTCCGCCGTACATCAAATAGTTGAAAATGTGGAATACTTCTTATTTCATAGAAAATCGAACAAATTCATTATTTTATAGTTGGAAGGTAAGTCTATAAAAGAAGTGATTATGTATCTACAAATTAATTACTTACCACGATTCACTGTTTTAATAGCATGAAGATTAGTTAAATGGTGTTGACCAGCTCTGATTGGTTTAGCAATCTGTGCACTAGGTCCACGGCGGACCAAATTCTTTTGTCTAACTGCTTCTTTAATTCTATCCACCTCATACTGGTAGCGTTTGCGATCTCGCATTGCACCTTCTTTGGCATCTCGCAATGCTGTTTCAAGAGCTTTTACACGCTCCATTGTTGCTCGCAATCTCTTTTCAAGTTTAGGTAATTCGCATCGAAGGTCAGCATTATCTCTCACAAGTTGTTTATGGACCTATAAAAGATTGTATACAAATGTTAAAAATAAAAAGAACATATGATGACAATTGATAATATACCTTTGTAAGTTGATCCAAATTATTTTCGAGAAAGGAAATCTTTTGTTTTTGTGTAAGCGATCCACCGTCATCTTCGTTATCTTCGGCATTGATAGTCTTCTTTATTCTAGTCTGGAGATCTTGAACGAACAATTTACGTAAATTGTGCAATGTTTGAAGTTCTTTGGCTACTGTTTCTTCTAATCCTTTAAGGTCTTTTCGAGCCTATAAAATAATAAACCACGTGGTTAATAAAATTTTCGGCTGAACCATTGCATATTTCCACTTACTTGTTCACGACGTTCATTAAGTAAAATAAGTTCTTGAAGTTTAATAGATTTGTTAGCTTCTTCTTGTTTCAATCGTTCGTAATCAGCTTGCATTTGTTGATGCGCTAACGTGAACTTCTGATTCAAGTCTTTAAGTTCGCTTATCAACTCTTGCTTTTCAGATAATTCATCTCTGAGCGCAGCAACCTGTTATAATATTTTACAATTAGCAAACCGCATATAACCTTTATCTAATAAGTTAATTCCGTATTTTGTAAAATAAGAACCTGTTTTTGATGAGCATCTCGCAATTGATCCATTTGTTCTTCCAACGCTACTCTCATTTTCGTTGCCGCTTCTTTCTCTTCTGCCTTTTCCTTGTTCGTAACTGCTTGTACCTGTTCTGCAGCCTTTAACTTGGCACATTCCTCACGCAAAGCGTCAACATCCTCTTCTAAAGTACGTTTACGTGCTTCGGCAACTTTCATTGATTCCGTTAGTGTTTGCATGCGAGCTTCGTGTTGAGAAATTAATAAACGACATTCGGCCAGATCTTTTTCATATTCAGCAACCTAAAATTTATGAATGAATATCATAACGTGTAAACTGAAATTCAATTAATTCAAAGAGTACGAAATCGAACGCTTACTTTCTTGTTACAGTCTACTTGGAAACTTTCTAATCCTTGGCAACGTTGTACTAAATTCTTCACCTCTGATTTCATTTTGCTAATGAAAAGTCTTGCTACTGTGAATTCTTCTTCAAGTTTGCCATTACTTTCTTGCGCAACCTATGAAATATAATCGTTTCGATATTTGTAGATATATATACTTCGTAGAAATATCTCAAATAATTTATTTACCTTCAAGTTTTCTTCTCCACCAATGGCTACTCCGATTTCACCCAGATCTTTTAAGAAGTTCGCTAACATTTCAGCAATGCGTTTTCTTTGATGAGCAGACATGTCACGTAATTGCTGCAATTCTGACCATGTACTATTTAATGCTGCTTGTTTCGTTGAAAGTTCTTCTGTCAAAGATTCCAACTCTTTGTTCTTTATTTCAACCTGTAAGAATACACAGATGATATAACAGTTTCTTTTAAGATCTTTAAATACGAAGAACACAATACATTATTAATGATTACCTCCTGAGATTTTTGATCATAATTAACTGCTAACTCCTCCAGTGCTTGTAAAACTTCCTTTACTTCTTCTTTAGCATTTTCATGTTCTTGTTGTATTCGATTCATTTCTTGTTGGAGTTTCTCGTATTCGCGTCTTGCAGTAGCAATTAATTCTGCTTGTTCACCTATTTGTTCTTTTAAGTTCTCGACATATTGTGATTGTTGATTAATTTCCTCGTCCTTATCGTCTAACTGTTGATAAAGTCTTTCACGTTCCTCTTCCAATTTCTGTCTTTCTTCATTGGACAAGGAACCAGCTAGCAAATTGCCACCAGGAGTAGCTGGCATTGGACCATCGTCAAGTTTACCTAAATATTTATAATAATGTATAGTTTATGGGATATAACATCTTTATTTGCATCACTTGATTTTAAAAAATTACCCTCAATGGACACATTAATTGGTGTTGTAACATCTGGTGCTTCAACCAGATTAACTTGTTCTTCGGGTTTAACCGTTTCACCCTGTCGCCAACGTGATAATTCGGCCTCTAGTTTCTCAACTTTTCCTTTCAATCTAGCTGCCTTTTCTTTCTCTCTCTCATAGCGGCGCTTCCATTCTTCAGCTGTGAGCTCCTCATTAACACATACAACATTCTTGATAGTCTTAGCACGTTTACCTGAAAAATACATACAACACTAGTTAAACAACTTCATATATTTTGTCAGAGAATATTAAAAAATTTCACATATTACCAAAATCTAAAGTGGACTTTGTTTCTGATTCATTGAAACTAGCTGGTGAACAACAAATAATAATTGTAGTCCTAGCATTTCCACCAAGAGATTCTTGTAGAATTCTAGTTAACTTTGAATCACGATAAGGAATGTGAGTTTTATTTCCATCAGCTAAAGCTGAAATTACATTGCCAAGAGCAGACAGAGATTTGTTAATATTTTTTGCTTCATCAAGCACAGTGCCTTCTGCTCCGGTTTTAGAAACCTAAAGTATAAGATAAACATAATAATTACGTATAAAAATAAAAATAATAGAATAGTTTACTTGAATGAATAATATATACCTTTTCTGAACCAGCCAAATCAACAAGATATAATTTCCCAGAAAGCTTCTTTTGGTTCTCTAAATTTTCTTGTTTAACGTTTATTAAAAACACAGAATGAGAACGTGAACTGTGTTCATTCATATTAGTCACAGCAATATGCCTATTTGACTTTCCTTCTTCTATAACTTCAAATACTTCCTCAGGACTAGATACAAAGCGCTCTGTTGCACCTTTTACAAATGGAATTCGATTTTTATCTTCGTGTACACTGAGATTCACCTTAGACACTGAAAATACAAACAGTTATAATAGAGTCTAAAAAACTAAGCACTCAATACGAAATATGTCCCATTCATTGTATTCTTAAGTTGTTTAATAAGAATCTTACCATCAAGGAGATCTCTGATTTTGTCCATGTAAATTTCGAAGTATGATACTTTAATATGAAATTCCAGATTTTCCTCCATACCATAAATATGATTGAAAATGTCATTAACAATTCTGGGTATAATACCCTGTTTATTTGGATCTCCAATAACACCTTCCATTGTATGTGTTTTTCCTAATTATATAAAGGTATTTTGTTAATAAAATATATCAATACTTATCTCTGCATACTATTAATTCTTCTTAATTAATAAATGTAATTAGTACAAATGAAAATACATATTCAAAATTGTTATGTATTTACTTAATATCGATAGTATATTTAATATTCTAATATGATACAGGCGTGATTGCTGTTACAATGAACATGCGGTACGGCCGTTATTCTAATTACAATTACAATGCGGTACTGACAAAGGTCTTTTGCAGGTCGGTAAGTCGCCGCATTGTTTTTGTTTCGTTTGTTAAAAAACAACCATGCATCACCGCGCCGCTCCTGGAGCTCCTCGCTCCCACGTTTCTCCCAACGGAAGAACTTGGGACTACTTTAAACCTCTGTCAATACCCAACAAAAATATTCATGTCCCATTACCTGAAGATGTTTGACCATATGCAAAAATAGTGCCGTTGTATCCTGCCAACACATCTGTGACAATTGATCTAGCTGCTTCATTGTATACTTTGTCTTGAGTAGCATTTGGTTTAAATACTTTGTCAAAAAGATATACCTTTCCCTAAAATAACATTGCAATATTAAGTAGAAAAATATTTTTATGTAATGTATATGATATTAATTATAAAAATTTTTAATTTAAAAACATTTATCAATTTTTCAGATTCAATAAAACTATTTTTATTTTGTAAACAATTTGTGTAAAATTGTGTAAAAGACATATCTCTCAAACTCTATATAGTATGAAAAAGAATAAGACAAGAACAAGAGCATTTGCTCTGAATGAGGCTTTGTTCTATGAGGCTCTTGACACAATAGCAATATCTTCGTCACATTTTGAAAGAGATCAAAAGGCTTTCATATAAACTGATATACTTAAGTAGAAAAAGGAAATTTTCCATCAAAACTAAACTTATTTCAAATAATTTTAATTTTAATGAGAATATTGAATTTATTATTTCTTACAAATAATATGTAATGGTAAATAGTTTTCAATATTTAATTAGAAATATTAATCTTGCAAAATATGAAATCTGAGAATAATAATATTCATTATCAGTTAGAAAAGTACTATCAATTTAAATTATTTGATAGTAACCACTTTATCTAGGTTCATTTATAAATTTCAAAATAATTTATATTTTAATATTATTCAATATTGCGCAACTATGCTACAGTTCTCAAAATATAGAATCATTGGGTAGTGTAGAATTTGAATACAAGAGGAATATTGATAAGACCTTGTGCTAGACCTCTTTAATTTTATCATTTTAAAAGAGAAGTTACAAATATTTCTTATACACTCCTTTGTTATTTCACAAGTTCAATGCAATATACAAAAATTGTGTATGTATTAGCACAGAAGCAATATATAGAAAGCCACTCTTTTAGTGTCTTATGAAGAGGCTAATTACTGTTAACTCTTTTTCTAGCGATCTTATCAATTTATATGAAAAATGGATAAGGTAAAATGATAGAACAAATTTAGAAATTCAGGTGGAAACTATAATGTATTGAAAAAATGTTGCATGTTATTATATAACTAATAATGTGTTCATTTTTAATTAGGTAATAATTTATATAAATACTTTAATAAATATTTTGAATATTATCCTAGCTCTATTACTTCTAACTTATTAGTTGAATTAAATTATTATATGTATTTCATGATAATTGTCTATGAGAAACTCAACTATTTTCTTTTCAGCAATGAACGTAACACATTGCCATTTTTTCTTCATCTGTTGTGTCCACATTTATATTTCATACTTGAAATTTGTTCCATCATTAATGCTGAACTAGATACAATTCTTAGAATGGCACAAGTTTCTTGAGTATTAATATTATGTTCTCTTACTATAATTTCTGATTATTTACAATTATCATCACACTTGAAGAAATTTATGATCTTATATCTGTTTTTGATCATAAATTTTACAATTTTTTCCACATTAAATGTTTCTTTTCCAGTTTCATTTAACTATTTCCCATGATCTACTGAACAATCAATGTTATACTTATAACTCTAATTAATTTGTGAGAAACACTAAAATAAATAAATTAATCTCACAAAGATTTTTTTACCTGAACTATTTATTTATTAACTGCCATACATTTTGAGGCTAGTGATTTCAATGATAATTATATTTTCAATGTTAGTGTTTTGTTCTTTTACTGCATCAATTTTTAATATAAAGAAATAAAATTTTAGGACAGTGATTTTATACCTAAAGCTACATATAAAGGTATTCATTAAAGTCTGAAGGAAATATTTAAGGTGGTGTCTTTGAAAGTTATCATACTGTATTTAACAATGAACTTTATGATACATGATGAGTATACTTCTAGATATATGATTTATTTTCAAAATGTACATAAAATTCATAAATATAAATACTTCATTTTTTTCAAATCTAAGGACCAAAATAGAGCCTTATTCCACACCCCACCTTTCATTAAACATTTCACGAACTTGAAATTCGTACGCAATATTTGTAAAAATAATAAATTTAAAGGAATAACAATGTAAATCGGAAAGAATAGTTGTCGTAGAAACAATCAGTTATCTTCATGATCGAGAAAAAAATCAGACGATAATTTGTGAACAAGTCTATTTCAAAATTAAGATTTAATCGGTGGTTTAAATAGATGCGACGATGAGGTGGAATAAAATCGATTTCGTCAAAGATAACAAATATGAATCATAGTATGTTCGAAATATGTTTGAAACGGCGTTAAATTCATATCATGCAGAATACCGCAGGAGAAGGACTCAAAAGCAGCTGTCAGCTGTGTGCGGTGACATCACACGTAGGCCGAACACGGTTAACGAGCAGTAATAACTAAAAAAGAGAATGACGCATGTTTTACGTACCCCGATAGAAATGCAATTTTCGTCACCGCCAGAAGGAAATTTGACGATGAACTTGGAGCCAGCCTTTTCCTCCGAGTCGTTCAATGGTCGAAACCTACAAACTACCTTAATACTATCCTCCGCGGCAATCTCACGCTCCCTCGGCGTCTCCATTGCCATATTTTGGTAGTTCGGATTCGTGACACGAGTTCCTTAGTTCTTCTGATTAACCGCACTTAAGAATGATTTCCGATCCTTCGTAGAGTGCATAGGCGACGAGATGGTCTCGCGAACCGCATCAAGAACCACTACCGTCTCTCTGTCACAAACCACAGCCCGTTTCGGAGCCAGTAAAGATGGCTGCCGTTGCTCGACGATTTTTGCGGGTGGGCCGATTTGCGTGTGCAAAGGTGAGAATCGACTATTGCGCTTACACCGAACCGGGAAAGGAACATGGACGATAAGAATAATCGCAACGATGTTATCTTTTAATACATCACTATTATGAACTAAATTAGAACGAGATCTTTGATTATATACGATTCCTTAAAAAAGCAATTGATCAGAAGTCTAGACAAAGTTTTAGCGCAAACGCGGCTGACTAAACGTGCGCGCGCGTCGTGCAACGCTTGTTCACTTACTTGCGCACTCGACATCACCAACGAATATCATACGCCGTCGTGACTGCGTACACGTCGCACTGTGGTCGATTTTCCCAAAAAATAGGACAAAAAGTAATTTTCTAAATTAAAAATGTTTGCGTAATTCAATTTGTAATTATTCTCTACTTACAACTGATCAATTTTTTCATGTAAAATTTGACTAACAATGGACAGAATCGAAAATTCATCGAATTTTAATTGTTATTTGCCTTCTTTGTTCGATCTCACGTGTCTAGGGTGTGTGGGATCCCGAACTTTCGAAATCGAGCGCGGATTGCAAACTTCTAGTAAGATCTTAATTGACATGAATTGAGTATCCGAGAATTTCGGGATTTCGAAATTTCATTTGATCTTTCTCCGTACATGTGTTACTTCGGATTGACTTAGTAAAAATCGGACGAACTCGGATTCCGAATCTTACAATCAATGATATACAGAGATTTTCAAAACATGGATCCCAATTTGCTCTGATCGTGATAAATATAAAAATATGAACAATTTTTACGTAATCAAGCAATGTGCTTTTTATTGTATCCCCCTTATTTTATTATTTTTTTAAATGTGCATACAAGCAGGCAGATCACAAAAGTTATCGGAACCAAAGTTCCGAACTTAGAGATTTTTAAAATTTGTAATCTTAAGACTTTAAAATTTAACGTCCTTGGAAAATAAGATTGCAAACGAGTAGGTCTCGGTCCATAATAGTTTAATAAAGCCTGCTCAGTTATGTATTGATGAATAGGCAACCAATCATATCAGTTTATCGAATAATACAAATGGTTTCATTATTACTTTTAATGTTCATATCTGCAAAAATACTCTTGGTACTTTTCTGCTACAAAATTGCAAAATTATACCAAAATTAATACTTTGTATCACTTTCATACAGACATCTTTATCGATTCTTTACTTTTACGATGCGGGTTATGTTTCTGTACCCTCATTATTTTTATTCTTATGTCCTGTCGTGACCTTCCTAGCCTGGCATTTATTGATTTAAACACATTTTACACCATGCATATGCAGGAATTGCATCATTTTTCTGTACTACATTTTTTGGCAGTAATTTGTTATAAATCAAAAAATGAAACTTTGTATTGTAAATTGTACAAATGTATGTAGAATAGAAATAACAAATTCATTATAAATTAAATAAATAAATTTTATGGATTACTAATGCGTTGAATTTCTTGTGGAATAATGTTCTTTGTGCTTTTTTATAGTAAAATTGTAAAACGTCTTTCTTAAACAGGAAACTGTAATCGAGAAACAAATGGCACACAAAATTTGATATTTAACGTGATTTATAACTTCTCACTTCAAGTTAGTAGGTTTTAGAAAAAACGTAATCATACAAGTTTCCGGTACATATTTTTAGAAAATTGTAGAACATAACATACCGCGACCAAATTAGACTTTTCACAGCACACGTAATCGCCAAGTTCCAAATTTTTCTGGATACATCTTATCATGATGAATTTATTTGAGCGTAATTAACATATCATAATCGTTATAATTTTTATGTTTAAATAAAAGATGTTCGGTAAATATAAGTGAAAAATAACAATGTTTAATGTAACATAACAAAAAGAGGCACATTTTATTTTCTTTAACAATAAAGTAAAGAATGCTCTCACACAGTCATGGTTCATTGTAAATATCGAGTTATCTAAGATATAATGCCTGTATACAATATATGTATACTAATTAATCTACAATTTTGCTATGCTACGTGACTAGTTTACAAATAATATAAAGTGTAACTTACATTTAACGATCACATAATATTAGTATTTCCGTTCAATAAATATTGTTGTTATTAATTACTACATTAAGATTATTATTGTTTGTTAACATCGTCGCCGTTATCGCCATATAAAATTAAAGAATCACAAAAATGAAATTTTGTTAGGTAAATATTGTATATTCAAAAATGGTGTTAAATTTTATATTTAGCAATTCATAGCAATCTTCGCCAATGTTCGTTTCTATTTAATAATCAGTTTCAAATACTATTTAATTAACAAACTATTTTACCAAATTACATTCATAATTGCAGAATTTAGAAATTGTATAAACTGAGTTGTATATTATTTTTTTTTACACAGCTTCAGGAACCAGTGTATCTATTTTATATTTTATTATATTTCCTTGTTTTAGAGGTGAGGAACGACTGAACGATTAAAAGATGAACATTCTTTTGCGAAAAACCGCAGAAGCGAGATTAAAGTTCAAGAGGTAGAGTAAATCTTGAAGCATAGGGACGTATACGTCCATTAATTCTTCAAGTAACATTACAATATTTTTCACATATTTTTACTACAATTAATATTAAAGAACTGAATGAACACATTGCAAACAAATATTCTGTATATTAACAACAGTTCCGAGAAATGTTTATATTAATTCTAAATGCGCAATAAAAAGTTAGAACAATTATTTAATTATTATGGATATTTTCATTGACTCTATATTCTTCATGTACTATTCATATGTTCGTTGTCTATTCATTGGGTTTTTTTTTTGGACATTATACAAATATTTGATTTTTGACAGACAAATTAGATAAAACATTTTAGAAAAATGTCTATAAACCGCACTAACATTTCATGAAAAGATATTTCTAAATATCTACAGTAAAAGTACTTGTTATGTAAATGGTTTCATTATTCTCTTGTAAGATATTATAAACTGATCATGACAGTATTAAATAAACTGGCGTGGAATGTCTGAAAACATTAGAAAAATAGCTGCAAATTCAATATTTAAAAATACAGACTAGAAATCAACATTGTACCTATGAACTAAGTAGACCATAGAATAAATTACTACTATAACTGCACTACGTATTTTTTTATGAAATGCGCTGTTTGTTTTTCAATTTTCATAAAAAGTTTTTAAGACTTTCTTCGCAAAATGTAAAGAAAAGAACATTTGTATATAAGTTATATTAAATAAGTCACATATTTTGTTTTAATTACAAATTCAATTATTTTTTTTTACTATATCTATGACGTTCTTTCAACAGTTTTTATAATCACTAATGTTTGAACAAAAGTAGTATTCTTATCGATATTTTTTCCAATAGATCGAATCTCTTTTATACAAGTCATTTACTTCGCGAATTATTATTCAGTTTTTATAATATAAATAGATTACAGCAACGTGTATACAATATTTAAAATTTTCAAAATATTTGCAACTGTTTTTTCTCTCCGATATTTACATTTTGATACAGTTTTGATTATAATGACCTTAAAAATCCAATCATTTATTTATGAACGATAAATTACGCGACGAGTATACCTTTATATCCATAAAGAGATACTTCGTTTAAATAATATGAAGCTCCATGTTTCTGTTATACCATTATATATTTGCTGTAATCGTAATTAACTTGTTCTATTCTATCCCGAAGGTATTTGTTTCTTCTACTGCCAATAAAAGCTTTTCATATAAAATCTCAGGTGTAGGATACGGTGGAAGATCCAAGCGATTAAAGCATGTGTGAGCTCTGAAAACATATCGACATTAAAAATAAGTCAAGCTATTACAAATCAGTCATGAAAATTATAGTTATTTTTATAAGCACAGTAGTATTATCACAAATGTACATACCTAGGCAAACTATTGGGTCTCCCCCATTTTTCAATGCAAAATTTTCGCGGTCCTGTAGACCCACGTAAAGCTGCAAATCCTTCATATGGAATGCTTGATGTACCAGTAACAAATTGTAATAGTCTCAATCGTTGTTCATTAGTAAATCGACTGATGCTACTCCAAAACCACTCTACTACTGGATGAGCGTCGTGATAACCACTCCTATATTCTGTATGTGTTCTCCAATCATTAAGATCAATTTCGGCTGCTCCGGCTATTACCAATTCTAATTCTCGTGCATCAAAAACGGATACTAACCGTGGATCTACAACTTCATAAAATCCACGAACTAATGATTCCGTTTGTTCAGCGACACCACGTTCGAGTCTCCAACGCACAACTCTTTCAAGGTATTCTTTTTTATTTTTTTCCGTTACCGGAATATTTCTACCTCCTGGTTTTAATTCGCGTTCAGCTACTCGTCCTAATAGTTCCTCCGTCACGGAAAATGTCAATTCTAATGGTTCAATGCTAATATCTTTTTCCTTGATCCACATTAAACTTTGATGAAACTCTTGATCTAAACTCTCCAAATCACTCAAGCTTGCTGGTATTCTCAAAAGAGCTTTATAAAAGGGTCGTGTGAAAAAGGCATCAAGCAAATACTGATGAACTAAAGCTAACCCCAAAACTCTACCTGAGAATCTGAACCAATCATGATAATTATCGACGAACGCTGACATTGGTGATACTTGCACAGTATAAGTATCATTAGCAGAATATTCAAATAACCCATAATAAGGATTAAAAAGTTCACGTGACAAATGAAAGAAAAATTCTCGAGATGGTCCACCGTAATCTAAACCTTCTTCATGATCAAACATTACTACTAATTTGCCTTTCTGTAAGTCTTTCTTTGAAGCAGCCATAATGCGAGTGAAAGCATCTTCTAAAAGATGTTCTCTTCTAATGTGTAATCTAAATAAAATCAGAAATAAACAAAATATACAGTTGAAGTTAGTATATGATCTTATATATTGGGTCAATATAAACTTACTTTAATTTCCCTGGGCCTTGCCCGTATCCTTTACTTTCTAGTTTCCTATAAAATGTTCTAAGTTTAGCTTCAAAATCTCTCCTATACGGAGCTGGGGCTCTAGCAGAAGCTCTTGTTAAACCAGGTGAAGCATGTGGACTACCTAGCGGAGATCTGCCCACATTTCCAGGTACATATGACATAATTTCCTGCTCGAACAAGCTACAATAATAAATTCGGTGTTTTAATACAGCGTTTTATCTCTTACTGCAATGAAGGATAATACCGGTTTATACCTTAACAACAAAGCTAATGGTACATCGTGACCCAATCGTTGTAAAGCAGTTGTGCCTTCAATTCTTATAGTATTGACTTTTTCTCGAAGCGCAATATTTTGTCCTAATGCCGAGTGCCTTTCCTTTAAGATATCCATTATGTTGGGTTGACGTAAAAAGGCAACAACTTTGTCATTATAAGCTACAGGTATTTCGGGTGCAGTTGTAATAGCTGATTGTTGTGGTCTGGGTGGTGGTACAGGTGCTTCATCTAATAATGCCCGGGCATGTGTTGGTTCGGTAGGTAACCTTGGATCGATGAAAGATGTTGATTTTCTGGCGTGACAAATAAAAAATCTCTGAAATTAAATTAACGCATTTGAAAATAGTAGTTCGCTTTCATTAAATAGCTTTATCAAGCAGCTAGGATTAAACCATATTTACTTTGCCTGTTCTGTCAAGTTTTGATTCGTAACCTCTTGGAAGTTCCTTATTTGGATCAGCAAATAAATTTATCAGTGCAACCAAATCTCTGTTATGCTCGTACCTGGGAAAGACTGCTTTGTCTCTCCTGATTCTACTGATCATGTGTTTTAAACTGGAATTTCGATTATACAACTCTACTGCCTCCGTATTACCATGTAATACTGTAAAAAAGTCCGGCCTTATTAGAAACAATACTGGAGGGCTCATGGTAATGTCAAACGGCTCAGATTCATTTCTTTCAGTTCGTTCGTTAGGTCGATCTGCATTATCGAAATTATTCCCGTTTGCATATTGCGAGCTAGTCGGTTCACGATCAATATTGTCTGGCCGAGATATAGTTCGACGAACGCTCTGATAACGTCGATCTAATTGCTGCCTTCGAAGATCGCAACCGGTATTTCGTGTTGTTAAATTGGGCCTCTGCCAAGTCGTAGTTCGATTAATATGATCTATATAAAACACTCGACCGTGGCTGTCGATTCTTGCTTCCCATGCTACAATAATACCATATTTAATTACTTTCGGCTTAGTCTTATAGAATCATTAAAAATTACTGCAATTTATAAAATTACACGGAGGTAAAGGTTCTTCAGAGGAAACTGGTACATTGGATGTTTGGCACATCGGTAATGGACGTAATGGTTTAGGACGATGTGTAGGTGTTGGTGGACATTCCATCTGATTAGTCAATCCAGTTTCTGGTCTCTCCAATGGCCTATGTGCTCTGGGTGAACTTAATAATGCTATGCTTTTCGTAACAGCTTTTCGTGACTAAAATATTATATAAAATATATAAACATTTAATAATATGTAAGTAACTTACAATTTTTAATTACAAAAAGTAAACAATTTACATCAAAGGTATTTTATATGTATAAAAGTATGAAAAGAAAAGAATGTTTTTAAGGAATATTAAAATTCATACTCAGAAATGCAATAACATATCAGACATACAGTTTACTAGTATGTATATACTTACCAACTATCTGTGACACATATATATTTCTTTAAATTACCTTTGAATTAGAAGCTTCATCAACATCTACAATTTCAAATCCAAAGCAATCTTCTGGGTGCAAAGGTGCAGAGTATTTTTGAAGATGTCTTTTGGGTAATTCTGGTGGACCAGTTGGCAAAGCATTACTTCTGTGTAAAAGTTTGTGCGTTACCCGTGGTGGAAGTGGTGGAGGATTTGGGTACAATGTTTCATATAAACCTTCCGGAAATGAAAAGCCTTCTGAACTTCGCCATAATTGATAATATTCCACACCTTCTTTTGATACAATACCATTCATATCACATGGCCTCTGAAGTAAAATAAATTTGATAAAATCTGGTTCTAAAGAGAATTTGGTATTAATAATGTTGACATTACAATTGAATTTGGAAGTTTGAAGGAGTGTAATATTAATTATTAAAAGTTTTTAAATTAAAATTTTATTGCACATGCATATATGAAGATGTGAAGGAAATAAAGGTGTCCAAGTAAAGTGATCAAGTTTTGTTAGCATATTGTTACTAATAAGGTGACCACCCATATTCCAAAATTGTTGTGTACTAATTTTGCATATATTGCATTTTGATGGCAACTGTTTGGCCACTGCATTATTGATGATAAAAAAACTTGTTTTTAAAAATTACATAGTAACAAGGATGGAATGATAATTTTTCTCCAAATTTTTATAATAAGATACGACAGCTAAGTTCTGCCTTTTAAAATGGACTATATTTTCTTTTCTCAAATTGTTTAATAGTGCTTTCTAAAACAAATATATTAAGTTATAATATATAACCTCATTTTAATAGATTGTCAAAATGTAGCGCTTACAAATTGCCAAATATGTGGCACTTTCTACATGAATAAATTCGCTGTTGATACCGCTGGCAAACATGCTATACTTTCCCAGACAAAATAACGACGTAAAGGTAAAAGACCTCGCCACTCACTGCAAAATTCAAAAACGGTTGCAAATATTTTTGGGGCCAATTTCAATATTATGCCGAGCTAAATAAATAAATTAACCACTCGTGTAACCAGACGCCATATGTATAACTATCCGCTGATGATGCATTTAGTATAGCCTAATTCACTAATGAATACTTTATTTCGGCAGTTTTATCCATTGCAAATTAGTAAATTTGTAAGTGTTATTTGTTAATTCCTTTTAGAAAGCACAGTCAAAGGTTTTCGAAAAAAGAAACATTTAGGAAACAGAACTTGACCTTCGATTCTTCTAAAATAGTAGTGCAAAAAAGTTTGTTTATACAAAATCCTTTCTTCCTGCATTATCATGCATTTTCACATAAACAATTTCTTGTATTATCATTTGATTTATGTGTTTAACAAATATTAAAATTTAAATAATTCAATATAAAAAATAATATATTAGTAACACATAAATAAGAAAAAACTAAACTAGTTATTATCATAATAATAACTAATTAGACACTTCAACATAGTTAAAGAAACTGCACCTTTTTGGTCCCATTATGACCTAAAACTGCTTGTTGTGATTCTGTATCAGAATTACTTGCATCACTACTATTTGAAGATCTAGGTTCCATTTCTAAACCTTTAGAGGATGATGGTTCCAAAAGTGCCACAGCATTCTCTTCGAGTTCTGTTTGATGGGCACTGGCAGTCCCAGATAAATTTTCCAAAATTGGCAGTTTAAATGGTTTCTTTGAAATATCATTACAATGTACTAAGTCTGCCAAATTATTTGATGATTTTGGCACACTTTTTAACATATGAGAATGTGAACTACCAGGTTCGATCAGTTTGCTTAAATTTGCACTTGTATTTTTGTTATTATTCTCAGTTAAATTTAATAATTTATGTGCATTGGCAATTTCATTGTTGTGTACTCCATGTATTGAAGTATTGTGAAATTGTGACTGTTCACTAGAACTACATGAAGCTATACTGTCCAAAGGTAAACTACAAGCATCTTTCATAGAATCTCTGTTATTAGTACCAAGTACATCATTGTCATTATTGTTGTGCCTATCTCTTGAATTTTGTTCGTATTGTGATTCTGTGCTGCTTGACTGTAAATCTTTGCTAAAAAATTGTTTCTTTCTAATCATATTTCTGGAGGATAAAGGTAACTGTTCAGTTGTTACTTTTCCAGGATTGTTATCAGTATTAACCAAAAAACATTTCTTCCTTGTTAAATTTTTATGAGGTAATGGCACAAATCTTTCAGTCAAGTTTGGCGCAATATCATTACTTAATTTATTTGAAGCATTACTACCATTTTCAATTTCACTAGCTATCGTAGATGTTGTTGTGACAGTTTTTAAAACCATGCTTTCTCTATTACATTTTGATTCAGAACATGTACTTGGCTCTTCAAAAGAACTTGAAGCAATGGCATCATTTGTATTCTCAATTACTTTTGTTTGTTGTAAACCATTTTCATTTGATACATGGTTCAGGTCTAATGGTAAAGAAATACTCTCAGCTTGTTCTATAAAATCATTTTCAGTGCTAGACGCATAATTTTTCCTACTACTTTTCACAGCAGTCGTTTCTACATGTTTTATACTAGCTGGGGATCCTTCATTTGTTGTACCAAGTGTTAATAATGTGTCATGCTCTTTAGTCTCATCTCCTCCATTATCTTTCCCACAAGCCGTATCTTTAACATTAATTTCAGATGGCATTTTTTACAACATAGTACCAATCAGTTCTATTTAATTATATTGCTGTAAATAACAGAAAAATGAAAATATTAATAGAATAAACGTAAATGAAAGTATTAAAAGATTATATAATTTTACAAAATATATTAAAAACACTAAAAGAAAAAAGAAGTACAATTTTTTTGTTCTCTTAAATAAAAATTACTGGAACATTATTTTAAATAGTAGAACAATTAAAAAAGTATGTCAAATGAAATTAAAACCACATATGACACCTTTTACACAAATATTCTTTTTGGGACATATTTTTATGAAAATAATGTATGTCAAACTAAATTCTATAAATTTAAATTATCTATAAAAATTATTTAAACATTTCCTAAAACAGTACATACAATGGAACATAATATGTATCTTTTATAATTCATATCATCAAAAATTAAAAATATAGAAATAATTTTTGTTATTTAAATGGAATACATTACGGTAAACATGTTAATCTCGATTTTGTGATATTCTACCCCTAAATAGTACACATTAACGATTAGTGCTTTAAATTTTGTACATTCACTAAAAACACGAAATTTTATAAGAACTGTATTAACATTGATATCCGTTACCTGCATACATTACATTTTTCCAGATATTTTAAACGAAACACCGTGGTAAAGACATTTTATATCACATTTACATATTCATTTACTCTCATTACACGGATACATCGAAGAACGCGTTAGTTTGACAGAAAAGTTATAGCAGACGTGTCTGGTAACTTTTCGCAGTGTCATATCCTGGTTTTTCATGTACATTAATCATGAATAGTAGTTTTATCTTATTGGTCATTTCAGACGAAATGTGAATGAAATTATCAATAAAATTATGCAGTTACTTCTTAGAACTAACTCTATGTCGAAATTATTTCCTTCATTTTAATCTTCTTCCTTTAATTTAAACTGCACTATATCATTTTGAATCACACACGAAGTGCACAATATATTTCATCACCATTTTTTGTAAAAACAAAAAAAGGATGTATAATAATATTTAAGTTTGAAATCGATACCAGATAATGCTTAAAGTAATAATTTTGTCAGATGATCTTTTTTGTGTAATACAAATTGCAGATATATAAATCAGCCAAGTTTTTACTTCTTTCATCGCTAGATGGCAGTTTAACATAACAAATTATCCATCCGGATGCAACATAACCTCTTTCCTTTGGTGTGTAAGAAGGAACGGTATGCGATATTATAGTGAATCCAAAATCTTTAGAAAAATCACTTATGTGATGCAAAATATATACATATTAACTTAATATAGATTAGTATAAAGTTACCAAATATAATATATTTTTTCAAACTAAATTCCTATTGCAATGATATTAATTAAGTAACATATGATGGAAATGTGTAGTGTTACCATCATCATTGATCAGAAGTAAATATTAATTGCTTCTTTGTGGTTTCAATTTCAGTTTTGTAATATCTTACAAAAATGGCTATTCGACCAGTGTACAGGCCGACAATTGTCAAGAAGAGGACGAAAAAGTTTATTCGTCATCAAAGTGACCGATACAGCAAGTTGAAGGTTTGATATTCACAACATTGATTATATGTATTTATTCTGCATTTGTATGTATTTATCGTTTCTGTTACAATATCAGATGAAAAAACTGAAAACCAATTTGTAATGTTTATTTAACAATTGTTTAGAGAAACTGGCGTAAACCTAAAGGTATCGACAACAGAGTACGTAGGCGTTTCAAGGGACAGTATTTGATGCCCAACATTGGTTACGGAAGCAACAAAAAAACACGTCACATGCTACCCACTGGTTTTAAAAAAGTTTTGGTACACAATGTTAAGGTAAGAATATGTTTATTACAGTATTTATACTGTAGTTAAAATTTATTAAGACAAAAGCATGGATAAAAATGAAACACTGTTATACTTCAAGTTATTTTATAATTCTAGATTATATTCTGAACAATTTTTTAGAAATAATTTATTACTTAATTTGATACATATAACACTTCTTAAGTTCTCTTATCAAAATGTTTAAAATAACAATATTTTATTTGAACATAACGAAGTATGATAGTAATAACATGCTTTTTTTGTAACTTGTAGGAATTAGAAGTTTTAATGATGCAGAATCGAAAGTTTTGTGCTGAAATTGCCCATGGTGTAAGCAGTAAAAAACGTAAAACTATTGTTGAACGTGCTCAGCAACTTTCTATTCGTGTAACTAATGCCAGTGCAAGGTTACGTTCTCAGGAAAATGAATAAAATTATTTCTGATTTGATTTAATAATAAAAAATTTAAAGTACGTGTCTCTGATTACATCTTTGTCCTAATACTTGTTCCCAAGTAATATCATTACTAGATTTATTTTTTGGATAAAACATGAAATAAGAATTCTATTTTATATAATCCATTTATTTTGTTTTATTTGTGAAGGTTGGCAAGAAAATAATAGGTATTTAAAATATTTGAAACCATAAATATATTTTTTGTGTTATCTTTTTTATTTAACATAATTTAAATTTTATTCCTACTATTAAAATAATATAATTTATGATAAATTATATATTTATATATAATAAAAAATAAAGGTAAAGTTAACATTAACAATTTTTAACAAATAATGAAATTTATTTTTGCATTGCTATTATGTTCATTTGATGCAGATAATGAAAATGAATGTTCATAAAATTTTATAATAGGAATTTTTTTAATAATAATATAAAATTGATTCATTAAAAATATCTATACTGTGATATATTTAATAACAATATTACATTGATCTTAATGCATTCTTAAATATAAAATGATGATGCTTTCTATGATTCATTGAAAATCAATGAGAGTGATGAAAAAAACGAGTTGTTTTTGTTATTGTAAAATCTATGATAAGAAAGATATTACTTAATAAACAGTTCTACTGTTAATACAAATAATATGGTAATTCAATTCATACTAACATAATATAATGCTTACAAAAGGAGCGCATTCTATTTAGCAAATTTTATTGTTTCAAGAATCCTTTATCTCTTAGGAGGCCATCCAGCGCCTCCTGAGTATAGTATACAACAAAGTCAGTTGATGCAACTCCTTCAAATACTGTATAAACAGAAGGTTTTAGATTATAGAAAAACAATGGTTGACCTCTCTGTGCAAAATCTTTGGTTAAAGTTTCCATAACTGTAGCTGCAGTAAAATCTGCACCATAGATATGAGAACAATCAATTACAACTGGAGTTGCTACAGTTCCAGCACGTTGACTGTATTTTGTTACCAAATTTCTGACATAATCTACGGACGGGAAAATTAAACATCGATCTGGTGTTAACATGAGATATTGAGTACCGTGCCGAGTCTAAAATAGAGAAATCACATATTAGTATTTTTATATTTATATTAAACACAAATAAATAATAAGATATTATAATAGAAAAAAATTGTTAAATGCAGTTTAACTAACAAATCAAAAAGTGAAATATACGTACAGTAAGCTTCTCTACAGATATCTTTGGTCGTGCTGCATGGTACAGAATGAATAAAATATTTATTCCAATACCACATAAAATTCCAATTTCTAATTTCAATACTAAGCAGGCAATGAACGACCCTACTCCCGGAATTAAATCGGATTCTGCAAAATGGTAATAGTGTAAAAAAATTGTGTTCATTACTATAAAATCAATACAAATTTCATACTTAATTTTTATATCAAATTAGAAAATTACTTTTAGTTCTCCACATTGGCCGTACAACTTTGACTTCTACCATGAATATTACAGCAGCTATAATAATTGCTGCTAATGTAGCCCTTGGAATGTAACTGAAGTATGGTGTAAGGAAAAGAAGAGCTAAGATTACTAAAATACCTAAAATATGTCAATCAAGGTATAAAATCCTTTATTCTATAAAAAGACAGGTTTAATGAAATAAAATTTCAATATATTTTTTTTCGGTCTAAACAATAATTTATTATAGTACCAGTATAAATGCCTCCCATTGGTGTTCTAACTCCAGATGCATTGTTTACTGCACTTCTACTTAGGGATCCTGAACCAGGAAAAGCCTGAACAAAAGAGTTACCAATGTTTGACATTCCAAGTGCTATTAATTCTTGTGTTGCATCAACTGATTTTCCTGTTGCTGAAATAAATGCAAAGTCCTTTTCATTTATTATATGTAATAAACATATTTTCAGCATACTTATACTGAAATATGAAGCATGAACTTACAGAAAGCTTTGCAAATAGCAATATCTTCCATCAACGAAATAAGTGGTATAACAAGAATACCACTTCCTAAATTTGAAACCATATTAGCAAAAGTGATTGTTTTATCGTCTGTTTCATAACCAAATGGTGGTAATTTTACTGCTGGCATACCTCCTGGTATGAATCCTGCAAAAAATTTAACATATATAGTAATAATAAGTATTTAATTATATATACATTTATAAAAAAGTGATCAAGCTTATCTTACCAACCAATTTGAAGGGGCTATCTGTGCTGAAACTGTATCCTAAACAACCACAAATAATCACTAGAAGCGCATTTCGTGATGTACCAATTAACCAAATGATTTTGTTTATAACGCGGTACTTTGAATTTTCCTGCTCTTTAGCTTTAGGACTAATACTGTATGATGCTAGAAGCTATAAAATAAGAAATATATAATGGAACAATAATGTTATATTACCTATCATTGTACTAACATGATAATGTAGTTACCCTGAAGAGCAGCAGGAATGCTATACAAGATGCTCCAAGTGTAGCATCCCAAGCTGAAGTTTGGTGTATATGCCTAACAAGACTGTCCCACATTTCAAGAAATTGTGTTCCCATTGCAGGAACACCAAGGATATCCTTCAGTTGCGAAGTAATAATTATTAAAGCTACTGCTGATGTAAACCCTGAACTAACAGGACCCGATACAAAATCAATTAAAAATCCTGAAATAAATATTAGGATTAGGTATAGCATAAAAAATTTTAATAAAAGTAAACTTAATATTATTTCAATAGTTTCTATTTGGAATAATACTTACCAAGACCAAATATACCCATTAGTAATTCTACTATTCCTGTCAAAAAGCAAAGAAGTATTGCATGCTGAACTGGTGCATCAAGATGTGCGATTGTTTGATATGTAAGCAAAGAAATAATGGCTGTAGGTCCCATTGGCACATCCTTACAAGATCCAAATATAATATAAATAAAGCAGCCTAAAATGCTACCGTACAATCCATGCTGTAAAGTATAATATTGCTTATTGGAAATCTTACAACATATCTTCTAAAAAAATTGTTAGATTTGTGAACAAATCATTTTTCGGCTTTACCTGTGGTGGCAAACCCGCTACATTAGCATATGCTAAGGATTGTGGAATTACAGTTAAACCTACAGTGATACCAGCAACAAGATCACCGATTGCATCTTGTGCATTGTACCTAGGTAACCAGTTTAAAATTGGCAGTCTTTTGTAAACAGTTTTTTTTGTACAAATCGATCTACATCGTCGTTTAACGTATCTCCATGCTGAATGTGAAAAATTATCTTTGTGGTGAATTCCGTCATCTCCAGAGTCTGTGACCACTGAAAAAAAAGTTGTTTAGTAGGAAAGCAAAACAGTGGGAAAATATTTTTGTATTTGCCCAATTAATGAAACCCTCTATGTTTGGGTGTGAGCAAACTAATAGATTAGTTAACGATAACTATTCAAGGAGACAATGATAAAGTTTTATTTGGAGAGCATGCTATTGTGGAACATACAAATGCAGTAGAATATATTTGTTGATTATGTGTTGGATGAACATAATTAATATCTTCAAATTTATTCATTTAAATCTTAGTTAGCCAAAAGTAGCATGTGGTATTCTCAAATATACTTACAAATAAAATCTGAGGAACCTTGTATTTCTTGATTTTCATATGAATTATGTAGTATTTGAGAGTTGTTTGAATGATCAAGATTTAAACTATCCTCAGACACACTCAAAGCATGATTCATGTATGCTCCAGATCGATTATCTTGATTTACATCTCCTATATTGGTTGATTTCTTCATCCTGAAAATCAAACATGTTCAATCAGTTCAAATTACATGTTCTAAATCCACTTATTAATTTCTATTTGTTGATATAATAAAAATAAATAATATTATATGTTATGTGCAAATATAATTAACGTAATTAGTGTAACTGTTTTTAATACTGTAATGAATGTGGTGCAATAAATATTTTTTTATAATTAACTATCATGATATAGTTTTTATATACAAAAACTCAAACTAGATGTAGAAAGTGAATCTCTGCATCAAATTATTTATAATCTTTGTTTGATCAGTCCAATTTTAAAATATCAATGCTAATGATTATTGATTATAAATATCTATTGTTGATGTTATTAAGGTTTTATACAAATGGAAAATTGTTTTGAAATAAATGGAACTGAAAATTTAAATTTGTAACATTTGTACAATATATTTGCAATTCAAATTTTATAACATATATGTTCTTCTAGCAAATTTGAAAGTCACAGTTGTTTATCAGCTAACAAAGTTATAATTAACAGAAGTAGTTTTACATTGTTTACACAGAATGGTATTGGCGTTATTTGGTATTTATCAATTGAGATCTATTTAGCGGAAATTGATTGTGCTAAGTTTGTTAAAACAGTTGCATACGTGCTTTCGTGCACGATACACTCGTTATTTACGAGTCTTTATTGAACTATTTACAATTAGTTCCAACGTATTAATCGGCAACTCGAGGATGTTTCTAATAACTGATGCAAACATTTGAAACGATCAGAAACAGAAAACGGTTATAGAGGTAAAAGTTTAATGGTACAAGAAATTTTGTATTTTTACAAATTTAGCTGTATATATTTTTTACAATTATCTGAAAATAAGTTACGTTCAATTACATATATTTGTATTTAGCAAGTAACATACGGCGGACAACATTGTCAAATACGATATTATTCATAAATAACAATGATGTATCGTTTTATGACCGTGAATAAGCGCCTATCTTAAAATATTACATTGCAACAGTGAATTAAGGTCTCCAACGAGGAATTAAGGTATATTTCGTCGAAAACATTTTGCTGCGATATTTGTAATTGTAGCGATAGTTAATTAGTAATTATATTATAATTAGCCAAATAACAGAATCCAACAGATATACCATTTGTTCTGGCCGAATCGCTAAAAAACAATTACGAACATAAATTTTTACACGAAATTTGTTCGTGTTATGAATAATAAAGATCTACTATAGATATCTTTCTTTGTGGTTCTTGTTAATCTCATTACGAAACCCGACGTGTCATGTGAATAAGAATGCTTAATTAACGACAAATTATATTTGTCGTATTGTTTATGATTTATGATGTTACGACTCATAATTTGTTTGTTCAGCTTCTCGTTGATGATAAACGTTTCGACGACAATAAAAGAAGAAAGACGAAATAGTAGGGCACGTTGGTACTAAATAATTATACACAACTATTTTTGCGATAACGAAAGTGGTATTGCGGTTTGCTATAATCAGTCAAAATACACAACAAATTTTGCAGTTTCAGTTTCATAAAATTAATATATGTATTCGTGGAATAAATTAATCACCTTGGTAAAAATGAACGTGTATCAGACGCGATAAAATAATTAAGGATATACAGTCATAGAGAAAATTAAGTGGACACTGTAGAAATGTAAAAAAATTTGTTGTTTTATTACAATGTTTTAAATAAATTTTAAATTTAGAACGTGAAATGTTTTTGTAGACTTGAAAAAACATTTATTTGATATACACTTTATTTATTTAATGTATATAATTGTGCAATGAAGTTTTGATTTATAGGCATTATCAGTTAAATTAAATTAACATTTTGTTATTTATGATACTTCTCCACTTAATTTCGTCCACGTCTGTATGTATGTAACCAGTTGTTATTAAGGGTATAAATAATGGTGCAGGTCAAAGGTTCTGAAATGTAAGTTTTTAATACATATTGCACCATTCTGATACGATATAGTATCGGTATATTTAGTATTCGGAATTTCGTTAAAACGCACGTGGTGAATAATGCCGGTTGACTGACTTCAATTGACAGAACACGCATTAATTAGTAAACTGACAAATATTTAAACGAACTATATTTAGTTCAAGGTTACGATTCTTTTTCTCTATTTGCTTATACTCAAATAAAGATGGATAAAACTTCAAATTTAGTATCTCCTTTCTGCAATATCGGCAGATAAAAAAAAATACTAGTTATTTTTAATTAGTAATAATTCAGTTAAATCAATTCGGAAGTGCGACAAAATGCGTTGCAATCATAAACAATAATAAATACACGCATTACATTCACACATTTCGTTTTAGATTAGGAATATTGACCATTGTCTCATTCTCCCCATTCCTATTTATTTATTAGTTACTGTATCATCGTTTATTTATATTCATTATTATTAATCTATATTTAACATTATTTATTTATATCTGCAATAATGATGTATTAATAATATTTATCATAACATTATTTATAGATGACATGATAACAGCATAAAGTAATTTTAGTTCTAAATTTAACTATCTGTGTGTATGATAACTAACTATGATACAAATGATCGATATTTTTCTTCGTTCAAATGATTGAGTCGAGTGGTTGATTAAGAGAACATAGTTAAACAAATATTGAACGTTTCCCTTCGATCTCGTGTTCAAAATGTTCTTCTTAATAAATGTAAAAATAATAATGTTCTTATTAACTGTGATCATGTTCTTAAACAAGTCAACTTTATGAATGTAGCAACAGATAACATTTACCTCAGGTTTAGCGATAACAGAACTCGTGGTTTATCATAATTAAGTCCCAGTTAAACAGGTCCGGTGTTAAACAACTGTACAACTATTGTTTACAATTGAAAATGTCCGTACGTGAGTATAGTATACAAACAATGGTGTAAGAATAGATCCCCATTTATCAGTTTTATCTAAATTCTTCAAGGATATGAAATTTGTTTTTAACTGTAAAATTGCTTGCGTAACGGAATAATTATCTCCTTATGTTCATTCATTAAAATCTACTATTCATTAAGGAGTTATAAATTGTTACTCAAATATCCTTTTGCTTCGCAAGTCATAATGCAAACTATTTTAAAATGTATATTTTTAGCGGAAATGTATATCAATGAAGTGTCGAGCATATTTTGCAAAATCAGCTCCTGCATATTGTCACATATGTCAATCCTTTATTTAGCGATTGATGGCTGAATGTAATACCATATGTTGTTATCAGTTTCTTTCGGAGAAACTGTGTATGTGGACAAACTGATAATCGGGAGAAGTCTGTTGCTGCAATAGGTTTGGTAAACAAAAAATAAGATGGTCAATTTCACGCTAATCTTATTTGAAGATGAGTACAATAGAGATTTGAAAGTGTTCAAAATATTTTTTTAATTCTTCATTTCCTGATTCCCTAATTTCCTGCACGTACATTCGCATTTCCGACTACCTAATTTTTAAAGTTTTAAATTATAAATTTATAATAAATTGGATTATTATTTATAATAATAAATTTCTAAATTTATAGATCCCAAAATTTCCACAATTCTAACATTTTTAAATTTATAAAATTCTAACATTCTATATTTCTAAATTTCTAAATTACTAAAATAAAAAATTTCCAAATTATCAAATCTCCAAATCTATGGTTTTCCAAATTTCTATATTCCAAAATTTCCAAACTATTTCGAAATTTTCAAATTACTAAAATAAAAAATTTCCAAATCATCAAATCTCCAAATCTATGGTTTCCCAAATTTCTAAATTCCAAAACTGTTAAGTTTCCAAATCCTAAAGTGCCCAAATCTTCAGATTCCTAAATCTCCCTATTTCCAAATTATTAAATTTCAAAGTCATCTACTTCTCAAATGACTAAATTCCTAAATTTCAAAATCATCTAATTCTCAAATTACTAAATTCCCAAATTTCAAACTCCCTAAATCCACAAATTCCACATCTCTAAATCCCCAAAAACTCGACGCCTTAAATTTCCAAATCATCAAGCCCTATATCCTACTATCTCTAGGCTTTAAATTTCTAAATCACCAGATTTCCAAATTCCGCAATTGAGATTCCACATTACCAAACAATTAGACGTTAGAATCCCCAAGTTCCCAAATCCCGAAATCTCTAAATCATCAGATTCCCAAACCTCCAAATTGCTAACTTTAAAAATTGAGAATTCAGAACCACCAAATTTCGAAATCCGCAGATCACCAAATCTTTATTTCCCCAAATATCTCAATTTCTTGATATCAAAAGTGGCAATTTTCGAGATTTAAATTAATTTCAAAAAAATCACCGATGAATCTCTGGAATTTTTGAACTCGATCATCTTAACCGCGCTGTGTATGCAAACGCGCGTAAAAAGGAACAGAAATAAAGTCATTTTAACCCAGTTGTGGTTGCCGAAGTCCTTGGACAGTTTCAATGTATCGTTAATCAGCCCGATGTGGACGCACACACTCGAGATAACGTTGTCAATGAGAACAAAAGTGTAACAATATTATTGCGACCGATTTTCAAGGAAGCGTTGTAAACGTTGCAAACGTTGATCCGTTTTAATGAAGAAATCGTGGGCGTCGTCGCCGATGGTGTTTCGTCGTGGTGTTTACAAGACAGGTGGAATGTAAACGAATGAAAATGAAAATAAAAAAAAAAAAACATTACTACGTTCATATCACATGATTTGCTCACGCAACCAGTCATTCTGGGCGCTCACGTGCTTTTGAATCAACCTCGTGTCACGCGGTTCTCCCATTACGAGGCATTTCCAGTGCTGGATTAATCAATAAGCAAAATGAGCACGTGATTGGGACATCGGGGAAGGCCACAGAAATTTTCTGAATCTGGAAATCTATTACATGGTAATCGACGATTTTATGCATGTGTGCACGTACGTGTACCGGATCGACAATACAAATGTCCCTCGACAATAGAATTTGGGGCTTTAGGAATTTGGAAATACGGAGTTTTGCGTATTTAGAGATTTGGCGATTTCGGAATTTAGTTATTTGAGAAGTTATGAATTTTTGAGTTTGGAAATTTAGAATAGTTTGAACATATAAGAATTTGTGAATTCATAAATTTGGGGATTTTGTGGATTCGGGAATGTAGAAGTCTGGGAATGTGAGAATTTAAAGAATCGGAAATCTCGAAATTGAAGAATTGAAATACGGAGTTTTGCGTATTTAGAGATTTGGCGATTTCGGAATTTAGTTATTTGAGAAGTTATGAATTTTTGACTTTGGAAATTTAGAATAGTTTGAACATATAAGAATTTGTGAATTTATAAATTTGGGGATTTTGTGGATTCGGGAATGTAGAAGTCTGGGGATGTGAGAATTTAAAGAATCGGAAATCTTGAAATTGAAGAATTGAAATATGGAGTTTTGCGTATTTAGAGATTTGGCGATTTCGGAATTTAGTTATTTGAGAAGTTATGAATTTTTGAGTTTGGAAATTTAGAATAGTTTGAACATATAAGAATTTGTGAATTCATAAATTTGGGGATTTTGTGAATTCGGGAATGTGAGAATTTAAAGAATCAGAAATTTCGAAATTGAAGAATTGAAATATCGAAGTACCGAAAAATTGGAGAATTAAAGGACCAAAGTACCGATCCATTGAAGTACCGTAGGATATAAAACTTGATAATTTGACAAATTTCGAAATAAAAAAATTTGTGGCTCTGGATTTATCCATTCGAAAATTTTTAAATAACTTTAAATTAGGGAATTGAGTAACGCAATGCGTTTCATGAAAGAGGTACTCAAGACCTGATCACAGAATTTGTTGTTAAAAAACACAGAAGGAAAGATAAAAATATGCAAAACTACAAATAAAAAAAATGACAAGTTCATTTCATTTGATAAAGTCGAGCTCCAAACTTTTTATTAAAAAATAAACATTGTGTGGTAATCTTAAATGTGGCAATTTGTATCCAATTGGAAAGGTACCTCTCGGTAACTTCTCTGACGCACTTGTAATGAAATACGTCACTGACAAGTGTTGACGCACTACTACGCTCTCTAATTTGTAAACTTTCCAATTAATTTATTACAGCAGAAATACAATATAACAGTAGAAATACAATATTCAAGGGGCATGATTATTTACATCCTTAATATTATATTTTTAATTTTCCCTCTACGTTCAGGGATGCCAACACACCATACATAATATTACAAATTCGAATTTTATTTCACAATTATTATTATTTTCTTAAGAAATCAGTACAATTCGATAGAATGCAAATATACTTCTGTATAAAAGTAACATCGTGCCTAACTTACCATGACTTAAAAACGCAATATATGTGATATATTTTATATCAGTTTTTCAAATATAAATAACATTGTTCTATCATTTTCATTTTTACCCATTACGGTCTCATAAAAAATAATAAACCACTTTTTGAATAAAGTGTTCATTCAGTTTTGGATATGCGAGAGTCGAATATAAAATAGGGGCTTAGAATATAAAATATGTATAATAGATTAAATCTACGTGTAGATAAATCTACATCTGTAGATTTAATTTTGGTGGGGTCAAGTTTGACCCCATTATGTTATTTAAAGGTTAAAATGTTTGTACACAGATAGAAGGTTAATTTTGAATCGTCTGTTTAATTTTCAATGTCGTTCTGGTATGTAAATGTGTACGTTGGTGAGTAAGGGTTCGGTTAGGTTTCGGCTTCTAAAGGTTTTAATCCGATACTGGGGATCCCCGTTCCTGTCGCGAATCGTGTGGCCGTACATGAAATTATAATAACATTGTTTTTCATGCAAATCCGTACGCGATACACTCGAATAACTCACGACACGTCTCATTTAAATGTTCGCCCAGAAATTATGCTGTATGCTAATTGCCGATAGAACTGTCACTGAAATCGCCTTGAATTCCCAAGTGTATGTGTCGTCTAGCAGGGAGGTTGTAGGAGAATAATCATGTGATACCAGTTACCGATCTGTCACTTCAAAGACTATTTTACATACGTGTTTAATTTTTACGGGAGTACCACAGATTTTTGTAATAATTTATCACAAAATTAAAAATTTCCAAAATTATACATTTTCAAGCAAATTGTAGAAAATCTCAATTTTTCAGTCTCCCGATTCAAAAATGTCCAAGTTGTTTAAGTAGCCTTTCTATATTTAAAAATCCCGAAATTCTAAATCTCCATAGTTCTCGATGCACTGAGACTATCAATAATACCATTTAAAGATATATAAGTACAGTCGTGGACAAAATTAAGTGGACAGATATCATAAATAACAAAAGGTTAATTTAATTTAACTAATAACATCTATAAATGAAAACTTTATTGCACAACTATATACATTAAAAATATAAATTGTATATTAAATAAATGTTTTTTTCGAGTCTACAAAAACACCACGTTCTAAGTTTAAAATTTATTTAAAACATTGCAACAAAACAAAATTTTGTTTATATATCTGCAATGTCCACTTAATTTTGTCCATGACTGTATATCATAGAATTTACTGTAATTATTTAAATGTACTTGTGGAAGTTTCAATAATAATAAAACATTTTCTGAATATTGTTTTGTTTTTAAATGATACAGCGCTTTTAAGATGGTCAAGTGTATACCAGTAAAAAATAAAAATAGAAATATATCCTTGTTGCATTGAATGATACAGTAAAAATAAACGTAATAAGACAAAAAATCTAATTTATAGGTTTACTGCCTTAATGAATATGAACGGACGTAATCGAACATGAAATTCCAATTAAAAATCCGACTAATTAGTTTTTAAGTAAATAGTGTATAACTTTTGAATTTGCATTTTATATTATTGGTAAAAAAATGCCACTTTGTACCATTTCTTTGCATTTGCATTACGAACTAATAACGTTAACAGTAATTTATTCTATATTTAATATGTAAATAGTTAACCAATAAAATATATAACAAAGATAATAAAAAGTGTTTTAAAATAAAATATACAACAATTATTTGTTATATTACTTATAAAAATTATCTATCATAATTTAATCGAGCATTTAAGTGTCGAAAACTAAACTCATTAAAGTTGATAATACCTAAATGAAGTAATGATCGAAAGAAACCATCTGTTCGAATAAAAGTCGAGGAACAAAACACGATCGGCAAACAGTATCAAAAGAAACGGAACGTTTTAATTCCGGTTCTCGCGAAGGATAATGCACGAATGTCTGAATGATCAATGTGCATGCAATAACTGTTGAGACAGTCGTCTTATCTGTTGCAAATAAGCTACAGTTTTATCGCCATGCTTCCTTTAATAGGAAGGAGATGGTACATATGTGTAATAAGAGTTAATACGATCTATTCCGTGGCACGTGCGCACCCGACATGTTACTTAAAGGCTTAACTTTAACTGCAGCTCTAAATACCACAATAAAGATGAATGCCTTCACGAGAAATTAGAGAAATGTATAGTGTTTAAGATTACTCACCTTAAACGGTTCTTGATTTTCACTATTTTGAATGCTTTAATAGTAACACGTTGATAATGCACTTAATGATACGATTTTATGTTATTTAACAAAAGATGTCACATTGAGCGTCAATTTTCAAATATATTAGGTTGTTCGGAAAGTAATTTCGGTTTTTTTTATGAAAATGAGAGACGATTTTCGTGGGACACTTTTTTCTTCAACAGCATTTTTGAAAAAGAAAAATATTCCAAAAATGATGCCACTCAATTTCCATAATTGATAGGGTATCAATCACACACGTCTGTGTAGAACTGTTTCACAAGTAAGCCTGTTGTGAAAAAACAAAATCACTTTCCAAAATACAAATAAACAAAATAGTTTAATACTAAACCTACCGCAGTTTTATTTTGAAATTAAATACGTAGTTGAAAAATGAATAAACGAACGATAAAACACGAATCAGTGTTACATATTGATTCCTTATCCTGGCGAAAATCAACATGAATTTTAAAAAAAGCCACCTTAACATACTTTGTAACTTAAAATAAGAAACTTGTTAAATGGTCATTTTGACCGCTTTGGTAGGTTCATTGTTAATGTAGGTTACAAAATACGTTTGAAAAAATGCAATTATAAAAAGTCTGATATTTTTCTTGTTGTAAGGAAAAAACTTATGAAATTTATAAAAGGAAATATGAATTAGTAAGAAGTATTTCTTAGAATTACAAAAAGGAAAAAATAATGATGAAATTGTAAGAAGTGGGAATTCAAAGGAAAGAGTTTCTTCAGATTACAAGAAAAAAAGAGGAAAATATTTGTTCGTTATAAGAAAAAGAAAAGAGCGGAAAAACTGACTGCTTTATTGTATAATACCGTTTTGTATTAAACAGTATTTAAAATAACAATTTGAGTATAATAAAGGGAAAAATGAATATGATGTAAATGACTGTCATTTAAATAATTATATTATTTTTTGTAAAATTGATTAGACGCGAACATCCAAATTAGACTTTATTTTAGTCAATCAGTCATTTTGTTGTGTTGGAAAACAATAAAGTAACAATAATGTGGAAAACAAAATAAAAAATAGCAACCTATTCAAACATATCACATTTTTCCCATTTTCATTCCTTTTTCAAATTTTTTTTTTTTCTTCGAATGCAAGTAACTTATTTTAATGTATTATGTTAAATAACGACGAGTAAATATAACGTTTCAAAATCATTTTTTTAACATTTTCGTTTTATTCCTATCTTTTCTATCGTTGTCAAGAAAAAGATCATCAGAGATTTATTTTACTTACGTCTTTGGATTCAGGGCGAAACTAATGGTAAATGAGTTAGTGTGTCATTGGATTCTAGTAAAAAAACGCAAACGTGATTATGTTATGTAAACTGGTATTATTTTATAAATATATATATAACGAATCTGACAGCGTATCTCGAACGGTGTTGTTCGCTTTAACACGATAGTTGTTGATTGCGATGCAATAACTCTGGATTTAGTAGCAATAAGAAGTGCATTGTAGTAGAGAGACTATTATAGAAACGCTATAGATCATTAGGTCAGATAATACTTGTACCTTTCGCAATCGGTTTCAATCAATGATCGTGCTGTTAAATTCTGAACTTGATTTGCGCGCTTCGATAGGAACGATTGAATCAAACGAGTACGATCTAGATTCTAAATCGACAAATTCTAACGTAGAAAACATTTGTATCGCATGTCGATCGTGACAACTTGGCTTGGGTGTGGAGAATAACAAAAAAGAAAAAATTTTTGTTCAATATTCATCGATATGCCTATACCAGTTTTTCGTTCATATTTAGTTGTATCGTTTAATTATTAACTATTTCGAATGTTGTATTTAATAATTTGGAAGGTAAGTATCATTTTATACTTTATAATAATTATCTAAATTTTAAGATTTCCGGATTTAGAGGTTTGCGAAGTAAAAAATTTGGATATCTGAAAATTTGAAAGAAGTTTGATGGTTTCGAAATTTGAGAATTTTATAAATTAAATTTTTTATGCTTTTTGTACTTTTAAAAGCTTGCAAAATAAATTCAACTTATGTAAGTTTTACGCATATTGCGTCAGATTTTTTTTCTTAATAAATCACGGTGTTTCGAACGAATCCAAATAAGGGTTGAAACGTCATGATAGCGAAGAAACATCGAGTATCTTTTTCTTTATTTTTCATTCTTAGCCATTATTGTAGAATAATTGTTTTCAGAAAAGTTTAATTTAAAGAATGCAATAAATTATTCGTATTTCAACACAGAATATAATACGTTCCATTAGTTTCACTTTTAATAATGATCAATTAAAATTTAAAAAAAAACTTAATGCTATGCTATAGTGTGCGTATATTAACATTATAATTATAGTTCGATATTTAAAGTTAATTATTAACTGTAATTGCAATAAATAATATGCATATCTACTTATTAATCATTATTAATCAAATAAATTATGTTATATTTGTAAAGAGTAAGTTAATATTATCGTAATTAATACATTTTATATAAACTGCTTTGGGAATGTTAAATTGTGAACTACTTGTAGAAAAGTAGAGTTTTCTTATTTACAAAACTATTTAAAAAACATCGTAAGGACAGTAGTTGTATGGTATCTACAATGTTGTATTATAAGATAGGAGTACCATTTTTAATTACAAGAGTTTATCAAAGATAATTGAGTGAATTGATCACAATGCAGCAATCTTTTATATTTATCTCTGCAGATGTGATTACTGCGCTTCTAAAATACTATACACCCTATTAATTTTATTTTAAGCATGTGAATAAAGTATCATTTCGACAAGTGAGTATGTTACTATTTCTTTTTCCTAATTAGTTAATTTTTTGTTTTTTAATTTTATCTAGCATAATAATTGCACTGCATTATATAACCTATCTACTAACATAAATGAAAACAATACGATACTCTTAATGCTGTATGAACTCTACTAATATAAATTACGTATAAAGATTAATAACGTACTCGATAATTTCCTACAATATTATAAAAAATTTCATAAATTGTACGTTAAACAAAAATTATATCATTTAACGATAAATGTTACTAAACGTTATAACTTATTAGCATTAAATATATAGCATAATTTATAAATATAAGCATACATTATATTTAGAATACATACATTTTTGTGATAATAATATTAAAATTGGTTAATAATTCTTCTCAATTTTTAAATAATAACTAATTTAATAGTCGCTAGATAATAATTTATCGAAACACAATAATAATACAAACTTTTTTATTGTTAATTTTTTTAGGCCAATAATACGGTATTTCGTATAATTAACATGGTGTCCCATTTCGAAGGTACTACGGTATTCACCCAGTATTGATATTTCGAGTGTGTCATAACTCATAACATAAACATAAATTCCCCACCATCGAAACACGTGGCTAGATTATTCTAGTCAAAGTAGGTATATTCGAGTAATAACGACGGGAACCGGTTTTTTCTTTATAATGTGGAGTGCATATAAGAACAATTTACCTATCAGATATAATGAATTTCTTTCGCTTTCGGTCATTGCTGGGAATTTGAATAAAACAGTAAATTCTGTTCTACTAACTACCTATTAAAACGTAAACTACATATGCACGATAAGATAGTATACTTTGTTTCTTTCTGCGGAAATTTGAAAACAAAAGAAAGTTCGTTCTATCATTTGTTACATATATGAATATAATAAAATAATATACTTATATATACACATATGTACACTGCAAAATAAACTTGTAATAATAGATAAATTTTTGCTAGTTTCTTTTTAAAGTAGTATATAATATGGACTAGAAAATCTGCATAAATTTTGGAGTCAAATAATTTAAAAATTGTTTAATTTACAAGCTCATAAATTTACCAATTCACAGATTATTAAATTTTTTTAGTATAGAAAAAAAATTTTGATTTAAATTTAAATTTTTTAAATTGAGAATTTGTACATTTGCGGACTTGAAAATTTGGGAATTTGGGACTTTGAAATTTATATAATTGGATAGTTAGAAACTTGAGGATCTGTAAATTGGAGAATTTAGGATTTTGAAGATTTGGAAATTTGCGGATTGTTAACTTTAGAAATTTGGATATTTGATAGTTTGAAAATCTGATGAATTTGGAAATTTTCAAATTTAAAAATGAAAGATTTAGAAGTTTGGAAGTTTAGAAATTTCCAAATTTACATATTTTATTTCCTAAAAGTCACCTGGTATGATATCCATCGAAATGATATCGCTAGCACGTTCAAATATGGACCGAAATTAATGAGTATCGTAATACACCGTTCAATAATCTTTTATTCGGATGTCATAAAACAGATAATCTTGGTTATAAATTAAAAAAAAATAATATAAAAGCTAAACAACGTGCATAATCCACAGTCGCAAAATTATTGAGTCTTATAAAAGCTCCTTAGATAATTAACGAAATAACTAATTCCTAAGTTAGTCATTGTAACACAAACACGTCTGATAATACAAACGCGTAACATAATCGAAACCCAAGAAGTACAAGACTCACCTAAAATCCTACGTTGTAAACGATCAGATCCGTTACACTTTAATCGTCACCTTCACAGTAATTCTTCGGGTTCTTCAAAATCGTCTCGTGACGAGATTTACTTGTTCTTGCATCCGCGGCACATGGTTTGCACGACAAATGAAATTACGGGAAGACCATAAAAGCGGACGGAACGTCGTGCGTGCACGTGTTTTCTTGAAACTTTTTTTTTTTCTACGATACTCGTCGAATACTGTTGTACGACAGCGGGTGGAATCGACAAAGTCAACGTGGGTCGGTACACAGGTGAAACAACACGAAATTCAATCCGGTTTCGAGAAGCCGGCGACGAAACTGAATCTGCGGCAACACGCGACCGGCCATTTAAATGCGTCGTGCTTCTTCAACAGTTTCTGCCGTAACTTCGTCTCCCCTTCCCTTTTAGTGCCGCTACGTCACTGGAGAACAGTCCAATCCGACTCCATTAAGGACTTTACGGCAAGTTTTCCTACTTTCTCGATATTTCTAAATTCACGTGATTTGAAATTTATTGGCCGTTGCAGTCCTCGGGGCTGTCAGGCTCGTCGGTGACCTCCGCTTCGAGGATCTATAGTTCACGTGTACAGTAGACTCTCGTTATATTGCCTCCGTTATTTGAACTTTCACGCACGCAAGATCCGTGGATAAACTCTTCTTCTTCGAAGATCATCACCTTCATAAGAAGAGGATCTATAGTTCACGTGTACGGTAGAATCTCGTTATATTGCCGCCGTTATTTGAACTTTCACGCACGCAAGATCCGTGGATAAACTCTTCTTCTTCGAAGATCATCACCTTCATAAGAAGAGGATCTATAGTTCACGTGTACGGTAGAATCTCGTTATATTGCCGCCGTTATTTGAACTTTCACACACGCAAGATCCGTTGACAAGCTCTTCTTCTTAGAAGATCATCAACTCTGTAAGACGAGGAAGTGTAATTCGCGTGTACAGTAGTCTCTCGTTATATCGCCGCCTTTATTTGAACTTTCACATACGCAAGATCTGTTGATAAGCTATAATTCTTCGAAGATCACCTCTGTAAGACGAGGAAGTGTAATTCGCGTGTGCAGTAGACTCTCGTTATATCGCCGTCTTTATTTGAACTTTCACATACGCAAGATCTGTAGATAAGCTCTTCCTCTTCGAAGATCATCACCTCTGTAAGACGAGGAACTGTAATTCGCCTGGACAGTAGACTCTCGTTATATCGCCGTCTTTATTTGAACTTTTTCACACACATATTTCGTCGAAAAATTTTCTTCAAAACAAATAGTTGTCTGTATCGATAAAGAATATATGTATAGAATATTGGTACGATATACTCCCGTTATATTGCACTCTTTCAAGTTTCACATACACGAATAATTTTACGTTTTGCTTCAAACAAGATCATCGTTTATATCGTTTGAGAATACATAGCCAATGTCTACAGTACACTCTCGTTATATTGCCATTTTATACATAACAAAATGTAGAAATCTTCAAGTTTATATATTTAATTTCTCCAAAATACAATTGATAAACTCTTCCTCTACGCGCTTCAAGTAAGCGATTTAACCGGTAAACAAGAAAAACCAAAGAAAATATCTTCCAAATTCCAGAATTTGGATTATTCAACACAACGAAAATTTAAATATGGGACACACCACGCATTTCCAACAATTTAATATCCGGCTCCGAGTTTCATCTGCGGCAATGTAACGAGAGTCTACTGTAATTCAATCGTCAAACACTTAAACGTGACAAGAAATGTAAACGGAAGCCTTCAATCGAATCTAACTGCAAAATTCGTGAGATAATGTGATCCCTCAATCTTGTCAATAACATCACACTACTCAGAGATTAAAGAGATGTACACTATCAGTTTAAATCGAATATAGTGATAATAGATTGTTATCGAAGACCTCTTAATTATGTATCATTTCATCTGATCATACAAATTTTTGTTCACGTTTAAAATTAGGTACTTATGAGTGTCATCTAAGTTTTCTTGTCTTAACAGATAAAGAATATTGCATAAATTTATATTTTGAAATCGTAAATCGATATAAAAATCACCAAAAAAATGAAGACCTAAAACAGTTTCGAGATTTTTTCAACCAAAACGTAAGAAATTGCATGACTTATCATTTAGTTCTCCCCAACTAATGGGTTAAACGCTTGTAAATTCTAAAAGAATAAATAATATTATGTTTCATTCTCGAATATGCAGTGCAAATGTTCAATTTGCTATGTTGTTGCACAATTCAATAGAAATATAATTATACCACAAAATATATGTTACATGAAGCTGTATTGCGAATTGTTCCTACAGCTTTGTACACTACTATCTTTTATTATATCCGTTCCTACCCAGCATCGTGTAATAATTGCAACGCAGAAATTGATAGTAAACCAGCACACATCGAAGGAATTCTCAAACATAATCCAATTGCGACAATTGTAGGATTCATAAAGGATTGTCAGATGAAAGATAACAGTGTTCTTCACCTTGCTACAAATTGGATCATTTTCCTGATTTGTCCTAAATTGTTCTAGCCATCATGTATGTCTGAATGTCTTTCCTTTGTGATTCGAGTTATTTATTGCGCATGACTTAACGATAAGAGGGGTCGAAGTTAGCTCAGTGAACAATGTTAGTTTGTTTATACCAAACACATTATTTTTAGTATTTTGGATTTTCACGATTTAACTGTTATTGCTGTTATTTTAGAGTTGTTGAATTTTTTAATTTTGGAATTCTGTATTCCTAGAATTTTTGGACTCTCAGACTTCGAAGTTCTAGAATTTTTTATTTTTTTTATTTTGTAGTTATGGAACTCTGTTGTTTTAGAATTTAAGGAATTTTTAATTTTAGAGTTTTTGAATATTGGGTGTTTGAAATTGTTTAATATTTTGCAAAATAATGTTTCTGTTATAAGAAAATGAGTCACAAAGAATGACCATTCTCACAAACGTGATGTGCCCTATACAATTTTGAAAATCCTTATTCTACAAAATAATAAAGAAAATATAAAATACTTTCGTTTAATTTAGTTAATTATATCTCAACCCCATACAAAATGCAGGCGAATTATTGAAAAGTAACTGTATGATTAATTAAAAAGTAGCTTTTTAAAATATTAGTAAAAAATATACGATAGTATGAAAAAGATACGTACACATACCATTTTAAAGCCGTCACAGTTAATTCCTTACGGCAGCCATTGTATTACAGAATGATCTCCCTCGAGTCTTCCAATTTACTTATTTTTTTCAGTTACGAGAAATACAAAGATCTTCTAATCTAATAAAAAGATAATGTATATATTTCACCACGTGCTTCGTGTTATCTTACAGTTTGTAATCTCTTGAAGAGCAATAAACGCTATGCTTTTTATCATCATTAATCTGTTCATAAGATGGAGGATACATCAAATTTCACATGAGCTTACGTAGTTGAATTGTTTGGTTCGCTATTATTTATTGCGATATTAATAATCCTGTAAGTCCTCGACAACAAAGAAATTCTTTTTAACGTTATCTGTAAAATTATTTCGAAAATATCGTTACATGTGTGATTATTATAAACGTGTATAGTAGGTATCGCACGATCCATATATTATTTTATATACAGGGTGTCCCAAAAGTGTTTAAGGAAATTGGAGGTACTTGGGGTCATTCTGAACAACTTTTTCATTTGCAAAAATGTCGTACGTGGCTTCATTTTTAAACTATTAACGAAAAACACCGACCAATCAGAGCGCGAGAATCGCACGCGCTCGGAGGCAGAAGTGTAGGCCCGAGTTATAATTGGCCGTGGTCGCGATCGAATCACGTGGCGCGTGATTCTGATTGGTCGGTGTTTTTCGTTAATAATTTAAAAATGAAGCCCCATACGACATTTTTGTAAATGAAAAAGTTGTTCAGAATGACCCCACCTACCTCCCATTTCCGGCTCCTTCAACACTTTTGGGACACCCTGTATTTTAGCGGGGAGGATTTGGAAATTTAAAAATGTCAGGTTTTAATAATTTACGAACTTGAAAATTCAGAAATTCGGGATTGTAAATCTGTCATTCGGGAATTTGGAGATTTGAAAATTTAGGAATGCAGAATTTTAGTAATTTAGGTATTAAACGTCTTGAGAATTTGGTAATTTGAGGTTGTTGCGTATTAACAATACAGAAATATGAACAATCCTAAAATATCAACAATCTATACTGATCCTCTGATAATTTCGCTGAAAAGAAATTTATTGTTGTTGTACAATTACGCACGTATTTGGTGACGCAAAACAAAAATCGATGTTGAATGTTCACCTCCAGCAGTGACGAATTTATTCAGTAATATACAATGCTTCGTGTAATTCAAAACTTTATCTGTGCTTACTAATTTTATCTGAGAAATCGTTCTGTGTGACATATTTCACGGCTTTCGTCATCTTGTAACAGCGCGCGACATTCTTCAATGATTTCGTTGTTTGAACAATTAAGAAAATCTGAAATTATAAACGGAAATGATGGGAGATACATCTACGTCGTTTGAAAATAACTATTTGCAATTTGAAACTCTACATCGATTATTTATACGTACATACGTATGAATTTGTATATTTTTGCATGTTTTTTTTTTAAGTTTTTAGGTCCTTGATTGCAAGCAAGAAATGGACGCGAGGACGCAAGTATTACGTAATTTAATTCTGACTTTCGATTCCATATATGTACATTCTTATTATTACTTTATAACATTGAACATTTCTTCTGAAAATTTAGATTTATTCACAAATGGGTGCAGAAGCTTTATTTGAGGGTGGGGATAAAATATATAAAAATATATTTTTCGTATTAAAAAATATGGACAGAAGATTTTAAATTCTAGCAAAGTAAGATATCGTAGTAAAAACAATTTTAGTTCACTATTAAGTTAACTCTTTAATTAATCGTTAATGTATAAACGTGGATTTTTCATACATAGTAGGGTTTAAAATCTAAAAGAGTTCATATTGCATTTTCAAACATTCTAATAGTATCATACCAATTTTATTAAAATCATTTGTTTAAAAAACAATGTATTAAAAAGCAACCTTTGAACAGATCAGTAACTTTACATATCCAAACAAATTCTTACCAAATTTCTTTGTATATTGCATATGTACACAAACGTTTAATTCGGAATATTTACCCAAAAATAAAGATCATTATCCGTTTGTCAATTAAAGACTTATTTGATATGCTTCATTATATATAACATTATTGAAATAAGTATTATTTCGTTTAATAGCAGATGATCATACGGCGGATTAAACCACTGAGTAACTTTTATTATCTTTATCTAAAAAAAAACTATTCTGATATTTTTCTGCTATAGACTGAAGTATCGAAATAAGCAGTACTTGATAGAAGGTAATCACGTGTAGGACGTAATATTTTATATTTTCAATTTTATTTGTCAATGAACAATTGAATTTTCAATTGCATTTATGTTGAATTTCAATCATTTTTCTCCTTACCTTGTGTAAAGAATAACAAATTCTTTTCAGTGTAAATAATAAATTATATATAACATAACAAAATTATGAAATACTACTTATCTTTTTCAAGTGGTTGTTTTCACTGTGAGAAATAAAATAAGGGTTAAAATAAGTAAAATATTAATTCAGTAATTGTCTGTAATTAAGTGTCTTTGCATACAATTTTGAATTATATACAGGATATCTTTAAAATAACATAATGCGATGGATCTCATGTAATCCAGTGAAAATGGCATTATTATTCTCAATACTTTTGATATACAATAATAATCATTATTAATTAATTAGGTACAGGAACACTTTATCATTCGTGGTATTAATTAAAGATAATCAATTACATACAATAAATTGTTATCAGCCACGGTGCATCGCCTCCAGCCTCGGCGTTTAATCGGTTTCTTTTTCAATGTAGATACTACATTTCTATCCGTTTCCGTTCTGTCAAAAGTTTAAAAATCAGTTTTTGTTTAGGAAGCGAGCGCCTACGACTATGAATTGAACCAGTATGCGAAGGCCATTCGAGAAGATTCAATTACACGTTCGATTTCTTATTTTGTTCCTTTTTTCTCGTTTGTTACAATTCAGTTCCTTCAACGGAATCATTAGAAAGAAAAAGAATTCGATATCGAAACAAAAATGTTTAAAAAGTATCGATGCTGATAATATTCGTTAGCGTAAACGACTACTAATGATTAAGCTTGCAAAGACTACGATGAAGTTTGGAAAAAAATATATACAAAACGCTCGATGTATCAAATTTATCCTCTCGATATTAGACCCGCTGGTCTCCAATTTAGTAAGTATCTCTTAACCTTTTTTCCTTAGGCTTACTTCGACCTTACTGCACTAAAAAGGCACAATTGTTCGCACCTGATACAACATCGTTACGATCTAGACTAATTAATCCTTTTCCACCAAAGTACTTCTTTATTACCCCCCCTTTGCCAATTGCATATTGCTTCTCTATTTTTCAATATGTTTACGTTTATGCTGCAGCTTATTTTACAATGTCAGACGAGTGATACGGTGGTACGACAAAACAGAATCTGTGTCCTTAATATTGTTTTTTTTTCCTTCACAATATCTTCGAATGCACGATATATTACGTATATTAAACAGAGCATGTGTATTTATAATGCACGTAATATATCCTCTTAAAAACTAATTTGTAATAATGTTTTTTTTCCTATGTAAATCTAGGGTCTGTACAGACCTTACTAAGGCGATGAACTACACGGGCTTTTGTACAGTCGTTTGGAAAACTATGGGAAGTCTTTAAGAGGAAGAAATTATTCAATCAATGTACAGCGCTTCCTGACGTTATTGCAGCTTGTCCAGATTGACCGGAGATAATCAAACTGCAATCACTGTTAGTTGATTTCTTTTGATTGCATTTGCAAAACCTTTGCTAGAAAAAGGAACGCTTCTTGTATAGATCATATTGAAATTATGTACAACCTATGATTCCATACTGGTAATTTTCATTGCCAAATACATTAAAAAAAAAAAAAAAACAAAAAAGAGATGCGCATAAAATGTAAATCAACATTGGAAGAACCATTTCGTTAAGAACAAAAATAAATTTCCAAAGTGAGAAATGAAAACATGCATAGTTTTGTTTCCTTTTTTTCTTCTCTTTTACTTAATAAACATATAATGGTTTTGCTTATTTAACAGATTTTTTGTTTCATCAATTAAAAGCACTTTCTCGGTTAACCGAAGCGGAAGAAACCGCTTTAGCAACTTCAATAAACTAACACCGAGTATCGCCTTATTATGATTTTCTTCTTATAGAATGCTGGTCCTCTTAAATAAAATTAGTTGCGGCACTTGTTCGAAGTTAGCACGTTCTTTATTCAGAATATCTTTGTTTCAGTCTATCACTCGAGCGCCTTGACTTGCGCCATAACTTTACCTTCCCATAAAGGTAAGACCTCCGAATCGTCGGTTATTTCTTCCTGAATAACCTTTGTATCCAAATCTTCGCACTCAGTTTTAAAGAAATATCTGAAGAACAAAAAGTATATGTATCTAAAAATCCAACAGCGCCTATAGCATACTACGGTAGTAGTGATATGAAATATGTATATACATGTACGTACCGATAGCTGCCTTTCTTAGGAAGATATTCTTTAAATTGTTTTAAAGTGACATTATGACCAGGAATTTTAGTCCTATAAGGAAACTGTTCGTCACAAAAACTGAACACAACGGTGGTAAAATCTCCAATATCTTGTTTCGTCTTTTTTAACGTTGATTGATTCGATTGGACATAAGATTGACTTTGCACTGTAGGCTCGTATGACTGTTTAGAAATATTAGAATGCCGTTGTTTGCAACTCGAACGTGCTCTATCTTCCTCTATTAATCTTCTTCTCGCTTCTTCTAATTGTGTTGCCTGTTAATAAAACATATTGTTAGGTACTTAATAAATGTGATAACAATTAAAAAAACCGACAACCCATTAATATATTTATGATAACTTGAAAGAAGACTGTAAAAATACTAACTGTATGAGGTTGGGGTAAAGGTGGCATTCCTGGATCAGCAACAAAGGGTTGGGCAGGAACGCCCCATGTTTCCCTGGTCGTCCTTTCCAAAGAGCCACTACGAGAACCATACTTTTTCCCATGACGACTATGTTTGACATCCGCTTTCTTGTCAGTTTCCTTGAGCCACGATAAAAGTCGAATATCTTTGCTAATCGTTGACGGTGGGGCATCGCTCACAACACTTACACCACTGTCGGTTAATTCTGTCATAGATTTCTTTGTGGCTGATCTTCTGGTCATATCTGACCTTCGGAATCTTTGATCATGACCTGTAAAAATCCAAATTGTAATAATTTAATATACGTACACACATTAATAATGTCTTCACATATTTTTTAATTGAATCTGAAATATACCTTGGAGATATAGGTCTTGCTTATGGAGGGAATCGGCGTAATCAGATGGCACGGATTTAGATTTAGGCAAGTGAGACCCTAGTGAACTCATGGAGCCAGCTCCGACAAGATCGCTGCCTTCTTGAAAATCGTGAATATTACCACTATCTGCTGAAAACGTAGAGAAGACGTCCTTCTCTTTTCTCTGTTTGTACGGCCGTGGATAATTGTGCGTAGAACGTCTTCTTTCAGGCGAATGCAGTCTTGGAGATGAGAGTCCAGGAGATCTAGAAGGAGTCAGATCTGACCAAACTCGTGACACATGTTGGTCTAAAATTGCTTGATCGTTATCTTCTTCTATCAATAATTTTTCTCTTAATGCATCGGCTAACGCTTTTGGACCCCCGCTTGGCATCTCCAAAGGTACATCCTTATTCATTGTATCACTTTCCTGCAAATGCCTATCAAGTTTTTCCTGAGATTCTCGTTCGCGTTTGACGTTCTCTAATTTCTCAATAAGCACTTGAGCAAATTCTTCCGGTTTTAAGGGATTCATAAGATCACGCGGTACTCGCTGTGTACGAGGGATGATAGTATGGTGTGCCAGTGGATCACGATTTAAACTAGCTGAATCCTTCATAGCTCTACACTGTCTTATATACTGCTTCTTACTTCGTTGTTTGTTCATTGATACTCCATCACTGTAAATAGAAAATTGAAAAAATAATGAGAAGGTATACAAAATTCGATGCACAGTCAAGTCTTAAAATATGTATACTATTATGCACACAAACTTAAAGCTTTAATATTAAGTAACAGATGGCATACAAAAAAATGTTCTTTCATTCTTAAAACTCAAAATGATAGTCACACCAAAATGTTATATACATCCAAGCATTGAATTGTTATTTTTATTAAATCACTAAATTCAATAAATTTCATGTATTTTATATAATGTAAAAATATTAATACTAGTATTAATATTAACATCGACATTAATACTAATAGAATCTGAAAACATCTAGTAGCACAGATACATCTATATAAGAAAAACCATTACATAAACATGACAATGCTGTTAAACAGCAGTAAATATTATTAATGTAAAATTATGAAAGTTTAATAAATTTATTTACATATAATACTATCCATTACATGTAGTTTTCATGTATTACATAATGTAAACAAAACTTACACTGATGAATCGGTGAGAGACATATTGTCTGATTCAGTTCGTGCATCACTGCTCAAGCTTTGAAGTTCTGAATCCTGTCTGGATACTGGGTTGTATGAGGAATATTGCGCGTGCAGTCTGGGTGCGAGCATATGATATGGACTAGTTCCATGTTGCAAGTAAATGCTATGAATGCCACGCAAAACATCAAACCAGAGGGAAACAAACAAACAGAAGATTCGAAAATATATTAACAGAAATATTATAATGATCAAATATGAGAAAAAAATTAAAATATTTGTACATTATGCATATACGTGATGTAACATATTTAGGTTATGTACTTTTTACATTTGAGAATTGCTATGTACACGAAATATTATACGCTACAAAAATGAGAAAAAAAAAACACACAACAAGCTCAACAAAAATAAAAAAGAAACCAGCTAGATAAAGCGTTTAGTGCAAACCTAACCTTAAGCATTCTGGATAATATTTCAATTAAGAATTATAATTATAGAAAGATATATTACCCAGCATATGCTTCTGGCTTTGGTCGAAGATCCATTGCCCTCGTTTGTTGAGTAGCCATAAGCATATCTTTGGTCAATCTCAGCTCACTCCTCAATTCCCCAGGCGTTTCGCTAGCTGAATGCGAGCTATGTATGGAACTAACAAATTCACTGTCTTCATGGACAGTGGGCAATAAACTTGGCCCACAAGAAACAGACATTTCCCGACTGGATCCTGAACTAGGACATCCGCCAGAATCTGGGTTTTGGCAGGACTGAACATATTGAAGATACATGTCAGATCGTAGAAAGTTTGGATATGTAGTCTCATTAATGAGACGTTCGACTTCCAACTGTACAGCATCAAATACTCTTTCGTCCGCCCTCCCTTCTTTAACCCTGCGATTAGCCTCCTTTCGTACATCTTCTGGTATAGCTAACTGCGACTTGAGGAAGAACTTTCTGTAGATAAGTTTAACCAATTGATGTATCCTTTCAGGATCATCTTGTTCCTTGAGACCCTCACAGGCAAACCAGAAGTTAAGAGGGTTTGCATGAGGTCTGCCTTCTTGATCCAGGTATTTTCTGAACAATTCCAAGCCCACTGGATCCTGCAGCAAGGAATGCAGGTTCCTGGCCCACCGCAAACAAGCAGGTGGTGAATCGCTTTCCATAGTTGTCGTACTACAGCAACCTTCCGGTTCAAATCCCAAAGGTGCCGAAGCATCGCAACCTGAAGCTGTTGGTGTTGCAAAAGAAGAACGCCTAGGGGTCAGAGTTGGACTCTGTGGACGGAACCTGCTGATGTAGTTTCCTGTTTCCTCTCCTGTAAAAATTGATTTTTACACTTAACACATCAATTATACTTATACCATATTAACCTTACTTTATAATAGAAGTAATTTGAATAACTTTGTACAATGAATTATAACTAGACTGCAGATGTTTGTGGATCTATTATATATGAAGATTTGTAAAACATACATAAATTATGTAACCTAAATTTACAGATTTCATAGATATGATTCATATATACTCTGCAGACTTTAATACATTATTCTTAAATTATACTTTAACCATCTACAGTTTAATTATAACATATTGTAACTATATTTAATAACAAATTAAAAATCTGTTTATCAAATCCCAATATAATTTTGCCAATATAATTTTGCCAATATAAATAAATGTAGTACCTTATAACAACTTAAATATAACATCTTACCAGGTACTGGTGGCCGTGGAGAATTTTCATTGAAGCAACGTGCTTCGTTCTGTCGAGATCCACTCATCCTATCTATTATGGCCTTCATGTATTATTTTATGTTCTATATTTAATTTAGGCCCACGACGTCTCTTAGTAGACATGGTTAATCCAAACCTGTAATGAACAATAATTTCTTCTATTACTGTTCTTATATGTACACATCTAAAATATTGTTACATGTAAGTTTTAAGATGTTTTATCAGAACATCTATACAAGCCTAAAAATTTATAATTTCATTATGTTGAAACTGTGTAAAATAAAACAAATAGTTATAGGAAGGATTGCAATATTTTTATTCAAATTGTCATTTCCATTTGATCTATAATTTTGTTATTCAAGTTCCTTATCATTTATACTAAATACCATGTATTTAAGTATATGATAACATATAATGGAGAAGGCACGTTCTGAATCCAGGATACTCGAACAATGGACCTAAAAGCTGGGGAAGCTGGATCGATCGAGCTCTGTGGTGAGTCATATACCAATTAAGCACCTAAGGATGGTTTTCCTATCCAGAAGAACTCTAAGGGCGGAGCCTGACAGAAAAACTGTAGGGTAGCTCCTGGTAGTCTGCGCATTGAATGATGCCTCTCTATATATCCCTATTGGTCCGCGCACAGCATTTGTGTGGTATTGATCGACAAAAATTATAACGCAATCCATTGAACACTACAGTCAACCCCAAATATGGCTCAGATTTTAGAATAGAACTCTCAGCGGAGAAGAATTTTATTTTGACAGGATGGATAGATATTAATAGGTCCATAGAATAGGATATCCTATACAAAGAAAAGACCATTACTTCTCTAGGGTTCAATCTTTTGTTACGGTAAGCTATAGAAATATGATTTCATAAAGTTCCAGTTATAGGCACTTTTACATTATATACTTATTATGAAAAAAAAATATTAACATTGCAAACCAATTGCTTATTCTATTAATTACATTAAAAATATATGTCATATTAACACATAACATCAAAGTAATTTTATAGTATCAATATTATATGAAATTATCAGCAACATACATTACATTAATGTATGTTTATATTATACATTTCAAATGTTTATGAATACAATTTTATACCAAATAAAAGTAATTATATTAATTCAATGGTCTGGAATTCTTTACTCTGATTTTAAATCATGCAATGTTAATGTTCTTCCTTTGGTTTAATTCAATAAGTATATGTTTGCAGATAAATAAACAGTATTTTTACAAATTCCATAACTGAATTATATAAATTTAACATACTTCTATATTAGGACTTTTTATATTACATGCTTGAAATAAAAAAACATTATAAATTTGACAATAAAAAGCTAAATATATGGTGTAGAAACACACGTATATCGTATTATGTATAAACAGGTTTATAGAACAGAAATGCTCTACACATGCATAGAAATCTGATCTCTACTTGAGTAAGAGGGAAAATATGAAATGAAAAGCTGTCATAATGAATCATCTTGCTTCAGTGCACATTTACCTGAATTAAGGGATGAAAAGGAATGTACATACCATTTTGCCGGTGCTTTTTCTACAAGTGACCTTGAAACTTATATGGAAGTATAAAATCTATTATAATCTGAACGATTATATGGACCTTAACTACGAGTGCTTTCTAACTTCTTTTGTTATAGAACAGAATGAACATACGATACCACTGTCGACGCGTCTCTAGGCAAACTGAGCTAAGGCTGCGTCCTGACCAGGACTGACGCTACAGTCAGGAAGGGTGGAGTAGGGATACAATGTCTGATCTTGTCAGATTGTGAAGCGCACAATTCTGACGTATCATGAAGAAGTAATAATTTCCAGATACAAAATATTGAAATAATCATGTTCTTCTTGCACAAATCATTTCAATATCTAACTATGTTTCCAACAAGTGGTTTCAATATTAAATATGTTACATAATAAATGATACTAATATCCTATCCAATTTTCTTTGTCATTATTTTTCTTATTGACTCTTTTAATGCGCATGCAGCTAATGAATAATAAAAGTAAAAGCAAATAAAAATTAAGTATCTTACTGCAGTCAATCAAATTAATTAATCCCTGCTAACGGAAGAGAAGCTAAATTAATATTGAGAATATTTTAGATGAATTATCTCATTGTTTAAAATGATTATATTCAACAATTTTTAACTGCTATGTATACAATAATGAAATTTTCATAAGTATGTATATAAATGTTTTTTCTTATTTCTACTTAAGAAAAAAAAAATAAATAAAAGTTAAAAAATTGTTGAATAGTTTTTATTATTGATATACAAAGAAACAAAGAGTAAAGTTGATATTCATACTTGTTTATTTTATGGCTATATGGAATCTATTATGGCTATTTCAATAATATAAAATTTGTCAATTTAAAATAAACGTGTATAATGCTACATAAAGAAAGAGAACACAAACTTACAACCACCTGTAACTTAATACTACAATAACGTGTAACCACAAAACCATTATAATTTTATTTACAAAATTTTTTCTTTCTATAGTAATAGATAGCATTAAGTATACTTTATCGTGAATATCATACCACACTTTGTGCTTAACAATACGCTATCTATCTTTGTTCCAAACATATAATAGTATTTCAAATATGTAAATGAAAATGATCAAATGAAAAACGTATTTATTTATATATTTAACTTATTATGCCCTTTTAAATATTATTTTTTGATATTTCTTTTACACGTGTTTTTAAAAAGCACATTTACTTAAGGCGGCTACTTATAGTGCGGCAACTGTTGGCGGGAAATTGAATTTGAATAGAACTAGTAATTTTTGGTTAATAACTTGTTGGCGTTATATTATAACTAGTGGCAAATCACTATAATAATGTTCGCAATCTATTATCTTTATGATAAAGTTACAACAGAATTTCAACAAGGCACAACGATATCCCTGTTTTACAAATCGGATTGCAAAGATAGTTACATTATTTCGTTTTATAATCATCGTGATAATGTCAGGAAAGCTTTTAAAAAGATTAATACTCTCATTAAAGTTATCACTGTGAGAATAAAAATATTCGATTCGAGTGGAGACTTCATTGTCAATGTGCCGGAATCTATGGGTTGAACTTGAAACTATTCAGCCTTTTAAACAAAAGTACTTGTTCCCCGATCATTACAGAAATGTTTGATATATAATTTCAAGTACGATTCATCATTCAACGTAGCATACTTCATTAGAACCGTCAATTTTAATAATGACCAAAGTATGAAAATAATCATTTCCGTTTGCACCTTACACAACTTCTCTAATATTCTCTTCGTTTTCTACTTGCTTAATGATGTCCGTCATTATAATTATTCGAAGCATAGCACCGTGAGATATAATTATATGTGGAAAGAAACGCGACGTGTGAAGATTAGGGCCGTTGCCTACAATATCAGAGATCTTTATGCGCGATTAAAAGTATCGTCGAATTTCAATAAGAACTAAATCTTTCCGTGTGATAGTGGTCGATACACTGTGGAGTCTCCCCATATGACATTGGATGGGATTACAATAACGAGAAAAATTGCAGGAAGGGTTACATTATTGAGCAGAAATTTCCAAATCTCTCCACACATTATTTCTCCGTAATAAATATAAAAGTTTGAAATTTATGAAACTTTGAAAATGTATAAATTTGTAAATTAAATATTTCCGAATTCTTCAATTTAAAGTTTAAAATTGAAGATTTTTCAAATTCCAGATTTGAAATGTCTAAATATTGTATTTCAGTTTTGTAAAATATATAATCAAACGGAACTCCTTTAAAGGAGAAAGTATTCGGTTTTTAGTAAAATGTAGGAAAGCCATCTGGACACGATCAGGACAAGATTCATCTCCAAGCTGACTTTATGCACCTTTCGCTTGGTCGGTAAATACTAGTACAGCGTTACCCCGCATACCAAACTGTTTGATGTCGACGAATAAAATACTGCAAATCTATAGAAGGATATATTCGAAGGATATTGAAATTTTCTCGAGCGTAGAAAAATGTATCAACCGCATGGAATTTAAATTCTGTCTCCCATACGCATTGCTTCTTATTCGTCCGAAAACATTTCTCGGTTTTATTTCGAATGTCAAGATATTAAAATGCACGGTACCGTGACTTTTCACAGTGGTATTTCGATGATCCCATTCCATATGTTCCATACATTCTTCTGTTAGCACACAACTTATTATAATTGTTACAAATCTGTTGAATTAAAATTAGAAACAAAAATTTGTTCATCTACTTCATCATCTTATTCATATTTTTAACGAAGCTAATATCAAAACGTTACCGAATTTAACACTGAAATCGTAAGAAATTGTACTGTGCAGTCTGAAAAAAGAAATTATTCGTTTCGTACATTGTTATTAATTATGAATTTTTCAAGCTATCGATGATCAAAATTAAACACACACGTATCGAATCCGAACACACCGCATTGCACAGTCTTTCACGCAGTTTACCGTGGCATGTATACGTTCCAAACTTTTATTCAGCTTCAATATACCGGGTGTACCATAGCAATCATATCTTCCAAATAAATACAAAACAATTATATCACTCTAATTGTTTCAATAAAAAGTATTCAAAATCTTTGTAAAAATATCATATATTCCTATCGATTACTATTTCGCAAAGAAAAGATATTAAATTTTTATTATGTGATTATAATAAGTCGAATATTGTAATGATATGAACAAAAAGGAAAAAAACGAATTGGGTCATGGAATACAGAATTATAAAAGAGATTGTGAAGTTCTAAACTTGTTAGTCGAATTAAATTAAGGTTTATACAATTATTGTTAGGTTATAATTCTTTTTCTGTAATTTTTGGATAATTGTTTCTTTTTTTGGTTGGAAAATTTGTCTGCGGAAGAAATAAAATAAAAGTTTAAAGAATTTAATGCATTTGGCAATGATTCTATTTATGAATCATCAGACCACCTGTTCCTAATTTGAAATAGGCATTAATGTCGATAATGCAGTCTCGATAAATATCGATAATATTACGGCTGCGATTGAAATAGAACATGTAATTTTATTAAATTAGGTTCATTTATACTCATTTACATTGCCTACAGAATCTAAAGCGACAAAATTTGTTCTCGTTTAAGTTTCTAATATAGCATAACGTGATGGATAATTTTATCACTGAAATTTATTTATTTTGATTTAAGCTTTGAATATAACATACTCTGATACATAATTTTACTATTTAAATCTAAATATTTTTATTCGAAGTTGGATAGAAGTAGATCTGAATGATAATATGAGGTATTAGGTTAGTTACATTCCATCTCAACAATTTTAACAATATTTTAACAGCAGTATCGATGTATCGTAGATATCGATTATTATAAATCGATATATATTAAGTACAAATTTTAAATGAAATATAAATTTAATATATATATTAAATATAAATATAAATTTAATATATATATTAAATATAAATATAAATTTAATATATAATATATTAAATAAATTTGATGTACAGAGACAGTAGAGCAAAATAAAACATATGTTGTAAAAACGAGAATACTGTAAACGATTAATCACTAACACGCCAAGTACGACGAAACTGTGTAACAATAACTGACATGTACAGTCATCTATCGATGTAACAAAGTATAAAACCCGGAACAAATATTACAGAAACATTACAATTTTGTCGAAGAAAACCTAACCAAAGTTTATAAACACACTCTAAAAAGTGGAAACATCTTTACAAAAATTGAGTGTGCCAAAATTAGTATAGCTAACTTTGCTAGGTACGAAATAAAAATAAAAGCATTTTGTGAGGCGGAGGAGATCGAAAAGGACCTCTCTACGGTGTAGGCGTCTGTGATGCGTACGAAAACGGAATATTTTTGTCGAAATTATAGCGGTGTAGTTTTCATCGGTAGGATTCTTTCGAACTCATTAACATTTCCTCAAGGTAGGGGGATATTTTTCACGGTAGGAAAAAGAGATCGAAGAAATGACAAGTATTTCGAAGTCACCGGTTAGATGACGAGGCGAGGGAAGGGCCCTAGCTCTCAAAGAGCGTGGTTCGTCGAGCGAGGCGTTCCGAAAACCTGTAATTACGGACCCGACGTACATCAAGCGGTGCCGCCAGCCGCCAGCCACCAGCCGGCGAGGTCTGTGTCTTCCGTCTCCCTTTTTGCCTTTTTCTCTCCTTCATCGCCTTCCTCGTCTTCCTTCAGCCTTTACCTGTGCCCCGCTGCTGTCCCGTTCGTGCCTTTCTTTCTATCCTCAACCATCCTTCTCGCGTGTACGTACGTTTGCTCGTTCACTCTTCCGTTTTCTTTTCTCTTTTGTCTCTCTTTCGTTCTTTCTGTCCACTTTGAGCGGCCTCCCGCTTCGACTCCGACAGCGGTCCACCTTATTTGACCCTTCCCTCTATCCACGTCCAAAGAGCCTCTCCCGATTCCTCTTTTATTTTACCCTCTTACTTTACTTACTTACTCACTCTCAGTTTCTTTCTACTTCTCCACCGTTTCTTCCTCCCGTCCCTTTCTTTTTATCCGTAACTCCCCTTAGTCCTCCTCCCTGCGCCTCTCTTTTTCGCGTCTTAGATTGCTGTGTCGGCAATCGCGGTTCGCTACTTGGAATTGTCCGAAAAACAGAACGCGGCCCGAAGGGAAAAGGAAGCGAACAGCGAGGGACGACGAGCGACATCTCTTGTTTCTTTGTCTCATTTTCCTCGACGTTTATTTCTTCGCGTTTCTTTCGTGATCGTTGTTGGCGGGGAGGGGACTGGCGCCGCTCGAAAATTCGTGCGATTTTCTGGCCACCGTTTGTATCTTCCGGGGGACCACCGCTTGGCGCTCGGTCGGTAACGTTAATCCGCGTTTGGAATAGGCGAACGAATACTCGTTCTTAATGTCATTTCGGGCGCTTCCGAGCGTGAGCGAGCATTTTTCCGTCGCTCGAAGATTGCTCGCTGAAACGGATGCTCTAACAACGAGAACGCTCGATCGTCGAATGAATTCGAGTCGTCGCGTTTTAATTCAACGTGTTATGATTCGACGCGTTTCAATTCAACGTGTTTTGATTCGACGTGGTCGAATCTCACCCGATTCAGCGTGACGCGTTCCAACTTGATGCGATGCAAGTCAATATCCGTAAATTTCCAGTAATTCGATTCAACGGTAGACAATTCTACGTAATGTTTGATTTAACAGTACAATTTCCCACAATTCCCCAGTAATCAATTCTGTGTGATTTAATTCGATACTGAGTCAATTCCACATGACCCCGTTTGGCAACAGTTACTTTTTTACGATTCAATTCAACGTGTATCAATTTCACGTGATTCAATTCGAAAAAGAGCCAATTGCATATGATTAAATTGAATGTTAATCAATTGGGCATTAGTGAATTCTCTGCAACTCAATTCGACTAGTTTCAATTCTATGCTATCCATTCGAGACGAGACTTAATTCAATAGCAGTCAAATTGCACAATTCAATTTAATGCGATTCAATTCTGCAATAGTCAATTCTAAATCATTCAATATTAATCAATTCTACGTGATTTAATTTAATATGAATCATTTCTACGTAATTCGTTTCAATCTAATCTAATTTCATACGATTCAATTCTGAACTATTCAATTTGACCCGATTCAATTCATCATTAGTTAATTTCGTGAATGTTAATTCAACATAATTCAATTTGATACAATTCAATTCGATCTAATTTAATTACATACGATTCAATTCAACACTAATCAATTTTGAGCTATTCAATTTGACCCGATTCAATTCATCATTAATTAATTTCGTGAATGTTAATTCAACATAATTCAATTTGACGCAATTCAAGTCGATCTGATTTAGTTTCATACGATTCAATTCAACACTAATCAATTCTGAACTGTTCAATGTGACATGTTTCAATTTGACCCGATTCAATTCATCATTAGTTAATTTCGAAAATGTTAATTCAATTTGACGCAATTCAATTCAACATTAATTAATTCTATACAATTGAATCCAAGTTTAGTAAATTCCACGTGATTACAAACGATACTGGTCAATTCTATAAAATTCAATTTGGTAACAATCAATTTTGCATAATTCAATTCGATTCGAGTCTATTCTCGTGGATGTAATGGAATTTGGCACCTGTTAATTTCACACACTGCAATTTGATGCAGGTCGATGCATTTTCGACATGATCGAATTGAATCGGTTTCAATTCGATATACATCAATCCAACACAATTCAATTCACCATTTTGGACGTTCGAATGCTCGATAATGACGGTTTTGTATTATACGAACAAATGTTCGTTCCTCCCTGTCGCCAACAAAAATTTAATCATAAAAAAAGGACATTGGTTTTTCCCGAGTTCTTTCGCTCAGTGTAAACGCTGCATTGAAAATCCATAAACATTAATTCGCATTTATCTGATCTTACACCGTGCTCTTGTTCGCTTATTCAAAACGCACCCTTAGCATCGATACCGCGACAACATACAACAAAACAAACTATTTTTGTCATCTAAAATGCACAGTGCCATTTTATCAAATTCGATGCGTTTGCAGTTACATTTTGCTAAGTATTTGTACATTTAATAAGCTACTGATGAATTGAAACGATTCGTCGGAAAATCAGAAGCGCAAAGTAATTTCAGTACGGCACTGGGCAATCCGAAGCTCTTCAAACGAGAAAAGCACACACAGCGCCCATTCAACTAACCCTTTCAGTTCTCTCTTTCCTCCCGGTACCTGTAAGTTTTCTACCAACCCACCTAGTCATCCTCCTCATGCGTCACCTTCTTCCTCCTTCTTCTACCTTCAGGTCTAGCTGCTTCGACCCCGGTAAAATCTCTTTTACGCGCCCAACCGACGAACTCTGTCTCAGACGACTCTATGCTTTTCTTACGACCACCATTTAAATTTCCACATGGCTTTACGGAGTGTATGTAATTCGAATTTTTTTATCTTCCTCGACTATTCGTTCGTTTCTACCGCCGCCCGACCTTCTTCTTCTTCTTCCTCTTTCCAAGCAGACAGTTACGAAACTTTGCCTGATACGACCGCGAACATTTCTGCGCTACGTTCCAGCGAAATTTTAGAACTTTCGGAAAGTTAGGCTCGAAGAAACGGAATGCCGGTTCGAGATTGGAAGATATTTACTTCGCTCGTGAGAGTTTATACGAATTCGATGTATGAATTAATATTTGTAAGAAGGAGAATTTGAAAGGTTAATAATTAAAGTGCCAGTATGACAGTTTTTTGTTTGTAACTGCTATGGTGGACATTCTGCTATCGATTATCGATACTTTATCGATACTTAGCGATATATCTTTTTATATTTTTAAGACATCGTTCAGATTGGTCGTGATGATTGAACTAGAAAATTATAATTAATTTTGTCATTAAAATCAAACTTATGTTTGTTTAAAATTCAAATCTCACCTAACCTGATCCATGACTTTATTATTCAGATATGTTTACTTTTGTTGAAATTTCAAATAGCCTTTAATCGAATTTCAATAAAATGTATTTTAATGAGTATGGGCCAGGTTAAGTTATGTTAGATGAAAACTTCAAAGAAGAATAAGCAGATTTGTAACAGTTATAAAACGTATATTGATAACAATTATAAAATATTCTTTAAGAAAAACTGTCAAGGATTAGTAGAAATCAATCATTTCGCACAATGAAACAGGCTTGATAAGATCAGTCCAATTCGTAACGTCAGTTTTCTCATCTATCGATTTTCTATGTTCATGCCCGACGCATGGTATGTTAGGACTACTGTGTAATCAACATGTAGTAACGGAGTAAACTGTCTTTATCAACAGTGCCAAGATTAAATCTACATTTCCGTTAATACAATTATCAGAAATCAAATTCAACGTGTTTTACACAGTTCTGTACATACGTTTAAAAATGCAATAAAATATCTATACGTGTTTACATCATGTACAAATCTTTGCACGCTATATTGCAGTTATTCATTAATTACATCGAACTTAACAATGATACATAAACAGATAATTTGTATAAATGTAATTTTTTAACAATTCTTTTCAAAGTTATTTGTTCTTGTATACACATGATCTTGTACTTTGCTGAAAGTAATTAAAATTTTTAAGCAATTTAACGAGATTAATTCTTTTTATTTTATTCTATAATAAAAATAATGTATAATTATGTCAGGTATAACATATAACAGAAAAATGACTTTTTTTTATATAAAAAAAAAAAACATGGATGACCTTGACGACGTTTCACAAAATTCGTTTATAAACAAATTTTTCCTGAAAATATCTCTAAAGGTCCAAAATTCGTGTATTCATAAAGTTCTTCAAATTATCAAATTCCAATATTTCCTAAATGTTAAGTTCTTCTTTACCAAATTCCTAAATTTCTAAATATGATAATTGGCGAATATGACGATTATTAAGAAAGAGTTTCCGGATTTGTAAATACAAAAATTCACCAATCAAAGATGTTGATCTTTGTGATCTTTCCCCAACGTCGCCATTTTCCCTAGGGAATTCTACGGCAGAGACGTTAGCATGTTTGCATAGGTATCGAGTGTCTGTCACGGCGCTACGATAATCAATGAAATAACAAAGACAATGTTATCGGTCCGAGACGGAAATGATCCCGATCAGAGCCATAAACACGGCTTTTAAAGTCTTTTGAAGCGCCGGCAAGGATTTGTTGGTGAAAGACTGAGCGGAAACGGTCAAAGGCGTGTCACCGTTATCGCCAGATGACTTTATGTAGTGGTATTATGCTTCGCGAGCTGCGAATCTTTCAAAGAAACTTCTAAGGGACCGCTCGGACGGCAGCTACACCGACCGTCGGTCGTCGACCGTCACGACCGCTGGCCCTCGACCATCGACTTAGGAGAATGTTCACCGACGTGTCAAGATTCTGCGTCGCCCCGCCTTTCTCTTCTCAATTCCGACTGACCTTCATCCCCACTCTTCTTCTATCAAATATCATATATTCCGAATTATTTCAAACAAAAGAAATACCTCTTCAATGTGCTAAATCATATGCCTGACGTTCTAACCGACTTTTGTCATTCGTATTTGTGAAAATATTCATAGTATACTAGCAATCTAGTAACGAAGTTACATAGTATTATATATAGAGTAGCGGACAAAAGTTTAAGACGATGATTTGATTTGAAATATTGTACGAACTTCACTACTGAGCAAAATATCAAAATGAAATTTTTTTTATATGTGCATAAATAAATGTCTAATTAGTTAACACCGACAGTAAATCAATTATTTATTTTTTCCATTTAGTCTTAAACTTTTGTTCGCTACTGTATGTAATATACCGATGTTTCTGTTGCTGAAGTTATTTAAAATTGTTACAATTTATAACACAAATCATAACTCGGAAATAAACCGAAACATAAACACGACGTGATAAAACTGGAAGTCATGTAGTAATACCTAGTAATATTTACTAATTAACAGATACTGTATAATTACATATGTAAACACAAACAACTTAATTTTTGTAGAACGTTCGATTTGCATAATAAGCTTTTAAAATACTACATATATCATGAGAGTATATTATTTTCACTGGTTGGTATAATAACTAGCTATATGGAACTGGAATAACATCAAAAGATATCGATACAAAAAACATGTACCGACATACATAATAAGAACGTGAACGTTGTGCATGTTGCGTTTGACGTGACTCGTTTGCCGCCCTGTTATTACTAACTTTTCCAAACTACTTTAAATTAATACCTTGATTCCCGTGGCGATATATCAATGCGTTTCCTTTATTCGAGGCTCCTACTATTTATCCTTTACTTCATATATTTTACATGTCTCCAGGACAACCACTTGTTTATGCGCCACTTTCAAAGTTCACGCGTTGCAAACATAACCTCTTTTCACAGAATCCAACTGTTCTTCGTTCAACGTTAACTCCAACCGTTAGTTTCGAGTTTTAACCGGCACATTTCGGATTCAAATTATTTCCGACACGAACGACATTTGGTCGAATCACAAACAATCACAATGGAAGTTTACACATGAAAATATTGTATCCATTTAATAGGAACTATAGGTTTCGTAGTATTGTATCGCGTACAACCGTGCCCGACGAAAAGAGCATCTGCATTCTTTGTACACTTTCGAAAATGCTTGAACACACGTGTCTTCCTTTTGTTTACGATCAAGCATTTCAATGGACAGGTGAAACGTAACATGTCCCATACTGCTCGAGAAGATAATTGATAAGATATCCGATTGCACTTTATTTTCATAAAACTGTTTCAAGTTTATTTCCAACGGTACGATCAAAGGAACACAAAATGCTAAACACACTGACGGTCAACGATTTTTAAGTTCGTATCGCATTAAAAATAACAGGTTATAAAGAGATTAGAATCTTTGTGCTTGGTCGGCGAGAAGTCGCACGGTTCCCGGTTGTATAAAGCGTTCGCAGAAATCGTACTCGTGCTTCCAAAACATTTTCATCCGCAACGAAATCCATAAAACATGCCACACGTGACTGTCACGAAACATTCAGTCAAGTTTATATTTCAGTGCGCGTTCGTTAACAGTGTCTCCTTTGTTGACATCGTCGATCCGATGCCGGTTCACATATTCCATCGGGCTTGCAGTTTAAAAGGAAAAATATTATGTTGCACGATTCGACGCGATAAGCAAGAAATATTTTCAATGAAAAATTCCGCGATCTTCGCCGATCGAAAATTTATTCCGTGAAATCTTTTCGTCCGTATATACCCGAATCGGCGAAACGAGCACAAAAACAGGGGCTGAAGGAACGGCTCGCTTGAATGTGAATACGACAAAGGATGCCGAAGAAGACCTGTGCCCCATACAACGTACACGGTAAGACTGAAACTACACAGTGACCGTAGAGCCAAGGGAGAGCAAGCATTATCTCTCTTTCTCCCTTTCCTCCTCGCACTAACATCGTTTCTCCTCGTCTTCTTTTCTTCTCTTGCTCTGCCACACCTCCCTTGCGTCCTCGACCGCCTCTCCTTCTCTTACAAACTCCCTCCCGGCCCTTCTGCCCCCCTGCCCTCGCGGCCATGGTGGACGTAGGACAAAAAAGTGGTAGGGTCCAGGTATAAGGGCAAATTCTGAGCTATATATACCTATCCGTACTTTTAAAACTCGCACGGAAACACGAGGATTTTCATAAATTCAAACAAGTGGTTACGTTTTACGGCTACGATAATTGTATTTCGACGTCGAATAAAACCGGACATTCGAATTGATAAAAAGTTCCGACCGTTTAAAAGCGTTCCTGCACGACGGTTTGAAAAATATATACGAGAGAAAGAGAGAGAAAAGCGGCGAAGCACGTTCGAAAATTGGATTGAATGTTTAGTTGAGCATCGTTTACCGTCAACCCTTGTCTAATACAGACGGTCTCTTTAATTTCGTGTTCAATGAAACCCGATTGAAGTCGCTGCCAAACTATTTCCCTTCAGGTAAATTACAAAGTCGACGCACTGATTTATCTTGTCCAACCTTTTAAACTCGTCCTGATACTCGACTCCGAATAAATAACCCGAATTACTTCTCTATTTTCAGAAGGTATAATGAAATGCCGTTCGACAAAACTGATATTTTTCGATTTTATTTTTGGATTGTTTAAATGAAAATTTAATCTATATTCTCGTTACTTGTAATTGGGAATGCTTACGGATATCGAATAATGCTTTATATAAGCAATATTAATTCGAATAATTTAATAAATTATTCGTTATTCGAAAATTATTTCTTTTTATCTAGTTATGCTATAACAACGAAATTCGTCTAAGTGGTATACCCAAACGAATATTCCTACATTCTTAGCTCCTTATTTATCCACACAATGGAAGTGAAATGTGTGTGTGTAAGCGTGAGTGTTATGTGAAGCATCTATTAGTAAATTCCTAGATCCCTGTATCGCCAGATCCTTATACCGTTAGGTACCTAAATCCCTAAACATCCTTATATCTTTATTAGGTTTCTATGTTCCTATATACTTACATTTTTAATTCCTACGTCCCCATATAATTACATTTTCTTATTTCTAGATTCTTATACCTAGTTTTATGTATCTCCAAATTCTTATAACCTAAGTCATAGATTATAACATTCCAGGATTACAATTTTCTTGACTTTGAATATCCTTGTAATATTTATTTGCGAATATCTCTAGTTTCGAGTACCAGCCGATCAAAATACAACTAACCGTGAATATTTACAGTTGGTAGTATCCCTATGTCCGTATATTCCTTAGTTGCAATACCTTCTGACCACATTTTTAGATCTTAACATAGTTCTGAATATCCCTAGTTATTAATATTCGACGTTTACAATATCCCTAGATCGGAACATCCCTACATTGCAGGGATAATCGCATATTCGCTTAATAATATCTGAATACGAATATTCTGTAGACTATAGTATTCTCGGTTTTTGATATCTACAGGTCCCAATGTTTCTAGCTTCAAATTCCCTCAAAATCGAATGTTCTTAGATAATAATGCCATTAAATCTGAATATTTGCAGACTCGTATAACTATTATGCATCTATCGTGCGTTCGATTATGCATACATAGTTTCATATGTATAGAAGACATGATTTTCTCTGTACGGTATTTTAGCATACCCATCGCTGCCCACCAGTGTCGGCGACAAGTACACAGAAGAAAGAAAGGTGAGGAGTTGGAGGCAATAAAAACGAAACAAAAATATATATATGGAAACAGAAGGAAAGCGTCGAGAAACGGTTTACTAGCGAGCCGCTAGAGAAGGACGAGTTACGAAAAGACCATTTGTGAACAAAAGTGGAGAAACTGTACAGAGCGTACCAAAAGTTTGGCTACTTTCAAATGTTCAATAATACTTCGCAATTATACAAGTGTTGTATAGAATCGACGGATACGTACTGTATGTTTCGGTATTTGACCATGCGATTACCTTGAATAGCTCTGTGAAGGTCATGGTTAAATTTTTAAACTGGATGATAAAATCTGTTTTTTGGAAAATTTTGTGGGTTGAAGTGTGGGAGACGATATTGAGGAAATTAATGGCTCATGAGATATTACTAAATAAGTAATTTTATAAATTCTCACGTGTATAAATATTCGAATTTCTACGTTTGCAAGTTCCTATATCACATGTATAAATTATCGAATTTCTATGCTACCACATTATTAAATAATCAAATTTTTATATAACTACATTTATAAATTTTCGAATTTCTATGTTTCAAATTTCCAAATTATGACATCGCGAAATTTCCACCTTGTCCGCACTTTTTACATTTCCAAATTCCAAAATCTAAATCATAATCCTTAAGCCCCAATCCCAAAAATTTAAAAAAACTCGTAAAATTCGAAAGTTCCAACTTAAAAATAAAAACTTGTTGTATGTCTGAACTTGTAACACTCCGTATTGGTGAATTCCCCATCCCCCATTCAACGGTATAGCAGATGTTCCTCTGCCACAATCAAATTTTCACGGGCAACGTTATTCGTACGATTCGTGCTTTCCGCATAAACGCACGATTTCATACTTTTGACACACTCTGTATAGTAAAACGCATCGGTACCACTTGCACGAGACAGAGCGAGAACGGTCGAGCGAGACAGATGCTGACACTAGGGAGAGAAGGGGGGGCACATTGGTGTGGAGGGGCACGTGGGGGGAGAGAGAGAGGGGGGAGAAGAGGGAGAATTACGATGAGAGGGTACAAGAGAAGGAGAATCTCCGTTTGATCTTGCCGCCGCACGCGATCCCACACACATGTATGCATGTTTCTGGCCTCTCAATATGGATTCGCATGAATGCACCAACACATCGCGCCAGTTAAAATCTCTCCTCTCTCTCATTCGCTCACTCTCTCTCTCCCGTCGTTCCCGGAGTCCTGCTTCGATCGACACAGTGCACGCCGGGCACTCTGTTGCTCTTGGATGTGTATAATAAACACCGTGCGAGCCAACTCAGCCGAGTCGCCTATAATTTCTCGCGGAAAATTATATGTTAATGCGCCCTTAATGGCGTCGTTCGTTAACGGGATCGTTGTACAAGCCCGAGGGATAGAACCGTGCCGAGAACGCGATTCGATTCGCTCGAGCATACCGCGACCGGAGGAGTCTAGATGAGTCGTCATTCAACGATCTTCGCGGTCATAGTTTCTTGTATTGCCGTTTCTTTTCTTGCCGAATATATTTATGCGCGTGTAAGATTCCTACGGAAAAATCTGCGTTACAACCTTGACGCTGATATTACAATTACAGGGTACGAGTTTGGAACAGGACCTTATAATGTACATGCGTTGCGATGACCGCGTGGTTTTTTCGCTGTATACGTATCTTTTTTCTTGAATACACAAAAGACGATTTGCATTGGTCATTCTGATTTAGTATGATAGTCTCTGACGAACAGTTTTGAACTATTAGGTTAGTACATATGAAATGTCGGATTTTTAAGCGAATATATAAAACTGCATATCTTGTTTGAAAAGCCGTTTATTTAATTAAAATATGATCCATTTGCTTAAGTACACTTTTCCCAACGAGATTGTAATGTATAAATGATTGTATTAAGGAAATTCTGATCTTTGGAGTCAATAAAATTTCCGAATTTCAAAAATTTTTAGATTCCATAGTTTCAAAATCTCCAGGTTGTAAAATTACCTAGTCCTAAAATTTAAAAATCCGAAACTGGCAAGTTCAGAAATTCCAAAGTCCCAAAATTTGTAGGTTCTAAAATCCCCTAGTCCTGAAACTCCAAAGCTGAAATATTACTAGATTCTACATATTCCTAGTTCTAAAACTGTAACGACCAAATCTATTAAAATACCGAAATTCCAAAATTGCAACCCCCAGAAATTCCAAATTTCAAAAAGTCTGAAATACCAAAGCCCCAAAATCCGTATAATTAATTCTAAAATCCCCTAGTTCTGAAACCCCAAATATCAAAAATTCTGAAATTCCATTGTTCCAAAACCCTCAGGTTGTAAAATCCCCTAGTTCTAAAATTTCAAAGTTCGAAATCAGCAAGTTCCGAAATACCAAAGTACCAAATTGCAAAAATTCTGAAATCCTGAAGTCCCAAAATCCCCTAGTTCTGAAACTCCAAATATCAAAAATTCTGAAATTTCATTGTTCCAAAATCCTCAGGTTGTAAAATCCCCTAGTTCTAAAATTTCAAAGTTCGAAACCAGCAAGTTCCAAAATACCAAAGTACCAAATTGCAAAAATTCTGAAATCCCAGTCTCAAAATTCCCTAGTTCTGAAACTCCAAAGCTCAAAAATTTCTAGATTCTACATATTCCTAATACAAAAATTCTGACGACCAAATCGCTTAACAAAATTCCAAAATTGCAAATCCCAGAAACTCGAAATGTCAAAAATTCGATCTGCACACGACTTCGAAGTAAAACCTTCGTATCCGCATCCCGTATATTGTCCGTTTCCTAAATTCCACGCGTAAAATATAACCACGTGGCGCTTCCACCAAAAAATTCTGCTTCACCCCGTATAGTTCAGTGCAGTCGCATGCCATCGTGTTCCACCGCCACCGAGCGTCTTTCTAGCAGCTGTCCCTCCACGACGATTAAAAATGGCACACGAAGGTGCAGAAGTTAAATCGAATTCGTGCATAGAATAGGTAACGACGAAAAAGAAAAATTGTTTTATTCCTTCGGGATCGGTTATTGGGATCGGAATGAACAGTTATGCAAAGCGTATCGTTCGCAGTAAGAGGATCAAGATACACGTTGCAGAGCTTCCTGAAGGTAATACTCATGACTGTTTGATCGGCCTCTTCGGACGGTAGAGAATTTCCCGTGGGTCCATGGTAGTGGAACAAAGTCCTCAAAGAATGAAGATCGCCCGGCTAAAAACGTGGCAAGAGAAGTGGCGCCTTTGACCCTCATTGTCTGCGCTCTTTGCCCGTCGCATGCACGAGCCTAAAGGACTCTGTTTATCTTTTTCGCTTTCTTCTCTTTCCCCTTCGTCTCATTCGCGACAATACATACATACTATCCCTCTTTTCGCCCCTGCCATACACGCGTAACTAAACCCGCCGGCACCCTGTCCCTTTCAACCCCTTCCCTCTTGATTGTGCTGTCAATTTTACGTTCAATTTCTCTTGATCGATTCGGCAAATTTGATCGATCACCTGAGCAATTATTGAACGATTATACGCGGCTAATAAAAATTGCTTTCGTTCATTACGTTATCGTCGGGTAATCGTGAGATTTGATTACTGGTTGCTTTTATTTACTTGCTCTGTTTTTGTTTGTTAAATGGTGTTTTGCGGAATAAATTGTCAGTCTATATATTTCGACGAGTCTCAGTACCAAATTGTACTTTGCCCATTTTTCTTAATCGAAATATGTACAATATTTGTCTTTAAGAATGACTTTATTTTTTTAATATACCGTATCTAAATAATATACATATAGTATATATGTATAATATACATAACAGGAATATAGAAATAATATATCATATAATATATTATCGAACTCTTACAAATAAAGGAATTTTATTATTTATTGTAACTGACAACCAGACTTTCTGTATTAAAAATATTTATGAAACATTTATACAGATATTTTCACTGAACATTCAGGTTTAAGTTGATATAAGTGTCAATTAGAAACACTGTTATGTCATTAAAATATATATGAAATGTTTATCTCTTAAAGTATGTAACGAAGCAATAGAAGTCCGTTGTTTCTTGCAATCAGCCATTTTGTATTAGAATTATTGACGGGGCATTTATGTCATTTTTTTTGTTAGGTTGTAACTCTTAAATTGATACAACATAAGTGCCATTTTGAGATACTTTTATGTCATCATTTTATATAAGAATTCTTATGCCTCAAAATTCGTTGTTATGTGGCAGATTAATAAAACGTACTGTTCGCTATATCCATCGATCAACCATTTTGTTTTACGACTATTCATAGAGCATTTATGCAACTGTCTTCGTTAAATTTTAACTTTTAAATTGATGTGCCATACGCGACATTTTAAGATACTTTTATGTTATCAATTTATATCAAACTTTTCATGTTCCAAATTTTTAGATCTAACATAATAATACAAAAGAATCCAGTTTACGCTATAACTGCGAATCGTCTATTTTGTATTACAGATACTTATGGGGCATTCATATATGTAGTCATTTCTCTTAAATTATAGATTTTGACTTTATGTATCGCAAGTACCAATTGGAGATACTTATATATTACGAAATATGGTTTCAGTTTCCATAATTCTATCAGAGTTCCGTTATCCGTCGCGATTACAGCGATTTTGTCTCACGAATATTGGAAACCTGTTTTCCACGAAGCTTCGCCAAAAGTTCAGTTTGAAAATGACACAGCAGAAGCACCATTTTCGGTGCTCCGACCAGATACATTTAAATTAGTGCATACGTATTCATTCATAATTTCAAGCGGCTACATAAAAAAATGGAGACGAGCCGCGGGCACAGTGAAAAAAAAAACGCGCGTAATAATTACATTTGATCAAACTAAAGGTTACAAGCGGCGTACGTTCTATTTCGTTATCTTTTTCCCCCGCGGGTTTGCAAGCTCGTTAGCCGATACTCGTCGCGTCGCCGCGATATTAATGAAACTTCGAGCAACTGAATCGGACGTTTCTTAAAAATCATCTCATTCACCGGGGATATCTCGAGTCCCCGTTGCATTGCATACAATCGCATGCAGATATATTCTGTTTTGGAGTACTTGAGGCGTGATTGCACGACGTGCACGCCGTAACCGATGATACCACCCAGGCCTACCTCTTGGACGCATAAGAGATTGACACATAAATTGAAATAAGCGAGCCAACAACACCGAGAAACTGAATGATAAAACGTGTGTGGTAGAATAGACGCGAAGAGAATCGGTGGGGGTATACGAACAGTGAGAACAGTGTTACAGACAATAGAGACAATTATTGCACACAGACAAGAAGATGATGGATCAAACGCGGTACCATTTCGGCGCCCCTTTATCTTCTTTCACTTATCTTTTCGTTTTTACTCCCGTTTATACGTATGTGCGCTCGCGTGTGTGTGTGTGCGTGTGGTCTTTTATTTTCTCTTATCATAATACGCCTTGTGTTTATTTCGCTTTTTAGACTGTTTAACTTTGATACGGGCACGCGAGACACGATTCAACACGTGCATCCCACATTAAACTACTCATTTTGCTGAAATTACAACACAAACACGGTGCTTTCATGCTATAAACCTATCATTTAATGAAATAACGTATCTCTTCCGCGAATACCTGGAAGACACTTCTCCGAACGTTTAGTATGCAAAAAAGTGGAGTAAACAGCGATATGTTCAGACCGGTCTGTGCTTTTCTCGAAAACGGATAGTGCATTGTGAATTATGTTGATATAACCGATTAAATCTGATGGATTTCGGATCTTTCAAACCGAAATTTGATGGATGATATTTGAATGGATACGCCGATGAACTGTGTAAATGTGTTTCATGTTCCTGTTCAATGCATGTATTTGATATATATACATACAACTAAACTCACCCTAACTTTGTCGCCAGCCTAACGTCTAACTCAACCTAACCTAATCTAATTTTATACATAATCTACATCTTTCATCGAAATTACTACCAACCTAACATAATCTAACCTATGTCAATTCAAGTTAAACTTTTAATAACAAAGTTCGATCATATTAGGCTGTTTCTACATAATGTTAGATCAACTTAAGATTTTTTAAAAATTAGATCAATTTAAGGTTTTATAAATAGTATCAGATAACTTAAGGTTTTATAAGTAAGGTTAGAACGATATGCAGTTTTACAAATAAGGTTAGATTAATTTGGGGTTTTACAAATGAGGTTAGATCACTTTGAGGTTTCGCAAGTGAGGTTAGATCGATTTTATGTTTTATAAATACATTATCAGATAACTTAAGGTTTTATAAGTAAGGTTAGAACGATATGCAGTTTTACAAATAAGGTTAGATTAATTTGAGGTTTTACAAATAAGGTTAGATCAATTTGAGGTTTCGCAAGTAAGGTTAGGTCGATTTAATGTTTTATAAACAGTATCAGATAACTTAAGGTTTTATAAATAAGATTAGATCAATTTGAGGTTTTACAAATAATGTTAGATCAATTTGAGGTTTTACAAATAAGGTTAGATCAATTTGAGGTTTCGCAAGTAGGATTAGGTCAATTTAATGTTTTATAAACAGTATCAGATGACTTAAGGTTTTATAAATAAGGTTAGAACAATTTGCAGCTTTACAAATAAGGTTAGATCAATTTGAGGTTTTACAAATAGGGTTAGATCAATTTGAGGTTTCGCAAGTAAGGTTAGGTCGATTTAATGCTTTATAAACAGTATCAGATAACTTAAGGTTTTATAAATAAGGTTAGAACAATTTGCAGCTTTACAAATAAGATTAGATCAATTTGAGGTTTTACAAATAAGCTTAGATCAATTTAAGGTTTCACAAGTGAGGTTAGAACAATTTGTAGTTTTACAAATAAGATTTGATCAATTTGAGGTTTTGCCTGTGAGGTTAGATCGACTTAATGTTACATAAATAAGTTAATCATAACAGAAATACCGTTATTCGTCTCCTACATTTCGCTATTCCACCTAAGTTAAAGTAGATTAGGAATTCACATTTCAGTTTATTAACGAAAAAGAAGAAAACTCGTATATGCATCCGGTAGATTCGAAGAAACTTCGATTATATCGGTGCACGTAACAAAAAATGACAGGCAGTGGCGTCTCTTTTTACAAGTATCGTGAAATCAATGGAGCATGGACAATTATAACACGCCCTTTGTGAAACGTAAAAAGTGATCCCAACAAAAGAGCAGAATTACTCGCGTCAATTGTTCCCCACCGATAAAGTAACAGACACTTATCCGTGGATTACGATTGGAAGATTTCAAAAAGAGTTATTTCAGGTCATAGGGTTAAGTATAACCACCCTATGCGAAAGGGAACAACGCATGAGCCACCCTCTATTGTCGGTGGTGCCTACAGTTGTGGGAATCCCCTAGCGTGAAACCGAAGATCCGAAGTGTGGGCGGCACCGTTTCGTGATCGTGCCGTTTGATACCACGTGCTCGGTGGTGGTTTAAAGCACAGGGGAACTTTACGTCCTCTCATTTTGATATCAAAGAGTCGCCCCTCTTCTCTAAATCGATGTTCTTTGACTTTATAAAGCTTTCGCCTGTAACATCTCCTCGTCGCCTGGCTCCTTCATCTTTCTGTTATTCTTCGCTCTTATTTTTGTATACACTACTCCTTTTGCGTGTGCCCGACAGTGACTGGTAAAAAGCTTTCACTTTATTTTATTGCCGATAATTTCAGCAGAGGGAGGCGCACCGTTGTACAAAGAAGCTTGTTAGATGCAATGAACGAAAGGTCAGGAAGACACGATTCCAACTTTTTTTTTTTCTTTCACGGTGAATCGGCTGCAATACGATTATTAACGAGGACATTTTTTCTCGCGTTTAATTAGAAATTGTAATGGCATTAACAAAGCTACGATGCTTTTGCGATATCGTACCTCCGTGACACGGAAGTTACAACGTTGAGTCATATCGTGCGTACAGTGAGTCACGAATATTGAAACTGTAACGAGATTTGTAGAACACTGATAGAACTTTACTTTTGCTTTTCATTCATTTTCACTTGGTACAGAAATTACAATCGTTTTACAAGCTTCATTGACTCCATTAATGCTTAATTAGAGTTACTTATTTTCAATTAATTTATTACACTGTACTCTTAAACTCCATTTAGATATTGTACGTAGAATAGGTTAGACTTGGTCATCGTAAGATAAAGGTGGTGATAGGTTATGTGGTCGTACAGTCAGAACAGCTTTGGGGTGTTAGGTTAGGTTGGATCAACGTAATGTTAGTTCGGAAGTAGACTAGATCAGATTTAGGCTAGATTCGCTAGGTCATCGTAAGGTTAGGGTGGTGATAATTTATGTCGTCGACAGTCAGATAGCTTTCGGATGTTAGGTCAGGCTGGACCAACGTAATGTTAATTCGGAAGTAGATTAGATCAGCGTTAGGTTAGGTTAAGATTCGATCGTGTTTGGGTCAGGTTAGATCAATCTTATATCAGAGTGAAAGTACCTTACGTCATAGGTTCAGATAGATCAGCATTCGGTTAGATTCGATGTCAGGTTAGATCAAAATTAGGTTAGGACAACGTGAATTTAGATAAGGCTTAGATCTGATCAATGTTAAATTATTTCAAGATTAAATTTTGTCAGAAAGGTAGTTCTAACATTTAGGTTAGATCGGCATTCGTTCGCTTTATGTTGAGTTAAAGTTAGGTTAAAGCATCGTTATATTCAGTCATAATTAGGTTAGGTCTATGTTAGGTGAACTCTTCATAAGTCCGATAATAAATTATATTAAACCGGCATCGGTATAGGTCATGATTAAATTAGATCAGCGTCAGTTCGTGGTTAGATTAAGTCGAGGTTAGCTCTATTTAATCACTGTTAGATTAGAATGCAGTTGAACTAGTGATTCGATAAATTTTAATATGTACATGTCCGATGGCAATAAAGATTAGTTACCACAAATCTTAACAGTAAAACTACTTTTTCTGCGGAAACGGTACCATTTCGTTCGAGGATACATTAAAAATATCAAAATGCCAGCAATAAATTAAACGCGGGAATTCATTCCTCTCATCGCGCGCGTCCATCGAAGCGTAACGATATCCTGAACGTTTTGTACGTACGACGATATACGTATAAAGCGGGTATTTAGTTAATGGACCTCGTACAGATATAACTCGAGGTCCATAAAATCTATCGACGGCCCTGCGCGGCTATGATCACCTTCGGGCAACGAAAGTGCTAACTGCAGTGATCAATATTATTTGCGTCATTGTTCTGCCACGTGTCCAAGTATCGAATCCTGGATCTCGCCTCCGGTTACGACCCCTCAGAAATGCGCCAAACGTTCATGAAAAAGAGAACAGAAAAGAAAAGAAAAATCGGAAGAATAGCCGAGTTAGCGAAGTTCCCTAGCGAGCAATAACGGGACTGAACACAACGGCCGAGTGAAAGGGGCCAAAGAAAAGATGACAATATTAAGAAAGCTTAAAGAAACCTCCGTCGTAAAGGTTTATTGGCGTGAAGGAGTTGCGAAGCGTGTCTACATCAAAGCGACCGCTTCTGAACTCTATTCCCTTTCTGCTTGAACCCTCGCCGTCATCTCGTCACTACCTCCACTTCTATCAACTACCACCGGCGTCCATTCCCTCTGCCAAGGTTGTGCACGCAACCAGACACCCACCCCCGAATGTGTATCCCAGAGCACATTCACCACGTGCGAGTTAGGTACCTGCACCCGGTCGGTTATTAACATCCATTACCATCTCAAACGAGACGCAATGCGACGCACGATCAGCACATCGGCTCCTACGAGCCTGCCTCGATATTATTTTTCAATTAACGCTGCGTTAATTAATGCGTTCCGTTCGCCGTTTACGCTCGCCCGTTTTCTGTATCAAAGAATTTTACACCGCGTTTCAGGACGACGCGATTGATTTCGTATTTTGCGAATCAACTTTTTTTATTTAATGCTTAAGGGGTTATACCTACTTGGGATCGGGAAAAATTACGTGATTCTCAAGAATTTTCTTTGCCATTTTAATAAATATTTTTAATAATTCACAAAACACTATTAACCCTTTGCACTCGAAGGTATTTTTACGGGTAGCAGATAGCAACTCCAAAATTGTTTGGTTGAAAAGTTTCCTAAATTCTTTCAAAGTTATTGACGTTTTATTTATAATTATCACTATTAACTGTTTTACTATGTTTATACACTATATGTGCAGTATTATAAGTTTTGTTAAAATATACCTATTACAAATTGCTGTGTCAAACAACGTGGTGAGTGTGAGTCACCTTTCGAGTGTAAAGGGTTAAAAAGTTCATATCTTAAGGTGGACATATGTATAAATTTTTGTATGTTTATATCGCCACGAGTTGAATTACCACGCGTTACATTGGCATAGATTGTATTAAAACGCGTTTCATTGCCACGAATATAGTTACCACGCGTTATATTGCCATTAGTCTAATTTTCATGCGGTATATCGTCATGAGTTAAATTACACGCATTATATCGCCACCGGTTGAATTAAGACCCGCTGTGTCGTTGCGTCTTGAATTTTCGCGTTATATTGCCACCAATCTAATTCACATCCATTATATGGTCATGCAGTATATTACCACGCGCAATATCGCCACGAGTTGATTTACCATGCGTTATATCGCCACGAGTTGAATTACCACGCGTTACATTGGCATAGATTGTATTAAAACGCGTTCCATTGCCACGAATATAGTTACCACGCGTTATATTGCCATTAGGATAATTAACATGCGTTATATCGTCATGAGTTAAATTACACGCATTATATCGCCACCGGTTGAATTAAGACGCGCTGTGTCGTTGCGTGTTGAATTTTGCGCGTTATATTGCCACCAATCTAATTCACATCCATTATATGGTCATGCAGTATATTACCACGCGCAATATCGCCACGAGTTGATTTACCATGCGTTATATCGCCACGAGTTGAATTAACACGCGTTGGATCGTCACGAGAATTATAATGCATCATATCGCAATGAATTAAATTAGCACGCGTTACATTGCCACGAATTATATTACCGCACATCATATCGGCATATGTCAGATCAATTATGTGTGGATTCGTCACACGTGATACCGTAAATACTTGAATTACGACACACTTTATATTTGCCACGTATTGTATCGTCACGCGTTATATTGCCGCATGTTGTATCATCACGTGGCTAATCACCACACACCGTATCACGTAGTGCAACATCACACATTAGATTACCATGTGCCATATAGTTACGCATTCAAGTCGCATCATTTCAAATTATGATACATTTCTCTTAAAATAGTGATACGAAGTATTAAATATTCTCATACATAATAATCAATAAATAACCAGTAATTAATAATTACATGTAATATTGATTGTCAATTCTTTTGTGAAACAATGTTCACATATATAACATGGCATAATTGTTTGCAGTTCAATTCGTAATCACTAGATATCAGTTAAATATCTATACTAACAGTACTACTTATATAAGAATTAAAATGGTATCAAGTGATTTTTACAAATGAATAAATACAATAAATTTATAGTACGTACGTTCTTCACGGTGTGTTTAATCAATTAATTTGCCAATTAGTCGTTAAACGTGTACACTCTTATTATCTTCAAAAGTACTACGGTTAGAATCGAATAAACTCTACGCGAAATAATACATACTTATTTTAATCGTATGTCCAAGATAAAAACTGCCACTGATTAAATGATATTTATTTTCATCCTTGTAATTAGATTCTCGTTATAATACAGAGATTAATTATACGAGTTCAATAACATGTACTTCTCATCGATTCTTTACGAGATATTTCATGTACTACATTAGCCAATGAAATTTTCCGATGGTTTTCATCGTGCTACAGTGATCCTCAATTCCGTTATTTCTGGTATATTATACATGAACTTCGTAATTTTTTAAAATAAAAATTAAGTAATTATAATTATATTATATTGAAATTAAATTATAATTACATTATAATTATATTTTAAAATTAAGGAATTATATGTCTTCATTACGTATTTCAAGATGAAATCAATTATGCATATGACAGGAATGTTTGAATAATAATTTATTCGATATCCTTATGTATGCTGGTAGGAAATGTTTTGATATAATGACGGGACAAGACCTGATGCAATTCAATTTGATGTAATTCAATTTTACACGATTTACTTCGTCATGATTCAATTCGATGCAATTTGGATAGATATAATTCAATTTGACTTGAGTCAATTTGATGCAATTCAATCCAATGCGATTTGACTCACCGCATTTCCATTCGATACGAAATTGACGATATAGGAATTTTTAAATTGTAAGAAAAAAGTTTCCCCCATTAAGTGGAACTTTTGCACGAACATTTGTGTTACATATTGAGTAATTAAAGAAATAATAGGGCGCACACGTTTAGACTACATAATTATCCAGTTTGTGTTTCATTGTAATGATTTAAAAGGTCGTAAATCAAGCAGCTAATCGTCAGGCTGCTAAACAAGGACGCTACTTTTGCGCGCGAGTTTAAATCCCCACGGGGAAACGTCAAACTTCTTTTGCAATTAATGTATGATCATAATATAGATTACGACATTACGTTATAGTCAATGTACGATGGTAATACACATTATGACATTACATTGTAGTTATTGTATAATCGCAATATGTTAACGCACACAACGAAGATAAAATGTATAAATTTCAAGATAATGACAAACATTTGGATGTATGCTTTTCCAAATGAGAACCACTATATCAGAACCTGGTTAATTTATTAGCAGCGGCAGTTGCCAATACCGTACAAAGAGTCATTTAAAAACATCAATTTAATTCCCTGAATTCGTGTCAAAAATCACGATAAATTGTACGAAATCAACGTAATCATTTTAAAAGCACTCGGCTTCGGTTCGATTAAAAATAGTCGAGCGAGTAACGGCGTTTTAATTATTCGCCGCATTTATTGCAAACTGTCGTCAATTACGGATAATGGTTCTGGAGGGAAGGACTCACGTCGAACGGTCGTTTCTATCGGTTATTTACTGAATTATTTATAAAATCTCCGATTGATATTCACGATTATCAGAACAAGTGCACGCCCCCTCCGTCATAACCATATGTATTGTTTTGATAAAGCCGAAGGAGTCGCGCGTATTAGCGAGAGGCCGCGAGACGAGGACCTCGGTTACAGGATGAAAAAGGAAGGCTCGAGAGAGAACGAAACGGACGTGGAACCGGAACGATCGTGCGAAGGCTCGAGAGAGAAGGACAGAGAGATGAAAAAAAGGTAGGGCACGAAGCGAGGAACGAAAGTACGACCGGCAGAAAAGCTGGTGGAACGACTCGAGAAGAAAACGCACGGCTGCGTTCGGTGGTAGGTACGTCAAGAAAGAGAGCTCGATTCGTGAATACACGCGCCCCGAGACGCGCAAAGCTCTCGTGGCTCGGCTCTAGAAAGAGAGGAAACACGACAGGGGCAAGAGAGAGGACGGCGAGTTGATCCCCGGTGAAAGAAAAAGGCGGAGAAAGGAAAAAGAGACAGACCCGGGGTACCGGAGACGGGAAAGGAAGCCCGTGGCAAACGGAAGCGAGAGAACGGAAGAAAATAAAAATGTACGCGCGGAAAAAAAAGGAGGAGAAAGCACACGGCGATAAAGGAACAAATAAAAACGGGCCCGAGACGTAAACACCGCGGTATATTTTGGAGCCAGTGGACCTCTCGGTGTTACTGCACACGAGGAAATCGACGTTGCTTCTTTTCCCTTTTTCTTCCCCGACGCTTCTCCCCCCGAACATCTACTTTTATATTAATCCAGTGTGGTCCCGCGAGCAGGGAGGAGAGGGACAAAATATAAAGGAGTAACGGAGAGCGGATAATCGGGGTTGCTGTCGCGAAAGAAAAGACGGCAGTTGGACTTACTCGGTATATCCGACGGTGCTTGTGTTTGCTAGTGCCGTGATGACGATGCGTCTGTTCGGCGAGACCGAGGTTCCATGCTCGAGAATGTCAACTATCGATGAAAAAATGGTACGGGCTGAAACGCAGACACATCGTAGCTCTCTTTCTCGTCTTTACTTTCTCGCTCTCTCGTAGCCACGACGACGATGATTCGGCGTGAACTCCCGACACTTGGACACGACGCACACACGCACCACACTCGCGACGAAATATACACACCGGGCCGATCCTCCTCCTCCGTGATAGCAATGGCGATCTGACACGCGGTAGGCATGCAAAGTGTTTCCCGGTCGCATCGAGTGAACTGGGATCACAGCGAATTCACGGCAGATCCGGCACTATTTCGTCTAGGCATTTCGCGGCTCGTCTCTCGGGCACATCTTGGTCGCCATCGAGATCTAACACGAGTGCGCGGGACGCGCACTCTTGCGGACCCTCACTAAACTTGCCCCTTCAAAGACTGGCCAATCAACGGCCCGTATGGCCTATGCCCTTGCCGCGAGCAGTCCTGTATCTAGTTGACGCGCCGTCATTCATTCATCCCTTGGAATTTTCTTTTTCGCGACTGCGACAATGCCTTGTTCATCTCTTTCTTTTTTTTCTTCGGGACAATCACGAATAGATTTTTAACACGTTCGCGTCAATTAAGAGATTATTCGCGAGCTTGGTTTAGGCATCCACGCGACACGACTAATTAACGTTACTACCGAGAAATAGGCGCACACAAGCGCGTTCTTATGTACACGGACTTAACGTCGCCAGGCGCGTATCTAATTCATATAGCGCCTTTTGCTTGCGAATTTTTTTTAACACCAAAACTACCAACGTATAATGCACAATTGTTTTGATGTTAAAAATGAATTTGTAAAATAAATGAACAAACGATGAAACATAAGTGAATGCACTTATGTATTCTTTTTCTCTTGATGACGATCAGCATAAATGTGAAGAAGGCAAGCTTAACAAATTTTGGCATTTGAAGGAAATATGTAGAAAGGTCATTTGACCCCTTTGGTAGTTTTAGTGTTAATGTTTGAATGGAATGCATTTGTATTGCATGAGTTGGTACGTCGATATAATGAATAGTAAAGTGAGGTTTAATTTTTGGAGTAGAACCTTTTTTTGAAATTTAAAGGGCAGCGGTGTTAGATTCGTTGTTAAAAATTGATTGAAATAGTTGTTAACGTTTAGGCGTGTTGTACAGAAATAAAACTGTATTCAAATATGTAATATTTATTGTATATAGAAATAACTAATTTTGTAGGATTCAGCCCTCGTGTCGTATATTAAGAGCATTCATATAATTAGTTAGGGATTAGGGTGCACCCTTCCTACTAGGGACTGTTTTACATATGGGGTGAGAGTCATCGAATACAGGATATTTCATATATATAACATGTTAGAAATTTAACAATTTTCAAATTTTTAAATTTCCATATTTTCAAATTTTTTAATTCCTGTATTTTCAAATTTCAAAGTTGACCTATTTATTAATTGTTAAATCCCTAAACTATCAAATTATTTTTAACCCATTCACTGCCAGTTGCGCTCTGAGTGGCACGATATAAGAAAACGCATGGATTTTCACAAAATATAATAATATTTAGTTGCAGACATAGTTCTAAAATGGATTTATATTTCCATCTCTGTTTCCCTTTTTATCCACATTAACCCATTCGCTGCCAACTACGAGATGTGCGGTAGTAAAAAAAATAAACACTACGAGATATCTTGTCGCTGGCAGTGAATGGTTTAATATTTGATTGTAATTTGTTAATTTAACTTAGTTCAAAGCGATCCAATTTGTTAAATGTTTTATTGAATGTTATCAAAATATTGTAGTGAATTTATTTCGTGTACAATTCAACGTATTTCAATTACAAAATGCTTTTCATTGTAATTAAATAATTTTATTATTAACTGTATTTTTAGTTAAACAACATTCGGTAACAGATCAAAGAGTAACGTTCGATACGATGGTTTATAGTTTTACAATATTAAAAAATTAATAAATAAAATATAAATAAAATAGTATATTAGTTACTACTTTACACATAAAAGTCAATTATTAAATTCCTGTTAAACAAAGTCCTAATAAATAGATTATAAGCGAGTTTCAAATCGTACAGAAATATATTTAAAAATATACGTCTGCACATTCCGCTTCTTTTCCCCTCCTCACAATAAGCAAGCTTTCTACACGAAAATGTAAATGTCACACATATTAGAAAAAAGTATGTATATACTTCATTACATTTTTATAATTACATAGTGCATATTAAATTATATAGAGCAGCCATTAAAGTCTTTTGTTACTTTGAATAATTAAACGTATTACACCGACATCAAAGTTAATTACCCTTTATATTATCAGGTATTTAATTTAGATTTTTTTTCATAAATGTAAGCTATTTAAAAGATTTTTAACCAATTCTTTATTACATTTTACATTAAACTCTTGATTTCTTGCCTGTTAAAAAATAAGGAGTGTCAACATTATTTTTTATGATAATTACATTTCTTTGTCACGTAAAGGAAATCAGAAGAAGCTTAAATATTTTGTTATGTAATGTCAATATAATTATAATTAATTTAATTAATTACATTATACAATTAATTTTTAATTCTACATAAGCAGCATGTATAAGTTAAACATATATTTTCAAGAATGATATAAATATAATTAAAATTTAATATTTGTTTAAATGTAAATTCGTCGAATAATCAAGGTATAAAGTACCGCAAAGGATTAATGAATATAACAGGTCATCAAATTATAGTCGAAACTTTAATTCATTTGATTTATATTAACATCTCATTTAAGTGAAAGGCAAAAAAAATATTCTTACATTTCGTTGCTTAATACAGTTAGCCACAAAAGCATTCAATCGCCTTTACAGTACATTTGAAAAACTCAAAGATGGATGTCTTATTAACCCCATAAGTGTAAAACATATCCATAATCTCTAGCCACGAATGTCATTGAACACCTTTAGAAACATTTACAAAAATATCTAAAAAATATGAATAATTTTGTAATACTAGTAGAGGGCAATATAGCGCAACGACATAAAAATTATAATTGCTAAATAACTTGTTAATAAATAAAAAGTAATCTGAAATTTGTTATAATAAAAAGAATTATTACAATTTATATCCATATTTTAGTTTTGCAAAGCAAGGTACAGGTGGGCCCTAATAAAAGCAAAGACAGAGAAAATTTGCAAGTCTATAAAATACATGCATATATCTTTTTGCAGTTCCAACTTAGTTTATAACATCCTTATTTCCTGTATCTTCCAGTTTTATCCATAGTTACATTTAAGTGATTTTACAACCCCACAAAGACCATTACGTTCGGACAATGTGTTCTGAAATTCGAAACATAATTGGAATCGAAGATACAAAAATTTAGTGAACTTCGTTTCGTGTCATTCGTTTGAAATATTTTACGGTAAATGATAAAACTAGAATTGATTAGTTCAAATATCTCAATTGTAATTTAATTTATCTATTTGCAGGGCCATGATTTTATTTCAGAGGAAACTTTTGTGACCAACTGTATATTACTTCCGCGTATCATAAATCATGCGTGAACAAAAGTTTTCGTTCGATTGCTTCTGATCCTCTCTCGACCACGTTATTCCGATTTTCAGCTCGATTTGTTCACTCGATATCATAAGATCTATACCGTTTTCTGGTCAGTTTCCCAGTTATCAACTAGGATGGCGCTAGGGTCGTGATTCGCAGCCACACTCGACACAACTATGTTGGCGAGCAACACGAGAGGGAAACGTTCCTAAAAGCGCGATGCGATTAATAAACGTTACATCGTGTTTCGATATCAAAACGAATCGTCAGACATTTGACCAGAATGAAGTTGGATTTTAATCTTCGGTTAGAGGACCGTTCGGCAGTTATGGAATTTCATCGATACGCTTCGTGTTCTACAACGTCTCTCCCTTCTACTTTACTCCGCGGTATCGATTGTTACGAACGCGCCGCCTGATAATGCGTTAAATGTGCACTTCCTTTAATCGAAATCGCATATCCTCGCGTTTACACTTCGAAAAGAATCGAATATCGTGATACGATCGGTATCATGTATGCCGCAGTAAAAATAACGTGCGCTTGAATATTGTGCGGCATGGAGGTAAGTTAATGCAATAAACGTGTAAATATTTTTTTTCGGTAATTTATGTACTTTGAGCATGCTGGTTATCTTTACTCCCGATGTTTGTATGAACTTTTGTATATTAACTTCGTTCTGTTCAATTTCGTACGGAATAATTAAGTTTTTGGCTTCGTTCTTTTTTATTTCTGTTCCTGTTGAGTATGTTGTTGTTTTGACTCTTAATGTTACATAAGATTTTAAATCGGAATATTTAAGTTGTATAACAAGATTTGTTTTTTCGTAATAGTAATACTAACAGGTTCGAAATTAGTGCTGCTATTGTAATGAAAGAAATTACTATATAATTTAGTTAAATTTTTTGGTTCAGTAGTATTGTTACAAAAATTATAATTATTTTAAGCTTTTATATTTTGATAATAGTAACAGTATTGAACTATTGTAATTTAAGGCACGCTGGTAGTGCAGTTGAACAAATATTAAATGGTTTAAGTCCGTGTAATTAAAACTTCTGTATTTTTATTCCAATTGAATATGTTATTATTCTTCTAAGTTGTAGTATTATTCTTAAAATTAAAAAATACTCGGTGTATATAATATTTAGTATTATCATTTTTTAATATTTTTACAGCAATTGTTATAATTGCTGCAATTGTCAGTAACCATATTATTAGATAATTAATTAAATTATCTTTTATTTATAATTCACTGAATTTTATTATAATTTAATGTATCTACAACTGTAATTAAATAAATAATTATGTAATAGTTAATTTCATTTCTTTTAATATTACCCGTAATGTCATATAATATTAATTATTAACAGACTTTTGAGACTTAAACATTTTTGTAAGAAGAGTAGTCTGAAACAATTTTTACAGTTTAACAAACTCTAAAGACTGACTGATCGATCAAGATGATCGAACACAATAATAATAGCAATATAATACAATAAAGTAATAATAATGAATATAATGTTGAATATAGCAATATTCAATGCCATAATGTTTTAATAAGTAGAAAGCACTTTATTGCATACATTTAAATATTTTTAAAACTTCCTTAACAGTGAGTCTAATTAATGTTTATTAGTTATGCAATTATTATAGTATACTAAATTTTGGATACTGATATTGATACAAAATTATTTTTCATTTTTTGCTGTATATTCATGTATGCGTTATGAAGTTTTCCAATATATCACCCTGAATGAATGCAACCATTCAAGCTTAGAAACATGACTGATCGTTAAGCGTAATGAGTTCAACGTAAACTCGTTACTTTTTTCTGTTTGTCACAATGAATTGTTTCATTATAATTACATGGATATCCAAATTGCTATCTTGTGCTTAATTACGATATTAATTCTGATACAATAATTATACCTTATTATATACAAATTTCATTCAACACTCCTGAAATAACATAGTATAGTTATATGCATTAGTATAATTTTTGATGAGGGGATGAACATTAATTTGTATTTTGTAAAAGGACAGAATGCATATTTTGGGGATGATTATTTCGTTTTAATCGTTAGCAAGTATCTTAGATAAGTAATTTACATTTTACTGTAAAAATTTATGCTTTTTTGCTGATAAATTTATGTTTTTCGGGGCCAGTTCACAATTTGGAATGCACGAATTTGAATTTCGAGGGCAAGCTCTATTCTGACCCCTCAGATACACCATTGCAATTGTACAGTATTGAAGCTATCTAAATTTCCCAATTTCTGAATTATAGTTTTTAAACTTTTAGATTAACATTTACATTTATAAATTTCTTAATCGTTGAATTTTCAAATTTCTAAATTATAGATTACTAAAATTCTAAATTCAAAAATTTGTATCTCCATATTTCCAAATATGCAAATTTCTTAAAAATTTGAGATGTACAGTCGTGCACAAAATTAAGTGGACAGGTATTATGAGTAACAAAAGATTAAATTAATTTAATTAATAATGCCTATAAATCAAAACTTTATTGCACAATTACATACATTAAATAAATAAATTGTATATCAAATAAATGTTTTTTCAAGTCTACAAAATCATTTCACGTACAAAATATAAAATTTATTTAAAGCATCGTAATAAAACAAAAAATTTTTTTACATTTCTGCAATGTCCACTTAATTTTGTCCACGTGTGTAAATTCAAAATTTTCCACTTTTAAATACAAACCTTCTTTATGATTCATAAATCTAAAATCGTAATATATTCATATTTTCAAATGTCGACACCCTACAATTTTTACTCGAATACTTTTCGCTCGACAATAAATTTTCCAATATACATTTACACTTTTTGCATACACTGTAAAATGTAACACTTCAAATCTACAGCGGAACTCGCACTGACGTTAAATGTCCGTAACTCGTTGTAGATACGGTAGAGAAAAAAATTCTATCTATCCTAACATATCAGTATGGACGTAGAGGACCGAAAGGCGTGATATAATGGAATCCAGGATGCCAGTGAAGTACGACGATTCTTAAGTTCAGTATGGAAGTTCGAAAAAACCTGTGGTCGAAAAAAGTCTTAGTCCCGGCCTGTTTTCTGGTAATTCTTATCTGGATATTTCTAATCGACAATTCCTTACTTCTCGTCGGCCTGTCCGGCAAAGCAACCCTACAAAAGTCCAGAAATTCCGTTTACTCTGCGCACATGGTCGATCCGAATCACAACCGTCTAATTGTCAAGGAATCCTTTTTGATAAACGATGTCGAATCGAAACTTTCGAAATTATCGAAAGTTCAAGTGGTGTCACTTTGGACAGGCAACGGCAGCGTTAAAGGGACATCATCAACCTTGCGAAGGTATCAGGTGTTGAGGCAACAGGGTTTAATTCCTAGTAAACAATTGCCAACCGCATTGATTATCGGCGTTAAAAAGGGCGGAACCAGAGCCCTGTTAGAGTTTCTCAGGCTACATCCGGCCATTCGTGCCGCAGGCTCGGAAGTACATTTTTTCGATCATCATTATATCAAAGGATTCCATTGGTACAGGTATGTTGTACCACGGTTCTTACTTTCTTGCGGATGTTTTATGTAGTTATTATTATGTATCCGTAAATATACAGGGTGGGGCAATAACTTTGTCCACCTTGAATATTGTCGTTATTTGTAATAATATGAAAAAATGTCACATACGAAACTTGAACGGTGCAAAGGGGGACATATTATGATACATATATTTTTTACCTGGGTGGAGGCATAGAGGGGATTTGAAGGTCATGACCATTTTTTTAAATGGAATGTATGTTTTTTTTGTCACCATGTGATAGCCGGTGTTGAGACCACTTCATCAAGCTATCGTTCAAGGTCATGCAAGGTCAAATATGGTTTTTAAGTAAACTTACACAAATAACGACAATATTCAAGGTGGACAAAGTTATTGCCCCACCCTGTATACTAGTGGAATCAATTCTGGACACTTTCAAATCTGTCCTTAAATTTCGCACTTAATCAAATTATTTAATATATAATTGTTCATATTTTATATTCTAATCAATGTTTCCTAATTTTGGGGTGTAACTATAAACATTATAGCTTAGAATAAAAATATTATGGTATAAATTTAGGATGGTAGTATATACATATTCTGCCCAAGCATGAAACACAGAATATTTTTATTCAAAGTGTCAAGAATTAATTCCACCAGTGTACAGTTTACTTTCATATGTATTATACTTAACATGTTTTACTTCAATCTATGTTACGTTATTATATTTTAATTTCTTATATGTATATTTATATTTCACTTGAATCTATATTATACATATTTCTGTTGTTGTATGTACTGTTATGTTATTATGTATATTGTTATGTCTATCATTGTTAATTTTACTTGATTTTGTGAAAGTGGAAGGTTTGGGATTTATACTTTTTTAATATTTATAATTAGAAGATAGATGTTTTGTAATATAATATAGTAGTGGTCAACTGTGCACTTGAGGATATGTCACACTCAAGGGCCACTATAAATATGTATAAGTATAATTGTACAACAAAATTCTTGAATTGCTGAATTCCTATATTGCAGATGCTCCAAAATTTCTTCAACTTTTCATCAATCTTTCGAATTTTGTTATGCTTTAGATTTTAACAAATTTTGTCTATTTCCATTTGTTTAATTTCTTCAATTTCCTTAGATTTCTTCAAATATCTTTCAAACTTCCTCACATTTTCTCAACTGTCCTCCAATTCCTTCAAATTTCCATAAGCTTCGCAAGTTTCCCCAAATTCTCTTGAATTTCTTGGAATTTCCTCAAATTTCTTCAAATATCTTTCAACCTTCCCCATATTTTCTTAACCGCCCTCAAATACCCTCAAAGTTCCTCAGAATCCCTTAAATTTCCTTAAATTCCAAAATTCTCAAATCGCACAGACAAAAACATCTATATACACATCACAATGATCGCATTTTACATACCGTTACAGTATTTAATATTTAACAACAATCACACTTACCATATATTTATTATAACCCTATAGACCCATCACATTTATCACTCAACTGTTACATGATAGTGTCATTACTACTAATACTTACAGTAGCGGACCAAATGGAAAAAGTAAATAATTGATTTACCGTTCACAAAAACTATAAATAGTGTCTACTTTCGGTGTTAACTAATCAGACATTTATTTATACACTTACAAAAAAAAATTTCGTTTCGATATTTTGCTCAGTAGCAAAGTTACAAAAAAAGGAACGAAGTTCGTACAATATTTCAAATCAAATCATCGTCTTAAACTTTTGTCCGCTACTGTATATAGTAGTATTATGAAATATTATTACTAATAATTGTATTACCGTTGATACAATACTTCGTTAGGTAGAAGTAAGGAAAGGTAAAGTACGAGACGATAATTTTTTAACATTTCATGATATATTTTCAGGCATCGGATGCCCCCTACATTGGCCACTCAAATTACGATGGAGAAAACACCGTCGTATTTTGTGACGAGCGAGGTACCGAGGAGAGTTCAACGCATGAATCCGGCGATGAAATTGATTCTCGTAGTTAGGGATCCGGTTACACGAGCAATATCCGATTATACCCAAGTGAAGAGTAAACGGGCCAATATGCCAAAATTCGAGGATCTGGCGTTTCTGAATGGATCGAAGATCGTGGACACCACGTGGGTACCGTTAAAGATCGGGGTGTACGCGAGACACTTGGAAAGATGGTTGCAATATTTTCCGTTATCACAATTCTTGTTTGTATCCGGAGAAAGATTGATCGCGGACCCCGTCGCCGAGATCACCAGGGTGCAAGATTTCCTAGGCCTAAAGCGAGTTATATGCGAGAAACACTTTTATTTCAACGCCACTAAGGGATTCCCCTGTCTGCTCAAATCCGAGGAACATCCTACACCCCATTGCCTTGGTGAGTTTGTAAACAGAGTAGGGTACTTCGTTTTTATTCGGTCAAGTGTGGTCAGATTATTTTATTACGTGAGAACGAAATATATAAATGGATATAAATGAAGGGTACGCTACAGAATCAGAATTAAATCGTATGTTCTGATTGGAGAATTGTTTTTGTGACTATGAAGTTAATCTAGTTGATACATTTGAATTTTGAGTTAACAGGAATTTGGAAATATGAAATTTGATCATTATTACAATACGTCCAGCAGTCTTTTGTTGTCTGATTTTTATATTTATAGATTTGTATATTTAGTAATTTTTGTATGTTTGGTCCATTCAATAACTTGCTACATTTAGAAAATATAATTTGTACATTTAATTCTGTATTTATGATTGTATTCTGAATTTGTACATTTCTGAATTTCTGAATCGTTGAATTGCATAATTTTTTATTTCTTTAGTGTCTGATTTTCAGAATTTTTAATCATTCGAATTTTTAAATTTTAAATTTGGGAATTTGAGAATTTGAGAATTTATGAATTTGAGAATTTATGAATTTGAGAATTTATGAATTTGAGAATTTGGGCATTTGAGAATTTGAGAATTTGGGAATATGAGAATATGAGAATTTGAGAATTTGGGCATTTGAGAATTTGGGCATTTGAGAATTTGAGAATTTGGGAATATGAGAATATGAGAATTTGAGAATTTGAGAATTTGGGCATTTGAGAATTTGGCCATTTGAGAATTTGAGAATTTGAGAATTTGAGAATTTGAGAATTTGGGAATATGAGAATATGAGAATTTGAGAATTTGAGAATTTGGGCATTTGAGAATTTGGCCATTTGAGAATTTGAGAATTTGAGAATTTGAGAATTTGAGAATTTGAGAATTTGAGAATTTGAGAATTTGGGAATATGAGAATTTGAGAATTTGAGAGTTTGAGAGTTTGAGAGTTTGAGAATTTGGGTATTTGAGTATTTGAGAATTTGAGAATTTGAAAATTTGAGAATTTGAGAATTTGAGAATTTGAGAATTTGAGAATTTGAGAATTTGGGAATTTGAGAACTTGAGAACTTGAGAACTTGAGAATTTGAGAATTTCTATTGTTTCCAAAAATTCGAAACTGTGAAATCACGCGTATCTTTATTTTACGATAGCACTATATCATAAACTATATCATAATCATGTGTGTAATTTTCTAACATACTTTAATATAGCGTCCAAATGTGTAATATTAACGTATAATTTTAAGGTAAGAACAAGGGTCGTAGTCATCCCTACATAGATCCTGTAGCCATACAACGATTGAGAGATTTTTATCGTCCATTTAATCAGCGTTTCTACCAATTAACCGGGATGGATTTCGGCTGGTTGTGAGAATAAGTGCAATAAGCGAATACATATCGATGCTAGTTAATTAAAACATAGTCAATTTTTACGAAGATACGATACATAATACAACACGAATGCCATTAGTCTGCACCGAGATAAATAATCGGTAAATGATACATACGCGCGTTAACTTCATTTCTTAGAATATTTTTTTATTCACTTAACGTGACTAACGAGCATCATTTCAATGTGTTGACAATACGCAAGAGAATTCATATTTGTGATATTACTGCTAGACGCGTAGATAAAGGATTATGATTAAAAAAGAACAATTTTGAAACTGAACGTAAAGGGAAATTTACATTTCCTGATAAGAATGAAAAGATTGTACAAAATGTGCGTTATTGTAAGAATGTATTCAAAGTTACATATCATTAACTACTGTCTCTCTTTATCCTCTTACTTTAATAATTATATTTTAATATTTACGACATTATTATACATATCTTAAAACATTAGAAATTACTATCCATCATTATTACTCGTGTTTCAATAGTTACAAGATGTACGTTTGTTGGTTTTTTATTTTTCACTGTTCATAACTTAATGTTGAAAGATACTTCTAGTTCAGTTCCAGAATTGGTCATTTTTGAACATTGCCGTTAAGATTTGTAGTTCAGAGGCTATAGATATTTAGTTTGTAAAGTAATAGAAAAGAACAATGCGTTAATTAAAGTAATTAATTTAGTAAGTTGGAAATATTGTGCAATGTATAATTTTCTATTAATATTTTTAAAATGGCACAACTAACGCGATCTAGCCGCGGATAGCAAAACTAACACGAAAGAAAATTGCTAGTTTTCATGAAATAACCAATTTTTACGCTTTTTTGAGGAAAACAGAACGATCTACGACATAAATGTAATCAGAATAGTATTGTTACACGTTCTTTAATATGTTAAAATTGGTATTTTGAAAAATAAGTCATTCCTGGACCAAGAAATACTTAGCCATCTAGCGGTAGAAGCTTGGAACTAATGGAACAAATTTTTCTTTTCTGAACTGATTAGAATTTGTAACACATTCTGTATGCATATTAAATTTAAAATAGCGTTAAAGGACACATTCAATACAGTATAAACAATAGGAATGAAAAGTTAAAGATATTTTACTAGAATTGCAATGACATAAGTTTAATGTACTGTTCATAATGATTTCCTGTCGCAGAGAGTGGGTTTAGACAATTTAAAAAAAGAAAAACCGTAGATTTTACGATTTATTAGTTTGCCTTGTTAATAACATAAGATACGTAATTTACAAATTTAAAGATAAATACTCAGTATTTAGGATAAAGTGTTAAAAGTTTCAGGAATGTAGAATCTTTATGCGCAAGTCTTTGAATGTTTTAAATTCGATTAATGTTGAACTTTCGTTGTAATTATAGTGTTTCTTGGTTCGTGGAGTATATTTTTCTTACATTATGAATTTTGATGTTATAAATGCTATTACTCCAATTACATTGCGACAGTAATCGTTTTATTTTGATTTTCAAATCGTTTATTCAAAGACAAATGAATTACTTGTTTATTTTATCACCAGATGGCGCTAACGATATAATTTTCGAAGCATATACTGATTTCAAATGAAGAACGTCATAAAAATAATTAAAACTCATCGACGAGTTTAGATTATATCTTTCGGTAAAATATTTTCTTAAAATAACGAACAGTACAACAATTTAGCATTTCTCAGAAACAATTAACAACTACCAATCAAAATGCTTAATATTTTTAATATTTATTGAAATCGCGTGAACATTTTAATCGTTATAACAAAATTACTTTTGCAACCAATGCGCTATAAATATATTTTGTTAAATTCTACTTCCATTGTTTGTATCTTCCCCGAGATAAAAAATGTATGTATATAAATCTTGATTCTATTATTGAATATAAAAACTACGAAATATATTGTTAAACGAAATTTCATTTGAATCGTACTGATATTCTCTTGCAAAATTAGACGCAGATTATTGTCGTTATCGAAGATTCTCATTGTAAAATTTACGATAATTAAGCAACAAACGATAAGTACAATTGAAAGCAATGAAAAGCTGTATCCCGTTTTAAAAAGATTTCAACGAACATACGCTGTTCGGTTGAGTGGATAGAAATACGAACGATGTCAATTAGACATTTGTAACGAGTGGTATCAAAAAGTTTGTATAACCGTACAGAAACTACATAATTAATTTTGCTACGTGCAAGTATGCACCGGCTTGCAGAAACTGTAAAATGAATATAATGCATTTATATTTTGCAAAAAGTGCACGCACATACATTCCTACATACAGTCGTGGACGAAATTAAGTGGACAGGCATCATAAATAACAAAATGTTAATTTAATTTAACTAATCATGGCTATAAATCAAAGCTTTATTGCACAATTATATACATTAAATAAATAAATGTTTTTTCAAGTCTACAAAAACATTTCACGTTCTGAATTTAAAATTTATTTAAAACATTGTAATAAAACGAACAATTTTTTTACATTTCTACAGTGTCCACTTAATTTTGTCCATGACTGTACATACGTACTATACGGAACGTGAATTTTTGTCCACGTCGAACGCAATTATGGAGTTAATTGAATTTTAATTAAACGGTAGAAAATGTTAGTTGTTAATTATTAGAGTTTGTTCCGAGCGAGTTGCACGTTTCGGAACACTTTAGAAACTTTTATTGACGAATGTACATTTTCGTGCAATTTAGAGATTTTAATCGAATGAATTACGAGTGTATCGTTCAGTAAAAATTACGCTTTAATTTGCTCAAGTGAATTAAGGTACTTTAAAGATACAAATCTGTAAATAAACAATGATTTATAAAATGGTATTCAATAATTTGTACTTACTTTTTATCCCATATTTTTGGTTGGCATTCTTTGTTCGCTGTTTTTATGCAGTTTTCAATTTTTTTAAATTATGTTTTTATACTAGTGACAAATCTGGAATTTAATTTTCAAGTTTTCCATTTTTTAAATTTTCCAATTTTCCAATACTCATATTTTTACATTGTTCAATTCTCAAGATCTCAGATCCAAATGTTCTAATTTCCAAATTTTTTAAATCTAAAAATATTTCAAATTCTCAAATTCTCAAATCCTCAATTCCATAAATTCTCAAATCCTCAATTTTCCGAATTTTCAAGGTCTCAAACTCTCAAATTTCCATATTTCTAAATTCGAGTTTAAAAATCGTCAAATTTTGAAAGTTCCTAATTTGAGAATTTCTGAATTTCTGAGTTCTTGCATTTAAAAGACTTCAACTTTCCAAATGACAAATAGTCAACAACAAATAAAATAATTATAATAAGTAAACGACATATTACATAAATCTGTGAATAAGTTCGTGAATAATAAAACCAAAATTGAAGAAAACATTTATCTAGATAAATTCTGTACAATACTAGTGAAATATTTATTATAATATTACTCGATTTATTCGTATTCGCAGTATAAGATATTACAAGTACTTAACAAACAACAACAAAGATGGATCCGCTACACAAATTTTCTTCTGAAATATTTCATTCATTTTTATCAAAAAAAAAAAAAAGAAAGAAAGCAATAGCATGATACATGTGAATATTTTCTACACAATTGTGAACGAGTATTTGTCTCAACATTTTTCATAAAATATTCCATTCTCTGTTTTTGTACAAACATATATTTCGTTAAGGTATTAAAAAATATATATATATATCTCAGGTCCGTTTCTCTAACTCTACTCAACTATTGACACAAAATAAGAAGAAAGACAGAAAAAGAAAATATCGTAACAATACAAATCGTGGAAGAGATACTTTCTCAAATTTTGTTCGATATTTGTAACAGAAAATAATTGCAATATACAGAGTGTCTCATTTAAAGTCTTCTCGAATATCTCCGATTTTATTCAAGATAACAGAAAATGTTTCACATAAAAATTGAGCAATATAGTGGCGATCATAATTTGAATTTAAGTGTTTATTAGGTGTACAACATATTTAAATGTCGACTTTATTTCCTTTTAATTGAACAGTATACTTCAGTTCATCATTCTCCATAAAAAATTGCTATCCCATTTATTTTGAAACTATTGCTTCAAGAAATACTTCAATTTCAATGTGCCATTTTAATAATTTTATAAACGAAATTTAAAACAATCGCATTTATCATTTAAACACAACTATAGCAATTGTTGGTTACCTTCAAACAACCTACGTAATACATATTGTTTACGAACAATTAATGAAGATAATTTCTATTTAATCATGACACCTTGTGATATTAAATTTAAAATATTTCATAATCTAATAATTTTTCGATACAAATAGTCCAATGATTTTTTACAGAGAAAAGTGAGCTACATCCATTGGTGTATAAAAAAATATGTGGTTCCATCGAAAAAAAAACGAAGTTGACGTTCCTATGTTCTTCATGGCACCGCTTACAAAACACTTAACATCAAATTATCTGCCACTGGACATCGTACAAATTTTATTCGAAACATTTTTTGATATCGTGAATAATATCGGGCATATTTCAAGGAGATCATTTTGTATGGAACGCCCTGTATATTTATTGTTCTATTGAAATGGCTATGTATACTATATTTATATTATGTATATATTTATAAAAAAAGGGAAATGTAAGTGCGACATACGTTTTATTGGTACTCTAATCTTATGTTAAAGATTCTTGAGCAATCTTATCGATTGGTGGACGGAGTTACATACTGTCGAGAAGGAGAGACGCTATTACAATACAGTAGGTCAGTATGTTCATCATACATAATCATCGAGCAATCGTTAAAACTAACGCGTAATAATAGTAATTCGATTCATGTAACAAATACTGATTCAATGTGATCGGGATAGAACGAATACCCATACTTTTCTATCATGGGATCCTTCTACAAACGAAGGTGCGGTTGACTCTCGTTATATTGCCGTTTTTACTCAAACTGTTACGTACACACTTCAGGTATTCTTGACGCTCACAAACTAACACAATTCATTTTTTTAACTTTCATTTTACCCGTAAATAAAAATAATACAAATTATATAATATATTGATTTGCTTCGATCACCAAATCGAAAACATAATTTTTGCGTGGGATTCAAATTAATCCTTTGTTGCAGAAGTCTTTCAATTTTGTACAAAAAAATATATATTATTCAGATGTAATAGTACGAAATAATAAATAAACAAATAAGTATCAGTAAATAAATTCTTTCTATATTAAAAATTTATTTAAGGAGAAATGTGTGAATTCATCTTATTGCAAATTTGATACATTCTATAAATGTGAAACAAAATATTTATGTACAGCAGACCAAAGTGGTTTCGTATATAAGATCAAAATAATTTCAATAATTGTATCTTATTTATGCTTGAGATTAATTTGTTTACATACGATAACAAGTAGAGTTGTACCTATCAATTATCGATATATTAATGATATATAACGATATATCGATAATGTTAAAATACAGGAACTTATAAATGTAGAAATTTAGAATTTTTAAATTTTATCGATTTAGGGATTTATTAATTTGAAAATTAGAAAAATTCAGGGACTTCCATCAAACGATATGTTATCGACATTATCGATATATCGAATTATCGTCAACATTCCAATATCAAGAATGTTTGTCAATAGCAAAATCAATAGTATCACTTCCAATAACGAATAAAATCTTTAATTCAACAAATTAAATGATTGTATTCCGAATACTAGATTTTCCTATATATGGTCATTTTTACAGCGGTATTAATTAACTAATTTTCAGAAAATAAGACGAAATGAAAGTTTTTGCGTTCAAAATCATAACAACGGTACCGGCAATATAACGAGAGTCTGCCGTACCTTCAACTTAACGTCTTAACCATCATAACAACCGATTCATAATCTCTCATAATCGTTCCTCATTTTTTCTTCGTCTATCAATGTAACAGACACTATAATAATAATTGTGATACTATAAAAATTCATTTCTGTCGCTGATATACTTAAACGTTAAATTATGGACTACAATGATGATTCCTTAAATGTCTACAACTAAGGTCGTTAACTTCCGATATACTTTTTCTAATAATGAAGACCTCTTAAATTACACGCCTACGCTTCCGACGGAATCTCGACGATTCGCAAATTGACCCTAATTTGAGCGTGACAAATTTCGTTATGCAAAATTAATTAGATCAGCATGTAATCACGGACAGACTCAGGCTGTTATGAAAAGTACAATTTTAAAAAAGGTTTCACCTCGAGCCTGTCAGAGATCCTCCAATCAGAGTCGCGAAATAACGATACCGATTTCGATTGACGCCGCCATCTTGCGGTAAAATCCATACCGCGAAATTCAATTTGTAATAATAGCGTATTCGAATTAAAAGATACTAGTTATAAAAATAACAAATTTTTATAGAAATAAATTACTTCGTATAAATGAAGTATCATAATAGAACATATATATCTCATGAACACGAGAAACAGATACTTATAAATAATACAGAAGTAAATATAAAAAAAAATGTTACACTGTTTTATACATATATACAAAGTTTTATGTCCACTTGCCATAACTAAGAAGTAAAAGAGTTTTAAAAGATCTGCTGTTTTTAAATGCAAAACCGCACGTAACATACACAGAGAGCAAACAAAGTCTATTAATAATAGAATAATTTTTGTATAATCTGTAAAAAGAGTAAAAATTTGTTATTTATGCAACTTTTGTCTTTTAGTTCAAGTGTACCATTTTTCACAGATCAAATTTTGCGATATGAATTTAAACAAAAAAAATAATTGTAACTTACATAACATTGTTAATTATTTAGGGACTGTAACTGAAGGGTCTCTGGAGTCTGTCAGTCAATTACGAAATCTATCTGGGTGTCTGAATATATTAATAAATTAACGTTCGAGTGCATCCATGGTCACAAAAAGAAGATCAATCGTTAGTATCACGCCCATTCATGGAATATCCATTTCACCGCATATACAATTGCTAATTCGGGTGTATATATATGTACAAAATAAGAGTTCTTTTGGAACTCCCGATCTTTATCACAAGAACTGGGACAAGATAATGCCGATTTCACAAAAAAAAAAAGAAACGAAGAAGAAGGAGAAGAAAATGGCAAGTTGCTACAAAGCGCTTTCACATAGTGGCAAATGGAGGTCTCACATTTATGGATATGTTAGTTGCGGATGGTAAATTTATCGTTTCGTGTTCGTTCAACGCTATTTTGTTATTGACTGTTCGTTCGGTTGTGTTAGATTTTTCTTTCCGATGCTTCTTTTTTGTACTATTTTAAAGTTGAATGCGTTGATTATACGAGCGGATATTTTTCAGGTGTTTTCATTGGCGTAACTAAGTTATTTGGGTGAAGTTACACTGTCACGCGTTGTATTGCCGTGTATTTCATAGTTTCATTTTCATCAGTGATGGATATGTAATTAGAGCGATACAAAATTATTTCGGATTTCAATTTGAATGTTGTACTTTTGATATGACTATTATGATATTCAAGGAATTAGTAGTTTTGAAAATGTTGCAATTAATTTAAAAATTTGGATATATAGAAATGTAGTAATTTAGAAATACGTAAATTTAAGGACTTCCGTTTTTCAAATTACTACACTTTTCAATTTTCTGATTTTACAAATGTATAATTTTCCAATTTCACATTCTTCTAACTTTCCTATTTTCCCAATTACACAGTTCATCATCAATTTCCCAGTTTTTCATTTTTCTAGTTTCCCAATTTTACTATTTCCCACAGTCCACTTTTTCAATTTCACTATTTCCTAATTTCTCAATTCTTCAATTTTCCAACAATGCAATTTTCCAATTTGACACTGTTCTATGTTCTTAATCTCCCATATTCCCAGTTCATCATCAATTTCCCAGTTTTTCATTTTTTTAGTTTCCCAATGTTACTATTTCCCACAGTCCAGTTTTCCAATTTCACTATTTCCTAATTTCTCAATTTTTCAATTTTCCAATTTGACACTGTTCTATGTTCTTAATCTCCCATATCCCCAGTTCATCATTTTCCCAACACGTTTACAGATAACTTAATTTCCCAATTATGAATGTAAAAATCAAATATTTTGACAATTAAACAATGTTTAAGTATAGAAATTTACAAGTATAGGGAATTTGATAATTTGTAGAATTATAAATATGCAATGTTTCCAATTAAGAAATTATTTACCCGTCGCTGTCCATCACTATGATATATTACCTTGCGTTGTATAGCCGTAAGATCACGCGTTTAATCGCCACACATTGTATCCCCACGTTTTGTATGACCACACGTTACTCCTCAACGAATTATCTCGTCATGCATTATATAATTACACATAAATATCACCTCGTACTATATCACCGCATTCAATATAGTGTCAACCCTGACTTCAACTTAGTTACGCCAATATCAGTTCCGCCTCTGAAACGCTCGAAACTAACAATTATGGCATCGGGACGCGCTTCTAGCACCGCGAGGGCAAGCAATTCGTTTTCATTAACAATAAAAGATCGTGCTGTCATGCGAAATGAATGAAGCGATACCGATTCGCTAACACGGTGCTTCCATATTAACCGTCCTCGCATCGTTCGTCCACCTTTTTCACGAAAGAAAACAAAACAAAACAGATATGTCGTCGTTTCAGAAACAATGCGTTTTCACGATGAAAAGAAACGGAGGAAACAAAAACGTCGAAATAACGTCAGATATCCAACGTACATACGCAAATAATCGAAAGTTACAATAGATAAAATCAAATTTCAATTAATTTCACAAGTTTAAAACGCACAACGAGTGAAACTTTTCGTGTACATTACGCGGATACAGGACCGACGAGAAGGGGAGCACGATGGGGCCCGGATATAACAAATTTTCTCTTTTTCGATCACGATGGAGGCCGGATTAAGCAGAGACTCGATTTCGCAGTGAAATTTCTATTGATAAATCCTTCAGCGTGGTTCTCTTGCTCGAGGGATCTCCAGCTCCAACGAGATTGTAATTCAATTCTACGTGAGACACATGCAAATATTTTTCTTCCTCTACATCACTCGAAGAACTGCAACTTAGGCGTTAAATTTCTGTACCTAAGTTGTTTACCGGGTTCTCTAGCTTGGGGGAGCAATGTGGGGATTTTAACTCACTCTCGCGTTGGACACATGTAAATGCTCCTCCTGGATTCGATCATTTGAAGTACCACGACTTCATCGTTAAATTTCACCCAGAAAATGGAAGGCCCACTCCCACAAAAATTCAATCCAACCACGCGTTCGACCTACATCAAATTTTCCCCTGAACCCTGCTTATTAGGAGATCCAAATTTCAGCGTTAAGTTTGTATCAACACGTTACTCATAGGGTCTCCCTGATCCAGGAGGTCACATCTCTCACGACATCATACTCTAGCTTTGCTAGGAATTCGTACAAATCTTTTTCAACGGGTTCTACTATCTCGGTACCCATATCAAAGTTAGGTTTCTGTTACCAAGTTGTTCAGGAGGTTCTCTCGCTCGATAGAGCTCAGGCTCCCACAAAATCTTAATCAGGCCCTATCAGACCTCAGGCTCCACGAAATCTCAATTAAGTTCTACTAGAGACTCACACAGTCATTTTCACCCGAACGAAGCTCAAGCTCCCGCGAAACCTGAATTAAGCTCTACCGTGGATACACGTGGTTATTTTCAATTCGGTGAAACTCATGCTCCCACGGAACCTGAATCAAGTTCTGCCGGGCACTCACGTAGTTATTTTCACCCGAGCGAAGCTCAAGCTCCCGCGAAACCTGAATTAAGCTCTACCGTGGACACACGTAGTTATTTTCAATTTGGTGAAACTCATGCTCCCACGGAACCTGAATCAAGTTCTGCCGGGCACTCACGTAGTTATTTTCACCCGAGCGAAGCTCAAGCTCCCGCGAAACCTGAATTAAGCTCTACCGTGGACACACGTGGTTATTTTCAATTCGGTGAAACTCATGCTCCCACAGAACCTGAATCAAGTTCTGCCGGGCACTCACGTAGTTATTTTCACCCGAGCGAAGCTCAAGCTCCCACGAAACCTGCATCGAGTTCTATCTTAGACTCACGTGGTTATTTTCAACTCGACGGATCTGCAGTTATTTTTTTGTGTATCCTACTGTCCGCAGGCGCTCCGATTTCATAGTTAAGTTTCAATTAACAAATTGTTCGGAGGAGTCCAGGCTCCCGCAAACCTTGTACCCGGGCCCGGTCGCGTGTCTCGCCGTCCCTGTGCACATGCGACAACGTTCGACGACCTCAGCAATGCCAACGCTGACGGAAATGTTGGTCAAACTTCATTCGAAGACGACGAATCCTCACGCTTCCAAGGAACGAACAATAATACACGAACACGTGCTCGGTTCCGAGGCTCTCGATGGTTCGCCGACGGAAAGCTAACTGTGCTCGTTATTATAGCGAAGCGATAAGGAAGAATTAAAAAAAAGGGTGGGGGGAGTGGTAAGAGTCGATTGAGCCCAAACACTGAGCCGGGTTTTTCAGAGGTGAGTGATTATAATATCGTCGTCGATATCGTCCTTCTCGTCGTCCGTCTCCTCGACTTGGTTCGCCTCCGCCTGTGCCGCTTTCGGATCCTCCGCGATCGCCTTCAGCCTCTTCTGTTTACGCCTGTGCAACAGCTCGACTATGATGTAGCCGATTGTGCCTATCAGCAACACCGTCAGCATCACGTACAGCTTCATACGGGCGCACAAGTGGGTGCTATACGCGTACGCTATCACGAAACCGGCACTCTCCCACAATCTGTAGTTCGAGAAGGCGGCCTCCTTGTTGCGCCTGAAGAGGGTACCGTAAAGACCTGCGAACGGGAACCGGTGAATTAGGCGACTTCCAACGAGGATGCGTTTAGTGTTCTCGCGAATCGACGATGCTACCAGGTGTACACTTAGTGGAATCAATTCTGGACACTTTCCTTAAACCTTTGCGGTCCTTAATTTCTTTTACCTATAGCTCCTTAATTAATTTACAAAATAGATCAAGAAGTGATCAATCAAAAGGGAAAGGCTGTTGAAAGTCATCGTTTGCTGGTTGAAACATATGGTGAACACGCTCCATCGATTAGAACATGCGAGACATGGTTTCGATAATTTAAAAGTGGCGATTTCAATGTGAAAGACAGTGAACGATCTGGTAGGCCACATAAGTGCGAAGACGAGCAATTGCAGGAGTTATTGGATGATGACCAAACTCAAACTCAACAGTAATTAGCAAAATCATTAAGTGAAGTTCCTTGGTCTTTTATTGCTGTTATGTTGATCCTGCGATATTCTAAACTTTCTAAGATCTATAATAATGTCTACACCCTTGAAAATTACGTGTCTTCTTTACCAAAAAGGACCGGAAAGAACTTATGCATACACCTGGTAGGTGGTCGCTTTCGGAATTGACTCGAGCGCGATGTCGTGTGTCTGTACCTTAAGTTCCTAGGGTTACATTTATGGTTTGACGTTCACGATTTATATTTACGACCTATCATAATATTGCGTTATTTCGTTTTTATATATGTAGTTATGGAAATAGAATATCTCGTCTTTGAATCTGTAGGTAGTTTAGAAGGACATACGAGTGTGATATAACGAGAGATTTATTTTGAAATTAGTAGGTTCATGTAGTCTACATTTCTGAACCTATTTCTACGTTTCAGATTTTATGCTGCTATATCTTTATGTCCGCATATTCTTATATATCTATGTTTCTAGATACTTATGTTCCTAGATGTCTATGTTCGTAGATATCTATATTCCTGGGTAGCTATGTTCGTAAATAACTATATCCCTAAGTACCTATGTCCCTAGGTAGCTATGTTCGTAAATACCTATATCCCTAAGTACCTATGTTCGTAAATACCTATGTTCTTAGGTAACTATGTTCATAAATACCTATGTCCCTAAGTACCTATGTTCCTAGGTAGCTATGTTCGTAAATACCTATGTCCCTAAGTACCTATGTCCCTAGGTAGCTATGTTCGTAAATACCTATGTCCCTAAGTACCTATGTTCGTAAATACCTATGTCCCTAAGTACCTATGTTCCTAGGTAGCTATGTTCGTAAATACCTATGTCCCTAAGTACCTATGTCCCTAGGTAGCTATGTTCGTAAATACCTATGTCCCTAAGTACCTATGTCCCTAGGTAGCTATGTCCCTAAGTACCTATGTCCCTAAGTACCTATGTCCCTAGGTAGCTATGTTCGTAAATACCTATGTCCCAAAGTACCTATGTTCCTAGGTAGCTATGCTCGTAAATACCTATGTCCCTAAGTACCTATGTTCGTAGATACCTATGTGCCTAAGTACCTATGTTCCTAGGTAGCTATGTTCGTAAATACCTATGTCCCTAAGTACCCATGTTCCTAGGTAGCTATGTTCGTAAATACCTATGTCCCTAAGTACCTATGTTCGTAGATACCTATGTGCCTAAGTATCTATGTTTGTAGTTATCCATTTCCCTAAATATCTATCTATTATACATGTTATCTATATCTATCTATATATCTATGTTCCTAAATACATATATTCCCAAATGAAAATCGCGAAGGCCCTGAATTTAGTTGTCAGCCGAGTACTAGATACTTTTTCGCGTATTTTCGAAATTGCTATTAATTATTAACAATGATGATATAACTTACCGTTTACTTGTGTCTGCCACACGGCATCACCGACTCCCCATAATCCGGAAACTGTGTAGAAAACGTAAGGATTTTCAGGGTCCGGTTTCCAGTGGAGTAGCACGACGACAAGACAAACATGAACAATGGCGCCCAGCACCATAAGCGGTTGTCTGCCGACGAATTTCATTAGGGAGCCAAAGAGCAGCGAACAAGCGGCGTTCACAACGCCGAAGCAAATCATCACGTAGCCCACTTTGTGGACACCTAAAGCGCATGAGATGTACGCCTAGAACAGACAATGTTAAAAAATCGTTAATATAACGGAGTTTTTATAAAATGATTGGAGAACGAAGTGGTCCTTAGTTCCTTTCCATGTATGTTTTAACTAGTACGGTATAATATGCTATTCATATCACTAGATTTAGGGACGTTCAATGATCACTTAGGTCTGAATTGAAAATGAACTATAAAAACAAATAAATAATGGTCAATACATAAGCCAGTTTATAGAAAGATTCTTCATCTCCATGAAGGTTAACATGCATTTTGCAATAAGTTTTTTAATAATTGTTGTAATTGAAAATAAGAAATCTAAGATCTGTCGTTGACGGGTTCTGTAAATCTAGTGATATACATATCACTAGCTATAATAATAATTTGAATCATTGTATAGTGAAATTGGTTGTATTTTAAAACAAGAAGGGAGAAGTTAATAATATTGCTAGCAACGTCATGTTGGAATACAGTGATAATCTTGAGAGAGAACAGAATTATTTAAGTAGTTACTTGACAAGATAAACACTTTGGTATTCATTTGAAAATTTATTCAGAAATTTTTTAATTTGGAAGCTTAGAAACTTAGAAGTTCGAACTCAGAACTTAGAAATTAGGGGATTTCTGGATTTCGAAATAATGGGATTTGTGGGTTTAGGAATTTGGGGAATTAGAGATTCGAAAATTTAGAGACTTGGGAATTTAGAGGTTTGAGGAATTAAAGAATTGGGAATTAGGAATGTTGGAAATGTAGAGACTAGGGAATTCAAAGATTCGATAATTTAGCAATTTGCAAATTTAGAGATTTGAAAATATAAAGATTTGGGAATTTAGGTAAGCTCAAGATTTGTAAATGTAGCGATTTGGGAATGTAGAGACTTCGGAATTTTGTAATTTGAAAATGTACAGATTTGAAAGTGACTTGTAACTTTAAGAATTCTGAAATCCAGAAACTTGCAATCCTAAACAAAACAATCTAAAAACAAAGAAACGTAGAAATTCAGAAACTTGTTAGTCCCCGCATCGAAAAATTCCGAAACTCCCCATCATTAAATACTAAAAATTCCAAATTGAAATAATTCCTGTCAGCGCTACCACTCGCAGCACTTAAACCTTCATTGAAATTCATTAAAAACGATCGCCTTTGTGATCTGTAACACATCGTACTAAGTGAATAACGTTCACCACAAACGACCCTGAAGAGAAAAAGAGGAAAAGGAAGAAAGAACATTCTTTTCATAAGAAATTTCACTGACGCACATATAATAAGTGACCGCAAGGATGCGATCAACATGGCTGTGCGCTTTCATTTATCCAGGTATGTAAGTGTAAGCCTATATGCCCGATGCACGTACAACCGTAGAAAGAAGAAGAAGAAGAAGAAGAAGAAGGAGGAGGAGGAGGAGGTGGAAGAAAAAAAAGAAGAAATACTGGTTCACGAGATTCCAGGTATGGAAGTGGTATCAGGGAATTGCTGCAAGAATAAGATTCTGGGCTATTTATAACACGCTGGACCAGCTGATTCAATGGAAGCTAGCCGACCCCGAGGATCTTGACGTCTTTCAACAGCATTTATTTGGCCAATTACTTTATTCGCTGGCCAATCAGTTCGCTCGTTTCGTCATGGAACTGGTTTTAAACAAGATTGCCTTCCAAACTGTATCATCCTTTTTTCTTCTGCTTCTTCTTCTTCGGCGACTTGTATCGGCATACGCAACCGATTGTATATTATACAACGTATAATTTGAACAGATTTTGATAAAATTAAGAAGATAAAAGCATGTTTGCACGAACAAAGGTTCAGGAAGATGGACAGCTTCGAGTTTTTTCATTTTTTTGCTGGGGGGTTGTTGAGGTTAGAAAAAAGGCCTTTGAAATTCTTAAATTCGCGAAGTTTTGTGGAGAATAATACTAAAAGGGGAAGTTTATTGGGGAATTATTAAATTTCTCAGTATGAAGTTTTAGAAATTTGCAGATTTTAATTAGTAGATTTTTAAATTTTCTAATGTCAGAATTTTTAAGTTCGAAGCTTTAGAAATATCTGTATTTAATTACTTAGAGATTTAAAAATTGAGCAGATTCTAAATTAAATAATTTTTGAATTTGTATACTTTTGAATCAACAAATTTTTTTATTTAAAAATTTGCAATTTCAACTTTAAGTAGTATTAATTTGAGAACTTGTAAATTTCTTAATTTTCAAATTTTGCATCTTAAGATTTTAGAAAGCTATTTGGGAATTAAGAAATTAAAAAACTCTTTAAATAGTTCTACTTTAGAATTTACAAATTTGGGAATTATCAGATTTCGGACCTTAGGATTTCAGGAACTTAGAAATTTGTAAGTTTAGGAATTTAGAAACGTACTAACAATTGTCAAATCTAGTAACTTCCAATCACACAGCATTAAGAATACACGGATCTAGCACTTTTCAATCTCACCCCATTTAAAATGTTCAGTCTCAGCAATTATCAAATTCGGCAAAATAAACTTTCAAATTCAAAACTTGTACATCCAAATATCGCGTAATTATCGCGTTATTAAATAAGAAAGTTTGCAAACTAAAAAGTGGAAAAATCATACAAATTCTTAACTCTACAAAGTTCCACATAAAAAATGCTCTTATCAGAGGCACAAACTGGAAAGCAAACGATTCAAATTGTAGTCTGTAAAATATGTATTATTGGATGTTTATAACATAGTAGCGGAGATAATGGAAGGTACGGACGACAAAACGATAATGGTTATATGGATACCGAACGTTGTTTAATAATTCAACGCTTTAAAAGCCAAAGGATGCGTGCCTCGGCCGATATTTCAGCGTATCTGTTTGAGATCAGCTGTATGTATTTCCGGAGAACAATTGTACGACCTCGCATGGCCGTTACGCATCACGAACCTGCCGTTCTGTATCCGGTTCGTATCCGGGTGATCCTCGTCGGTTTTTTTGTTATCTATCTGATGAGGATAATCATTAACGATTTCAGGATATCCAGATCATTGTGTTCTTTTTCCGTGAGATGCTGCGTGTTTCCCGCCGATTATACGTTATATCGGTCCTTTAGAAATGTTTCCTTGACCGAGCTAAGGTTTTCCGAGGTTTGGAGAATTTTTGGGAATTACAGGAATGTAATTTCGCTTTCGAGAAATTTAGAGATTTTCGAGATTTGTGAATTTCGGAATTTCCAGAATTTTGTGAACGGTGGGAATCTAGAGAATTTTGTGAACAGTGGGAATCTGGAGAATTTTGTGAACAGAGGGAATCTGGAGAATTTTGTGAACAGTGGGAATCTGGAGAATTTTGTGAATAGTGGGAATCTGGAGAATTTTGTGAACAGTGGGAACCTAGAGAATTTTGTGAACAGTGGGAATCTGGAGAATTTGGTGAATAGTGGGAATCTGGAGAATTTTGTGAACAGTAGGAATTTAGAGAATTTTGTGAACAGTGGGAACCTAGAGAATTTTGTGAACAGTGGGAATCTGGAGAATTTTGTGAACAGAGGGAATCTGGAGAATTTTGTGAATCTTACTATATTTTGGGAATTTCAAGAATCTTGAGAATTTTGCGAATTTTGCGAATTTCGAGAGACGTGAAATTTTTGAGCGTTTTGGTAATTTTTAGAATTCTGAGAGTCGTGAAGATTGTAAGAATTTTACTCATTTTGTAAATGTTGCGAATTTTCATAATTTTAGATTCATAGATTTTGCTAATATTAAGAACTTTGAGAATCGTGAAAAGTCTGGGGATCGCAAAACTTTTGAATATTTTGTGATTTCTCCAATTTACGAAATTTCCCGAGTTTATAAATGTTATTAAAATTGGAAATTTTTAGTATTATGAGAATTTGCAGAATTTCAACTGTTTTAAGAATTGTGAGGATTTTGTGAATCTTTAGATTTTTTGAATTGCAGCAATACATTTTTTATTGCAAACCCACTTTTTGATCTATTTTGTAAATTAATTAAGGAGCTATAGGTAAAAGAAATTAAGGACCGCAAACGGTTAAGGAAAGATTTGAAAGAGTCCAGAATTGATTTCACTAGTGTATGTCAGTTAACAGGAAAGTCCATATTAAAGTGCCCATATGTAACTGCCACCCTCTATCAACAACATAGTATTTTATCTGCAACGTATATTAGCATTTTTAATGTTATTCGGTAGTTCCATAAGTCTTCTCGTGACCAACAATTACATAATTATACTTTCAAACGATCGATTGCATTTACTTTTTTTTAAACCGTTTCATTAATTCCAACGACTCGAAGATTCATTCGTGAATACATAATCATTTGTTCGTAATCAATGCCTTATGGAATCAAGTTTCTACTGGCAACAAGCTCATTCATTTTGTGGCGAGCGTGGGCGAGTTATTCGAATCTCATTGGTGCTCGTTACTCGATTGTTCTGTCTGGCAAGCTGTAAATTATTGCTTCCACTTGTTAAATCATTGCCTCGCTGAAATTACTTTACATCGAACGAATTTAAATCCGCCATATTTTAGGTAAATTTGATGAGGTTAAAATATTATATAAAACAACCCTCATCCCTTCCTTCGTCGAAAGAAATGTAACTTTTTCATTCCTCTTCTTTTAAATTAGTTCAATTTAATTAATTTCAAGTCAAGAAACTACCAACCAGACTCTTCTTCTTTATTCTCTTTAATAATTTTTACTGGGTTAGGTTAGGTAAAGAAAGTGTATAAACATAGATTTTCCTCTTGGTTGCTAATTATAATTGGGTTAGGTTAGGTCAGGTAGAGCTGTAATCGTTTGTACTGATCATTCATTTAACACTAGATTCACGGAACCCGTCAAAATGGCGGATATTAAGTACATTTCTTGTTTTTGATTACGAAAGTATTAACACTATTTCTACCAAGAGGTGTCAAAAGACACTTTTCAAATTTCGACTTAAAATTATTCTCTATGTCGAATCAATTTCTACAATTAATTTTTTGACTTTTCACACAATAGTCGTTAAATAAATTAAGCGATATCATTTTCCTCCAGCTCATCGTGGATCTAAAAATGCGTATTCAAACGAAAATTCGTCGAAAGACACCTTTTGATTGAAACAGGTATACACAAAATCGTGGTAGAAATAGTGTTAAAAAGTTCATGACAAAATGCGTGTTAACCTTCATCATGATAACGAATCTTTCTGTAGAAAGGTTTATAAACCGATGTATGTATTATCCATTATTTACTTATTTTCATAATTCATTTTCAATTTAGACATACAGTCGTGGACAAAATTAAGTGGACAGATATCATAAATAACAAAAGGTTAATTTAATTTAACTAATAATGTCTATAAATCAAAACTTTATTGCACAACTATATGCAGTCATGGACAAAATTAAGTGGACATTGCAGAAATATAAACATTTTTTGTTTTGTTACAAATGTTTTAAATAAACTTTAAATTTAGAACGTGAAATGCCTTTGTAGACTTGAAAAAACATATATTTAATGTATATAATTGTGCAATAAAGTTTTGATTCATAGGCATTGTTAGTTGAATTAAATTAACCTTTTGTTATTTATGATACCTGTCCACTTAATTTTGTCCACGACTGTACATTAAATATATAAATTTTATATTAAATAGATGTTTTTTCAAGTCTACAAAAACACTTCACGTTCTAAATTTAAAATTTATTTAAAACATTGTAATAAAACGAAAAATTTTTGTACATATTTGCAATGTCCACTTAATTGTGTCCACGACTGTACATTAAATACATAAATTTTATATTAAATAGATGTTTTTTCAAGTCTACAAAAACACTTCACGTTCTAAATTTAAAATTTATTTAAAACATTGTAATAAAACGAAAAATTTTTGTACATATTTACAATGTCCACTTAATTTTGTCCACGACTGTACATTAAATATATAAATTTTATATTAAATAGATGTTTTTTCAAGTCTACAAAAACACTTCACGTTCTAAATTTAAAATTTATTTAAAACATTGTAATAAAACGAAAAATTTTTGTACATATCTGCAATGTCCACTTAATTTTGTCCACGACTGTACATTAAATATATAAATTTCATATTAAATAGATGTTTTTTCAAGTCTACAAAAACACTTCACGTTCTAAATTTAAAATTTATTTAAAACATTGTAATAAAACGAAAAATTTTTGTACATATCTGCAATGTCCACTTAATTTTGTCCATGGCTGTAAGTGGCCATTAAACGTCCGTAAATCCAGTGTTAATAATCTCATGCAGATTCAAGTTTCATGAAATGGTTAAATTCTTGCAATCATAAATTATAAAAAGATACGTTTAATTGAATACCGTCGTGACGAATGAATTTATTCGAGGTACGTAAATACAGATCTTTCCTCGTTCAGGTAAACTTGATGAATCATCGCCGGCGAAAACAAGCGTGGCTCATGAAAGTAAATTTGGGAAGTCAGTGACTTGATAAATGTCATATCGGATATTTTAATAACTCACTTGTGTAAAGTCTGCTCCAATAAACGCCTGTTCCATCCCAATCCATACTGTGATCGGTATAAGAAGCTGCTGATAGGGTTTCTTCAGCTGATAAGCGGTTGCAGACAGTAATTGTATACCACTAAGTTCTTGACTATCGACTTTTCGTTGTTTTTCACCGTACCTATAACGGAGTAGAAGAAGAAACGAGTTAATAACGTTCCAGGCAAAATCAGATTAGAGGTCAATAATTATGGATCTTTATGATAAGCTGAAAGTACATGTGAAACGTGTAATGGTGGCTATTTAAGCAATAACTGAATAATATCGAAGTACGAGATCAAAAATTTATTGATACGTTGATAATGGATACGTGTATTCGGACATAAAATTATTGAGTACATAAATAGTGAGAGTTAAAAATATGAATAATTCGCATTCGAATATAAATTGGCTGTTTTTTATTAATAACGCAATCGCAACGTTATTGGAAATCTGTCTTTCGCTTTATCCGATCAGTTATTTAATTTTGTTGCAGTTCAGTTGATTGATTTCTTGATTCATATAAAATCTACAGGCTTTAACCCTTTGAAAAATATTTATTTAGTACGAAAACAAAAACACATGGTCACTTAAGCAATGACTGTAATGAAATATGAAATCATGTATTTGTTGATACATTGATGATGGCAGTGAAAACAGATGTACAGTCGTGGACAAAATTAAGTGGACAGGTATCATAAATAACGAAAGGTAAATTTAATTAACTAATAATGCCTATAAATCAAAACTTTATTGCCCAGTTATATACATTAAATAAATGTTTTTTCAAGCGTACAAAAATATCTCACGTTCTAAATTTAAAATTTATTTACAACATTGTAATGAAACTAAACATTTTTTACATTTCTGCAGTGTCCACTTAATTTTGTCCAGGAGTGTATGTAGTCAGCCATCATAAAATTATTACAGATGTAAGTAGTAATTATTAAGTATATAAGTAGTTCATTTCCGAATTTAAGCTTTCGGTTCACTATCTTTTATTATTAATGTAATTGCAGTGTTATTAAAAGTCTGCCTTCCCTTTAACTCCTTAAGGCACGGTGGGATTAAAAGTGTCCCACGTTTTTGATGTAATTTAAACCACGGCATGGTGGGACATTTCTAGTCCCACCTCGAAATCTTGTAGTAGCTGCATGTGCATAGGTTTATATTTCGTAAAGCAGTTAATAATGTCTTCGAGCGATGTTACAAATGTATTCACATGTGCTGGCAACATTCAACACGCCATTACCGGTTGACCAATTGTTATAAGCGCAATGTTTATTGCACTAACATTTTTTTCTCAGTTTCAAGCAAAAAATCGCGGAGGTAAGCTAATTTTTATAAAAATTAGTTCTTTACAAGCGAGTAACGAGTTTTATAATAAAATTTGATTAACTATTACTATTTTGTTAAGGTTTTCACATGATGTTATACTTTTATTAACAAAAATATACCAATTCTGTTTCATTCAAAATCAGATAAAATTCCTGTGCAACATGGGTCTATTTTTGATCCGAAATCCTGTGCCGCAAAGAGTTAATCTTATTATTTATTTAATTTCAGGAGTTCGTTGTTCTACTTAATCCCTATAAAAGCAAGTAATGGCGACCATGTAAGCAATAACTGACTGAAACCAGAGTACGAAATTGAATATACTTATTGCAAGAACTATCGAACTATTACCTGAATAACAAGATTAACCCTTTGGCATTTATATTTGGGTAAAATATAAAGTCATTAAACAGAAAATGCTTTTGGCAGTCATTTTCCGCACTGGTAAATAAATTTGGAAATTTATAATGAAGTTAAACGAATATGTAATGCAACTAAATGAAATTAAACGGAACTAACAGAAGTTAAACGAAGTTAATTGTAATTAAATACAATTAAATGTACTTAACTGTAATTAAATGAAATTAAATACAATTAAATGTACTTAAATGGAATTAAATGAAATTAAATGTGCATAAATGTAATTAAATAAAATTAAATGAAACTAAACGGTATAAAATAAAGTGAAACGTAATTAAATTTACTATAAATGTATCACGTTCTGTATGTCACGCGTTACTTATAAATATAATATTAAATAAGGGTTACACTTTTTATATTACTAGTTATAAGACATATTTTTGGACATTGATAATAACACGAATAATTAAATAAATAAATTAAACGAATCAGAATAAAAAATTATAAAAATTAAATGAACAAGTTCGAAGTATACAAAGTCTTACGTAATTCAATGACATTAACATACTATAAAATTGTATTTTTCGTACATTAATTCGTTGAGTGATATTAGCAAACACAGCCCTAGTAGTAAAAATCTTCTAACCTCAAGTTCCACTGCCATAAGTCTTTATGATCAATTAATATTTATAATACTAGTTTCACAAAAACATAGATCTTCGATCAAAAATGATTTTACGACATTTTTCCATCGCGGTTCGATGAATGAACGCTATTTTTAATAAAACAATTATACATATTAAACATTTTTCGAGTAAATTACTCGTTCTATTCGAGAATTTATACAGGGTGTCCCAAAAGTGTTGAAGGAGCCGGAAATGGGAGGTAGGTGGGGTCATTCTGAACAACTTTTTCATTTGCAAAAATGTCGTATGGGGCTTCATTTTTAAATTATTAAGGAAAAACACCGACCAATCAGAGCGCGAGAATCGCGCGCGCTCGGAGGCAGAAGTGTAGGCCCGAGTTATAATTGGCCGTGGTCGCGATCGAATCGCGTGGCGCGCCAGTCCCGCGTTCTGATTGGTCGGTGTTTTTTGTTAATAATTTAAAAATAAAGCCCCATACGACATTTTTGCAAATGAAAAAGTTGTTCAGAATGACCCCACCTACCTCCCATTTCCGGCTCCTTCAACACTTTTGGGACACCCTGTATATTGATTCGAACATTTAAATTCGAATATTAAAACATTGTCGAAATAAATTTACTCTCATTTATTTATTTGATTCGTTTCATGAGCATACGGTAAGAAACGAAGGATAATCAAACGTTTATCTCCGCCGTTACGTATTTGATAATTAGAACAATAGCAGAACATTCTAGACGATACAAAGCGAACAGCAGGTGTAAGAAGAACCAGGCACGGCATTATTTCGTAGAAAATGATCGACTGTAAATTGCGAGGCTTTACCATAATTGCGGATATAAATGCAGAATAATTACCGCGATTTTGTAATATCACGTCGCTAGTGTGTATTCTAACATCGTTTTGTTAGTTGACTTTTGAGCAGTTTCGAATCCAGGAAATCGAGCCAAGTACAGTGGCGTGCAAAAGTTTCCGGCCAGTGACATTTCGTACTCCAATTTATTTTAAAAAGAGATCATGAGTTTTTATTATTATGAGATGTCATTATGAGATATGGGAAAGAAAATAATATAATAAAAGAATGTTATTTATGTTTGTAAGTATATGTAATGACTGGTTACATATGCCATATAATGGCACTGGCCGGAAACTTTTGCACGCAACTGTAAATGACGTCTCTAAATTATGTCTTTAAATTAAGCTTGTTGGACTATTATAACACTTCGGTATGTTGAGGTTGCATTTAAATCGTAGAACATTTGCAAACTTAATCTTGCAGTTTAATAATTGTGAAATTAGTCCCTCGTTTTGCAATATTGCTTTTATCAATATTTTTAACCGTTTTAGTTAATTAAACATATTATATTATTTCGTTTTTACATACTCTTTGGTATCGTTTGTCACTATAACCTTACTCTATTTGTATATATAAATCATAACCCTAGAGACCTAGATTTCTAGATTTAGAGATTGTGTATCTTTAGATATTTATATTTGGAGGTTCTTGCAATACTGGACTGTTATAGTTCTAGTTTCTTAAATTAGTGATACTGTATATCACTAGATTTTATTGTCATATTTCTATATTCTTACATTTCTACGTGGCAAATTTTCTGCATTTTCAGATTCCGATATCCCTAGATTTGTATGTATCCAAATTTCTGCCTTTCTAGGTTCCTATATCCCTATATTTGTATGTATCAAGTTTCCACATTTCTAGATTCCTATATTCCTAGATTTCTATACAATTATACATTTGTATATCCCAAATTTCAGCATTTCTAGATTTCTATAACCTTAGATTTTTTATATATCTAGATTTATAGTAATTCCATGTTTCTCAGTTCCATATTTTTAAGTCACTAGATTTCTATAATCCTAAATTTGCATATCTCTATATTCCTATACTCTCAGATTTCTCCATATTCAAATTTCATCTTCGGAATCCACCTCGACATATATAAATTTGTATATTTCGGCGTTTTTATAGTTTCAGATTTCTATATCCTAAAATTACTACATTTCCAGATCCCTATGTCTTCATATTCTTAAATCTTTAAAATCCTATATCTCTACATTTGTATTGTATATAATTTCCTTCTACTCCTATATTTCTATTTATATGATTTTCCTATATCCCTATATATTTACATATATCAATTCCTTACATTTTCACATTATTTTCCCACATCCTTCTATTCTCAGTTGCGCATAATATTGACCCTTTGCCTTATAATGACGTCTCCCAGACGTGACGCGCACAAGTGTTGCAACGCGACAAATTCGGCTTCTATTTTCACCACGATCGAACTTCGAGCTCAATTTTAATTTGAACCCGTACACCGATGATCGTCATATCCAAAATATCCCTAACATTCGAGCAATCCGTCTTCACGTTACCACGATAATTGAATCGCTCCGTGTGACGCATTTGCCGGCAAAATGATAAGTTAAGGGGTTAAGAAAAGCAAAATGAAATTCAAAAATGTCTAAAATATAATATATCTACATATAACATTTTCCCATGTTTCTAAATCTGTATATTATTTCCCCATATCTCCATATCCCTAGTTGCATATAACATTAAGGAAAGTGAAATAAAATTAAGAAATGTCTGACAATAAGTTTAAAATTTCTTTGTATCCCAAATTGGTGATCACTGATGGTCAAAATTCCTTCCGGTGTGTTAATGCAGTTAATGCACTAAATATGCGGTTCTCTAAAGCTCCTGACATTAAAGCTTGGAGCCTTGATATGTTCGCGATTCGAAGTATTCGTTATTGTGAAATGTTGACAGCGACTCGACGAAGTAGAACGGCTACAGATCGATTAACAAGTGGCTGGGAAATATTTTACGAGATCAAAGTGTCGTAATACGCGAAAGCTATGCATGTATATGTAGAACTATCGATGCAAGTATTTCCTATCTATTCGATGAGTTCGATTCGACATATTTTATTGAAAGAGTTGCACAACAATGTGGCTTGGAAAATCAAGAGAAATAACTTCTAGCAATTTAATAGAAGGTGTGTACCGCGTATTGTATGTTATGTTAAGAATAAAAATTGGTTGCAACACCTTTTGCAATGTTAGACGCTTGCTGGTTAAATATTTTCATTGCAATCTTTCGATGTTTAATTCGGAAACTTTGAATTTTATATTTTTCCAATTTTCAGATCATATAATAAATCAATTATCCAATTTTTTAATTCTTCAATTCTGCAATTTCTCTAATGTTTAATTATTCGATTTTTCAATTTCATTATTTCTGAATTTTGTAATTTTCAAATCTTCTAATTTCTAACTTTTTATTTTACAACTTTTCGACTTTGCTATTGCTAAATTCGACAATTCTCCAGTTCTGAAATTGTCAGATTCCCCACTTTTCAAATTTTCCAACCCCCAATCCTATAATTCGACAACTCTACAATTCTTCAATTTTCTAATTGTTCAATTTCGATATATCTTAATTTCCTAATTTTTTAATCTTCTAATTTTCCAATTTTCTAACCTTCCAATTTTTATTATTTTCTACGCTTCTAATTTTAATTTTTAATTCTGTAATTCTCCAACCCTTCAATCCTATAATTCGACAACTCTATAATTCATCAATTCTCTAATTTTTAACTTATCAAATTTTCCAATTCTACAATTCTTCAGTGCTATAATTTTTCAATTCGTCAGTTCTCCAATTTCCCACTTTTCTAATTTTTCAATTTCCCTATATCTTAATTTTCTTACTTTTTAATCTTTTAATTTTCCAATTTTCTAACCTTCCAATTTATATAATTTTCTACGCTTCTAATTTTAATTTTTAATTCTGTAATTCTCCAACCCTTCAATTCTATACTTCCACAACTCTATAATTCATCAATTCTCTAATTTTTAACTTATCAAATTTTCCAATTCTACAATTCTTCAGTGCTATAATTTTTCAATTCGTCAGTTCTCCAATTTCCCACTTTTCTAATTTTTCAATTTCCCTATATCTTAATTTTCTTACTTTTTAATCTTTTAATTTTCCAATTTTCTAACCTTCCAATTTATATAATTTTCTACGCTTCTAATTTTAATTTTTAATTCTGTAATTCTCCAACCCTTCAATTCTATACTTCCACAACTCTATAATTCATCAATTCCCTAATTTTTCACTTATCAAATTTTCCAATTCTACAATTCTGCAGTGCTATAATTTTTCAATTCGTCAGTTCCTTAATTCTTCAATTTTCCAATCCATCGATTCTTCAATTTTTTAATTTGTCAATTTGACAGTTTGTGAACTTATCAATTTTTCAATGTACCCATCTGTCAGTTCTACAATTTATCAGTCTGGCAATTTTTCAATTTCATACATCAATTCTAAAGTAAGCATTTACATCTTTCTGTTAGATTATCTGAACACTAGCCCACATTCAGACCGCACTTTTAAAAATGTGCATGTTTATCCTTATTTTAAATAAGTACATTATTTACATTACAATTGTATGATAAAATAAACATATTTTAAACATATTTTAAACATATTCGTATCATTTAATAAACTTGCCAATATACAGAAACAAAAGTGGTAGTCCACGTTTATACCATGTTACTACCATTTCTTAATTCTACAACTTTATTATCGCGTATAACAACACAAATATAACGTATCAAACGTTTCTAACCGAAGAGAAGGCAAATGCTGTGTACATTAACGCTGTGCTTTAGAATTAACGATGAAATAGAGAAATAAATAAATAGAAATTAACATACGCGTTATTTCGTTCTGTCCATAAAAGTCATCGCAAATTTCAAGAGAAACCGTCTTAACAAATATAACTCGAAGCAACTTAAAGTAAGAAACCATTTACAACGGCCATTTGACCGGTTGATAGTTTCAGTATTAAAACGTGGTACACGGTTCGAAAGGGTTAACAGCAGGGTCGCGCATCGCAGTGGATCCGTAAACCCGTCGGGTTTCCTTAAGCGACGAAAATAATCAGGAAAAACCGCGAGAAGACAAAGAAGTGGTCAACTCGCAGAAATAATCTCTCTTTGAAAATTCCTGTACACGGTTTCACGACGAAGGTTGGACGCGTTCGTTATACCCCGGCGAAAAACCGGTTCAACCATTCTTTATTTTATTTCCTCTTTTTCCCGCACTTTTATTCATCGAAAGAAAATTTCGAGCCGGTGCGCGGACGATATCTCGATCGGGGACGTTACGTTTCTATTTTTCTTTTTCGCGTAGATTATCTCCTCGTGGCCGAAGGTCGATAATTTCGCGAAAGATCGCGGAAGTCCTTTGGGCCCGTGTCCGTCGAGACACTCGTAAACGAACGGAGCCGAGTTCAACAGAATCCGGTAAATTATCCCGAGCTAAATTTAGCCACCGTGCACTTGAATACGATCTGCCCTGAGGGCTTGAAGGATCAACTCCGACGAACGACCTGGAGGAACGAGTAGATGAGTGGCAAGGTTTTAGATGTACATGTTCGAAGGGCCCCAGGCTATCGCTGTTAACACGGCAACTACCGATAGTTAAACCGAAGCTATTTCTATCACTGGTGGGTCTACCAGATCAGGTGCCTCGTGAGAATTCGAACGTGTATTTAAAATTTACAGTAATATACAGGGTGCGCCAACTGTAGGTACTACGGTCGGGGAGAAAAATATGTGGACAGTTACTGAAAATTGGTGAAGATGCAGTTTAACACTATTTCTACCAAGAGGTGTCAACAGACACCTTTCAAATTTTAACATAAAATTATTCTCTATGTTGAATCGTTTCTCCACAATTAATTTTTTTACTTTTCATACAATGATTGTTAACACTATTTCTACCACGATTTTGTGTATACCTATTTCAACCAAAAGGTGTCTTTTGACGCCTTTTGAATACAAATCATTGCCGAAACTGGTTGGGATTTCAAATTATGAGTTAAACGTAGATAATTTGAGGAATATATTTATTGATACACTGATGTGTATTTATTGAAGATTATTTAATTCATCAAGCTACAAAATATTAGGGTCATACAAGTTTCTACCTTTTTGTAATATGACACAAAATGGGATAGCGAGATAGAGAAGGTTGATAGAGCTGAACAATTAATGCAACGAATCAACTTTAAACTATAAATATTGTGTATGAATGTCTATCAAAAAAAGGAAAGAACTTATGGGACACTCTAATATATAATCAATGCAGTGGTGTACACTAAAATGCAACAAGGGAAATTTTAATTGGAGAAAAATGATATCGCTGAATTAATTTAACACTATTTCTACCAAGAGGTGTCAAAAGACAAAAAAATGTAATCGAACGAAATGTGCGGCTGGTTTGAGAAGTGCAAAAAAAAATTGAAAATTGTACACCCATCACTCATTAATCGGCACCTCCGAGACAACGCTTGGCCGCATGCGTCGCACAAAACGATCGTGAAATTAAATGAGTTGAAGTCGGAAATTTTTCAACACCCAGGTCATATATCAGATATCTCATCAACTAACTTTCAGTGTTTTAAACATTTAGGTCTGTTTTCACGGCCTATACGAAGCCAAAATGAAGAGAGTCTGAACAATTCAATATCAGAGTTTATTGCCTCCCAAGATCAGAATTTCTTTAATACAATCGTTTATACAGGGTGTTCCAAAAGTGTTGAAGGAGACGGAAATGGGAGGTAGGTGGGGTCATTCTGAATAACTTTTTCATTTGCAAAAATATCGTATGGGGCTTCATTTTTAAATTATTAAGGAAAAACACCGACCAATCAGAACGCGAGAATCGCGCGCCACGGCCAATTAAAACTCGGGCCTACACTTCTGCTTCCGACAGCGCGCGAATCTCGCGCTCTGATTGGTCGGTGTTTTTCGTTAATAATTTAAAAATGAAGCCCCATACAACATTTTTGCAAATGAAAAAGTTGTTCAGAAGGCCCCCACCTACCTCCCATTTCCGGCTCCTTCAACACTTTTGGGACATCCTGTATATTATAATCTCGTTGGGAAAAGTGTACTTTTGTGACACAATGTGATGTTGTATACATTTCTTCTACTGCGCTATTGGATACACTATACTTCCGTGCTATCACACGGTGACTTAATTTTTTCCAGCGATCCGAAACGATCAAATGGCGAATTTCATGTGAAATTTATCGACCTTCATAAACCAATATGCCGGATTAAAACGATTAAAATCATTAAAAACAACTTTACAGTGTGTAGAATTTTCTTAGTCCCGATTTAACTCACTTTTCCGACGCGACCATATTCTACAATTTTATATTTTGCCAAGATTAAAAAGGCAGATCGTTAAATAAATATTTTAAATCTAAAATAAAAGTTCCACGATATTCCTTTACGAGTCAACGTTCACGTTTACGTATGTAATATAAATCACTGATCCCTCGAACCAGTTTAAATATTTGGGGAAAAATAAAATGCGAGATATCTAAATAAATGTTTTAAATCTAAAATAAAAGTCTTATGATTAAACCACTCCACGATTCAACGTTCACGTTTGCATATCCGATAATAACCGCTGTTCTCTCAAGTCAGTTCAAATATTGACTTATTTTATTTATCGATAACTGTCCAAACTAATCAACATCGAAAGTCCCGTTGACAGGAGATAATAAGTCGATTCGATCACCAAATATTATAGTATGCGAACGCAATCAGTGTCAACGTGCTAGCAAATCTTGCACGTGAACATTCTAACCAGAATGTGTCAGCTCGTAAACATTAAACGAGCCATCGGCTAATCCAGATACATAATTCAAGAATGTCTGACTCATGGTAAGTACGGTACAGAATGCTTTCCTGCCTCTGTCACGATCGACGGAATAAAAAAAAAAGAAAGGAAAAACAAAATAAAGCACAATCTCTGTTAAATCGTAAACATGTTACGAGCTGAAATAAACTATTATTCGTGGACCGTTAATCGATCGTAAATGTATGCACGCGAAGCCGGTGTAAGCAGAAGTCATTGCTTTCTGACGAATTCAAGGACGATCACTTCGCTTCGGATTTCTCTTAGCGTTCCTTCACTATTGTTTCAATTCATTTTGTTTACAACCTTTGCTGTTAATCAATTCAACACCATGTTTTAATAGAACCACGAAGATACTGTTCGTAAGCTGTTCATTTTATGTATTTTATTCATAATTCTTTGTTTGGTAAATGAACTTCGTTTTTCATCACAAATTTCATCCTGTAATGTTTTATGAACTTCTTAATATTGCAAATATGACGTTTGCATTAATACACTTGTTTTAATGTGTATACAAGTCTTTGTTAGGGAATTGAAATCCTTCTTTATCGCGACCTCCATTTTGTAGTACTATGAACTCCATTTTGTAACATTATGAACGCTCTTCTTAATATTAAAATACAAAGTAATGGTTCATTCATTGTCGTTTTAGTGTACTTTGTTTACAATTCTTTGTCAATTAAGCTCAATTTTTTTTAATATTATGAACTCCTTTTTGTAACACAGCTCCTTTTTAATTAATTAAATTTAATTTCTAGATATTATGCACTCCATTTTATAATGTTATAAACTGCGTCTTACAATATTGCAAGTATGAAATTAACCATTTGCACTCGAGCGGCGCCCCTCATTCGCCATTTGATTTAACTCGACAATTATAAATAAATATCTTTTAACTAAATTTGTAGTGTTATACAGCTGGTGTTCGAGCACAGTGAGACAGACAATATTGGCGATTAATAATAAAAAAAATAATGATTTCGAAAAAATTCATAAAACTTTTCAACTAGAAAATTTTACAGCTGCTGTTTGCAAACAATGAAAATGCTTTCGAGTGCAAAGGGTTAACATTCATACACTGCTGTTTCAATGTAATTTGTTTACAGTGCTTTGTTATTTAACTGAATTTTATTGTGAACTTTTCAATTTGAAAATTTGCGAATTTGAAAATCTAGGAATAGGGAAGTTTCAGAAATTTGTGAATATAACTTGTAGTTGCAGGAATTTGAGAATCTAAGAAATTTGCAAGATTGATAAGTTGTGGAAATGGAAATTCAAACGAAAATTGGAATTTGAGCGACTGAACATCTTCAGAATAGAGAATTTCAGAAATATGAGGAAATCAAAATATTAGAATTGTGAAAAATTAGAACCTTGGGCATTTGAGAATTTGCAAATTTAGGAATTCTGGGGTTTGGGACATTTGGGAATTTCGGAACTTGGGAACTTGCAAATTTAGAGATTCGGTGGTTTGTAAATAGGGAAGTTCAGGAAATCACAGATTAGGAAATTGAAAAATCAATGAATTCACGAAATTGGAAATGCGTGCAGTTGAAAAGTTGCAAATTTAGGAATTCTGGGATTTGGGAAATTTCGGAACTTGGGATCTTGCAAATTTAGAGATTCGGTGGTTTGGAAATAGAAAAGTTCAGGAAATCACAGATTAGGAAATTGAAAAATTAAAGAATTCACGAAATTGGGAATGTGTGCAGTTGAAAATTTGCAAATTTAGGAATTCTGGGATTTGGGAAATTTGGGAATTTCGGAACTTACGAACTTGAAAATTTAGAGATTCGGTGGTTTGGAAATAGAAAAGTTCAGGAAATCACAGATTAGGAAATTGAAAAATTAAAGAATTCACGAAATTGGGAATGTGTGCAGTTGAAAATTTGCAAATTTAGGAATTCTGGGATTTGGGAAATTTGGAAATTTGGGAATTACGGAACTTACGAACTTGCAAATTTAGAGATTCGGAGGTTTGGAAATTGAAAAGTTCAGGAAATTGAAAAATCAATGAATCCATGAAATCGGGAATGCGGACAGTTGAAAATTTGCAAATTTAGGAATTTGAAAACTAAGTACTTCTATACTTACAAATCCTCAAATTCCTCAATTTGAATATGTAACAACTCTTCAAATCTGGCAATGTAAAAAGTATCCACCATATTACATACTTTTCATATAACTAAAATAGCAATCTTTATAAATTCATCTCAACTATTCGCTAATACCAAAAAACACAGTAACAAAAATACACATTTTATTCAACCTTGAACCTTGAACCTATTATACATTACATAAACTTAATAAAAAGTTCTAATCATCATCAAATAATCATAAAAATGGCCGTTTGCATAGCTCGTACATTAATAAACTCAATGTAGTTATATTCGAACTGTGGTTGTTTCTGTTTCAAGTTGAACTTGTTTTCTAGACATTCCTTTTTCTCTGTACTTCCTGTATGACCAGAAATATTAAACATAGTTCGAACAATGGAATGCTAAGTATTGAGACCACTCGTTGCACTTACTTATATCTATGGACATATGTACTTATATGAGTCGTTTATTTTAAAAGTGGAGTAAGTCAAATTTTTTTGTAATTGCGAGATATTTAAGAATTTACATTTCAATAAATTCTAAAATATTGCTAAGCATTGGTAGATAAATTTTTTCTATTTCGTTCTGTTAGATAATGTTTATTATTCAATATTGTAAAGTACTTGCTAGAAGAAGGTTTTATTGTACTATTATACAAAAGTTTATTATACTATTTTAATTTCTTTAATTAAACACAAATTTATTTTTCAAGTATTTAATTTTCATTTATTATACTAAATTATGGTATATTATACTATTTATTATACTCAAATTGCCTCGCTATTAGAATTAATTAATTGTAGTCGATGATTAAACAGATAATATTTCAGTTGCTCAGTTAATCTTTTTTCTTAATTTAACTTGAACGTAATAAATATTGCTAAAAATTTTGTATACGATTACATGTAACGTTGATGTACAATTATAATTCAGATAATATAATTGGATATGAAGTGCGCATAACAAATTAACTTTCTTTGTTCGTATTAATATTATAGCTGCAAATAGTTGGTTCTGACTGAGGCACCAGAAAAATAAATTGTATGGCAAGGGGTTAATTCGAATTGTCTTCATATTTAGATTCTGACTCCAGAATTACTCTTTTATTACCGATTCTCATTGGACTTATTTCTATAAATATGAAAATAATAGACATCCTTGGAAACGATGATTTTATTGTAGTTATTATCACCCAGAAAACTATTCTTATTTTTTTATTATCACCTACTAGCTTCACTATCATATGTATCACATGTTGAATTTCCTATAAAATCATTCTGTGCCATATTTTGTTTTTCCAACAAAAAAAAATACGATTCATAATTAATTTTCAAATAACAGTGAAATTGTTTAGGGGTTTTGTGCACCAATAATAAAACAAGAACCGTATCGACTTTGTATTTATTAGGAACTGAACTAGAACTTCATCGGCAATGATACCTAAACATACCTATACAGTCGTGGACGAAATTAAGTAGACAGGTATCACAAATAACAAAATGTTAATTTAATTTAACTAATAATGTCTATAAATCAAAATTTTGTTGCACAATCATATACATTAAATAAATAAATTGTATATTAAATAAATGTTTTTTCAAATCTACAAAAGCATTTCACGTTCTAAATTTAAAATTTATTTAAAACATTGTAATAAAACAAACAATTTTTTTACATTTCTACAGTGACCACTTAATTTTGTCCATGACTATAGATTCTTGTTCATGATGATGTTATGCCACCAATACTATACAATTTATAGTTTTCCACGGTATTGTCCGTATTACTAAAAATCACCAGACCCAATACCGTAATATTAGGTTGTCCCGTAAATTTATTCCTTGTTTAATAGAAATGTATACACAATATTTATTGTTTAAGATTTGTTGCATTAAACACAAGGTGTTCTAGTATATCGCTCTTTTTCATCCCTCAGTAAATATCATTTACTCTTTGATTACTTGCAAAATATTCCTCGAACTGCGTTTTTATATTATATCAAACAGGGAAGAAACTTATGGGACAACCTAATATATTCGGCTAAAAATAGTTTGAATCTGTGCTTAGCCTGCATCACATTCGAAGTAAACATCTTTCCAATACCGTTAATCGGCCAAATCATCGTCCAAATATTAAGGAATTTCAATTATTTTCACCGTGGGTTATAGATAAAAATATCGTGCGTAGTTTTATCAGTCGTTATCAATACCTTCATTTTTCTCAAAAATAAACTCGTCTAAATTTCAGAATAAGAGGCTCACACACAGTTGTGGACAAAATTAAGTGGACAGGTATCATAAATAACAAAAGGTTAATTTAATTTAACTAAGAATGTCTATGAATCAAAACTTCGTTATACAATTATATACATTAAATAAATGTTTTTTTTCAAATCTACAAAAGCATTTCACGTTCTAAATTTAAAATTTATTTAAGACATTGTAGTAAAACAACAAAATTTTTACATTTTTGCAATGTCCACTTAATTTTGTCCATGAGTGTACAGGTCGAACTTAAGCAGCGTGCAATTACGATATCGCGTATTTCATAAATTCGATAAAAGATCATGAAACGGCGATTACATGATGATGATAACGATGTAAAACGCACAAGCGGTTTTAACTGCTTTTTTTGCTATTGATAACATTGTATCCGCAGATAAAACACGAAGGACCGAGAATATTTATTGAACACTTATGCCTCGTTTGGACAGACTTTCGTGACTGGAGGAACTTTTAATTACAACTATTAACACTTTAATGGTTTTTTAATTGCATCCTGTAGGAAATGTTTGTATCCGTCGGTAAAGAAGACAATGAACTAAATTTATCGGGAACACGGCAAAGGTTTAATCAACGCTTGCCAGTAGTAAATAAGTCCTGTTTGAAGTGATTTACATCGAGCGTCTTTGTGCTATTTTTTTGATGCATTATTTATTCGAATATTAGAAGGATAACAGTTTGTTGGAACAATTTAACCTCGGTCGTATGATTCCGTCGATGATTACATAAATATCGATCTTTTAGAATTATCGAACTTCCAACTTCGCTAACAAGTATAAAATTTTCAAACATTCAAATTCACAAACTCTAGTTTGCAAGTTCGGTATCTTTAAAATTGAAGAATCTAGGCAGCCCGCTAGGAAAAGGAATTTAAAAACCTGGGAACTTGAAAAGTTGCGAATTAGAAATTATAGAAACATTAAACTGAAAATTTGAAAATATAGAAACATTAAATTGTAAGTTTGAAAATATATAAACATAGAACTGAGAATTTTTTAATTATGACCCGATAGTGTTTACGATTACTATTACGTAATAATAAATTTATTGAAAGAAATAATTCTGTGTCCGAGAGCACTTTCAACCTAACGAATAGCCGTCGCTTAAATATTTGTCATTTCTCCTAAACACCAAATTCTGTTGAATTAACCCTTTGCGCTCGAAAGGTGACTCACAATCACCATTTTGTTTAGCCACGCTCGACATCGCGTTTCTCTTGGATCGTAGAAAGAATTCAGATAAATAGATTGGTTTGAAGATGTTTTCATTTCTTTGTCACTTGCAATAAATTAAAAATATGTTTGTTACGCACCCTGCATAATTGCAATACATTTTATTGTAAACCCACTTCCTGATCTACTTTCTAAATTAATAAAAAGCACGGTCCGCAAAGGGTTAATACAGTAATTTGTAATATGTGCATTTTAAGTAAATTTATAATGTAGCGTGTACGACGTATACACACAATGAAACAGCTATTAGTGGCAATTAATAATGGGATAATAATAACTTCAAAAGAATTCATACTAGACTGAAAAGTTTTAGAAATGCTACGTGATACGAACAGCGATAGAAAAACCTTCGAGCGCAAAGGGTTAAACCGTTCAACGATTGAAAAATAACCTCCAACGCCGTAATTACCCTTGCATAATTAAAAAACTTAATCACAAGGTAAACAAAATGATTTGTAAGCCTCCGACCCCAGCAGGATTTTCTTGCATTCACCAGACACTTTTACTTTCATAAAACATCGCCTGGCTCCGCGGAGGCAATAACGCGTGCAAAATAAAAAAAAAGAAGAGAAAATCCAGCATCATTAAACGCCATTACAACGTCATCCTCGATAGCAGTCGGCAACAATGCGGCAAGGTCGCCGGGAATTGTTTTATCTCGAAAGAAACAGGAATAAGAATCATTGATAGACGCATGCGATCTGTCGGAGCGAGCTGCGTACAGGATTTTCTCAACGTCTCATATGTTGTTTCAGCATGCATGAGACCTGGCTACTGAACCGTTATAAACACGAGGGATCGATGCAATCGAGCCGATTGTTCGATTCGAAAACGGCCACGACGATAAAACGGAGAACTGTGATGCGATACGACGCGATACGATACGAGAACCTCGAATCCGGCTCTTACATAATAAAACGCTACTCTCTCGGAACGCAAATGCATGAAATATTCCTAGGATAATGGTCGCGGAGGAAATAAACGATGGATATTGTAGGGCAAGGGTGGCCGAACCATGGCGCACGCGTCAAATTTGGCGCATTGAAGGATTTTTCCTGGCGCACAAAAGAAATTTTTTTTCTAGAAAAGAGCAATTAAGACATTTATTCTGTGTCCGGCCCACCGTAGATGGAACGCGGACGTGCCTCCTCACCCGAACGGGTATATGCAACAGTTCACCCCTCTTTCAGACCTCGTTTCCAAAGCCCCTGAGAGTCCAACTCCATATAGGCATGACACCAGGCCCTTGCGAACCCGGTGGGGCTTTCACACCATCCTCAGTACATAGGTGGGCCGGATTAACAATTCTGGGTGACGCGTAAGTAGTAGGGCCCTTGGGCAGACCGCAGTCTCAAGGGCCATAGAACTGTCGGCAAGACGGCGCACGATCCCAAGAACCTGGGCAAAGAGCGATCTCCGACAGTAGGAAGATGTGGTAGAGTTTGGGGGGTGACACGAACCCCAGGGTTGGTGTGACGGGGCCGTCGCTTGAGGCGTCGGGGTTTAGCCCTAGTATTCGAGACAAGATCCTGAAGACCACGCACCACCATCCCTAAAAAGCCACCTACGGAGCTACCCAATCCCGGATCCCCGGGTAACCGATGCCATTGGTGTGCAGACTTGCGTGGAAATGGTGACTCGTATGAGCTCTCGATTGGTTGAGTGCAAGGCCGTCGTTTGAGGTGTCGGGCTGATGGACCTAGTCATGCCTAGTATCCGAAACGAGATCGTGATGCAGACAACACGACTCTTAACCCTTGAAAATTGCTACTACGGAGCTGCCCAATCTCAGGTTTCTGAGTAACGGATGCCACTGGCAGTATTAGAAGTGTTAGAGGAAACCCGCCCTTCGGGGTCGCGCCCTCGCGTATGTCCTGTTAAACGTGGCTCGTAGTTCTTTTCTCGCCGACACAGGTACATACATGGGACTCGGATGTGCTTCCTCACCCGATCGGGTATACGCAACATCTCCCTACTTCAGACTTCGAGTTTACTACACCTGAGAGTCCAACTCCATATAGGCATGACACCAGACCCTTGCGAACCCGGTGGGGCTTTCACACCACCCTCAGAACCTGTGTCGGTGAGAAAAGAACTACGAGCCACGTTTAACAGGTCATACGCGAGGGCGTGGCCCCGAAGGGCGGGTTTCCTCTACAACACTTCTAATACTGCTAGTGGCATATGTTACTCAGAAACCTGAGATTGGGCAGCTCCGTAGTAGCAATTTTTAAGGGTTAAGAGTCGTGTTGTCTGCATCACGATCTCGTCTCGGATACTAACATACGGCAGAGATACGAATTCCTTCGATCATCCGTAAATGTAACATCCGAAACTTTTATGGCTTGTTACATAGGTAATTACACTCCTGGACGAAATTAAGTGGACACTGCAGAAATGTAAAAAAATGTTTTGTTTCATCACAATGTTGTAAATAAATTTTAAATTTAGAACGTGAGATATTTTTGTAGGCTTGAAAAAACATTTATTTAATGTATATAATTGTGCAATAAAGTTTTGATTTATAGGTATTATTAGTTAATTAAATTTACCTTTTGTTATTTATGATACCTGTCCACTTAATTTTGTCCACGACTGTATGATCGCACTTATATCATGTTTGGTATCATTTTAATCAGAAAAACAAGACGAATACGATGGTAAAAGTTCCATGCACGAAAAACCAAAAATAAAGAATTTTGATTTTTGAATTTAAAAGACAGAACACGCAGGAGTCTTCCATGTTTGCCGAACGTCTCGAACCTCAGTCCCTGTTTGTTTTTGTATCGCTATCCTTTTCTACGTTCGGCTCACTACAAAGAATGTAGTACCTATTCTATAAATGTGAAACTCCAGACCCGAAGTTTTCACACTTATGGAGAGAATACTGTACCTACAATTTTGCACGATAATTCGATATATAATTTCTATTATTTAATAAAGAACGTAGATTGTAAAACTTATATAAATTTCTGAAGTTATTTCATTAAAGTATGATCTGTACCAAGTATACGTATATATACTTAAGTACATACGTATATATTATATGCAATGATTATGTATCGGTCACAGATTGAAGAGTTTACTATCGAATGGCACACGTGAAGTGTAATTAGATACAGTTGCACATGTGTGTAACAAATGACATAGCTCTCAGAATTGTGCATTTCACATGAAAAAGTATTAAAAATCTTCGAATTCGATTAGATATACTCGTTAATAATTTATCTACCGGAAAACTACCAGTAAATTTAATAATGTTAATGATTATTGACCACACAGCAATTAACGTGTCTTTGAACAACGAATCATTTAAGTACTGATCTATCTATAATTCAATTTAGGTATTTTTGTGACATAAACATATTAAAAAAGTAACACTTATGTATCATAAATTCGTATATGAATCTAGAACTTGAAGTTTAATAAAAACTTTTTGTTAATATTCTTAATGTAAAATAACTGCTTGTTAATTATAATGAACAGTTAACTATTTAGGAACAATAAGAAAAACTAGTTATAATTTCATAACGTAAAAATATCATAATTTCAAACTTATGACATAATTAATAAAGTACAATGGTTGACGAAAATTACTGTAATGAAAATTTCATGCTCACATTAAGATTAAATAATTTAAATTTGAAGTTATATTCATTCGTAGACAATACTGTAATAATTGTAAGTTGTAGATTTAATTCATCGTCCATTGTAACGAATCAGCCATTTTGTATTGAGAAAATTGCTAGAAACTTAACCTTCAAATTGATGTATTATAAGCGTCAGTATGTGATACTTTTTGGCTATCAACACATGTAATCAATTTTAACATGAATTCTCATTAGTATAATAAATTTAATACCGTCATTGACGTTTTGACAGTGTTGAAGTATTTATATTTTAGAATACCTTTCGTCCTCAGTTACTTTTTGATAATTTGTTACTCTTAATTCCATTTATTTTTTATTAATTTTTAACATTCAATTGCACTTATTTTTTAGTAATTTGTAGCATTTAAGTCCATATACTATTTAGTAATTTATAATATTTAATTCCATTAACTTATTAATAATTTATTACATTTAATTGTATTTACTTTTTAGCAATTTATTGCAGTTAATTACACTTACTTTTTAGCAATTTATTGCATTGAATTGCACGTGCTCTTTAGTAATTCATAACATGTAATTCGATATACCTTTTGTCAACATAAAACCCAAAATCATTTCCGCTATTGCAATATTAAACACTGTTTGCCCATTTTTAATATTAAATTAATAATGCAATTTATCTCGTCAATAATGTAACAACAATTCTTAATATCATTGTCACGTTGATAAAACTCGATGAAACAAACATAGTATCAAGGTGCAATTATAAAATGCAATTACCATACACAGCGCGGGAGATGACAATCGTGTCGGAACAAAACGATGAAATAGAAATGAAAAAAAAACATCCATATGCAGGTCGTGTAATAACATAATTAACCGTGTAAAAAAGAATGGATGACTCGGCCGGTGGAGACAAATTTATTCGTGGCTAATTGTATAACCGCTCGTTCAGAACCGTTCGGAATCGATTTGCAATTACGGAAAATCGAAGCGCCCGATTGAGAATTAATTGTTCCGTGAAATGAAAACGATACGTATATAATAGATAGGTAGTATGGTTCGGAGTAAATAATGTAAGTTATCTGATACTGTGCAGGTGAATCAACCAACGATGAATCGGACGTTCATCGAAGCGCAGTGCGCCGGAAATCGAAAGTACGTCAAGTGTTCTTACCACGAGATACACCTTTCTCTCGTTTTCAACGTCCTTAACGAGCAGACAAAGGAACTTCTCGAATGCTCAATTGATTAACTTCTTTGTCCTGAAACGCTATGTATCTTCCGAGTTTGTGCACAGAAATAAGACAATGATTGTCTTATTATTTTGTATAAATATTATATAGAATAATTTAATACTCGTGTATCATTTTATAATTGTCGATAATAATAATATGTAATATTATATTACATAAATGTATAATAATTATAGTATTCTTGTATTAAATATAATAATAACGATATACTTGTTTTATTTTAAGATGTAATATTATACAAAAACGAATCATTGAAACACTACTTTTTCTATAATATAGTAAAAGAACTCATCAAACGTACTGTACATAATATTTTTAATCAACCATTTTTATATTTTTAAGAGATTCAATAATAAGAATTTTACGTATTAATCTTTTAATTTTTTAATGTTAAAGACCTCTGAAATAAGAATTGAAAAACAGAAACTTTCCAAAATGAGAAATTTAAATACTGAAACTATCCAAAGTAAAAATCTGGAACATCAAAGTTTGTTAAAATAGATATTTATGCTTTTCAAAATGAAAATTTTTAATATTACAGTTTTCAAAGATAAGTGTTGTAAATACTCAAAATGTTTAAAATAGAAATTCACGACATAAAAGTTTGCTGAGATAAAAATATAAAAGCTATTTAGTTTACCACACAAAGCATCGTGTACATTTACTGTTTTCGAAATAAAAGTTTAAAATATTAAAGCTTACAAAATAGCAACTACACTAATATAAAAATTGCAAATATGATAGCATGTAAAATAAAAATTTTAAACATTAAATTTTCCAGAACTAAAATTTCAAATATTAACCCTTTGCACTCGAAGGAATTTTTAACTAGTAACAGATAGTATCCTCCAAGTTTTCGATTGAAAAATATGATGAATTCTTTCGAAGTCATTATCTCTATTATTGATTATCGCTCTTAGCTGTTTCATTATATTTGTACATCTTATGCGCAACGCCATGAATTTAATTAAAAAATACCCATACCAAATCGCTCAATTAATCAAAGTGGTGAGAGTGAGTCACCTTTCGAGTGCAAAGGGTTAAAACTTGTAAGGTCAACAATTTTGAATACAAAATTTTTCAAAATATGGAACTCAAATATTAACCCTTTGCGGACGAGTGGCAACTCTCATTTGCCATTTGATACAGTGCAATAATTTTTAATAAATAATTTTTAACTACAGTTGTAGTGTTGGAGATCCTGCATTATGTTCCCTAAACATTTTCTCTTAACATGCTATTTCCATTTCCTTGTCCTTAGCCTTGGGTCCTTTCCTCGTCATCAGCCCTAGACTGTTCACCGTACCAATAAATTACCACTTCCCAAAAATCCACTACTCTCACTACACTATCCCACCCCCGGTTCCTTCCTCCACCCTTGCTAAATAATTTAAACCAATTGGAATTTGACAAGGAGTTTTCCTTTCAAGAACTTTTCACCCGTGTCGTCAGAATTCGATCTACACTCTACCGTGCTGGTTAAATATAATTTATGTTAAGAGCTAGAGTAAGATTTCTTGTGTGTAAATAAATTAACTATATAAAGTTAACTCCGCTTGGTTTTAATCCGGTTCTCCAACAGTAATATTATACACGTGAAGTTTGAATACAGTGAAACAGACAATATTGGTAATTGATAATAAAAATATGTTTATTTCACAAAAATTGATCAAACTTTTTAACCAGAAAGTTTTACAATCGCAATTTGCTACCTGTAAAAATACTTACGACCGCAAAGGGTTAAAGCTTGCAAGAACAAAAGTGTTAAAAGTCATGTCGCCCAAAATAATAACATTAAATAAATATTGAACCAGTGATTAGCTATCTCACAAATACCCTGTCAGTAATTTTACAGATTTCAACAAACTTATATGTGTAAGTAAATATACATAGCGAGAAGATTGATGTACGCCTCAAAGAAGAGACTCGAGATCGTCAAAGTATTTAATTTTAATGCAACAAATGTTTGCACAATTTTTAGATAAAAATCGTGCACATTGTATCTTTCAAAAATTCGCTGATTTCCAAAAGACTCGCGCAACAATGAACAAGTATCATGACAGAGGAAAACGGCAATTTTTCTAACTGCTCAGATATTACGCGCCACAATCGTAAAGCTGACTACAATCATCAACACGAGGCGTACACATGTGCTATGTATGTACATGCATCCGAACGATTCTATGAATGAAGAACGGATTCTCGGTAATACCGTGTGTAACAGCGCCGCCTTTACGTAATTCATAAAGCGTTATGAAGTTCGAATTTATTGAATTTATTGAATTTACTGAATTACTGTATTATTAAATTTATTGAATTTATTGAATTTATTGAATTTATTGAATTTATTGAATTTATTGAGTTTATTGAGTTTATTGAATTTATCGAATTTATTGAATTTATTGTAAGTTCGAATTCTAACGATACTTTTTATCCGTTCTCGATGAAATACGTCGGGCAAAATAATTTAAATTACGGTGGAGGTATGTACACGTAAAATTGCAAAACGTGTGCATTAGCTACGCTGAGTAAGTCTTGGAACGTTAAACGCGTCACTATACTCCAGGCAATATTTAAAGAACGGAAACTTACTGTAAACGACATAAGTCAAGCTAGTGACATTTTTCGGTAGAAAGGAACGCGTGCTTGCACATATTTTTACTCGCATAAGTGACATATTTCGATAGAAAGGAACGCGTGCTTGCACATATTTTTACTCGTATGTCGCTTGTGATTTAAATGGCACACACACTTTCAGGATTGACCAACTTCACAGATTGGGAGGAGTTAAACCTGTTTGTTTGATAATTTCAATACTAATAATTAATTTTTCAAGATTCCTAAATCGTTGGATTTCTGTAGGTTCAAATTTCTATATTGGTAGATTAATATATCCCCAGATTTTTATATTCGAAAATTCGTATGTTCCTAGGTTTTTATAACCCTAAATTTGGGTATTCATAAATTCACATAATTATTTATCTCTAGATTCCTATGTTTTTAGACTTTTACACCACTTGATCCCTGCTTCTTATATCCCCAGATTCCTATATTCCAAATTTGCTATATTTCTATATTCTTAGATTTTATATATTCAAATTTCTGAATTTATAGATTTCTATATCCCTAGATTGTTATGTATCCACATTTCTGCATGTTCACATTTCTAAATTTACATATCCCTATATTCCTATGTACACTCCTAGACACCTATACAATCTAGTTCCTGTCTCCCTTTATCCCTATTGTCACGGACTCTTGTATTTCTATGCCCCTATATTTAAATCCCAATAGGTCCAGCTCCTTAAATCCCTGCAAGTTAAAATTGCCACACGTCTATATTCCTATGTACATTCCTAGACACCTATACAATCTAGTTCCTGTCTCCCTTTATTCCTATTGTTACAGACTCCTATTTTTCTATGTCCCTATATTTAAATACCAACATGTCCAGCTCCTTAAATCCCTGCAAGTTAAAATCGCCACACGTCTAATTCCCCAGACCCCTACATATTTAAATCGGTGTATGACCAGATTTCTAGATCCTTCTACCTATCTACTAATAGTAACAGTATCCGTAACTGTTTCCTGCTGTGTCAGTGCGATAGAAAAAAAAAAACGAAAGTATCGAACGACGATTAGGCGCACACGAACGTCACCTCCGTCAAAATTCAAGCCGAAAAGATCATTAAACGTGCTTCGTCATGTGTCACTTTTATGCAAGTTGGTGGAGCTTAACGCGTTAAAAATTTTGTTGAAATATAACCTGCTCGTGTTATTTATACACAGATAATGGCGATACAACACTTGCATATCTTAATACGTAACGGGAACCGTGTATTGTGGCTAGTCGCGAGTCAACTCATTCGCCGCGATTATGTAAGAAAATTAGCTCGAGAAATTGCTCGAGGAATACTGTTACCGATGAAAAAGAGGGGAAAAAAAAGGGAATCGTATCGAGGGAACCGAATGTCCTTCTTTGATCGTGCGAACCGTGAGAACAACGATACATTCGTTATTTCTCATTGACACGTTATATCGCAGCTAATCGCCATGGAGATTAGGCGATAGACGTGTCGTCACCGTCTCGTGTTTCTCTGTGCATGCGTCCGTTCGGGCCGCAATGAAATGGAAGGCTAAACGCATTAATTATCAATGAAGTGGATGTATGCAAATGGACGCGCCAGTATGCATCCTCCAGATAGGACGCGATGCAAATCGACGTTACAATAGAAAATCACCGTTCCCGAGCTATTAATATTTTTAGTAACAGCGTATCATTAAACGTTGCCAACGTCCGGATAATAGAACTATTGTCCTTGGAACGGTTGTGTGTACTGTTATGGAAGGTGGAAATATTGTTGTCGCTGGCCAGCGAATAATTGATATCGACGCCGATGAAAATTTATTGGGATGTTGCAAAAATTATCGCTGTTTCGAGCTCCATGTTTCCAGGGTTGGATTGATCGGGTAGGTTAGGTTCTGATTCGCGAGGGAAACTATTGGGAATCGGGGCTGATTCGTTGGAATTTGATAATTAAATTCATACGAATTTTTAGAGTAATTTAAGTTATGACAAACCGTAAACTATATCAACTTTATAGTAAGATGCGTGAAAGTACGAATATAGAGAAACAGTATTTCAACATTAACAGGACTATTAATAAAAGTTTGATTCGCTTTAAATGAATAAATCCATTGGGTTGCTTGAATTTACTGAATCTATTGAATTTACTGAATTTATTGAATTTATTGAGTTTATTGAATTTATTGAATTTATTGAATTTATTGAATTTATTGAATTTATTGAATTTATTGAATTTATTGAATTTATTGAATTTATTGAATTTATTGAATTTATTGAATTTATTGAATTTATTGAATTTATTGAATTTATTGGATTTTTTTGAATTTATTGAATTTATTGGATTTATTGAATTTATTGAATTTATTGGATTTTTTTGAATTTATTGAATTTATTTAATTTTTTTGAATTTATTGAATTTATTGGATTTATTGAATTTATTGAATTTATTGAATTTATTGAATTTATTGAATTTATTGGATTTTTTTGAATTTATTGAATTTATTGGATTTATTGAATTTATTGAATTTATTGAATTTATTGAATTTATTGAATTTATTGAATTTATTGAATTTATTGAATTTATTGAGTTTATTGAGTTTATTGAGTTTATTGAGTTTATTGAATTTATTGAATTTATTGAGTTTATTGAGTTTATTGAGTTTATTGAATTTATTTAATTTATTGAATTTATTGAATTTATTGAATTTATTGAATTTATTGGACTTTTTTGAATTTATTGAATTTATTGGATTTATTGAATTTAGTGGGGTTATTAAATTTATGTATTTGTGTATATGAATAATTAAACAATGCGTATTTAATAATCATTTTTGATTAAATAATCGAAATATTACAACTACATTAGTATAAAAATCTCTAAACAAGAATTTATTCGTCGAAAAATTAATATAAGTAAAGATTTATCTAAAAGTGCTTGCATCACAAAAATCCTGCTATAAAAAACATTGCATTTGACAATTCCGGTAAAACTACTAAGTAATAAAAATCATTGAAATTTCAAAACGGTGACAATTGTATTAAAAAAACTGACAACCGAAAAAATATATATAAAAAATTGTACATATATATGGTACTATAAAAGAACTATTAAAGAAGTAATGCTTAGGTTGTTTTTTTCTTAAACACTTCCTAGATGCTCATTTACTAATCAAAAGAATCCGACCGTAAAATTCCGTCCTCCATAAATTTCTCGCCGACAGAAGAGGCGGAAGAAGATCAACAAATTCACGTTATTATCGCTGCTCGGGATTTCAAATTTCAGCGGCAGGCTAATTTATTGCGACATTCGGTCACTGTCCAAAGATATTCGTTCGCGCTGAATCACTGGCGCCGTGGCATTTAAAAAACAAATGTCCAACAAATAACGGTACACGTATATGCTCGCATATATTCGACAGGTGATCGGAATCCGAACAACTTGTCCGGTGGCAAAGAGAATTAAATGCAACGACTCTGTTTAATATTCCCGTGGATATCTTTCGCGTTAGTCGCCAGATCGTTTTCTCGTTCCTTTCGAAGCTGGAATGTCCGACGAAAGGCGCGGAGGCTCATGAATATCTATGTTTCAGTTACTGTTACTCCGGCATTGTCATGGGCGAGCTGATTAATCAGGTTGTTATTAATGAGTCGCGATACGGTTTGTTCCAGAGAAACATTCGAAGCGTTCGATATCGGCGTTCGATCGAAATACACGTATTCCATGTTATTCTGATATTTTGTGTAAGTATTAGCTTGAGGAATAAGTTCGTAGCGTTTTTATTTTACAACGATTTTTTGCTGTTTGGCAAAGTGTATAATATTCATTCGATAGAGCTCTTTCTGCTCTAAAAAACTCTGCTCATTGTCGAATACATAATTGATTAACACTAGATTTACCAGACTAGTCGAAATGACTTACAATTTCAATTCAAAATTCCTATTGCATGTGACATTTTTTTAAAGTAAATAAATACTTACTTTTTATTTAAAAGTAAATAAAGAATTGATATCCCACCAAGCACCTTTTCTAAACACCAGTCAGAATGATTGGTTTTGGTAGAAATAGGTATATTCACATACCTGTTATTATATTATATACACTCATGGACAAAATTGAGTGGACATTAAAGAAATGTAAAAAAATTGTTTGTTTTACTACAATGTTTTAAATAAATTTTAAATTTAGAACGTGAAATGTTTTTGTAGACTTGAAAAAACATTTGTTTAATGTATACAATTGTACAATAAAGGTTTGATTTATAGGAATTCTTAGTTAAATTAACCTTTTGTTATTTATGATACCTGTCCATTTAATTTTGTCCACGACTGTAAATATTATATATATAATTTATTATAATTTTTATATATATCATTTGTTATAATTTTTATATATATCATTTGTTATAATTTTTATATATATAATTATAATTATGTTATATATAATTATATAAATAATGTACCAGTATATATACTGGTAAATCTTCTGTTTAAATAAGAGTCTTTGATAAAAACGCTACGAACTTATTCCCCAACCTAATACATACAGTAGCGGACAAAAGTTTACATCGAACATGTGTTCGGAATATTGTTAACAATTTCGAATGTTATCAACAACTTGCAGTACTCAAATATGATCATAATTTTCAGAAACGATTGCAATACCTATGAATATCTGAAGCCCCGGTTAGATTATCTTGTAGTACCATAAATAATAGGGACGATGACCCATTAACTTATGACATTTACGAGCGGATCCGTCATTTTGACGTTCTCGACTGAATCTGCAGATAAGCGAAACGTTAATTTGCTGAAGTTTTTCGATGAACACTCCGCAGTTGCTATCGTGGTGAAATACAGTGCAATTTTTTAGTGAATTCAAACAGTTTCCTGTCGTTTTCGAACATTTCGGGTGTACGAAATGCGGCATGAAATTTTAGGTCCTGATTCGGAGTACCAAAGATTAAGATTATTTATAATATTTCAAAGAGTACCGATACACCGTTTGGTTTCGTGGATAACAGATAATTTCTTTCGAGCTTTGATGAATATTGCACGTGGTGTGTCGACTAGGTTTTATTATCACAATCTCGAAGGACCACCCGATTATTCGGGACTATACAATTATTTATGTTCAATACGATACGAGTTACTATGTTCGAGATTCTAACTATTCCTATATGTGTATTACTGTTCTATTTTTCTATCTATTCGTGTGGCTACAATTTTTAACTAACTACAATTTCTAACTGTTAGAGATTCTATCAAATCTATCCGATATCACCTCGGTCGGGTAGACTTGACGGGGGTGCATCGTTCTAATTGGCTAAATACAAATATACAAATTGTAGAAGGGCAACAAAGTTAACGCCCTACGTGGGCCCCTCCATTCGCAAATATTCTACGTTTTGCTCCTGGACCGTGGCAGGTAATAAGGATCAAGAAGCGCGCTGACCTTAACTAAACATGCTAGAAATAAAGGGTTCGAAGGTAAAATATTAATCTGTCGACCAAATACGAACAATGACTAGAAAACTACATAGAAAACGCGCGGGTCTTTATCGCTTCTTGAGTTTATGGCTGCCACGGAACGGTCCGCGAACCCTTCGATGGGACGACGGTCTTAGGTTAATTACTATATTCAAATACCAAATCTATTGTCAAATGTAAGGGCATGTTGGCCTTAACAGTGGATGCTGAGAAATGTTGGTACACCGAATGTGTTGATTATGTGCGCGGAAATTACACTATAGTGATTATTGCGGCCCAATTTTAAGTCTTACAATTGATATTTATCTAAGATATTCCTGTGCGGTAATATTTGTGCTTAATTGATTTTAAAATGATCTGCTTCTTTCTTCAATTTTCTGAGGCGAAGGTACATTGAGCCCCGGTGTTTCAAATTATCTGCACCGTAATAAATCATCGCTTCGTTACACTTTTTGTTAGACCAAAGCTTCTCTCATTGTGATAGAGAGCTTAAAATATGAAATTTTATTAGTTTCACTATGATGTATAGCTGTATTTACCCTGTCATTCGTAATATATTTTTATTTCTTTTCACCAGTCAACTGTGGCGCACATTTTTGAGAGTATATGTACTCGTCAATCACAGAATAAGCGACACTGTTAAAATAGTGGATCAAAAAGATGGGTCTATATTATAAAATAGACAATTTTATTACAAATATTTACTTATTTGGTGAACCAGATAGCTGTGATTGAGGAATATACACGTCATGACACAAAATCCTACCACTTCTCCATTACTCGTCAAACACAGATACATAACTGGTTAAAGGGACTCTGGTATTTCAAATTGACAGCATTTCCAGCGCTGTTTGGAAGTTATCTGGAATCCTAGTTACATTGGAATCCTAATAAAATACTGCCCGGTCATCTTCTATTTTATGGAGAAATTGTTTACGTAACCAGAAATACCGTATACACTTTCTTCTTCCGATACTTCTCCAACCTTGCCTCGAAGATTTTGTGAAACAAGTTGTTGTGCCATTTTGTCCGTACAAGGTGTGGGTCAAACGCAGATACGAACGCGTTAAATAAATTAGTATTTGCGGTGAAAGATGTGCGTCTCGATAAATGGCTAAATGTAAATTTTTGTTGTGTTTTTCTAAAAATATTCTCCAGATTTAGTCGTCTATTGAAAGTGAAATTTCTTATGTAATAATATTGTATGCTTCATTTTTCTTAGCACTTACTTTCTTTTCAGTCATGTAACTCTCGTTTGTATTATATTCCTGTAATATAGTAACGAGTGTCGCAGCTTTTTTTACAAGGAAAAAAGTAGTCCGCTGGAAAGTTTCACTATTTAATTGGTTACATTCATTCGAGATAGTTTCATTTGTTGTTTGCTCCGAATATTCTTAGTTATCGAATTTCTAAACTTTTTTATCAGATGGCCAAATCCCAAAAACAAGATTCTAAATTTCCAAGTTTTTAAGATTCCAGAAACCTGTATTTTCAGATTCTCGAGTTCCTAAATTTCTAAATTCTCGAGTGTCCGAATCCCAAATTTTACAAATTTCTAGATTTCCCTGTTTTCAGGATCCTCGATTTCAATAATTTCAGATTCTGAAATTCTCAAATTCCTAAATGTTCAAACTCGCAGTATCCAAAATCCAAATTTTATAAGTTTCAAAGTTCGCAAGTTCTTCAAGATCCTAAATTCCTATATTTTCATGTAGCTAAATCTCTGAGTCTAAAGTTTCAAATTATTAGCTCTTTTAAATTAAAAAATTTTCAAATTACCAATTCTCGAATGTTTACATTTAAGAATTAGAAAATGTTCAGACATCCAAATATCCAAACGTTTCATTTGGCAAACAACAAAATTTCTAATTGATGTTTATTCATAAAAGATAGAAATCTATTTGGTCAAGGTGCGATTATCGGAATTTATTTGGTCAAGGATCGACTATATTTAAATGTGTTGTTTACAATATTCGAGGTTCTTTGAGTTCATTTACTACCTTTAATATATCTACATCACATTAATGCTTAAAATTGCAGTTCTTTTCCTAAATATTCATAAATTATTTTGAAACTATTAAATTAAATTTGAACCAATTTGCAACCTGTTAAATTCGTAACTTATGACTCTTTCATATACTTAAAATCACAAGAACTTTAGTGCAAAAGAGAAGTCACCAAGACTCTATTAAAAATTCACTACACATTATATAACAAAAGATCAGAATTCTATAAAACAATCGTGAATATGGATTCACCATTAAATCATGAATTGTTAATTTAGTGTTTAATATTTAGAATTCGAATACTTCTTATTTTGAACGCAACATTTAATACTCGATGCTTTAAATCATGTTACGTCTTCTTCTCCCATTTTTTCCTAAGACACGTTCATGTACTCATTCAACATCTCGTACACTATAATTACTTTTGAAGTCAAGAAAATTGAACATATGATTCATCATTGATTCAAAGTCCGATTTCATTTTCGAACAGATTCTATCGGATGATTAGACACTGTTTTTAAAACAGCTACACAAAGAAATATGTATTAACATTAAAATGATGTGTAATATACGAAACAGAAAGTTAAAAATGAAAAATTTGAAAATAATTATATACTCAACAGTTCTTACTTATCCTTTATGTTTCTCATTCCTACAAGTCGAACGTATTTTTATAAAACATATATCTATTTATTGCCTAAGAATTAGTTATTTTAATTACTTTTGAAGATTTCATATTAACAGAACCACCATGACATTGCAAATAAATTGTTGATATCTTAACTGCAATAATTTATAATAAAAACATTAATATAATTACAAATAATAAAAATATTAAATACTATTAGAAATAATAAAAATACTGATACGAGTAAAAGTAATGAAAATAATAAAACACAAGGAAAAGTAAAAATATTAAACTACAAAAAATGTTTAACGCGTTATTAAAATGTTCATAACATTTAATATTCTTGCAATCGTATTTAATATTACAAAGTGTATATACTATAATTGCTATAAACACCGCAATTGCTGCAATTATACCCAGTTTATATTAAAACAAAATGAGTATCCGTTAAATATCTTTTAAACGTTCGAACTATCAATCGACTATACTCAAAATCACTAAAAGTATCCGTACAAATTTGCAATAATACAATAAATCAGTATTAAAAATCTCTTGGAGCAAAGAAAGAGTTTCCTTCGCCACTGAAATAAACTATAAATTAACAAACTCCGTACGTGCATTTTTCTCTCAATTCAAATAAATGCACCCTATAATTTTACCAAGTTAGTTGATCATTTGTATCAAATATTTTGGTAGACAAATTTTCGATAAAATTGTTATTCACGATGGGTATTCGAAGTATAGTGCTGTCGGGAGATGGTAAAATCGTGGCAGCGTTCGCGCACGGCCACGGAGATTTCAATGCCGGCAACGGTCAGAAATTTATCGGGTTTTAATAAGTACAAATTGCAGTCGCTGGTTGCATAACCGCCTTGCTTCGATGCATCCAGCGTCGGATGTACGCTATTTTGTAATCATGAGCAGAGCAATGTTTATAGCGATTCTGAATGGCTGGAGAGGAGGGGATCTTGCACGGATCTCGCGCGATACACGCTTATTAAGCTGCTTGTTTCGTAATACTCCTGGAAAAAAACATTACTGTCTTTTGTTTTTTACTCTGCCGTTATGCGGGTGAGTTTTCAAGAAACAGCCCGCCGCCGGAAGCTTCAGGAAGCCCGATACCAACCGGTACATCCGCGGCCATGAATGATCGCGATCGATCGCTAAAAACATGATCGATTTTGCGAATTGTACGATTTTTATGATCTCAACACTTATTTCTCTTTTTACAAGATAGATACGTTTCCAAAGAATTCGTGTAAAAAGAGAATTAGGTGAAAACAATATTAAAAAATTCTTGTTAGAGTTCACTTAATTTATTTCGTGCTTATATATTTTAATTCATTAAATATATTATAAAAAATAAATTATACTTTGAGAAAAAGAAAATAATATCTGAAATTCATTGATATAAAAAAAGTTTAAATAATATAAACATAACAAAATTTTATGCATTGTTACTTTTTATTTGTGTTAAAACAAAACAATTCGTGTAAAAAGAGAATTAGGTGTATTGTTCTTCGCGGCATTTTACGAATTTTAATGTTGCTTAACTGCAAAAGCAGATTGAATATTACAGAGGGAATTTTTGTATCGCTGATTATACTGATAAACGTGATTGACAATATAGAAAGAGGTTGTTCTTATAGATGACATTAGAAGGCTAACGTGATTGAAGATTTCAGAGCTTTTTAGTTTTACAATTTTTTAATTCGAAGATTTGTGATTTTGGGAAATCACAAGTGAGAATATTCATGATGTAAAGAATAATTGATAAGAAAATTGGTGACTTCGACAATTAATAAATGCAAAAGTGTAAACTAGTAAATTTGTAAGCTTGAAAGCTTGAATTTTTATATTTTTGCATTTGATACATTGAATTTTATAAACTTATACATTTGAAAATTTGAATGTTGTAAACTTACGCTCTTAAAAATTTGAATGTTGTAAATATTTGTTATTTGAATGTTGTACATTTTTTAATTTGTCAATCTTCGTATTTCTATATTCAATAACTCCCAGTTTTGCAATTTGTGCAAAATTGTAAATTCGAATATCACCAAATTTATCAATTTGAAAAAATTGTAACATTCGAATCTGTAACTTCATCGATTAGAGATTTCCAAACTTTATTTTGTACGTCCCAAAGCTTTATATGTACATGTAAGTATATGAATTTAATAATTTTTAAAATGTTAGTTCGAAGAACTTTGAAGAAATTTGACAACTTGATTACTTGAAGCCCATTATAAATTTCGATTAAATATTCGTGTCTAACAATTTTCGAAAGAGACTCTGCTCGTACCCCGTAACATTTTTAAATATCTATCGACGTAATTTACTGAGAGGCTCTTGTCAATAAAAATATAATCGCTCGAAGGAGCAATTTCGTTTGATGTAACGAAATACAAAAAATCTTTCAAACTGGCGGTATTTCAAGATTGACATCGAATTTTGCTGAACACCGAAAGAGAAAAAAAGAAACTGCCGATCAAATAAAGGATACTGGTGCTGTGACGAAGAGGTTCGTATCTCGAGATGCTTTTTTCGTCGACATCTGCCCATCGAAAGGATACGTATAATTTATTTGACCGTGGATTAAACATCAGAATCATCCATCAAATTGAAACCTTTTTTTTACTTTAACTTTATCCTCTGTCGCCGAGAGGTATAGCACCGAGAAAGACACCAATATTGATTTTGTTTCAATACAAATATCCTTCATGGTATCCTTTCTGTAAATATGAAAGTGTAGATACGACGCTTTTGTTTCGAATTGTCAGATTTTTAAACTTGCGAAGTTGGAACTTTAGATATTTAGATAGTTAGATATATAACCAAGTACAGAAATTTTCAAATACCAAATTGTCAAAGTCACAAGTTCTCAAATATATGAACTATTATATTTCAAATATACGTACTTTCACATTCTCAAGTACATATGTATTTGAGAATTTTCACATTTTCAGATTTTCGGATTCTCAAATTTTTCAGAATTTCGGATTTCAAGATTCTCAAATTTTTCAGAATTTCGGATTTCCGGATTCTCAAATTTTTCAGATTTTCGGATTTCCGGATTCTCAAATTTTTTAGAATTTCGGATTTCCAGATTTTCGGATTCTCAAATTTTTGAAATTTTTTAGAATGTCGGATTTCCAGATTTCCGGATTTTCAAATTTTCCAGATTTTCGGATTTCCGGATTCTCAAATTTTTAGATTTTCGGATTTCCAGATGCTCAAATTTTTTAGAATTTCGGATTTGCAGATTTTCGGATTCTCAAATTTTTGAAATTTTTTAGAATGTCGGATTTCCAGATTTCCGGATTCTCAAATTTTTCAGATTTTCGGATTTGCAGATTCTCAAATTTTTCAGATTTTCTGATTTTCGGATTCTCAAATATTTCAGAATATCGGATTTCCAGATTCTCAAATTTTTAGTTTTTCGGATTTCCGGATTCTGCGATTTTCATATTATCAAATTTTCAAGTTTAAACATTGAGTAAAAGGACTGTGAAGTTGATTCTCACGCGCCAGACGCATGAATCGGAGCGAACGTTTTAGCATTCCTTAACGGAACAGCTTTTTCAACAATCGATAATTGAAAGAACGTGAAACGAGTGATGAAATGAAACGAATTTCACGATTTTGCTTGTTAACGTTTCACCGGCAGCGTAACACCTCTGAAAGTGAATATGTAAAAGGCTGGTAGCATAACCGGCGTTCGTGTTTGTGATAATTTTATTTCATACCCAACGAATGAAAACTTTTTAACGCTTCCTATGTTATACATTTAGTGACTCGACATTTCCATAATATTTGCGTTAGGATAGATAAAGTTTATTTTGTTCGTTGTTACTGGTTTTATCGCTACTGAATGATGTTGCATGAAAAGGATGATTCATTAACTCCTTTGTAATGGTACCGAGTTTGTAACACTGATATCTGATCATCTCAACATTTTTTGTCAGATTTATAAATTACCTCGACATATTTCTGTATTACCATTTGCAATACATATATACATGTACCATGTGATACATTATACATATAATTAGTTATTTATGTATGTCAAACTGATTTACAAAAAGTTTTAATTCAACGTTTACATTAAGCTTCAAGAAATGTACTATTTATAAAATATATATAAACACTTGTACCCTAAGTAATTAATTTAGTATTTATTTATATTTTCGTTTAAATAAAATTTTAAGTGATATTACTTTGACTGATATCACTAACAATCTCATAAAAGTATTAAATTGCTCAATTTTATTTGTTATAAACTTCTTCTCTTGTATTTCTATATGTACATCAAACAATATAGTACACGCATTAAAGAATTATATATTATACACTAAATGATTAGCGATACCTGTGCATTTACACCATTATAAAGTTCATAAAATGATACAAATACCTAGTACTTAAAAATCGTTCCAAATTCCTACCGTTCTTTTTTTCACAGAAGTAAGACGTTTAATTTTTAAGAGACCAATTAAAAAAAAAAATTATTCATTTAAATTAGAAATCGGTTTGCATGATTCAGTCGTCGTGAAACTCGTAAACTTTATTTTCAGAGAGCCAGATAGGTACAATGAACGGTACGAACTGGGACGTTTAATTTTATTCAAGGTTCCACATAAATTAATAATTATGGCTCAATGTCGTTACCAATCGAACGAATGACGTTGCTCAAATTACGCAGGACGGCCTTTCTGTTCTCGTCATGAAAAAAAACCTTCCTTCTCGGGTCAAAAATATTTATTCGCCGATGTATTAAGGCATTCGCGAAACGGAAAGGTAGTCGACGCACGAATGCAAATCAGAGTGTATAACGTTGTCAGTCATTGACGACATGTACGCACGTGTGCCACCTGACTCCAAGCGTAAACAAACGTTCGAGGATAGTTACGGTTAAAAAATAAATTATACACGCATCTATGATTTCACCTGCTGCTTATAGACAGACATGAAGATGTCACATTTGTTAATTAACCGATAAAAATCTGTTTCCACATACGTCGATCGTCATACGTCCACATACGTAGAAACGTTATTGGGGGCTTCGAGGTTAAGTCATTTTTAACTTACATTCAAATTTTAACTCATTTTACTTTTTAATTCTAATTCTTTCTCGTTTCAGATGGTCAGTATTGAGATACTAATTCCGTTAATAGGAGTTTATAGATTAATAATTATAACACCGATTAGGTTACAAATGTGGCCTGAGATATCAGGTGATATTTAACCGAGATGATAAAACCGAAAACAATAAAATAATAAGAAAGTAAAAGAGATAATAGCATTAAATAACTAGTAGTATTAACCGCCCTTTAATTTGTCAATTTTTGTATTTCTATATTCCATAACTCCCAATTTTGCAATTTGTGCATTTGTAAATTCTAATATCAACAAATTCATCAATTTGAAAAATTTGTAACATTCGAAACTGTGACTTCATCAATTAGAGATTTTTAAACTTTATTTTGAACATCTGAAAACTTTATTCATGTAAGTACAGTGAATTCAATCATTTTTAAAGCGTTAGTTTGAAGAACTTTGAAGAAATTTCATTACTCGAAGCCTATTATAAATATCGATTAAATATTCGTGTTTAACAATAAAATAATAAGAAAGTAAAAGAGATATTAGCATTAAATAACTAATAGTATTAACCGCCTATTAAACAGGTAGTAATTTAATTTAATAACTGTTATTAAAGTTTCTTATAAAGCATTAAGTTGAATTTCCAGTATCCTTATATTTGATACACATGTAAGAACATATATGCAAGTTTTACAGATTTGTTAATTTTATTTTAATATAATAACAACTAGTTAACAACAAATACAACACTTTGCACAATATTAACCACGTTATAATAAACATCTATATATTGTCTTCGGTAAATGAATTCTTTTTTGTAACATTAAGTTGATAGACCAAGTAGACCAGTTTTTTTAACGCTTTCAGATCATTTTGACAGTTCGAAAACAAAGAAAAAGATTTATGGTCGAAATAAGGTGCTCGCAAAGATAGCGTGGCGAGTTGAAAACATGGGATGACGGTTTCTAATAACGGAAATGGAAAAATACAGAGTTTCACCGATCGTTTCACTAATTGTCCATCTCGCGTCAGCTCAACATTTATTTAAGAAACTTTCAAGGTGTGTTCTTCCAGAAGCCTCGAGTGTTTTCTTAACAATAAATAAAAGGCTAAACCACGTCCAATGATACGCAGTTGGTGATTCATCGATATTAAATATTTACATTAAAACAGCTACCAGCAAATTTTTTTTTCATATCCGACTTGTGTTTATAATATTCTGACTTCAAGTCAGATTGTAAAGTATAATATAAAGTGAAATTTTTTTTATTGTTTGCAAAAATTGATTTTGAAAGGGAACTATTTTAAAAATTGTACTAGCATTATATAGTAATAATATTGCATGTTCCTTTAAATATAAAATAAATATGTATTTAATTGTTCATATTATATATGTAGTTTAAAATTATATATTTAATTTTATAATATATTTAATTAATTATTTAGCATAGTAAACGAATTGCATTTTACGAGGAATAAGTCTGCTTTAATTTTTGTAATACACGTGAATGATATATTAAATTGATGTATGAATATCTCAGAATATAAAACATCTATGATAATTTTTGAAACTGATCTAAGTTTGTTGCTGCTGCATTTTTAACTTTTATTATAAAAATTGTTTTCTTGAAGAATGAAAAACTTCAGAACAGTTTTTGAAAAATAAAAAATTTGATATTTCTACAATTCCAAATTTTCAAATATACAAATTTATAAATATTAGACGCAGGGAATTATTTATTTTTAAACATCTACTATAATTAAATTTCCAAATATGGATATCTTTTATTTTGTAAATTTGTTAATGTATAATGAGTAAATTTTCGAATAACCAATTTTTTAAAATCTAAATTAACAAATTCGTAAATTATTAAATGTCCAAAGCGAATTCCCTACATGCCCTAAAATTTGATGAATAATAGAGCTTCAAACACATAATTACATCAATACACATTAAAAATATTTAAAATAATTTAAAAATATTCGAGGTTCCCATAGTACAAAGAAGGATCAAAATAGCAAAACGATGAAGTTAGTATTTTTATGTTTTAAAATACAACACTGGCACTAGCAGCAGTGTTCTACGCGCCAAAACAGAAATATTAAATTTTTTTAACCATAAATTATAAACATTTAGAAAGCAACCGTTCGAAATCGCCGTCACGTCAGCAATTTCTACTCGGTCGAATCGTTAATTAAATTACGCAACGTTTTCCCGATCACAGTGATTTTTTTTTCCCGCAGGAACTAAGAGAAAAAAAAACACACGCAAATCATGGTATTATCGACTACAAAGTAACATTTATATCGGGAATACCCGTGCACCGGTTGACAAATCGAACCGCGTAATAAATTTCAATTACGGGAATTTTTATCGAGAAGGGAAAAAGAAAGCCACGAATACCATCGGAAGAAATGAACTTTGATTTATTGCCGCTTGAACGGCTAGAAAATAATTCCTCGAATTTCTGAATCGTTAATTAAATCCATGATCGTCGGACTTGGCAAAAAAAGAAACACCAGTTTCCAGTTAATAGAGCCTTGAATGATCAATTACAAAGTTATCTTTGTACAAGAAATTTCTACATACTTCATCATTAATCTCGCTATCTAATGAATCGTTAATCGTAGCAACCTTTATGGAAACAGACATTCATAGAACCGAACGAACCTGTATTACGCCAAAGTCATTTAACTCTGAATAATCGATCATGATTAACGAGAGAACAATTTTTTTTCTGTTATTATCCTTCTTCGAGGAATTTCTTCTGCATTGTATCTTCCTTGTGTGAAGACGCAAGCACCGTAACAATATTGTACATATTGATATTTAACACTAGATTTACGGCTACGGAATGACCATTTATTTTTACATTAAAATTAAACTAGAAAAGAAAATAAATAAAGTATGATACGTGAACTGTCTTATACAATGATCCTTTATCTTGACAACAGTTGACATACATTTTGATAAAAGTTTCTTCATAGTGTTTGTAATTTAAAATAAAAAATTATGTTATGAGTCATTTTGGCTCGTTTCGTAAATCTAGTGTTAAATAAAGCATTGAATATAGTCTTTACATGTGACATATTGAGTGTTAATCATTCTTTAAGGGAAAATGGAAAATTAAAGATTGAGATTGGGGTTCTTACTTAATTTCTATTGAGTTATGGCAAGTAGAAAATAAATGAACGTGTGGAAACTGTATTAGAAAAATTCTAATACGAGATTCATGTATTTTAAATTAAACTAACTAAATGATATTTTATATCATTGTATTTCAAACTAATATTAAGATAAAATTAGACGTATTTCAAGCTAAGATTGAAACCACGAGTGGACAATATATTGCATGGCGATAAAGTGAAAGGTTGCACGTAAAATGTCCTTAGCATGGATAGATTTGATTTAAATCTGTAAAGAGATGGACATACAGGGTGTCTCGTAATGAGTGTTAGACCCGTGAGGGAGTTGTAGAGGGGGTGATTCTAAGTAACTTTTTCCTTTGCAAAAATGGGGTCTAGGCTCTCGTTTTCGAGTTATTAAGGAAAAACACCGACCAATCAGAGCGCGCGAATAGCGCCCGCTTAGCCACAAAAGCGAAGCCTCGAACATACGGCCGATCGCGGACGCAAACAAACAAGTTAGTATTGTGCTATGTAACGTCAAAGTTAAATCATGCGTAATAATGTTCAGTTATTCATTTTTACTGAATAAGGAATAAGACAATTTTATGTGCCATTTGAGGAAGTTGGAGAATTGAGAATTTGGGGAATTGAGAATTCGGAGATTTGGGAATTTGGGGAATAGAGAATTTGGAAAATTGGAAATTGGAAATTTGAAGATTTGGGGAATTGGGAATTTGGGAATTTGGAGATTTGGAGAATTGGGAATTTGAGAATAATAATGTTCAGTTATTAATTTTTACTAAATAAGGGATAAGACAATTTTATGTGTGATTTAACTTTGACGTAACATAGCACGATAGTAACTTGTTAGATCGCATCCGCGATCGGCCGTATGTTCGAAGCTTCGCTCTCGCGTCTCAGCGGGCGCTATTCGCGCGCTCTGATTGGTCGGAGTTTTTCCTTAATAACTCGAAAACGAGAGCCTAGACCCAATTTTTGGAAAGGGAAAAGTTATTTAGAATCACCTCCTCTACAACCCCCTTTCGGGTCTTACACTTATTACGAGACACCCTGTATATGCAAAGTTGAGGCGATTACGACGCCGCAGTGTGACCGTATAGAATTAATTAGATCGATGCGTTTTTGTTTATTATATGTTATTCCGCGTTCTTTTTGTAATATGGTTAAAGCGAATAAACGTGTTTAAAAGTGATCCGAATTTATAATGCGCCCCGATTCTAATCCGCCATTCCAACAAAATCGATTATTAAATTATTAACTCTAATTTGAACATAACTATATTTCCCTAAAGTAATTCAATTGTAACATGATCTAAAACTAAGATTAAAAAACAAATAGGTTAACAATAAATGTTATGATAAATATATTTGAGATTACTATAATTTGAGTTCGTAAAATTGTATAAATACCGTATGAAAATTTCAAATTCAATTAATATTTCAATATTTTTCTAGTATAACTCAGTAATGTATTTCATCACGTGTTTAAACATCAATTATATCCACACGTGTACCAACTTCAAAAGTGGTACACATGCATCAGTTGTGATGTCACATTCAACCTCGATTGCATGTAAATGAATCACTTTTTATTGCTAGAATTGTATATGTATTGCATGAAACTCACCTCGAAAGAGGATCGACGAAGAGAGCGACGATAATAACCGCGATGATTACACAAGTTAGATAAATCGCGGAAATTTCGTAGATCTCTGATTCCGGTGGACGGTCTAGGCTGTCGTGGCCGCCATTTCCAACGACACAAAAATCAGCACCGCATAGTTTTATCTTGTTCCAATTTGTTGTGCTGTTTCCTTTACCGCTGCCAAACTCTCCCTCGCTGAGTACTTAAAAAAAAATACAGGAGAGAACTAAATTAATAAAATCAATTATTTATAGAGTTAATAAAATGGTTATATGATAATACAGTCGATTGAATCAATATACAACAAACAGTTGTTGGTGATAACATCTTATCTGCGATAAGCACTAATATTGTTATTAATTTAATAGCGACTAAAAATTGAAGAACGCCATTAATGTTATCAAGATCTACTTAACAGGAGCGATAATATCATACTGCTGAAAATCTGCAGCATAGAGTAATTTTTTTCCGATTTTAAATACGACTTCATGCTGCACACGTGGTTTTAGAATTTCACGACTTCTTATTTGAGAAAAAATTAATATAGCGAAGCAATATTTTATTCGTGTTATTCTTTTTTCGATAAATTTTTGAACGACCATTTAGCAATTTGGTAATGTGCTGATTTAAAGATATGAATTATGGAAAGTTTGAATATAGAAAGATTGCGATGATAAATTTCCGCATTTAGATAATTGATGATTTTGTAATCTTTTAAATTTAGAAATTTAGCTTTTAGTATAATTCACTGTGGTCCTAATTTGACAAATTAAAAAATTTTCAGATTCATAATTTGCGAAGTCCTTAATTAACCAAAACACTAAATTTCAAAGTTCTTAAATTATCAATTATCTATGTTTTCAATTTTTTAATCGGTAAATTTCCAATTGACCAAACTCCTATATTTTCAACTTTCTAAACTGCCAAATCTGTGAATTATCAAATGCCTAGTTGACCAAAATTCCAAATTATAAAACATCCAAACTTGCAAATTCTTAAATGACCGAATTCCCAAATTTCCAAATTCTGACATTTTCAAATTTCTAAATTTCAAAACTTCCAACTCCCTAAATTGCCAAATTCCATTTTAGGAATTTAATAATTTGAAAATATAAGAACAAAGTAAAAAATATCTGCAATTTGAAAATAACAAATTTCTCAAGTTTGTAATATAAACTTAGATATTTTATAATTTGAATGTCTATAAACTGAAAAACAAAAGGATATAAATATTCCGAATTTCCAACTTCTGAAATGTAGAAAATTTAAAACCTAGAAGATGTAATATTGATTTAATTATATATCATTGAAAAGCAGTGTTAAGAATGAATGATACGTGTGAATCCATCTGCCCGGGGATTAATTGATTTTCAGTTTTATCTCGATGAGAATCTTGTCAGTCTACTTAGGCAGACAATTGGCGGACTAAACACTACACAATAGGTTTATCGATGACGCATACTGAATATTTCCATTGAAGTTACGTTGTCTAATGAATTGTTAATACGGTACCGGTCGGTTATCTGTCACCGACTGACAAACGCCCAAAAAATTATTATTCAGAAACCGTTTACAATGTAAATCAATGAATGTATTCAAAATTGATTAGAATAATTAATTGTCAACATTGCGCAAATTGATTGTTCGACAGAGTTGAGAATACAACGTTCTACAAATTTCGTTATATAATAATAAAAGGAAACTAATTTTATCGATAAAATATATTTCCCTTTTTATTATTGAATTCAGAATTTGAATTTTAGAGTTGAATTTTTAGGAAGTACAATAAATCAATAAATTATTAATAACAAAACAGATTTATTCCGTATAATGCTTAATTTTTTACTCCAAATTTTAGAGCCCCAATTTTTACTCTAATTTACTTCAATTTTTGTTATTAATGTTTAGTGTAATTTTTTTTGTAAGTATATGTTTTATTAAGTTTTTGAAAGAATAAGGTAACAAGACAAATAATATAAATAGAATAACATTTCTTAATTTCAATTGGAAGAAGAATCTCGAAATTTATTTATTATTTTTGTTTCGAAATAGAAATTTATTAAGACTTGAAACAATTATATAAATCTTCTTTAAGTACCTAAGTTGATAAATTGAATGAATCTTACAGTTTATCATTCAACACAATTTTCTCACGTATTTAAACAAGATTTAGATAGTCATTTAAAGATGTAATATATTTAAGAACTAATCTTTATCAAAACAGACAAGTTTTTACATATATCTTCCATAACAAGCATTCCATGCAGTTTCTTCTCACTCTGATGCAAGATTTCGTTCCTTCTTGCACAGGAATGTATACAAAATGTAGACTTACGAACATTCTTACTTTCATATTGCGACAAAAAGTATATATTTCTCACTGTACACCTTGTAATCAATAAATTTAAAATGGAAACAATCTCACATTTTTATAATTTAACGATAACAATTATATATTCTAAAATTTTCAAATTTGCAAAATGTAAATACTCAAATTCCCAATTTTACAAATTCTCAAGTTTCAAAATCTCTAAATTTATCGTAAACTTCCAAATTGCTACATTCTCAAATTTCTAACTACCCAAAATTTTAAACTTCTACATTCCCAAATTCCCAAATTTCCAAAATTTTAAACTTCTAGATTCCCAAATTCCCACATTTCCAAATTTCTATATTTTCAAATTTCCAAATCTCTAAATTCCCAAATTTCCATATTTTCAAATTTCGCAATCCCTAAATTCCCAATTTCACAAATTTTCACATTTGCAAATCTGTGAGTGCCACTGTTCCTACATTTTCGAATACAAAACATTTCAAATCTTTAAATCCTCCCATTCCAAAGTTTTAAAGTTCCTAAATTTCCAAATTCCCAAAATTTTAAACTTCTAGTTTCCCAAATTCCCACACTTCGAAATTTCTATATTTTCAAATTTACAAATCTCTAAATTCCCACATTTCCAAATCTGTGAGTGCCACTGTTCCTAAATTTTCGAATACCCAAGATTTCAAATCACCAAATCCCCTTATTCCTAAGTTACCAAATCTCTAAATCCCCAAATTCCGCGAATTTCAAATTTTCAAGAACCACATCGTGATCAGAAACGCGCAGTACTGAATCATTGCAAAATAGTTTTTACTAACATAACATTTTCAGGTCAGCACAATCATGCCGTACTAATTTGGAGAAACTTCGCAAACCCCAAATTGTCATCCAAGAATCTCTTCTTTCTCAAGCAGAAAGAATCATTTTGACGCTTTGAGGTCTCGGTAGGTTCTCTTTTTTTCGTTCGGTCTGGTTTGTTGTTAACGAATGATCTCATTTCTCAAATATGCAAATACCGTATTAAGTGGCGATTATACGACACCAGCACGAAACGTATCGACATTCTGGAATTCACATTGGCCAATCCTCGTATACGCGGTCATCGGACGGGGAACGACAGGAACTTTCACCGGAGCGTCGTTGATAATATCATAGTATGTTTACAATGTCTCCCACCATCGTTTCCGATTGTCCGCAAGTCCTACTTATCGACATATAATATATTCAACTGTTACACGAACGAGTGTGCGCGAATGTGTGGTCTGGTACGCGATGTTCCTCAGCGAAGAAGCTGCGGCCGCAACCCTTTAACCGCGATTGAAATGTATACAAAAGTTACAAACTGTCATATTTCTTTGAAACTTAATAATTACTCCTCCATTGAGGTTTATACAAAATCTGCAAACTTTAATTCTTTATAGTAACATTTATTCGAGACTCGATAAATAATTGCTCCTCCATCAAGGTTTAAACAAGATCTGCACATTTTAATCCTTTGCAGTAACATTTATTTGTGGCTCGATAAATAATTACTCCGCCATTAAAGTTAAGACAAAATCTACTAGCTTTAATGTTTTGCAATAATATTTATTTGAGGCTCGATAAATAATTACTCCTCCATCGAGGTTTATACAAAATCTGCACATTTTAATCCTTTGCAGTAACATTTATTTGAGGCTCGTTAAATAATTACACCGCCATTGAAGTTAAGACAAAATCCACAGGCTTTAAACCTTTGCAATAGTATTTATTGGAGGTTCGATAAATAATTACTCCTCCATCGAGGTTTATACAAAATCTGCACATTTTAATCCTTTGCAGTAACATTTATTTGAGGCTCGTTAAATAATTACACCGCCATTGAAATTAAGACAAAATCCACAGGCTTTAAACCTTTGCAATAGTATTTATTGGAGGTTCGATAAATAATTACTCCTGCATCGAGGTTTATACAAAATCTGCACATTTTAATCCTTTGCAGTAACATTTATTTGAGGCTCGTTAAATAATTACACCGCCATTGAAATTAAGACAAAATCCACAGGCTTTAAACCTTTGCAATAGTATTTATTGGAGGTTCGATAAATAATTACTCCTGCATTGAGGTTTATACAAAATCTGCAAACTTCAATTCTTTCCAGTAACATTTATTTGAGACTCGTTAAATAATTACACCGCCATTGAAATTATGACAAAATCCACAGGCTTTAAACCTTTGCAATAGTATTTATTGGAGATTCAATAAATAATTACTCCTGCATTGAGGTTTATACAAAATCTGCAAACTTTAATTCTTTATAGTAACATTTATTTGAGGCTCGATAAATAATTACTCCTCCATAGAGTCTTAAACAAAATCTGCAAACTTTAATTCTTTACAGCAACATTTGCTTGAGGCTCAACAAGTAATAATTCTGCCATTGAAGTTTATACAAAATTCACAAGCTTTTATCTATTATAAAATATTTGTTTAAGACTTAGTAAATAACTACTCTCGTAACAATTCTGCAATGAAATGTACAAAAACATATAGCCACAGCAATGACTGTAATGAAGTACGAAATAAAATTATAGTTGATACATTGAGTATCCATGTAAGTATGTAGTCAGCCATCATAAAATTATTATAGATATAAGTAGTTGTATTCCTAAAAAGGAAATGTTGATGGAGGACAAGGTAAACGGTTTATTGAGCGTACCCACCAATTTAAAAAAGAAAGAAGATGGGAATTTTGACACCACATGTATCGTCTACAATTACGAAGGCAACGTTTACTTAGCTCCAAGTCGTCAATTACATTCAAACTTCACGTTATTGCGATGTTGTAATTAGATATACTAACAGTCTATGAGAATCGTGCCAAAAATACAATAATTGACTACTGGACGATAATTTTTAAGAAAAGTTCAATGATCCGTTAGCCTTGCGAGAACATTAACCGAATACTATGATCATTTTAGACATAAACGCTAATCACTCGTAGTCAGTTACCTAATATGTGTCCCAAAAATGATCTCATTACGATCAAATACAATTTCCTGCTAATTATTTTATCACGTTACGATGTTCTTTCTTTTAATTGTTAAGTTATTCCGTATATATGGTCGCGAGTTAGCTTATGGTAGATAAAACATCGTCCATTTTGTGTATTTAAACAAAGATTGAAGGATAAGTACTGATGTTTGCGATTAATCAGAGAATAGAGAAGGAAATTTTGGAAATTTGAAATTTAAAGATTTTTGGATTTTGGAACTGAGAGACTCTGGAATTCAGGAACTCAGAAATTGAGCAATTTCAGAATTTTTGAACCTTGGAATTGTAGAGCTTTTTAGTTTTTGGGATTCCTGAATTTTTTAGTTTTGGAGTCGTACAGTTTTGAGTTTTCGAATTTTTGAATTTTGTCATTTCTTAATATTGAACCTAGGGATATTGAGATTTTAGAATTTTTTAACTGCAAACCTCTAGAATTTTCAAATTTCTGGTGTTTAAGGCACTCAAATTTGCAAATTGTGGCTTTAAGACTATTTTGATCATTGGTATTTTTGGAACTTTTGAAGTTTGGAATTTTGTAGTTACTTTTGGGACTTTCGAATATTGATACTTCGGAACTAAGAGATTTTAAAATTTTGAATCAATAAAATGTTAAAATCTTGGAATGTTAGAACTAAAAACTTCAGATTTTAGGTCTTTCAAACACAATATTTTAAAACATGGAAACATTGAAACTTCGGAATTTCCCGTGTTTTAAATTTCTAATTTTTATATCCTTAAACTTTTGAATTCTTGAACTTTAAGACATTGGGGTTGTAGAGCTATCGAATTTCAAATCTTTGAGACTATAGAATTTAACAAGTTCAAAATTTCTAACTTTCAATCAAATTATAAACAATTTGTCATTAACGAATTATACATTATAATAATGTATAATATATATAATTATAATAATGTATAATATATATAATTATTATAATGTATAAGATATATAATTATTATAATATACAGTGGCGTGATAAAGTTTCCGGTCAGTGCCATTATATGGCATATGTAACCAGTCATTATATATACTTACAAACATAAATAATATTCTTTTACTATATTATTTTGTTTCTCATATCTCATAATGACATCACATAATAATTAAAAATCATTATCTTTTCTTAAAATAATTTGGAGTATGAAATGTCGCTGGCCATAAACTGTTGCACGCCACTGTATATAATAATATATACACTAGTGGCATTAATTCTGGACACTTTCGATAATAATATTTTATATTTCATATTTTTGGAGAACATGTATATTCCGCTACGCTAAATTGATACCGTAATATTTTTATTGTAAGCTATAATGTTTATAGTTACGCCCCAAAATTATAAAACATTGATTAGAATATAAAATATAAACAATTGTATGTTAAATAATTTAATTAAGTGCGAAATTTAAGGAAAGATTTGAAAGTGTCCAGAATTAATTCCACTAGTGTATAATAACATATTTATAATATATATATATAACATATATTATAACGTATAATATATATAACATATTTATAATATATATTATAAAGAAGTTCGCAAAGTCTTATTATATGTCCTGAAGCAAAACCGATCCAATTTGTGCGCGCGCACGCGCGAAACGAAAGGGCGCCGGCGCCAGAGGAAGCCTCGAACGGTTTAAAACCATAGAAAACGGTTAAATCCCGCGCTATTACCGTCCGGTATCGGAGAATGCGTACGAGGTGGTACGGAAACCGACTATCACAGGTTTATACCGGATAAATCTTGTTTCGTCTCGCGTGTGAAGCGTTCTCTGTCGCCGTTACTCCAACTCGCGTGTCAAGCGAGAAACTTGAAACTCGAAACTCGTGTCCATGAAGCGATACGCAGTATAGTATTCGTTGTCGATCTCGTCAGGGAAAGGACCGAATGTTTGGCCCGGCTGTCTGACCACACACGTGTCATTACTGCTATGCACGTTGTGTCGCAACGGTTGTTTACGAAGCGTGTGAAACGAATGACAAGGAAAGCTACCCGAGTGCCTCTCTTATTAACACTAAATTTACCAGTGAATAATATATTGTTTATACATATATTATGAAATTAAAAATTATGTTAAATAATAAGTAAACAGACGGTCAAACATAAATTAATATACAGGATTGATTCTTCATCTTGATGAAAATCAACACAGATTTTGCACCATACTTACAAGTTTTGTCAATTAATGTAAGGAACTTATAACGTTCCTTTGGCCGCTTTGTTAGTTTAGTGTAAACGGATTCGAACATGTTGAACACCACAGAGGAAAACGACCGTGAGTATTAAGACATACAGTGATTGTAATTGTTTATTGACATAGACGGTAGGATTTATATGTCTTCCATTTTGGTGGACTGAAGCAGTGCTTCACAAACTTTTATGTATAACATTTGTATCTATTTTATGAGTTTTTAATTTTTGCAACAATAATTTGATTTTTAAATTTTTACGCGACTAAGTTATCTTGTTAAATACACAAATTTATGTGTTCCGGAATTACTAAATTTCCAGAGAGTTAGATGTCTATACTTATAATTTCTACACTTCTATATTTGTAAATCTCGAAATCCTTAAATTTCTAAAATTTTGTATTTCCAACTTTCTGTTTCCAAATTTCAGAAATTCTACATTTCCACAGTTATAAATTCCAGCATTAGGGACTTTATGAATCCCTAAATTTCTAAAACCCAAAAATTGTAAGTTCCCAAATTCTCAACTTTCCATATTTCCATATTTCCATATTTCCATATTTCCAAATTACCAAATTACCAAATTACCAAATTCCCAGATTGCCATATTCACAAATTCCTAAATTTCCAAATTCCCAAATTATAAAATTTCCAAATTCCCAGATTCCAAGTCTTTCAAATTTCCAAATTCCTGAATTACCAAATTCTCAAATTCCCAAATTCCTAAATGCCCAAATTTCCAAATGACCAATTTCCCAGATTCTCATATCCTCAAATTCCTAAATTCCCAAATTGTCAAATTTCCAAATACACAAATTCACAAATTCCCAGATTCCAAGTTTCTCAAATTTCCAAATTCCTAAATTCAACTTTAAGTATTAACTATTTAAATATTACCCATCTTTGCTTAAAACCACTTAAAAAGAAGATCCGCAATGACACGATTCACCAACAAGTAATACCTTAAAAAAATCTACAAAGGTCATTTGTAGAATTCTCCTCAAGGTTTGTTCATCCAAACAAATATGTTCATATCATCAGCTACAATAACCGGTAGATTATCATAGAACGAAGAGATCGGCAAATTTAATGAGCAAAGTGTTATTGACCCGATTCACGTGTCCTTGAAATCATTTTCTAGGAACGGCTTGATCTTCAGCATTGAAATTCTTCAACAAGATTAGCATTTACATTTTAAATGGCCTTTGCTAAGGGACACATCTTCTAAGATTTTAATTTGATTTATGACTGAAGTTTAAGTCGCCTTTAAAAAAAAAAGAGGCTCGTTTTGTAGTCGAATAAGCAATGAATATATGGTTTGTAACAGATTTCGATGATTTAGTGCGCACTATTCTCTTTGTAGGATAACGGGACTGTTCAGTGGAGCCCATTTAAGTTCTACTGGATTTTATTACTTGTAAAATTAATGTATTAGCCAGAGGGGGATTCGTCTTGCCGTGTAAACCATACACAGGTAGCCGTGAGGAGTTTCTTCATCGTCTGCATTGCCACTTTCTTCAACCTCTTCAAGAATACTTTCATATCTGCACGTTCAGTTTGTTTTAAATTTATCGATCAGACATCGCATAATTGTATATCACTGTATTTTTATATTATAAATTTGTCTAAGACTTATCTACATAATTATTTCAGATTCAGAGTGAGTAAAGTGCAATTAAACCAAAAAACTTCTCTTTTGGTCTTAAAGAAGTCATTCTTGAAAAGATGAAGGAGGTTTATTGTGCCTAAATCTCTATATTTCTAGTGTAATATAATTAAAACATTTTTCTCAGTTAGAACTAAGTGTCGGAGTATGTAATCTTCCTCTGATTTAGTCAGGCCCTCCGCAAGCAAGGCTCTCCCCAAACTATCTATGTTTACTGTAGTCTCCCTAGACTCTCGCTGAGCTTTCCCAAAACGTAAGGCAAGTACCAATCTAAATCTAATATTCTAAAGATTCTAGACTTGGTCCTGTTAAGCAACACAAGTATAGGCGCAGAAAAATCAAGAATATAACAAGGATCATCACTTACCAAGCGAAGAGATGAGATTCCCCCACAGTTCCGCGGTCTGCCACGCCAGGAAGAAGAACCCGAAGAACCTGACCACAATGGCGTCTACCGGCTGATCGGTTAACTTCGCGTAAACACCACCGACCTGCGTTAGGTAGGTAGCCTGGGCCGCCCACATGGGCGCGGCGCCAAGACCCAGGAGCACCCCGGCGGGCACCAAGGTATAAAACTTGGGATAGAACTGGGAGCCGATGTACGGTGCGTAGCACAACATCGACACACACAGGGTCCATTTCACGGTGAGCCTCTTGATAAGGAACGTGGGCACGAAGATGCAGGATAGCACCAGGGCCGCGTATATGGCTGATAAGGACACAGTGCCCAAACCGTCACTGGCGTTTATGGACGACTGGAGATTCGCCGTGCCCTGAAACGCGGTGAACTGCACCATAAACGCTACGGACACCGTGCCAATGTTCTTTAATATTCGCCATTTCTCGCCGCGCGACAGCTTGAACTTTCTCGACTGGGTGTCGTCATCCGTGGACGATAATTGCGGTGGTTTCTGCGGCTCCGGAGGTATACCGTCGGTACCATCGTCCTTGTAACCCTCGTTTCTGTAACCGACACCGCTCACAGTTACCGTGTACACGGTCTCATCACCACCGCCGCCTCCTCCGTCGCCGACACCACCTCCGCCGACACTTCTGGTACCGTCGTGTTGTGATGCTACCATTCTACGTGACTGCTACCTGTAACACGATCATGCCACGACGATTAGCATACATCCGAGATAGCGGTTTTCCGTTACTACTTTGTACGAGCGTGCATCTTTATGAAAGGAACGACATTCAGTTTAGGATGCAGCGTGGAGACGAGGGACGTTTAACGGAGGATGCATCGCGGAAACGTTCGCCGGGGACGTTCAAGGATGTATAGCGAAGAGGGGGAACAGTTAACTGTTAGCTGGATATTTATCATCGGATTAATGATTAGAATGAAATTAATATATTTTCATAGCGACGCAAATGTCGATCGGATGAACATGTATCTTCACTGTAAACGTACATTATGTAACTATATAGTTACTATGTTGTTTATGACAAGCATTGGTATGTTGTAAGTATGTTCACATGAAAAATGTAGACATCAAGTAGAACGTTAATTTGGTAGTTTATAATGATTGGTCAGTCTAGTCAATTATTTAGAATTTATAACTACTGGACTACTATTGGTATGTTATAAATGCATCCACACGTGTATACCAGACATGTAGTAGGTCAATTGTGCAATTTATTTTCATTATCACTGCAAACATTTGATCCTGGTATATTTTGATATACTATAGTTGCATCTGCATGTATAAGTAAGATATCATATACATAGGAGGTCAATTTGGTAACTAATGGTATTTGCTCACGACTAAACTCAGTTTTAGATTATAAATCAAGATCTTACTCAATTTTGACATAGTATGGCTGCATCTGCGTGTACATTCCAGACACGTAGAGGGTCACTTTTGCAATATATTTTGTTTGATCAGGTTAATTCAATCACTTTGAACTTATGAACATTTGACCCTGATACATGTTGATGTGTAGCTGCATCCGCGTGTGCAGCCTAAACATCGCAATACAGAAGGTCTATTTTATAGTTTATGGTAATTAATAAAATTAGTTAATTATGTCATCAGTCTCAACATTTGACTTTGAAATATTTTGAAATGTCAGTAAATACGCACCTTGGGTGCAAACGTGTAAATTATTGATTTAATACTTTCTACCAAATTACTATGACCTAGGTATATATGGGTATACTTTAATTGTATCCACATGCACAATCTGAACCCGTGAATTTGTATATAACGGACCCTGCGTTGGTATGAAGAGGCGATCAAAGACCTCGTCACGAATCGGTCGTTTAAAGGGAAAATCCTTTCTTTCTCTCTTTTTATTTGTTTGGAAAGGCCTTATATCGAATCGTTTGCGAAGCACGTTCCAGTTGCGCTTGTAAATTCGTTTGTCGTCGATGTAATCGATGGGAATGCGTGACCGGGCGGCACAATGCTGTGACACGTGTCGTACGGCGTGCATCGCAATTAACCGGCGCTCGCAATACCTTCACCTCGTTCGCTAACTCTTTCTGCTCCCCCCTCTTTATCGTCCCCCTTCCCCCGTGCGAATCTTGATTTCATTGGCCACGTTTCTCAAACTACTTTCTTCCGCGACCAGACACTCCATTTCGCGTTAAAACGCGACATCCTCGGAAGCCAATTTCACTCGACGATTCTCGTCGAAACATTTACTGAAAACCGTGAAACAACGGATAACTTTGATCCACTAAGATAGATGATAGATAACCTAGGAATTGATTACTTAACAACTAAGAGTATTTAGTGCTTGAAGTACTGACTTTAAGGACTTTAGGTACTGTAGTAAAAATAAGATGGAAAGAGAATTTGAATATGGTAGAATGACTCGGGTGCAGGCTTTTGGCGTGAAAGTTTGAGACTAAAGTGTGTTATGGTGACATTATGTGGGATATCTTGCAATGTCCATCTGTATTTTGTGTACATACTAAAGATTTCTTACTAGTTTGAAATTACGATTGCAATTTTTATAGCATGCGCTGAAACAGTTTATGTCTAGGTCAAGGCTGTATTGATATACCTCTCATGGTGTAATTTCGTTTCTTTTACTGGAATTTTTAAATAGAAAATCGTAAATAAAATAAGGTGAGTTTAAATTATCCTTAAATTAAGCTTTTTTCGGAATTCTCAGAAGGGTGTGATACTCTAGTATTAATCTGCAGATCTATAATTCTAAGTTTTATACATTTTGATCAGTATATCTTGAGATTCTATTATTTTCAGATTAATATATTTTCAAATATGAAAATTACTATACTTCCAGACCTCTAGATTTGTAGATGCATATATTACATGCATATATTACATGTAATCCATATAGATATGTATACATATATCGAAATACCGGTGTCCCCCAAATATCTATGTATATCTATGTATATCTCCAAGTACTTCTACTGTAAAACTTTAGTATTCCATAACTCCTATGTTCGCAAATATGTATATATCCAAATTCCCATATTTCTAAATCCTTACATCCTTAAATTTCTATATACTCCCACCTCTGAACCCCCAAATCACTACATCCCCAAATCTCTAGAAATGCAAATCTATACATCCCCAAATTCTTAGACCCCCACATCATTACTTTCCCAATTACTTACATCCCAAAATTCCTATTATATTCGAATCTCCACATCCCCGAATTCATACATTCCCAAATCCCCACATCCCCGAATCCATACATTCCCAAATCCCAAAACCACCGAATCTCACATCCCCAACACTCTACATCTCCAAATCCCTACATCCCCGAATCCATACATTCCCAAATCCCAAAACCCCCGAATCCCACATCCCCAACACTCTACATCTCCAAATCCTCACATCCCCGAATCCATACATTCCCAAATCCCAAAACCCCCGAATCTCACATCCCCAACACTCTACATCTCCAAATCCTCACATCCCCGAATCCATACATTCCCAAATCCCAAAACCCCCGAATCCCACATCCCCAACACTCTACATCTCCAAATTTCCACATTCCCAAATCCATACATTCCCAAATCCCAAAACCCCCGAATCTCACATCCCCAACAATCTACACCTCCAAATCCCCACATCCCCGAATCCATACATTCCCAAATCCCAAAACCCCCGAATCCCACATCCCCAACACTCTACATCTCCAAATTTCCACATCCCCGAATCCATACATTCCCAAATCCCAAAACCCAATAATCCCACATCCCCAACACTCTACATCTCCAAATCCCCACATCCCCTTATCCATACATTCCCAAATCCCAAAACCCCCGAATCCCACATCCCCAACACTCTACATCTCCAAATGTCCACATCCCCAAATCCCTCGATGCCCAAATTTCGACATCCCAACTATCTATGTTCCCAAATCCCCCAAAATATTTTTATATCTCTATATCCCTGTATACCCGTATTCCCGAATCAAATAATTTCCAACATCGCACACATATACATCATCCGCATGCACGAATACACCATAAATCGTTTTCGACTGAAAAGCACATGGACACGAAATAACAGTATGCAAAAGCTGTATTTGAAAGCGATTAAATCGCAGTAATCATAAGAGGAGAGCAAATAAACCTTGGTTTCGTTACGAACGCTCATTAAGATCACAGAAACACGCAGAAGGCTGACGTCTCGAACAAAGCAACAGCACACGTGGCAATAATTTTCGGTCATAAACATATTGTTCGACCACCGAAATATTGTATGCTGTTGTCGACGAAACAATAGCGTCCGTTTTCCTTTTATTCGACAAAAGGTGAATCCGTGGAAAAGCGAGGCAAAAAGACATAACTAATCTTTTAGTTGCATAACAAGTGTACCGCCGTACCAAGCGTCCGCGCGATACGAGAATTCTTCGTTTCGTCCTTCAGGGAAACATGTTCGAAAGAGAAAACATGTGAGAATTGTTTGCAGTTCGAGTGCTGCCGCTTTCGTGCTACGGATGTTCAAGAATCTGAACGATCGCGGAGGAAGCGCCCTGAAGATCATGTATTCAGATTCGGTATCGTAATTAGTGGATTGCGGATGTTTACGCAAATGCGCATTTCAGCTCATTTTGGAAGTAGGGCAAGCGCATTTTTTTCTTACCGCCAGATACTTAAGGCTTTGCATTTAAATAAATTTTAATTTGACTGCGACAGAAAAGGAGTAAAATATAATTACACGAAAGAATTCAATTATTTTTTTGTCTAACCTTAAAAATCATTTTTTATAAAATAATATACTATAATTATTCTTTACAGCCTAACTTTCATTGAGAGCCCACAACATAAATTATTCAAACTTTGTTCTGAATACTAGTAATTAGTATTTGTAATAGAAATTAATTTTCGTTACTAGTAATCACAGCGGTAACGAATTTTAATAACCGTTAATATGATTAAAAATTAGTATCTTTTAGTCATGGTATTTTTTTCATAATTGGTTTTCATATCCATAGCAATGTGTTTTGTTGAATGAATTTTGTGTACAAAAAACAACTATTACTTTTTGTTTACTTTGATTTTGTCTGTTTATTCTTTGTTTGTTTATTAAACGTAAATAATTATTACTTTTAAATTTGATTAATTATCAATTGTTTTGGATTCTTAATTGAAAGAATAACTGTATCGTTTTATTCAAGTCAAACTTGCGTGACGCATATTTTTACATATTTCATATTGCATCTTAATGAGAATCACGGCACATAATTATTGATAGCAGTTTCGTGTTTCTTCACATTTTTTTGAAATAACGCATCAGATAGCTACATATATTTTGCATATTTAAATATATTATAACGGTGTGAATAAATAGCCAGCTGTCGAGTAATTACGTAGAATACAGTCATAGACAAAATTAAGTGGACATTGGAGAAATGTAAAAAATTTATTTTGTCACAATGTTTTAAATAAATTAAAAATTTAGGTCATGAAATGCTTCTGTAGACTTGAAAAAACGTTTATTTAATGTATATAATTGTGCAATAAAGTTTTGATTTATAGGCATTATTAGTTAAATTAAATTAACCTTTTGTTATTTGTGAAACCTGTCCACTTAATTGTCTCCACGACTGTATAAAGTTTTACGTTTCGCGGTGTATAATATCATTAATATTTATCGAGAATGCAATTGCGGAATTCACTTAACTCGCGTAGCGATTGCACGTGCAGTATACATATGTATGTTAGATAAAAACATATGCAAAGTTTCAAATATTAAAAATACTTTATAACTTGTGAGAAATTTTTATTGATAACTAATTAAGAGTAAACACGAATGAAAAATTTAAATTACAAAATTTATTGGTTTGTCGTGATGCTTCTTCAATTTGATTGAAATATGATAAAGAAGGGTAAAACGGGTGGATGGTTGAAATTTATATGAAACAAGAATTAATGATTTTCGTTACAACTAAAAATAGTACCACCATAAAGATAATTTTATGCTGCACATAAAATTTGATGTTCAAAAATGAAACTCAATATTGAATATGGTAATGTATAAAGCTAAAATTTTGTAAACTTGAGAACCAGAAAATTAAAAAAATGTCGAAACCAGAAAATAAAAAGTTTCACGACTAGAAAATTTGAGAACTGAGGAACTCTCAAATTTGTTAATCAGAAAATTCCAAAGACTAGAAAATATGAGATCTTGAAAATTTAGAAAATACAGAATTTAATCACTTAACAACTACCAAATTTAAAAATTTAGGAATTAGAAAATTCTCAAATTTTCTAATTAGAAAACCTGAACCTTTAGGACCAACAAATTTGAAAATTTCCACACTGGAAAACTTCAAAATTCAAAAACCTTAGAATCTCCTCGTTTTTTAATTTCAACTTCACAAATTTACCTCCAAAACCAGATTCAAGTAAACAACCGCACCATAATCGTGAAACGTACAACGAAAATTTTCCGTAACGATCGTACCCCGACAGAAAATTAAACAAACAAACACTATGCCATCAGCACAAACGCGATCATCGACAGAAAACCTTTGGCGCGTGGCGTATGGAGGCAGTTCAAGCACGCGGTATCACGGTTCACTGAAAAATCAGCAAGTTTGTCGCCTGTTGTGCGTAATTAAGTGTCGTTCGACGTGGCAAATGTGCGTAACAGAATTCCCACTTTTATATCGATAGCACAGAAACACGGTTTAAATGTCCCTGACTTACTTGAACACGATTCGGCCACCAAAGTGTTGTACCACGAGCAGAATACCACCCTAACCAGTTCCCAGGCAACCTTCAACTCTGCTTTAACCGCGAATCTCGCTCTATCATTTCTCCTCTTCTTACAAACAAATGGCCAACACGTGAAAATAGTCCGTTTCCTAATATTTCTGTACCGTTTAATGCCCGTCGTGTTTCCTATAGGTACAATTCAACAAAATGCTAATCCTAATCCTCTTAGCTTGTTCCTAATAATGCTGTCGATGCTTATTGAATAACAAATTTAGAGAAGCGAAAAGTACAAAGCGCGAGAGTACCATTTGATCGCGTAAAAAGTACCATGAAATTACACTTACGGCGTACAAATTTAAAGCATACTGTTCGACAAGATACAAGTTCGATCATTAATGATTTTCGTGTAAAATGGTTTCCAGGTGCAGCTATCGTATATTTTTGGTATATAGTGAAATCTAGTATATATCGTATATCGAGAAAGAAATAATAGTAAAAGCTCTTATGGTGCATGAATTTGTGGTTTGATAAAAATTAGTAAATAGTTCGTTAATATTCGTTCGTTAATACAATAAATGATGTCAATGCGTTTGTGGTCAGGCTACGTAAAAGTACCATCAAACTAAAGATTAATATTCGATCAAAATTGCTTTTTAAATTTGTTATTATTGTTACTGATGTAAAATGACTGGAAGGCAGTTATGGAATACAATAATGTTGAATTACACAAAATTTGATTATACAAAAAGACTGTAATATGGTGATTATATTATATTAATTTCAAGCTTAAATTTTCATAAAATTGTTTACGTAAATCTTTCATTAAAATTTCTTATATAAAATGACCGAAGGACACTTATGGCATACATTTTAAATTTCATTAGATAAATATTAATACATAAAACCTAAGTTTTAGACGTACATTTTGATACACAAAATGACGTATGTATTATCATAAAAAAATGTATAAAAAGTAAATTTTTATAATATATTAATTTTTAGTCAAAATCTAACATTAATTAATTATGTTACAAATCAATTACAAAGATAATTGATGGTCAATTATAGCAAAAGGTGGTTCAGTATAAAGTGTTTTCATTGTTTTTATAGGGACTTCCATTAATTTGTACGCGAAGAACTAATAGCTGTAGTTTACTGATGAGTCGATAAAAAGTATAGATTGCAATTTGAGAAAGCAGAAGATTGGTGAGGTGTTAATCCCTGGATTGCTCAACTCCTTTTTATTTTTATTCCAAGAATTTGTATAAAACTCTCGTTTAAACGCATTCCAGGAATCCACGATAGAAGAAGCTAATTTCCGTATCTCAATTTTTTATCATTAAACTTGGGAATGGGAAACCAGTCGATGCTAATGAGTGCTCGTAAAACGATTCTTCCCAAGCTACGATTGCATTACGCATGGACGAGATGCAACAAAGTGTTTATCAACTTCACGAATAAACAAAGACGTGAGTCAACTGCAAATCACAATAGACGATTGAATTGCTTTTACAGAGCCACCCGCATATATTGCCGATTTCGCATTAAAATAACAAACATGCACGGAATACACTGATTTCTAACCATACACTCGAATCGCTCATAAATGAAACTACTTTTATGAAATTACTTTTATTTTATTAGTAGCTTTGTAAATAATTACATTTATCTTGGAGTAGATAATAATATTTCGAATAATGATATAAAAATGATTTTCGTTGAAATAAAGACTCTAAGAGAAAAATTAAAAAAAATTAATTGTAAATAATTTTGTATAGTTTTAAAATATTTGAAATAGTTGTAATTATTATTGTAATTATTATTCAAATAATTGTAAGTAACACTTTTTAACATTTAAACAGTTTTAAATAGTCTTAAATATTTATAAATAATTTTAAGTAATATTAAATATAATATTTAACATTACTTACTATTAATATTAATACAATATCAAACAATTTTAGTTTTAAATGATTATAAATAATTTTAAATAACGTTAAACAATATTAAATAATTTTAACTACCTTTAAGTACTAATTGATAATTTTTGATCGTTTTAAATAATTCCAAACAATTTTAAATAAGTCGAAATAATTGCAAGTAATTAATTTTGAAATGGAAGTTGTTTATACCAATTGGTTATGATTTATTTATAAAACCTTAGCCGTTACAAATGAGAAAAAGGTAGTCGGAAACACGGTAGGTAACATTATATATCTACAAATACAAAAAATCTATTTTTCCTGCTGTGGTATAAATAATTTGATCGCCTATTGTAATTGGAGTGCGAACTTGCACCATTTAAGATGGAGGTCACGGTCCGATAAATCGCTTCGAATTTCAAACTTCCCCGCCAATTCGTCGGCGTCATTGTTCGTTGCTTCTTTTGTTTTTGATTGCTTTTTCGTCCGGTTGACAGGAAGCAAAATTCTCAGCTTACATCATTTCGAATGACGTCAGTCGTTCAAAAATATCGCCATGCCAAACAAAAATTCCCCGTCTGATTGGGGATTCAGTTTTTTGCAGATAATAAATATTGCGTTCTGAAAGGAGTATTATTGATAGATCCGTATCGGAGTTCCGTATGATTAGCTCACTGTTTTGCTATGTTTATCGTTGATCTTTAATCAATTGACATGTTAAATATATCGTATAATTATAATAACGTATCTGTTGAAATAAATTTGTTGCGCGAATTCACTCATTTAAATGTTTTCGAATTTTCAAGTTTCATCATTTGGATATTTTTGAATTCGCAAGTTCTTTAATTTTGAGACTTTTTAGTTCCCAAACCCTTGAATATTTTAAACTTTCAAATTTTTAGATTTTTAGATTTTTAGATTTTTAGATTTTCAGATTTTCAGATTTTCAGATTTTTAGATTTTTAGATTTTTAGATTTTTAGATTTTCAGATTTTTAAATTTTTAGATTTTCAGATTTTTAGATTTTTAGATTTTTAGATTTTTAGATTTTCAAATTTTCATATTTCCAGATTTTCAGATTTTCAGATTTTCAGATTTTCAGATTTTCAGATTTTCGGATTTCCAGATTTTCAGGTTTACCGATTTTTATATTTTTAGATTTTCATATTTCCAGATTTTCAGATTTTCAGATTTTCAGATTTTCGGATTTCCAGATTTTCAGGTTTACCGATTTTTATATTTTTAGATTTTCCAACTTTCCAAAATTCCACATATTTAAATTTTCCTTCATTCAATTCTCAAATTTATAAATTTATGAATATATTCGCAATATTACATATGTACAAATCTACAAATCTACAAATCTATAAATCTACAAATTTACAAATCTACAAATTTCCTAATCTACAAATGTAAAGTCTCAAAGTTTACAAATTCCCATATCTATAAATCCATAAATCAACAAACCCACAAACTTCCAAACGGGCAAATTTACGTACCTATAAACGTACAAATTTACAGTAATTCCATGCACTCAACATGTCCTACAATTTTCGTTATTTGCATATCGTCCTCAGTCATATATCAAGACCTCCGCTCGAACTGCTTCCTGCACGAACCATAAAAGAAGGAACAAAAAACGTCCCAAATAAGGAATCGCTAACAAAAGCTCCCCTAAAATGGTATCACTCATAAATCATTCATACCACTTTAAATACTCGCGATTCGATTAATTGGACTACTGAAATAGAACAACGACCAAGAAACTGAAAGAATCGGCAATAAAAGAATACCGTAATATAGCGCACACACTGGCCGATTGTGAAAGAAAACGTACGAAAGCGAAGATAAATGACACATCGTGAAACTCGTCGATCATACAACGCGAAGTACAGTTATTCTAGCAAGTACTTTGTACTTTGAGTTGCCTTGCTTCGAGCAACCTTTCTTCGACGAAGGCTACAACGTTTTTCTCTCGATACTTGTTCACTTGTCGCGGCAAAAAAATCTGAAGTTCCCGATACCAAGCTTACCTTGATGTTTAAACGTCAACCTCTTTCTTTCTCTATCTCTTTTACGCACGATTAAAATATTCGAACAATTCTGTATTACCAGAGTTGAACATTATTTCATGCGCCGATAACCCGAATTTCCAGAAACGAGAATATTTCGATCCTTTGCAGTCGAGGGACAACAATTTTAAATAAATAATTAAAATAGTATTACACGCGCGATGTTTGGACATAGTGGAACATGAAACAGACAATATTAACACTGGAAGTACTGGCATTAAATGCTTACTTCAAAACTGAAAATAAAGTAGAAAAATAAATAAATAAATAAATATTGCAGCATCACCTAACATATACAACCATTAACTCAATAAAGCATGACAGATATTTTGACAAAAGGACGGCAATGAAATTTTGTAATAAAAAATGCCAAACCCGAAACCAGTCATTCTGACTGGTTGGTACAGTGGCGTGCAAAAGTTTCCAGCCAGTGACATTTCGTACTCCAATTTATTTTATAAAAAGATGAATGATTTTTAATTATTATGAGATACGGGAAACAAATAATATAGTAAAAGAATATTATTTATGTTTGTAAGTACATATATAATGGAACTGGCCGGAAACTTTTGCACGCCACTGTACAGTCGTGGACGAAATTAAGTGGACAGGTATCATAAATAACAAAATGCTAATTTAATTTAACTAATAATGCCTATAAATCAAAACTTTACTGCACAATTATATACATTAAATAAATAAATGTTTTTTCAAGTCTACGAAAACATTTGAATTTAAAATTTATTCAAAACATTGTAATAAAACAACAAATTTTTTTACATTTCTACAGTGTCCACTTAATTTTGTCCATGAGTGTATGTTTCGTAGCGATTCGAAACAAACTCGGATGATTGATAAACGAACGTTCACCGTCGTTCGCCGTGAAAAATGTCGGTTTTAATGCCACGAACGACACTGATATCTCCAAGGCAATAATTTCCCGACTGGCAGCTGGCTGTTTTCGAAAATCCCGCTTTTGTTTTGCAACCGTACGTGGTCACCCGTATGCGCCATTGTAAATACGGATAAATGCTGACCCGAATGATGCAACACCTTCCAGCTGCGTTTGTGTTATTGTTGCGTTCGTGCAACATAACTTACGCTTGGAACCTTTCCTAGGATAAGAATGCATGAATAAGCGGCGATAAAGCGAGAAAAATCTGGAGAAACACCCATAATGCTGTATCCTGAACGACGTTGCAAAAACCTAACCATTTTAATTTCTTGCAATGTAACTACAAAATCTTTCGCAGGTGCAATGTGGAGTTTAGGTTGACACTAGATCTACGAGCGATGATTGACCATTTATACTTGAATCTGTAAGCGTCAGGATTAAAAATGCGGACTCCGGGAATCGAACCCGGGCCCCTCAGTTTACGAGTCGTCGACGCTCCCCCTGAGCCACTGGCCGCCGCTACCTTCGGTTGTTTTCGGGCGCTTCTTAACGTTCGGGCTTGCAAGGCTCCCCACTACCGATCCTTAACGGGGTCCTATCCGACCCATTTTCATAACTAACTTAATTAAACTTCTACAAATCGAAATTAAGGTATAAAAATAATATATGACTAATGGATACCGCGTGAACTAATTCATGCAATGATTCTTTATTTCGATGAAGGATAAAATAAATTTTGACGAAAGCTTCTTAATAATTTTTATCGTTTAAAAGTAGAAATCTAAGGTCCGTCATTTTGACGGGTTCCGTAAATCTAGTGTTAAATCGAGGAATCCACCATACACCTAATTCTCTTTTTACACGAATTGTTTTGTTTTAACACGATTTTCAATATTCTATGAATTATTTTCTTTTTTTCAAAGTATAATTTATTTTTTATAATATATTTAATCAATTAAATTGTGTAAGCGCGAAATTAATTAAGTGAACTCTCTCAAGAATTTTTTAATATTGTTTACACCTAATTCTCTTTTTACTTGTATCTATCGTGTAAAAAGAGAATTAGGTGTATTTATTTACGACATAAGCTTGTACATACTCTTTTCTTTAGATCTACGTTCTCAATTTGAGCGTAAGTTTTCTATAGGTACACATGTCTCAAGTTTTGAGTTTTCCTTAAATCTTGGTTTCCCTTAGTTCGGATCTCTTTTGGATTGTTTTCAAGATCTTGGTTCTCTATATCCACGTTTTTCTTACATTTAGATTCTCCTAGGTCTAGGTTCTTTGATCTAAATTTCTCTAGATCTAGATTTCCCCAAATCTGAGTTTTCCTTTGATCTAAATTTCCCTAGATCTGTATTATCCTTGGTTCTAAGTTCTCTCTAAAACTATGTTCGTCCTAGAAAACGTCTAGCTTTTCCCTAAAGTTCGAGTTCCAATTTTTTTTCTAAATTTAAATGTTTCTTTATATGTAAGTTTAGAGGTCCTGCTTTAAGTTTAACTTAGAAATAATTTACATAATAAAAATATGCAAAATAATAAAATTTATCATTTCTGTACAACGTTAAATGAACAATGAATAATGTAAAATGTGGAATATAATAAAAATTTATATTTTGGACTGCCATTTTTTCAACTTGATTTATATTAAAAAAAAAAAGTATCAATAGGAAAAATCACGAAACATGAAGTATTAAAATTTGCAAAACCTAGATTGCCATTCCTTTCATATGCGTAATACTAAATAAAATTATCAGGAAGGGTAGTTAAAATAATCGGTTTCGTTCCATTAAGCCAGCGTTTGTAATAAAATTTAATCGAATTCTGAAAATAACGTCAATGCAAAAGTATGTAACGTAGCTAGTCTGTGGATTCTCCGCGATTAAAATAAATCTCAGAAAATTTGTACGTCGAAAAATCATTATCTGAATGGCATTCCGCTTGCCACATTCCTAAAGGTGTATGTAACTCCACAAGGTACGTTTTTATCGTCACGACTATCAAAAACATTTCGTATGCAAAATTCCGGTATTCCGCGCACGTTGAATTCGCGAATCGAAAAACGGATTCATTCATAACGCAAAAGTCGACGACCATCGCGAAAAACCGATTTGAACCACCCTGTTCCATCTCGAAAATTTATTTATTCGAGTAGGTTATTAGTATTTATTCACAGGGTCGTGTCCGAAGTTTTACGTTCCCTAGGAGTACAAATATAAACGGAACAACTTTCATGACGATATATGTACATATAAACAAGAACGAGAATGACATTTATTGGCACTCTGATACAAATTCGGGTATCGAAATATCGATAAATTTTGAATTTCAAATTTGTATTCGATCATGTTCGAATATTCAAATTTTTGTTCCTCTTCGTTAAAAATATTCACTTGTATCACTATACTTTGAGATTACAGAAAATATACAGTTAGAAATAGGAAATGAAAATAAAAAACTAATTGATAAAAATAGGTTAATTTTATGAAATTAAAAATGTGAAATGAATTTGAAAATTCATCAGGTACTATATTATTTTTAAAAATTAAAAGAATAAGATGAAAATGAATAATCAATAGATGTTATGTTACTTTATGTAATTAGAAATATAAAATGAAAATAAGAAATCAATAAATGTTAAATCATTTTATGAAATTAGAAATATAAAATAAAAATAAGAAATCGATAAATGTTAAATTACTTTATGAAATTAAAAATATAAAATGAAAATAAGAAATCAACACATGTTAAATTACTTTATGAAATCAGAAATATAAAATAAAAATGAGAAATCAATACATGTTAAATTACTTTATGAAATTAGGAATACAATATAAAAATATAAAGTCAGAAGGTGTAAAATCATCTTAACAAATTAAAACAATAAAATGTAAAAATAAAAATCAAATTATGAGAACATAAAATAAAAGCAAAACATCGTATGTTAAATTATTTAAAAAATATAAAATATATAAAGCAAATATAAAAAAATCACTGGATACTAAATTATTTCGAGAAATAAAAACTGGTTACTTTCTAATTTTCATTCCTGCAAATTCGTTAATAATGTCCTAATGATAAAAATGTTCAAAACGAACAACAGATTTTATTTAGTAATAAACATTTTACCTAGTGATGAACGCAACCTCAATTATTCGCTGCATTTGCGAAATTCTTGTATTTCACTCGCGTTAAATCCGCGAACCGCGATGTTGGTTCATTCATGACTAAAAAAGTGTACAATCGTCGCGAACAATCTCGTCAAACATACGCATTTTCAACGTGGAACTCTATTGTTTGCGATACTCGTGAGAAGATTCGCGTCTTCCCGCGAATGAAATTTGCAAACCGAAATTTATGTTGCATTTTATTTCATTCATCTCCTAGGAAACGAAAGGGAAATAAATTCGTGGAAAATTAGTTATTCGTTCAAACATACCTGTGTCTCGAAATCTTATTACTGTATGTATTCGTTGTGTTGAAACATACTTTGTTTTCATAACACACTTTTAAATATAATTAATAAAATTGCACTTTTTCTTATAAAAATTCTAGCTATTTATGAAATTTGTTTATTGGTATTAAAACCAATTTGCCACAGTACATCATTTTATATGTAACTAATAAAATTGCACCTTCTCTTATAAAATTCGCCAAGTTGAGGGTTGTTGGCAGTACAAGAACACACTTTAAGACATTTAACTACAAATTCTTGAACTGCGAATACTTAAATTTTCGATTTCGCAAATCCTAACATCTCCCAATCTTCAAATTGTTGATTCATAAATTTCGAAATTTTTAATGCACGAAATCCTTCAATTTTTATGATAAAAATATCCTTAAATCGGTAAATTCGCAAATACCAGAGCTCCATATTTTTTACAAACTTTTAAATTTTCAAATTTCCACACTACTAGAATTTCAATTCCAAAATGCACAGTGTTTAAAAATTTTCGAATCACAAAGTTCTTAAATTTTAAAATTTTCAGGCTCTAATTTTCCCAAATTTCTAAGTTCCCAATTTTCAAATTGCAAATTCCCAAATTATCAAAATGCAAGTTCCCAAACTTTCGATTGTTGAATTTATGAAATTTCTAAATTTACAAATTCCCGAACTCTTAATTACTGAAAATAGCAAATTTCTATATTTCTAAATTCCCAAATCCCTAAATCCTCAAATCGTTAAATGTTAATGTTTTTATATTAACGTCGCTTGGGAGATTAAACAAGTTCATTATATTACTTTCGAAGCACAGTAAAAAATGTTATTTGTAGAATACCACATAGAATTTTTGATATAGTATTATATTTTTTAAACGGTTGGAAATTTATGCAACGCCTAAAAACTCGTTCTGATCTAAATCACCTGAATATTCATATTACTACGTCCAATTTTTTGTATACAATCTGTTTACACGCTACATATTATTTAAAGAATATAATTTTCAGCCGAAATCTCAGATTAACAAAAAGAGGGGGATTGTTATATTTGTACAACACACTGTGCTTCCATATTCTGAAATAAATCTAATTATGTGACGATATAGCATTCTAAGAGTATTGATGCTCTTAATCAGTACTTTTACGATAAATAAAGCATATTAAAAATTATTTTTTATATAAATTTTAACTAAAATCAGCGTAATTTTTAGAGGTTCAGCGATTTAAAGCTTGATGCATCGTAAAACGTAAAACTGACGAGGTAATAACAAAGCGCTCTAACAAATCTTAACACTAAAACTAACAAAAGTCTAGAATTATCGTTTAAAAAATTAACTAGTTTTAGGTTTCGCATTTTATATTGCACAATTTTGTCGCCGAACTTTTGTCCACATGAATATCCTATATTTTATTAAAATAAAAAATATACATATACTATTGTACAAGCAGATTTTCTGAACCACCCTGTTACACATTAACACGTTGACTTCCACATGGAAGCAATTGAAAACTGCATTATGCAGTATTTTCATTCTTTAACAAATCTAACCAAATATTTTCACAGTACTTTGTTAAAGTTATTTCCCATAATTCCAAGTGCCGAATGCGAGTATTGTCAGAAAAGTGAAGAAATTTTGTATAATATACCTATAAAGTCTGTACAGATGTTCGAGTGTGAGCCGTATGTGGATGACATGGCACTCAAAGTGTTAGAATTGATTTAATTCAAGAAAAGTAAGTATTCATTTGTTCCGCTGTTGAATGGAAAATGGTCGCAAACACGTGGACAGAGAATTTGTTTCTCCGGCGATGGAAAATTCAGCAAAAGGCCATCAAGAGTTGCCGAGAGTTCTCGGCTAAGGAATCTGTCACTCGCAGCATTCGCGGCACACCTTGCAAGACACCCAGTATGTACGTATATATACGTCGGATTAGAAAGTCCTCATGGAACGATCGACTCGTAAATGCTTCAATCGTTTCACAACGAAATGCTCCAAGGCGTAAACGTACCCCGTCTTACTATGCAGCATTTACGATACGCACCTCGTTAGATTGAGATGGAAATCTCGGTATTAGCTTGCCAACCAAATTGACGGCCTTCACGTTTCATATCGCGGAATTATTGTTCCGTAATAATTTGTGTACACGGTATTCCTTGTCAATATTTGTACACCTGGATACAACGTAAGTTTTGTTTGGACGATGACTGGCGCGATATCTAGAAAATTGCTGCGTTTGTAAATTTGCAGATGGAGGACTCTATGTTTAATAGTTTCGAATTTTTGTGTTTAAAAAGTGCTCCATAGTGGGTAATATACTTATACGTTTGCATCTTTTGTAATTATTACGTTTTTAAATTACTAAATCTGGTAATTTTCAATTTCGTAAATTTCGTGGGTTTGGACATTTTTCGCTCCTCTGATTCGTACATTTGAAATTTCTAAGATTTCATTTTTTCAAATTTTAACAATTTTTTATTTTCAATCCCTCCAATTTCCCAAATTTCAAAATTTTCATTTACTTCAATTTCCCAAATTTCTAAATTTTCAATTCCTCTAATTTCCCAAATTTTAACATTTTCAATTTCTTTAATTCCTCAAATTTAAAAATGTTCAACTTCTCCAATTTCCTAAATTCCCAAACACTCAAACTTTCGAATTTCTAAACCCTAAAATCCGGAGATCCCCATATCCCTAGATCTTAAAATCTCTAGATTCTTAAATCCCTTATCATCGAATCCAAAAGCCCTAAATTCCCTAGATCCCCTACCTTTTTTACATTATTCCACATTTATTAATAAACTGCGAACAAACATAATTAAGTAAACAATAACTAAAAGCATAAACTATTAAGAAAACTTTGGAAATAATAATTATTCTTATTTGTTATTGTATATTGCCACATATTATTAATATTATTTTTATACACATTTTTATTTAGTTAGTTCGTTTATTGCATTTTTTCTTTTATCGAGTACGATTTTCTAGTTTAAATATACAGAACGGTTGTAATGCGTCATGCATATTATAATAATATAATTTAATAATACAAGTGTCAAACGCTTTCTTCCAAAAACCCAACAAAAATATTACATACTATGTGCGTTCAACGAAAATAAATTTCGACCAATATGACACCTACTATAAACTTAACCCTTTCACAGTGAAATAAAATTACGAATTCTGGTCTAAACATGTCAAGTTTTTTCGTATTCCGAAATACTTCGGCATGTAATCAAAAATGTAAAACTACGTGTTTTATATACAGGGTGTCCCAAAAGTGTTGAAGGAGCCCGAAATGGGAGGTAGGTGGGGCCATTCTGAACAACTTTTTCATTTGCAAAAATGTCGTATGGGGCTTCATTTCAAAATTATTAACGAAAAACACCGACCAATCAGAGCGCGAGAATCGCACGCGCTCAGAGGCAGAAGTGTAGGCCCGAGTTATGATTGGCCGTGGTCGCGATCGAATCTCGTGACGCACGATTCTCGCATTCTGATTGGTCGGTGTTTTTCGTTAATAATGTAAAAGTGAAGCCCCATACGACATTTTTGCAAATGAAAAAGTTGTTCAGAATGACCCCACCTACCTCCCATTTCCGGCTCCTTCAACACTTTTGGGACACCCTGTATAACTTGTTAGTAATTAGTTCGTGTATAATAGATTTTAAAACACGGGATACATACGGGATAAACCGTTTGCTACTTGACGCTCTGCCCGTGACTGTCACGGGATACACTGTGAATGGGTTAATACGACCGCAAAGGGTTAAGCGTCACCCATATGTGGATGACGTGGCGAACAAAGTGTTAAATAGGATGAAAGCTCGGATCCTTGAGAATACGTTTAGCAACAATCGGAGCAAAAAGAGGGTGTAATGGTATTGCAGTTGTGTCGAAGTTTGGCGTTAACCCTTTGCCCTACAACTACGGGCTATGCACCGTGACGCACTCGCTCTTCAAATATGGTAGACATTGTTAATATTGTTAATACGCTTGAATGTTTAACTTCGGTATAATCGTAATTTGCGCATCCGAGGATCACTAAATGGGAAACAATCTTGACATTCGAAATTTCTTCAATCACTTTAATGTTGTAGCAATTAATAGTTCGTTATGTCTGACGCACTTGCTGAATAAATCGTAGCACAAGGGGTAATGGTAAACGGCGATATCTAGTGACGACTGTTGAAACGCAATGGTGTCCGAATATTAGAGCAGCACACTGTATCGAATTCGATCCCGTAGCTATGTTTTATCCAGGCCTCCGGTGTTACGGTCTCTTGTAATGCAACGGCGATCATCTTTCGATGAAAGTCGCGTTACAAAAACCGCAATTGATTTCGACAGAAGCACGCGTGCTCATGCATTATTGAAATTCGATCGTGTACGAGTATTCCTGGAAGCTTCGAGAATTTTTTTCTCCTCATCGAACGACCTCCAAAGGTGGCTCGATCAAGCCTCTTAGCAGGTTCGTCCACGGTCGTGTGGCGCGTGCAAAGCGCGATTTTTATGCCTACCTCATAAATCTGTTTGTGCCAGCGATACGTTTTGCTTTTATTCGCCGCGAGAACGCTTTTACTAGAAGCGTTCCAACGTTACTAGCTACGGGACGAGAGGTTAAGATACTACTGGAAACGGTAGTGCCTTTAAAACTACCGACGTATAATGCACAATTATTTTGATGTTTGTGAGATACCCCTTGTGCTACGATTTATTCAGCAAGTGCGTCAGACATAACGAACTATTAATTGCTACAACATTAAAGTGATTGAAGAAATTTCGAATGTCAAGATTGTTTCCCATTTAGTGATCCTCGGATGCGCAAATTACGATTATACCGAAGTTAAACATTCAAGCGTATTAAAAATATTAACAATGTCCACCATAATTGAAGAGCGAGTGCGTCACTGGCATAGCCCGTAGTTGTAGGGCAAGGGGTTAAAAGGAAAATGGAATGAACGATAAAGTTTGCACTTCACCGAATAAACGTTGTGTGGGCGTATTTAAAAATACTCAGTTTCTTTATTCACTCTGCTTTCGGCAAAAGCCAATATAAGAATGTCTTCGGAGACAAATTCGTACCGAGGACACCCCCGTTAGTATGGTCATTCTTTAAGGCACTCGGGTTCGGAGAAACTTCCCTGAGAGAGGGGAAGCATTGACAAAAAGCACATGGCCTGCTTCAACTATTCGTTGATCTCTATTTTTCTTACATGTTAAAAGTGAAGATGAAAAATACATGAACAAAGGATGCAACATAAATGAAATAGGTATGCAAAGGGTATTAGTGGATGTTACTGTTTTGGGATTTTGGGTCCCTGGAACTTTGAGATTTTGGATCATTGGGACTCTGGAATTTTGACATTTTGGAAGTTTGAGATTTTGGACCTTTGGGATTTTTGTATGTCCGAATTTTATAATTTCGAGACTTCAAGGTTTTGGGATTTTGAGACTTCGAAAGTACATGTTTCGAGAGTTTAAGAATTTTGGAACATTAAAACACTAGGATTTTGGAACTTTAAAACTAAAACTACCGACGTACACTCATGGACAAAATTAAGTGGACATTGCAGAAATGTAAAAAAATTTGTTGTTTTGTTACAATGTTTTAAATAAATTTTAAATTTAGAACGTGAAATGTTTTTGTACACTTGAAAAAACATTTGTTTAATGTATATAATTGTACAATAAAGTTTTGATTTATAGGAATTCTTAGTTAAATTAACCTTTTGTTATTTATGATACCTGTCCACTTAATTTTGTCCACGACTGTATAATGCACAATTATTTTGATGTTAAAAATGAAGATGAAAATACATGAACAAAAGATGCAACATAAATGAAAAGGGTATGCAAATCTCAAACTTCAAAAATGTCAAAATTCCAGAGTCCCAAAGATCCAAAATCATAAAGTTAAAAAATGAAGATGAAAAATACATGAACAAAGGATGCAACATAAATGAATACACTTAAACATTCTTTATCTCGAGGACAATCAGAATAAATGTCAGGAAGATCAACTTAACAAATTAAGTCATTTGAAGGAGGAAATTTGTAGAAGGGTCAGTTGACCCCTTTTGTTTTGAGAATTTCAAAATTCGAGTTTAAGAACGTGGTGAAATTTGAAAATTTCAAAGTGTAAATGTGAAAAATTGATGATTCAAACTTGAAAGTCTGAAAGTTGGAATGTAAAAATCCGAGTGTGAAATAATTTAGCAGTTTTTTAAATATTTAAAACTGTAGAGATTTTCGTGAACCTGAAATTTTCAAATTTTCAGCAGATCTAGTAAAAGTTATTTCGAAATTTCAACTGTTTGAAAATATCAAAATCACAGATTTGTGGGCTTAATAATTTAAAGAACCTCAAACTTTGACATTTTGAGATCTCTAAATCTAGAAACTGACAAATTCCTTTATACCCGAAATTATGAAATTTGCAAATTTCAAATTAGGAAACTTCTGAAATCACAAATACTTCAACATTTTCTATCACGAACACTGCAAGCTATAGGGCATTGTCTGTAAGTAAACATTGATTAAATCGATGTTCATCAGAGTTTGTATAGGTAGTACGTTAATCAAAACAAAGATTTTGACCCTGATTTTGCGAACAAACAATTTAATTTTAAATAATTCAGCGGTTCTCAAACATATCTCACCAAAACCAAATTTAAATAATACTAATTTAATGTGTTTTTAATATTAATAATTGTATTTCCATTTTCAACACAAGGCAAAGACATCTTGTACATTTTGTATATCCGAACTTAACAGAAATTACTTAATTAAATTACTAACAGACATTTTTATTTATTTATTTATTATATTAAGCAAATATTCAATTGTATTTAAGCATAATGAAATTATAATTTAATAATTAGATTATAAATATATTACAGATATATTCATTCTATAAATATATTGTTGAATTGTACTGTTTTATTTTATTACAGTCAAATCTATTTAATAATTTACGCTTAATTATATTATTGTCAAATATGATTCTAATATAATAGTTATACAAAAACGTACTAAAGAAACATACTAATAAAGCTGCATAATTATTTAATACAATTATCGATATAAAAATAATTTGACGTAAATCATTTAACAAAAATCGAATTGTGTACAAATTATTTGGTTATGACTCGAATTCAGTCCTATAATTATTTTTCAATAGAATTTTAAATGACAAAATAGTTGAGGTGCTATAATTTTAGTAATCATTACACTTCTCTAAGCTCAATTAGGGTAATTTGTTTATATTGCAGCTGCGATTGTATGCATATCCTCCGTCGAGCACCGTCATTATAATTTAAATAAACTACTTTAAATTAGAATAGTGTAACAATTGTGATATATCGTAAATAATTATTTATTTTAACGATCACAATTATCATTCGATATTTCAATATTAAAAAAATTAAATTAGTAGTTCTCAAACGGTGCTACGGTAGAATTGTTGTATTTGAGCAATACAGGAAAAAGAAAACTTTATTTATAACAATATCGATATTATAATTTACATCAATTACGTAAACTACAAAGTATAGTTTATATTTTTATATGTATCATTAAAGTATATTTCAATGTTAACACCATTACAGTTTTTCAAGATTTTGATATTTTAAATGACAATTTATAAATAATATTTAAATTTTATATTTCACTTAAATTCAAGTATGATATTTTAAGTAAAAATTTGATAACATCATGTAACAGTGCATAATACAATGTTATATTGAAACTGTAAATAATTCATTATTAAACAATATGTTTCAAGTCCATTTTACTTTTCTTCATAATAATGACTCCACTTTAAAAAGCTTTCACTATGACCTATATTATCATAATTTATACTCTATACTTTTATCTATCCAAGTATATAGCCGATGCCAAAACAAATCAATTAATCTATAATTCCATAATTATTCTACAGTTATCTCCACACTTATCCTCTAAGATTTATCAAGATTTGCACAAGAAACCAAATAACTTCGGACAAATAAAAATAAAATAATTTTATCGCTCGTGCTTACTGGACATGATGCAAATCATCGCAATATCAGATATCGAAATATTTCTCTATTTATCGAGTCAACAAAGCCATTCGGAAGAGGAACATCTGGAAAGTCCAAGCATGATATATGGCCCCTGAGTGTTCAAATAGATATGACTGGCCATAAATGAAGATGACGAAATACAAAGACATAAATCTCAATATTTTTGCCAACTTTATTCCATTGCTCATGAATCACGACGTGAGCAAATTTAAGAAAATCACTATCTGATAAGCCATCGTATAAAATTCAAGGTGAAAAATTTATTTCTGGATAATCTGTTGTGATAGATAAACGTTTGTACGTCGTTTTAAATATTTGACAAGTATTATTTTCGTGACCGTTATAAAGTTCTTGCTTGTTTCCTCAACTGGCGCTAAATAAATAGAAACCGTGTGGAAATTTTCACGATATATATATATGCGGCTTTAGATTACAGGAATAACATCGATATCAAAACCGAGACGATTTTAATGCGTAGATAGAAACGATAACCCGTCCAAATCGATAGAATACAATTAGATTCAGGTAAACAAGGTGGATCGAGTTCGACTTCACATTTTATCGCTACTTTCCTATCTCTTTGACGCTTTTGATTTGATCGGGTGACAAACATCGATGAAAAATCAATTTTTAATCCGGTGACGAATTAGTTTTTAATCCGATTGAGTGTCCTGCAAACACGTCACGTGTTAATCTGTTCAAAAATCGTATTGCAAAAATATTTCTTAACGCGTTGCCGCAAATGGCGGCTATAGCCGTCCGATTTTTGACAATATACAGACAAAATAACGGCTATAAACGTCCTACACATTTTATTTAATAAAAAAAGGAACATCGTTAGCACGAAGTGTACTAATGCATTTATTTGTAAATTATTCAGTAATATGTTGAACGAAAATTTAACATTCTTCATTGGTTTTTTGCGCGATTTTTCATACTTTAAAAATTCGGAGAAAAACAAAAGGGGTTTCTGAGCACGATCGCCAAATTAAAAATTGTGCTGCATTGTGTTAATTAGGTTGAAAATCTGGCTAAAAAATCACTTTTTCAATTCGATTGAAAATCCGACTGAAAAGTCATTTTTTAATCCGGTGGAGAAAACATGATGAAAAATTGCTTTTTAATCTGGCTGGAAGATCTTGATAAAAAATCAATTTCCATCGGTAATAATATTTAAAACTTCGATTTAAGGCACTCTTGAGTGTATAATGAAGAATTTAGCAGTTTTTTAATAATGTCACAATCTACATCTGAAAGTATGAAATGAAAATTTCGTGTAAAGGATACTTGAATGTTCGAATTGAACATTTGAAATGATTAATTTAGTTAGAATTTCGGAACGTTGAGTTAGAAACGAAAGAACTGAAATGTTTTGGAAATTGTTAATTCGGGTATTTAAAAATTTTGAAATGCAGAAATTTAAAAAGTTGGAGACTTGAAGACTTGAATTAATGGAAAGTTTTCAACTTGAAAACGTGAGCATTAATAATCTTAAATGGTCGAAAGATTGAAAGTTTAAAAACTTGAAAACTCAAAAATTAGATGACTTGATACTTTAAAGACTGTATATCTCAATTACTTAAGTACTTCGTTGCTTGACTACTTGGCTAAATCGTAATTTGATTACTTGTTTCTTTGATTATTTGATTCCTCGATTATTTGATTGCTTAATTATTTGATTATTTAATTACCTGATTACTTAATTATTTGATTATCTAATTACGTAATTGTTTGATTGATTAATTAATTGATTACTTCATTACTTCATTACTTCATTACCCGATTACTTGAGTACTTAATAACTCGATAACTCGACAATTCGATTATACGATAAATTGATATGTCAATAATTCAAGTAGCTTTTAATTTGATAAGTTAATAACTAAGTAACTTAGTAACTTGATCACTTGATTATTTAACAACTTGAAAACTTGACAAATTGATCAACAGCCGAATAAATAACTAGACAAATTACGAATTTGCAAATTGGTAAATTGGCAAAAGGATAAATTGATGAATTGAGAAATTAAAAAATTAAGTAATCAACAAATTAATAAATGACCAAATTACCAAATTACCAAATTAACAAATTAACAAAGGGATAAATGTATAAACTACTAAACCGAAAAATTAACAAATTGATAACTTGACAAGTCAACAAATTGATAAATTGGCAACTTGACAAGTCAACAGATTGATAAATTGGCAACTTGACAATTTGAAATACTTGAAACTTGGAATCTTGAAACATGAATGCTTGAATACTTGAATATTCAAACACTCAAATACTAAAATTCACAAACATGTTGAACTCCCAAACTCTAAATCTGAAAAACTCGAAAGCTTGAAAATTCAGAATAATTAATTTCATTCAAAAGCGTCCTACATCACATCCGCTCAGCAGAATGGTGCTCTACCAAATGCAACGTCGATCGATTGATCCAACAACGATTCCGTGCGAACCATAAAACACATTATATTCTCGTGCCATTTTATCGACTCGTGGCTCATGCAAAAACATGCACGCTTCGTTGTTTATGATCTGAATCGTGCACAGTCATGAGAATATAATACCTGTCTGATATTATGTTCGAAAGATTGTGCCTGACAAAACTATCGCCATCCATGCGTGCTTTTCGAATCTGCACCATGCGGGATGCCAGTGTGTGCATAGTATTTTACAATAATCAGCTAACAAGTGAAACGAGGAAAATGTTTCCTTTTCCTGCGCACGTGTACTTTTCCGTTCGAAATTCTTTCCTCAAACGTTCTCATTCATGAATCCGCGAAAAGGTATTTGTTTCCAGAATTTATGGTTTATTTAACTTTCGTTCGAATTGTATCAATGATTGTTTTAATGCACTTCCATTTCATTTTGAATACTTAATTATTCTAGACAATTTTTATTATATTTGATCAATCAAATTTTAAAAAATTCATATTTATTTTCGTGTTTCTTTATATTTTATATTATATTCTCTTTTAATACCCTGTCCATGCTATTTTGCCACATTTCACTTTGTTTTATGAATGCAAATATAATTTTATTTTCATTTAATCATGTAAATATAATATTTTAATTTCTCAAATCGTAAGCGGACAAAATTGGCTTCGAAAAGTTTTTTAATGCAATTATAAAATTATTTTTGAATACTAGCACTCGATTATAAATAGTGACATTTAATTTTGGATATTAAGATTATCAGTATCAACATGCTAAATTAAATTAACACTAGAACTACCAATCAGACAAAATGACTGGTTTCGGGTTTGATATTTTTTATTACAAAATTTTATTACCGTCCTTTTGTCAATATGTCTGCCATGTTTTATTGAGCTTATGAATGGTTGTATACAGTCATGGACAAAATTAAGTGGACACTGCAGAAATGTAAAAAAATTTGTTGTTTTATTACAATGTTTTAAATAAATTTTAAATTTAGAACGTGAAATGTTTTTGTAGACTTGAAAAAACATTTATATAATATACAATTTATTTGTTTAATGTATATAATTGTGCAATAAAGTTTTGATTTATAGGCATTATTAGTTCAATTAAATTAACATTTTGTTATTTATGATACCTGTCCACTTAATTTCCTCCACAACTGTATATTAGGTGATGCTGTAATATTTATTTATTTATTTTTCTACTTTATTTTCAGTTTTGAAGTAAGCATGCATTTAATGCCGGTACTTCCAATGTTAATTGAGAAAAAATCTGCTAAATCAAATCCATCTATAAAGTCGATTACCTAAAAACGTAGATTGAGAAAGCGCGATACTAATTAATGTAATGAGAAATAATTAATACCAATTACATCGTGTATTATCAGTTGTCGGTACGTGTATCTATCTGATTTGCTATGTATTTTCACTTTCTGTAAAATCGTGTTTTCCATTATCCGAATCTATTTAATGCAAATTATTGCTGAATTTTAAGTCCGCATTTACCGTGTCTTTATTTCTATTCGACAGCTATTTTCCTCGCTTGGTAATTTACGTTCGTGGAATTACACAGTTGGAATAATGTATCAGTTTTTTTTCCCTGTTCGCGTAACTTGATTCATTCTACGTTTACCGTTACTAATGCATTTTATGCGATTACTTTCGAACGTCTTTGAACTTGGAATGTGTCGTTTTAATAAATGGCTGCGACGATCGGAATGAAATTTGTAACAATTCGTGGAATTGTTTGGTAATTATAAAATATTGATATTTATAATATGATAATCGATTCTTTAAATTAAAAAGCACTGTTAGTAAGATTTTAATTTTATCGTATTTCAAAGATTTGTCGTGCATTCATATCAGGTTATTTTCTTTATAGAGAAAGTAAATTGTTTTATCATTTTAGTTTTACATAATTCGATTATTTTACTGTTTCATTCTTTTATTGTAGTATTGTGCTATTATTTTATTGTACTATTATAGCACTATTTTATTACAGTAGTATATTAATGGCTTACTATGCTATTATACTATTACTATACTACTATATTATTGTATTGCAAATACTATACTAATATACTACTCTAGAACTATACTACTATGTAACTATAGTATTGTACCAAAAAATTTGTGTGCTACTATTTTACCATAGTATCATACTATTCATTTGTTATACTATCATAATACTATTCTATTAGTTCACTATTTTATTATGTTACTAGTCTACTACTCCAGCAATGCTACCATTGTATAATTATACCACTATTTTATTATACTCTTATCTTGTCCTCCTATTATATTGCTATACTACTACTCTACTATTTCACTGTTCCATTGATTTATTATTTTACTGTTCAACTATTCCATTATTTCATTATTTCACTATACAATTATTTTACAGTTTCATTACGCTCTAAAAATACTTTCTTACTGTTTCACTATAATACTTTAATGTCATTCTATTGTTGAATCCTTCTACTATTATACAGATTTTATTTTACAATTATTCTGGTGTATTATTATTATGCTATCCAATTGTGCTGTCATTTTATTATTTTATCATTTTACTACTCTACAATTTTACTATTTCTGTATTAATTTATTATACTACTATGCAACTATATCACTACTATCTTATACTCCAATTCTACTATTTTTACCATTTTACTGATCTAGTATTTGTACTATTTTACACTTCTATTATATCACTATTAATTCTTCCACTGTACCATTATTCTATCATTATTACCATTGCTATGTTATTATATTATTGTTCTACTATTTCATTACGCTACTAGACTACTATTTTAATATTTCAATAATTCTATTATACATATACATGTGTATCGATATATTATAACTGAACACATTAAGTATATTACTATTTTACTATATTTTTATACTACTTTTGTATTATTTCACTATATCATTATGCTTATATTCTACTGTGTCACTATACTATTATACTAGTCTACTACTATTTCCACAGTATATTGTTTTGATAAACATATTTTAGATTTCTTCAATTTTAAAGGGTGTACGGATATTTCCTCCAAATAATATAATTTATAATTAAAAACAACTTATTTTACATTTATTATAAATTGTTATAAATTTATAATTCATATTAATGTTATGTTAATTTATTTGTAATTTCTCTAAAGTAATATTAATCTGAAGACTGACAGCATATAATTATTTTTAGACTTTAAAAGGAGCTTACACATAATAAGCCCATAAAGTTTTATAGTCCACGGTGAACATATCCCATGAAATTTCCTAAAGTTCAAATTATTACTTTTTCTTGTTACACTCACTTTGAAATGTTATAAATCGAAAAACAAAACGAACGGTGCACATTATTACCATGTGATCTCTACTTCTTTCGAACCTAATTTCATGATCCTGTCAGAAATTGATATTACTATCAATAGCCGAAGTAATTTCATAAACTATTAAATTGAAAAGTAGAGGTCGTATCATTCATGAATAAGACCAAAAAGTATGAATACGCTTTTAAATTTGTAATTTGAACAAAATATAGGGTATTCGTAATAGAGTACGAGGGAGCTTAGTAAAACTCATATCATTTTGGTTCATGATACACAAAATTATCTAAAATTATCCGTTTCTTTTTCTATTTTACTATAAAACGTTATAGATCAAATAACAAAATGGATACAACGATAAACTACTCTTTAGTTCCTTTCAGAACACACTCGATGATCTGTCTAGTATCAAATATCAAAATATCAAATATCGAAATTGTTTACTTAGTTCAATGGAATTGAGAAATAGAAATTTGTAACATAAAAAAACTAGCAATTAAAAATAGACTTTTAAAAAGGAAATTTGTAAAAGACATTGAGCACCAAGACAACCTAATAATAACATTACAAGTGTATAACACCACATTTTGATTAATTGGGTACATATTTGAGAACATTTTCTATTGTTATTTATTAAATTTTCTCAATTTAATCATTCTAAAATGACGTAGATTAAAAAGCAGCGTGGATACAGCTCACAGCAAACATCTCCCCAACTTCTGTCACAACTACCTCGATTCACTTTGTATCATTAATTATTGAAAATTTCAAGTGTATTCTAAATAATTTACGCCACCACGAATAATCAGAGAGAAGTATTTAAAATTGTTTTATTGCTTTAACAAAATTGGGACACAGAAATTTGCAAGTTCAAAAGACGGTCTGCTGGTTAAATATAAATTCATACAGAATATGAGTAACATTATAATAGCTCCTGCAGTAAACCCACAATATTTTGGGTAATTATATGTCCCATAAAATTCTCTAATATTGCACTACGTTCAACCCATTCAATCTAACGCGAAATAGATCAAAGAACAAAATGGACACAGCGACTACTTGCTAGAAGTAACCCTTTCTGTCGAATCTGCCGATGAGGAGGTTCATATTCCACTATTAATTATAAATTCCAAGCATATCCTATAGAATTCATGCTACTGTGACGAATGAGAAAGATCGGCAAAGTATTTATAATTATTTTGTTACTTTAACAAAATTGCTACACAGAATTTTCAAGTTTCAGTGATCAACTATTATACAAGTTACCTTGTAAAATCAAGTCGTACAAAATATTGGTACAGGCGACCCTCGATTTTCGCACAATTCGCTATTTTCTACATTTAAAACAATTCAACTTTGTATCTAACTTTCAACGTCAAGATTTTGATAATTAAAAATATGAATGAAGCCTTTATATATGTAGACAAATTTTCAATTATTATGGAAGAATACCATCCCAATGGAGAACGCATACCTCAAGTACGTAGGGCAATAGAAAAAGACCTGCGTGTTATAGAAATCTTATTTCTCTTATGAAGAAATCACACGAAAGATAACTAAATAAATAAATAGATACTTTAAAATACCGATTTTGGTGCATATTTTTTTTTACATCCCTCTATTTTCAAACATTTAACATTCGCACACATTTTCAAGAACCAATAGTATGCAAAAGTCGAGGGTCCACTGTATACATAATTATCGTAATAAAATAATTACTAGTGTCTGGTACGTGCGCAAAAAAATTCTCTAAAATTATATACGTATTACATTCAATTGATTCGATCTAAGGGAATATAAACGGAGAAACAAAATGGATACAGTGGCTGCTTGCTAGAAGCAGCCCTGTCTGTCAAATCTGTCGATGATGAGGTTCATGTTCCACCACTAATGAGAAAGATCGGTAAAGTATTTAAAATTATTTTGTTAGTTTAACAAAATTGGTACACAGAATTTGCAAGTTGCAGTGATCAACTATTCTACAAGTTACCTTGTAAAATCAAGTCGTACAAAATATCGGTATACATAATTATCGTAATGAAATAATTAATAGAGTCTGGTACGTGCGCAAAAAAATTCTCTAAAATTATATACGTATTACATTCAATTGATTCGATCTAAGGGAATATAAACGGAGAAACAAAATGGATACAGTGGCTGCCCGCTAGAAGCAGCTCGACTCCCGTGTAAATAGACTTCGCATAAAAGTCCTTCCCGCGTCGAACGCTATAATACCGATTTGCACGCGTGCATATCCCTCGCCCGTTCGATTTTCTTATCTGAAACGCTCCGTTATTTCTCGAATATTCGTATCGTTCGAGAACGGTGTCGCTGGCTGGCGACCGGCAATCCGAGCCGATGGAAAACGGAAAGATTCGAATGAAAACTGGCTATGCCCCGCGGCGGCGTTCCCCGAAGGAGATTACCGTTATCCAGTCTCGAATTCGACGATCACCGATCGGTAAACCCTCGCGAACCGCCCGGGCACGCGCGACGGGCGCCCGCGATCATCCGTGAAGCATCGGATTCGCTTTTACGAAGCATGCCACGGTTCTACATACCAGCGTGACGATTTCACGTTACACTTTCTGCCTCTGCCAAGCCACTATTTTCGTTTGCGTATCCGATTTCTCGCATCGGCCATTTCCACGCTTACCTTCGCCGCGCGGAATACCGATAACACCAAATAAACGAGGTCGCACGCCGATAAATATTAAGTAACTGTTGGTGTCGGCCAGTTAGTCCGGTAGAAACGAATCAAACGAACTTACGTCTTAACGGTTTCGATCCTCTTCCTCGAAGGTCCTAGTCCGGGTGGCAGCACTCTGGATGCGAACGGGAAACACTGTCGGGTTCTTTGTTCCTTTTTTTTTTTTAAATTATCTTCGAACGACTTCAATTTCACCACGAGAGCACGAGCACCGGATGCTGTTTTGCGAGACAGCCGAGGGATATTGCGGCGAATAGTTCAGCTACATCCGAACTGTTCGGGGGTTCGGAGACAACTGAGCCTACCGGCGGACTTTGGAATCGGTGAGCGGTTCGCCGACTGAACTTCTCGGCTACGAAGCAAGCGGTGCTGTGCTCGTTGTTGTCTCCTCTGTCTCTGTCTACGAGCACGACCAAGTGCACAACCAGGTACACGCGCGTTCCACCTTCGCGAACGGCTCGCTTCTGTTCCTCCTGTTCTCCTTCTGCTCCTTTTGTCCCGTCGGGAACGTGGCTTTTCTGGCCGCGCCTCCGCTCGCGGAGAACACGCGAACAACGCGGCTCGTGACACGCACGTGCGTGTCTCGAGACTTTTTACACGCGGAAGGGCCCGCGTAAAAATTACACGCGCCGAGATGATCGAACGGCGCCGAAACACGCGTCTGTCAATGGGCCGATTACGGAAACGAGGACGATGACGGATCTCGATGAATTTCATTGATTTAACCCAGTGTTTCCTAACGTGGGGTCCACAGGGGGGCAATTTGATTATAAGAGGGGGGCAATTCGAAAATGGACTCGACACGAGTTTAACCCTTTCGCTCCGGGCCATTTAACACTAGATTTACGGAACCCGTGAAAATGACGGATCTTAGATTTCGTATTTTAAATTACGAAAGTTAATAAGAAACTGCTATCGACATGTAAGTTGTCCTTCGTCCAAATAAAGAATCATTGCATTCGTTAGTTTACGTATTGTTCATTATTTACTTATTTTTAAACCTTAATTTCAATTTAAATGTAAATGGTTATTAATCGTCCGTAAATCTAGTGTTAAATGCATTGCTAGATTTCGGTGTCAAATTTAACGAAAAAAGCAAATTCCGTGCAGCGAGCATCAAGCGCAAGGTTCTCACTAAATTAAAATAATAAATTAATATAGAAAAATCTTTATTAAAATTATTTGGAATTTGAATTTCAGTTTTTCATTATATGTTTTGAAAATTTACTTACTGTGTTTCGTTAACAATTTCCTAGTGATTTCTTCCTAAAACCTATCATTTAAGTTTCTTAAGTGAACAATTCAATTTTTTAATATTAAAAGTTATGTATGTTACATAGGGGGGCATAAGAATTTCAGAAAGGTGGGGCATGGCACAAAAGGGTAGGAAACACTGATTTAACCCTTTGCGGTCTGTAATTTCTTTTGCCTACGGCTCCTTAATTAATTTATGAAATAGATCAAGAAGCGAGTTTGCAATAAAATGCATTGCAATAATGCAGGATGCTTAACAAACATATTTTTAATTGATTGCCAGTGTAGAAGAAATGAAACTAACTGCAACTAACCTATTTATCTGAATTATTTCTGTGATTGAAGAGAAAGTTGAGCCACACTCGACATAGAACCGCAAAGGGTTAACACTAAAACTACCTACGTATAATGCACAATTATTTTGATGTTAACCCCTTGCACTATAATAACGAGTTACACGTTTAGAATATAGAGAATAGAATATAGAATATTAAACATATTTATTTTGAACCATGTTGGAGAGGGAGGGAAACGTTTGTTTAAAAATATGAACATTTGTGTGGCAGTCATTTGGAGATATGGAATGTACATTGAAGAATACATTAATTTTGGAAATTAGGAAAGATGTGGATGAATGTAGAAATTGGAGATCGTAGGAGGTATACGATATAAAGTCCATGAAAACACTGATTTGATTAATTGCAGATTTCGGGAGAATTGATATAAAAATTATTTATTGGAAACCATGTTCGATGAGACAGCGGGAGTTTAAGTATATGTATAGATAATTAAGGATGGGGAAATTTATAAGATCGAGATTTGAGGATGTGCAATGTACATTGGAGAGAACAGTAATTTTGTAATTAGAACATTGGAGATCATAGAAGGATATAATATTTGTCTATACACGTTATAATATATATAATATACGATACATAGACATGTAGGAAAAATGTAGTAATATTAAAGTAAAACACTGTAAAAATATAGATAAATATAGAAATTGGAGACAATAGAAAGTTGCCAAGTATAGAATATATAAAAATAGAAATTATAGATACAGAAATTATAACGTATAGAAATTTGGTCATATAAACGTTTGAAAATCGGTGAATATAGAAATATAGCGATACAGAATATAGGTACATTGAAAAATATAGTAATTTTGAAATAAGGAGCTCTAAAAATAAAAACAAATATAGAACTTTTAAGCTGTTAGAAAATTAAATAGCATCAAGTATATAGAGATAAGAATAGAAATTATAATATATAGACATTTAAATTGTTGTTATCATTTGTAGACAATGAAATTTCTATGACTAAATTGTTAAGTGAGCAATAATAACAGTGATCATTAAATTAGTATACTCGACCATTAGAATACATTTTACAATATAAATTTTCAAATGTGTTAAAACTAGTTCATAAATACTGATTCGCAAATACAATGTGAAGTGTAAGCATGAGTTAAATAGCAAAAATAGTGTGACTCGTAATGTTTACCATTTTCCTGCGCAGCAGTCATTTTGTTTGATCGTCTCCAAAGACGCTTTGTGATAACTAGACAAACTTGAAGGACGTAACGGAATTTCTATCTAATAGGTAAACACGGAGCTGAGTAACGATGCAGGTATCAGTATTTACTGCAGGATGATCCATGATTTGTAAATATTAATGACACGGAAAGTTAATGATCCCGTGCTCGATGAGTAATCATCTAGTTAGAATACCAGGAACTGGCTGGAGATGTTCCGTTTAATGATACTTACACGTTCGTGCTGTATTATTTTGATGTTGTATGATATAAAATTGTGTCATGATTGAAACGGCTAAGAAGTATGTGGAATACAGTCGTGAACAAAATTAAGTGGACAGATATCATAAATAACAAAAGGTTAATTTAATTGAACTAATAATGTCTATAAATCAAAACTTTATTGCACAATTATATACATTAAATATATAAATTGTATATTAAATAAATGTTTTTTTCAAGTTTACAAAAACATTTCACGTACTAAATTTAAAATTTATTTAAAACATTGTAATGAAACAAAAAATTTTTTTTACTTTTCTACAGTGTCCACTTAATTTTGTCTACTGTATGTGGAATATATTCGAAATTGATAGCTGCACAAAATTGATACCAGTATAATTATAGATTCAGAATTATTAATTATAATATGTATAAATATATGTAAATACATATGTATATAATTATAATATGTTCGATATTATCGATTACAATTATGCAAAAAATTGCATATTGTCATTGTATTCAAAATTGTTAATTTTATTTGTCTTTATTATTATTATAGATTACAACTATGTTTAACATTACTTATTACAGTCAATAATAGAAGATAGTAATAGAAGTTAATAATAATTATTAATTATAGAAGATTATTAATTACGATTATAAAAGTTATTACTTGCAACCACATTCCAAATTGTTTATTATAATTATAATTAAATTTACTCAAAACAATTCTGTTCTGAAATTATTAATAATAACTATGTCCTGTATTATTAATTGCAATTATGCTCACATACATAATTCTACAGTTAATATTATTGTAATAAAATTAATATAAAGAAGAAACAAGAAATTAAACAAATATTCAAATGAGTCCATCTGTTTAATAAAGAACAGAGTGCCTACAAACGTGAAGATGCTATCTTGAATGTTTAACTGTCATCGCAGATAACAATAGCACGATAGCATGATAATATGTACTCCGATATGTATCTCTGATCGTTGTTTAATCCGTACATAACTGATTTTTGTCCGAGACATTTGTTTCGCCACGTGTTGTATATCTGAGTGTTACATAGCCACGTGTTACATAGCCACGTGTTACATAGCCACGCGTTAAATTCTCAAGTTTTACACAGCATCGTGTTAAATTACTGCATGTCATATCTCTTCAGTTTGTACGACCACGTATTGGATCGACGCCTGTATAGCTAAATAGCTATCTGTTATATAGCCATACGTTAAAATACCACATTTTATATAACATACATTAATATTAAATGGATACACGTTATATTTCTAGATGGTAGACCGTCACGTATTACTTAGCTACACATTACATCGTCACACAGTATGTACCCACGCAATAGGATACCACATGTTATATAGCCACATATTAGATTACAATACCCATATCTCTTTATTTAGAAAGATGATCGCATACCCATTATAGTCAATGACCTTAAATATCAGCATTACTAATAAATATCAATGAAAAGGGAGAAATTGTTCATTTCCAAGCACCGTACTCCAATTTCATCCCCAAAAATGCTGCGGCAAAACAATTTCTTTAACAATCAACCTTGTCGTTTTCCCGAATAGACGAAATAACCATCTCCCTTCGTTGCAAACCGTCATTTTCCAGTATAATGTTTCATCGAAACGATGAAACAGTGATAACAGACGTGCAAATAATTTCTCATCGATTCGAATCAGCGCTAAATGATGCAACAAAGATGTTGTCTAGTTGTATATATAATGAAATCCAAAGACTGTATGTAAAGTTAAATCCTTGGAGTATCTCTGAGGAACCGCCGGATGCTACTGGTGTTTTTCCATTGCAGAATCATTAACATAATCTATCGACATCGATTCTAGGATGTTCGATCGTGCAAGTTCTTGTGCGGTACCTTGAAGACAATCACACATTTGCCGAACGTCTTTTAATGAGTCTCTAGAGGAGATCACTCGTTCAGCAACGAGGTAATTGTATCGATGAGGACGCAGCCAGGATATTGCAAAATTGCTTTCTCGTTCGATATATAGGGATAATATGTATTTAGAGATGTGGAACAGAAATTTGTCTGAAATTTCCACCAAGTAGGCCATGGCTTTGTGGGCCGATTATGACATCAATACATTTTACGTAACACCGGTGGACGACAAATACCTAAGTTGGGTTTATATTCAGCATGCACCACCGAATCGATACGTTGATCAGATATTCGGCATCATAGCCATTTACACCTTCGAAATATTCTGTAGGAAGAATAGAATCAACTCGATGAGAAGGTTGAAAGTTTTCTTTGTTCAGAGAAACGTTCGCATTTCGGATGGGACCTTTCTCGATGTAATCTAACGTTATTAGAAATTTGCTGCTGATTTAGCTAACCAATATAGTTCTCACCATATTATTATTTATTCATAATGGAGCAGTGGTTCCTAACCTTGTGATCAGCACTTCCTTGAATCTGAAGGTAAATCCTTGCACTTTCTTAACACTGGAACTACCAAAAGGGTCAAATGACCCTTTTACAAATTTCTCATTTCAAATGATAAAAATCAAGATGGTTTTCTTAACATCTGTAATGATTGGCATTGCCATAAATAATCAATAAGTGTATTCATTTATGTTTCATCCTTTGTTCATTCATTTTTAATTTCAAAATAATTGTGCATTATACGTCGGTAGTTTTAATGTTAAACAATGTGCGTATATTTTTTATTTAACAAAAAAACATTTATTGCATGATCAAATGCCGTGTTTATTTACAATACGTTACTGTATAACATAAAAAGAAACATCGAAATTTTCATGGCTAGATTGCTGTTATTTATTCATAATAATTCTGTTAGAACAAGGTTCATTTTTTGATACAGCCACCAAGTCATCGTATGCATTTATTTTCAAGTGTTTTGTGGCTTTTGTTTTGACATGCAAAGGTGCTGAAAATTCAGTTTCACAAAGGTAAGTGATGGCAAATAGTAAAAGTGTCTCTAGCATTGCTTTTGCCAATTGTGGATAAGCTTTTTTTTTTTTTTTTGATATTTCTCTTGCACCCATAAAAAAAAAACCACTGATATACTGAATAGAACAACCGATATTACGATTTTCGACGAATTACATTTAGAACGCTTGTAGCTATCAAAATACTAACTAATTAGTATTAAAATACTAACGGCGGAGAATAAAGAATCCTAGCCTAATGACCTGATCATAATGGCGATAGTCTTGAATAGTGTTCCAGCCGGCTTCGTCAGGATTAATGACAGCATCGTCTGCGAGCGATCCTAAAATTATATAAGTAATCAGAACATAGAGTAACAAAGACAGACCTCATTCACGTATACAGGATCCTCTGTCCACTCGCATAATTAAATTATCTTACTCAATCAACACAGACTCTTTTGACGAAAAAAAAAACTGGCGGCGCACCAGCGCAGCGTCTCGCTAATCTTTTCAAGATCGAATCTTCTGGCAGCAATTCTTACCCAAACAGGTAGTTCGTTGCCTAAAAATTCAAATTGAAAAATTAGAATGACAAAAGCGAAACAAATCTTTCCGACTGCACGCTTCGAAATGAATTATCGCTGAAGAACTTTGCGAAAACATTAAGACCGCTTACCTGTCCTTGTTATGTGTTTAACACGTGTACTTTTATATGTAAATTTGTTGTATGTATAAAAAATTACTGGCAATGCAATTATTATAACTAACAAATAATCGTGAAAACTATTGATGAAATTTGACAAATTGAAAATTTGAATTCGTAAAAATTCGGAGATTTAAATCTTTAAAAATTCAAGTTTACATAGTAAAGTAGTACACTGTATAACAAAATATAACTTTTGTTGTAAATGTACAAATAAAATATACATATAACAAAATATACATTCATTTCTTCTTAAATCTTATTTACGGTTAATCTCAATGATCTTTGAAACAATTCCCGAGCAGCTTTGCAGCGTTTCTTCTGGAACGTAGGAATATTTATATGTATCTATACAAGGAATAACAATTCTGACTGAAGAGATTAACTGTAATGCTGCATAAACAGAAAAGTTTGTTCAACTTCATTAATTTTACGTCGTTATTGAATTAAAGCATGTGCGTAATCGTATAAATACAAATGTCTTCTGGTAAACATCATGCGACTCGAATGACGTTAATTCAACACTTTCGCTTAATTTACGTATTTCTGTGCCGAGAGCTTTTCACCTTCCAATCCCAATCAGTTGAGCTACTTAAAATACCGCATTGTAAAAATATTACGGGTGATCCAGACTTTCTGGGAATCCGGTGCATTATCGACCACTAGCCATCTTTTGTGACCGTAACGTGAGATTCCATGGGGTAGCCCTCCTTTATCAGCTACATCTGTAAAAAATCCCTTAACTGTTAACCGTTATTCTCAACATTCTATCGATACTAACTTCGTCTATCGAAAATTCTATTGCGTTAAAAATTGTGAGGGATAACGTTATTACACCTCTTGAAATTATTTTGTGTTCGAAGGTATATTCAACAGACAACCAACACTTATGAATTGTTATTAATATATTTGAATTTATTTCAAAAGTTAACAACTTGGAGAAAAATATAATCATAGTATGCGATATGAAAAAAATGATAAAGGGTCATATTTTTTTTTGGTAACATATAACCACAATAATTTACGATAACATTCGATAGAACCACAAACCATATGCGCAAACAAGATTATCAGAATTGAGAAATATTGTCGCGAATTTTGTTTTTAATGCAAAAACGAAATACATACTCATTTCTCACTTTGATAGTAATTTGTATTTGAATGTGTACAATGTACTAACAATTTGTATCATCCTATTGAAAATAATCTACAGAATCATATGGTGTGAAAAAGAACGGAACAAGAATTGTAATAAATTCATAAAACATCACCAACTTAGGAATTTAAAATTCTCGTCAAAAGGTGAATATTTTTGAAAACTATAACCATTCCAAAAAACGATTTACGTGTTCGTACTCAACACATCAAAATCAGAATTGCTTATTGGAAGTTACAAAATCGAAATCGCTAACGGTTTGTCGGACAATTTTGTAGGTGTACGAATACAATGTGAGCTAAATTTAAGAATTATAAAAATTATTCATTTCGTTTAAAATATTAGATAAAATACGGTTTCTTCTTTAAAGTAAATAGTAATACTAAAGGAATATTATAATGTGTGTTACGAAGCCATTACATTTGTAAAATGCAATTCATAGACAAAATTAGGAAAGTTAGACGCGGTGTCTAACTGAGAATCGAGAACCATAATGCAAAATCGAGTTGCATCGATTAATATCAAAATATGTAAATCAACTTACTGTGTTGAATTCAACATTTAGATTAGGATCTTCAAAACTGAAGACACTGACACAGCACGAAGCTGCCGGAAAAGGCAGCCATACAAGTAACTAACAATGATATTCATCATTGTGGATTTAATATAAACAGAAAGTAAATAGACTAGAAACAATAACGAAAGTTTCGTATAAAGTTACATGTTATTTCAAATATTACATACAAACGCACGAGAACATTTAGTTTTCTTTTTACAAATATGACATATTTTTAATTAAAAACTGTCTTACATAACAGCAATTTTATCATTTTCACCGCGATATTACTAGAAACTTCACAAGAGTAACATCAGTTTCTGCATCCACACAGAAACCACGGGTTTTCCCAATAGAGATTGTAAATAATTTTTTATGTCGTAATCCGAATCTACATCTTTGATATATGAAGAATTCCATATACGTTCTGGAAATCCCACAATATTCCCTTCCTACGGCTATGTTTTGAACGGCTTCCTGTTCAATCAAAAATTGGATCGTAAATAATTTTTTAGGACCGACGGCTATCAACATTTTTTCCTTATAATACTTTACGGTATTCATCCAGGTAACAGTGATACTCAATTATTTACACTTCTGACATTTATCTTCTTTCTAAATCAGAGAAATATTTCACTTTGTTAAAACATTTCATTTCACCCTAAATGTTGTAACGACATCGTGTACTTGTACGCATAACGAAATCCAAAACCCGCATGTAAAGTTAAATCCTTGAAGTATCTTTTAGGGGCCTCCGGATGCCGCTAGTGTTTTTACGTTACACAATCATTAACAAAGTCTATCGACGGTGATTCTAGAATGTTTGATAATGGAAGTTTTTGTGAGGTACCTTGAATACAATCACGCCTTTGCATGACATATTTTTATGGCACTCTAGAAGAGATCACTCGTTCAACAATGAAGTAACTGCATCGATGAGGACGCAGCTACGATGTTGCAAAATTGCTTGATTATTCGATACATCGGCGTGATATATATTTGGTGGCGTGGAATAGAAATTTGTCTGAAATTTCCACCAAGTAGGCCATGGCTTTGTGGGCCGATTATGACATCAATACATTTTACGTAACACCGGTGGACGACAAATACCTAAGTTGGGTTTATATTCAGCATGCACCACCGCATCGATACGTCGATCAGATATTCGGCTTCAAAGTCATTTATACGTTCGAAATATTCTGTAGGAGGAATAGAATGAACTCGATGAGGAGCTTGAAAATTTTCATTGTTCAGAGAAACATCCACATTGAGAAGGATTTTGGACTAGGTGCTACTGCTAACTTGTAATTTGTTTAATATGAAAGAACAATGTTGTCTTTGGCAAATATTTGATTTATAAAGATATAAACATCACAATGATGCAGCCTATGTTCTGAGAACGCATAAACTATAGTGTTAATTTGTCTAAATAGCGATATCGAAGTTTATATAGAAATCACAGTACATTACAAAAGCATCGTTGAGTAACAATGATTGAATAGTAAGCATATTCTACATTTCTAGTTTTGAAGTTATTTAAATAGCGCAAAAACTTGATCAAAGCGATCCAATAGATGTTTCACTTTCTGATTGCAACCATTAAATATTTCAAACAGCAAACTTTGTTTAGTATAAATGTATCTAACTCACAGATCCGTTCAACATGGTTAGTAACCTATTATAGACTAGTGTGGGAGCATCTTTGGCCCATATGAAATCTATATGATTAAATTTATGAAATGGCACTTTGTACATAATTGGAGTAGTTGGTAATTCGGCATTGAATCTCATCACATCCTGAAAAAAATGTAAAATAAGTTCAGGTCAATCACAGAGATCCTAACATCTGAGTACATTAAACTGAAATTAACTGGATGATCTAAAATTGACTAGGTAAAATGCTTACAGTGGGATTAGACAACCAATCGTTTTCCGCATAAAATAACGTAATCGGCATCGTGATCTTCGATAAATCATACTTAGGCGGCTCGGTGCTATTATAAATCTCTAGATTTTTCTGTTTACCATAATCGTATTGTCTAAAATACCCTGACTGGATTTCTTGCGCATAATGAACGATGGTCTTAGATGATGTACCAGCTGGTGTATGGTTCAGGATCACAGGCAATAGCGTCTACAAAACAGTTCGGCATTTACATAAATAATTAAAAATCAGATCACGTGCACAGATTTCTCCGTGTACTCACGTAATTAAATTGCGCTTGGTCGAATCCGACAATAACAAATATCGAATTAGCACAAATTTCTTCTTCCAGAAAATCGACGTAACACAAATATTTTGCTAAGAACTTTAGAACGACGCTCTGCGGTAGGAATTCTCCTTCTCCGAACAGGTAGAAAATCATCTGAAAATTCGAATGAAGAAATTGAAATATCATAAACGAGACGAGATAAAGACGATGAGGTCTTGTCAAGTGGGTAAGTTCAATCGGTCAATTTACCTCATAATTGGTCGCAAACGGAGCCAAATACCGTAAAGGGCTCTGGGCATGTTTCAAGAATCCTACTGGGGCAAGACTGAACATAGATTGCACAAGTCTTGCTATTTGCGGCCGTTCGCTAGACATTACGTAGAAACACGTTGTGCCCATCGAGAAACCAATATACGCTTTCAGACGGTCCTGTTTCACCTTTACTATGTATGTGATCATCGCGGGCAGGTCGTGGATGCCTGACTCGTGCCAGCTGAACAGACATTTAATCGTTACATAGTTACGCGTACAAGAGTTAATTAGTTATCAATTAAGCCAGCATGAAAGTTAGCTACAGAGGATGTCACTTTCGCCGGTCTCAAACTTGTTATGAGGTTTGTGCGAGGAACGTTAGATCAGAATCAGTTGCCGCAAGCTTCAAATTGCCTCCGTTTTCGGAGATTGTTATTCATAATGATTTTATCGATTAGATAAGATAATTTGATTAAAAGAAATTTGTAATTCTGGGTTAACTGAACTTTGAAGATGTCAGTGTGAAATTTATAGCATCCTTCATATTGACTGTTACTTGTTAATTGATTACAATCCATAATTTTATAAAATTACTAACAAAAATTTCAATGCTTCTACTTTCTATTGTTTCATGCAGAGATATAGATCTGAAAATATGTATAGAGAAATACTGATATATGTAAATATTTAAACGTATAGGAATATAGGAAATAGGAAGGATTATATGTATATGAAAATTAGAGAAATTCAACTCGTAGGGTTTAGGGTATCTAGGGATATTTACAATGTGACGATGTTTTGAATCTAAGGATATTTTAATTCTAAGTGCATTTCTGACCCAGCAATCTGTTGTATCTAATGACATTTTAAACATGCAGGTATTCGGGATCTAGAGATATAGAAATAGCTGGTATCTAGAAATATTGCAGATTTAGAATCATTTGGGATCTAGAGATATCTGAAATCTACTGATATTTTAAAAATATAGATATCTAGAAATCTAGGTATCTATGTATCTAGGACAATACGAATATTCTAAGGATCATTAGTCGCTAGGGACTTGGAATAAAAAAACATTTTCAATCTAAGAATATTTTAAATCTAGCGATATTGTGTTATAGAGATATTTTGAATCTAGGAACGTGTGGAATTAGAAACTCTATAGATACGTGGATCAAGGAATATTTTGGCCCTAGAAATGTTTGTGATCTAGATCTATTTGGAATTTGAGGGCCAGTGCTCTCAATTAATTTAATAGTGCTCCTAATTAATCTGGTGATTAAATACAATTTCTGCCAAGTACCTAAAATCCCAAAATTTTTTATCCGATATAGGCAAGGTAGTATGAGCCCTTGAATAAGTATTGCCACGAAAATTTCCAAACCACACATCATAGCCACGGTCAGCTAACAGATAAGCTGCAACAGCAAACATTAAAAAAAAATTCAATTAACATTAATTAACTGTGTAACTTTTGTAATTTATTTGAATAAAGATTTATGCGCAGACATCGATTGAAAAGTCATGTAAAATATTTCACCAGTTTTTAATCGTTATAATGATTCTTTTAAACAAATATACGTAAGCGATAATCAGTTACATCAACTGCTAATTACATTTTAATTTTCACACTCATGTCGATTAACCATTTGCTTCCTTTTTTGTCGTGCGTTCTGATAACATATTCTGTTAACACTTTTGCTATCAACATCGTATATACAGTATTATGCCTTCGATCTCACATACGGGATCATAACTAATTACTTTATATCCTTTAGAACAGATAAAAATCACACCCTGTTTTATAATTTTAATAATAATATCATGCCTATTACAGTAATGTAAAATTATATTACCTCATTATATATTATGTATAGCAAAGGAAGTCATTCATAATGAACGAACTTCAAATTTACCGCTCGTAGCAAAGATTTATGAAAAAGGCATACGATGTGCGAATTAACATTTGACTCGAATTTAATATGTTGCTAAAGATGCAATTCAGATAAACGTAGGGATTACAGATGATGCTTCATTCGACTTTTCGTTACTTCGATTTGCATATTTTCCTACCAAGAGCCTTTTCTTTTCCGAGTATGACCCAATCAGCAGAGCTACCCAATACACCGTGCTGTAAAAGGATTGCTGGTGATCCAGGCTTCCCCGGAATTCGATGCATTGTTAATATATAACCATCTTCCGTTAACACAAGATGGGCTTCCGCTGGATAACCTTCCCTCCTTATCATTTGCAGCTATAACAGAAGGAACACTCAATTTTCAATCGTTAATACCTACAGTAGCGGACAGAAATCTCTAAATTTCCAAATTGCTAAATTATTGAATCTTTGAATTCCCTAGTCTCTACATTTCCAAATTTCCGAATTCCCAAATCTTTAATTTCTCAAACCTCTAAATTTTCAAGTCTCTAAATTTCCGAATCTCTAATTCCCCAAATTCCTAAACCTTCACATCCCATTATTTCGAAATTCAGAAATTCCCTAATTTCCATGTTTTCAAATTTCTAAGTTTCTAAGCTTCCGAATTAAAAAATTTCTGAACAAATTTTCAAATTTCACGATTATCTGCGGGTGCTCCCAATGGAGATCGGACACGTTCCCTGTTTACTTACTAACTTCACAGATGAATACCAAAGTGTTTATCTTGTCAAGTAACTACTTAAATAATTCTGTTCTCTCTCGAGATTATCACTGTATTTCAACGTGATGTTGCTAGCAATATTATTAACTTCTCCCTTCTTGTTTTAAAATACAACCAATTTCACTATACAATGATTCAAATTATTATAGCTAGTTATATGTACAGTAGCAGACAAATGTTTAAGACTAAATGGAAAAAATAAATAACTGATTTACTGTTCATAAAAACTATAAATAGTGTTCTACTTTCGGTGTTAACTAATTAGACATTTATTTATACACTTATAAAAAAAATGTCATTTTGATATTTTGCTCAGTAGCGAAGTTACAAAAAAAGGAACGAAATTCGTATAATAATTCAAATCAAATCATCGTCTTAAACTTTTGTATATTTTATTGAACTTCATTCATCGTTACTGAACTATACAAAATAGAAAACACTATGGTATTAAAAATCATACGTAATATGAAACACTGTTATATTATTTACTGAAATTATTTTATATTCTTAAATCGTTAGGTTTATTTAAGATACATATTTGTCTTTTGTGTGTTGCTATAAAAAGCGACCACTTGGAAAGTTATTTGCAAAAAAATTTTTAGTAATTTTTCCACTATTTGGTTGCGTGGTAAAAATATTTTAATCGAACGGAATATACTCATTTACAAAAAGAAACATATTCCGCAATTCGTAAATATTTAAAAATGATATGTATGCATGGAATTCGAACGTGTTAATTTCATACATTCGATTTTCGAATAACAGTATCGGTTATCATTATAAACAAAATTACCCAAATACGGTTTTAAATAATAAGCTTTTTTTTCGAACACGTTATACACAAAAACTTTTAGATTTAAATTATCACGCTCGAGAATCGAGTTATATCGATTAGTATCGAAACATGCAAATCCAACTTACCGTGTTTAGTTCGTCATTTGGATCAGGCTTCCGATAGAACTTGAACCAATCAAGACCAAATGAAATCGCAGGCAAAAACATTGATAACGATAAAAAAATAACGGTGAAATTCTTCATTCTGCGTTTAATACAAAATATTGTTCACTGAAAACAACGAAAGAACTCTTGTATAACTTCGCGTATTGTTACAAATATCAAGCATCATATGTAGTAACACTGTTCCTCAGACTCTACTGTGATGGAATGAAAAATATATGTACTTATAAAGTATCTCACACACAGCATTAATTTTATCACTATCAACGAGTTCAATATGATATATCACGAGTATGAATATCTACGTACATTCTATACATGACTCATATAATATGCATCACTTCATTTCGAGCAATTATTCATACATATTTTGTTAATTATACGCGAATTCTACGAACTTGATGAATACATATTTACAAATATCATAATTGTAAACAATTAACCGTTCTAAGTGTATAACAGAATTTATTATATACTTCAAATCCTTAAATCCCCATGTTCCCAAATTTTCAATCTACTATATCCCTAAATTTCGAAACTTAAAAATTGCCTAATATCTACATTTTCATTTTATGTAATTTCTACATCCGCAAATTTTTTAATTTCTAAGAATACAGCTTATGAATATCCCTAAAGATAGCTTATTATACTCAATGTATGTACATGTGCATACACATACGATTAAATTACACGACTTTAATATGATAAAATTAGTATGTACAAATATTTTTTATTTCTACGATTTTCGCGCCATTCCTTGCACACTACACAATGTTCAAAAATGATATTGAAACTGATATAATTCAATCAATAAATTTCACAGGACATTATGTGGAATTAAATTTGATTACTTTATATAAAAGTATATTACAGTTATAACCAAACACTCACTCTGATAATGTTATCAATTGTGAAATATTAAATTCCTAATTGTTTGCAATCTAAGTCCACAATTAGGGTTATGTTTATAATAGACGGAACGCTTCCTTTTTTAAACACTACTCGTTTTTAGAAACTGATATTCGTTCACACATATTGTGATATATATTATCTTTAATTTAATACAAGGAATGCGAGGTAATTATGTTGATTCGCGATAATTAGATATTTATTTTATTACTATTCAAAGTTTGAATTAGAAATGAACACTCACTGTTATGGAAGCATACACATTACGTATAATTCAAAACAGTCAATGATAGAATGTATAATAAGTTTGTTTCTTTTCTCTTTTAACGATTAAAGTAATAAGAGGCCTACTTTTAAATGGTTTTAAAAGCATTATTTTATAGAATATTGTAGAAAGTGTGGAATTTAAAGTAAGTTTAATTGATATTTATATCAGATGTATCATACCGGTAAAACTTGAATCGCAAATTTTGATTAATAAAAACACAGAAGACAGCAGTAAATATATTGTATGTAAATTGTACGTAATAATTTATGTATATAGTATAAATTATAGCACGAACACTTGTAATTTGTGTAAAGATCTTGTATCAACATCAAGCAACTTGATTGATAACCTTAAAAAACTGAATCATGATCTTATATTATCTTGAAATAATTTTAACATTATTTTAGCACACAGATATGAATGAAACAACTTTGCCTCCTTCACCAAACTGGTATCTGAGTAATATTTTTACTTGCTCCTTTAATGGTACTGTTGCATGGGGTGCCAGAAATGTAATTGTTGTTGTTAAACCCAATGAAAGCAACAGAACATTACAGTATTCTATTATTAAACATGCTCACAAAACTAAAGTGACTTGTCTCTCATTTACTCCTCGATTTGAAGAAGTAAATACTCATTTAATAGCTTCCACAGGAGATGACAATACAATTAAAATATGGAATTTAGAAACATTATCTAATGTATCCACTTATCTTTTAAAATCTGTAAGTATATATATCCTGCTATGCAGACTAAAGTCCATACTGCTTTTAAGCGTTTGTTTTTCTTTTCTCATATATTCTTTAAGACAACATCGTCTTTAATTCGCACAATGAAGGAATCATCCTTTAGTTTTTTAATTTATTATAATTTATTTAATATGTTTTAGGATGTACAAGCAATAGGTGTGGATTGGTCGTACAAAGACCCATATGTTATATATGCAGCAAGTTCTGATGGCTGTGTATTATCATGGAATAGTCGCTTTGATACTGTTTCTTTCATTTCTTTAGGAAAACTAGCACCTACATGTCTGTCATCTTGTCCTCATGATCCATATCTTGTAGCCGTAGGTTCTAAAAGTGGTTTGGTTTATATTATTAATTTTCAATGTAAAGGGTCAGTAGTTTACAAACTGAGAGGACATGATACAGAAGTAGTTAGTCTGTCATGGTGCCCTTCAGAAAATAATGTTATAAGTGGAAATTTAAATAAAGATCTACTGCTGGCTTCAGGAGGAAAAGATAGGTAATTTAAATAGCTGTAATTAAGTATTAGTTATAATTATAGTTCTGATATAATTATAAAAATTATATATGTAGATCAGTTTTTATCTGGAGAGCTGGTGGAGATGGTCGTTATGAAATGATAATTTCACTACCAGTAGCACCTCTAGATTCTCGCCATCATAGAAGTAAATTAAATTCAGCTGGAAGTAACTGGACTGTGGTTCATTGGATAGAACCTAAACTATTACTTACAAATTCACATTGGGGTGAATTAATATCGTGGGATTTATCATCCATATCAAAATATAAACCTACTTCCAAGTTAATACATGCATGTCATGGCACAGGATTATTTTGTATTGCACACATACCAGTTATTCAGGAGAATTTAACAGAAAACTGGAGAATGAAACAAAGGTTTTTATCAATAATAATTATGTCAATTATGTGCAGGCATAACTGCAAATATTTTTTACAGGCTTACAATCTGGACTTTGGGTCAGGATCGCAGAGTTGTTTGTTGTAACATTAACGAAAATAATGTTGAAATTATACATGATATTTTCACACAAAGTGGTTATGTCTACTGCATCTCTGCATGTCCACTAGACACTTCACGTGTTGCATTTGGAGTTGGGGATGCAATGTTAAGAGTATGGAATTTATCTGAAGCACATAGTACAGCTTTTGATATAACAGTTTTTTGGCAGAAAATTAAAGGGAAAATTCGTACAGTAAGGAAAAATAAATATACCCTATTAAATGGAATTACAATGTAATAATGTTATATAATACTCAGATATCATGGCATCCTGAAAAAGAAAATTTGTTAGCGTATGCAACCGAAGAAGGACGAATTGGAATGTTTAATACAAATACTAACAAACCACCTATTTTATACAGACAATATCATAGAAATGTAGTATATACTATTTGTTGGGGACCAAACCCAAAGAACAAACAACATGTTTTATATTCTTGTGGAGAAGGAGAACTTGTGTATTATGATGCAGAAAATCCGAATCAAGGTAATATTTCATACACATTTACTACTTAATAGTCCTGTTATATTGTATTTAACTATAAATTATAACATCTTTTGTTAGATCCTACGTCTATATTGAAAAAGGAATGTACAGAATTTTCTTGGAAACCAGATTTATCTTGTTTAACAGTAGGATTTGAGAATGGGTATGTTTCAAAATATGTTATATCGAATTCATTAAAATAATAGTTATTACTTTCAGATTGATTTCATTTCTTGATCGCAAATTTAAAACGTTTGGCACTGCTAAATTTTGTTCAAAAATGTTACATTGCTTAGTATGGCATCCTGAGAGTACTACAACAGATTTGAAATTTTCACCATTGAAAAATTATTTGGCTGCTGCTTTTGAGTCACCCACAATAGTCATCTTTGATTTGACTAATTTAATGGATCACTTTTCAAAATTGCAAGATGCTACAAGTAACAATGAGAAAGAGAATAGTGATATTTATGAAGTCACTGAAGTCGTAGCTACACTAACCGGACATACTCAAAATGTTGTTTGTTTGGCATGGAGTCCATACATTAGTGGTCATTTGATATCTGGTAGTTATGATGGAACTGCACAGGTATTAAATTGTATGAAATAATTATAAAAATGTCTAAATAAATATTAAAAGTATTGACATTTGGAAAATATTACTTATAGGTATGGAATATTGAAACACAAGAATTAATAGCTACTTATATAGGACACAGTGGACCAGTACTTTGTTGTATGTGGAGTCCTCTGAATTCTAACTTTATCATAACAGGCTCTGCAGATTTTACAGTACGCATATGGAAAATTGATAATAATTTGCCACAAGAACCAACGTGTCAAAAACCGTCAAAAAAGAGCGAAAGGAAACAAATTAAAGCAAATAAAGTTACCAATACTTCAGTTGAAAGTAGTGTAACAAATGTAACTAATACATTGTTAGAATGTTCAATTTCAGACCTTTCTCAAACTACACCAAGTATATCTCCACTCATAAGTATAATTTTAAAACATAATCTCAATAATATGAGTACTAATTATGACTTGTTTCTTTTAGAACCAAAGACCGTGCCGATAAAAGAAGCAAAAAAAAAGAAATCTGAACGAACAACATACTTTACAAAAAGTATTAATATAACGAATAATAAAACCCTTATGCTTGATTCCTTGTTGAATGTTATAAAAGATATAAAAAATAAGGAAAATCCAAATATCGAAGAAAGGCAAAAAGATGATTCCAGTTATATAATACCATTATTATTTTCAAAGCATGAAGATTTTATGCAGTTTTTAACTAATGAAAGTAAGTGAGTAATGAATATGATAAGATCGTTGAAATGATTACTATATCTACTGCATTATTTTTTATCAATGTACAGAACATGCCCACGTTGAAAAAAGCAAATATGATCTAGTCACGCAAATGGATACGTGGTCTGATAATCTTAAGCAAAATTTAGAAGAAGCTGCTAAAGAAAAACGTCTCAGCGACTTCTACGTTTCACTTTCAGCTAGTCTTTCCATGAAGTATGTACACTTATTCTTTCACTGCAAAAAATAAGGATAAAATTATGAAAAAATTAATTTACTAATACATTGTAGAACTTGGAAGGAAATGTGCGAACTATATGCGCATCAGTTAATAACTGAGGGCAATCCTCATAAAGCAGTATCATATTTACTTTGTATACATAAAACGTATAAAGCTATTGAAGTATTGCAGGATGCAAATTTACATAAAGAAGCTTACGCTCTTGCAAGATGTAAACTTGAACCAGATGATCCAATTCTAACAAATGTGTTACAGAATTGGGCAAAATACAATATTAATGTAGGTCAGTTCGAAGAAGCAGCTTTCATGTAAGTAAAAATTATGAAGATCATGAAAAACCATAACAAAATTAAGAATAAGTATTGCAAATAATTTTATAATTTTGTTGTTAGTTATGCCAAATTAGGAAACTTTTCTGATGTAATAAAATATCTTACACGGCGTAAAGATCCACTTACGTTAACAACTACAGCTGAAATTGCACTTGTATGCGATGATGATACATTAAGCAAGTCCGTAGCGAAACAAGCAATAATTACTGCTTTGGAAAATTCAGAATATGATGTAGCTCGGAATATAATTTCAAAATTTCCGTATCTCAAGGTACGTTTCTCATATACATCCACGTTTCTTTCAAACATTTAATACCTCTTAAATCTTGAATATGTTTAGTGTCAGGAAATACATTTAATAATTCTTGAAGAACTTGAACAAATAATTAAAAAAGATTTAAATTCTGATATTATTAAAACGTGGGTAGATGGAAATTCAAACTATGGATTATTACAAGCTGTAAAAAATATTTGCGGAGATTCTAGTTGTTATTATACCGACTTATGTCAAAACCGTCCCCTTACTACTTTGTCAAGTGAAAAAATGGTAATAGCCTTAAAATAATATTTCTTTTAAACAACTAGTTTTCTGATGGTTAGAAAATAATGAATCATTATTTAACAATTTCTAATTTCAGTTATGGTTGACAGTTAGTCATGAATTCGCACTTGCAGTAACTTCTACTGCAAAGGAACAAAGGCTAAGACATATTGTTACCGGATTACATACTGTTACTCAGTATGAAACATTGAATCGGAAAAATTTTGAAAATCAGTGTAGTTTCTTAATTAAAATTGTTATGAATTTAGATACTAATAATTTAACGGAAGAAGAAAGTATTTATGCAAAAACTGATTATCCTGTATCCACTAGTTTAAGAGCTTATTTATGCTATGCTCTTCTAGATTGGCTCATATACAATATAAAGAACGGAATTTTCAGCGATGAGGTACAGCCGTATGTTAATTTGGTAGAAAACTTACTTGACGATGCATTAAACAAACAAACAATGAAACACTGGTCAATAAAAAGTGAAATTAATAAGCTAGAAAATCAGATAACTTCGACTTTAGGTAAGCTACTTATATAAATTTTCAGATATCATTTGTATACAAAGCTTTCATATATCATTATTTATATAATTATCCACTAGATAAAGCATCGAATGAAGATAAAGATAATCAAGACACCACATCTCTAATAGAAGAATTAAGTGCACTAAAAACCGAAAAGAAACAAGTTCTAAATGAATTAGTTTATGTACCGAATCCTGTTATGACTTACAGTAAAGCGAATGAATTATACAGTGAGTTAGTGGATGAAGCTGTAAAAACTCAGTTTTTAGACATTTTTTCTAAGTCATGGAAAAATGCTACCTTATAAGTGAAATATTAGATGGTCATTAAATTTACAATAAAATTACGTTATTTCTTTGTCTTTTTATAAATTTCATATGTAATTTTTTACCACGACGAAGTTCTGATTAAAACAATGTTTAATTTATTTACAGCATATTGATACACATAATTACTTTCCACTTTATAATTTTATAAGTCTTGTAGCATTTATGTATTATGCAGAGATCTGACTTATATTAATATCAATAAATTGAAGGGACATAATTTGCATTTATAAAAGTTTATAATGTTTATTGAAAAATATTTTTTTATTAAAATAAAAATAATGATATCCTTAATGGTGATGTATTATGACTGATTTTAATTTACTATTATTTTCCAAAAACGAATTTCTGTATCGCTTGTGGCACAAATATATGGCAGTTTATAATGCCAACTTATTCCACCTATTAATTTCACCTGCCCACAAAGCATTTCTTGTTCAGTTTTTATATTTGTAACTTTCAATAAATTATCTGGTCTGCCTAAAGTTGCTACAAAGTATTCATAAGTAGGTGAAAATTTGACTATTAATCCTCCTTCAATATGTAGAGGTTTTGATTCCAAGGGTGGACTAGAAGTAAATACAAATATCTTCATTAAATAACAGTCAGATAATGATTTACTCATTAATTGTTTATAATTTACACTACCTTGGTTTTGACATATCCCAAAGAACTAACTTTCCAGCTACAACAGCTGCCACTTTTAATAAATTAGATCCCCAGTCAATTGACATTAAAGGAACAATGTCTGTATCTAAAGACATAATTGCTTGTTGACTTCTTATATCATACATATGAATTAATCCCTTCTTTTCTCCTACAAGAAACTTGCCAGGCTTTTCCGGATGAAAACATACACTCATTCCAGGAGATGTTAAATAAAATGTGGAAATACATTTTTCGTCTTCTTTTACTGCCCAAAGCTTACACGTGTGATCATCAGACACAGAAGCTAATATTTCACCTTCGGTTTCATAGCAAATTGAATTTATGTAATCCTTATGTCCATCCATCTTCATTTAGTAAAAAGTTGTAAAGAATTATTTTGAAAATTATTAACATTTTTGTAATGTGAGCCAAAAATGTACTCCTTACTTATATGCCTATAAAAGTGGGTATGTATTGTTTAAATGATATGTATTTAGAGAATAAGGATTATATTTTACACATAAATCAAATTGCATATGAGTAAGGAGTATGCTGATCTACATATAGATCAAAAGATTGCAACCATATTATATCAATAGTTTTTTTACCTCGCACATAGTATCATCATTCATATCACTGCTATATAATCTTATTTTGAAATCTGCAGCAGCAACACAGAACATCAAAACTTTTGGTACTACACTCAAGGAGGTTTCAGGACTCCAAGCAACTGCATGTGGTCTGCTGTCATGTCGAAATGTTCTTAAATGACTGTAAGCAATGTCTTCTACGGTCTCATCTTCATCCTTAACATAAATGAATAATCTCTTTTTACAATTTCGTTTATTCTATCATTAATTCATACTGATTAAATGTTTCTATCAAACTAAAGAGATACATTAAAAACATGTATGTTTACGTTTTTTAGGTGCTATAAAAATGACTATATTACAGTATTTCATTTTTATATTTTCCTATACAAACAGTTTTGAAAAGTTCAATTTACAAAGTGCAATTTAACTGTATTACATGAAATTTGTGGAGTTCGGTACTCATGTATACAAACATGAGAATTAAAATACTTTACCTGAAACTTAACAGTACCGATAACTATTTCTTCAGCCAGAGCGATGCAAATTAAATGCTGAGACCATTCGTAAGGTGACAATTCAACACAATATATTTGCTTCGAAAAGTGTAACCGAAATGTGGGTGGTACAGTCAGAGCTTCGTCCATTGTGTATTAGTATTGTCGTTTTCGATACAAGACGTGTGCTTGTGTCACGATCAACAAAAGATCGCCGGCATAACCTTTAAATTTCTGCAAAAAAAACTGATCCCAAATTTTAACCAAAACAACTTTCACTGAACTTTTATGAAAGGTAGAGATATTGAAATCTTTCCCCAATTTGTAAATATTACTTATAATACAAATGTTACGAACAATTAAACATTAGATACACCTGCTATTGCAATTCATATAAACATAAAAAACATGGATGCACTGTAAGGCGAGGTTAGATTAAATTTAAACGATCTAGAGGGCAGTACATACTTTACGTGTGCTATATGTAATCGTTCAACGTGCCGCATATCTCCCAGAATCGAACTTCTTTGACTAAATATAAGATCGCTGCTTGTATGTACACGCCGCGAGTTTTTAACTCCTTACGAGACTATTAGATATGAATTGACAAACCATATTGGCAGATATTTTGCCAAACGTGTATCTTCGATCCATCTCGATCTACGATCACGTTACGAGGTAAGTGCCTTCTGTCAAGGCATGCTTAACAGGGCATGCTAAGCATACTTTACAAGTTGCCTGGCCTCGTGTTTTTCTTACACTATAATTACGCGATTTTACATCATTTAAGTTTATTACGAATTATATTAATATATATAAATTCTCGTAAAACATATGGAATTTCAATATTATCTACAAGTTGCTTTTTGTGCATATAAGTAATGTATTATTATTTCAAATTAAAATGCAAATTCACTACATTAAATAATAATATTATTACAATGGCTGTAGCAAAAAGAAATTTAAGGAATTCGCACATAGAAAATTTATTATTTTATTAATACATCATTCATATTGTAATTATTATAGTAGGTTCTAATCAGTTATTATTTTTAATTCTAGCAAAGTAAGTCGGAATGGAGTTTGGGGTGGGCAATGTTGCCCAAATATCAGCAGAGCTTGCTCAAGTGGTAGAAGTTATGATGTCACCTAATGTTCCACAGCAGCAACGCTTGGAAGTATATAATGCTTGCGAACGATTTAAAGAATCATCTCCTTTGTGTGCACAATGTGGATTATATTTAGCACAAAAAGCTCCAAACAGAAGTCCTGTGGTTCGTCATTTTGGTCTACAATTAATGGAACATTGTATTAAATATCGATGGACACAAATATCGCAGTCAGAAAAGATATTTATAAAGGAGAATGCAATGAAACTACTTCAAGAAGGCACAGAACCATTATTACAAGAGGAAGCTCACATTAAAGATGCACTTTCTCGTGTTGTAGTGGAAATGATAAAACGAGAGTGGCCACAACAGTGGCCTACACTGCTTGCAGAGCTTAGTCAGGCTTGTACAAGAGGTGAAAGTCAAACGGAGTTGGTTCTTCTAGTATTTCTAAGATTGGTAGAGGATGTCGCACTTTTACAAACATTAGAATCCAATCAAAGAAGGAAAGATATATACCAAGCACTTAATACAAACATGGCTGAGATTTTTAGTTTCTTTTTAAGATTAATGGAGCAACATTTTTCTGAGTTTCAAAAGAAGAATAGTTTAGGTTGCACTTCTGAAGCAGCAGCACATAGTAAAGTTGTACAGGTAAATTGATACAAAGATTTTAAAGAATAAAATTATTTATTAAAATTATAAAATTATTTTAAATTTATTCTGGTATAATAGGTTGTATTGTCTACATTAACTGGATTTGTGGAATGGATCTCGATAACTCATGTTATGGCAGAAGATGGTAGATTACTTCAAATATTATGTCTTCTGTTAGGAGATCCAATATTTCAATGTTCAGCCGCTGAATGCTTATTGCAAATTGTAAATCGGAAAGGCAAAGCTGAGGACAGAAAACAGTTAATGATTTTATTTTCTGAGGATGCTTTAAGATATATTTATACGGCAGCAACTATGGCACCGCCGGCTACTGGAACAAATGAGATTCATGAAAATCATTATTTGTTTTTAAAGAAACTTACACAGGTAAATGAAAACATTTTTAGATACAATAAAAGAGTATTAACACGCTCCCTGCCGCGTGGGGCGTATACGCCCCACGCCGGAAAAAAAGGCTTTGAAAACAGGCATATTTATAACAATATTTGTCAACTAAAATAAAATTTATTGCTTTTCTGGATCAAATATATAAAGTAATACACTTTTCTTTTAAATTTATGGTTTTACATTATTGACATATTTTATATTATATCTCAAAAACATATTTATTTTAACCATAAAAGAAACGTGAGGCGTATGCGGCCCACGTGGCCTGAACGGAAAGTCTTAAAAAAAAAGATCCAGCAGGGAACGCGTTAAGGAAATAAAATTTATGTGTATAATCTTTCCATAAACTTCATTTTAATTTTGAATGGGTATAATACATAATTGATATTAATTTTAAATTTAGGTATTAACTGGTATGGCAACACAACTATGTACACTTTGGGGTAAAGATGATAGTTCCAGCATTCGTCCTACGCATTTCAACATATTTTTAGACACTGTACTAACTTTTACCATGTATTCAAGTTTAACATTAACTCACATGGCAAACGCGATCTGGATAATGTTGTTTAAACATGAACAGATAAAGCAAGATCCGTTATTGTTAACTTATGTACCGAAATATGTAGAAAATACGGCGCCAAAATTAATAAAAATAACGTATCCTCAAAGTAGGCAAAGTAATGGAATGAGTGCATATTGTCTCGCAGATTACGATTCGGTAGAAGAGTTCAACGTTTTTCTTCATCGATTTAGAACCGATTTATTAGAAGGTTTTAGACAGGCAACAATGATAGCGCCTCTAGTAACATTTACCTATGTACAACAATGGTTAACAGCTAAAATAACGAAGGGAATGGCAGATCTTCGATATCAAAGTGACCAAAATGATCCACAGTACCTTGAATGGGAAGCTCTTGCACAAGCTTTAGATTCTGTGGTATCTAGAATTCTGTTAATCAATGAACGACCAAGCGTACAAACTGGCCTTCAATTGTTGGAGCTATGCCTTGGTTATTCCCCACAAGATCCTTGGCTATTATCAGCACTACTTTCTTGCATTAGTGCTCTGTTTGTGTTCTTGTCAATGTCAACTGGTTCGATAACTATGCCAGGAGTTTCCATCTTACCCAGAGTTTTGGAGAAGATCTTTGCTGCTCTGGTATTCGAAGCACCTGGTGAAACAAAGGGTACTCGATCTAGAGCAGCAAAGAATGTGAGGCGACATGCAGCCAGTTTGATGGTCAAGATCAGTTTAAAATATCCACTATTACTCCTCCCAGTTTTCGAGCAAATACATACAATGGTCCGTGGCCTGGCAAGAGAACCTAGCCCATTATCCAAAATGGAGACTACTTTACTTTATGAAGCACTTCTACTAATATCAAATCACTTTTGTGACTACGAAAGACAAACTAGATTTGTTGCTGAGATAATTGGTGATGCGTCTGCAAAATTTATTGCACTTGGATCTGAATCATTCAAAGGACCATTAGAATTAATCAGATTCGTAGGATTAAATCGACCTCCAGCTGAAAATATAACGGATGATCCAGCGGGTCAAAATCGAAGTGACTTAATGATTTGCATTTGTACAATATTGTGTGTTGTGAAGCGGTGTACTATACCAGATGATCCAGATCGTGCTGCAAGAGGCAATTTTGTTGCAGCACTTAGTGAAAGTGGAAATCCAGTGTACAGAAATCCTGCTACACCACACGTGATTCCAGTACTGCCTACACTTTTTGCGTTGCTCAGAACCATGAATGCTCTCTTCACTCCATCTGCTTTATCAGCCTTGTCTGAGGTAATAGAAACATCCGTATCTTTTACATTTAACATTTGAAGAATATCAACTATTAAATCTCCTTTCCTCTAGGGCTACAAAAATGCTCATGAATTATTGGAAGTGGAGAAAGCAAATCTTTTAGGATTAAATACTGCAAGCGATAATACTTCTGAACCGGATCAATCTTCCTTTACTGCTTTAGCTCGAATGCAGTCGTTTCTTACTACCATCCATGATCTCTGTTATCATATGCTAGGTAGTGGATGCCATATGATTGGAAGAGATTTTTATCAATTAACTGGTTTAGCACCAGCGCTTATCAATTCAGTTTTCTCTAACATGGAGGTAATTTTATGTTCGTTCTTTATTTTGACTAAACAAAAAATATTGGTGCATCAAAAATGGAGAAAGGATTTTTGTTTATTCCTTAAAACAGATTCCGCTTGTTTATTTCAGATGATTCCTGACTATAGATTACGACCTATTATACGTGTTTTCATGAAGCCATTCATATATTCTTGTCCACCTGCATTTTATGAAAGTGTTCTTGTACCAGTATTGGCTCATGTTTCTACACACAGTAAGATAATTCTATTTTACGTTGATTTTTACTTCACTTCTATTTATTTATTGTTCAATTATCTTTTAACAGTGTGCCATAGACTAAGTACCAAGTGGCAGTACATTGCACACCTCTATGAATCTGGTGGTTTGGACGAGGAAAATACTGATACACAAGAAGTTATTGCTGATATGTTGAATCGAAACCTGACCAGAGACTTTGTAGATGTGTTAAAAGTAGCACTTGTTGGTGGTGCTGCTAGTGATGCGACACCACCTGATACTATGGAGCAAGATAGTGGAGGTATGGCCATTGATCCTCCGTTATCACGAGGAAACAGTATAGTTGCTGAAGTTGTTAGCGAACTGGGAGCTGTTGTCCTTCGCCATCCATCTACGTGTCACAGTGTAGTTCTGTGCGTTTTAGGGTAATAAATGCTTTCAATCTACTTTTATAGTTACTATTGAAGTAGAATAAATTTGCAATACAATTCTTTTGATTTATTTAGGGCTTTAGCTTGGAATGATTCCAATGCAAGTTTAAAAGCTACAATGTTAACTGGGCCAGTAGTACGATCATTAGCGGCTGATGGCAGTCTAACACCTGCCATGGCAGCTCACATCATGGTAGCTATTCTTCAAGGTTTACAACTTCATGGGCAACATGAGGCCAATCAAGGTTCCTTGATAACTTTAGGCGCACAAGTTTATGAATGTCTACGACCTAAGTTCCCTAATATTATCGAAGTGATGCAACAAATTCCTGGTGTTAATCCTACGGATCTACAACGTTTCGATGAAAAAATGTCGGTGGTTAGTACCAAAGGAAATAAAGTTGAAAAGGGAAAGAAAGATCTATTTAAAAAGATCACGAACCAGGTAAGTGTTTTTCATAGATAATTTTATAATAGGAATGTAATAGAAGGTTTATTTAAATATATATTGTGTGTATTGTACAGCTTATTGGACGAAGTGTTGGCCAGTTATTTCGTAAAGAAGTTAAAATAGACAATTTGCCACGAATAGAAGTTTTTGGGAAACAGCAAGCGGTACGCGTGGATGAAATATCCGAAAATGCGACTGATAGTGGGTTTACAGCTTTGTTTGCTGGATCTACGTAGCAGAAACTACATCTAGATGACAATATTGCGTGCACGTGGGTTAAACTGATGAATAGTAATAAATCATCGTAAAAACGATTTCCTATTAAAAAGAAAGAAAGAGTAAACTATATGCATGAAGGGATCCTGTAATTAAAATAAGAGGACTTCATAGAATAAGTCTATTCGAGAATTCATTTTCTTCTCGTTGTTAAATTATTTTGAAGTTAATCACGTGTATACAATTTGGCGATGCCAAATAAATGGATAAAATTGAAAAGAAACTACGCTTACGCACGCATTTAACGTCAATTGTGAATAATGTGTAAAAAAGGAAATTAAACCAGTGTTATTTGTGAAGCCCTCCTATTTTTGACCCGGGACTTCAACCTATACAGAAATCATTTTGTCTTGAGAGTATGCAGAGTGTACACGCACACGCGTGTGTATGTATGTATGTAGTGTGTGTATAGTGCGTACAAGTACGCACGTGTAACATAAGACATTCGTCGCTAAAGAACATACAACATATGTAATAAGGCAAATTTTAAATGGATATTAAGTATGTTTCCTCGAACAATTGTATATTAAGTCTCACGCATTTATTATTATTCCTTTGGGTTTACATAAAATCTCTTGTAACAATGTAAAGTAGAACATGGTTTTCAATGATCACACGATACGTAGTACAGTTTTTTGTAAACATTTTGCTAATGTACAATACAACGGTTGTTGATTTATAAAAGAAAAACAAGTTTACTATTTCGTATAAAAGTTTGTATTCGAATCGATTATAATCGTTTTTAAAAAACAAAAAAGTGCGTACGTTTTTTAGTACATTCGAAAGCGTTTATACGTTATATGTTTCACACCGATGTTTGTTTTATTGTACGAAAGATTATTTAGGTATTTCTTTTTTTTGCCTATTTTTAACTGTTATAAACTTTCTTCGTTTAACAAGTTTTATTTAATATGCGTTACAGCCGTACTAAATGCAACTTTTTATTTATCGTTTAGAATTGACAGAGATGCATTTAAAATGCTTGTTACGTGGATCTTATTCACTATTAGTTATTAATTGAACTACATAATATTTCCATGTTTTATTGTTACTATTTTCAGTTGATTCAATTATGTTTCATTGTTGTGAAAAATACAGCATTACATCTATCGCATGAGAAATCAGATTACTACGTTACATGATTACCATTACACATCACATAATTAATGGTACTTTGAATTATTTAATGATCGATAATAGAAGACAATCATCACAAATCGAATTTAAAAGTTGTACGATGTGAGGCATATCGTTAATAACAAAAGGAAAGAATAAAATGTGATCAAGACTGAAATGTTAAATTATATCGCGATAAATTTTTTGTTTTGGCATATATGTATACGTTAAAACGAGAACATTCCATGAAATTATGTCGTGTTTACATACAATCAAATTACTTATTACGTTTCAACTATAAATTTTATTACCAGTCAAAAACGTCTGAAAGTAATAACGAAATGCTTTGTTCAATACTTCATTTATACATATACACAAATTTATAAATCTACTTTTATACACGTTACAAAATCCACTGATCCACTCAGAGATAAGTACGGATAAGAAAATGCTATAATTCAAGAGACCTTTTGTAATTTTTGTACAAATATAATGCGCATACAAATACGAAAAATTGAAAGGGATTTATGTATTGAATCTCTATATACAAACTGTCTGAAGTACAATTGCAGTAAAATGTTGAGAAAAATATTCCACAATTTTTATAGCTGTTTTGTATTATCCTGTAACCGATAAATAACAAAAAAAAAGGTATGAAAATTAGATTAAAAACGACGGAATGGTAATTAATGAAGTATACAGCTTTATTTTTGATGCGATGATTTATGCAATTAATCTTGAAATAATGTTAAGTAATTTCGATCGTCGTACATCCAACCAAAAAAGAATGCAAAACTTGGCATGGAATTATGGAGTACTGTGCAGTCTCGTTTTATGGCTCGTTGGGTGAGTTTTTTAAATTTAGGAATGCAGTTTCAATTTTTTTAATTTACAAATTCCGGCATTTTCAAACTAATAACTTTTAAGCTCCATTTATATGGGTTATTCCACAATTTTCATTCACACATATAGTGCCATCCAAGGTCATATACCGAGACCTCAATGTACTATATTTTCGAGATTTATAGTAACCTTAAAACAGGTTTTCCTTCGCATAATATATCCTATGTAGTGCGAATAATCAACGAAAAATAGCATATACTGAATGAATGTAATTACAACAATGATAGATTTAAAACTCTACCATAATTTACTGAACGAATAAGTCTTAAAGGACATTTTGAGATTCGTGGTATCTTTCGTTGAAATGTTGATACTTTGAGAGTGATTTGAAACATTTTTATACTCAATTTACGATAGAAACAACTTTGGTTGCCATAATAGAGAAAAAAGATCATATAATCTCATATGATGATTCGAAAATTATCAGAAATCTTCTTTTTACATATATGATAACTAGCAATTATCAAATAAGTCGCACTTTTATACTAGGAACTGTTGACAACAACCAGAGCCGGTCATTTACACGTTCATTCGTTCATTCGCATCGTTCGTTCATTCAATAAGCATACAAACATTAATGATGCGTACTATTTATCTCGATATACGTTTAGCACAAATTTTTGTTTCTTTATAACAATATCAGAAGAAAGTTCATTATTTTAAAATTGATTTGATTTTGTACTTTTAATAACGGTAGGTTTTGGTAGGTCTCGTATCTGATACCCTTAAATTACGTAAAAAAATACAGTGAATATTTCATTAAGAATAAATATCTTTAATGAGCGAGCAATCGAAGAGTAAGGTACGTATTACGTTCACTTGTTACGCCGACGGTATACCTACCGCAAATTTATACAATTCTTACGAGATCGCTAGAAGCCTGATCCGGAAAAGATCATATGCTCGGTGTTAAGTGCAACGTGCAATCAAAATAATCCCATTAACAGTTCATTCGACTTCATCGGCTTTAGGCGTTTGCACTGGCGTAACTAAATAACGACCAATGTGAACCTGGTACCTCATATTAGAAATTTACAGTTACAGATTTTCAAACATACAATTCTGAAATTTCTCAATTTCCTAACTCCAAAATGTCCTAATTTGCGTCACTGATCCTAGTAATAGGTCTGGAGGCCACCCCATTCCAGCGAGAAGTCCTAGTTACGCCAATGCGTATTTGAAATGTTCAAGTGCTTATCGTTGTATCAGCATCGCTCTTCTGTCCTATTAATAGAAACACGTCCATATTATCTTTCCCTTTTACATAAACTTGGCCACGTGGTTCAAACTCGTATCGTTCTACAAGAACATCCAAGGTATTCTTGGCCACTTGTATTCTTCCAGCGACTCCGGTCGAATCCATTCTGGATGCTATATTTACAGCGTCGCCCCAAATATCATAGTATAACTTCGTCGCCCCGATCACGCCAGCGGTAACATCTCCATAATTAAAGCCGATTCTCAAAATCAATTTAAAGCCTAATAAATCTCGGTTGAAGTCATTTATTACCTTGTGCATCGCCATAGCAAAGTCTATCAATTGAAAGAGATGCGTATACTCGTGTTCACTTTGTTGCCTGACTTGTGGATTCAAACCACTCGCTGCCATAAACGTGCTGCCGATCGTTTTGATCTTCTCCACGTTCGAGAATTCTGATTTTTCTAACAGTTCGTCGAAGTCGCCGATTAATTCGTTCAGTACGCGCAAATATTCTTTACCGCCTAGATAAGATTCGTCGTAGAGCTCGTTGAAATTTACTATACTTGCAAATATAATGCCCACAGCTTTGTGATTCTGCGAATACTTGGCGGTGGTCTTCAACTGATCGGCTACGTATTTTGGTATAATGTTATGCAGAAGCCAATCGGCTTGATTTTTCATAGACTGCACACGACTTTTATCGCGAGCCGCTACCGCGTTCCCATGAAAACTTAATCTGTAACTGATCTCGAACTCACGGTTTAAGAACCAAACGAGAAGAAGTAGAAGTATCATGTCTAAAAAAATCTCGGAATTGTACAATCTTTTATTGTATCGAATCTCTACCTCCCGTTGCCTCATGAAAGCAGTTTTTGCTATAGAGTTTGGTGCGAACTGAGTATCGTTAAATAGCTTTTGCTCATTACTTTCATTAAATTGACTACTCATCAAATGCGGAGAAGGTAGATAATGGATTGAATCATTGATGAGTTGAGTACCAAGATTATTTGGGCTGTACGATACTTGATTCACTATGAGAAAAAGGAATAGCACACCCATGAATGTTACCAGGAAATTCTTCATCCAGCAATTAAGTTGCGTGAAATTACAAAAATGAACTAAACCGACGAAGATCAAGTAGCCATAGTAATATTCGAAATTGTTTAAACTATGAAAATTGCTGCATGTATAATTAAAAAGAATAGAAATGATTGGTAACCCGACTAGGATTGCACCGCAGATATGCCAAGGGTACCATTGTAAGAAAAACCTAAATAACTGCTGCGTCAACGTCCCGTGGATCATATTCGGATACAATAGTTGACGCACACAAAGCGACACTGCTATAATTTGGATGGTGGTGGCACATACAAAAAATATCATGTAGTATAAAGTTGGCTCGCAAAGCAAGAAAAGGGAGACCGAGACGGCAGTGTAAACTAATGCCGATATTAAAATATCAAAGTAAGTGTTGAATCTTGAGGTAGCCAGGGTAGGTGGGTTGCCACTGATACATTCGCTAACCTTGTGAGCATTCTCTCTGTACTCTTTTTCCATTTCTTTGTTCTTGAAGAAAAGTGTCAAACTCGATAATGGCGGCTTCACAAAGTATGACCGCTGAGAACTAACGTTGTCTTGAACGCACCTTGCATAAAGAAACAGAATTATATTACTTATGATGACAATATATTTTTAATGGTCATTGGTGTAATTAGAATTTTTGTTTAGAGTGAACCAAATCCCTTAGCTTTACTAATGGTATCAATGTCTCAAGCTAAGTTTGAAGAATTCTAAGTTTTTAATATGAAACATATTAAATATCCTACATCCTATGTTTCTAATAAGTCATATTTTAAAACGACCAGATGCACTCTAATCCCAACCTAATTACATCAATGATCAAAGTTATATCAATTTATTCACCTGATTAACTGTAAATCGGACTGTTTTCTTAACTTATGAAAACATGCACCAAACGTATCCGTAACTGCTGGTGGAAATGGATAGGGTGGTACCGAAGACGAAGGCTCTTGGACAGAGTTTAACGTCGAGCTAGACGTATAATAGCCACTCACTCTGTGTGCTAGTAAGTCTCCCTGAGCCATACCATTCATCATAAACAGCTAAAATGTGAAAATTAACTGCAGGGGGAAAAGGTGTATGCTAATACTGCTGTTCATTGAAATTTTAAAATTAAAATATTTTTCAAATAATATTATATTGTGAATATAAATATGTATACCTGTTGCTGTATACTGCTACGCCTGCTATTACTTCTGATTCCAGAATCTTTTCTACTACACATAGAAGAGGCACGACTGAGTGGCTCTTGACCAGATAATAAAGGACTAGAAGGTACAGGATTTGGATCCATTTCAACGTCATTTTGAGATGTATTCTGCAAAAAAATGAGACTTATATACAAACGAGATAACACAATTTACAATTGGAATAAAAACATTTCTTAACGCGATTTTGACCTGCCTAAATCCATTACGATCTTCGTATGAATGAGATTCAGTTTTTGCTCTTTCTGCAATAATTGCTTTAGCTTCTTCCATTTCTAAGGGAGTCATTTCTTCGGTAGTTCGTTGTCTTTGTAAATATCTCCAAGGTTTATTCCGTAGCTTTTTTTTTCCGTAACTAGCAACGGATGTTGGACTTTTATTTACAGTTTCCTTTTCATCCATTGTATCAGTATCGCCGTTTTCGGAATCTAGAATACTTGGTAAAGAGTTCGCTTTCATTCTATAATTACTTGGATTAGTAACCATATGGAGATAGTGATACTTTGATTTAGACTGACTATTACATGAGGCTAAGCGATGACGTGACTGCATCAAAGGCGATATACTTTTTGGAGTTGTAATATTCATTATAAACTGATTAGTAAAATCTGATCTTCGACCTTTGATGAAATATGTTTTAATACCTAAAAGGGAAGAGATTTGAATTCCTATAAAACTTGATTGCATATTGTAGCAACTAACAAACGATATATAATAACAAAACAAATAGTAATACCATTTATTAATTCTCCGTCTTCTGTGATGTATCGATCATCAAGAAAACTTAATGTATTTTCACTTAAATGAACTCTTCCTGGTTTCCCAGTGCTTTCTAACTTATTCGCCAAACTCACATCATTAGACCAAACATCGAACTTGAATCTTTTAGTACCTACAATTCCGCAGAGCACAGTTCCAGTATGAACTCCGACTCTCATGTTAACACCCTCCCTCCTTTCAATATCAAATTGTTTTATAGCTTCTATCATAGCTGTTAAAAAGCACGTATAATTAATTCCTTGAACACATGTTTATATGATGTAATACAGAAATAAAAGTAATATACCTAGTCCCATTTCAATGCAACATTTTGCATGGTCAGATCTTGGTTCTGGACATCCGCTCACACAATAATAACAATCTCCCAATGTAGAAATTTTTTCGCATCCATGATGTTCGCACAGATCATCAAATCTTTCGAAAAGATCATTTAAAATGCCTACCAATTCTTCTGCAGTCTTATTCGAACTCATTCGTGTAAATCCCACAATATCAGCGAACAAAATACTAACATTTTCCATTGAATGCATGTTAAATGGTCGAAATAATGAACGGATATCCGTGTTATTGGACGGTATTGATCCTTTCTTCAAAGAATCCTCGCGCTCTCTTTCACGCTCGCTTTCTTCCATTAACCAGTCCGCAACTTTAGGCGGCATCACAGAATGAATCATCTTTTCTTTAAGTTGTTTTTCCATTTCTAATTGACGTCGGACTAATAAAGATTGGCCGACCTTCATAAACGTACCACGCATTCTTACAAAAGTCATTATTAAAATATGTATACCTATCAGATGAATGCAAACTTGCATTAAAATTCTTATCCCAAGGCTTGTAGAAAAATAATTGTCGTCCGAAAATGATTGATTAGATATGTTGCTACTTAAAAAATAGTTTGACATTTCACCGTTCTTACGGGTAAATACACCTCCGCCCAATATCGAAGTTGCATCATTTATATCTTTGGAAATTAAATCATTAGAAGAAGCATTTACAGTGGAATTATGAACATTTACTATTGTCGACACTACACTGGAATTTATATTATTTAAAATTCCAAACGCTTTTCGAAGCATGGGTTCTTGATTAGATGAATTCATTCCAAGAACAGATAACAATTTTGAATCTTGCGAGTACGACATAGTTTTCATAGTTGTAGTTATATATTCGTTGTTATCGTGCATCACATTCGAAAATTGACTATTATTTAAATTTCTCAAAGAAGAATACGCAGCTGTTGATATTTTCCTGTAATCTATAATGGCATCATTTTCCATAGATGTATTTGGTAACGTGAGTTCACTAAAAAACTTTTCTCTTGCAGTTTTAGTACCATATAAATAGGCAGTTAAAAATTCGAATAGAACAGAATAAACTGTTGATATTCCCAAACAGGCATAGAGTGGCATGGGCAACACAGTGTAAATTAACAACAAAATTTCTGAACATAGCGCAAAATGTCCAACTAGAGTTAGGCCATCTGTATAAGGTGGAATTATTGTGAGGAAAAGTAACGACAAAATGCAAAGTATGAATGCAACTCCTAACGAAGTTTGCAGCACACACTTTTGGTAATAATCAGTATGTGTTAGATATAAAACTGCTGATACCATTATCCCAACAGTAATAAAAATTGCTGCTATAGCTGGCCATGTTGTAGTACTATGTTCTGTTCCAATTACAACAAAATATGTCAACCATGACAAAGAAACTAGCAAGATGTATGTTAGGGCATACCTAAAATGATACATATTAATGTAGCATTTATTATGCGAATAGAATAAACAATATTTTATTATGTACCGAAATCTTAATCTTATTTGTGGAAAGGCACTTCTTCTAAATTGTTCTTCAAGTATTTCTGAATCAAATTTAGGATTCCACCAAGATCTTGAGGCAGCACGCTCAAATGGTACTGGAAGGCTAATTCCACAACATCCGAGCCCCTGACCACTATGTGCCAAGTATGTTTGTATATATGGTGCCAAAGATATATGGATTTCATCCGTAGCATCTTCGCTATCATCCTTAGCTCTTGTAAAACTAACAGATGAGCTTCGTTTTCGATTTAAAGAAGAAGTCATACTTGTTACTGAAGTATCACTAAAATAGATGAATAGAATAGAAAAATAGCTGAATTATGGTAATCTATTTGACAGATTTAATGCATACACTCTTATGGGATAAACTGTATAATTAAATTAATCATAGAAAATCTTATAAAAAATAATGATTTTAAGTAATAATTAAATTATCAACTATGTGTCATTTTCTAATAATTTTATATTCAAACATATACATACACCTATTCTAATTAATAGTAAGGTGGTTATCAATAATTTATTTCAAATTACAATGTTTTTTAACAACGCTCAAATTTACAATATTTCGGTAATAAACAAAGTATGCGCTTAAACACAGTTACTTTCGGATAAAGAAACTTACAATCAATCAATTCGCCTTAATCACTGGCGAAATCGCCAAAAGAACTAAGGAAATCATCTTCCCCGTTGACATCGGAGATTCCTCACGAGATCAGCTCGCCTCGAAAAGTGCCATTTTCGTTTTTTGGGTGATATTCTCAGCTCTCGTGAGAACAATTAATGTTACGAATACAGTTATAACCTAAAGTAAATTCTTCGCGATAGATAAATAATTGTATATAATTAAAAATTGTTACTCAACGTTTAGAATTTTCTTTTCTATAATACGCCATAGCCATCTTGATTCTATCGATGACAGCGCCCACAACCTGAAGGCGCTCATGCATAAGATTTATTATTTGTTCAACGAGAATTCGTCGTATGTTTTCTTTAGGGGAAATGACAACATAGAGAAAAATTTCTCTAATATTCGCTGCAATATTTGGCAGTTGGTAAGCAACTTTTTTCCCTATATCGCCATATTCCCTATGAGAAGCCAGATTTGCTCGGTAGTGTATAACAAACTGTGCATAATACAACGTAATGAACCGAATTGAATGTTGTGGAAACCCATACACGATATGAGCAAATATTTAGTGCAAAGTTCAAGATACTGTGATTTAAAACGTTTAAAAGGTTAACGGTTTAGGCGTGCATCTCGAGTGTTAAAGATTGATATTATTTCCGTAAGATAACAACATTGAATCTAAACAGAGTTATGTCATTAAGAAGTATTTTATGATTATGGTACACGTTGCCTTGGTAAATCTGTATTTGAAGATATCAGATAACTATGTTTTATAAGTTACGTCTCTTTGAATTTACTTAATAATAATAACAAAAAAGCATAATAAGAAAAAGGATTAAAAAATGTCACAACAAACAGCTCTTGTACAAACTACCAATACAGGATCCGACATAACACCTGTACTTGGCAGTTTACAATCAATAGGGCCAAATACTCAGGCATCATCTAACGTTCCTAATATACAGAGTGGTAATACAGTGGTGCAGATACTGCAGCCTCAGAATCAGTCTCAACAGGCACAGTTTGTGTCGCAATCACCAAAACAATCTGTACAGCAACCATCCACACAGCAGCAACAACAACCACAGCAACACCAAAGTTCTTTCAATGACTTTCCTCAGGTATTTGCTTTAATATTTAAACAACTTTTCACATTGTATATACATATACATACATGGTGTGTCAGTGAAGTCTTAGGGTTAAATTAATATAAAACTGAATTCTCAAGAAATAATCATAATGTAAGATTGCATGACCATAATACTACCATAATACAATGTACCTTGTGACTTATTTAATCTTTTAAATTATTTTAATTCTAGTTTCTGACTAAAACACGTTTGCAAGATCTTGTGAAAGAAGTAGATCCTACTGAACAGTTAGACGAAGAAGTAGAAGAAATGCTTTTACAATTGGCAGATGATTTTGTAGAAACAACTGTGAATGCAGCATGTTTATTGGCTAAGCATCGTCATGCCAATACAGTAGAAGTAAAAGATGTACAACTACATTTAGGTAAGTAATTAAAATCAAATATAGAAACAAATATTCCTTCTATATGTAATATATTTGATCAAGTTAATTTACTGTAATAATTCATCAATGAGCCAAATTTTATATAAGGTTTTGTTGTGTATCTTTTTTAGAAAGAAATTGGAATATGTGGATCCCTGGTTTTGGTACAGATGAAGTACGACCATATAAGCGAGCAACAGTTACAGAAGCACACAAACAAAGATTGGCGCTTATACGAAAATCAATAAAAAAATATTAGTCTTCCAATATTCTCCATCTCATGTTGTTATTTTATCATTAAGTGACACTTTTTTTTCTTATATTTACGTGACTATATTAACATACATCATTGATATTTGTAAAAGAATGAGAATTATAAATATATACATAGTTTTTGTAACATATAATTTCAGGTATGTATGAAATGATTTGGAAATTAAAATGTTATTCCTAAAAGGAATTTCTGATTATTTAAATATGAACATGAATATACATAAAGGGTAGATAAGTTAAATGTTGTATGCATCGGAATTTTTGATAAGTTCGATGTTTCTTGTCAATAATACGTTACTTGTCTTTGTCCAATTTTTAAACACGGAAATGAAAGGATTTTTAATAATAGTAGCAAAATATAAATTTGTTTCAAGAATAAAAGGAGCTATGTACATTTTGGTGCAATGCGAAATTCTTTTGAAAAAAAGACGTATAGCAGTGCAGAAATATAGTTCTCATTATTTACTCTCAATTTTGGGAAATGAAATAAATTGAGCATTTTCGAATCGCCACATTTCTAGACATCGAATTAAACTTTTAAAATCTTAAATTATTTAAATTTGTAAACCTAAAAATTCTTAAGCTCGTAAATTTCTAAAACGCTAAATTCAGAAAATTTAAATCTCAAGAATCAGTAAATGGTGAAGTCTTCTGACAGAATCCAACTGTCGCAGCAGTTGATACACATTACCAACTGCTGCAAAATCAGAACTCAATCGGTAAATGGTATCGACAATTGAATAATAGGAACTCTTCGCTCAGAACCCGCGTTCGTTCTGTATCAATTCTCCCCACGAATTGTGGCAAAAGAACTCCATAGTAATAATTAAAATTTCTCCGACATATACCTGTCTCGAAACAATGATCGTAAAAAATCCTAGAATAATCAATTTACAGTGCACAATCATTTAAGTATAAATAATATGAATTCAATCAACGAGTCTCATAAAATACATATTAAACCATGCAGAGCGTCAAAAGCCGAAGCGCTTCGCGCGTGGCTGTTTCTAATGCTCTAAATCGTAATCTATCTGCCGAGAGAGGACAAGATTCTCGAAAGTCGTCGGAAGTTCGGCGAATCGCGTAACTCGGTCCATTCAGCGTTTCGCTCGAAAATGATCGTCGATCGTACGTGATACGGAAGAGGCCACGGGCATCCACGCGTTCAAGGTATCGGGCATAAAGAGCCGGCAAGCGAAACGAGCCGCTTTAGTTGTAATGCGGATCACGGAGCATTATTTATTAATAGCAAAGCTGGTGTGGCCGGCTGAAGGGAGTGGCAGTGCCATGCTAAAGCGAGCGCGACAGCACCAGATCGTGGAATGGATCTTCGGATCTGTTCCCCTCTTCCTCTATCCTTGCTACTTCCCCCTTTTCCTCTATACCGTTCTCGCTCGCTCGCGACCCATCTCTGTTTCCTATTTCCCTCTTTCTCCTTCGTACACGGTGCGCTTTCTCGTTCCCTTTGCTCGCTACCCCTCTTTTTCTGCCCGTTTCGTCTCCCTTCAACCCCGACGAGTCTCTTTGTCGGTCGCACCATATGTTTCTCGGGTCTCCCAGTGTTTTTCGCCCTTCCCCCATCGCTCCGTGGCGCACCATTCGTCCGGCATTGCTCAAGCTTTCTCTTTCCGCTTCTCTTCCTTCTTGCTCCGTATCACGCTACCTTACCGGTTGGCTCGCTTTTATACATTGTCTCTCTCCCGTTCGTTTGCCCGGTCGCATTGTCGCGCTCCTGCTCGCGAGACAGCACGCCGTTGTAGGAGAGTGGATGAACGCTTTGTCGGCGCCCGCGGCTGAGATCAAACGCGCCGACCGCTTCCTCCTCTCCCCCGCCCCCGCCCCATCCCCCCACGACTCGAACGGGCCGTAATCCAGCCATGCCCCCCCCCCTCTCCTCCCTCTATAGCTCACCATTCTCCCGTCATTCCCCTCCCTCTCCATCCCGACCGACGAATCCATCCAGTAAAGGTACCCATAAACGCTCAGTCCCGGACTGTTCTGGCCTGATGAGAGAAAAATCTGTGACGGGTAGCAACCACACACGTTCACCACCGGTTTGTCGGCCGTTGATTAACCATCCGCGGAAAAATAGAACAGGAAACACCGATAACGATAATAAACCACTCATACCGAGGGTTGATCACGAAAACCCTGATAGGGAATGTACATATGTATGCGGTAATACAGGGAGGTGTCTTACAAAGCCACGATGTAATTTTTATGGAAATGGATGAAGGGTCCGCGTTGATTGGGGAGGCCGTTTGTTTTTGCGGCGAACGGAGTAACAGAATGTATTAAGATAATTCGCGGTTGGATTTGTTGTTTCTCCGGTGATGTTTGGTCGGTTCGGTTCGTACTTATGATTATTGTAAATTGTAGTATACATATAATTGGCATTTTTTATTGTTATAGGACAATAGGAGCTTGGTATTGGATTATTTCGGTTTTATCAGCACAGTACTTTCAAGCCCCATACGTTTAGTAATTTTGGTAGCTCCGTATATGTATAGAACTTGAAATATAAACAATAAAATGAACTTTTAGTTCGTGGAAAGGGTGTTAGTGGATTTTACTGTTTTCGGATTTTGGGTCTCTGGAACTTTGGAATTTTTTAACTTTGAGGTTTTAAATCTTCGGGACTCTGGAATTTTGAAATTTTGTAACTTTGAGATTTTGGACTTTTGGGATTTTTATGTCTGAATTTTATAATTTCGAGACTTCAAAGTTTTGGAATTTTGAGACTTCGAAAGTTCAAGTTTCGAGAGTTTAAGAATTTTGGGATTTTAAAACACTGGGTCCTTGGAACTTTAAGACCTTGAAATTTTGAAATCTGAAATATTTAAATTTTGTGATTCAGTGTTCTGAAATGTTGAAACGCTTGAACTTCGAAATTATGGGACTCTAATTATGTTGAGACTCACAATTATTTTACCTTTACAATTTTTTAGATTCCAAAATTTGTTAAATTTGGCACTGGAATTTTTTAAATTTGGACTTTAAAAAGTATGATTTCTACCCCATTTCCTTCCCTTAATTAAGTAATGATATTGTTAGGATAAATCGATGTAATGATTTCTTATAGATGAGACGTCTATCAGTCGCGAAAAAGAGTAAAACGAAAGCAACATCGGAGTTGCCTCTTTCTCGGTACCGCCGGTTGCTGCCACGGATGCTGTTGCTTCTGATGCTCGCGGCAAAACTGTATTATAGCCTTTCCCGTCGTATTCTGTCGTACGACGTCCTCTTTTGCCGATCTTCGACGATATCTCGCGATAAATATACGCGCCGCTCTTTTTACGCGTTACTGCCTAATTAGCGTAATTATAAGATCCGGTCGTGGACCTTCTTCCCTCCCTTATCTCTTCTTCTCCCTCCGTCGCTTCCTTTCTCTTCCTGTTTTTCTTCGAACGGTCCAGGGAGGAGATTAAATGTTTTTGAAACGTACAGCTTCGATCGTGCATTTTGAAACATTGTCACGAAATCGTCAAAAGTTCAAGGATTGCGACACAAATGTGTAAGTCCCTTTAGTTCTTTTTAAAATTCTACAACCAATATTTATCTATACAAACACGTGTACCGTATGCTTTTTGTATACTCTTTTGGAACATTGTTTTTCACTATCGATTTAAAATATAATTACCTATATAATTAAATTAGACCTAATTCTTTTTTTACACGAATTTAATTTAACACGAGTTAAAAAGAATATAAAATAAAATAAGAATATAAAAAGAACATAAAATATTGTTATTTTTATATTATTTTAACTATATTTATATTAATGCATTTCAGATATTATTTCCTTTTTCTCAAAGTATAATTTATTTTTTATAATATATTTCATGAATCAAAATGTGTGAGCACGAAATAAATTAAGTGAACTCTAACAAGAATTTTTTAATACTGTTTACATCTAATTCTCTGTTTCTTCTAAAAGCTTGTCTAATACAGGTTAAACAAGCTAAATACATCTCAACATTATCACTTCTAAATGATTCTAGTTAATTTATCTTGTATGTTTGAAAGTTTTACTGCAAGTTTTCATACAAAGTTTTCTTATAGTTTCTGAAAGAATATGGTATCACCGTAACCCAGTAACACCATAACCTCTTATTAAACAGTCAAATCATTCTCGAGTATGTTTGAAATAACAATTTTGTAGCGAATAGCTTAGCTGCGTTTTTGTAGTAATAGGATGTAGGACAGAAATTAACGACCGAACGTCTTTATACAAAAAACAATTGCAAAAAGTAGGAAACATGCATCAACGTAGAGTACCCGTCGACACGGCGATGGATGAGTTTGTCAATGACTACTGCACCGATAATGCTATAAATGCAGCAGATATCGTGCAAGGCATCGCAAACACTGGGAGACGATCGTATCAAGATCATTATCTGTGACGCTTGAAAGACAAAGTTACGCCTAAGTTGGAGTGTCGTTTGATAAGAGCGATCGAGATAACGTGACTCAGTAGCGACGGAAAACTAGGATAAGAAATATTTACATTGTTCGGTTGAGATTAGTTTCTAATGAACTGTTCAGAATCACGGAAAGACAAACACTGATGACTTCGTGACTCTAACGAGGGAAATTACTCAAACGTCAAATTATTTTTAAGAAATGAAGGAGCATTTCACCTCTTAATAGTTGAAATTGAAATCATTCGATTGAAGAATGTAATGAAGTGTAGAAATTTTTAACTTCACGAATTTGAAATTTGAAAGTTCAAGAATGTAAAAATTTTCAACGTTCCCAAATATCCAATCGTAGCAACTACACATGTCTTAATTATATAATTTACTATAGCTATTTCAATGTTAATAATTTTGAATGGACGAATTTTGAAACTTGCAAATTATGAAATTTAACAATTGAATAATTTTTAATATACACGCTTACAAACTTCAAATTCAGAAACATACAAATCAGTGAATTAAGAAATATAAATCTACAAATGCTAGAATTTCTAGATTTTCTAATTAACAAAATTTTAAGTTCCCAACTGTTCGATCCATTTCGACATTAAAACACTGTTTCGATGGAATTCCGTTTCTATGATCTATCCACAATATTTTCAGCTACTGCAATTTTGCCGAAGGCTATACATATAGCGGGACTCCGCTGAGCTCACAATAATCAAACAGACAGCAAATAAACAACCGAAATCACAGGAAGCCGTAGAAAAAAAATGTTACATAACTAGATTATAACGCATTAAATAAATATAAAAAAAAAATGGTTCCTCGAATTTTCGATAATTCGATTTTGCGTTATCATCGTCACTCCTTTGATCAATGAAATTTCGAACACGTCCAGTATAGAGGAATGCGTGTTTCCTATTTACCGACGCGAGCAAACAATTTTCTTCAATAATGCAACAGCATTCTTACCGGGTGCGTGATACACACGCGGTATTCGCATGTAACATATTACATAATGCCGCAAACGGAACGGTCGTCGGGTCGAATGGTTTCGCATGGGAGGCCATGTAAAAGCCGTGTCGTGTTCGCGAAGTGTAATCGTTGCCCTCCAAGAAATCGTCTTATCGTGGAAGATTTCACTTGAAAACCGTTTATTATTAATAGATACCGCTTCGGTTTCCCGTGGCCGTTGTCGGCTTTATTTCGAGGTTAGTCTGTACTGAGTTTTTGAGCCGTACGTTTTATTCTCCTTGCTGCGTGGCCCTCTCTCCCTCCCCCTAACCTCGGCCCGACCGTTCCTTCCTCAGCCCCTGCTGAGCGGTTGTCGTTTTCCTTTTGCCTCCTCCCCTCTACTTCTCTTCTCTTAAAAACGAGACTCGCCACCGACTTTCCGACAAAGGAATAAAGAAAAGAAACAACTAGCCATGCTACGCGGTTGAGGATGGCACGGCAAACCGTAGCACAGCGCAGCACAGCACGGCATAGCGTGGCATGGTGGGTTGAGACTTTCCGTACAGGGAGAGCAAGGGGGTACTTGCCGAGACAGTGGCGTACCCATCATGGGATCCCATAAAGTACTGCATTTCCTGTTTCTTTCCCGTACTGTACTATTACCGATCACCTATCCCATAACGATCAATTTTCAAAGATGCGTTCATTTCATTTTACTGCTCGATTGGGGGATACAAAAATGAACACTGTTTAAGACTTTAATGTATACACTATTAGTTAATATTAATTTATTATAAAAAATCGTTTTTATCATTGTAGGTTCATTGATATAGTCAGTAATGTATTATAGGTATTAATTCCTGTAGTGCAATAACAGTGATCATTTTTTAATAATATGCATGAATATTTTTGCAGAATGAATTAATAGGAAAATTGTTAGTTTTTGGTGTACGTGAGGTAGTGTATTTTATTGAAGTTCATTCAATGAATTATGACTGGCGGCGCCTATGTTTCTTCTGAAACACCGCTAGGAGATAATAGCGTGCGGGTACAGTCTCCAAAAAGAGTATTTCTCATTTATCGTACTGTACCACTACATTAACGTACTTTAACCTTGGGTAGATGGAAAACAAATAGTGAAACGTTTAGCAAATACTGGAAAGACGATGGTTTAAAAATTATTTACACTCCGAAAATGATTTATGTTCTAACATACAGTTAGAACGTTCTTTAATTATTAGGAAGTACGCATTAATCCATTGGTAATTTTGTTCTAAAGTGTTTTATTGGCAATTCGTGTCTTATTTTCTTATTATATTAGAAATTTATTTATTTAAACTTCAAACTGTTTCATAAAATTATAATAAATTTTAGCGATGAAAGACAAGTACTTGTTGGCCATGTCATTTCCAAATGAATTTCTTAATTGTTTAAAAATTTGATTTAGTACAAAAAATCAATAAAATTGTTGTTGAACAATAATACAAATTTAGCAATAAATAATTGTAAATGTGTTTATGTTCATAAATTTCTAAAAACAAAAAATGTACAGAATATTGAATTAATGTATAGCTAAATATTGTAGGTTAGGCTAGGTTAGGCTAAATTACGTTATTGTTATATTAAATTTATATTAATTAACATTTACAAAGAAAAGAAATAAAATAAATTGAATTGTATCAGTAGTAACTGTCGGTTATGTTTAGTTATGATTATATTAATTTCATATTAATAAACACTTGCAAATGGAGTACAATTGTATTAAACTAGCAAACATGTGGATTGGGTTAGGTTATGATTCTATTCATTTCATATCAAGAAAAATCTACGAACAGAATAGCTACAATATATTCCATTCACGTGACAGTAATACCGATGAGTTAAGTTAGGTCATGTTAGGTTATTATTACACTAATTTCATAGTACTAGATATTTACAAAGAGCCATGCTGAATTTATGTGTTAGTAAAACTTGTAATTTAGATTAGGCTAAGTTATTGTAATATATTCACATTAATAAACAACAGTAAAAGAACTTTCACTAAAAAACAGTTAAAATACATTTCATTAATAAAAACGTATGCTAAGTTAAACTGACGTGTTGCTTAAAGGTCTATGTTAGGTTAGGTCATAATACATTCGAGTCAGTAAACAACAAACAAGACACGTAAATGAGGGAAATTCACGAGTTCGTAAAAATTGTTTTGAAGGATGGTACAGGCCACACCGGAGCCAAAAAATAGCAATAAAAATAATAATTATTATTACCAACACAAAAGGAAGGTCAAGGTGCGAAGGTGAAGAAAAAAAAGCAAAGATGGCTCCGAGTGATTATTTATTGGCCACGGTGAGCAGCGATGAAGGGAAACGGTAGTCGGTCATTCCGACGAATTACAGGATTCCCGTGACGATTTCAACGAATCGTCGATTTCGCTCCAGGGACGATACTGGGGTCCTTTGAGAAAGGAAGCCCGGTTTTCCAAATCCTTCAAAAGCAACTTTCTCTGTTCATCGAACAGGGGCAACGTCCGCGCGATCGGCGCCGCAAAAATCCGGCGACGGTTCGTTTGCGGCGGCGATAATCGAAATCCTTAGGAGGCCGATTCCTTTTTACGCATGCCGTTCGACGTCGCGGCGTCGACATTTAGTGTCGTCGTAGACCACGTTGAACCATCATCGGCTTCCTTCAAAACCCCACCAGCCGTGCGAAGCTATCCTTCCTCGCTTCTCTCATAGACCTTCGGCTGGACAAAAAAGAAGGAGAAAAGGAAAGTATACGCGCGGTTGGTACGACGAAATAAGTACGAAGGTAAAAGGAAGACGGAACGACAGAACTGAAGCAAAGTGAGACGCGGCGAGAAGAAAGAGAGGATATAGAACAGTGGTTCCCAATCTGTGGACCGTGACCCCCCTCCAGCTGGGGGACAAAATGATTTCTGTAGGACCGCCGCCGTTGTGCAGGGCCGTGAATAGTACGATTCCGTAGGAAAAATGGCGATATAATGGAAGCAAGACTTACCAGTTATTCGCGTCTACAAATACTAAAATTTAGAAATTTCTGATATTCTCCAGTTTGGAAATCTAAAAATCTGTAAAATCGGAAATTTTGGAATTTTTGAGAATTTAAGGAAGTGTGGAATTTGAAAAATTGAATTATTTGGGAAATTGATTTGAATGTTTAAGATTTGCGAATTAGGAAAATTGAGAATTTCGAAATTAATAGATAAAGAAATTGCGTATTTCATAATTTGAAAATCTAGATAACTTACTCATTCAAAAACACAAAAATTTAGAAAGTTGGAAATTTGAAAATGTACAAATTTAAAAAATGGAAATTTGCAAATTTTCAAAATTTTGGAATTTAGGAATATGAAAATTTAAAAATTTGTCTTCTTTATACCTCCCTATCTAAATACAGTGCCAACCACATGCATTGCATTAAATGCAATTTTATTGCATTCTTTTTCCTCCATAATATTTACTCTACATTCAGCTGTGTGTTACATAATCTAAAAGGGGTGCACCGTACACAAATATCGAAAAAAGGGGTCACGACGCGAATAAGTTTGAGAACCACTGCTATAGAGAATAGGATAAACCTAGAGAGAAGGAAGTACGCGGGTCTCAAGAGGAAAAGAGATAAAGCTATAAGAAGAAGAAGGGAATAAGATCCGATATGATCAGACGAAGAAGAAAAGTAAAAAGAGAGCGATACGAAAGAGTGTGAGAGAGAGAGAGAAAGTACTGAAAAAGCGCGAAAGGGAGGGAAGCAAAAGAGAGATGGACAGAAAGAGCGTGAATTGGAGGTTTCGAGCCGCGCCTCCTACCTTCAGGGCCCATGTATCCACAGCTCGGCACTGTTGACGACGGAGCACCCCATGGAAGGGGAAAGGGAATTACGGGGAACGTGGTTTAGGCAAGAACGATCGTCCGTAGTCGTAGTCGGGCCGCGATTCGAGCGATGTCGTGTGTCCAACCCTTTTCATCCGCCGTGTTTTTCCCGCAACGCTTTCGCGTGGATCATATTTGGCCCCGTACTGTTCGTTTGTAAACCGAGCATGCGAGCACGAACGTTCGACTACGGCTGAAAAATCGAAATAACGAGAAGTAACTACGGACCAAACACGTGTTTATCTTCGGTGCGTGTCGCGCACTAACCGTGTCATCCGACAAACGTCAACCAGGAGCTCATGATGTTCGGGGTGGTGTGTTAGTTTCACGGTGAACCGTATCCCCAGTGAGAAATAGTGATTTCCCCCCATCGTGATTGAAAACGGAACAGGGATACGACAACGGGCATCAAAAGGGAAAAAGTGGCGGAACAAGAAGACTGGAAGGAAAGTGTGCGCAGCGTTTGTGGATGCATGAGGGTCTCATGGCTACCGGATTGGTAAAGTGGTGGCGGGCAAGGTTCCTCGCTGGTTATAGACCCTTTTCTGGTAAGCTCCTACATAATGTTTTCCTTTCTCCTTCCAACGTAACGAGGACCGTCTTTTTCTAACGATCCTTCTGTTTCTCGTCTCCGGGATTTTTTTGTCATATGCACACGCGAGGTATCGATGCTCGTCGAAATCGCGATGCACGATAGATCGAGATATTCCGTATACGGATTGTCTGGTCAATCCGGTTATAGGCGTGATATTTTGCCGGAGTCGCGGGGCCGCGCCGTGCGTGTTTCTCGATGATGCTGCTTCGGTATGACAGAAGTGGATCCCACGTGGTGTTACGTCACACTTGCGTTTTTTTTTCCACCTCGGATTTTTCTGTTATTTGGCGGTTCGTCTGTTTTTTACGATCGATACGGGCTTCCGGCGTTCAAGCTCGAATGCCGACGATATTTAAATGTGCCACAGATTTCAATTTTATTTTAGCCTCGTACGTTCTCGCTTTTCGAATTCTGAATGGCAGATTTACAGTGTCTCGTACTGACCCACTTATCGTCAGCCGCGACGCGTTAAATATTACAAGTTCTAACTTGTAACTTGGTTTTTATTATTTAAATGCTGTTACTGTGCCCGCCTTTTTTTATCGAATGTGCGACGTGACGGCCGGATTTCCGAATTTTTGAACTATCGAATTTCGAATTTTTTAAATTTTTGGACGTTAGGAACTGGGAATTTGAAACCTTGGTAGAATTTTGTAATTTTCGGACTTTTGAATTTTGAAGTTTTAGGGTTTTACAACTGTTTCTTTACAGAATTTTAGACTTACTGATTTTTTAATTCTGAAATTTTGGGACTCTGAGCTTTATTTTGGATTTAGAAATTTTGAAAACAAGATTGAGATTTTTGAAGTTTTGAAATTTTCAAATATGGGGATTTAAATATGTGAAAAATTTAAGTTTGTTAAGTTAAATTTGAAAATTTGGGAAATTTGGAATTTGAAAATTTGTGATTTCAGGAATTTTTGTATTGAATACTTTGAGGATTTAAAATATTTTGAAATGTGCTAATTTAAGAATTTGGCAATTTGCAGATTTTCAAATTTCAAATATTATAATGTGAAGATTCTTTAGTTTGCAAATTTGGACATTTGAAATATTAGAATTTGTATCTTTTCAAATTTAAAATATTATATTTTGAAAATGTCCAAATTCGAAACATAAACCCTTGATGTTTACGAATTGTCCGATATGGACACAAGGTTTTAAAAAATGTATGAATATAATACTTCGGACATTAAAAAATCCATAAATTCAGGTACTTCCTTTATTACCGAGAAAGCTTTGAGATTAAAGAATTCGGAATTTGAAAACACAGAAAATCACCGAAGTAAAAATGTTGTATCAAGTTTACGTTCGGCTCTCCGAGAATCGAAAACAAGTGGTGTACAAAAAAATAAGCACAATCGTTGCATTTCCGCATGGAATGTTTGATCATCGAGACAGGAGGTTGGTCGGATCGGTTCGACAATTCCCGGCTCGTCTAGCGGGGAGTCCCGCTTTTGAAGCTCTCCCGGTCTCCCCCTCCTCCTGCTGCTCCTCCTCCAACTCCTCATCCTCCTGTGCTCTTACCGCTCTCTTTGTGACTGCTTTCTCGTGCGTCGCCGTCCGGGGCAAATTTTCATACGGGGGAAAGCTGTTGCGTCGGCAAATGATAAAAGTTACGAGCGAGCAAACAGAGAAAGGGGTGATTTACAAAGAAGAAGCAAAAGCCGTTTGTTCCGTTTACCCCTTTGGTTTTCATTCAAGAGGGCGCAACAGCGGTATGTTATACGCAACACAAACTTGCGTCCATGTGTGCAGAAGTGCACACGGAAACGTGCACCACCTTAATGCTTCACACATTATCGTATCATGGGTGGTGGAGTTTAATTATCGAGTTCATTTCGTAGCGTGTACTTGCGGTTAGATAAAAGATGGAAGTACACTCCGGTGAAATGAAGACTTTCTTTGTGATGACGGGTAACGAAGGGATGATTTGTCTTAGGGCTTGGGTGTTGGACATGTTAACTTTGAGAATTCTTAATTTTTTTTAGATTTGTTGCGTCGCAAATTTTTGAGAGTCGGTGAATATGAAGAGGTTTGAAATTCTTTAAATCTCTTAATTTGTACTTTCGAAATTTTAGATTTGTTAAATTTTGAAATTGCCAATTCCCAATATGAACATTTTAGATTTCAACATTTATGAAGTCTCTAATTTCACGTTTTTTTAAGCTTGAAATTCTGATTTAAAAACATCATATTTTCAAGTTTTCGAATCTCTAAGTTAGTGCAACTATGGGATTCAGAATTTTCAGTTCTAAATTTTTAATGTGCAACTCTGGGAAGTTGCATATTTTCAAATTTCCAAATACGCAAATTCCAAAATTACACAATTCTTAAATTTTCAAACTAAAAATTCCAAATGCAATGTTTTCGTGTTTACAAGTGACCAAATTCTCAAATTCCAATTAACACAATTTCGATGTTCCAAAATTCTTAAATTTTCAAACTACAAATTCCAAATGCAATGTTTTCGCGTTTACAAATGACCAAATTCTCAAATTCATATTAACACAATTCCGAAGTTCCAAAATTCTCAAATTCCTTATTCCCTAATTCTCAAATTTGTAAATTCCAAAATTACACAATTCTTAAATTTTCAAACTAAAAATTCCAAATGTAATGTTTTCAGGTTTACAAGTGACCAAATCCTCAAATTCCAATTAACACAATTTCGAAGTTCCAAAATTCTCAAATCATAACTCTTCAAATTGGAAGATTTTCGATTTCCGAATCGCTAAATCCCTAAATTGTCGATTTCCAACTCTCGGAATTCCAAAATTAATAGACCCACGATATCAAAGCAAGGAACTCCTCCCTTTCTACCAACCCTTCTATTCTCTCCTCTTTTCGCCCATGTTTTTGTCCCTAGTTTCTTCTTTCTCGTGGAGTTCTTTGTCTCCCTTTTTTCTCCCCCGGTGCGCTCAGTGTCTTGGGTCTTTAACGCTTGCCCCACGAAAGAGTTACGGGCGTAATTACCACACGGCAGGTATCATTATACGCGTATGTGCGTCCGTTTCTTTATGCAGATACGATTATCCGACCTTTTTTCCTTTATTCTCCCTTTCTTTCTTCTTTCTCTCTTTCACTCCTCCCCTCTTTCTTCCTCCTCTTCTTTGTTGCTTTTGATCTTAAGTAATTGAAATTAGCGGTCGGCTTCGTTTATTACGCGTTCCGTATCGCTAATTATCGTTGTTCCGCGGCCCCTTTGATGCCGACGGTTTTAAGTACATATTTTTACTGGAAATCGCATTGCATCGGCTTTAATGATGTATCGCGGGGATTAAGATAAAAACGGAGGCTTTCGATCCGAAAACACGAACGGCGATCGTTGGAAGAAAATGGTGTAACCGGTGGCCAAAACATTTCGAATATGCGAAGGGTACGCAACGAACATCGGATCGACTCGGAACTCGTTTTTTATCGTGAATCCTCGATTATTTATGATTGTTCTGATCAGGTATTTGCTGCATCCCGACGGGATTACGAATTGCACGAATATTTCGGCTATCGAATTATTCAATGTTATCGCCTGTAAGTTTTATGATTCGATGATAACAGTGAAATACGTGAATGGGGTCATTAACTCTTTATGGGCCGCGATACACTTTTAGATACGATAACACTGGAAGATGATGATAGTTTTACGGCTGATTTGTTTTTTAAAATTATGAAAATCTTCATTTATATTATATCGAAAAATTATGAAAATCATGAATTTAATTTTGGATAAATTGTGCCCATAATTATGAAAGTGGTCTAAAGTCACACATTTCTTGTTCCGAGATATTTAATGGATTAAAAAATATTTTTATTTGATGCAACGTTTTAAAATAGAAATTCTATTAGTCTCGATTAATGAAAATTTATTATGAACATGAAATTTTTGTATGATTCTCGTACAGAAATGTTTTTATAGTTGGAATTGACTTAGACCATTTTCATAATTATGGGCACAATTATGGAGAAACGAAATTTCAAAATCTTGGAATGAAGATGTTTTCAAGTTTATATGTTTTGGTGATGTGGTTCCAAATTCTCAATGGACAAAAATATCTCGGTTATACAAATTTTTAATTTTTAAAAATTCAAGATTTTAAAGTATCAAAACATAATTACCACATTGACAAAGTTTAAACACTTCGAGTTTCAAAATTCAAAAATTTTTTAAACATAAATTTCAATATCCAAAACAAAAATCAACAAAGTATACATTTCAAAGACCCAAATGTGCAAAATCCAAAGAGTTATCTTCAAAGTTTATTAAAATATTCTGTTCGTAAAAATAGAAAAATCATATTGTATCAACATAGGGTTTCGAGCACTTCATGAAGAGTTTAAAATTCCATGTTAATATAACATCTTTGTCTTATTTTTACTAATAGGATATATTGTAAAAATTCGCGGTAATAAATTGGCACACCCTGTACATATTTTACTATACATACATACAGTCATGGACAAAATTAAGTGGACACTAGAAATGTAAAAAAAATTTTTGTTTTATTACAATGTATTAATAAATTTTAAATTTAGAACGTGAAATGTTTTTGTAGACTTACAAAAAACATTTATTTAATGTATATAATTGTGCAATAAAGTTTTGATTTATAGGCATTATTAGTTGAATTAAATTAGCCGTTTGTTATTTATGATACCTGTCCACTTAATTTTGTCCACTACTGTACATATGCATATTATTGGTCTCTATTACATAGTTACCAATATATGTATATTTTTATGGATTATCTAAAGATAGCAGCATAATTACCGTCATAATATACAGTTTATTGCGCATTAATAATAATAATTTTGTACCTTTTCATTCGGGTACGTAACCATGAGTTCTCTTTTTTTTTTTTCTAATTATCGCATTGTATCGAATTTCACGGTGACCCTCATAGGAGTTAACGCGTTAACACGTCGTGTCGCATCTTGCAGCGTTTCGTGGATGTCCATTTATACACGCGGTTGTTGCGCAAAGGCTTCTTTTCAGTCGTTTCATTTCCGTAGAACGCTTTTACACGCCGTCTAGGTAACGGTAAAATGGCGGCTTAATGCAGACACATTATAGATACATTACACTTCCTTCGAGTGCAGTGCACGATGCTTCTGAAATAAACGCTGTAAATGGATGTTACGTTCTCTCTCTTCTTCGTCCCTTTTAGTATATATTCCTTAATTCGTCAAACTCCACCCTTGCGAATAATAATCGTCGAACAATAAAATTCATCAAATGTACATATACCGTGTACGTAGGGTGCATTTCACATTGTTCACATTTTAATTTAAAAGCTTAGATTTCTCTACCAACGGATGTTAAATTATTTTTTGTACAATCGTGGACGAAATTAAGTGGTCAGGTATCATAAATAACAAAATGTTAATTTAATTTAACTAATAATGCCTATAAATCAAAACTTTGTTGCACAATTATAACATTAAATAAATAAATTGTATATTAAATAAATGTTTTTCAAGTCTACAAAAACATTTCACTTTCTAAATTAAAAACTTATTTAAAACATTGTAATAAAACAAACAATTTTTTTATATTTCTACAGTGTCCACTTAATTTTGTCCATGACTGTAGATATACATATGTATACTTATATGTATACATTTTTTTACTACATATAATTAACATTTAATTGCAAAATGCGTAATAAAACATTTCATTCATAAACACATGCACAAAAAAATATTTTAATCTTCAATTTATTTAGGAAATAACACATGCATGTGTACATACAGTATGCACTATTTTGTTGTAAATATGTTATATTAATTATTTCTTTTCTTTCAATCGTTTTCTATTTAATATATTCTTTTTCCTTTTGTACCCTTAACATTAATCCTTTCGGGTTTTTTAAAATCATAGTTGAAGACAATTAAAATATTTTTTTACATCGAATAATTGAGTGATTTCTCTGTCTTTGTTATAATATAAAATAAAATTATTCATACATAGACAAGGTACACTTTTCGCTTCTCTTTCACATACTTTCTTAATTTCTTTATTCTGAATATTTTTTTGTGCCAACGTATAATTGTAAAAAAATATTATATACTTTCCGTTTTGTGATTTAATTAGTAAGACTACATGAAAAAACTTATAATTCAGCCACATAATATCATGTTATGTACTAATTATGATAACCAACCATCTCGTATTTTATTTCGCAAATAAATATTATGAAATTATTTTACCGAGTTGATTTTCTCAGTATGTAATTTAATAGCATGGAAAGAAACACATGCACCTGGCTCTCTTTTTACACGCTGTGTATGTATCGTGCAAAAAGAGACCATGTAGAGCAAAATGACGTAAAACGAATGCAAATTGTATGCACACACGGTAATTTGAAATATAGGGACGCATTTCTATCTTTCTTTATTATTTACTGAATGTATTTCGGTAGAATTAAAACACAAATATTTTGTGAATTAATTATCATTATTAATTATGAATATAAATGATATCGTGCAAAAGACCTGGGTACATGCTAAATAAAAAACACAAGTGGACTTAATTTTTTTGTCTTAGGTTCGTTCAAAGGTTTCTTTTATACCAATGAATTATTTACGTCATACTAATGAACTTTCATTTCATACTTCTCTTTTTTAATTATTGAAATAAACTAAAAATATAACGGCAACCTATTCAATCTACATTCTTTAAAAATATAGATATATCAAATTTTTTAATTTAATGACACTATTTTTGCAATTAATTATAACGATTATTTAGTAGAATATCAAAAATATAGAAAGCGACCATTACATTAGAAACAATGAATACACTTTTCGGATGAAAATTCGTTTACGTCATTTGTGCCTATAATTATGAAAGTGGTCTAAGTCACACATTTCTTGTTCCGAGATATTTAATGGATTAAAAAATATTTTTATTTGATGCAACGTTTTAAAATAGAATTCTATTAGTCTCTAGTAACGAAAATTTAAAGCTTGAATTGACTTAGACCATTTTCAAAATTAACTGAATCACTTATAGATGACTTACAGCAATCAAAAACTACGAGTTTCAGTAGAAACAATAATTTCAATGAAATAATTCATGAACATTTATTAATCATTTGTGAAAGGTAATGCATTTTTATCATTTTAGACTTGTATCATGAGTTTTGAGGTTCTTAAAATGTTTCTGAAGAACTGGAGGGTTTAGTTGTGGTGATAAACTCAATTTTCTTGAATTTTTGACTTAGACCACATTTCATAATGAACACTAAAAGAATTCCATATAATGTCGAAATCACGACCACTATCTAATAATTAATTTTCGACGATATCGCAAAAATTGAATTGAATTAATTTAGTTTAAAGTAATGTGGTGTGAAGTCACTGATAAACTCGTTTTGTTTTTAATTTTGACTTAGACCACTTTCATAATTATGGGCACATTTAGCTTTCGGATCACAAGTGAACCAGCTGTAAAAGCGTTAAAGTATATCCGAAAATATTTTCTAGTACGTTCATGGAATCCCTTTTATTTGCTTGGAGCATGAAACTCTCATCAAAGAGAATGAAACCGTTATCTATGGTTGAGCGCCTCGTATCCCTCGTAAACAAAAATTAGAATCTCAAAGGTATCAAAGTAACATCCGCCTTGGGGTAAAGTCCGTATTTATAGTCAGTTACTCAGAGTGCTACTCGGTACTTAAGTTATGGACTGTAGGAAGTATTTCGGGACTATTTTGAAGGGGATGTAACATAGAACGACCGAAAATAAACACAACGGAGCACCAAAACGATCGTGCGATCGTATTTTCTGAACTACGGGCCGATCGAATTTACTTATTCATTTGAGAATCGCTGGAATCTGCGAAAAAGAAAAAGAGTTGGAAATTCCTGAATGCAGGAACTGAAAGACACGGAGAGAAATTCGAGTTGATGAATAGTGAATGAAAGTATGTTTTATTGCAATATTTCTAACTTTTCAAATTTTTTAATTGCAGAATTTCTAAATTTTTAAATCACTGAATTCTTGTATTTCTGAATTTTTGAATTACCGAATGTCTAAATTCCTAAATTTTCAATCTCGAAAATTTAATATCTCTGCATCTTTAAATTTCCAATTTAGGAATTATCAAATTCTGGCTTTCCAAATTAGTAGACTCGCTAAGTTTTTTAATCGAAAAATGAAAAAAATTTTAATTTATAATTTCCTAATTACCAAATTGCTAATTTTAATTTTTCAAATTTATACATTTTCAAGCTTGTGAGTTAAAAAATGTGAAAATTTACGTATTTGATGTAAAAAGATGAATAATATAAAAAGACGTAATATTTCGTCAGCTCCTACAAATGCATCAACATTGACGATAAATTAATATGTAAATTATTCTATAAAATTAACTTAACCAAATAAAATTCGATAAACCAAGGAGAAAAGAAATTTTCAACAATATAATTATATTCACGATAAAAAATTTTTAATAAATATACTATATAAAGATATTTTTTTTATTTTTCTAACAAACAGCTTTAAACTTAATTATTATTTCGAGATCTCCCAAATGGAGAAATCTTTATTGTTTCAATACTCTATATTATAAATTAGATACGAATTATTCGACTTCATATATTACTCCACAAATTTAATTCCAATTTAATTGCAATTCGCCAATGAGGAATAGTTAACGCCGGTATTAAAATGTCTATTAATCCCTGAATAATGGAGTTGGATCAATGGCTACTCAGCAAGAAATCATCATAATGGCGGATAGTTTGCAGAATAAAAAAGAAGCGGTACCTAATCGATTTTACCTCTTACCAAATATCGAAAAAGTTCTCAAAATATTCTCTGAAAGTATGAAAAATTTGTCTTGCCTGGAATATTCCTAAAAAACTAATTATTGTTACTTATGTCTCCAAGGTTAATGAAGTAGTAAACTCGACGAATAAATATAGTTATAGTATATAGATTCGTAAGAATGAAATAAAAAATACATTACAATTAAAAAGTTTCCTTTCTATTTTATTTTCATCGTTTCAATTTAGGTGTCAGACATAAATTTGTTTAATGGTTAACCTATTTGTATAAGTTAACATATATCTATTTTTCTATAAGCGAATCTGTACCTATTTTTCTATAACAATCCATACATATTTCTGTAAGTGAATCTACATGTAGATTTCTATAAGTCAATCTAATACCTATTTCGGTAAGTTAACCCTTTGCACTCGAAAGCATTTTCATTTTTTGCAAACATTAGCTGTAAAATTTTCTAGTTGAAAAGTTTGATGAATTTTTTTTATCATTAATCGCCAATATTGTTTGTTTCATTGTGTTTGGACACCAGGTGTATAATACTATAAATGTTGTTGAAAGATATTTATTTAAAATTGTTGAATTAGATCAAATGGCGAGTAAGAGGCGCCGCTCTAGTGCAAAGGGTTAATCTATGTACATTATTGTTAATATATATACCTATACCTGTAAGTGAAGCTGTACTTATTTCTGTAAATGAACTTATACCTATTTCTGAAAGTGATAGAAGTTAAATCCACGTTGGAAATTCTTTTTCTTTAGCAGAATTTGAATAAATCGAATTTGTTCTATTATATTAATGATAAATGAAATGTTCGGTGATTTTTTTGGTTGCAGTTGTTGGTAACACGGAAGGTAGCGACTCTGAAGAACTTCTTGCTGGTGTCTCAGCACCTTGCAGCGGTTCACCACCGGCGTCACAACCAATTTTATTGGAAACAGAAACACCGCAGGTCGCGGTAGACGCTTCGACTAGCCCCACACTGGCCACCAGAAATGAAGAAAAACCGAGTGCTAGTACCACCAAGCAACTCAGTTTCGAGGTATTATTAACAATATTTCTACCAAGAGATGTCAAAAGACACCTTTCAAATTTTAACATCAAATTATTCTCTATGCTGAATCGTTTCTCCACAAATAATTTGTTTACATTTCATACAATGGTTGTTAAATTAATTCAGCGATATCATTTTTCTCCAGCTAATATTTGCTAATTTTCCTTGCTGCATTTTAGTGCATTTTGTCCCATAAGTTATTTCCTTTTTTGATAGACATTCATACACAATATTTATAGTTTAAAGTTGATTCGTTGCATTAATTGTTCAGCTGTATCAACCTTCTCTATCTCTCTATCCCATTTTGTGTTGTATTACAAAAAGGAAGAAACTTATGTGACCCTGATATTTTGTAACTTGATGAATTAAATAATCTCCAAGAAATACACATCAGTGTATCAATAAATATATTCCTCAAATTATCTATGTTTAACTCATAATTTAAAATCCCAACAAGGTTTGGCGATGATTTGTATTCAAAAGGCGTAAAAAGACACCTTTTGGTTGAAATGAGTATACGCAAAATCGTGGTAGAAATAGTGGTAACTTTAAAACTATCAAGGCGAACAAATCACCGTTCTACAAGTGTTTTATTTTAACTTACATAAATTAACTTACAAAGGTACTATTATCTTTGAAACTATCAAGGCGGACAAATGACCGTTCTACAAGTATTTTATTTTAACTTACAAAATTTGTTGAAATGATGATTTATGTGAAATCTGTGTCGATCTTCATAAAGATGAAGAATTAATGTGCACGTTTGTATTTTTTTCTTTTTTCTTTCAAATTATAATATTTAATATTATACAACGTAATACGTTACTTACATATCTTACATTGTTAATTATTAATTAATATAAAAAAAACTTCATTAGATTTAATATTGTTTTCGTATAGAGATACACTAAAATATAAGCTTCAAGGCTATGTATGAACTTGAAGAAAAAGAATATGTTGACGCAAAAATTGAAACAAAATGTCATCTACAAAAACGACCGAACTTTTTGTTCAATGCAATATTTATACAATAAAATCGACAAGAAACTATGGCAATCGTACAAAAAAGGACACACTTCAACGATTTCAATGACCTCGAAATACGTTGTCAAGGACGCCATCCTGAATCATTAACAAGTTATATTTCATTTGTTTTTTAATATTTTTTCATACAAAAATTTATATATACACCTTAAAACATGAACTTTTTGATAGTGTTTTGTGAATTATTAAAAATATTGATTAAAATGGCAAAAAAAATTCTTGAAAATCACGTAACTTTTCCCGATCCCGAGTAGATATAATCCCTTAACACGTTCCATGCCATGTGTACCATTTATGGTACACGTTAAACTTGACCATCAGGCCACGTGTACCATATATGGTACACGCAGACATATTCATTTAAAACGCTGAAAACATACATTTTATGACAAATTTGATTCTATAAAATATATTTCCACCAAAAGGATGAGGCATTGATAGTGATAACCACTCCAAACAAACTAAACACTTATTGACTGATGATGTAATGAAATATTATGTGATAATACACCAATCTTTATTCAAAACGTCAAATGCTCTGTATGACAAGTTGGGCAAAAACGGCTTGGCATGGAACGTGTTAATGAATAAAGTGGAATTTTACAGAAAGAATTTCTTTTTCTTAGTAAGACCGGACACTTATTGAGTGATGTGTTAAATAACGAGCATTAAATACAAATAGCGATCGCTAAGTACGTTTTATCTGGACTTCAGGAATTCGAATGCGACGTGTCGGTAGCAGAAGGCGACCGAAAGCGGCAAGAATTCTCGTTCACCCTGTACGACTTCGACGGCCACGGGAAGATAACAAAGGACGACATAGCTGGCTTGGTCACCACCATTTACGATACTCTGGGTGCCTCTATCCAGGTACCGCCGTGCGGCAGTAAGACGATTAAGGTGAAATTGACTGTGTCGCCGGATCAGAGGAGCAGCCAGCCAAGGACCGGCTGTTTGAACGCCTCCTCGCAGCCGACCACCAGCTTTTCCGGAAATTCGTCCTGCTGCCATTTGAAGCACGCGTCCTGCAACAATACGACGGCCGCTGCAGCTCACACGACTACGACAACAACAACAACAACGGGGCACGGTTTACGCAGAGTTCCTAGAAGGAGAAGGGTGCCACGACACCGTTGCCAGGTAAGATTGATGCCCCTTTGCGAGGCGAGGATTCGAGTCTCGTTTTTATGCCGCCGCGTCCTCTCTTTCGTAACCCGACAATTCTAGAAGCTATACGGCCGGATTTATCATTTATGCGTGCTCGAGATTTATGGCCGGAATGGAAACCAAGCGGGGAAAAGGGTCAACGGGTTTTATACGTTTTTAATTGATCGCGAACGCCGTAACGTTCGTGCAAATTTTCTTACTTCGTTTCGTTTTTTATGACCGATTGTGTGCATGTTGGTATTCGAGGGTATCGCCAGATTGATGGGGCTACTGGAAGCTTTATTCGATAGCGGTTTTGACGTTAATATGTTTTATGCGCCGGTTCTGGGTAATGGATGTAGGCGAACAAGGAAGAGTTTTTGGTTCGGTGGGAGGAGTTTAGATTGGGCGTAGAGGTTCCTACGAGGTAGATTTAGGTGAGTGTGTGTGTAAGGAATTTGGAATTTCGGTGACTTGGAAACGCGGGCTTCGGATGTGATGTATGGAATTTTTACGGTTTGGGAATCGGGGATGCTGAGAAGCCGAAATTTGAGATGGGAAATTTTGAAATTTAAGAATGTGATGATTTTCTGGGATTTAGGGATTTGGGAATCTAAACATTTGAGAATTTGGGAAATTTTGAAATTGTAAGTTTGGGAATGTGAGAGTATTGGAGAATAGACAAAATTAAACGATTTTAGAACTTGAAGATATCGGAATACAGATGTTTGGGAAGTTTGAAAATTTTTAGAGCTGGAAACTGAGGATTTTAAGATTTAGGTATTTGGTAATTAAATAGTTAAGTAATCTAATGATCAAGTAATTTGGTAATTCAGCAATATGGGAAATTGAAAATTTGTAAATTAGGTCGAAATTTGAGCACTCAGAAATATGAGAATTTGTTAATTCAGAAATGTAAAGATTTCCTGATTTGGCGTTTGAAAAGCTAGACCTAAAAAAATTGAGAAATTCGAAAATATAAAACTTTGAGAGTCAAAAACTTCGAATATACGATTTACAACAAAAGGAACTTTAAATAAATAAAAACTACTAAAATTTCTTTCTCCTCCATCTTCTCGACATTCGCTATTCTGTAAAATTTACATAACACTACACTAATTTTAGTAACCATCATAATATGTCACTTTTATAATACATGATATTACATACATTATATAATTATAAATGTAATACACCTAATTCTCTTTTTACACGATAGATACGTTCCCAAAAAATTCGTGTAAAAGGAGAATTAGGTGTAAACAATATTAAAAAATTCTTGTTAGAGTTCACTCAATTTATTTCCTGCTTACACGTTTTAATTCATTAAATATATTATAAAAATTAAATTATACTTTGAGAAAAAATATCAGGAAATTCATTAATATGAAAAAAGTTAAAATAATATAAACATAACAAAATTTTATGCATTGTCACTTTTTATTTGTGTAAAAAGAGAATTAGGTGTATATGTATATTATATTATATGTATGTATATGTGTATTATAAAAATTCATAATTTATATGTAACTAATATAATTGTTTGTATAAAAACTGACCAACGTCGACATCGTAAAATAAAATTAACATTTGTTTTTCTGTACGTAATTTTATCCAGAACGAACAGAAAGAAGTGGACACTCATAGCGAAGATGAGGGTGAAAACGCGCGAACGAATCGAATAAAGCAGGAGGAATTACGCAGAAGGGTAGGGCCCGTACCTCATTTACCGTCACCCTATTCCAATAGCTCCGAGGGTGATATCAGCGACGACAGTGATGTTTCCCCAGCAGTTTCCCCCTTGGCGCCTCTCCTCACGACTAATCAACGAAAACGCAGTGGTGCCCTACAAAGGCAACAACTCTTGGAAATCATTCAGGCGAACATGGAAAAGAATAACCTCAGTTTTCATACGTCAAGGTACCTTACTTTCTCTCTAAATCACGTAGAAAATCCTACTTATCTTATTTCAACCATAAGAAACCCACAAATTATTTTGCAATCAACCCCTTTGAGGATACACACATGTATTCGTGTAACGTCACTACATACATATATGTGTATGCGTATACATGTAAAGTGGTACATATACGTATATGTATGTAAACGTAAAGCGATACATGTATCAGAGCCTCAGTATTGGACTTTGTCTATATGTCTATTACAATTGAAATTTAAATTCACCATAATCCGAAGTTAATTTCTTTCATCGTTTGTGTGTGTTTATTAACACTAAAACTACCAAAGGGATCAAATGACCCTTCTACAAATTTTCTACTTCGAATGACAAAATTTGTTAAGCTGGTCTTCTTGACAATTATGCTGATTGTCATCGAGATAAAGAATCTATAGGTGTATTCATTTAAGTCTCATCGTTTGTTCATATACTTCACAACTTCATTTTTAACCCCTTGCTTCATTCGGCAAATGTGTCAGACATAATGAAGTATTTGGTGTTACAATTATAAAACGACTGAGGAAAGTTAAAATGCGAAGAGTATTTTGCATTCAGCGATCGTCGACTGTGCGAATGAAAATTAGACTGAAATTGAACATCGATCCGTGTTAAAATCATAAATGAAGTATACCGTATTTGGACTTCGAGTGCGTCACGAGTGTAACTCGTTATTATAGTGCAAAGGGTTAACCCTTTGGGCTCGAAGATATTTTTACTGGTAGCAGATAGTAATTCTAAAACATTTTGGTTGAAAAGTTTGATGAATTTTTCGAAGTTATTATTCTACCATTAATTGCCACTATTAGCTGTTTCATTATAGTACATCGTACGTACAACACTGTATATGCAGTTAAAAATTACCTGTACCCAATTGCTATAGTAAACTAAATGGTGAGTGTGAGTCACCTGTCGAATGCAAAGGGTTAACATCAAAATAATCGTGCCTTATACGTCGGTAGTTTTAGTGTTAATTGCGCTAGCATGAATGTTGCACGAACTTTCTACTAACACGTTTGAAACTGACCACTCATATCTTTTCTGTCGGGCCGCAGCTCACTCAGCGGGTCACGTGACTGACATGTCTGCTCGAGAAAATATGTCAGCAGCACAGAAAAACCTAACCTAACCGATCGTTCCAGGAAACGGCATCAGAACGAGCAACTGCGCGTTCCATCACAGGCTCCTCACGTCGAGTCTGCAGCGCACTATAATCAGGAGTGTCGATCGCCATCGGAGCCTCGGCCTACGCCGACTGCGTACCACAAGCCGACACGGGAAAAGTCTCAAGGTTACACGACCTTTTCCAAGGTGCCGGCGAAGTCACGGGGTAACCTGAGGAAATCCCGAACGCATTACGGTCTTCAGAGGAACAACACCGCGGTTCAACCACCCCGAGCCTACGTGCAACCTCAAGTTCTTCCTAGAAGCAATCCCAACGCGTACGACCAAACGACCACGACCACGACCAATCGCAATGTCGGTAACGTGATACCAAACAGTCAACATCCGATCAATCAGACACCGTCGAACAATCACAATGTACAGCGTAACGAGACGACTACGCAGTTCGGCCAAACTCAGCAACAGCAGCAGTGCGGTAAATCGAGCAAGAAACACCAGCTGAAACACGCGACCAGAGAACAGGATCAGGCTAGAGCCATGGTCCAGGTTGTACGTTGGTTGGAGAGAGAATTCTCGCAGAACGCGGCCGCCAACTCCGGTCGCAAACACGTTCACGAACACATTCATCATCATTATCATCATTACCACACAGAGGCTCTTGTTTGATCCGTTCGTCGTTCAAAGGGACACACATGAACGGGGCTGATATCCGCGGTTATGCCCGTTCCTCCGAATCGTATACGACCGGTGAAAGTTGACCACTTGAAGCTTTATGTATCATAGTTTACTTCTTCGTGTGTTCGGAGTTTATTTGCGGATCGATTAACACTTTCGCCGCGGACTGAGGTGTGGATATTTGGTGGGTGAACGGATAAAGTGGAATCGAGGGTAACGGATTGATACTGTCCGCGTCTGGTAAGTTGGCACGCGGAGCTGTATGACTCTTATTGCTTCCGAGTGTCAATTTAACGGACGTATGGCATCGGATTCAATTGATATCACTGCGCATTTTATGCAGAATCGGGGATCGAATATTCGGAGTTTGAAGCAATTCAAATTTTGCAAGTGCTTCGAATTTCGGATAAGATGTTCGAAATTTGAGGCATCGCGAACTTTACACGTTCGAATTGAAGGGTTTTGGAGATTCGACTTCGAGACGTTTTAACCCTTTGCACTGGAAACGTGACTCACGCTCACCATTTTGTTTAACACAACCGTATGGAATATACACTTTTTAACTGAATTCATAGTGTTGTACACATAATGTATAAATGTAATGAAACAGCTAATAACAGTAATTAATAACAGACAAATAATAACTTCATGAGTCTTTTCAATCAAAAAGTTTTAGAGTTGCTATCTGCTACCACTACAAATACCTTCGAGTGCAAAGGGTTAAATTTGAAGCGTGTTAAGTTCTGTATTTAAGTCACTTGATGCTTTGACCTTTTGAAGTTCGAGACATTTTGAATTTAACACGTTTCGAATCCGAAGTATCGTGAGTTTGAGCATTATGATTTACAAATTTTCCAAGTTTGAGACCATTTTCCACTTAACGTGTTCCAAATTTGAAGCACTCTATATTTATAGTGTTTCAAGTCTAAAGCGTTCGGGATTTGAATTTTCCCGCGCTTGAAGTCATATTAAAATTAAAATGTTCCAAGCGTGAAACTTTTTTTCTACAAATTTATAAATAAATACACAATGTTACAACTTGTTAAGCTCCCAGCCAACGCAGAAAGTGTGAAATCGTTACTTTTGTTCTTATAAATATTACATACACAGTTTACAATAGGATCTGTAAAGTTGAAATATCATAACATTCTGTCTCCCTTTTTAAATTCATCAAAAATTTGTTACATTGATATTACATACAAACGTAAAAAGTCATACTTTGACCTGCAAACTGAGGATCAAAATAGCTGTTCTTATAGTCATTTTATAATGCCTAAATGATAGAGAATGAATGTTTGTTGCTCGATTTCTACATTTTGCTACTTGTTTTTATTTGTTAAAGTGTACTGTGTTCCTGTTTAACGACGCATCAGAAAATATCACGCTTCAGGAGGCCTCACATGATCAATATTATAATTACTAATTACTGGCTTTCAGTAACTAGGGGGAGGTATCTTTTTAAAACAATGAATATAAAAAAAAAATGTGGGATGATATAAAAAAAATGTACACATTTATGGTTTTATTTTTATTTTTAGTTCATAGTGTACATTATTTTTTGTTACATAATGTACATTACTTCTTCTGTCTTCAACCACTTTAAAGATGTAAATACCTAACAATAACAGTAACTAGAAAAATTCTGTATACTGTCAATATTTCATGGTCTTCGATATTTATTATTGTTAATACTGTAATATTGATAATATTTATTTACACCATATATTGATGTTAACAATTTTTAAATATTGATTATCTGAGATCTCCATTACATAAGTGTAGTTCGTTTCTTATTTTTATATTGATTTAGTGCACGATTTCAGTGCCCAGTTTGATAATCACTGCCAATCTTCATTCATTCTGAAAGTAAAATATTTTTCGCCCCAATTAAACAGTGGTTCAATAATGAATGAAAGTGTGAATCACGTTCGATGTTGCACATCATTAACATCGCCTAATTACAATTCATAATCGAGAAGTTCTGTTCTTGAGACGTGTAATCGTGTTCATCTTATATTATAGGGATTGTTAATTATTTATCGTAACGGTATAGGTCAATCTTTCTTCTGTTTCTCTTCTGGTTTTCCAAGATAGGCGAAGGTACGAGTATACTTTTTCATCTCTTCATGGTCATAATTATTATGAAGAAAATCCACGACGATACCAATGATCTATTACTATATTAAACTGCTACTGCAAGGGTTGTTATTTCTATATTGTAACTTAATACATACGCGTTCGTGTATATAAACAATTTGTAATGTAAGGAGGATTCGTTCGGTGAATTTTACAAACATCTCTTCTACATTTTCGGAAGGAAGATCAATTGAATTTTCCTTTGAACTACACAAAAGTGTATAATGGTGAGAATGGTGGTAGGCTTTCCCGAGAAAAATATCTAGAGAAAAGGATTTGCTAGTACTTGATTATTTGTTTATAAATTTTCGAATTTATCAAATTTTCATCTTCACAAAGTTCCATTATTTCAAAATTCAGTATTTGAGAATTTTAGGAATTCGAGATTTACAGAATTAGCGATTTATAAATTTTCGAATTTGGAAATCCAGAGGAAGCCTACGTTGCTCTCGAATGTACAAAAATTTCCTACAAATTCGCGTTGTGTTTTAGTACAAAATACAGGGATCCGTTTCTCTTGTCGGCAGAAAAGAAATCTGTTTAATGTTAATTTGACGTAACAAGAGTACGACAATTGTATAACAATTTATTCGATCTATTTATAATGAACAATGTAATTTCGTACGAAACAGTATTAAGTGAGTAACAATAACCGCTATACACAGTTGTATAAAATCTTGAGGACTTCGGATATGCAAAGTAGAAATTCATAGAGATATTTTAAACAAATTAATGATATTGAACGCTACCAGATTTATGAAAACGTATACTTACTTAAGGGACAAAGTGCTTTTCTAACTTGAGCTTCCTTGCTGAATATTTAAGCGGACAAAATGTCTGCACCGATTTTGTCTTAGATGTTGAAGACAAATGATCATGAACATTTGAATATTTCTTTTACGACATCTTTTATTTGTATGGACAAATATATTTATTTAAATGAACTGAGAAACAAATGAGTTGTAAGTAAACGTTTAGTCAATGATTCAAGAACATTGAATGACTTGGAAGAGTAAAAATATTAATATCAATTTCATTTTAATTTAAATTGCAATTGCACACTATTGTATAATTATTAATAAACATTACGCTTGTTTAAATGTACGACAGTACGAACGTAAACTTATTTAAATATATAATTTCGTAACGAAAAATTAAATGAAAATTGATAGTTTTATGAAAGGATACTGGAATTGAAATTTTTTAAAAATTTGATTTGTTTAAAGTCTGTAAAAAATTACTGTAGTCGTTCAATGTTTTTCTTGATTCAATACTTGTAGAATTGTAATTTTTATGAGTGTTTTCATGGTTCAAACTCGTTCTCATAAAAATTACAAGAAAAGTACATGGTGCTCCTATATTCCAACGAATACAATAGTTTACTGCGTAATGGCGTTAATTCTACATCCGTTGTATTTATGCTGTATTTTCTGACAATACGAGAAAGTATTAAGATAATAATTCTAAGGGAACAAATCGTGTAATTCATATTTGACCTGAACTTATAACATTGTTTTCCAATTATTGTCTCGAATTTTCATTTACAAACGGCGAAATACGTGCTTGTATTATATTTTGTCAATCTTAATATTCTAAAAAGAAATTTAATATTCTGCAGTATCGTTTATAATTATTTAAAAACTATCCTATTATTGATTGTTTTTAATAAAAAACCAATTCAGTTAATTTAACTATAGAAGTACAAAACAGAACAAACTTCACACAAAAGAGTATTGAAAGCATATTATTTAAAATTTGTCTATATGAAAATGTATCTTGATAAAAATAGCAAACATTCTCTAGCCTTTAATTTTGAATGATTATAAATGATGCTTGAATAAAATTCATATGAATTTTTGAAAAAATGTCAAGGACTTAATGGAGGAAATGTGTATACGTACTTTTCAAGACTTAACTTTTGAGTACAGCCACAGGGTTGTAAAAAAATAATAAAAAGAAAAATGATGGACTTATTAAGAGTGCCTTGTCATACCTTTGTTATATTATGCAAGTATTAACTATTGAATCTCTTTTAGAAGAAAAAAAAAAACATTTCCTTGAATTCCAATGAATCATTGAATGTTAATGTAATTAAAGATAATGTTAATTTTAGTGGTATATTATTGGACCACGTATACATTATATTATTCGGAAATGCATGATGTTTAGGTCTAAATAACCGAAATTGTTAAGGATATTTTTCTATCGAAGGACTGGACGAGGAGTGTATAATTATAATATTTATTAATTACTATAGATATTACTAACAGTACGATTAGACACGACGACAATTGCTACTTTGTAAATTTATTAAGTCTGGGATGGTCGGTACCATTCAGACACATGTAATTTTATATCGATCTTTGTAACCATTGTAGATATTTTATGTAATGTATTTTTTACTGATATTTATTAAAACACACATTTTTTGATACTACGTTATTGGAATTTATCTCGAATTCCATTTCTACAGAGTGTTTCATCAAGAGGGTAAATAAAGTCTCGGGATTATTCTCACTTTTGTTTGTACAATTAACATTCAACCATCCCCGTAATCCTCTCAAATTTATTTAATAAATTTAATTAACCATAGTAATTTAATTATTTGTCTATTAAATTTGTATAAATTATATTTCTTTGATACATGAATTTTACATTCAAATTTGTATTTTCACTTAAGTTATCATAAAAAGTATTTTAAATTTAATTCCATTAGTTCCCGATTTGTACCGCTAGATGGCTAAGCATTTTGAGGTCCATGAAAAGCGCACTTTTTTAATTTTGGAATATAAAGCTTTCAGCTAACCGTAAAGTTCTTTTTTTCATTTTATCGTGAGCATCGAATAATTTGGGAGAATCAACAAAACGTAAAAATACCGCAGTGTAATGAAAAACGCACAATTTTGTTTTGGTCGCTCCAAATTTGATTTTTTGAAAAGTATGTAAAAATGGAACTTTAGAAATCCTTCCAACTTAATTAAGTAGTTGTCTTTTTTGTCGTTCTCTCGTATGTTTTATACCGTTTTACATTAATTTAAATCACTACAATACCTTAATCAAGGTTGTAAACTTGAATGTAAGTTTCAATTAAGCAAGAATATTTTACAATTGAATTTAAATCACGAATATAATTATCTATTTACACAAATGCAGTATATAAATAAAATAAGTCATATACTGATGTAATTCTCGCGAGCACCTCATATGAAACGTAAAGAGCATGAGACGATTACAGGGAATGACATTTTCGACAATGTTGGTATTTCAGTTGTGACAGAATAATAAATGTATGAGTGGCCGATCCTATATCTCGTTTGAGGTAAAGTACAAACAATGAAAAAGAATCTGACGATGGATGCTCGAAGACGCGACAGAGAACAAATTGGGTTATGTGGTGTTGACAGAATTTGGGGTAAATCCCCGACACGAATTGAAGAGTAAGAAATTATTCGATTTAATTATTATTCATTTACAATGTTAATTACTTACCTCATAACTTAATATTAATGATTTTAAATATGTCCCTGTTATCTATTTAATACAGCTCTGACGAAGATGAGGAACTTAGCAAATATAAAGACAGTATTGTGACAAGAGACAGGAAAAGGAAACACGAGATGAAGAAAAAGGTTTTGAATTTGATACATTTTTTTAAATATGCATTTCCAAAATAATTTTATCTCTAATTTCTTTTCACTTATAATTTCTATCAATTTTTACTATGTTAGAAAAGTAAAAAGTTAAAAAAGGAAAAGAAGGCTAAAAAAGAAAAGAAGAAGAAACGTAAAAAGAAGAAGAAGAAATCTGATAGTAGTTCCGACAGTGAATCTGAAGAACTAGAATGGGTTGAAAAGAATGGTGATAATGATAAAGCAAAAGTTAAGAAGGGATCGAGTTCAGATGACAGTGGTGATGAAAGCGCAGTAGGACCAGTTCAAAAGCCGCATGTAACATTATCCGCTAAAGATTTTGGCAAAGCTTTATTGCCAGGAGAGGGTGCTGCTATGGCTGCATACGTGGCGGAAGGAAAACGAATACCTAGAAGAGGTGAAATTGGACTTACATCAGAGGAAATTGCCTCGTATGAATCTGTTGGTTATGTTATGAGTGGCAGCAGGTACCATATGTTTATATATCTTATATTTTAAATACATTGATTAAATCATAGCGAAGTTTAATACATGTTTTAATATTTTTGTGTGTTTGTAGACATCGTCGAATGGAGGCTGTTCGTATTCGTAAAGAAAACCAGATTTATTCTGCTGATGAGAAACGAGCACTGGCAATGTTCAGTAAAGAGGAACGACAGAAAAGGGAGAATCTTATCTTGGGACAATTTCGAGAAATGGTTAATCAAAAGTTAGCACAGGAACAGAAAAACAAATGATTTTGTAAAAATGGACAATTTTCATTTAATATCATATAATGTATATAAAGACTTGATCACAATAAAATATTTGTACATGCAAGTATGTAGACATGTATTAAAGCATATGTAAATATATTACATTAATTAAAATTTATTATATTTAATTTGTTAATTAAAATCAATTGCACATATTGTTTTTATAGAATAACAGTAGTTTAACAATAAACATGATTGAGTATATGTATAAAGTTCTACTATCAATTATCAATGAATCTATACCTTCTGATTACTTTCCCAATCTAACCATCCACCAACATAATTATATGCACTAAAACATGAACAAATATTTTAAATTAGAAAATCTGTAAGGCAGTGGTATATAATTAACTTATATTTATGTTGATAATACTTTTCATATCCAAATTTTTGTAGCTCCTCTTGAACCATACCACTTCTTTTCCCAGATCTGCAACTTAGTATAATCTTTGTATCTTTTGAAGGCTTTCTTTTGTTAAATTTCTCTTTAAAATCCTGCTCAGAAAAATTCATCAAAGCATTTGTAACTTCTCCCACTACATAAACAGTTAATAATAATTATTATTTCCTATTTTAAAAAGTAATATTAAGCTAAAAGATATTAACATACTTGGTATATGAATACTTCCTGGAAGCTTTCCAGTTTCATCGATTTCCTCTTTCTCCCTAACATCAATGATCAAAATATTATCATCTTTCTGAGCTTTTAAAATGTCACTATAATTAAGATTAAGGGTGCTTGTTTTGTCTTCACTCATGGTTCTTGAATTAATGTTAAGAACAATGGAAGTTGAAAAGTGCAAAGCAGATTGAACTAGAAAATAACACGTCAAATATATTTTGAACAGCATTATACATTAATAATGAAGCATGTTAATTGAAATTACAATTTTTAAAATATTTACTGAAAATCTAAAGTTCAGACACTTAATATTGTTTATTCAAATATTTTAAAACAGCTGAACTTTCAGCCGTTCTTATTAAATACAGTATACTAGTATGTAAATTTTTTCCTATGATTACCAGGCATAGAGTGTGTTTTACACGATGCAGCTGTTAGTAATTCATTATAAATTAATGCTGTTGAGATTTGACGTTGCAAGTTAAGACAGTTAACAAGCTTAGGAAACTGTTGCATTTTATTAAAAGTCATCATTAATTGACGGATGTTGGACATTTTAGATCTGTATACAATCGTGTTGCAGTTGATGAATGACGGATAAATGTTATCTGCAAGTTACTTGAATGGCCTATAGCCTATACATATGTATGTACAGACACTGTATGTTAAGTTAGAGGCTCCCAACTTTTCTAGCTTACGGCACTCTTAGAATAGCATTATTTTTCTACAACGTCTAACATCAGAACATCCCTCATAAGCTTCACAATTCCAGAATTCAAAAGCTTCAAAGTTTAAGGATTCTGAAAAATTGAATTTCCACTTTCAAAAATTGATAATGTTGTTGCGTTCCATCTAAAGTTAAATTAGAGCCTAATCTGTAGGAAGCCCGGTATTGAATTATTTCGAGGCACCCCTATAAAACCAGCCGTAGCACTTGAGAGTACCTTGAATTCACAGTTTGAAAACCACTGCTTAAGCTATATTTAAAATGGGTTGCTACTTTGTCAAGTATCATAATATTTACTCTATTGAGTTTTTTACCCCATCTGTTGCTACTGTGCAATCGAATTATTCGAAAATGATTACAATAAGCTGCATATTAGCATCTGCTAATAGATCGATAGGAACATTGCTACTAAATTACACCGATGAACACGGCCTAACTGTTTATAAAAAAATATAGCAGTAAACAAAATTCATTGCGCAATTTACTTTGGCTTTAAACATAATTATACATTTAAAACAATATTTATATAATAAAATCAAAACTACTTTGCTATAAAACAAAAGCCTATCATAAAGAATCTTGCACGGGCAATGAACTTGACATAAACCTGTTATTTAAGAATAAAATATATAAAAGCATCTGTATGATTTTCCAAAAAGAAAGGAACTACTGCAGCAATCGTAACGTGGGGTAAAAAAACGATGTAAAGATGACATTCCGAGTGCATTGCGTTTTAGTGATTCATCTACAGGCGAAGAAAAAAGTTGGGAAAGTTTAGAAGAGTCAGGAAGAGCGTATCCCGCTTTCGTGTACGTCGCACCCTGATGAGGAATGCGGGAACTATAGCAATTTTTATTTCTCGTGCGTGGAGCAGTAAAGTGTACTAATTTATTGAAATAATTACGACACTCGACCCGTTTTTGCACCTTTGTATAATGTGAGTAATCGGACTATGATCCGCTAGGACCATCTACTTGCGCTTTGATAACGCGGCTTGTAAAAAACTCCCCGTCGAGCATACTTCGAGGATTATTCTTTTGTTTATTTATACAACCCTTCAACTTGAAGTTATAAAAATATTCGGATCCCGTGCGAAAGCGATATTCTCAGATTTGTGGTACACCGATGAATCGAGTTCGCGAGGCCTCGAATGCTTTCCCGCTACGATGTTACGCATCAACGAAAAATCCAATATCTCCGGATTATCAACATTCCAGAGTGTTGACACCTCTGTCAGAGTGCTCTGCTTTACCATTACTATAACAGCCTCGTCTCTCTCTCAGACGCGGACTGCCCGTAATTCTTTCTCTGTTTCTCGTTTTTGAATGCCGCGTAGTGTCAACTAGAATGCATGAATAGGTTTCATGTTCCCAGTGGTCTTTAATATTTAAGGATGTAGAGTGAACATTCTTCTTTGCACATTTCGAGGTGAATAGCTCTTAAATATCGCTTGAAATGCTTTTTAAGAACATTTGAATGAAAGCACACATGCTGTACATTGGTTTTCCTTTTAAAATTATTGCTAGATCTTACTTTATTTGTTCTTTAATGCTGCACATGTAAGTACGCGTAGTAGAGTATACATTCATAAAGTAAAATTTGTAAATTGTGATGAACTTAAAAATTAGTCAGTTGCGATATATGATTATCATTATATTTTCAGATAAAACACAAAAGGTCTAAATGAGAAAATAGGAAAATGAGTTCTCTACAGCAAGGTAGCAGATTCTTGCCGTTTTCAAATAATAATATACAAAGGAAGCAATTGTCGATGCAAGGTATAATGGTTATTTTGAAATCTATACCCTCATGTTGCTTTCAATATAATAACATCGTGAATAGAGGATAAAAATTACATATCACACACTTGTGTCAAAAGTAACACAACTTTATGAAGTGTAATTTTTTACTTATTACTATAAAAATGTTATGGAAACATTCTTCGATCCATTTTGAGGATTTTTTTTATTTATCTTTATAATTTAGTCAAAAAGCTGTTATTGTGATCATTGTGGTTTACATGACACTGTGCTGTATTGTGTAGGTGTGTTTTACCATGATGATGATAGTAATAATAACAAACAGGTGAAAGTAAACTTACACATCATGTTATATAGTGTTAGGTTTGTGAATGTGACATTAATTTGGTAATATTTTCTACAAAAACCAATTTTTGTTTCTTCTTGAAAGCATAATATTTTGACTTGTGTCACTTTTGTCGTAAAGGTGTGATCACCTTTTTGAAATTAAAAGTTTTCTTATGACTTGTACCTGATAGGTGGTCTTCCGCAAAGTTTAAGTGGCAGTGAAACTGATGTTTCAACATCTAATGAGAATTTAACCAATGAAGATCGATATGTTATTAGACATACAGCACGTCAAGAACCTCAGGGTCAAGAAAATCAACAGCAAAGTCCGTCTAGATCTTCCAGTCATAAGGAAAACATACCAAATATACAAGTGAATATATACATTTATTAACTAATAATAACATATATTTTTTTTCTCAGTATTAATTGGTACATTAAAATAATTTGTTTAATAACAACTTGTTTTTATGTATTATTCTTTGATATACCTTAATTTATACTAAACATTATCAAAATAAATAAATGCAAACTCTTTTATTGTGATTTAGGGTAATCTGCTCAACAGAAACAGCTTGAAGGATAATTTAAACGGATCAAACAGAAACAGTTTGAAAGAGAATTTGAATGGCTCTAATCGAAATAGCCTTAAAGATAGCATTAATGGCTCTAACAGGAATAGTTTGAAAGACAATTTAAGTAACCGTACCAGTGTGGGTTCAAATAGAAGTAGCTTAGATGTGTCTACAAGCTCATACAATACACTCATCATACATAATGCTAATGATGACAGTTCATGGATACCGTCTGGAAGGTAATATAAATCAATAATTGTACTTTGCACGCTATGGTGTATCATAAAACATATTTGTAAGACACATTTTCTATAGGTGTTTAATAGGTACTAATTATTTGATTCTAGATTGTCAGGTGTGGTAAGAGAACATGGAGATGTGGGTTATTTATATTGTGATGGTAGTGGAAAAGGACATTCGAATAGCCCTACCATGCAATCTTTATCAAATTTATCTCACGAAGATCATGTTTATGAACAACCTAATAATGGAGGATGTCAAGAAATTACAGATATCCCAGATGATTACCTTAGTCAGTCACAGGTGATTATTATATTAGCATTGCTATAATATCAAACAAATTTTCTTGTTAAATCATTTTAAATCCAATTTTTAATTCAAACGTTTTTTATTTCATTTAAAATAAGCAGGTATTAAAACATCTTGCTAAAGAGGTTAAAGTACCATCGTATAGTAAGTTGACAAATAATGGTGGGAATATTGACATGAGAGTGAGAGATGGTGATAGAGGAAAACAAAATGACAGTGAATCCGAAGACAGACCACCACCATCATACATGTCTGTTTTGTTGCCATTAAAAAATAAGTCCAGACTTCTTGGGCCTATGGAGAAATTAACATTATCAAGATCACAACCTGATTTATCCAGAATTGGCAAACCCGATATCGATAACTACAATTTACGAGCTACTTCCCCACGGTGATTTAATTGAAATGATTATTGAAGTTAGTTAATTCCCAGCGATTATTTATTACAAATAATATTTTATTTACTGTATCTTCGTAGACCACAAACGAAAGGTAGGGAAGAAACAGAATCTGCATCTGGTGAAATTTGGCCACCATCAGAGATGATTCAAATTGTGATTCAAGAGAATAGTGCCTTAAAATTAGAATTAGAACGGTGTTATAGCAAAGTTGCTAAATCGCAAAAGTTGGAACAAGAAATAACAAAGGTGCATAGGGCTCACGAAGAATTGGCGGCATCGAGCGAACGAAGAGAAAAGTTGGAAAGAGCTGCCAGATTAAGGTTGCAAAATGACTGCAGACGATTGACCGAATTAAATCGCGCATTAAGAGATCAAATAGATCTATTATCAGCGCGTACCGATAGTCCACCAATTGTGGAATCTATGAGAAAGGAATTGACCCAACGAGAATTGTTAATTGGACAGTTGATTACACAAAGTACGTTTTATTATTATGTGAACAAAGATTGAATCTTTAAGAGAGCAGTTCCGCATAATTGTGGTTATTTTAATTTTAGATAAAGAGTTAGCCGCAGCGAAAGAAAGACAAGAAATCGAACTGGCAGCACAACGAGCGACATTACAAGAACAACGTACACACATAGACATTTTAGATACTGCTCTCACTAATGCGCAGGGGAATGTCGTTCGTCTTGAAGAAGAGGTAAGTTCCTTAAATCCAACAAAATAATTTAATATTCACAGATTGGCAATTATACTGTTTACAATTTTTTACAGTGTCGTAAGAAACAGGTTTACGTCGAAAGAGTGGGCCAACTTCAACGAGCTCTGTCTTCTCTTCAAGCGTCCAGTGACAGAAGAGAAGAGACAGAACGACAGTTGAGAGGACAGTTAGAACGAGAATTAAGAGAAGGTGGCGGTGGCGGAGGCGGGGGTGGTATCAATGGTAACGAACAATCGTCCAACGGAGAAACGATCGCAGAATTGAAACGAAGAATACGCGAAAGAGACGAAAAAATTATGTCACTCGAGGGCGATGTTGCGAAATGGGAACAACGTTATCTGGAAGAGAGCGCATTGAGGCAAGCTGCAATCGACGCAGCTAGTCTACCAAAGTATGTTTCTCCATTTGATTAATAATTTCATTAATTATGTGGACATTGATTATAACATGTTACTTTGATCAGGGACGCCAAGATAGCTGCATTAGAAAAAACGAGCCAAGATGCCGAGAAACTAATTGCTGAAGCACGCTCCGAGAAAATGCGACATATGGATGAGGTGCATGCTGCACAGAAAAAATTGGCTGATCTTGAATCTAGGTAATGTAATGTAGATTAGAACAATGATCGCCTTGCCACTATTTAAGCTCTCCCTAGGCCCTAGGTATCTGCAATTCTCCAGCACACTCACTAGATTTTTTATAGATTGTCCTTCAGCTTTATTTAGTTCCTAAGCTCTACTTAGGCTCCTTTCAGGTCCTAAGACTCTCCATAAATCCTAAATTCTAATTGCAAATCCAAATTGCAGAAATTTGATATGTACCTAATCTGCCTATTATTGGATTAGGACATGATTGGGCTAATACTATCTTGTTTATCTTACACAGGATGAAAGATCTAGAATCAAAATTAGCTGAAAGGGATGCAATGATCAGAGTTCTTCAGAAGCATACATACGATAAGGATAGTAGCAGCAGTAGCGGTGTTGGTAGCTATCCTGCTGCTCATTCATCTCATTCAAGTACGTCAGCGGATCATCATACTGCGTTAACAACCACGCCAGAACTCGGTAAGAATATTGTTTCTAAAGCAACGAATTTTAAAACTGACAATGTTGTTGCATTTTAAGTGAGCAGTGTATTAGGAGGAGGCAGTGGTTACGGAAGTACCGGTTCGTATGGTGTCACGGACAGTTATAAATACAGGAAGCAGGGTAGTTTCGAGCAGACAAATAAAAGTCTCGACGATCAGTTGAAAGAACTAGATTCCCAGCTTCTTAGTAAGGTATGCAACATCCAAGTAAACGTATAAATTTTTGTTAAGCGCGAAAATAGTTTGTCACGATTAAAATCATTTTCTTAAGATAGCAATTTTGCTGAACAGTTTAGAAGGTAGAATCTGTTCTTATTACATTTTATGGAAGTCTACCTTTGTGTTTACGTATTAGTATCTTAATTTTTGCGGCGATTATATGTTGAATTCTTTAGCCTTTACTTTAGCTTCATAGCTACAGGAGACTATATGTGTATGTGAAAATACACATTGTACGGTCAAAGGTATTCGAATGTTATATTTGAGTTTTATCATGTAAGTAAAGATAGTTAATGTGTTTCTTTTTAAACGGTATGTGCAACATTTGATAATTAATTTCTTGAATGGTTTTAGATTATAGTAAACAGGTGTTATAACACATAAACTATTTTTATCTTGTATTTTTGGTTGTCAATATTTGCATAACATTGTGTGCCTCAGTTTTTTGACGTATTTTACATTCGTTTTTATTTTGCTTTATCAATGAATTAAGCGAAGAGTAAGCTTTTTATTTTCTGCTAAGTTTTAAAATCAGTTTGTATGGAATCCGCAGATTCTCCCAACTTATTTTATTTAGATACAAATAAGAAGCAAACTCTGTTATGAAAAAGTAGAGAAGAGGAGATAGTTGATCAGAAAGGATATATAATATATATATGTTTGCAATGTAAAATGTGAAATTTGTTATTGTTAGTTTGGTTTATAAAGTAAGAAAGTTAAGAAAAGAGTATTTAATAATAGTAATTTATAGAAAAAATATACGTACATAGTAATGTGAATGACTGAAGTTAATTTAAACTTTTATATTTTGTAAAATCAGATTCATTGTGGGATACTTGATTAGTATATGAAGTTATGAAAGGATGTAGTGAAGAATACATCTATACATTTTTTTAAGAGGTGTTCTCATTCAATAATTTTTTTATTATCAAATACTTGCAGATGTATTGGTAAAATTAATTTAAAAAGGTAATGAGTAGGATTCTATTTTATTATTTCTATGATGAACTAGTAAGAAAACACTATTGAACTATTTCTATCATTCAGGTATCAAATTTAACTTGTTTAATTTATAGTTCATCTCCATATGAGAAAAGTAAAAGTGCACACGCGTGATCAACTATCTCATCCGTCTCCTATTTCCATAATATATAAACGATGCATTTCTTATAATTTTTTTTTTAAACTTCCAAATACAGTAAATTGTATTTGTTAACTAATACCAATTTTGGTGTGCCATTGACTTCGTTCCATAATTAACCATATAACAATCATGTTATGCAACGTTTAATCCCTAATCGAACCAAACGAAACCAGAAAAGGAAAGAAAAACAGCATATACCTGTTCCTTTTGATCCAAACTAACCCATGCCCAGCTTACCTTTCCCGAGTGATCCCAGAGTGTGCATGCGCTGTTGTAGCGAGCACTAACCCTGTTCCAGGTCCCAGGACTCCTCTCCAAAACGGGTGTGTTTTTTTCTCTTGTTTCAGCGGGCACTTTGCTGTTTTCCAGGATTCTCTAATCCAGGCACTGCGTCGCGAAAAGGAAAAATACCCAAGCCATTATTGGCGGGTGTAGATAGTACAGGTACCTCGAGCACTGCCTCGAGCAAGAGTCGCCTTCTGGACGATTCCGGGGGCGAGGTGTCGCCAGGTATCATGGAGTTCTCGAGTGCATCCTCACGGTTGAAAGGCACCGTGTCGAGACTGTCGGACGGTAAGCCGGAGGACATGATGCTTCTCGAGAAGCAGGGAAGAAGCTCGCAGAGGCAAAGGATGCAGGAGGGAGAACCACGTCGTGCCGGTAGTCTTCCGCCCAGCTCGTTGCCGCGGCCACCGAAGAACCTGAAAACGATGGGCTCACGTTATTGTCGTCTGAGCGACACGGAGACCCGCAAGAAGTCGGACCCGGGCCCGGCCCTGGACACAGCGGCGAGCATCAAGGTACCGAGCAACTGCACCATCGAGTACGGCAGATTCGATACCAAGACCCAGCGTCGAAAGAAATCATCCGGTTCGGAGCCGTTGGTTGCCAGCAGCTCCCTGAAGAAGCCGTCCTCGGCGGCTGGTCACGAATACGAGCGTCTGCAGGCGGAGAATGTCCGCAAGAAACAACCGTCCGGTTCGGAGACGAAGCTTAGGGAGACCCAGAGCCGTTCATTGATCCCGCCGCCGTCTCGTCGTACCGCGGAGTACGGCCGTCTCAGCGAGGGCACCCTGAGGAAGCAGACTGGCTCCCGCGGGCAGAGCACCGGAAGCACCGTCAGCAGCAAGAGCGGAGGACGCGACTCAGGAGGAACCGCCAGTAGCGAAGCGTCGACCTCCTCGTTGCCGCCTTCGAAAGCGAGATCAATACCGCGTCCTAGCAATTATCGCATCCAGTTTTAATTATCGCCACGATTTCGAACGGGGTTGTTAGTCTTCCCGGTTTTAAAGCGTTCCTCGAAGCGACGATCTTCCAAAGGAAAGATATACTACTGTTTTCCGTGTCTTATCTTCCACGCGTAGGGATTGAATCGTTTGTTCTTTCTTTTTTTTTATGCATACTGTGCGCCCGTCACAAGATGAACTCTAGTAAAGCGACACTGCTTTCCTTGTTTCTCGATCTGAACTGGCGCGGGTGACAGCTGGAACCAGTTGTTCCTCATTGAGGAATATGTTTTTCGCTAAAGCTGCATCTTTTTTAGTATTCTACCGGTGATCATGTTGTGACGCGCGAACTATATACTTGTTCTATCGTTATTTAGTTTCTCTTTCGGGTTATGCTCAACGCTACAACGTTGTTCCGAGGTGGATCTTGGAGAAACAGGGCAGGATAGAAAGCGGGAAACGCTTGCGAGCGATGAACGATGCAAGATCTATAGTGAGGGGATCAGCTTCGAGCGCGTTTGCTTTATTTTTTTGATAGTTCGATAGAGTCCTAATGTACAATCTCGGGCAATTTGGGTTTGTTTTAATTTGAGGGAAGGTTAGGAGAAGGAATGTCTTTATCGTTAGGCTTAGATTATCTCTAAGTTTTCTTTCAGTTTTGACGAGGTTCTTCCAAAATTGAAACTGCATTATGTAAAACATTTCCTAGATTACCATTTAACACTTTCAGCATCGAATATTTTACTAGTTATTAAAAATAGAAGTCTGAATAAGGTGTATGTATAGGGTGTGCCAAAAAAAGGTATATCTTTTAAACATTAATGTTAAACAAAAATAATGTCAAACATTATTAGATGCTGCACATTAAATACGTATTAAACAGCTACGTATTGGATAGATATTAAGTACGTATTAAACAGCTACGTATTAAATACATATTAAATACGTAGTAAAAAAACTACGTATTACATACATATTAAATAGTAAACATAATAAATACATAAACACATTGATGGTAAGAGTGGTCATTTTGAGTGTTTATGATTTTAAGATAGTCACTATTTAACTATCTAAACGTTTCTTAAATTATAGCACAGTGTGTATACATTTTATTGGAACGCCCTGTGTTTTATTTAATCGCAGATTTTACGACATCAGTTTTGTCGAAAGGTATATTTATTGTTAAGTTTTTGTGAACTAAAATCATGTGCAGTGTTGTGTATACACAACGTCTAGTGTGAAACGGTTAACAGGGGAGAGCCTTCTGTTACAAAGAAGTGTTGAAATACCATTCAATTTTGGGAAAGCCTAAAGAGAACTCAAAGATTGCTAAAGGAGAACTCGGAGAAACTCTGGGGTTATTGTAATATAGATTTTCTTTCTCCTATACTTCCCTTAAATGAAAGGAAGTCTATGTTGCAGCTGAGTGTACGTGTATTGCGTGAGGGTGCGTTTAGAATAAACAATCATCGAGTAAATTATTTGACATATTAAATAGCTGTACATAAACGAATGTTTGTGGAATTTAAATTAAGTATCTGAATGTCATCTGGGAGAGTGCATGATCTTAGGAACACTGATTTTGTTTAAATTTTGCATAATTATCCTGGACAGTAGGGATAACAATTTTGTGAAATCAAAACGCGCAACTTTCTATAATAAGGAAGTAATTTAAATTTAAAGTTGTTGTAATGTATATTTCATTACTTGAGAATAGCGCAACGTTGATAATGTATTGTAGTCTGGTGAAAAAGTACGAAATTTATAAAATCGAGAGTTATAAGTATGATTTCTATACTTAATATTTTATTAATATTAATTCAAAAGATCAATGTTTTTAAAACATAAGAACAGAATTGACTGAAATAGTATATTTTTATCTAGTTAATTTTGTATTAAACGAAATTTGTTTTTTTAATCTCATTATTTTTAAGAGAGTACGAGGAGAAGTCACAATTTATTAAATAATAATTATACATATATATATATATTATAAAAATATTTAAAACATAAAATATTGCGATATTATAAACTCATCGTTTAATTTTATTTAAATCTTAAAAACATCTATTTAGTTAATTTTAGTATAGTATAAAAGAAGAGCAGAAAAACTGGAAAAAAAATATAACACTACCAGAGGTCCTGCACTCGGAACTCTCAATTTTATAAAAATCGCATGTTTTCACTATGTACTTCTAATCTTATATTCTTAATAAACAATTAAACAAATATTAAGAAAATTTTAAATATAATTTCTTTCTTATTTTGCACAGTTGCATACCATAATCGTGTGGAATATTTATTTGCCAAGTCCGCAATAAATTTGTAATGTTTGTGTGCTATCAGTGTTCCAAAAGTCGTGCACCTTTCTAGTCAGTAAGCCGAATTGAATTATCTTGTATAAGTGATTTACGTCGGATGAAATTGAATATCGATTCAAATCGTATCCCAGTCCAGTTGTATAGTGGAAATTTGAATTGTCTGGAACTGAATTAGGTGAAATTGAATCCGATAGAATGAATTGCGTGAAATTGAATCGTGTACAATTAAACCGTGTAGGAGTGAATTGTGTCGAATTGAATTATACAAAATTAAAAGCTGTAGAATTGAATCGTGTCGAATTGAATACTGTGGGTTTGAATCCGGTAGAATGAATCGCGTAGAATTGAACTGTGTGGACTCGAATCGTATGGAATTGAATCGAGTTGAATTGAAATTAATCGCACGAAATTAAATCACGTGGAATTGACATGTGTCGAGTAAAATCCCATCCAGTTAAAATACGTTCAATTAAACGGTATCGTATCGAATCACGAGGAATTGAATGGTGTTGAGTTGATTGTAAACGCACCCTCATTCGACGCGTGAAATAGCCATAATATAAAACGAGACGTCTAGTTTTTTTTTTCCTTCGCTATCGTTCTCGGAAGCCAAGCCAATCGCATGACATATTAGTGAAGACACACACAGACACACAAACACACGGCGGTATATCGTAGAGATAGTGCATGACCTAGTCATTACCAAAGTAACTTTTGTTATGAAATGGAACTGTTTTCCTCTTGTTTCGTGCCTACGTTTCAGAACATCGCAGCTTTTCGTTTGAACACACATTTCGTGTACTCGCAAACAATTAAACAAACAAAAAAAGAAGTGCCTTGTTGAAGACTGCATGAGAACGATCGGTACAACTAGAATAAGAGAGAGAGAGAGAGCGAAAGAGAGAGAGAGAGTGCGCGAGAGCGAACGAGAGGGAGAGAGAGAATGTTCAAGAACTATGACGATCAGGAGAACGACTTTTTTTTTTCTTTTGAATATTCAATTTTGTATATTTACTCTAACCGGCGAGAGTATTGTATTTCTGTGGCGTGCCTTATGAGAGACGTTTCTGTAATACGTGTACCTTTGAAGCCGTTTCCTGGCGGAAACGCTGCTAAAGGTACAAAGAAATCGGTTTCGCTTTTCGACGGAAAAGCAGAGCCATCGGGGATAGAATTGAACGAAACTCAATTGTCCTGGATGCACAACCAGGGATTCGAGTAGTTTTATAGACGTGTATGGTATTTTATATATAATTGCATTTTCGTGTGTACGTGTCCCGATTCGGCGATTCCTTTTTTTTTCTTTTCATTCTCGAGCCGAGAGATATAACGATCGTACGGTTATTCCTGTAATTTAATAGAAATTATAAACGCAATGGCGATGAATTTTATATGTAGTAATAATAATACTTGAAAGCGGTATAGCCAGCCACAAAGGTCAGTATTTTATACATTTGTAACGCAAACAATAGCTTTAATCGTTTTTATCGTTTATGTGGAATTGTAAAAAAGTATACTGCATTTTTGTAGCCTTTTTCGATAAATATATTTAGGCTTACGTGGTTGGTTGTATATTTAGCGACGAGAATCGCGAGAATCGTTTAGTTCTTTTTTTTAAAAGATCTTTTTACAGGTGTTCAAAATAGTATCTTTTTGTGTTACGCTGAAGTTTCCGAATGCGCTTTAGCTTATTTTGTATCACGAAAAATATTAACGATCATCGCATATTGTAATTCTGTTTGATATTTGGGGAGTGTATAGTAGACGCAGATATACAGCGTGGTTGTAAATTTCGTTGATTTGTGAGAAACGTATCTTTCGTTCGCGATTGAAAACACACTTGTTTAGTAACTTTTTTAATTATTAATAATAATTATATAATATTTATTGATTACTATATAATATTAATGCTAATATTTCCAAATACGAATGTCCATATGTTAAAACATCTCGAAATTAAAAATCTTAGAAAAATTTCTAGATTCGAATATTCCAAAATCCTAATACGGTTATTTCCAAATATCTCTAGGTTAGAACATTCAAAAATTTTAGGGTCTCTAATTTCGAATATTTCCAGATCTAAATTTCCGTCGACGAAATAAGTCCTAATCTAATATCTCTAGGTTCGAGTAATCTAAAAATTTTTCGTTTCCATATCGTAGTGTTCCTAGATTTTACTAGCTATAACTCTTAGTACTCCATATTCATAAATTTCTAAACTCTTAAATACCCAAACCTCTATATTTCTATATCCCTATATTCCAATATTGATATATTTCTATATTGATATATTCCTATATCTCTATATCCCTGTATCTCTATATCCCTGTATCTCTATATCCCTGTATCTCTACATCTCTATATCTCTATATCCCTATATCTCTATATTTCTATATCCCTATATCCCTATATTCCTATATTCCTATATTGATATATTTCTATATCTCTATATCCCTATATCTCTATATTTCTATATCCCTATATCCCTATATTCCTATATTCCTATATTCCTATATTCCTATATTGATATATTTCTATATTGATATATGTCTATATCCCTATATTCCTATATTCCTATATTGATATATTTCTATATTGATATATCCCTATATCCCTATATTCCTATATTCCTATATTGATATATTTCTATATTGATATATCCCTATATCTCTATATCCCTGTATCTCTATATCCCTGTATCTTTATATCCCTGTATTTCTATATCCCTGTATCTCTATATCCCTGTATCTCTCTAAATCCCTATATCCCTATATCTCTATATCCCTATATCTCTATATCCCTATATCTCTATATTCCTATATCTCTATATCCCTATATTCCCATATTCCTATATTCCTATATTGATATATTTCTATATCTCTATATCCCTATATCTCTATATTTCTATATCCCTATATCCCTATATTCCTATATTCCTATATTCCTATATTCCTATATTGATATATTTCTATATTGATATATGTCTATATCCCTATATTCCTATATTCCTATATTGATATATTTCTATATTGATATATCCCTATATCCCTATATTCCTATATTCCTATATTGATATATTTCTATATTGATATATCCCTATATCTCTATATCCCTGTATCTCTATATCCCTGTATCTCTCTAAATCCCTATATCCCTATATCTCTATATCCCTATATCTCTATATCCCTATATCTCTATATTCCTATATCTCTATATCCCTATATTCCCATATTCCTGTATCTCTACATCCTTACGTTTCAATATCTCCATATTCTTAAATTTCTATACCTCGGCATCTGTATACTCCAATATCCCAAGAAAATGCTTTACGAAATCTGCAATTACCATTAGATTAACTCAACCGCAATCGATACTCTCTTTATTTTATCGTTTACGTCCTCGCAATTATCTCCCTGCATTTACAACCACGCTATACTTCTGTGTTTACTATACGCGTTGGGGAGAACATTTATACATTGTACTTCTCGGTTTCCAGTGTTTTTCCCACGCGCGTTCAACACGCCGGTGAAATTAGGCCGCGATCGAATGGAACTCGTCAAAAAATCGTGCGAAATGCATAACGTACAATTTGCACACTTTTGATAAAGGAACAGAAGTTCGATTGTCCAGGATCATCCGGTATCGCGCGACGATTACGGCGTAAAATCGGGAGCAAAAGTAATTCTCATATTCGATCGGATAATAATTAGATGTAGGTACGTTTTCTTATAAGACTGAACAAAAATACGAAAGCAGATTTCCTTCCCGCGATTTTGCTACTACTGTATCCGTGTTCTCGCCTTCGTGTCCTTTTTTAATTTTATTTCTCTCCCTCTTCCCCTTTTCCCAGCCCTTCTCTGCGTACCTGTCTGCAGTACGCACTTTTGCACACGGTTCAAAAGATGGCAGACGCACGCACACCAATCGACCCGATAAAACGTGTATTGTTCACGTTACCAGTTCCTTCGATGCTACAGGGACGTTCGCGGTAAATATAGCGGAAATTTCATTAGCATTCTATAATCCGTTCGATGAATGGTACGCTACGTGGTCCGCTGAAAAAGAACGAAAGAATGGAAGAACGGACAAAAAGAGGGGAAACAAAGTCGCGTCTCTTCACGCGTGTAACGTTATTGTCTCTTCGGAGAGACATCGGAAATTCTACAACGAATCATTCGTTTTTTTTCTGCCTTATATTAAAAAAGATGTAAAACGATAAAAAAAAAAAGAAATAAAAATAATAGAATGCCAAAGCGTTAGAATGTCATACACACACACACACACACACGCACACACTCACATACATACACGTTACACTGACTACGATTTACAATGACAAATATGTTTTAATATAATTTAGCGTATTTATTTGTTTTCGTTTTTCTTTTTGTGTTAATTATGTATTGTACGTATAGGGTGAATTTTATATGAAATTTTATTTCGGTCACCGTTGAGGCGAGCATTTAGTGACCAGCTTCTGTTTAGAATGTAGGGTTCTAATTATGGTATTAGAACGCTAGGGGAAAAGTCACTCTGTATACGTGTGGAGTGCACTTTCAATTGTGGCATACTGCGAAATCTTGATATTTTCTTGTTGGATAAAGACCTGATTGGGGATACACATTATTTCGAATGAACTTGACTCTCTGCAGCTATGCATTAATCTATTCAAACTTATTGCAATAAGTATTTATGGTACTGAGTTCGGGTGAGTTCATTTGGAAAATGGCGACACAGTACGAGTAGGATCTATTATTTAATATAACAGATTTGTTAGGTATTATTTTATTAGGTACTATACTTTTGTTTGCACGAATGGTTTCACTTTGTGTTTGTAATTCGAATATTTGGGAACTTTCAGAATTTCGGAATTTGAAGTTGGTTGGCTTGGGAATTTGGAAATATAGGTATTTTTTAATTTGGTTATTTGAGAATATGAAAGTTTGGTTACTTAGAAATTTCGAAACGTAGGTATTTAAAATTTGAAGATTTTGGAAATTCGGAAACGTGGTTATACATACAAGTTCAGAAAATTGGCAATTTTAGAATTTGAGAATGCGAGAAATTATAAATTTGAGAATTTTGAGGTCTACAAATTTGGAAATTTGGAAATATAGGAATTTTTTAATTTGGTTATTTGAGAATATGAAAGTTTGGTTACTTAGAAATTTCGAAACGTAGGGATTTAAAACTTTGAAGATTTTGGAAAATGGGAAACGTGGCAAACATGGAAGTTCAGAAAATTGGAATTAGAATTTGAGAATGCGAGAAATGATAAATTTGAGAATTTTAAGGTTTAGAAATTTGGAATTCTGAAAGTTTTTAATATTTGAGATTTGAGAACTTTTCTTGTGTTCTTGAAAGTGTATGCATTTGTAACGGAGAGCCGAAGAATTTAAGAGCACACGACGTTATAAAAAGAGTAAAGAATATACAAAAAGTGCGATTAAAACTGATCGACGTGTAGGTACTGATAAAAATGTAGGTAATTTATTCTATTTTATTAAAATTCAATTGTATTATAAAACAACGATGTACCAGCATGCCTACAATACAATTTGACACAAACTAAAGATCCTTTGAATGTACTCTGTGTTACGAACATCTCGAATTTGTGTTGAAATTGAAGGCGAATATAGGATATCTTTTGTAGAAATTCGAAATAAAAATTTTACTCGTATACATAATTCGTTTCATTTTTGTGCTTCTGATTGATTTCGATTGAGAAAAGCTGCATTGTTTATCTACTTGTACGTGCTTTTCAAATTATCAAATTTAGAAATTCAGATTTTCTCAATTTAAAATTTAGTACTTTTCAACTTGCCACATTTAGAAATTTAATAATTCGCAAATTTGGAAATTATTACTTTTCGAATGTTCTTATTTCCCAAAATGCAATCGTTATACACAGAAATAAGCAAATTTTTGAATTATTAAATTACGAATCTTAAATATTTTAATTCACAATATATTAAATAAAAAATGTCCAGAACTAAAAATTAAAAAATTATCAAACCCAGAAATTGAGTAATCTTATAAATTATTAATATAAATATTGCAATTTTTTAATAAATATAATTCTAAGCTTTATATAAAAATAATAATAAGCAAATTTATTTAATGATAAATTGACTTAATTCAATTAGATTACACAGTTGGCTATGCTCTTTTGAGCTGTCGTTAGAAAATGTGTAATTTATTACACAATTACATATTTAAATATAGAGATTATTGGTATTTCAAACAATAACCGAATATCCGATAATAATTGCATTACTTTCACTCTGCAGTGTTTTACTTCATCGAATATTGAAGATATTTTGTAGAATTTGAAATTTATTCATGTATAATTTTGTCGATGCTTATTTATTTCTCAATTACACCATTTGGAATAATTTAATAATTATGTATTCGAACGATTTTATTAATCTGCATGGTATACAATGCCGTTCACTATGTATTAATGGAAAATTTATTAAAGTTGCTGCTTTGCTGTATTTGAATTACAAAGATTGGTTTTAAAATGTCAAACAAATTAACAAATCTCCTAGTTCTCAAATTATTAAGTTTGTCAATCTTCAAACATCACATTTTTTAAAAATTCCTAAGCTTAAAAATTTGTTAATTTCTAGATTTTCAATGTTGTAAATTTTTTTTTTTAATTTTCAAATTTCCAGGTTATCAAATTTCCAAATTTCTAAATTTCTAAATTTACGAAATTCTAAACTTTTAAATCACCAAACTTTGTACATCCTTAAATTTTCAAATTTTGAAATTTGCGGCGGAGTCGAGAAGACTATTAATAACCTGCCGGTAAGTGGAGCATGAATTTGCAAGAAAAAATTAGTCAACAAAATAATTTTCTTCTAGATTTATTATTACCTTACAACTCTAGTCTTTTAATAAATATCTTCCCTTTGTAACATTATAAAAAGAGTACATATATTTCTGAAAATATAAAAAAGCTTTTGGTCTCATTTACATTACCGACTGCTGCTAAACACGTTCAACTTGTAGTAATTTGTTCCTCAAAATAAAATCTTTCCAAAAATTTACTGTACACAAGAATCAAAACCTCCGTATAAATCATATAATTAATTAACAGAATAATTATGTATGCATAAATTAAATAATAATCTTGGTTTTAATAAATTTTCGTTATGTGATGATTTCTCGTTTTATAATTTTATAGGACAAAAAATATGTTACATAGTTTCATTTCTATCAGAAGCAAAATTGTATTTTTCTCTAGAATTCAAAGTACCAATAAATATTGCATGTGTGTTTTCCAAACGTTGTATTACCAGTAGGTACACACTCTACACGTATGGTCAACAGATGTATGTCAAACCATATAATATGTACCGAGTGCCCTAGGGATGCGTTTCATCAAATATTTATAATACGTATTTTGTACATTTCGAACGAACAAGGAGTATAAATTTTCCGACTTCAATATATGCCGTTAAAATACGTATTTTATTTGCGCCAATTATAAACAAATTGTACGTTAAAATGAAAATAAACACGTTTGATCACTGATAAATAAATGCATAATTAACATCAGTCGAGGTAGGACAATTTTTAATATAAATACTTCGAATAATTTGACGTATACGCTCAGTGAAAAAGATTTTATTGATTGCAAAACAAAAGTTATATTTAATTACAACGTTTTTACAGTTGTACATAATTAGCTTATCATTGAACATTGTAATAACGTATGTTTCTTATAATTGTTAGTCTATTATATGGTAATATTTGATTTATTTATGTCACAATGATTAATAAGCGATAATTATCGCGGTAAATTATAATTTACGTAATAAATATAATAACAATCCATAAAATTATGATTTACTGCCAGATGGAGGGATGGTTCATTTGCGTACGCAGAGTTAGCTATTTATTAAGTAATAATAATAATTGCCATAACAATAATACGCAAATATTGATACATTAACATTAATTGGCTGGTTAATTAATTTAATTTTCAAATTAAAAATTCGAAAAACGTAACAGTTGGAAATTATGCAATTTGAAAAAAAAAGGAATTTAGGAATGTGTAGAATACAAATTTGAAAACTTGGAACATTGATATACTGTGATTTAGTAATATCAACAGTATAATATTAAATTATTCAATGGAGTTATTTCAAAATATGAAATTTTTAAATTAAGTAATTTCAAAATATGAAACTTTTTAATTTGCAAATTTTTGAATTTAAGAAATTAAAAACCTAGTTTGTTAGGATCTTAGAGACGTAAAAATAAAATTTTTTGTTTGTCTACAGATTTGAAAATTGTTGAATTTGGTCGGTTAGAAATTTGCTAATTTCAGATAATTAAGATATTTCAGAAATTTTTGAATTTAGGAAGTTTAAAGATTGTTAACCATACTCTGAAGTTTAAAAACATACATCATATAAATATCCTACATTTCCAATATCTAAATTTCCAATAGACGGTTAAAATTTCAAGAGAGTTTCTAATACACTGACCACATGTAACAAGAAAGTTGATCTGTAAAAGGTATCCCTGTTGCCCATGTGGACCCGTGGGATACCTTTCGAAGTATGCACAGTATTTGGAACGACATTAAATCCTCTTTCCCTCGCATAAGCACGAAACACGAGCATCGTAACTTGAACGCGATATAATCTAGTACCAATGCCGTTCACATCAGGTGTCGATATCACGATTCCCCAATTTCGTCAATGGGGGGCAACTCTTCAATGATTCAAACGGAACAGAATGAAATTTCAGATGCAATGAAAGTTTACGAAGATCGTAGGTCGAATCTGCAATCCAAACATTTGATTCGCCGTACGGCAGTGGATTCATGATATTTCCAAGACGTTTTCCGTCGATTTTCCGCATCTGCGTTGTTCTTCTCTCATCCTCATCGTGTCAAGTGCTTTGCGTGCGCAGTGCGCTCATAGGCCATAGGGGTTGGGAGGTGCAGTTGGATGCTGGTCGTCGTTTCGCTCGCGTTTGTTCGCCAGCGCTCGGCAATCTCCGTGGATCTCTGCGGGGGCAGAGGCCTCCTTCCCTTCGGAGCAGCTCCACAGTGTTCACACTCCCGCGTAGGTGTGCGGTGGTACGTGCGAGTTTTATTTCTTCGTCGCGTGATCCAGTGATGAGTACGTGTTCACCCTTCGACTATAAGTGATACGCGAATCGCACGCTGCTATTCGACGGATAACAGGCAGCAGGAAACGCGAAAAAATCAGGCGGCAGCGTCTGACCAAAAAATTCAAGATCAGCGGATAAAACATTGGTGCGTTTACCGGCGAACGCGAGGGATGATCGTTGTCATCGACGATTGATCGAACAACGAGCGAGCGAAGATCAAGTGATATTGTAAAAAGTTCGAGCAGCGAGCGAATTCGAAAGTACGCGGCGGTTCCGCGTTCTGACAGTACACCTGTTACGATTGGACCCGCGGCACACTTGTCAACCCCTCCAACTCGATCGATCTCTCGAACGTGTCGATCTCTTTCGAAATTGTGCGTCTCGCTGTCAGTCGCGGATGTGCCCTGGCGTAGTGCGTGTCGGGAAGAAAATGTGCAACGATATATTGCGACCCGCAGAGTGCGCGTTCGAACGATCATTTTCGTGTTAACTTTACGTTACAGTTTCGATGTGTACCGGCCAATTCTCGTTCGACGTGGATCCCCGATCGAACGTGGCAATACGACTCCGATCGTGATCGACTAAAAGTGAAAATTGTCAGTGTTCGAAAGACCAGTGATAATAAATTGAGTGGAAAATATTCGTGGATGACGGGTTTCTCGTGACGAAACGTTAAACGTTGAGAGATCCCGAAGCAAAATTTCCGCGTAACGATCGATGGATTACGTGTTGTGCGGGAAATTACATACTTGAATGAAACGGAAGATTAAAGATAAAGTGTAGTTAATTGCTGTTGAAATCTGATTTACATAGGACACTTTACGGTGTCGGTTGCACGACAGATGACAGTGTACGGTGCACGCGAAACGGTGAAGTGACCCATTCGCGAACGAAAAATACGGTTTGGTCCTGTGCAAGTGAAACTCCGTTTTGTGTTTACATACGTTCTCTCGTGTTCGGTGTGTTCATGTTCCTGTAGCGGACAACCATGAAGGAGTACGAAATGAAACCGTCGTCGATGAGGCTGATCCTGATTTTCGCCGTTTTTTCCACCACGGCCATTGTGAAAGGTAAGTGTCCAATTGTACCAATCGTTTCGAACGATTTTCGATAGAATCGACATTGTCCGCGTGCGGGGGTGGAATTTCGATAGGTCGTTGAGATGCTAAACGAAAGTAACGGAATATAAATGTATTTAGAATATTAATTAACGATTTTTAAGCGAAAAAACGTCGCTTATGTTAGAACAACACATTAAATATTTATGATATTACAAGTTACGCGATACTGGTTAGTTTATTAAAAATATATTTAATTCTAATAAATTTTGAACACTATGTTAAATTGATTGGGACACGGTATCAGAACTTTTTTAATATTTTTCGGTCATTTCATTTCAAGCTATTACGGAGTATGGAATTTATATAAAAATTTCTCAAATTTTCGCACCTCGGTTCCAACCGTCATATAGTGCTAATATCGATAATCGATATTTTACCGATACTCGATGATATTATCGATAATATGGTTTATTGTTGAAGATAATGAAAGTGACTGAAGCAGATCGTAATTATAACATAATGAGCAACTTTATCATTGAAATATATTTGTTCTTGCTCGAATTTTGAGGTTAATATAATCCAGCGTATCTAGATGATTCCATCATGCAAAATAATAAGATATTAAACAGAATTTGAATAATAGTTATGACTTTCTGCTTCAGGGAGCAATTTATATTAACAATATTATCGATATACATATATGGAATTGTCGATAAAATTTCGATATCGGTAACGCTACATACATACAGTAATAAATAATTATACCAGATGAGTAATAATGAATAATAATAAATGACCACAGCTATATGTTAATAATTTTAAATTATTTAAATCATCAGTCGCACGTTTAAAAATTGATAAAACTTCGAACGAAGAGTGTAAAAAACGAGTACACGTTTATTCGATTATCGATTCCTCGGAGTGGTAGCGTTTTGAAAAGGGCAATTAGAAATTGAAGTGATTTCGCGTGTATATGTATACGTTAAAACGTGGATGGACGTAAGCGAACTTTCCGCGTAATAAAGAAAATACGCGTCGAGAATTGGATTTCGCGAAATTGCGCCAAAAGGCGGCCATCCAATCATTCAGTTGACCAATCACTCGGTAAATGGGACCGGGACCAGCCTTTCGTGCCGAGCTTGTTTCCCAGTTTTTCCCTCGTTGTTCCGTTGTCGTTGTTATTGTTGTTTGCATGTATTAGAGCGACGTGACGGATTTCATTGTTCCGGATTCCCCTTTTTTTTGAGATTCGATCGGTCAATCCGACGAATAATTTGATATGTTGAATACCGTATGGGATTTCCGCGTTTAATGTTGATTGAACAACTCAGAGAAGGAAGTTTCTTTTTAATTGAAATTAAATTTCAAATTTATACGAGTATTAATTTTATTCTTAATAAAACATCAGTGTTACTTAACCCCTTAACTTATCATTTTGCCGGCAAATGCGTCAGACGGAGTGATTCAATTATCGTTGTAACGTGAAGACGGATAAAGATTGCTGGAATGTTAGGTATATTTTGGATATGGCGATCATCGGTGGACAGGATCAAATTAAAATTGAGCTCGAAGTTCGATCGTGGTGAAAATAGGAGCCGAATTTGTCGCGTTGCAACAGTTGTGTGCGCCACGCCTGGGAGACGTCATTATAAGGCAAAGGGTTAAAGTACAAGTTCTTATTAATTTTATTAAGAACAAGATTATTCGTAATTTTTTTGAATAAAATTGATAAGAATTTTTACTTTAAGTAATATTGATATTGTATTAATTAAGCACAAGTGGAAGTGGGTGGAATAATTTATTTAGGTTCAGGGTTTTATTTAATCCGGCGTGAATTTTCGCTGGAGTAGAATGTACTTAAGTACATATGGATACCGTCGGTATTAATATGAAGTCTTTATAAAGGATGTTATATAGAATGGCAAGTAAGATTACTTAGTACAGTTTTATATGTATTTACATTGTGCATCGTACAATATACATATACATGTATGTACATATGTATATATGTTGCACATGATGATTATATAAAATATGAAAATAGAAAATTGCGGAATTTTAGAATTTAGAAATTTGAAGATGGAAATGTGGTAATTTGAAGTGTTGGAAAATAGGGAGTTTGGGGTATTTGAGTATTTGAGAGTTCAGGAACTTCGAAATTTGAAACTTTGAACCTGTGAAAACCTGGAAAGATATGAATTTTATAATCTAGGGATTTTTTTAACCATAGGATAATTTGGACCTCTGAAGACGTGCAAAGTTGAGGATGCGAGAATTTAGAAATCTGACATTTTAAGAATTAGGGTATTCGGAAATTTTGAAGCTTAGAAATTTGAAAGGTTTTGATAGAAGAACATAGAAATTTGGAAATTTGGTAATTTAGTAATTTGGTAATTTGGTAATTTGGTAATTTGGTAATTTGGTAATTTGGTAATATGGTAATTTGGCATCTGGCTATTTGGAAATTTGAGAATTTCGGGATTTTAGAATTTTCCATTTTGAGAACTTGAAAATTTGGGAATTTGGTAATATAGGAATTTTCTAAAATTTGGTAATTCAGTAATTTGAAAATTTGAGAATTTGGTAATTTGGTAATTTGGCATCTGGCTATTTGGAAATTTGAGTATTTCGGGATTTTACAATTTTCCATTTTGGGAACTTGAAAATTTGAGAATTTGGCAATATAGGAATTTGAAAATTTGGTAATTTAGTAATTTGAAAATTTAAGAATTTGGTAATTTAAGAATTTTGGAATTTTAGAATTTGGTGATTTGGTAATTTGGCATCTGGCAATTTGGAAATTTGAGTATTTCAGGATGTTAGAATTTTCCATTTTGAGGACTTGAAAATTGAGAATTTGGTAATTTAAGAATTTAGGAATTTTGGGAATTTTGGAATTTGTTAATTTGAAAATTTGAAAATTGGGTAATTCGAGAATTTGTTAATTTAAGAATATAGTACTTTGAGATTTGATATTTCGTGAATTTGATAACGTGAGAATTCAGCAACTCGTGAACTTAATACCTTGAAGATTTGGTAACCCGATAATTCCGTAAACTAAGAATTAGGTAATTTAAAATTCGGAATCTTGGAACTTAAAAAATTCAAAAATTTGAATATGAGAAATATGGTACTTCAAAGTATCTAAATATAAACATTTGAAAACTCGAGACTTCCATACACCTGTGTCTTGAACCCCGCGACTGAACCAGTGCTTCACATTAACACGCGCGTTCCACACTTCAAAATTAAAAAAGTTTGAAATACTATGGGTTCATATATCGCGAGGGTTCGTTATGAGAAACAGAAGTTTCGCTAGTAAAAAAATTACATTTCCAACGAGAACTTTTGTGACGGGGCTTGATCGGATTGCACATCGCAAGGTTTTAATGGAGTTTCGCGATATGCTTAACGAATCTCACAATTTTTCTCCTCTCGAGCCTTCAAAAGGCTGAGGAATTCTCACCGTACATCTTCGAGCACAGGAAAAAGAATTATAATTTCTGCGTGAAGTTTTCCAGTTCGAACATGACGCGGGCACAACGTAATTCACAAATGAGATTTTCGCCGAGTTCTTCTTTTTAACGTGTTTTCTTTTGCTTCATTTTCATGTATCTCCGCGTTTCGTGGTCGACGCAACCACATCCGTAATATTTTGAACTCGAATTTGGCGAGTTATCATTATTATATCATATTAGCGCGCGTGATTCTTGTGCTCTGATTGGTCGGTGTTTTTCGTTAATAATTTAAAAATGAAGCCCCATACGACATGTTTGCAAATGAAAAAGTTGTTCAGAATGACCCCAGCTACCTCCCATTTCCGGCTCCTTTAACACTTTTGGGACACCCTGTATGGCACATGTAACCAGTCATTATATGTACTTACAAACATAAATAATATTCTTTTACTATATTATTTGTTTCCCGTATCTCATAATGACACCTCATTATAATTAAAAATCATTAATCTTTTTTTAAAATAAGTTGGAGTACGAAATGTCAGTGGCCGGAAACTTTTGCACGCCACTGTACATCCTACATCTTTCCTATGTATAGGAAAGATTATACACAGAAATGAGCAAATTTTTGAATTATTAAATTACGAATCTTAAATATTTTAATTCACAATATATTAAATAAAAAATGTCGCTTTTAGGACACCCTGTATATATTGTTGCGGGTAGTAGGTTGAGGTAGGGATGATGGTTAAGGGACAGTGTAACTCAGGGACAGTGCGAGGTCTAGGATGAGTAAGGATATGACTAGTATGTTTGGATGAGGATGAGTCTGTTGTGTTTGTTTGTGACGAGGTGTTTACGGGATAGCGTTGGTCATCCAACAATTTTATGCATGTACAGTATATACAGGGTGTTTGAACCTGTGAAAACCGGGAAAGATATTGTAGGAGACAATAGTTAGGAAGGGCCACGTGTTATGGAAAGCGTCGCCACGGCGGGCTCGAACGTGCTGCCCAGGCGAAGGTTACGGCGTTTAGTTTAACCAGTTAACTGTGGCGCACATTTTTGAGAGTATACTCGTCAATCATAGAATAAGCGTCACTGTTAAAATATTAGATCAAAAAGATGGGTCTATTTTATAAAATAGACAATTTTATTACTAATATTTACTTATTTGGTGAACCAGATAGCCTATGATTGAGGAATATAAACGTCATGACACAAAATCCTACCACTTCTCCATGACGTCTATACTCGTCAAACACAGCTAAGTGGTTAAGAGTTTGGAACATCTGGTTTTTTGAGAGGACACGGAAGAAAACCGTACGCGTCCAGCGAGTGACCGGAAACGGATAGATAATAAGAAAAGCGGACCTGAAAAACAGTCTTGTCGTAGTTACGGAAGAGGACAGAGGTCCGGAGTTAGTAATAAAGTATTATTTCGTTTTAAAACCGTTTCATTCCTTTAGTAATCCTCCCATCGATTCCCGAGTCTATAATATGAATTTTACAATCTAGGGATTTTTTAACCATAGGATAATTTGGACCTTTGAAGAAGTTGTATTGTAGTTCGTCGAGGTATAATTTGATTCTACAGTAGAAGGGAATGTTGTCTGATTTGTAGGTGGTGATTTGTCGATAACTTGGGAAGCAGTCCTCGTATATGATTGGGTTTGTAGATGTGGCAGCTCTTACGGCATATTTTAGGCTTAAAAGTTTTCTTCTGTGTTTTAACGACGTCTCGTTGGCTTCAATCAAAATGCTTCCAATGGGGCTGGTATGAAATGCGCCTGTTATTAATCTTAATCCGGTATTGTGAACTACTTTCAGTTTTTTAAGAGCTTCTGTTTTAGCTGAGTTATATATTATTGCTGCATAGTCCAATTTGGATCTGATAATTGCTTTATAGGCTTGTGAAAGAACGGTTTTGTCTGCTCCCCAATTATTGTGTGCCAGAGCTTTTATGTTTTACGTGTAAAGTTGAGGATGCGAAAATTTAGAAATTTGACGTTTTAAGAATTAGGGAATTCGGAAATTTTGAAGCTTAGAAATTTGAAAGGTGTTGATAGAAGAAAGTAGAAATTTTGAAATTTGGTAATTTGGTAATTTGGTAATTTGTTAGCCTGGTAATTTGGCATCTGGCTATTTGGAAATTTGACGTTTTAAGAATTAGGGAATTCAGAAATTTTGAAGCTTAGAAATTTGAAAGATTTTAATAGAACAAAGTAGAAATTTTGAAATTTGGTAATTTGGTAATTTGGTAATTTGGTAATTTGGTAGCTTGGTAATTTGGCATCTGGCTATTTGGAAATTTGACGTTTTAAGAATTAGGGAATTCGGAAATTTTGAAGCTTAGAAATTTGAAAGATTTTGATAGAAGAAAGTAGAAATTTTGAAATTTGGTAATTTGGTAATTTGGTAATTTGGTAATTTGGTAATTTGGTAGCTTGGTAATTTGGCATCTGGCTATTTGGAAATTTGACGTTTTAAGAATTAGGGAATTCGGAAATTTTGAAGCTTAGAAATTTGAAAGATTTTGATAGAAGAAAGTAGAAATTTTGAAAATTGGTAATTTGGTAATTTGGCATCTGGCTATTTGGAAATTTGACGTTTTAAGAATTAGGGAATTCGGAAATTTTGAAGCTTAGAAATTTGAAAGATTTTGATAGAAGAAAGTAGAAATTTTGAAAATTGGTAATTTGGTAATTTGGCATCTGGCTATTTGGAAATTTGACGTTTTAAGAATTAGGGAATTCGGAAATTTTGAAGCTTAGAAATTTGAAAGATTTTGATAGAAGAAAGTAGAAATTTTGAAAATTGGTAATTTGGTAATTTGGCATCTGGCTATTTGAAAATTTGAGTGTCCAGAATTAATTCCACTAGTGTATATTAATTTTGATACTATATGTGATACGTATGTCATTTCAAGTACAAGTTTCCAGTTTATAGAAAATGACTATATAAACACTGTCTGAATATTATAAAAACAGAATGGTTGATTATTGGTAGCAATTTACCAATTTCAAGCCATATCACGTTTAACGTGATTTCATGACATAAAAGTGTTGCAAAATAGTACTTGTGGCACATCAAATTAAAGCTTGAACTCTAAAGAAAGTGTCTACCTCGTCGTCTTATTAACTTCTCTAATATAAACTGCTAGATTGTCAGTTATAGCAAGTAATGGGCAATTTTGCAGCTTATAACGTCGTGTCTAATTTGATGACACAAAAACATCGCGGTTTAGTACATACGGCACATCAATTTAAAGTATAATGCCCGTGGAGAATGACATTGTATTCGGTTTATTCTTGTCATAAATGCAAACCGATGGATTGTTAATTATAGAGAACAATGCCCAATTTCGAACAATCACGTTATACACGATTTGATGTTATAAAAGTATCGCAAAGTGGTGCATATGGCATGCCATTTTAAAGCTTAAAGTTTAGAGAAAATTGCTGTATTAACATTTTATGAGCGTCTTCAATATAAAATGGCGAACTGCCAACTATAGCAAGTAATAACCAATTTGGAAGCTTATAAAGTCTGATATGATTTTATGACATAAAAGTATGTTAAAGCGATATAATGGCACGTGAATTTAAAGCTTCTAGTTTCAGGAAAATAGTTGCCTAATCGTGTCAGTGAAAATTTTAGTATAAAATGGCGTTGTGCTTACTATAGCAAGTATTTGGAAGTATAAGTTTGAACAAGATTTGATAGCAGGAAATAGCACTTATGGTATATCAATCTAAAGCTTATATTTTTAAACAAATGTCTGTGATAACGTTTCGTCGATATTGTTTATACAAAATGGCTGACGTTTGGAAATAGCATGTCCATGAATAAATAATACTAATTATTCTTCAACGCAGTATAACGCATTTTGTACACAAAATATGGATGAAATGACTATATAGTCACTTTTATTAAACTGTATGCTTTAAAACGATATATTACAAGTGGTATTTCATGATATTCTTATGTTATGAAAATATATCTGATTTTACAGCTTTCGGAATTGAACAATGTATGCTATAATGGATAGCCCGTCATTTTATTTCAGAAAGATTCATAAAGTATTTGCATGATTATTTTCTTAACACCTCAAGTTTTAGTTTGGTGTACCATATGTACTACAGGGTGGCTGGATTGATCTGTTATTAATTTCATACTGATGCGTCTGTTGATCCGCTCATGCAATCCATCTGAAAGTTGCCATATTTATAGTTCATTCTATTGTTTATAGGCGTGAAGAAGCATTTTCGTATACTATTAGGTCGTTCGGAAAGTTATTTCGTTTCTTTTTTTTTTTTATGAAAATGAGAGACGGTTTTCGGGGGATACTTCTTTTCTTGCTTGATAAGCATTTTTAAAAAAGTGAAGAATTCCGAAAATGCTGCTTTTCACTTTTCATATTCTCCAATTCTGAGATTTCCAAATTCTGAAAAATCCGAATTCTCAGATTTCCAAATTTGTAAAATTCCGAATTCTCAGCTTTCCAAATTCGGAAAATTCCGAATTCTCAGATTTCCAAATTTGGAAAATTCCGAATTCTCAGCTTTCCAAATTCGGAAAATTCCGAATTCTCAGCTTTCCAAATTCTGAAAGTTTCAAAATCCCAAATTTCCAAATTCCAAGAATTTCTCACAAGCAAGACTGATGGGGATATTGCTTATTATTTGTTATAATAAGCAATTACTTGTTTCAAATAAAAAACATTCAATCACAGTCTGTATACTAATTTTTCTTATACATTAAGCTTTAAATTGTATCACTTTCATGTAATCGAACTTCGTTCAAACTTCTACAAGCATCATTTATTGTACGCTTTAATCGATAATCGTTCATTTCCTCTTAAAAACATTGACGAAACACGAGCTCAGATATATCCCTCGAATTCCGAGTTTTAATCCGTGATGACGCATGTACCACTTAATCGTATATTCCCCTGATAAAATCATACCCCTATTTGAAAATCGATCATCATTGAACGCAGCTGACAATTATCCGCTTCACGTTAAAAACACCTACGACATATTCATATAATTATTTCACTAAAACTTCGAGCGTCCAACCGATATATCATAAGCACTATGCGATATTACCTCTATGTTATCAATTCGTGTCGTATCGATACTTCGCGTCGGAGAGCAACCTAATGCATCATACGTGGAACAAGTGGAAAAAAAAGGGAATTACAAGTTTAACGTTCGCGATGGTGAACGACGGGAGTTGAAAATTCCTACGATAATTTCCAATAGGACGGAATTAAAAATGTTAGCTGCATCGTCACGGAATTGTGCAAGAAAAGATGGATATCCAAGGATAACGATTCCGGAGTATCTTGTTAATAATTTCTGTGGAGCGAGCGTAACCGTGGAACAAGATCGAACATTTCTTGTCGTTGGTTCGTTCGAGGAGTCAGGTTGATATTCCTCTCTCGGCATTCTCCAGTAAAATTAAAAAGAAGGCTGGAGCGACTCGGAGCATGTTACGTGTGCCCGCGTTTTCCTTTCACCATTGGCGTAATTATGATTTTTCTTCGGGAAGATGAACCTGCACATCGCATCGCGTCATATTACAGTGTTTCGGATACGCGTTAGAACTCCACGAATTTGGGTATTACGCGTTAGAGTACAATAAGTCAGCATACTTGGTGTTAGGGTATCACGAGTTAGAATACACTGCGTTTGTGTACCACGTGTTTGAGTACCACGCGTTGAAGTACCACGCGTTAAAATACATTGAATTAAACTATTAAGTGATGGAGTACCATGCGTTAAAATACATTGAATTAAACTATTAAGTGATGGAGTACCACGCGTTAAAATACATTGGATTAAACTATTCAGTGATGGAGTACCACACGTTAAAATACATTGGATTAAACTATTCAGTGATGGAGTACCATGCGTTAAAATACATTGAATTAAACTATTAAGTGATTGAGTACCACGCTTTAGAATATAACAAATTAGATTATCAAGCGTTGGAGTACCACACATTGAGATACAATAAATTAAACTATCAAGCAACGGAGTACTACGCAATAGAATACAATAAATTAAACTATCAAGCAACGGAGTACTACGCAGTAGAATACAATAAATTAAACTATCAAGCGACGGAGTACTACGCATTAGAATACAATAAATTAAACCATCAAGCGATGGAGTACCACTCGTTGGAATATAACAAATTAGATTATCAAGCGTTGGAGTACCACACATTGAAATACAATAAATTAAACTATCAAGCGACGGAGTACTGCGCATTAGAATACAATAAATGAAACTATCAAGCGATGGAGTAGCACGCGTTGGAATACAACAAATTAGATTATCTAGCGTTGGAGTACCGAACATTGAAATGCAATAAATTAAACTATCAAGCAACGGAGTACTACGCATTAGAATACAATCAATGAAACTATCAAGCGATGAAGCACAACGCGTTGGAATACAACAAATTAGATTATCTAGCGTTGGAGTACCAAACAGTGAAATGCAATAAATTCAACTATCAAGAGACGGAGTACTGCGCATTAGAATACACTAACTTAAACTATCAAGCGATGGAGTACCACTCGTTGGGATATAATGAATTAGATTATTAAGCGTTGGAGGACCACACATTGAAATACAATAAATTAAACTATCAAGCGGCGGAGTACTACGCATTAGAATACAATAAATTAAACTATCAAGCGACGTAGTACTGTGCATTAGAATACAATAAATGGAACTATCAAGCGATGGAGTACCACGCGTTGGAATACAACAAATTAGATTATCAAGCGTTGGAGTACCACACATTGAGATACAATAAATTAAACTATCAAGCAACGGAGTACTACGCATTAGAATACAATAAATGAAACTATCAAGCGATGGAGTACCACTTTGTGGAATACAACAAATTAGATTATCTAGCGTTGGAGTACCAAACATTGAAATGCAATAAATTAAACTATCAAGAGACGGAGTACTGCGCATTAGAATACACTAACTTAAACTATCAAGCGATGGAGTACCACTCGTTGGAATATAATAAATTAGATTATTAAGCGTTGGAGGACCACACATTGAAATACAATAAATTAAACTATCAAGCGATGGAGTACCACTCGTTGGAATATAACAAATTAGATTATCAAGCGTTGGAGTACCATACATTAGATTATCAAGCGTTGGAGTACCACACATTGAAATACAATAAATTAAACTATCAAGCGATGGCGTACCACTCGTTGGAATATAACAAATTAGATTATCAAGCGTTGGAGTACCACACACTGAAATACAATAAATTAAACTATCAAGCGACGGAGTAATACGCAATAGAATACAATAAATGAAACTATCAAGCGATGGAGTACCACGCGTTGGAATTCCAAGCGTAGAAATCAGAAAGTTGAAAATGTGAATTTAAAAATTTAACAATTTCCACTATTTGCGAACAATACCGAAATATCTAATATAAATCATAAAAATCTCGAAGCATCGACACAGAACGTAAAACGTAGATGAGTTTCCCATGACGTTCCTATATCGCCCCCCGTCGTATCGCTACGCCAATGCATTTGACCGCGATCAAAAAACCAGAATCCAGCTTTAACTCGCCGCATCGCTCTAAAATTACACGAACTCTAAATAGGCAGATATCATCGGGAAAATATAAGAAAGGTCGAACATTGTCCTAACGCGGGAACCGTAACGTCGTTCGTTCGTAAGAATATTAATTATAAAAAATGATATCATTTGCACGTAATTACAGAACCATGGGAGAGTCGGCTACGTCTGAAAGTCGATTGTTAGCTAGTAATTTTTTATCGAACCGATGCTTTGAGAGCGGAAAATGCATGTTTGGAAAAAAGTATACGAAAAAAAATGTGGTAGAGAACGCGTAGAACAAAAAAAAAAAAAAAGGACGAGAGAGTGTTGTGTGCGGCGTCGAATGCTTCAGTTTTCCTAAACAGAAAAAAAAGTCTTTCCCGATCGTTTATTGACTCGATGCGGTTCGTTCGCTTCTCAAAGCGTTCCGATTTTCTTCGCGAGTGCGTCCGTTAAATACAGTGAACCCTCGATTATGATCAATTAGCGTTATATGTTCAAGTTTCTGGAGCTTTTAAGTCGGATATTTTAATCATTTCACGATCGATACAATGCTTGAACAACTCGGAAGTTAAACTGATACTTTATTTATCATTTTATACACTTTACTTTCAACAAGTTCCGCAATTCCATTATCGCGGCACGCGATTAGTATTCGGATGATTAAAAATCGAATATGTCGACACGAAAATGGGAGTTAAGTCACAGTCTTCGAGCTTTAGCGGAAAAACAAAATTATCGTCAGTTGTGTGATTTATTTAATATTATGTACTGTTTATGATATTGGAGGTGAAATGACTTATAGCATTATTACTAGGGAGGGATTTGTAGAGGTAACATGAGTTTTGATAGTATGGTTATGTTGGTTGAGTTATATTTGGGTATGTTAGGTTAAGTTAGCTCAGTGTGATAAGTTTAGATCAGCTTCTATAAGCTCGATTGAATTAAGCTCCATAAAGTTAAATTAAGTCATATTAATTAAATTAGATTAATTAGAATATGTTAGTTAAGTCAGGTTGAGTTAAATTGCTCAAGTCTGATCAAAGTTAAACAAGAATAAGTGACGTTAATTTATGTTAAATTAAGTTAACTTGAGTTAGTTAGATTTGTTGAGTTGAAACGGTTATGTTTTGGTCAAGTCGTTTAAAGTGATTTAGTATAAGTCAAGTTAGATTAGTCAAGTCACATTAACTCACGATAATATAATTTGAGTTAGTTATATTCATTATATTAAGTTAGATTTTGATTAAATCGCATAAATTGAGATAGAGAAAGTCAAATTAAATTAGTTAGGTCAATATATATTAATTTAAGTAACATTCAATTAATAAGTGAGGTCAGGTCAAGTTATTTATCTTGACTCCTAATAAATCAGACTTCGTCAAGTCAGACTAAGTTTGTTCGGCCAATTACATTTAGTTAATCAAATTACATTAAGTCAGGTTAGGTTCAGTTAATTCAATTAAGTTAGAAAATTTGAAAATTGTTAAATCGTCGCACTCTCAAGTTCACATACTTAATCCCCTATGCAATACACCATCATACAATTATACACAACTATCCCTAAATTTCACCCAAAATACATCATTTATTTCTGTTTCTTAATCGAATTAAGCAGTTGAAATCCAGCAGTTATACACGCACGTACAAACGCTAAAAACATAGATCTGTTTTTGAGAACCAATGTCGATATAATCGATGTTTCGTGTCGAGTGCTCACCCTCTATTTGTTGGCCGATTTAGTTCGTGTTCTTTCGATGATTGGTTTTGTTCACGAATTAAAAAAAAAAAAAAAAAAAAAGGAGCGCGTGGAAAGCAACACAGACGGCTGTTTGCGCGAAATTCGTTTATAGCTTCAGCGTTTAGTCGAGGAATTAAATTAATTTCGACGGGAATTTTCCGGTTACGCGTTTAAAGGAAGAATAATAATTGTAGAACAATTTTTTTTATCGTTTAAATGGTTCTCCCACCGTTCGGCCGCGGAAGCTTCCGGAAATTTTCACTTAACAACGAACATTTTTTTCATCTTGCAAAGAAAGCCGGACGGCTACTGTTTAATCGGTGCAAAATTACCGACGAAGCAGTTACTTTGTTCCATACTTTCGAAATTGAATATTTTAACTTTGCACAGCCTATTAATTCCCTATAGCTTCGTTAAAACATGATGCACTTCCGTCATCTTTTTCTTTGATAAAATATTGCGCAATTGATTCGAAACATTTTCTATGAAAAGTTATAAAGAGACAAAAGCTACACGACAATATAACATCAGTCGTGTAAATTGAAAATGATTTTTGAAAAATTCGCAACATAGTTCGTATTTCAAAGGATTGGGTTATGCGAGCAAAATTATACTATTTAGAAAACTTTTACTCTGAACGTAACATGTTATAAACATATATATTATGAATGGTTGCATATGTTAGGTGATGCTGCAATATTTATTTATTTATTTTTCTACTTTATTTTCATTTTTGAAGTAAGCATGCATTTAATGCCGGTACTTCTAGTGTTAATAATATGTAATTATACAGCGCGTGGTGATACAACATATAACGAAACAACTCGGAGCAAAACAACATTCAGTACAAGAAAAAACAACGTGTAGTAGTATAATACATGACAAACAATGCGTGATGAAACAACATAGAAAACAACTCGTGACAAAACTACACATAATGGAACAACTTGCTGTTATATAACACGTAACGAAACAACGCATGGAACTAACAACACATAGTGAAACATCGCATGGAAAAAGCAACGCATAGTAATAGAACGGGGGCGAAAAACAACACGCAGCGGTACAACTCGCGGGTAAAACAACGCGTAGTGATGCAACGCGTGGGAATGTAACGTGCAGCGAAACAATGCGTAGTTACACAAAGCATGGAAAAAACAACGATGAAGAAACAACGAATGGAAGAATACAACGCGTAACGACACAACGCGTAGTTATACAACACATGAAGAAACAACGTATAGTAATAGAACGGGTGAAAAAAACAACACGCAGCGGTACAACTCGCGGGAAAAACAACGCGTGGGAATACGATACACGACGAAACAACACGTCACGGATCAACGTGGAACGAAACAAAGCTTAGTTATAGAAAGCATGGAAAAACAACGCGTGGCGAAACAACTTGTGGGAAGTCAATGCGTAGCAATGCAACGCGTAACAAAAGCAACGTATAGGAAAATCAACGCGCAGCGATACAACTCGTAGGAAATACAGCGCGTGGTGATACAACGCGAGGAAAAACAACGCGCAGCGATACAATGCGAGAGACGGCAGTGCGCAGTAATACAACGGGTAGTACTACGGTACGTACAGAAACAACACGAACGAAAACAGTGTGTGATAATACAACGCGTGACGAAACAACTTGTGGGAAATCAACGCGTGACAAAAGCAAGGTATAGGAGATACAACACGCAGCGATACAACTCGTAGGAAATACAGCGCGTGGTGATACAACGCGAGGAAAAACAACGCACAACGACACAACTCGTAGGAAATACAGCGCGTGGTGATACAACGCGAGGAAAAACAACGCGCAGCAATACAATGCGAGAGACGACAATGCGTAGAAATACAACGGGTAGTACTACGATACGTACAGAAACAACACGAACGAAAACAGTGTGTGATAATACAACGCGTGACGAAACAACTAGTGGGAAATCAACGCGTGACAAAAGCAACGTATAGGAGATACAACACGCAGCGATACAACTCGTAGGAAATACAGCGCGTGGTGATACAACGCGAGGAAAATCAACGCACAGCGATACAACTCGTAGGAAATACAGCGCGTGGTGATACAACGCGAGGAAAAACAACGCGCAGCAATACAATGCGAGAGACGACAATGCGTAGAAATACAACGGGTAGTACTACGATACGTACAGAAACAACACGAACGAAAACAGTGTGTGATAATACAACGTGTGACGAAACAACTTGCGGGAAATCAACGCGTGACAAAAGCAACGTATAGGAAACTCAACACGCATCAATACAACTCGTAGGAAATACAGCGCGTGGTGATACAACGCGAGGAAAATCAACGCACAGCGATACAACTCGTAGGAAATACAGCGCGTGGTAATACAACGTGAGGAGAAACAACGCGTGACGAATCGATTTGTAAAATAATAACGTGTAGAGACGCAACACGTATAACAATACAAATTTAAATTAAGAAATTAAAACGTCGAACGATACAGAATTTACGAAATAATAAAAATATTGTTCGTGTACTTAATATAGCCTCAATCACGATGACGGGTAATAGAAACGAGAAATTATTGTCGATACAACGAATAATGGACGCGAACATGGGATAATAAGTTATAAGCGACTTTTGTTCTTCTGGAAACTGCATTACATTATCGGACGAATGTGCTTCAAGTTGACAGCGGTTTATAATAAATACTTCGTAGCTGAGCGACAAGGAAATTTCATGAAATATTTTCCACAATACGAGTTAATATCAATCGTAATTATTTCAATGTGCTCGCCATTGTTAACGCGACTATACACGAATGGCTTCCGTATTCGCAATGGAATTTAATTCCCTTTTCATTGTAATCAAAATATCGCGAATTTGCAAACGGTGTTTTCTATCGTGACGGAATATTTTTATTTACTTAAAAGCATCTGTCACGAGCAATTTGACCGATGAAGACCGATACGAAACATGTATACGAAATGGAACGTCCATTCATTAAAATTTTTTTTCATGAAACACTTCGCGATTCTACTTATTTCACTAACGATGTTTTTAACATTTCCTGCTTTTTGTTGCAGTTTCATTTCTCCGACCCGGAACTTTAATTCCCATTGAAATAAATAAACGAGACAATTTTTAATTAAATCAATAATTAAAATATTTGCGGTTGCTGCGTTTGATTAAATTAGACAGTTAATAATATTGGACGTTATTATTTAATATCGAGCATGTTTGAGTGTATGTATATTTAATATTAACTTAAATATATGTGAATACACTTATAGTATACTTGCTATTAGTTCTAATAATTTTAATTCACAATTCATTTAAGTAAATTGAAGTTAATATTAATACTTATACTAAGAAGTATATTTATACTTAATATTAACCAAAATGATATTAAGTTTATTAATATTTCATGATATTAATATATATGTATGTATGTAATAATATTACACTTATAATTCCTACATACATAAATTAATAATATGCAGTTCCTACATAAGTTAAGTGTAACTATAAACATAATATGTTTAACAACAATAGTTACATTTTATAAATTTTCGTTGGAATATGTGATTAATTCTAATGAAACAACTCAGATTATTTCTTCATTACAAGATTTTATTAGGAAGGGTCTAAATGAAGTCTTTAATCTCCAACTCGGAATGAATAAAAAACATTCTTTTGTTTAATAACAATGTCTCACATTGCCACGACTCATGTTTACATGTACAGTGGCGTGCAAAAGTTTCCGGCCAGTTCCATTATACAGGGTGTCCCAAAAGTGTTGAAGGAGCCGGAAATGGGAGGTAGGTGGTGTCATTCTGAACAACTTTTTCATTTGTAAAAATGTCGTATGGGGCTTCATTTTTAAATTATTAACGAAAAACACCGACCAATCAGAATCACGCGCCACGCGATTCGATCGCGACCACGGCCAATTATAACTCGGGCCTACCCTTCTGCCTCCAAGCGCGCGCGATTCTCGCGCTCTGATTGGTCGGCGTTTTTCGTTAATAATTTAAAAATGAAGCTCCATACGACATTTTTACAAATGAAAAAGTTGTTCAGAATGACCCCACCTACCTCCCATTTCCGGCTCCTTCAACACTTTTGGGACACCCTGTATGGCACATGTAACCAGTCATTATATGTACTTACAAACATAAATAATATTCTTTTACTATATTATTTGTTTCCCGTATCTCATAATGACACCTCATTATAATTAAAAATCATTAATCTGTTTTTAAAATAAATTGGAGTACGAAATGTCAGTGGCCGGAAACTTTTGCACGCCACTGTACACCCTACATCTTTCCTATGCATAGGAAAGATTAGAATAATCCAACAATTTAGAATTACAGATAAACCGAGAAATTCTCCCAAAAAGAATTTCCGTGTTTATCGAGATTCTACATTTTTATCGGGTCGCAATAAATTTTAATTCACAACAAAAGTTTCGTACCGAAGGATCTTGGTGCACGATTCAACAAGCAACACAAATGACTCAAAGTTGGCCGTGTAATTGAAAGATTGGATTCCCCCGGTTTCATTCAGTTCGAACGTTGTAAGTGAACCTTCGAAACGGCTTCGAGAGATTCGAAAAATACGCTTTCGAACTATTCTCATTCGTTTCCGAGAACAAATGGGGCGTATTAATATTTGTCGTCGGGACGGGCGTTTTCGGATCGCAGCGAAGCACAGCAAACGCTGAATCGCGCTATAAAAGTTTTATAGACAAAGAAATACGCGAGTTGACGATCGGGACACGAAAAATGGCGGATAAATTACCATCGGAATGGATTCGCGGAAGATTCAGGATACTAACGATAAGTTCGATTGTCTATAATCTATTACACTTTCGGTCAACGGTGGCGAAGAAAAGTTATAGGGTCCCGAGTGTTGTTCGATTTCCGTGGGAAATTTCGACCGTGATTCTTCCTGCAACAACTTATTAGGAAATGGGTTAAAGAAAGAAATGATTTACTCTATAACACGTCACTCAATAAGTCTCCGGTCTGACAAATAAATGACAACGCTGTTATCAAACTGATATAATTCATCGATAGTAGCAAACTTCAGACAGTAAGTGTAAAAATTTCATAACATTCTGAGAATTAGTTTAGAAGTTACAGTCGTTTTAGTGATGCCAGTTTCGTCATTTTCAAGTCATTGGAAAAAAAAGAATTTATTCTTCTTAGTTAGACCGGGGAATTATTGAGTGGCGTATTATTTATTCAATTTAATTTTATTTCTCACGAACTGGAAGTGACCTTCATGTTTAATGAACGCGAATGAACTGAGAACTGCATATGCTAAAAATAAACGGTGCACCGGCCAGGCATACACATCGGCATTTAAAAACAATTGAATGAACGAACATAAGTACATATAAATAAAAGTTCTCTATTGTCCAAGTTTTAGATTGAAATGAATTTCCCTTCCCTTATTTAATTAATACAGGGTGTCCCACAATTATGGTACGAGCCGGAAAGGGATGGTAGGTGGGGCTATTCTGAACAACTTTTTCCTTTGCGAAAATATTGGACGTGGCTTCATTTTTAAATTATTCAGGAAAAACACCGTCCAATCAGAACGCGAGGATCGCGCGCGCTGTTTGTTCGATCGCGACCACAACCAATTATAACTCGGGCCTACGCTTCTATCTCCGAGCGCGCGCGATCCTCGCGTTCTGATTGGTCAGTGTTTTTCCTTAATAATTTAAAAATGAAGCCTCATCCGACATTTTTTCAAAGGAAAAAGTTGTTCAGAATAGCCCCACCTACCACTCCTTTCCGGCTCCTACCATAATTGTGGGACACCCTGTATATTGTTATTTTGTTTTTGTTTTTCATGGATTTCTACACCTGTAACTGCAGCTTAATAAAAGTCACTCGATCGTCCATTTAATTCGTGCTCTACACTAATTATCTACTCATGGAACAAAAATACGCAAGTGTACCAGTTTTACTTTGAGTATATGCAATCACTATGCACACTTACATTTGCTATACGAAACAATTCTCATAACGCGCAAACAATTATTTTATCCGCAACGGGAGTTTCGGTACATTTCGGTATATTGCCGCTACACATTTTTTCCACAAAGCACTCTAATTCGTATTTATACGGTGTTTATCGGAACGGAAGTAGTCAGTCGGATAAGGCAGTCCGCAGAGAATATTGGGTAAATTTCAACGTAAAAAAGGAGGGGTTATACGTACAAACAAAATCTCGAACAATCATATCTTTTTATGCATCGTTGCATTTAAAAAAACGAAACATCCAGGCAATAGATCCAGTTACATAATACAATTTTTCCCTCTATCGCTTTTGTTTAGCTTCAACGAAACGGAAACTAATCCGTTTTAACAGCATTGCGAATAACTACGCCTGCATACCGTGTAAAATTCGTTCAATTTCCGATTGTTTTGTCCAATTGAATACACTGTTCAACTCATTGTTTTATGTTGTGCATTACGAATGGTGGGTCGTGTTTTATCGTCTACAATAATCGTGATTATACCGTTCATTTCCGGGATCAAGAAGTTACCATAAATGCGACTGTAGGGACCTGTTTCTAGGGAAATAAACAAAATGACGGACCTTAGATTTCTCATTTTAAATTATAAGAATTTATAAGAAACTTTTTTTGGATAAAGTTAGTTCTCCTTCGTTGAAATAAAGAATCACCGCGAGAGTTAGTTTACGTATTATTTACTTGTTTTTATACCTAAGTTTCGATTTAAATTTAAATGGTCATTGATCGTACGTAAATCTAGTGTTAATGACATATGGGTCATAAGGATATGTGAGATCTAACGACGTCTAAGATATACAGAATGTCCCAGAAGTGTTGAAGGAGCCGGAAATGGGAGGTAGGTGGGGTCATTCTGAACAACTTTTTCATTTGCAAAAATGTTGTATGTGGTTTTATTTTTAAATTATTAACGAAAAACACCGACCAATCAGAACGCGGGAATCGCGCGCCACGTGATTCGATCGCGACCACGGCCAATTATAACTCGGGACTACACTTCTGCCTCCGAGCGCGCGCGATTCTTGCGCTCTGATTGGTCGGTGTTTTTCGTTAATAATTTAAAAATGAAGCCCCATACGACATTTTTGCAAATGAAGAAGTTGTTCGGAATGACCCCACCTACCTCCCATTTCCGGCTTCTTCAACACTTTTGGGACACCCTGTATATTTGGATCTAGAGAAATTTTACGAACGTATGGAGTCTAAGTAAATTTCAATGTAGTAGCACTTCTTGGCTCGGAATATTTGCTCCCAAGAATTTTTGGATCTAGGGACATTGGGTTGTAGGGATTTCGACATACCGTGGGCATTGTCTTATAGTGATATCGGTGATCTAGAGATATCGGACTCTAGGAACATTGGGACGTCGCGATATAGGAATATCGTCTACTAGGGTTATCGGAAATTAGGAATATTAGAATATCGATATACCTAGGAACGTCGGTATTGTAGAGGTATTGCGATCTGGGGATATCGACATCTAGGAATGTATGTATCTAGGGTATCGATATCTGGGGATATCGTAATCTAGGGATACTGGGGTGTGGAGACTTTGGAATCTAGGTATATTGTGACCTAGGGTTATCGATATCTATTAAATAATAAATCCGAGTGGGAGATAATTTCATAAATACATAAATCAATGCATTTAGAATGAAATGTTCATTTTTTTTTTGTCATTATGCAAATGTGAATAATTTGGAAGACAAAACGACAACAAGTTATTTTATTACGAATAAATTATATTTTGGTCAATTTATTAACATTATGTTACCGAATATAAAAAGGTATAAAATCGTTCAAGTTCGACAGATGATGTACAGTCATGGACAAAATTAAGTGGTCATTGCAGAAATGTGAAAAAATTGTTTGTTTTATTGCAATGTTTCAAATAAATTTTAGAAGAATGTGAAATGTTTATATAGACTTGAAAAAACATTTATTTATTTAATGTACATAATTGTCCAATAAAGTTTCGATTGATAGGCATTGGTTAAGATTCGATTGATTGATTGGTTCATTTAAATTAGCCTTTTGTTATTTATGATACCTGTCCACTTAATTTTGTCGACGACTGTACATCCTAAATAACGCGAACGAAATTTCCATCAAGAATCTCTCAACGATATTAAAGTTCGATGGTTTGGAAATCGGAATGTCAGAAATGCGCGTTGAATATCGAAAGGCGAAAGTGTAAAACGTAGGAACAAAACGAACAGTGACTTTTTAATAGATCGTTCATTAATGTAGGAACGAAAACACATCCGCGCCATCGATGCCCGTCGAGAGATCGATAAAGTTCGATGGCGGGGAATTCGGGGCAAATGGAATTGCCCGAAACCTCGGAGCATTCTGTTTGCAAACGATTCGTTCGCGGCAAAACCGAAGACGTCTACTTTATGCAAACTTTCAGCATGAACGAGTTTCCACGGTTGTTCGGTATAACTGTTCCTATTACATATGGATACACGCATAGTTGCGATAACCCGGTCCAATAGTTATGGAAATTCGTATTAATTCCGCCGCGGTAGTAAAACGCACGTTTTCGTTTATCTGCGGATATGAATATCGATCTCTATGGACGAAATGTCGTAACTCTTATTGTTCGAACGAATAACACAGAAAAACTGTATGCGTAATTTTTTTTCTGGCTCTCGCCGGGGTTCTCGAACACGAAATTGGAACTTTTGCATTTTTAATTTGACGCGATGATTCTGAATTACCGACCGGTGATAAATATTTTCGTATAAAACGGTGATTTTCGAAACGAATTCAGCACCAAACATATAAAACCGATGAAAAATTGTACTTATTCTATAGGTAAGGTTCGAAGCTTGAATTTTAACCAGTTAACTGTGGCGTTCTCTTTTGTAAGTATACTCGCCAATCACAGAATAAGTGTCGGTGTTAAAACACTGGGTCAGTAAGACGGATGTATTTTATAAAATAGACAATTTTATTATTATTATTATTGACTTATTTGGTGAACCAATTAGCTGTGATTTACGAATATACTCGTCTTGATAAAAATTTCTGCTACGTTTCTATGACGGATATAGTCGTCAAACACGTCAGCATTTTTTATTAATAATTTAAAAACGAAGGCCCATACGACATTTTTGCAAATGAAAAAGTTGTTCAGAATGATTCCCACCTACCTCACATTTCCGGCTCCTTCAACACTTTTGGGACACCCTGTATAATCGTTTCGTTCGTCTTTAAACTTTAAATAGATACGATATGAATCATGTCAATCTTCCGACATTTCGGAATCCGACATCTGACACGCAACAAACTGGCGCATATTTATTCGATCGTTGAATTCCTTGGAATTTAATTAAACTCCGAATTGTGCTTTCCCGTTTCAAGTATGAATAAATTTAATTTCCCGATGCGATTCAATGGGATAAGGTAAGATAATTTTGTTTCAGAGGTATTCAACGGAAACGTTGGAAAACCGTGCAATTAAATAAGGACGGTCTTGCATCCGTTTTCGTCTAAAGCCGCGAATTTAATATCGTGGATATTTATTTCCAAAAGTGCGCCAAGGAAATCTTATAAAATATTAGGTACCGAAAGATACGACGGCACAGGGAAATTGTAGGTGCACACCATTTTTCGACGAGCGATAAAATTTTAATATCCGTGTACTAATTTTCAGCAACGCACCAATTCACTCGGCGCATTCTGATTTCGTTCGGACACCATTTGAAATGAAATTCATTTTTTGTTAGCTTCATTTTTCATTTCTTTCGGCGTAATTACGTTCTACGTGCCACGATGTCGGTTGGTAAGGCTGGTTGTAGTATCAGAAATAAAACGGTATACACTTTTACAATTTGAGAACTTTGGTTTGTTGGAAATTTGAGAATTTAGGGATTTGAAGACATCGATATTTGAGAATCTAGGGATTTGAACACTTCGAAATTTGAGAATCTAGGGATTTGAATACTTCGGAATTTGAGAATCTAGGGATTTGAAGACTTCGACATTTGAGAATCTAGGGATTTGAAGACTTCGAAATTTGAGAATCTAGAGATTTGAAGACTTCGAAATTTGAGAATCTAGGGATTTGAAGACTTCGACATTTGAGAATCTAGGGATTTGAAAACTTCGAAATTTGAGAATCTAGGGATTTGAATACTTCGAAATTTGAGAATCTAGGGATTTGAAGACTTCGAAATTTGAGAATCGAGGGATTTGAAGACTTCGAAATTTGAGAATCTAGGGATTTGAATACTTCGAAATTTGGGAATCTAGGGATTTGAAGACTTCCAAATTTGAGAACCTAGGGATTTGAAAACTTCGAAATTTGAGAATCTAGGGATTTGAATACTTCGAAATTTGAGAATCTAGGGATTTGAAGACTTCGACATTTGAGAATCTAGGGATTTTAAGACTTCGAAATTTGAGAATCTAGGGATTTGAAGACTTCGAAATTTGGGAATCTAGGGATTTGAATACTTCGAAATTTGGGAGTTCGAAAATATGACGATTTGGGAATTTTGAAATTCGGTATTCCCACAATAATTTCGAAGTTTGTTTACAACTTTCTTTAAATTTGAAAATTTGGGATTTCGGAGATTGGAAATTTTGTCATTTGGATATTTGAATTCTTCAAAATTTGGGAATTCGAGAATTTGGACTTTTAGAAATTTGAGAGTCACGGGGTTTGGAATTTCAGAAATTAAAAAAATGAGGACTTCTAGAAATTTGAAAATTTAGGAATTTTTATAATTTTTGATGTTCTTATAATTTTGGGAATGTTGGGCATTTTCCGAATATTGGGAATTGTAGGGAGTTCTGGGAATTGGTGGAATTTGCAGAATTGTACGAATATTGGAAATTATGGAAGTTTTAGGAGTCATAGAAATTTTTGGAACCTTGGGTATTGTAAACATTTTTACACCTTTGGTAATTTTTGTAGTTTGAGAAATTTGTGTAATTTTGGGAATTATAGGAATAGTAGAAATTTAGACCTTGCGGAATTTTTGGCAGTTTTGAAATTACAGGAATGCTGAAAATTTGGGAAACTCGAGGAATTTCGCGAATTTATGATCTTAAAAAGCTGAAAATGAAACATATAGTTATGTAATTAAACGAATATTATATTAGGGTGTCCCATAAATTTTTTCCTTTTTTATGATATAAAAAATATGAGCTTTTTCATCCTTCAGGAAACATCATTATTTAGTGTTTATAAAATTATTGGGTATTACTTACAAAATGTTCTTTGAAGTGCGTTTTCATGTCACATAAAGAAAGGAATAAAATATGGGACAACCTAATATCTGTCTGTACTTTACACGGCTATTTCTCACCGCTTAAGTTAGCAAAGCCCAATAAGTTTCCTATTACCTAAGGTCTAGATTTTCTCTCACCTTCTTCCCTACAAATGCAACCCTCTACCATCGGGTGCACACAAAAGTACCAACTGCATCAACGAATGCAAGAGCGAAAAAATTCGGTTCGCCCGCGAAATTGAACGTCCAACTGTTCGTCGATCGGCATCGGAAGTAATTTTTCAAAAAATAAAGCAATGTCGGTTCGCGATCCGGTAAACAGGGTAGCAACAAAAGGGGAGTAAAAAGAAAACACTCTCATCCGTTCCGCACTGTCGTTCTCCTCTCGCGGAATGCGAAACTAACAGGGTTCTCGCGAAATCGGATAGCTGTCTAGAGTCGCAGAATATAACGTAGGGAGAGACAGAGAGAAAAGGGAGATCGATACCGGGAATCTTGCAACGGGTTCGGCTAGCAAGAGAACGAGAAGTCGCAGAGAAAGAACATAAACCATAGAAGGGAGCAGACAGACAGAGTCGCAAGATAATGTAACGGGGTTGAAACCCCGTGGACACACCATCCTCTCCTTCCTCTCCAACTATAGCGAGACCATTCAAACTAGTGGATCGAACAAACGAAAATACCCTGGGTGGGAAAATTATTATACCCTGAGAGATTCGATAAATTTCGCCCTTGGGAGCTTGGAAATTTTCGACCTAAGAAATTTGAGACTTCGGAAGCGTGCAAAATTTGCACTTTCAAATTTAAAAATACATTCTGTAGCTTGAGGTTTATATTTTTATCGCGTCGATGCATAATTACCCAACATTCGTGTAGACGCATTTTTTGTTGGTGAAAATTCGCGTTTCATTTGTTTTTCTTCACGATAATTATTCTTCTTTAAATGTTTAGTTGATAAAAATACGCGTCGGAAATCATATTCACATTCATTGTACAGGGTGTCCTATAAATACTGTAGGAGCCGGAAAGGAGTGATAGTTGGGTCTATTGTGAACAACTTTTTCCTTTGCCAAAATATCGGATGTGGCTCCACTTTTGAATTATTAATAAAAAATGCTGACCACTCAAAGCGCGAAAATTGTGCGCGCTCGAAGGCGGTAGTGTGGGCACGAGTCGACCGTGGTCGTGAACAAATATATGGGCATCGCGATAACTCAAGGGATCGGTGTATATATACATACATTTTCATGAATCGAACATAGAAGTATATTTTTAATAATATACAGTAAACAACAAAAATTATCACTATTAAAAAAAGCGTCTACATAAACGGCTGATGAATTATGCATCGAGCAAATAGTGTAATAAATGTCTCATTAACCTTGTGCTACGATTTGTTCGGCAAATGCATCAGACATAACGAACTATTAATTACGACAATATCAAAATGATTAAAGGAAGTTTGTATATCAAGAGTGTTGCTTACAAATATATTCAAAATGAACATTCGATCGTATAAACACTAGAACTACCAACCAGTAAAAATGACTGGTTTCGGGTTTGGCATTTTTCATTACAAAATTTTATTGCTATCCTTTTGTCAAAATGTTTGTCATGTTTTATACAGCTATTAAATAGTTGTATACAGTCGTGGACAAAATTAAGTGGACAGGTATCATAAATAACAAAAGGTTACTTTAATTTAACTAAGAATGCCTACGAATCAAAACTTCGTTATACAATTATATACATTAAATAAATGTTTGTTCAAATCTACAAAAACATTTCACGGTCCAAATTTAAAATTTATTTAAGACATTGTAGTAAAACAACAAAATTTTTACATTTTTGCAATGTCCACTTAATTTTGTCCATGAGTGTATGCCAGGTGACGCTGCTATATTTATTTATTTATTTTTCCACTTTATTTTCAGTTTTGAAGTAAGCATGCATTTAATGCTGGTACTTCTAGTATTAAAAATATAAACAAAATTTACCAGATTTGAGTGCGTCCCGAGTGTATCTCGTAGTTATAGCTCAAGGGGTTAAAAAATCTTGAAAAGTATATTTGAAAATTCAACGTTCACACTATGGATGCAATATCGTAACGAAGAGGTAATAAAATTGATTACGATAACACGGTATAACGATAAATATTAATGGGGAACCACTCGAGCGATTAAACGCCGTCGAAAACATGATCGAAGTGCCACCCCCGTTCGGTGGTCCGGCATCGATAACTCGCAACAGTATTCCGCTTCTCGGGTATCGAATTCGAAAAATCTCGCTCGAAAGTTAACCGAAAATCCGCGACGAATTTGTCTGTAACAGAAGGAAAGTTGGACAGAGCAAACAGTCCGCTCGCAGACTGTCCATACGTTTCGGATCGCGGACGATATAGCCGAAATCGAGAGCTTTCTGACGGAGAAACGCGTATCCGCCTGCAATCTGTCCACCGTTCGTTCGTTCATCCCCTGTTTCGTTTCACACCGCCAGAGACAGAGACATTTGGTGTTCGTAGTTCTGCCATTCCATTTAGCCGGCGTTCCATGCGAGCTTCGAACAGAAAGCCAGAGGGTGGCGACAGGGGGAAGAGAACGACAGAAATTCGAAGCGAAAAAGAGGAAAAGAAGGGCAGAAACAGAAACGGGAGAGAGCCAAAGCGTCGCGCCAACAGTTAGCTGGATGCCGACCTTTCGTGGAAGAAAAGAGGACCTACATCTAACGTACACTGTCATGCAAAAGTATTCGTACGAGTGTTCGTAAGAGCGTAGTATGCGTACTTACGTCTGTACGGTTACGTCACAGCGTGCTATTTCCGGTTATTTCTGGAAATTGATCACACGGGGTGGACAATCGAATTATTGACGCAAGAGAAATGTACTGTTTTTACGTTTTTATCGTACTGTTGTAGGGTCTTAAATTATTCACATAATTGTCGCGAGCTACTGAACAGCATCGAAATTGTATCGATACTCCGATGTATCGGTGATATGATTTAGATATTTTAAAGAGAACCACGATATAAAATAAGGAAAGTAAGCAGTCAATTTCGATATCCTTAAAAAAAACAATTTTTCGACTTTCCCAAATCTCATTAAGCTTACTCATTTTCTGAATTTCCCAAATTCTTGTTACACTTTGAATTTCCCAACTTTTTTAAATTCTTTAAATTCTTTAAATTTTTGTGATTCTTTGAATTGGTCAAATTTCTCGAATTTTTGTAACACTGAATTTTCCAACTTTCACAAATTCTCGCAATTCCTTAAATTTTTCAAATTTTTGTGATTCGTTCAATTTTTCAAATTTCTCAAATTCTTGTAATTCGTTCAATTTTTCAAATTTCTCAAATTCTTGCAATTCCTTAAAATTTTCAAATTCTTGCAATTCCTTATATTTTTCAAATTCTTGCAATTCCTTAAATTTTTCAAATTCTTGCAATTCCTTAAATTTTTCAAATTCTTGCAATTCCTTAATTTTTTAAATTTCTCAAATTTTTGTAACTTTGAATTTGTCAACTTTCTTAAATTCTTTAAATTCTTTAAATTTTTGTGATTCTTTGAATTTCTTAAATTTTTCACATTTGTGTGATTCGTTGAATTCCTTAAATTTTTCAAATTTTTGTGATTCTTTGAATTGCATAAATTTCACCGATTTTTGTAATTCTTTTAATTTTTCAAATTTAGAATTGAGTTTGGGTAGACAGTTAAATTATTGACACACGCGATATATACTATTTTTACGTCTTTATTGTATTGTTGTAGGATGATCCTAAATTATTCACGTATTATCGAAATGATATTGTACATCATTATTGTATTAAGTTTCTAAAATTGTCAGGAGCTACTACATAGTATCGAAACAGTATGGATATTTCGATGTATCGGTGATATGAGTTATATATCATTAAGGAGAATCTAAAATTAACAATTTTTCGTATTTCCCAAATCTCATTGTTTATTAATTTTTTTAATTTCTCAAATTCCTGTAATTCGTTGATTTTTCCAAATTTCTCAAATTCTTGTAACTCTTTAAATTTTCCAACTCTCTTAAATTCTTTAAATTCTTTAAATTTTTGTGAGTCTTTGAATTTTCCAACTTTCACAAATTCTTGCAATTCCTTAAATTTTTCAAACTTTTGTGATTCTTTGAATTGTAAAAATTTCTCAAATTCTTCAAATTAATCATAGTTAAAAATATTCGAATTTCCAAACCCGAATTTGACGTTCAATCGAATCTGATTTAATTCAATCGGATTTAATCTCCCCTAAACATTTAATATCTCAAAAACTCATAACGAAATCAATGCTGCGAGATATCAATTCGTCCAGCCTTTGCATTCCTCATACGTATAGCAATGGCTCTGTAAGTCCGTCGCGGTCGTCAAAGGAGGATCTCCGTTAAAGGGAGGTTCTCGATCGAAAGCAATAACCTCTAAACAAATCACGCAATCGGCCAGACGAGACAAGTTTCGTGAACTATAGGTAGTTGTAGCGTGGTCGGACATAGTTCCTCCGGCGGCCGATTGTAATTTCTCGATTCACAGGGATCACGTTTGGAAACGGGCGTGAATCGGGCTATGTAACGATTCTAAGCATCGATTTCACGGGAAAACGGAGATCCCCGATCGGTTCGGTGACCTGAATGACACGGCTATTTACGAGGACCGATTTCATTGGCCGCTATTGCACCTGTGCCGCTACTAATTAGCGAAGATGTTCCCTTAAGCCCCCTTTGACCGTTCGGTTAATGGCGGATCAAATCGAATCGGATGATATTACCTCGTTCGTTCCATTAAAGCGTGTGGATTAAAAAGAAGAAGGGACGAACGGCGATGGAAAAATGGAAGGAATCATCCCCGAGTTTCATTTCGGGAAAGGGAGACTGAATTTTAGCTGATTCGAAACAGCGCCCCTATCTCGAACCGGCTAATCTCCAGCACGTTCCCGCTCGGCGACTACGATTTTAATCGAATTCTTGCTCACCTTTGGCTTCGCTCTTTCAATTTCCATCGTTCTTGAGAAAAAGGAACCGGAAACGGAACTGGGATCGTGTGTTCACGCGACGTTTTTATCTCGTTTTGTTCATCGCGCGAGTGCTCTTCGAAATTAATCGTACGGCACAGCGATTATATAGGATAGAATTGTTTGAACGAAGCTGCGAAGTTGTCTGCGCGGATTTCTTATCGTTTATGTGCATTGATAATTTTTCAACGAAGAATATTTTATTTAAATGTTATCATGTGTACATTTTTCGTTCGCTCACTAAGTTTCTGCATTCATTCACCTATGTACGATACGAACACATCGAAACATAGTAATAACACCACAAAGGAATGCATCTAAATTAAAGTCATAATAGCAAATTCTAAATTAAATATAAATATTAATATTGACACGCGATGTAGATCCAAAACTTTACTAATATCCCAAGTAAACCTTAATAGAACTCCAACTGTTTGCTCAACCTGGCAGGTATTTTAATTAACAAAATAGTTGGCATCAAAGTTAACTTGGCTCCAGCGTCGAACAGTTAATAAAACCGGAGTAGAAAATGCCGGTACACCATTGGTGACTGCATGGAAATTCACGATAAATTTTTCCATGCCTCGAAGTGCCAATCGATACCGACGCAAATACACCGGGTGCAAAGTGTTAACACTATTTCTACCATGAGTTTGTGTATGTCTATCTCAACCGAATTGTTAAAACTGATCGAGATTTTAAATTATTAATTAAATTATTAGGTTGGGCAATAAGTTCATAGCGTTTTTATATTTTCTTTCATTTTACAACGATGTTTTTGCTATTTGACCAAGTGCATTTATTCGATAGAGCACTTTCTGCTCTAAAAAAACTTTGATAATTGTCGAATACATAATTGATTAACATTAGATTTACCAGACTAGTCAAAATGACTTGCAGTTTCAATTCAAAATTCCTATTGCATGTGACATTTTTTTAAAGTAAATAAATACTTTCTTTTTATTTAAAAGTAAATAAAGAATTGAAATCCCACCAAACACTTTTTCTAAACACCAGTCAGAATGACTGGTTTTGGTAGGAATAAGTATACTCACATACCTGTTATTATATTATATATATATATTATATATATAATTTATTATAATTATTATATATATAATTATAATTTTAAGAGTCTCTGATAAAAACGCTACGAACTTATTCCCCAACCTAATAGATAATTTGAGGAATATATTTATTGACTGAGATTATTTAATTGGGTTGTAAATTCTAGCTTAATTCATCGATCTACAATCAATGCAGCGGTAATTAATAATAGAGAGGTAATAACTTCAAAAGAATTCAACAAACTTTCGAACCAAAAAGTTGCTATCTGTTGCCAATAAAAATTTCTTCGAGTGCAAAGGGTTAATTCTGTTCGATCGATCGATTTCGATTTCATTGAACTCGCGAACCGCGGAAATTTACGATTTTCGACGTTGTCGGTCGAAACGTTTCTCCTCTAAGTTTCCCGACAAAACGTTGCGTTTCGAGAATGGTGGAGAGATCGATTGATCGGATTTCTTCGAACCGGGATTCTTTTCGTTCGCTCGAAACAACTTATACACTCGTGTCCATTACTTTCGCGATACTCGATTCGTTCGATCGATTCATCTCACTGATTCTTTTCCTTTCGAACTGCCGGCCACGTTCCGACACGATTTTTCCGATCTTTCGAAAACTTACGAACGAATAACGTGCAGGTTTCATCAAGTTGTTATCGGTACTTTCGATGATATACTGCATTTTTCTCGGGTTATTGGCTAGAAATTGTTTATGTGTTTGAATTTGCGAAACAGTAAATTTTGGAATTTGGAAAACAAGCGGGAAATTTTCGAGTTTATTGTTAATAGTTGGACATTTTCAAGTTTAGAAATACATTTGGAGATTTAAAAATTTAATCAATTGGCAATTTATACATTTTGTAATTTAGACATTCGGGGATTTTGGTAATGTGGGAATTCAGATATTTGAAAATTTAGGAAGATGATAGTTTTCCAAATTTTTATTCTTTTAATTGGTGGTTTTCAATTTTTCGATTCGAGGAAATTATTAAATTTTCCACAATTCAGATATTTACAATTACCTAAATTTTTCATTTACCCCATTTTCAATAATCCAAATTATCAAATTTTCGATTCACGAAATTATGAAATTTTCAAATATTCGATTCTCAAAATTCTTAAAGTTTCGTTTTAACTAATATTGTAAACGTTCAATTTAAATTTGAAAAATTTGGAAATTAGAAGAGCTATTAATTTTGTAAGTTAGACTTTTAGAAATTTGGGTCTACGAAACTGTGGGGATTTGAAAATTTGTAAATTTGCAAATTTTAAAATTTAGAAATTCAGAGATTTTATGGTATGAAAATTAATGTATATGAAAATTTGGCAATTGAATATCTTTTATAACTGGATGATTTGAAAATTTGCAAGTTCGGAAATTTGAATGTTTGGCAATCTGGGATTTAGGCAGTGAAAAATAGAGTATTTGAATATTTGTGAATCAAACGTTTAAGAACTTGGTGATTGTAAATTTCGGATGTAAGAATTTGAAAGTTTGAGAGTTCGTAAATTTGTGAAATTAAACGTTTAATAATTCGGTGGTTTGAAAATTGTGAATTAAAAAATTTGGTATTTAAGAATTCAAAAATAAAAAAATTGTGTTTAATTTTCATGCCTGAGATTTTTTTAATTTTCAAGATTGCTTATAAAATCCCTTGAAATGGAATACAAATCACGAACAATTCTATCTTCTGCAATTATAATTATTCCACAGAAGTCTAGCTCGCTCTACAATGCACACTCTGAAATGTCCAGGCACAACAATTGCCCCTAAACAAAAAAATGGCCTCCGGGAAGTCTTTGTATCCGTAAAGCGTCGCCGACTGTCCTAACAATCGCGATATCAAACATAAATTGAGATAGATTGTATTACTTTGTTCGCGAAATGCCCACTATTCCACAGTTTTATCAGCAACGTTTTAAAGAAAGTCGAGTTTTAACGCAGTACTCCGCGGATCCAGCTTCCAGGTTTAACTCCTTCTTTCGTTGATTCCTTTTTTTTTCTGTCGGCCGTTCTTGCAAGAAATAAAACTCGATGTTCTCCCATTAAGTTGTCGCCAGTGTCCTAACAGTCGTTGTCAGAAGATTTCTTGAAGGAAGCACGGTTTTTATGAAAAAAAGGAGACCGAGCCAGAAGAACGGCACCGAAAAAAGATCCTTTAATTGTCCAAAGTCTTTCGAGCTTCGTAGTCCAGACGAAACTGAAATTCGTGTCTGGAAACTGGCGAGCGGAGAAGAAAAATTCTGTAAATAGAAAGTTTTACAATGGAACGTCGATAGTTGCTGCTTCGATACTTGCAAACCAACTTCCTGCGTTGTACTCCGCCATCGCTCGGTAGCCATGATAGTTTCTCGTTTTTATTTACCAAAAAATTCTTTATCGATCAACAATTTTTGAATCATTCGTTCTTATTACTTCAATGATTCCTTAAATACGGCGACTATTAAATAATTGTTCAAATTTATTTATATTGTACAATTTCTAATGATTATATGTTTGCATAATTATGTTGTACAGTTTTTAATGATTATATGTTTGTATAGTTATATTGTACAATTTTTAATGATTTTATGATTGCATAATTATGTTGTACAATATTTAATGATTATATGTTTGTATAGTTATGTTGTACAATTTTTAATGATTTTATGATTGCATAATTATATTGTATAATTTCTAATGATTATATGTTTGCATAATTATATTGTACAATTTTTAGTGATTATATGATTGCATAATTATGTTGTACAATTTTTAATGATTATATGTTTGTATAGTTATGTTGCACAATTCTTAATGATTATATGTTTGTATAGTTATGTTGTACAATTTTTAATGATTTTATGATTGCATAATTATATTGTATAATTTCTAATGATTATATGTTTGCATAATTATATTGTACAATTTTTAGTGATTATATGATTGCATAATTATGTAGTACAATTTTTAATGATTATATGTTTGTATAATTATGTTGTACAACTCTTAATGATTTTATGATTGGATAATTATATTGTATAATTTCTAATGATTATATGTTTGCATAATTATGTTGTACAATTTTTAATGATTATATGATTGCACAATTATATTGTATAATTTTTAATGATTATATGATTGCACAATTATATTGTACAATTTTTTATGATTATATGTGTGCATAATATTTATATTATTAAATTTAATATGATTTATATAATTTCCATTCTTCTATACATAATTTTATGTGTCTGACAGGATTTTATGAGCGTTCGTGAAATATCGTATTTCAGAAAAAATGTAGAAATAATGAAGAAATTAATTTTGCACACCCATCAACTAGAATTTGATAATACAAAATTATTGTGTTGTGTATGAAAATTTATGAAAATAAATGTTCGTATTTGTATCTAAAATAAAGCGTTAATAATTGAAATTACTTTTCGAAAAAATATGTTACAAGTTAAATGTATGAATGCATACAAATATACGTATATTTTTTAACGTGAAATATAGTTTATGATATTTATAATTATAAAATATAATTACAGTAACGTGATCTAACTGTAATGACAAAACGATTTTAATCGAATAACGCAGTATAATTAAAGCGTCGGTATTATAAAACTCTTGGTTCAATTTCAAGTTCATAATCTTTGCAGTTTGCCCGCGAAAAAAAGGAAGTTTGAAATGGACGCCTATTTGTTCACGGTGCACAAAAAACTTTGAAAATTTTCAGAAGTGGATGAAGCGGACGAAAAGTAGGTCGGTGGCTGTTGGCGTCGATGTTTGGTACCGTTTGCTGAAACTAATTAAAGGATTCATGGGAACGGGGGAGTTTTATAAGTTCAGGACTTTCCAAAGGAGCTTAGTGAATAGTGTACAATAACGAAAATTAACGAAGAAGAGAGCAAATGGGCAGATTTAATATATATATATGCAGTCGGAGATGGGAGAACCGAGCCAGGAAATTAGTGGATCAACGATAAATATTAAAACTACTGGGAAATGCGTACAGTTAATAACAAAATTGTCGATGCTCATTTTGCTTCTACATTTTTGCCATTCCTTGTTCTTTCTCTATGTAAGTAGACAGTTATTGTTTGATTAGTAGGTACAAAGTTTAGGTTTAGGTTTTACAAATGACGCATTCAAATTTCCTAAATATCATATTTCCAAATTTCTGAAATTCTAAGTCTTCAACTTTAGAGAATTATGAAATTTTCGAATTTTAAAATATTTGGTGAACATTTGAAACTGCAAACATTCTAAAATTTTCGAATAGTTTTGAAATTGATCGAACTTTGAACATTCTTGAAACGTTTAAAATTTGAGAAATTCTGAAATTTTTGGAATATAAGAGTAAGTTTGAAATTTCCAAGCTTTTGCTGTTTTTGAAATTCTTTATATTTGTGTCACATTTAACATTTTTTACGCGTTCGGAATTTCGCAACATATTAAATTGAGAAATCGAAAAATTAAACAATAGTTGAATTTGTAAAATTTTTCAAAGTTCTCGAATTTTTCAGATTTCCGAATTTTTAAGCCTTCAAACTTTTCACATTATCAAACGTAAAAATTTCCAACTTCAATTTTTAAATCCAATTTTTTAAATTCACAAATTACCAAATTATTCGGATTTCTTTAATTTTCAAGTTTTTAAATGCATTAATATTTAAATTTAAATATTTAAAATTTGAACCTCTACATCCACAAATTCTTTAACTTCCAAATATTCAACCTTTCCAGCTTCTCGAATTTGAATTTCTAAATACCATAATTCTCTTATTTCCAAATTTCCAATTCTCCACTTTCAAACTTCCCAGTTTTCTAATTTCCAGATCTTCCAATTTCTGAATTTATAAATCGTCGATTCTCAAATTCTCAAATTTTTCATACACCAAATTTGAGAATTTTTAAATCTGTTTTGAAAATTTATCAGAAAAAAATCAACGACTAATTGGTGCTCCATTAAAAATTCATAATTCCCCTTAGCAAAACTTATAATATTCTTAACTACCTACACACAAGCCACATAATTCCCTGCTTTTAATATTCCATAATATTTCCTTGCCGTCTACATTTTCATTATAACTTGGTACCTATTCATAAAATATACATAATTTAAAAACATCAGCAAAAATTGGTGCATTTTTGTGTTCTTCTTTACTTTGATTATTGTTTAGACATATTTAAATGTTTACAATGCAATAACAATTAATATCGTTTTATTCGTGAAAGTTCACAGATTTTTCTCCTGTAAAAAGCCACTGCACAGCATCCACAGTAAAAGCACAAAAAATTCCCAAAATTAAAACGTGCAATACTTTTTAACATTAATTCGAAAAAACTGTACGACCCAGAGAAAAACGAATTTCAGATTCGTACTCGCAAAAATCTATAACAATTTCATCGTAGCGGTCATGAAATCCAGGCAGTTGTACACTGTAATCGCAGCAACTTATAAACGGGGGTACATAATTAGCTGTTAAATAAAAAAAAAGACAACTATATAATCACGGTTGGTAACTGCGTTAAACAGGGTCACGGATGGACTTTAACATTCCAGTAGTAGACGCGTAAAATTATTTCCGCTTTTCTGGCTTTATTGAACGCGCGAATTTACGTAATTTCAGTTGCGGCGAGGAAGAATGGAGGCGGTATAACCTAACCCGGCCGGAGGTAGAAGGGGGCGGGGTTCGGGGGTTGGGGGAGGGGGGCTGGCAGTTGAGATAACTTTAGTAGTACGTGCGGTATTGTCAAGACAGTGGCGCGAGAGCCAAAAGTGTCTCCTCGGTAAGAAGTTCTGTCGAGTGGTATGAGATCATCTGAAAATCGTACGCGGGGAACACCAGAAGCTTGTGATATCATGCTTAATCTGCGCGAACTTGTCGCGGTATAGCGACGGAATTAGTATGAATATGTAAAGGGAACGGGATATATCTGACGTGGAATCGGTCGTGCGGCTGCGAAAGAACATCCCGACCGCACTTGTTCCACCGTACCGTTTTAATCGTTTGACTGACGGAATGATCCGCGGGGAATGCGAAGTTAGATTGCGGATTTCGTGCCGGGCTCAGATTCTACTGGAGTCGGGGCGGGATATAAGTTCGTTCGTTGTTTTGTTGCGTTTAAACGGACGAGCTTTTATTGTCGCGCGATTAATGTCGCAACGGAGTGATCGATGACGCACACCGTGAGTCGAACGATGTTGGTTAATGGACTGTTAATTATTACGTTTTGTTATGTAGGCGGTTGTGGTTGGAAATCGGGTAGAGTAAGGTGTGTTGTTAATACTACTGTTGTACTGTTGTATTGTATCGTTGTAATATTGTTTTACTAATTTGTAATATTGTTTTATTAATTTCAGTAATAGCGACTGTAAATGTGTTACTATATCGTTTAGTTTTTTACTATTGTTCTGTCATGATACTACGTCATTAAACTATACCATTATTCTACTTTTTCAACATTATTCTGTCATTTTACTATTTTACTATTCTAGTATTCTACTATTTCACTATTCCATTAGTCCACTATTCTACTATTCCACTATTCTACTTTTCCACTATTGGACTATTCCACTATTCTACTATTCTACTATTCCACTATTCCACTACTTCACTATTCTACTATTCCACTATTCCACTATTCCACTATTCCACTATTCCACTATTCCGCTATTCCACTATTCCACTATTCCACTATTCTACTATTCCATTATTCATCTATTCCACTATTCTACTATTCCATTATTCATCTATCCCACTATTCATCCATTCTACTATCCAACTATTCCACTATTCAACTATTTCACTATTCAACTATTCCACTATTCAACTATTCAACTATTCCACTATACATTTGTTCATCTATTGAAGTGTTCAACTGTTCAACTATTCAACTATTCAACTAGTCACCTGTTCAACTGTTTTACTATTCAGCTATGGAACTATCCTATATCTCCACATTTGTGTTCTACAGCGATGGTATTGTATTTCTATTTCAATTCTTGGGTGTATCGTTGCTGTACTATTCTACTATACCATTGTACATGGAATTCCGCTACTCCACCACACTATTGCACTATTCTATTCTTCTACTATATCATTATACAATGACTTTTGTAATCCGCTGTACTACTGTCTCATTATTTTATTTAAAAAAGCATTATTTTCTATACCTTTTCATAAACCACACGTCGTCGAGATTTTTTACAATGGCAACTTAAATGAGACACCCTTATACGTATTTTCGCCCATCATTACCCAATTTTTCCAAACGGCATACTATTTTTGTAAACGTGTTTAGGCAGCGTATTAACAGGCGCGCGTTTAACGATCGCATGATTATTCATAGTACACGGTTTTGGTTTTTCGGCGAATCGCGGGCGTCGCGTTGTCTGCTTCGGATCCATTCTACGGACGAGTTTTTGCGTCAATCGATGGAGCCGGTGCTCGCTAATAATTTACGTTACGTGGCCAGAATTCCAGGGAAACCAGGAGCTCTCTCTTCTTGCTGAACGTTCGCTTTCCTTCTTGCGGCGAATCCATCAATTTGCTTAACATATTAACCGCCATGAGCTTGCGAGTATGCAACACATTGGGTCCTATTCAATATATTACATATAATAGCTTTGTGCTGCACACGCGTGACACGTGTATTCATTATCATTTCTCCGTGTACTACATTCCTGTAATATATGATCGTTGACCCGCTGTAGGATATTAATGATGAAATCAAATTAACAGACCCTTAACGAGGATTTCGAGAAAATGAGCATCCCAACGGTACTCGATTTTCGCGTTCGCGTGTGAGATACAAAAAAATCTCACATATTTTTATTTGTATTTTTCAATAAAATTAATTTGAAGTATTTTGCTGTTTCTCATTTTATTTCAATAATTTATCTCTTTAACATGTTTGTAGCACGTATTCGATCGAGACATTCGAATACTTTTATATTTACTTTACTATTTTATACTTGCATTTGTGTATATCTTTGTTATAATTTTATTATAATTGTATTTATACGATGATGTTATATTAAATAAAAATTTTTATTTTATTATTGTGTTCTAATAATTTAATACACACTTAAGTAATTTTTAAATAGGCTACATTTTTCAGTTTAATGTTCCATTTAAATATTTGAATATTTGTTTTAGCATTTTTATAGTATATTGCAAATTTTAATAAAATACATTACAAATGTTTATCATTTCATTCGAGTATTTTCACATTTATTAATAATAATTTTGTAGTATTAATAATTCAAATTAATTTTGTAATATTAATTTATTATTTTAACATTTTTGTAATAGATATAAAATTTGAAACCTATATTTTTTGTATTTTTATACTTATTACAACAAATTCGTGATTACCGAGTGCCAAATTATTTATCTTGTTTTAATAGTTTGATATGCTTGATAAATTAAATGTTTAAACTTTATTATTTCGTTTGGATATATTAATATTCATTTTACTCATTTTTTAATACGTTTTATGTTTGCCATTTTATATTACTATTGTAATATTTATACAAACATTATTACAAAACATTTTGGTTAAAGTATGTGAAAATTTATTTATCAATAGCATCACATCATTAATTCTTAACATGAATTAAATTTTGATAAAAATCTTATGCTCACTTCACATTAATATTTAGACATTTATTTTAACAGTATTATAATATGCATAATTTTTAATTGTAACTAAGTTTTAATTTAAAATATCATGTTTGTTATCTGGGTCTGTCATGTAGACATGAATAAACTTTAACAATGTTACAATACATTTTAAAAACGATTGTCATTTTATTGAAATGTTAAAACATTTGTTTCAACGATATTATAATACATTACAAATTCTGTATTTGTCAGTTCAGTTTATTACTTCATTATTCACTTTAACAACCTAACGAAACGTTGTAAATTATATGTTAATTTAATATTCAAAGATTCATTGTAACAATCCTGCAATAAACGTTAAATTTTCGTGTTACAATTACATTGACACGTTCGAATATTTATTTAAACCTTTTTGTAATGGATAAAAATTGCTGTCAGGAGGAAACAAAGGGCCATCGACCACATAGGATAACTTAATTGGTTAAAGCCAATCAGAGTTCAGCGAGCAGAAGATTCGAAGCTCGGTTCAGTAATTCGATCTGTCAATATATTTTTTTTTTTCTGTTCTTTTACGCCGATCGACGGAAAACCATCGCATTCGGGAACGTGTTTAATAACATTCGAAATGTTTAAACGAGAAACGTGCTCGTCTGTGCATTATGAACGGCGTGTATTTCCAGTACACTTTAATTATTTCGACAAAAGAAGCAACGGCGCACCGAACGTGCATAGATTTGCGTTTATACAGATTTCCGCGTCACGTTTCGCCTCGAAAAATTAAAATCGGTAATGATGCGCGCTGTCGGTTGGAAATTTTCAAAGGTAAACACGGACGATCGAAATAGTTATGTAAATTGTATTTAAATCACCGCCCGACCAGACTATTATCTCTTCTGACAGTTGTTAATAAATATTGACACAATTCGCGAATACATAATGGATAGATTGTTATCGTACTCGTGTCAACTCCCTGCGCTTTCATGCATTGCCGATCGAATCAAAATTAAAGTGAACCGTTTTCCCGCGAATTTCCGCTGAGGATAATCGGAACATGTGGCTGGATTAAATGTTTGATTCAGGATTAAAATTTGTTCATAGAACAATTTTCATTAAAAACTAACACGCGAAATTCTTTACTTTCTACAGTGAATGTAGGGCAATCGAAACGATATTAAGGTTATAGAGTGTCGTGGACTCGTTTTATATTGCCATCGGCGGAATAGTAAGAGAAGAATTTTTTTGGAATTTTTGTATTTTCTATAGTAGATGTATTGTAGTTGAAAAGACATGGAGTTTATACGGTCTAGTGGACCTTTATTATATTGCCATTGACAACATAGTAAGAGTGTGTGTATTATCATATAATACATTATTATCATTATTATCATAATACATTATTATCATATAATACACACACACACTCTTACTATTTTATCAATGGCAATATAATAAATGTAAAATATAATTATCATATAATACACACACACACACACACACATTTATATATATGACAATATAGTACGAGGAGATGCGACACATGGCCATGTAATGTAATGTACCAAACATGTTGTAAAATGTGGAAAAGTGAAGCAATATGATTTAAAATGTGGTAATATAATATGCGGTGGTTCAACGCACGGTGATATAACTAGTGGTAATAAAACGTGCGTTAATAGAGAGTCTGGTTAGGGTAGGTTAAATAGTAGGAGTGGTAAAACGTGCGATAATTGATGATGTGGTGATTTAGTGTGTAATTAATGGAAGTGATAATTCAACAGACGCTAATTAAAAGCGTTGTAATTTACTACGTGATTATTTAATACGTGGCGATTCATCTCGAGGCAGTTCAATACGTGACAATTTTATGCTTGATAGTTCAATATCTGATAAATCAACGTTTGGCTTTTTAATCGGCGGTATTTTGACGTGTGATAAATCAACGCGTGATGATTCGATGCGTGGTAATTCAACGCTTGATAATTGAACGTTCGATAATTAAGCACTTGGTAGTATGTCATATCATAATTCAACGTTTGATAATTCAACGTGTGATAATTTAACATACGGTAACTCAACGTGTGATAATTCATCACTCGATAATGTATCATGTGGTAATTCAACGCTTGATAATTGAACGTTCGATAATTAAACACTGGGTAGTATGTCATATAATACAACGTTTGATAATTTAACATACGGTAACTCAACGTGTGATAATTCATCACTCGATAATGTATCGCGTGGTAATTCAACGCTTGATAATTGAACGTTCGACAATTAAGCACTTGGTAGTATGTCATATCATAATTCAACGTTTGATAATTCAACGTGTGATAATTTAACAGACGATAACTCAATGTGCAATAATTCACCAGTCGTTAACATATCGCGTGGTAATTCAACGCTTGATAATTGACCGTTCGATAATTAAGCACTTGGTAGTATGTCATATCATAATTCAACGTGTGATAATTTAACATACGATAACTCAACGTGTAATAATTCACCACTCGATAATGTATAGCGTGGTAATTTACCGCTTGAAAATATATCGCATGGTAATTTAACGGTTGATAGTATATCACCTGATAATTCAACTTGACATTATTCAGCATATATTTTAATTCTTGATAGTGCCAAGTACTATAACGCGTGGTGATCTGTCGCGTGATTAACTCAACGCGTGATCATGCAATGCCAGGCTATACACCCTCTGGCAATATTTCCAATGCGTGGCAATTTATCTCCTTGTAATGTGATGAGTAATAATACAATTATTGACCTAACGCTTCATAATATATCGCATAGTAATAAACAGCTTTGTGATACAACAAATATCAATACGATGCGTGATAACTTTACACCTCGCAATTCAACACGTTTCTAACAATCACGTGGCAACACATACACTAGTGGAATTAATTCTGGAACTTTTGAATAAAAATATTCTCTGTTTCATGTTTTGGCAGAATATGTATATACTGCTACGCTAAATTTATACCATAATATTTTTATTGTAAGCTATTAGGAATTGTAAACTATTAGAAATTATGGATATAAGGAATTGTAAACTAATAGAAATTGTAAGCTATTAGAATTAGTAAACATTGATTAGAATATAGAATATAAACAATTATACAGGGGGTCCCAAAAGTGTTGAATGAGCCGGAAATGGGAGGTAGGTGGGGTCATTCTGAACAACTTTTTCATTTGCAAAAATGTCGTATGGGGCTTCATTTTTAAATTATTAACGAAAAACACCGACCAATCAGAACGCGAGGATCGCGCGCCACGCGATTCGATTGCGACCACAACCAATTATAACTCGCGCCTACACTTCTGCCTTCGAGCGCGCGCGATTCCCGCGCTCTGATTGGTCGGTGTTTTTCGTTAATAATTTAAAAACGAAGCCCCATACGACATTTTTGCAAATGAAAAAGTTGTTCAGAATGACCCCACCTACCTCCCATTTCCGACTCCTTCAACACTTATGGGACACCCTGTATATTAAATCATTTGATTAAGTGCGAAATTTAAGAAAAGATTTGAAAGTGTCCAGAATTAATTCCAGTAGTGTATACATAATTAGCATTGCGTAACGTATGACGATGTCCAGTTTTACATTTGTTGCAACATAAACAATAATTGTAAAAATCACTTCTCGCTACTGTAACTAATTAAAATCGATCTAGGATCATTGTGATCAATTTTGTCGATTCATTCGAGAGACGGAAGTAGTAACTCGTTATCCGAAGCGGAAGTTATTTATGATTCGTCCCAATATTACTGGAAACAAAGCATGAGTTATACCGGCGAGGCCGAAAATGTTCACCGAGAATCGTGCACATTTTTCGGGATTATACGGTTATTCGTTGAACCGGTGACGTTTTTTTTTTTACGCGTCCGTTGGAACGGCCAAATCGCCGGGATCTCGTATAATGACCGTAAAAAATATGTTTATGCACGCAAGTGCCATTTCACCGTTTGTCTGTGACGCGTTTCATCCGTTCCGAACTACTTTCAAGGGAAATGTTATAATTTTGCGCGCGCTCGTTAAAAAACAAAACGGGAACAACGTGGAAAACAATGGGGGTCTGTTTCGTGTACGGCTCCGTCGAATTTGCCAGTTGAAAAGAAATAAAAGGCGGGAGATTTATTGAAATTGAACGCAACGAATCATCAAATTTATGAATTTAGGAATTCAGCCGCTACGAATTTGTGAATTTAAAAAGGTGGAAATGTGGAAAGTTGGTAATTTCAGAATTTGGAATTTTAGAAATTTGGAACTTTAGGAAATTGGAAGTGTACGAATTTGGAATTTTAGGAAATTGAAAATTTAGAAATTTGGCAATTTTTGAAATTTAAAAATTTCGTAATTTGAGAATTTGGAAATTTGAAAATATAGGAATTTGGAACTTTAGGAATTTTGGGAATTTGGGAATTTGGGAATTTGGAACTTTAGGAATTTTGGGAATTTGGGAATTTGGGAATTTGGGAATTTGGGAATTTGGAAATTTGAGAATTTGGAAATTTGGAAATTTAGCAATTTAGCACTGGAAATTTAAAAGTTTTACAATTTGGAAATTAGTTAGCAAACTTGGATCGCCTCAAAAGACGGGGCTTTTTCTCGAGATGGAATTCGAAAATTTCCAGAGAGGTGGGAAAATGTAGTAACCAGCGATGGACAATACTTTGAGTAATCTGTTCCTATACATTGTTCTGTAATAAATGCATTTTTGACCACAAAAAAACGGAACTAATTTGTACTCTCAATAACATATTACGACGTTGCCATGCTAATAACTGAATGGTTCCTTTTTGTTACGTTTCAATGATTAATAACTTCTGTTCGCACAGAGTTACCTTTGAACTCTTGAATCTTGTATAGGAATCAATCGCAAAGAAATGAATGGAAGTAAACAAAGAGTAATGGAAACGGTGCGGTAAAAACCAGTTTCAAAACCGAATTCTCGATATTCGGGTGAAAGTAAATCGCGAAGTTGGCAATACAAACACTAAAACCACGCACAGCCGATGATTTTTTAGCGGAATATTCTAAGGGTTTGTATACGTTCGTGAAATATTTGGTGAAAGATGAAAGGGGCCAAAGGGAACCATGCGAACTCGCATATTTGAAATTTTTGAAGTTTGATATAATTTTTCCTTTTTCGTCCAATAAAACTGTAGTTGGCACGCGTGTGTACGCGGAAAGTCCAGATCGTACCAGGTTTTTATTAGCGATGTAGCAGGCTCATATTACGTTGCCATTGAAATAGTGGAGAAGCGGATAGCTTTGGTGAGTGGTATAGCAACAGATTGTTCTGCGAAGCATTTAATGATTCCCGAAGCTGAACATTTTTTATATTTCGAATTTTGCGGTTTTGGAATTGTTGCATTTATAAGACTAAAATGTTCACATTTTCACGCTTCCGGATTTTTATACTTTTATGTTTTAAATTTTGTAAATTCCCAAATATTTAAATTCAAAAATTTGCAAACTCCCATATTCCCTAATTTCAAAATTTCAAAATTTTCAATTTTCCAAATTTGGAAATTCCTAAATTTCCAATTTTTCAAATTCTGAAATTGCCAAATTCCCAAATTCCCAAGTTCCAAAGTTTCCAACTTTTCAAATACCAAAATTTATAAATTCCCAAATTCCCAAATTCACATATTCTCAAATTCCAAATATTAAAAATTTTTCTAATATTCGAATATTTAACTTCCAAAATGCCTATATACCCGAATTGCAAAGTCTCGAAATTTCCAAATATCTAAATTCAGAAATTCCTAAATTTCCAATTTTTCAAATTCTGAAATTGCCAAATTCCTAAATTCCTAATTCCAAAATTTCCAACTTTTCAAATTCCAAAATTTATAAATTTCCAAATTTCCAAATTTCCAAATTCACAAATTCACATATTCTCAAATTCCAAATATTAAAAATTTTCCCAATGTCCAAATATTTAATTTCCAAAATGCCTATATACCAAAATTGCAAAATCTCTAAATTTCCGAATATCTAAGTTCCAAATTGCCCAAAAATTCCATATTTCTAAATTTCCCAATGCCCAAACTAAATAATATCGTAATTCAAAACCTTCCGAACGTTAAAATTTTTGTTCCAAAGTCACGAATTTTTCAAAATCCTAAATGTCCAAACCCAGAAATCGGTGACGTAAAAATCCCCGAAACTCTTAACACGATTTTCGCCGCTCATCTCGAAACTCTGTAACATTAAAAAAAAAATATAAAGGAATAACAGTACACCCTATATATTCTTGCAAGGAGGATACTTCGTTAGTCTCCTATAATATAAAAAGCGTGATAACTTACATCATTTTCTGGTAAAGGTACTTGTAAAAGGCAAGAACCAGAAGGAGACCCGTTCGTCGTCTTTTGCACAACGACCCGCGTGAAAGTTGAAGCACCAGGCATATTCCTTCATCTCGAGTCTCGTGAAGGGTTAAAACGCTACTTGTGCTAGCAGTCATGTTCGAAAAGGGTCAAGGTGAGAACTCCTCGATTCATCCATTCTTCTTATTTTCTCCATCAACTAGACCTTTTAAATGTACGAATAAATCCATAACGCATGATCATTGATCTCCATCGTCATCCATAAGTATGAGTCTCGGTTAGACCAGAAATTAATCAGAATATCCAGTTCCATTCACGCGTATTAACACTAGAAGTGCCGGCATTAAATGCATGCTTACTTGAAAACTGAATATAAAGTAGAAAAATAAATAAATAAATATTGCAGCATCACCTAACATATACAACCATTCATTAATTCAATAAAACATGACAGACATTTTGACAAAAGGACGGCAATAAAATTTTGTAATAAAAAATGCCAAACCCGAAACTAGTCATTTTGACTGGTTGGTAGTTCTAATGTTAATACATATTCACAAAAAGAAACACATTATGGAGATAAAAAAGTTTTGTTCACGCGTTTGATAAAATATTTGTTTATAATTTTGGTATGGATAGATTCTAAGAATCTGGGGATATAGGAATACACGGTATTAGGATATAGGGATACCGAGTTTTGAAATATTGGATGTTATGATATAAGATAACCGATGTACGATATTGGATATTGTCATCCGGGGATATTGGGATCTAGGGATATTTATAAACTGGGGACGTAGGGACATCAGAGTACATGTATTTAGGATACTGAGATCTAGGTGTAATAGATATTTAGAAATATATTTTAGATATATCACGAATATATGTTTAGTAAGAGTACGTCATTGAAAAACTCGGATCTCACAGGCAAGTTTAATAATTTGGCGAGCGATAAAACGGCGAGTAATAATTCGGTGAATGATAATTCCTCGTGGAATAATTCAGCGAGTAATAATTCGTCGTGGAATAATTCAACGCTTCATAATTTAACGAGAACTAATGCAGCACGTGTTAATACCATATGTGATATTACAGTACGTGGTACTGTAACGTGTAGTATTGCATCGCGTTGCAATATAACGCGAGTTATCGCATCACGTGGTATCGGATCACGTGGTGGTATAACACGTGGTACTGCATTGTGTGGCAATACAACGCGTGATATTGCATTGTGTGACAATATAACGCGTGATATTGCATCGTATGGTAATATAACGTTTGGTTTTGTATTATATGATAATACGACGCGTGGTATTGTAATGCGTAACAGTATAACGCATTTTGATATAACGCGAGGTAATACAACGCGTGGTATTACAATACGTATCACTGCAACATGCTATTGCAACATGTGATAGTATAGCGGATAGTATTGTACCACGTGGTAACATAACGCGTGGCATTGCATTACGTGGTGGTATAACGCGCGGTACTGCATTGTGTGGCAATATAACACGCGGTGTTGCAATGCCCAACAGCGTAACACGTGGTGATACCATCTTCGATAGTACAATGCGTGGTGCTGTAATCCATGGAATTCCAATAAATAATATAACGCATACTAATACTATCCTCTGTAATACTATGCGCGGCGATATAACGCGAGTTATACAAATAAACAATACAACTTGATACTATACTATAGTAAGTACAGGGTGCTTATAGTAATACTACATTGTAATACCACCCTCGATAGTGATACTAATTCACGGTGAGGATAGGAGTACATACAGCTCGTCACCCAGGAATTGGCGTGTGGGAAGATTGAAATGAAATATAAGAAGTACGCTTTACTTCATCGTGAATCCTTCGAATTTGATGCCGATTGAGGATCGCGAACTGACGATTGTTTATATTCTTTGAGTTAACTGGTGTACATGACCACGCGAATCTAAGATCTTACCACTCAAAGTACGAGTGAGTCGATACGCCAACTCTTGGGTTGCAGATAGTACTTCTTATGTTTCGTTTCAACCTTCTCACGCGTTAATTCCTGAGTGACGTGCTGTACGTAAACCTTACCAAACAGGCGATTGTATCGCGATTACCGATCCCCGGTCCGACGTGCACTTAATTTACTCGAAGCAGCCTGTCACGCGTCTATCTGGCTCGTGCGAGCACACTCGGTCGCCGTCGACGCGGAAAGAAGCTTTCAACGTGGACCGATAGGTTGCCCGGGAAAAAAGGCGTTTAGGATAAATCCAAGCAGCGTTTCCCGACGGAGATGAGGAAGTGATGGTGGTGGTGGTGGTGGCGGTGACGGTGGTGGTGCAGTCGGTAGACGATATTGGCGTGCACGTCAGTAGCTCCAGGGTCGGTGGTCCAGCGGACAGGGACAGAGAGACAGGAAAGAGAGAAAGAGAGTGAGGGAGAGAGAGGAAGGCAACCGGAAGCGGAGAAGGGAAAGGTTGGATGGCTAGGTTGCTGGAGTTGCGGCCTGCGGGACCGAGGGGCTGCGAAGGGGGTTGTCGGTGAACGAGGGTGGCGTCGCAAGAGTGGGTCGGCCGTGACGTCATAGCTATGGGGGAGATCGATCCGGGATTCGCGGTCTGCCCGAGGGCGCAGCAGCACCTACACCCCTCTGCAACCCCGCCGTCGCGAAGGCTCACCCACGTTGCTCTTGAAGCTGACTCCACCCTAGGACACGTTGCCTGCGAGCACGCTGCGAGACTCGAGTCCTCCTCTGATCGCTGAACACTCGCAAGGCGACACGGCCTGGCCCTTGGAAGAGGATCCTGGGGGTGACCCGTACCTTTGCTGCGAAAAATATTATCTACCCGATGGGAATTTGGGAATTTGGGAATGTAGGAATCAGACAATTTTGGGACCCCGAACGACGGAATACGGGGGATTCGGGATGGACCGAGGAATTTTGGAAGTTGGCTGTTTCGGACATCAGGAATTCGATGACTCAAAAGTTTGAGCATCTGGAACGCTGGGGTGCAAGGGAGAAATTAAATTCGGGGAGGGTTTAAGAAATTTTTAATTTGGTTAGGTTAGGATTTCAGAATTTGGGTATTTGGAAAATTGGGAGATAGGGAATTTGAGGATATGAGAATTTAGGAATTTGGGAATTTGAGAATTTGGGGATTTGAGAATTTGGGGATGTGAGAATTTGAGGATTTGTGAATTTGGAGATTTGTGAATTTGGGGATTTGAGAATTTGGGGATGTGAGAATTTGGCGATGTGAAAATTTGGGGATGTGAGAATTTGGAGATTTGTGAATTTGGGGATTTGAGAATTTGGGGATGTGAGAATTTGGGGATTTGAGAATTTGGGGATGTGAGAATTTGGGGATGTGAGAATTTGGGGATGTGAGAATTTGAGGATTTGTGAATTTGGAGATTTGTGAATTTGGGGATTTGAGAATTTGGGGATGTGAGAATTTGGGGATGTGAGAATTTGGGGATTTGAGAATTCGGGGATTTGTGAATTTGGGGATTTGAGAATTTGAGAATTTAGGGATGTGAGAATTTGGGGATTTGTGAATTTGGGGATGTCAGAATTTGGAGATTTGTGAATTTGGGGATTTGTGAATTTGGGGATTTGAGAATTTGGGGATTTGTGAATTTGGGGATTTGAGAATTTGGGGATTTGAGAATTTGGGGATGTCAGAATTTGGATATTTGTGAATTTGTGGATTTGAGAATTTGGGGATGTGAGAATTTGGGGATTTGTGAATTTGGGGATTTGTGAATTTCGGGATTTGTGAATTTGGAGATGTGAGAATTGGGAAATTTGGAAAATTGGAAGATAAGGAATTTGGGGATATGAGAATTTGAGAATTTGAAAAATTTGAAAATAGGGAATTTGAGGATACGAGAATTTGAGAATTAAAAAATTTGAGGATATAAGATTTAGAGAATTTGGAAATTTGGAAACTTGTGAATTTCAAACCAAAAAATATGTAAGTTTGAAAATTTCTTATAAAACTTGCAAATATTCACTGTATACATTACTTCAAAAATATCCACAGAAAGTATTCTACGTTTTTAAAAGATCCATCCATCATAACCACGTAATATTCAATGCCTTTATACTTAATTACTGCGAAAGGTAATTAGAAGTTAACGATTCCTCGACCTCGACATCAAAGAAGATTTAAAGAATAAGTGTTCGGAAGACCAATATTTCTTTCAAGAGTGTTCTTTATACGTTCGTTCGTACTTTGATGACCAGTTACCTGCTACCCATTAGAAGCAGTAAAACTTAAACTTCGTTCCGCAACTTTCGAATTAAAGAACATCCGCAGGTTATTAGAAAGATATCTGACGTACGGTTTCGTTAGCAATAACACCACGTCTATCTTAGCTTTCGAAATTACTAATCCTTTTCTTGGGAAGTTTTTATGGTACCGGTGTTTGATGTCCAACGATAACCAGACAACTGTTTGCCATTGAGGGTAGTAGAAGTTCAATGGTTCCCGAAACTTCTGAATTAGGGGAGATTCGAAAGGTGTTTGAAGAGTTGGCTCGAATGTTAGCTAGGATGAACTTCCGTGATCATTCACGAAGATTGCATTTCTTTAAATAAACTTTCCACCACTTTTATCGTTTAATACCCGGTCACTGCCTACGATGATTACTGGGATACCACTTGTTACCACTAGATGCACTAGAATCAGGTAAATTTCTTCGACTTCGATGTGGATGATGATCAAGTAGAGATAAGGTATTATGTCTACTGTTGTCGTACAATTTTCTAGTTACTATATTACTACAGTAATTTCTGAAGATGAACCTGAAGACAGTGCTCTCACTGAACTGTAATACACGAGACAGAACTATCATGCCCTCAAGTTTTGTGGCATCTGTGGTAGCATTTTTTTAAGTTTTTAACAGTGAAAGATTTCATCCTTCAACCATACTCTTCATCAAAGGTTCGTGTACGGCTGCGTCGAATTTGCCAGTTGAAAAGAAATAAAAGGCGGGAGATTTATTGAAATTGAACGCAACGAATCATCAAATTTAGGAATTTAGTAATTCAGCCGCTACGAATTTGTGAATTTAAAAAGGTGGAAATGTGGGAAGTTGGTAATTTCAGAATTTGGAATTTTAGAAATTTGGAACTTTAGGAAATTGAAAATGTATGAATTTGGAATTTTAGGAAATTGAAAATTTAGAAATTTGGCAATTTTTGAAATTTAAAAATTTGGTAATTTGGAAATTTGAAAATATAGGAATTTGGAACTTTACGAATTTTGGGAATTTGGGAATTTGGAAATTTGAGAATTTCGAAATTTAGCAATTTAACACTGGAAATATTACTACAGTAATTTCTGAAGATGAACCTGAAGACAGTGCTCTCACTCAAGTGTAATACACGAGACAGAACTATCATGCCCTCAAGTTTTGTGGCATCTGTGTTAGCATTTTTTTAAGTTTCTAACAGTGAAAGATTTCATCCTTCAACCGTACTCTTCATCAAAGGTAGTCTACGTTACATTGTGTACATTACAGTTCAACTATTTCGTTAGACCCTAATTAGCTTTAAATATTATCATCAATCCCTAAATTCTATGCATTCACCCTTCACTACCTTTTCACTATAATTCTATACACGAACGCCAATTAACCAGTTAACTATGGCGCTACCTTTTGTAAGTATACTCGTCAATCACAAAATGAGTGTCGGTGTTAAAACACTGGGCCAAAAAGATGGGCCTATTTCATAAAATAGACAATTTTATTATTATTATTGACTTATTTGGTGAACCAGATAGCTGTGATTTAACAATATACTCGTCTTGACAAAAAATTCTGCCACATCTCCATGATATAGTCGTCAAACACACTTAACTGGCTAATAAAGCGTCGGTCATCACAGATATCAGTTACGCAGGAGTAACAAAATGGCAGGTGAAACCAAAATGGCGCGTGTAAGTTTTCGTATAATCACGAAAGTTTTTCATAGCGTCGAATTTTTCGTTTATTGTATCTCAAACATGGTTTATCGTTTACTTTTATAATTCAACCATACATGATCGAATGACGTATTTTCGATTGGTCGAAGCTCTCGGTTTATTTGCGGAATCGCGAGCATTTGAGCGCGGTTTTAAGTTGAAACGATAACGGTTTTTTCGTAAACGTCGATGAAAGTCAACACCCGACGCGTATCGTGTCCTGTTCGATCGTTTCCGCGTATTTTTATCTTTGTGCAACTGACGCGGTTGTTCGTCGTTTTGCTCGATCAAGTGGCTTTTGATCGGTCGAGTTGAACGGTTTTGAGTTACACTGCCGCTCAAAAGTATGTGGACATCTACCATGTTCGCGGAATTGTTTATACATAATGTATATTTCTATAAACAAACGATATCACCGATTAAACAAGTAACTTCACATTCATGCACGATTCGAAGAGCATCTTCGCAATATGTAGACATTGTTTGCAACAATTACAAGGGAACTCTGAATTGAAAATAATGACATGGCCGGAACAATCATCTGATTTGAATCCCATAGAAAAATTATGAGATCATTTCTGGAACATTTCTGGACGATCTTGGAACTTTAGTGGAACCTTATTGATACTGAAATAACGAAACAGTGAATATCCAGAATGTCTTGTAACGGGTTCATAAAAGCACGTGGTGAATACGTGGATGAAAAGAAGGTATAATTTTATCATTGTCGATGAAATATTTAATGAATTATTATTAAAATATGTTCACCAACCATGCACGAACCTAGATACGTACAAGGTAATCGTATTTGCCAGAGACGTCGTAACTTTTTTAGGTAGTTGCAAGAGTAAAGAAAGTGTCCACATATTTTCGAGCGGCAGTGTACGTTGGTTGGATAAAGTTTCTAGGGGAAATACCGGGTGTTAAGACATCGTTGACCCAATTTCGAGTTTCGTCGCGTCCGGAAATTATCGAAGATCTTATTGACCCGGTGCTACGTATACGGAAATCGCGAAATCGATTTCCCTTTCGCGACCGAGTCTCGTAAACACCGCGTCCACGATGAAAAGGGAATTTATGGGATTTTCGTTCGCTTCTTTGATGTTTGTCAATATATCGATCGGCGCGAGAGTTTGAATTCGAACGACGGAGGTCCCATTACCGGAATTCGTTTGTTTGCAAATCATTAATTTTAATTCGCGTCGGTTTTTTGCTCGAATTTATATCCATGTGATTTTTTCTCTGCGTTTATTTGCTCGCGCAGTGATGGATGTACGCGTGTACGGTCCACCGATTCGGAAGCGGCTTTTTGCAACAGTTTTGGTAAACTTCTAAACTGAATTTGTAATCGGAATTAATTATACACAGATGTACTCTTTTATTTTCGTTCGATAATTATCCTGTTAAATTGTTTATCATCGCGACAACGTTATTTAGAAATTGTTCGAAATTATTCGCGTCACAATCGCGTATCGTAGACTCTTCGAAGCATTTGTGCAGTCTATTTTATCATACTTAAAGCTTCAAACTAACACACCATAATTTTGATGGAATTCTTACATACTTTTATGTCATCAAATCCTGATTCGAATATCCACTTTCGAATTGAAGATTCTCTGCAAAAGCTAATTATGAATATTGTTAAAATGTTTATACAGTACAGCATAGTCTTTGCACAGTTTGTACAGTGTTTTGTCATACTTTGAGCTTCAAACTAGAATACCATAAGTGGCATTCTTAGGTACTTTTATGTCATCAATTTCTATTCAACTTTCCAGTTCCAAATTGAAGATTCTCTGCATTTGCTAATTATGAATATTATTAAAATGTTTATACAGTACAGTATCATCTTTGTACATTTTGTACAGTGTTTGTCATACTCTGAGCTTCAAACTGACATACCATAAGTGGCATTCTTAGGTACTTTTATGTCATCAATTTCTGTACGCATTTCCACTTCCAAATTGAAGATTCTCTGCATTTGCTACTTATGAATATTATTAAAATGTTTATACAGTACAGCATAGTCTTTGCACAGTTTGTACAGTGTTTTGTCATACTTTGAGCTTCAAACTAGAATACCATAAGTGGCATTCTTAGGTACTTTTGTGTCATCAATTTCTATTCAACTTTCCAGTTCCAAATTGAAGATTCTCTGCATTTGCTAATTATGAATATTATTAAAATGTTTATACAGTACAGTATCATCTTTGTACAGTATGTACAGTGTTTGTCATACTCTAAGCTTCAAACTGACATACCATAAGTGGCATTCTTAGGTACTTTTATGTCATCAATTTCTATTCAACTTTCCTCTTCCAAATTGAAGATTCTCTGCATTTGCTAATTATGAATATTGTTAAAATATTTATACAGTACAGTATCATCTTTGTACAGTTTGTACAGCGTTTTGTCATACTTTGAGCTTCAAACTGACATACCATAAGTGGCATTCGTTGATACTTTTATGTCATGAATTTGTGTTAAACCTTCCACTTCGACGTTTTCCGCAATCGCCAATTAAGAATATTATCGAAACATTTATACAGTGCAGCATACTGTTTGTGCAGTTTATACAATCTTTTATTGTACTCTGAGCTTCACACTGATGCGCCATAAGTGGTACTTTACGGTGCTTCTACGGCACCAAATCTGTGAGAGTTTCCATTTTGAGAACCGGCTATTTTCTATGCAATAACCTAATACGAAGATCGTATATAAAGGAAGATCAGAAAGGTGGAAGTAAGGGGGACAGATTCCTGATACGATAGAACGATCGAGGCAAGATATCTTGCCGCACACATATCCTTTAATAGCGTCACAAACCGTGGCCAGCAAAGTTGGAGACCTTCGGTCTGTTTACCGATGAGAACGACCGTGTTTCTCTCCCTGAAGATCAGCGAACGTGTTTTGCTTCCCTGACGGGTACTGATGGCACCTACTAACCTTTGCTGCTTAGTTTCTTGCTGAAAATCACTATTGCCCCTCCCCGCAGCGTCTCTAACGCTCTTATTGTAACGTTGTGCATTAACATTATCATTTCGGAACTGTTAATCGAAGTGTATTTATAAAGAGCGTCATACACAAAGAAGAAAGTCGGACAGATTTTTGCTTGGTTTTATCGAGAGAATACATAAACTCGTATTAGGTTTATAAATGTTGGTCGTCCATTAAAATCGCGGTAGAATCAAATATAATTTCTAATATTTGCAATAGAAACAAAGTTTAATTATTTAAACCAAACAGTAATGAACGTTACAATAGTGAAGTTTTTATATGACAAAGTAAATCTCGAGAATTTTAAAAATATTTAGAATTTCAAGAATTTTTAAAATATTTAGAATTTTAAGAATTTCAGAAATATTTAGAATTTCAAGAATTATAAAAATATTTAGAATTTCAAGAATTGTTAAAATATTTAGAATTCCAAGAATTTTTAAAATATTTAGAATTTCAAGAATTTTTAAAAATATTTAGAATTTCAAGAATTCTAAAAATATTTAGCATTTCAAGAATTGTTAAAATATTTAGAATTTCAAGAATTTTTAAAATATTTAGAATTTCAAGAATTTTTAAAATATTTAGAATTTTAAAAACATTTAGAATTGCAATAAATTCGTTAATTTTAAAAGTTTTCATAATTTCATCAATTTTGGAATTCAGGAATATTGAGAACTTGAAACCTAGGAAAATTAGAAAGTTTCAATTTTAAGAATTTGGAATTTGTTAGGTTAGAAAATTGCATATGTACAAATTTGTGAGTTTTGTGTATTTTTGATAACATAAATACTTGAAAACACAAGGCTTTACTTTCTCGCGAGACATAAATTCGAAAAAAATTTGCACAAACCGCGAAAAGAATCGAGAGTTCCAGATTATCCATTAATTTGACAATCGAGGAACGTTATAGACGCGATTACCATCTGTAAACCGTATTAACTGTCAGTCATTGTTCAGCAAAGAAGCGCTGGCTTTGCGAATCCCATCAATAAATATTCAAAACATCAGCTATCAAAGCGTCGAGAATTCGAGCAGAAGGATAGGCGCGAGCGTTTCGGAAATTATCCAAAAACCGAGGATGTACGTGTTCGTGGATATTTTTCAATGGTATCAATACTTTTCGATACGAGTAGAAACAAAACCGCGGCCGAACAGAGGTAAACCATGAAAGGATTCATTGAACGGTGACTTTTTACGCGTCAGCATCGAACCTCATCGCTGATATCGCATCAAAGGGTCCCGAACACGAATGCTTTGGACACTCGAGATGATTTTGTGCAAAGGCAATACGGCTCGATTGGCCAGACGGCAAATTACCGAGCGTACGAAACGAACTGTTAAATCCTGGCACCGTTCTCGGCCAAACCGTATCGAAATACGGCGTGAAACAGAACGGAAAATTCTTGGATCGTGCATCGCAACGAAATCGGGATTTTCGGCTTTTTGTTCCTAGCCGGCTTCCTTTCGCGGATTATGTCCGACAGTTTCCGGTCAATCGACGAGTTATTGATAGCCAAATGGTGGTACGCGAGGATTTAGCTCGTTCTTTGCCGGAATACGATTTTTGTTTAACCCGACAATACGGTTCGGCCTTTTCACTCGAATTTTCCGATTTTTCGTTGCGCAGGCGGAAAATTATTATATGTATACCGAAAAGGATTTTATGATGCTTGCTTCGATCCATAATTGACGTTCGGGGAATTTTTGCAGCCCTTTTTGAAGTACTTTTAAACGGTTTATTTATGGATCATGATTAGCGATAAGTAATTTTAATATTGACGATTTTAATAAATAATTCTGTGAGTATCTATAACAGTAAATATTTGTACACAAATTTTTTATTTGGTATTTTGATGAATTTGTATATTTTTATAAATAATTTCATAAGTTTTGTTAGTAATTCAATTTTTATATGTAATTTTGTCTTTGTCTTATCTGTTTATTTATGGACCATGATTAGCGATAAGTAATTTTAATATTGACGATTTTAATAAATAATTCTGTGAGTATCTATAACAGTACATATTTTTACACAAATTTTTTATTTGGTATTTTGATGAATTTGTATATTTTTATAAATAATTTCATAAGTTTTGTTAGTAATTCAATTTTTATATGTAATTTTGTCTTTGTCTTATCTGTTTATTTATGGATCATGATTAGCGATAAGTAATTTTAATATTGACGATTTTAATAAATAATTCTGTGAGTATCTATAACAGTACATATTTTTACATAAATATTTTATTTGGAATTTTGGTGAATTTGTATATTTTTATAAATAATTTTATAAAAACTTTGTTTTGTTAATAGTTAAACTTTTTGTTGTCAGAACTTTGTCGTACAGCTAGTAAATACTTTATAAATAATTTACGAATGCAGAGTTTACATAATAAAATGTAGAATTAAACAAAAAGACGAAGAATGTTCTATCTTCACATAATTGATTTAAAAATCTAATTCATATTAAATATTCAATTTGTTAATTCGAAACCTATATTTGTTCATTTAAAATTGTCATCAAATTCAATATACCAAACAAAACAAACGTGTCTCTAGAATAACAAAGTAAAAATCAATAACTACCTCCAAAAACAACAAAAGGTATTAGAATAATAACCGATATAATATATAGGAATTAAATACAATCACAATAAACGTTTCAACAAACACGAATATTTGTAAATATAAATATTCTCCTCTTACATACAAAGTTCGGAACACGTATTTATTTTCTGAAAACAAACAATATCGGAGCGCAACATTCCACCGGCCGTTTAAGTTTCATTCAAACAAAATGGCGTGTGCGTGCATCAAAATGGAATCGTTCTCTGCTTCCGAAAAATTTCGCTGTTCGTTTAATTACTTTTCACCGAAACAGTTTGTACCGAGCTACAGAACAACAATACAATACAAAACGAAACAGAGAAAAATTCAAGCTCACGAAGAGAATGGAGAATTACATAAATTACAACTTATAATATAATGAAGGTAATGAAGGTTTTCCGGTCGGTTAAAGGACATTTAATGCTGGTCGCAGGAAACAGCGATTACAAAGTTTCACGAAACTGAATGTTCGCGACACATATTATAACTTTCCGGTAAAAGAAATACGTCATGTATGTAGAACATGTTTTACTATCCTCTACTATGATGCAAACTTCTGTTCATCCGTTCAACGTAATTTTAATAATTGCAACAATATAATGTCGCTTATTATGATTGTAATTCTTCCTTCTTCTACTTTTTTAATCACCTAAATAACAATATTTTATTGTATTATATATAGAATTTAAAATATAGTTAATGTGAGTGCTACATATCAAATTTAAGTTAATTATAGTTAATTTAAATTTGATATCCTATACTATGTTACATAGTATTTCGTACACACTGCATTTTGTATAATACTGCAATTAGGAATAGGTGTTTTTTAACTAAATCTATACCGCTGTACATAGGATGTATAACCATAATGAAATAGCTAAAAGTAACAATTAATAATAGAGGAATAATAACTTCAAAAGAATTCATCAAACTTTTCAATCGGAAAGTTTTATAGTTGTTATCAACAACCAGTACGTTTGTACGTAAAGGGTTAAGCATTTTATTAAATTATATTATGAAACGTATATATTAAATACATTATATTATTTAATAATACCAGTAACCAGTCATTATATATACTTACAAACATAAATAATATTCTTTTACTCTATTATTTTGTTTTTGATATCTCATAATAATTAAAAATCATTATCTTTTTTTAAAATAAATTGGAGTACGAAATGTCACAGGCCGGAAACTTTTGCACGTCACTGTGTATTATATTTAATACAATATATTATTTAAATATACAGGGTGTCCCACAATTATCGTACGAGCTGGAAGGGGGTGGTAGGTGGGGCTATTCTGAACAACTTTTTCCTTTGCAAAAATGTTGGATGAGGCTTCTTTTTTAAATTATTAAGGAAAAACACCGACCAATCAGAGCGCGAGGATCCCGCGTGCTTGGAGGCAGAAGTGTAGGCCCGAGTTATAATTGGGCGTGGTCGCGATCGAACATACGGCGCGCGCGATTCTCGCGTTCTGATTGGTCGGTGTTTTTCTTTAATAATTTAAAAATGAAGCCTCGTACGACATTTTTGCAAAGGAAAAAGTTGTTCAGAATAGCCCCGCCTACCACCCATTTCCGGCTCGTACCATAATTGTGGCACACCCTGTATATTTGTGTGTTATTACTGCCATGGGACTCTATTGATTTGAACCTGTACGATGTGTCCACAGCAACTAAAAACTGTTATCTTCTGGCTATGGTACTTTCTTCTAACAGTAATGGTATTTGATGTTATTTCGATAGCAAGAATTAATTCGTAGGGGGTATATAATAAAAATCTGAAAGTAACCGTTGTCATTGGAAAACAGCTGTGTATTTTGAGAGTGTTTCACTTAAGAATGCAAACTTCGTGGTGCGTTGAAGAAGGCGAGGGGGCTGAATTGATATTAGCAGGCTGCCTCCAGAAACAATTCATTCGGGGCTCTAATATCATTGGAATCGACAGGGCCGAGATTACCGAAGATTTAAAACTTTTCCCCGGATTAAAGTTGTTTTGCTTCGCCTCGGATCGCCGAAGAAATTCTATTCCGGAAGGCTGCTTCGAGCGGTGGTTATTTGCAAAAAAAGAAGGAGAGCACCGTTTTACGCTTGCAGCTGCTCGAACAATTTTTAAACTTATCGACACTTAATTTCTTTCTTACCTCTCGTGCAGCGGATTTTCTCATTTTCCATGGAATTATTTAGATTGTTGCATCAAATGGACGACTTTGAGAGATTGGAGCAGTTTACTTAATGACATCCACGCAACGCGGTATAATGAAAAATGTGCATGCTTCTACTATTAATCGAACTATTTTTATTTTGATGATAAAGTAATATATGCGTGTGTGTGTGTGTACATTATATGCATACATATATGTTAGACGATAAAGCAATATGTGTGTGTATACATATACTGTATATACGTACAGTCGTGGACAAAATTAAGTGGACAGGTATCATAAATAACAAACGGCTAATTTAATTTAACTAATTATTGCACAATTATGTACATTAAATAAATAAATTGTATATTAAATAAATGTTTTTTCAAGTCTACAAAAACATTTGACGTTCTAAATTTAAAATTTATTTGAAACATTGTAATAAAACAAACAATTTTTTTACATTTCTGCAATGTACACTTAATTTTGTCCATGACTGTATATGCATATTGTTTTATCATCTGAGATATTTATGTAATATATTATATCACACAAACTTTATTGCGTTTATATTACAAAACATTTAAAAATTAAAATCTATGCATGTTAAAATTACAAAAGGAAAAATCTAATATATTTGTAAACTATTTATTTATACATTTGAGAATTGTAATTTGGATATTTAAAAACTTAGAAATAATCAATTTTTGAGGCTGCAAATTCCTAAACTTTCAAACATAAACATTGAAAAATTAAAAAATTTTTAATTCAAATGTAAAGATATAAAAATTGCGAAACATTTAAGTATACAAATTTGAATATTTAAAAATATAAAAACCATTTGCACTCGAGACTCACATTCGCCGATTGAGTTAATACAACAATTTCCAATAAATAACTTCGCACTCAATTTATAGTATTACAGACGTAACTTTTGAACATAGTGAAACAGATAATATTACCGATTAATAATAAAAGAATAATAATTTCCAAAAATATTCATCAAACTTTTGAACTAGAAAATTTTACAGTCGCTATTTGCCAACAGTAAAAATGTTTTCAAGTGCAAAGGGTTGAAAGCATATAAATATGGAAGTTTCAATTTTAAAATGTCTGTTAAATTTAACAGTTCTGAAATATTTATAGTGAACTATTAGCAGTAAACAAGATTTATTTGAATTATAAAATTTACTGTTAAAATATAAACGATTTTCCAAAGTTTTATCGCACGTGCACGTAAAATCATTATCGATGCGATAAGTACGTTAAACAAGCATCGAAAATCAGGACGCTGATACAGAGGAGTTAGAAGCATGGAGGTAACAACTTTTCGTTTAGGTTTACAGAATAATCGATATACCCTGCTCTTGAATACATTTCCTCTTACCAAAGTGAATGTTTATTCTAATGAGCGCTTGAACGAGTAGCGCCGGACTATACGTTTATCCTAATCCCTTGCACGGTTATCCACCGAAAACCAGTGGTTTTACCGGCGTGCGATCGGAATATTTATGCGAATGCTATCAAGTTACCAAGTTGAAGGAAAAACAACGAAATAAGAGATACAGTTGGGACTCTAAAAAAGATGTTAAAAAAAACATTTTATTGTTACTTGTATACATTTTGCGTAGACGCTTGGTTTATCTGGAAACTCGAAATATTGATAAGACTGGAAAGTTTGAAAAATTTAGAATATGTCAAAAAGTGGTAATTTTTGTAAAAATTATAAAATCTGTAGAATTTGTGAAATTTGTGGATTTTGCAAGGTGTATAGAATTTATAAGATTTATGATTTGTACAATTTGTGAAATTTAAGGTATTCACAAAACTATTAAGAATTTGGAAACCAAATAATTTTATAAATTCGACAATGTTGAGAATGTTGAGAATTTTTAGACTTTTGAGACTTTTATGAATCTCCAGAATTTCGATGCTTTTGAGACTTTCCAAGATATTGAAAATTGTTGAATTTGAAGGTTGAACAATTTGATCATTCAGAAACTAGTGACTTTGGAATTTTGAAATTTTTGTTTTTTGACGTTTTGAGAGTATCTAGACTTTTGAGAATTTCGTGACTTTTGGATTTCGGAGTTTGGAAATTCCATCATTTAGAACACGAGAGAGTTCGGTATTTTGGAATTTTTAGAGTTTTTAGACTCTCGAGAATTTAAAAAACTTTGGTTCGTTTCAAAATTTCGAGAATATTGCAAATTTTTGAATTTTGGAAATTTAAATAATTTTGAGAATTTAAAAAATCTGTGATCTTTAAGAGTTTTGAGAATTTTGAAAATTGTACGAACTTTGAGATCTCTAAGTTTGGAGAATTTTGAGATTTACAAGAATTTCGGGAATTGGGGAATTTTTTAATTTGAGATTTTGTTAATTTCATCATTTAGAAATTTTGCCTTGAGAAATTGAAATTTTTGAATGTCGGAAATTTAATAAATTTTGTGATCTTTAAGAATTTTGGGAATTTTGAGACTTGCAAGCATTTCGAGTAGTTTGGGTATTCTTCAATTTGAGAATTTGTTAATTTCATAATTTAGAAATTTTACCTTGAGAAATTGAAATTTTTGAATTTCGGAAATTTAACAAATTTTGAGAATTTAAACAATTGTGTGATCTAAGAGTTTTGAGAATTTTGAAAATTTTTTGAACTTTGATATCTTCAAAAGTTTTGAGAATTTTGGGACTTACAAGAATTTCGAAGATTTAGGAATTTTTGAATTTCAGAATTGTTAATTTCATCATTTAGAAATTTGACACTTAGAAATTGAAATTTTTGAATTTCGGAAATTTAACAAATTTTGAGAATTTAAAAAATTGTGTGATGTAATAGTTTTGAGAATTTTTAAAATTTTATGTACTTTGATATCTTCAAAAGTTTTAAGAATTTTGAGACAAGAATTTCGGGGCTTTAGGAATTTTTGAATTTATTAATTTAGAAACTTGAAAATTTAGAGATTCGGTATGAGACTCGATCACATGAAAACCTGCAAAATTGAAAAAACAGGAATTTAAAATTTTAAGAAATTAGATATTTTGAAATTTCGAAATTAGAGAAATTTTGTAGTCCGATAATTTTGACACTGGGAAATGTGAAAATTCGACAAATCTCGAACCGACGACACTGTGTAATAACGCCGAACCCGTAGGTCCAGGAAATAGCAGATAAGCGATTCAAGCTTGCATCGTTTCGTCGACAACAAAACGACAATGCCTTCGACAAACAACCGGTACAATCAATTACACGAGCTTCTTTCGCGACTGTTTGTCGAACCGCAACCACCGAGCGTCCTCGTTTCGAGGGAAATGGTTCGTCTTTTGAATTCTACCAGGCCGTTCTGTCGTTTCGAACTGACTCGCAGGAAGCTGGAAAATTGACAAGGATTCAGCACGCGATAGCTGTTTTTCAAAAGGTTTTTGTTCTGGTTTTTAGCACGCGTTTGTAACGGTGTTTTGGGTTTGATTCTACAAAAAAAAATCCTTTCTATTGTTTTCAAGAGGTTGTCAATTTAGTGGGACAAGTTCACTTTTCCACTAAATTTCATGTGGTAGATTCGCTCGTTCCGTGAAATGCGAAAACTTATCGAAATATAGACAATTAAATTTTGTTCTGAAATTAATTTGTCTCCCTTTATTCGTTAATAGCTCATACAATAATTGTGGCTTTTAGTGGTTTATTTATTACTATGTGTTTTTTTAATGGTCTATCTATTTACTTTTTAAATAGAAATTGATTGAACTGCGATATATTTTTAGGAATTTGTGAAATTTCAGATGTTTCGGGTATTTAGAAGTTGAGAAATTTGAGAAACTTAACAAATTTGGGTAATTTAAAATTTGCCACGTTTGAGAAAATTGAGAAATTCATTTGAAATATTTGAGGACTTCGAAAACATTAAAAAATCTGAGAAATTTTGGATATTTGAAATGTTTAAAGGATTTCTGAAATTTGATAAATTTGATAAATTTGATAAATTTGATAAATTTGATAAATTTGATAAATTTGATAAAATTGATAAATATGAAATGTTTAACAGATTTGAGAAGTTTGATAAGCTTGATAAGTTTGAAAAGTTTTAGTAATTTGACAATGTGGGAAATTGATATTTGAAAACTTTAGGACTTTACTATTTAAAAATTTGGAAATTCTTCAGTTCGATAATCTTACAAATTAAAAAATTTGAAGATTTGGAAATTCTTCAGTTCGATAATCTTACAAATTAAAAAATTTGAAGATTTGGAAATTTGTAGAATGTAAAAGTGTAAAAAATTTGGAAATTTGAATATTTCGAATCACAATAATGGAAACCTGAAAATTTAAATACTCGATAACTCAGACATTCAGGAATTAAAAATGTTGGGTCCCTCGGATTTCACCCGTATAAAACTACAACATGAAACTACAAACATGAAACTTTTCCTGAAGTTCCTTATATATTATACAATGTGTACGTATAAGACACCACTTAGAAAAAATCGTGTTTAATGTTTCTGTAAGAGAAAAATAATGATTTTGTGACTTACTGGCTAGTCTGCTATTATTTAAATGGTTTTCGTAATTACAATTACTTTGAAAATTCAACGTAATCATCCGAAACATCTGCCTAAACCTTATCACAGGTATGGACGCGCTTCAAACAGGGATAATAAATAAACAAACCTTTGATCATTATTCCCGCGCGAGTCTCGGATCGGGGCGAAGGTGGGTCACATGTGGTTCTCGCAACATGTTAAGATAGCAAGGGGGTACTTTTACGATATGGTTGAATATTCTTAGACTCGTTTTTTCCTCTGTTAGTTCAGCAGGTCGGCCTGCAGCCAATATGCGACACATAAGGGTCATTTTAGAAATCAACCATAGTCTATGTTTTTGCTTTAGCCTAGGTATCATAAAGTCGTGTTCCAGAGGGTCCCTTAGATTTTCAGAAATAAGTGTCCGCAAGGATCTTGACCTGACGGAATTTCCCTGATGTTTCCAAACATATGTCTACCACCGCAACGACTTTGACACCCCTGCTCCAGGGATGTACCGAGATACGGGTGCACTAGAATGGGATGAGGCAGGTTTGGTCACCGTAGATTGTAAGAAGTTAGACAACTGTGTTTTTGAGGCCCACCTTCCTCGTACGTTAACCCCTTGTGCTACTATTTATTCAGCAAGTGCGTCAGATATAACGAACTATTAATTGCTACAACATTAAAGTGTTTAACCCCTTGCCTTATAATATCGTCTTTGATACATTCAACATTAGACATTGACTTATCACATTATAGTTTAGTACATCTTAGTCGTGCTTTAATATTTATACACTTAATCAGCCAACAGTTTATAAAGTACAATTATTACTTTAGTTGTTTCGAAGTTACGTTACATGATTTTTAATACAGTCCACTAATCTTAGTTGTCGGGATTGCCTTTTAACCCCTTCCCGTGTCATTTATATGTCAGGTGCGTCAAACAGAACTAACTATTCATAGCTATAATATTAAAACGAACAAAGGAAATTTAAATGCTACGAGTATTTTATATTCAGCGATCCTTGCTACACGAATTATAATCGGACCTAAACTTCAAGTTGAGGGGTATTCAAAATTTGAGTAAAGTTTGTTACATTTCAGGTGTGAGTGCGTCACGAGTGATACTCGTCAAAGTACGGGAAGGGGTTAATCCCACTAAGATAATTGTTGACGCTGCAACGCAGATACAAATATTATTTCTTCAGTTTTATTGGCTATCATTTATTGCTTCGTTATGTTTATACATTATTTGTGCGAAGCTATGTATTCAGTTAAAAAATATCAATTCTAAATTGCTGTTTTAAACGAAATGGTGAGTGTCAGTCGCCTCTGGAGTGCATAGGGTTAACACAACAATGGCTTTGCACTTCGCTCCAGATACCGAAGCGTTTCGTATTCCACAGGTTTTAATGTAACTTTTCGAACGAACGAAAAAATGACTTTTTGGACCCCATCCACATGGAGGGTCCTCCCTTCAGCCGGGTTCGGAAGCGAGGACTCCCGGAGTCGGAACATTCTTTCTCGAATGAACCCCCATAGCGCAGAGTCCCGCAGATGTGTCGCGTTTTGTTCTGTTGAGGGGAAAAAAGTAATCGTCTCGGGTCACGGGAAAGTTAACAGCCGTACAGAGTTTGGACATTAACGCGTGGAACGGTTAGCGAGAGAAATGGAAACTTGAAATTTAGCGCCTCCCGGGCACCATGGGGCTATTACTATGCTAATGAGTGGTTCACAGAGCGTTTCAGCCAGCTGGATGAACCTTAAAAACAACATACAACATCCACTTTCTTCTCGCACTTTTTTTGCCGTTTCAACGCCATTTATTTCTTACACCTGTTTGGATGACATTCAGCGAGGCGGACGTGCTTGACCCTAACCGTTTCGCTTAGGTTCTTCAACATTTAAAACTCCGGGTTCTCGATTCTGTATGTCATTCAGAAGCCACGTGACTTAATTAAAAATGAATATCAAAGTGCAGAGGAATAATTAAGGATCGTAATCAGAAGAAAAGGCGGTTTCGTGAATTTATACAAATTCTTACCTTAGACAGTTTTATCCTTTTTTAATTGCTCCGAATGCGATGGATTAATTTCAAATGTAACTGATCTCGATTCTAATTAATTGATCTTGATTAATTAGTTTTATCCAATGACTTGCAAATTCAAATTTATTCAAATTTATTAGCTGATTTGTCTTAGGTAATTTACTACTGTTTATATAAATTAATTCTGAACACAATTGCTTAGTTTTAATTTATTATTATTAGTCAATCAATTGCCCAACTAACGGTGAAAACTTTTAGCTTCAAGGTTAGACTTTTAGCTTTCAAATCGTCCTGTGAATGTTGAAAATATTCGTGTATCGACCAGTTTGTATTATAGCTAATTATATTATTAATTTAATTCTTAGTAACCAGATATAATTAATTAATAACTAACTGTTGATTAGTCATTCATGAATAATTACACACATTTTTTTAATCATCCTGTACACAGTGGATGTACTACAAAATATCATTGTTGTTGATTAATTTCAAACATAATTAAGTGTCGTATTAATTTAATTAATAATTAACGAAATAAAACCAATTCAATCTAATAATCATCAACTAATCAAAGTTCTCATCGACTTATCAATTTTTAATACCGTTCAATCTCAAACGTAATTAATTCAGTTATCGATCAACTCGTTAATTAATTGACAATAATTAATCAGAAACGAAAATTAATTTCTTATCTTGATTTATTGATTAATTATTTGTCGTCTAATAAATACTGTTAATCGTTTTTGGAAGACTGTATTCATTTTAAAATTGATGAGAAAAATTACAGGACGATTAGTATATTTCGTAGAAAGAATTCAAGGAGCAAAAAGGTCAGAATGACGGGAATGCGGGTGATTATCCAGCGCGTTAATAACAGATGTTGAACACTCTGGAGCAAGACGAATTTACGAGATTCGCTTTCAAAGTAGCTCGAATGTCACGCGGGTTACCCTCTTCTGTCCACGGAATTCAGCACCGACCTCATCTTCGTCTCCTGTTTCACGAGTGCCTCGATCTTCTTGCTGCTGGTTCCATTCAACGTCTCAGGCGATCGATAATATCTGGATGCATAAATATTATGTCAATATTTCAAGGTCTTCTGATACTCGTCGACGATATTTCAATAATAACGATGTCACGGTGCTGACACAAAATATATTTATTTTTGAACTGTTACGTTTTAGTCAGGAAGAGAAACGGAAAATATACTTTTATGAACTATATAATTTTGGAATATATTTAAACATAATTATACACTAATTGAAAATAAGAGAAATAAACGTGTGCAATCTTTATTGCATGCTATGACCAACTGAAGTACGCAACGCATCGCGTAAAAGAAACAAAATAATATCGGAGCATTTTGCACAAGGTCGGTATAATATCGATTATTTCTATCATGAACTTTCGGAACCTGGTGATTTGGGGATTCGGCGATGTAAAAATATCAGTAAATCTATGAGTAAATTTATCAGTAAATAAATTTAGGAGTTTTTAAAACTCGAGAATTTAGTAAGCTGAATTTCTGAATTCGGAAACTCGAATATCGTGGGACTGTTGAATTTGGAAAATCTGAGAATTTGAAGATTTTTGGACTTGGAGAATTCTGAGACTTGGGGATTTGAGAATTTGGAGTCTTTGAAAATTTGGTGCATTTAATTTGGATAGTTCGAAAATTGAGGGATTTTTGAATTCAACAAATATGAGAACTTGAAAGTTAGCGAATTTGTGGAATTTTTTCATTTGGGGACCTTGTGAATTTGAATATTTCCGAATTTGGAGAATTCGAAGATTTTTGAGATATTGAAATCGAGGAATTTGACAATTTAATAAGTTGGAATTTGAAAATTCTAAGATTCAGAGATTTTTTAATTTGGAAAAGCTTTGAAAATGTTCAAGATTGAGAATTTTTCAATCAAGCAACTTGTGAATATCTGAATTTAAATATTTGGTCATTTTGGAAATTTGAAAATCAAACAATTATAGAATTGCAGGTCCCGGAAATTTATAAAAAAATGTATAAATATTTTGCAACTCGAATCAAACGATTCGAATCTCCCGGCACATCGCGTGACCGGAAATTCGCTCATCGAGGAAAGTCGAAAATTAAACAATTCCAACGAGCGTCGTTCTTCCACCGAACCGTTTAATCAGAAAAATAAATCCCTGCGATTCCTCTCGACCGATTCCCGTAGTATCTAAGTTCCGGGTCACGATTGACCCGGCGCGAGTCATTCGAGCGTTAATAACTTTTGCGAGGAAGATACGCGGCGCAGCGAGAGAGGAGAGTTTGTCATACTTTAAGGGTTTAAACGGACAGAGAGGGAGGAATCGGTTGATACGGTAGGTTTACAAGGGGACAGAGACAGGTGGAAGCAAAAAGAAAGGTGAAGGGAGAAGCAAATGATATAAATTACAGACAATCCCCGGGATTAAAGTATCCAAAGAACAGTCGCATTTGTTCATGGACCGAAACGCCGGTCGTCGGACCGGGTACGAAGTGGCTCTTGTTTAAACAAGGGAGAATCCCCATCTCGTACTCCTCTCTGACAGATCCGAGGAGAATTCGACTCTCTTTTTCTCTACCTACCGTTTCTCTTTTTCCCTGTTACTTTCGACGTCCCCCGTTAGCTCGAGTTCCGCTTCTTATTTCCATGCGCCGGATGCCGGTCAATCGTCGCGATTAGTTTTCGCTCCTTGCCATTTTCTTTCGCAACCCCGCGATAACCTCGCGAGGATTATTAATAATTTACAGCTTATTGGTTCGAATTTCCGACAATTCCGGATTTTTGTATTTGATTTTCTGAGAGTTTCGAAATTTGGGAATATTCGGATTTGATAAAATTGAAGCTCTTTGAATTTACATAATTTCGGAATTATGAAATTTGGAAACATAAAGTCTCGATTATGAATTAGACAAATTTAAAGCTCCTTGAATTTACGTAACTTCGGAATTATGGAATTTGGAAACATAAAGTCTCGATTCTCGAATTAGACAAATTTAAAGCTCCTTGAATTTACGTAACTTCGGAATTATGAAATTTGGAAACATAAAGTCTCGATTCTCGAATTAGACAAATTTAAAGCTCCTTGAATTTACGTAACTTCGGAATTATGGAATTTGGAAACACAAAGTCTCGATTCTCGAATTTGATCAAATTTAAGCTCTTTGAATTTACGTAACTTCGGAATTATGAAATTTGGAAACATAAAGTCTCGATTCTCGAATTAGACAAATTTAAAGCTCTTTGAATTTACGTAACTTCGGAATTATGAAATTTGGAAACATAAGCGGTTGGAAATTTTGAAGCTTAAGTGGATGGTAATTTAGAATTTCTAAAACTTGTGTAATTCGAAATTTGGAAATTTGGACATTGAAATATGAGAATTTCTATATGTTGGGAATTTAACACTAGGTTTACGGGATCTGTCATACTGACGGATCTTAGATCTTTTATTTTCAATTACGAAAATGATTAAAAAGCTTACGTCAAAATGCATGTTAACATTCATCGAGATAAGGAATCTTTCTATAAACTAGTATAGGTATTATCCATGTAGGATGGGAGCAAGAAGACGAGAAACAGATTAAAGCAACAAAAGATAAATTTAATAATAATAAAAGAAATACAAACGAAATTAATCGACTTTGCTTATTCAACGTGTCTGCCGCCACTGACTTCTCCACGCTTCTCACGCTTTATATATTCTCACATTCGCACTTCTTTTGTCACAAGCATTCTTTCTCTCTCATACCCGAATCTTGCATCCTTCTTTCCGATCATACTACGCAAAAATACACACACACGCACACCATCGCATGTTACCGATCCCCACATCCATTATTTACTTATTTTTATAGTTCATTCACAACTTAGACATAAGTGGTCATTGTACGTCCGTAAATCTAGTGTTAAGAATCCAAGTGTTTGTGAAATTTTTGTATATAGATGTTCTGAGGCTTTGGGAATTTTTCCATTAGGACATTTTCAAATTTAGGACATTCCGAAATTTAGGGAATTTCAAAGCTAAAAAATTCGCGAATTGTAGGTTGATTATTAAATTGCGGAACTTGGGGAACTTGAAGGAATTTGAGGGCTTTTGAATTTTGGAAATGTGAAAATTTGGGGATATAAGAATTTTGAGAATTCAGAAATCTGTGAAGTCTTGAAGTTTGTAAAATATTGCACACGTGCGGATTTTGAATGTTGACAATTCGGAAAATTGGAAATTTGCAGATTTGGAACACTGGGAAATTGAAAAGTGTGAAATTTGGAAATATTAAAAACGGAAGTTTGCAAATTTGGAAGAGTAAGTAAGTGAAAAATTAGCATTTTAGAAATTTGAGTTTTTGGAGAATTTGAAAATTTTCGAACAGCTAAGTTAGAGCGTCTGCAAATTTAAGAATTCTAAAATTAATATTGTGAAAATTTCTGAGTTTTATGCATAGCTAAATTTCGTATTTTGGAACGAAACGGTCAATTTTCTATGCAGTTACGCCAATGTTCATTATCGACAACGTTCGTCGTTATACTTTCGCCCGAGCGAATGTCAGAGTATGCTAGAAGCCAGATGCAAGCAATTTTTGAGATTAAATTTTTTGCTATACAATTCGATGTTCTTGCTAGCCAGAGTCCATCGTATTTTCATTCTTCTCTTTCCTATCTTGTGCTGTTGAGATGTTTTCTTTGAATCGATTCTACCCATACTAAATATTACTGCAATTTAAAATATTGTTCTGACTTCCGGGTCACAATTCCTAAATATCGAGTGTTGTCTAAATTGTGTTTTGGACGAACATTCTTCTTCCAAACATCGAAATCTCTGCATTTCTTAAAATACCAACTATTTTAAATGTCTCGAAGTTAAAAAAATTGCTATAAATATAGCTGCAATTGTTTAAGTAGATTATTTCTAAAATTCAGGTATTTATTAACTAAAGAGAAGTAAGAATATTTTTATATCTTTCGGTAATATATGCATTGTATAAAAGGAAAGACTTGTTTGTTTAAACTTATACTTTCAAAAAGCAAAAATTAAAATTAAGAGCAATTTCACCGTCACATCATCCACATTTAAATTTCCATGTGAATCAATCATCTATTTAGTAAGAATTTGTTAATTTATCTAATTGGAAACACTGGTAGTAATTACTTGGGTCTATGAATAATAAATAAAGCAAAATATTGTGAACATGTTAGTACGATTTATTAATCATAAAAATACTATCTAGTAAAATTTCCAACTGCATTAGCGTGGCAATTAATGTGTTAATTAACTCGTTTCGTTTGTGGGATTTCAAGGGTTATATATATATATATATAGGGTTATGATATATATATCATTATATTTTCTAAAACTTCATGTTCTTTTTTAAAATAAAACCGTGGCACCCAGGGCAAGACGCGCTAAATTTGCGTGGCAGTCAATGGGTTAAAAATACCTTCGAGTGTAAAGGGTTAAACAAGTTTCATTTCGAAGATTAAGCCGCGAAGAAAATCAGTGTTACCACAATATGCTTCGGTTTGTCGAATATCGTACGTAACGAATGTCTTGATCAACAATTAGTTTTCATACGGAATGCATGGAATTGTAAATGCCCGGGCAACAGTGGTAACAGTAATCTTAAAATGAATATTAACGCCGCAATTACATAGGTGTTCCCGTACCTGAACAACAGGGATAAAGTACGAAACGGGTAGGAACGTGCAGGGTCGGTTTCGCCGTTCGCGTAAACGCGGCGACATTAATATTAATATATTATTAAAAGTGGCATGCTCGGGCGGTAATGCGTCAACCATTTACATAGAAATACGTATAGCGGGCATTTTAACGGGCGTAAATAAATTCCGGGAACTTTCAACGAATTTTACCATAGTTCGTGGCCGTAGCCACGGTGTCGGGCAGAAGTTTGCCGAGAAAGCCCCGGGATCGAGTTGCGCCAACTACGGAACACCACAACTTACCAACGAGCTTTCGGTACGAGAACCGTTCCCGTCGAATTTATTTGTTCCACGGGAAACTGCGAAAAATTCAACGTGTCAGATGTTACCTGCCCCGGCACAGGCGTTCGTGATTCCTAACCTAACAGAACCTTTTGATATTGCGCGTTTACGTGTCCGTCATTTTGTATTTTATAACGATAAGTATTTGGAGGGTTTTTTTAAATGCGAGTTTTTAGATCATGGAACATTCCTGATCGAATCTAATTTTCCTATTTTGCATTTTAAAGTAGCATAAACTAACCTAAATTCACATATTCACCAAATTCGTGAAATTTGATAAAACTAACCTAACATAACCTTTTGATATTGCACATGTCGCGTGGCGCGTCCGTCATTTTGTATTTTATAACGATACGTATTTGGAGGGTTTTTTTAAATGCGAGTTTTTAGATGATTGAACATTCCTGATCTAATCTAATCTACTTATTTTGCATTTTAAAGTAACATAAACTAACCTAAATTCACATATTCACCAAATTCGTCAAATTTGATAAAACTAACCTAACATAACCTTTTGATATTGCACATGTCGCGTGACGTGTCTGTCATTTTGTATTTTATAACGATACGTACTACTTGGAGGGTTTTCTTTAAGAGACTTTGAGTCTTTAAAAATTTGAGAATCATAATTCCATAACTTGGAATTCTTGAAGTTTACAAAATTTTAACTGTCGAAAATTTTAGACTAATGATTTGGAATTTAGAAAATTTAGAATCCAAAAAATGTGATATTTAGAAAAGCTAAAATTCGGAAAGTTTAGAATTCAGGAAGTCTACGTATCAGAATTGTAAAAATTTAGAATTATTGTCTCGTAGTTTGAAAATCTGAGATATATGGAAAATTCGTAAAATTTGAAAAACGCACAGAATTATTAACAGTTCGAAAATTATACAGAAAGTTATTAAAATCGCTTCTTTCAGCATGAATATTCTCTCCAACATCCAATTGCCTACTTCTCGCATAAAGTACATTGAGCAATTTGCATGGTTTATAACACGAACATAATCCAACGTAAAAAAAGTTGTATTTTATTCACGTACACTTTCGAATGCAATCATTCGAGTGCTTCAATCCCAGATTGTACTCGCATGAATGATAGACGAGATGAAAGAACTCTATGCAGATTGATATATTTTTATTTAAATATCCACTGCGATACAATTTATTGCATGGAACTGCAATCGTTGCGCGTTATTCCGTCGATGGCAATGGTATTGATGCAATAAAAGCCGTTTCACTGTTATATGGTTATCCTTTGGAATTATTCGATTCGTTTAACTAAAAAAATCTTTATTCCAGTGACACACGAAAAAGAGATGTAACGATGAGTACATCCGAATCAGTTTTCGCATTTTCAAATCTTCAATTTATCAAATTTCTAGACTCCCTATTTCCGGAATACTCAATTTCTGAATACCCAAATTTCAAAATTTGCGGATTCCGAAATTCGCAATACCCAGATTCTCAATTCTCTAATATACAAATTTCAAATTCCTAAATTCACAAATCTCACATTCCAAATTTTTAATTTACAAATTTACAAATCCCAAGTTCACAAATCACAAATAAATTCCCAAATTCCAAATTCCTAAATTCGCAAATACCGCATTCCAAATTTTTTAATTTACAAATTTACAAATCCCCAAAATCTCACATCCCCAAATTCTCAAATTCCCAAGTTCCCTATCTTCCAATTTTCCAAATTTCCCAATTCTCAAATCCCCAAATTCACAAATTCCCAAATTCCCTATCTTCCAGTTTTCCAAATTTTCCAATTCTCAAATCCCCAAATTCTCAAATTTCCAAATTCCCAAATTCCCAAATTCCCAAATTCCCAAACTCCAAATTCGCAAATCCCACATTCAAAATTGTTTAATTTACAAATTAACACATCCCCAAATTCACAAATCCCCAAAATCTCACATCCCCAAATTCTCAAAACCCCAAAATCTCACATCCCCAAATTCACAAATCCCCAATATCTCACATCCCCAAATTCTGAAAACCCCAAAATCTCACATCCCCAAATTCTCAAATCCCCAAATCCCCAAATTCCCAAATTCCCAAATTCCCAAATTCCTAAATTCGCAAATCCCACATTCCAAATTTTTTTAATTTACAAATTTACAAATCCCAAGTTCACAAATCACAAATAAATTCCTAAATTCGCACATTCCAAATTCTCAAATCTATAAAATACAAAGTCGCAAATGCAAACTCTCAAATTCCGAAATTCGTAAATCCTACATATCAAATTCACAAATAATAATCAAATTCCAAACAGCCAAAATCTCAAATTTATAAACTCCAAATCATACAATTTTTAAATTTTACAAGTTCCCTACATAAATTCGCAACTCTAGCTCTCATATCCTCGAATTTCCATATTTGCAACTTTCTGAATCCCCAAATTGCTCAAACTTTAAATCTCCCCAAATTTCGAAAATTTCAGAAGTTCCCAAATTTCCAAATTGCACGATCCAAAATCTTATTTTCCCTTAATTAAACACCTACACCTTGTTACCGCGCCTTTCCTGCAATACTTCGTTACGTATTAAAATAACAATATACAAAAACATAAACATCAAGTATGCGGAATAAAATAAGATCCCTAATCTTACCAGCGCGCCTCGTTACTTTGAATTTACCGAACCTAACGTTGGGAATTTATGCGGAATTATAAATAAGATACACCGGCGCCGTTCGCTGATACGATCGATAAAAACAAGCTAGGTATTATCGGCTAGCGTAAAGAGAAACCATGAGAGAGTCTCAAGTTTAATTAGATGAAGTACGAAGAAAGAAATCACCCTCACGGTCTTCGGTTTGACGAGGGAAGTTTTATTCCTGTTAGTCTGTATCTTTACTTCATGTTCCACCCACAATTGCTCGATAAAGTTATTACTTTAATCAGCACGGAACTACCGACAATAACCTTCGAGCTCCCAGTGTGAAACAAAACTGTGGCAATAACGCTGCCTTCTCAGAAAATTATTATTATTTACGTGACGTATTAACGCCTTGATTGCCGCCACGTTGCGTGCTCTTTATTACCCTCGCAATTTTACTTTCATTTTAATTAATCGTATTTCTGAAAATTATTTAAGGTACGTTGTAAAGCTTATTTATGTTTCGATCGCAAAATGGTTGATATTTGATCGGTTAGGCGATAACGGATGACGAAGCAGTTTGAAGTTTAACACTATTTCTACCAAGAGGTGCCATAAAACACCTTTCAAATTTTAACATAAAATTATACTCTATGTTGAATCGTTTCTCCATAATTAATTTTTTTACTTTTTATACAATGGTTGTTAAATTAATTCAGCGATATTATTTTTCTCCAGCTAATATACGCTAATTTTCCTTGTTGCATTTTAGTGTACACCACTGCATTGATTGTATATTAGAGTGTCCCATAAGTTCTTTCCTTTTTTGATAGACATTCATACACAATATTTATAGTTTAAAGTTGATTCGTTGCATTAATTGTTCAGCTGTATCAACCTTCTTTATCCCTCTATCCCATTTTGTGTCATATTACAAAAAGGAAGAAACATATGTGAACCTAATATTTTGTAGCTTGATGAATTAAATAATCTGCAATAAATACACATCAGTGTATCAAAAAATATATTCCTCAAATTAAATACGTTTAACTCATAATTTGAAATCCCAACCAGTTTCGACAATGATTTGTATTCAAAAGACACCTTTTGGTTGAAATAGGTATAGACAAAATCGTGGTAGAAATCGTGTTAAATGTAAAATCATATAGATTATATTAAAAATCATATAGATTAATCAATTATTATATAGAAATCTATATAGATTAAATTATTGATCATGTGGATTAAATGTGAAATTATATAGATTATATTAAAAATCATATAGATTAAATTACAGATCATGTGGATTAAATGTGAAATTATATAGATTATATTAAAAATCATATAGATTAATCAATTATTATATAGAAATCTATATAGATTAAATTATAGACCATGTGGATTAAATGTGAAATTATATAGATTATATTAAAAATCATATAGATTAATCAATTATTATATAGAAATCTATATAGATTAAATTATAGATCATGTGGATTAAATGTGAAATTATATAGATTATATTAAAAATCATATAGATTAATCAATTATCATATAGATGAAATTAGAAATCATATGAATTAACTTTGAAAGTATATAGATTAAATTAGAAATTATGTAAATTAAATTATAAATTATATAGGCTTTTCGGCAACTGGCGGTACGAGCAAAAATGGTTCGATCCCACAGGAAAATATAGAATGTTAATTGAGACTTCGAACGTTTGAAAGCTGCCAATGTAACAGCGCCACAACTCACTATCTTCAATTACATGCCTAATCCTTTCTGAACGCAACACAAAATCCTCGCAATGCAACACAAAAGTTCCACGTTGAAAATTCGCAAATGAAAAATGTTACCCATGACGACGAGGTCAAAGCTGCTGCACTTCAACCGGCGTACAACCCCCGTCACTATCTTGAACCACATCTTGTAGAGCGAATCCTTTCATAACAGGCTTCAATTAACCGACAGTACGCTGCCTCTTCATTTTCTGCCCTTCTAATAACAGCCTCGGAAAGAGGAGGATACACGGCACGAAATAAGATCGCGAGGATTGTTGCCTCCGAGGGCAATTTCCCATCGCTTCTTTTCCCGGGCCGCGGCACTGTTCCCGTGCAACCAGCCGTTCCTATTGTCTCGAAAAAAGAATCTCTTCGTTTCCTTGCTTGTCGCAGTTTCGATGCAACCGGTCATTCAATTAATCGCGAATAATGCAGGCGGAATTTGCAGCGCGTCACCCAGGAATTGGCGCGCGAGGAGGCTGCAATGATACATACAGGGTGGCTGGAATGAACTGTTATAACTTCAAACCGCTGCAGCAGATACACTTTTAAATATTTTGTTTTATCCAAGGGAAAAAAATAGTCGAGAAACATTCAAGAAAATGATTTAATGCTCGTTGCTCGATATGACCTCCCTTTGCACGAATAATTTCATTCAAACGGTGAAAGAATGAATCGCACGCTGCCCGTACGCGAGATTACGGAATCTTCTTCCATTCCCGGACAAGTGCTGATTTTCGAGCCTCCAAACTTCGATGTTTCATTACATTGACCTTGACCTCCAAAATAGCCCAAATACATTACATTCAATCATTAAATAGATTACATTCGAATGCTGGAGCTCACGAACGATAATTGGAACTGATGTTCCAGCTAAATATAAAGCAATTACAGAATTACGCTTCAAATCCATCACTATAACCTTATTTTGAGATGTAGTATACAAAAATGCTTCTGCACGCATATAAACAATTGAATGAATTATAAATATGGCGACTTTCAGATGGATTGCGTGAGCGGATCGACAGATGCATCAGTATGAACTTACTTAGTAACAGATCATTCCAGCCACCCTGTAAATTCAAAAATCTGGAAATTCGATGGTATGGGAATATGTTAGCCTACAGATTTGGGAATTTAGGAATTTGATGGTTTAGTAACAGATTATTCCAGCCACCCTGTAAATTCAAAAATCTGGAAATTCGATGGTTTGGGAATATGTTAGCCTACAGATTTGGGAATTTAGGAATTTGATGGTTTAGTAACAGATCATTCCAGCCACCCTGTAAATTCAAAAATCTGGAAATTCGATGGTTTGGGAATATGTTAGCCTACAGATTTGGGAATTTAGGAATTTGATGGTTTAGTAACAGATTATTCCAGCCACCCTGTAAATTCAAAAATCTGGAAATTCGATGGTTTGGGAATATGTTAGCCTACAGATTTGGGAATTTAGGAATTTGATGGTTTAGTAACAGATTATTCCAGCCACCCTGTAAATTCAAAAATCTGGAAATTCGATGGTTTGGGAATATGTTAGCCTACAGATTTGGTAATCTAGGAATTTGATGGTTTAGGAATCTCAACACCTGCACATCTTGAAATCTAGGGATGTGGTGCTCCAGGAATTTGGGGATACAGTCGTGGACAAAATTAAGTGGACAGATATCATAAATAATAAAAGGTAAATTTAATTTAACTAATAATGTCTATAAATCAAAACTTTATTGCACAACTATATACATTAAATATATAAATTGTATATTAAATAAATGTTTTTTCAAGTCTACAAATACATTTCACGTTCTAAATTTAAAATATATTTAAAACATTGTAATAAAACGAAAAATCTTCTTACATATCTGCAATGTCCACTTAATTTTGTCCATGACTGTATATAAATTCAAAAATCTGGAAATTTGATGGTTTAGGAAAATGTTAGCCTACAGATTTGGGAATCCAGGAATTTGATGGGGTACGAATTTCGAGATACAAGAACTTGGGACATCTTTATCTTTCCTAGGAACTTTGGGGAATTTAGGGAGTTTGGGATTTGACGACCTGGGGTACAGTATTACAGAAATTTGGTGATTCAGGGATTTAGAAATGAGAAATTTGGGAAAATATATATTAGACAATCGAGAAATTAAAGAATTTTTTTTTTTAATAAAGGGTTGAGAGTCGCATCAACTACAGTGGTTTTTAGCGACTGTAACTATAGGTACATTAAGGAAAGATAGCCGAGCTCTGCGCTTTAAGGATGAACTTCAAATTTTGTTCAGTATTCCATAGTGTCACAGAAATTGAGTACTGCCTCTTGGTGTGTTGTCGATGTAGTCACTCGTGTAAGGTTGGTTCCAATCTTCAACTTTTTCCTTGTTTGGATGAATCTTCTGCATTCCATGATGATGTGGTGTGTGGTTAGGTTTGTGTTGCACAGCTCACACATTCTAGGAAGAGTATTATTAAGTATGCGTGAGTGTGATAGTTTGCTATGACCAGTTGAAGATGCTAAAATTCGAAAATCTGTGAAGTTGAATCATTGAATCACTCGAGAATTTGAAAATCGGAAAATTCACAAATTAGAAAACTCAAATATTTTGATTTTCAGAAGTATCAAATTTCGTCAATTTCGAAATACGAAAATTTGTGAATTTATAAATATTAAAATTTGTGAATTAATAAATACGAAAATTTGTGAATTCATAAATTTGAAAATTTGTGAATTAATAAATTCGAAAATTTGTGAATGAATAAATACGAAAATTTGTGAATTAATAAATACGAAAATTTGTGAATTATTAAATACGAAATTTGTGAATTTGTATAACATAAAAATTTGTGAATTTACAAACTAAGAAATTAACATATTATCTGTTGTTACCCCACGCCTACGTTTTGCCCAAGTGTACTTACAGTATAATTGCGCGACGAGGGAGCCAACTCTAATGACTGCGATTACACTTTAAGGGGTTTTTATACGGGACGCGACCATTGTCCCCTTTCTCATTCTTTACGTTTATTTCCCCTTGGTATTGTGTGCGAATAACGCCTGGGAATAGAGCATGTATTCGTTGATTTCGCTCGATTTCATTGCTTTTATATTTTCTTGTAGACACGCCAGGCTTGTAAACGTGAAAATTCCTGAATTGTACAATTTCAACATTTCTACATTTCTATCTTAAATAAATTTGTATTCTAAATTTTTTAGAATCTCATATTATTCGAATGTTCGAAATTCCAAACTTGGTAATTTTCAAATTTTCACAATTTTATATTTCTATATTTTCAAAATAGTAAATTTCGAAATTATCCAATTTTCAAATTTCAAATTTACCAGATTTAAACAATTTTGAAACTGTTAAATTCCTTAAATTTTATTTTCCAAATTCTACCCTATTTTATAAACGTTCACCTTTTCAATACCCCAAATTTCAGAGTCCCAAAATACCCAGATTTTCAAATTCTTAAATTTTTCATACCCACTCATTTTTCATACTTCCCAAATTTTGTCTCAATTTTACAAATTTCTAAATACAAAAATTCTACATTTCCAAATTGCTCAAATTTTCAAACCACCAAGTTTCTAAAATTATCTACTCAAACATTTCCGTCATTGCACAAATTTCCATATTCCTAGCTTTCTAATTCTCTCCATCTATAAAATTTCTAAAACCTTCCTCGTTTTTACAAATTTTCAAATTTTTCATATCCTAAATTTCCCGAGATTCTCGAAATTCCCAAATTCGAAAATATCTCACAACGAATTAACTAATTTCCCTCGTTGCGTGTTGATCAAAACGACCCTTTAGTATCATCTGCAGTTTCCTCGAACGTCGCCGACACCTAATTCTAAATTTTCCCGTAATAAAAGCACGAAACGGCGAAGGGTCGTTTAACGGCAAGTTAAGCCATTACCGGAAACCGTCGAATGCACCTAACCGTAGCATGCTAACGAACGAAGCGGAGATAAGAATCAACAGTAGGAATGAAACCAATCGAAGGTACATTTTCGCATTTACGGGAAATTCCTTATTATGAGACACTTGAGATCTTTTTTTAAATAAATAAAACAAATTTCTTGTTTTACAACAGGTGTGTCAAACTCGCGGCCCAATCAATATATCCGACGCTAAGTAAAAATAAAATAGAAACCAGCATATAAAATTATAATATACTTTATTTATAAATTATACGGATCATTTTAAATTGTATATTTGTGTCTATGAACATTGATTTTTTTTTTGAAGCCCACGTAAAGTTTATTAAGCATTGTTTATTTGGCCCAAGTTAGCTTTAGAGTTTGACAATTTTTACAATTGTCAACAATTGTCAATTGACCTGTTTTACAATTTTTAAATTCTCATTGTTCATTATATTCTAATATTATAATACGTATAATTTGTACAACAAATTAATTAGTTAAAATAAACAGTATTTGCATTATGTTCCGCAGAATATTTTATACTAATAAAAAACTATAATTGCCACTATTAGCTGTTTCATTATTCATCGCATGCACAACACCATATATTTATTTATTAAAATACCAGTCCCCTAGTTCCGTTGTAAACAAAATGTTGAGTTTGAGTCACCTATGGTGTACGAAGGGTTAATCTGCATTTGTCGTGCGCAATCTGCCCATGCAGAAGTAGCTCCGAGAAAAATGATGTCCCAAATCGGGACTGGCCTCCGATATATCGATATCTCGCGTGAACGCGATCGTCGAAGACGTCGCAACGTTGAAGATTATCAAACTACGAGACAATAGTTCTAAATCTTTACAACCCTGATACTTAGGCTTCCTGAATTTTAAACTTTCCGAATTTTAGCGTTTCTAAATATCAAATCTTTCGGATTCTGCATTTTCTAAATTCCAAATTATTTAAGTCCAAAATTTTCGACATTCAAAATTTTGTAAACTTCAAGTCTTCCAAATTATCGAATTCCCAAAGTCTCAAATTATTATAAAATTCGAGTTTTCAAGTTTCTAAATTTACTAATCTTTGAATTTGTAAATTTCTGGATTTCTAAAAAACCAAATTTCCAAGTTTTTAATTCCTCAGTTTCTCGATTCCACGAGTTTTTCGCTTCTCAAAATTTCCAACTACAAGTATAATTGAAAAGTATGATGAATTCTTTCGAAGTTATCTCTCTGTCATTAATTGTCGCTATTTGCTTCATTATTCATCGCATGCACAACACCATATATTTATTTATTAAAACACCAGATCCCTAGTTCCGTTGTAAACAAAATGGTGAGTTTGAGTCACCTATCGAGTGCGAAGGTTCAAGCTGCATTTGTCGTGCGCAATCTGCCCATGCAGAAGTAGCTCCGAGAAAAATGATGTCCCAAATCGAGACTGGCCTCTGATATATCCATATCTCGCATGAACGCGATCGTCGAAGACGTCGCGGACATTGAAGATCGGCCACGAGCCTCTAAAGAGGTGCTCGGCTCAGCCAAGGCTCCGTATCCGTCCAGGAAGATCCGATTATGGCTTAACCGCATTAAACGCGGAAAGTTTACTTTCGGTAATTCGAAGTCTGAAAAGGGTCGGGTCTCGTAGTAGCACCTGCAACACCACCTGCCTCTCAATGCTTTCGTGAGACGTTTCGTTTCGTTCTGTCTCGTTTGCCATCGTTCCGCTCGAGTGCCGTACAATGCGGACGCCCCAGTCTTCGAGACTGTTTACACTTCGCGACGCGACGCGACGCTGCACCCCATCGTGTTTTGCTTACAGAATATCAGGGTGCATCCGAGGATCCCTATAGTGTAACGTCACAAGTACGTTTCACGCACCCCTAACCCGTCCGGTGCTGTTACTTGATCGTTCTGAAGGGCTTGTCGGTCTTGTTTGCCAGGAAACTTCGTTGATTGGCCCGAAGGCATCGTAACGTTTGTCGATCTTCCAAACAATTCGCGAATTTTTTCGGATTACGATCGTGTTAGCCTTCGAGTCGCAGTATTTTTCGTTTCTTTTTTTAAGTAGTGGTTTATAGTCGCATCAACTACCAGGGTTTTTAGCGACTGTTAAGTAGTTCACGAAGATAACGTTGTAATTGGATGTGGATGATTACAGAATTTTTTAAATTTGTTAAGAATTCCTATACTCAACTACCAGGGTTATTAGCGACTGTTAAGTAGTTCACGAAGATCACGTTGTAATTGGATGTGGATGATTACAGAATTTTTGAAATTTGTTAAGAATTCCTATACTCAACTACCAGGGTTATTAGCGACTGTTAACTAGTTCACGAAGATAACGTTGTCATTGGATGTAGATGACTATACAGAATTTTTAAAATTTGTTAAGAATTCCTATACTCAACTACCAGGGTTATTAGCGACTGTTAAGTAGTTCACGAAGATAACGTTGTAATTGGATGTAGATGATTATACAGAATTTTTGAAATTTGTTAAGAATTCCTATACTTTTACAAAATTCTAGTAACGTGTCCTGGTAAAATGTTGATGTGGTTATGTGTCGTTGTTAAATCTTCTTCTTGCGTGGTTATATTTGACTCTGCTTTGTAATTACAAGCTCGAGTTCTTAATTCCTAAATAGAACGTCTGAATTTCATAATTCTTGCAAGCCTGTGATTCCAAATACCTAAATTTATGAAAGTCCGAACTTTTATGTGGATCATGAAAACTTGAAAATTTGTTGGAGATTCAATAAGAAAGTTGAAAATATACAAATTTTCGAGGAGTTTTTGTATTTGAGGATCCAGTGACTTTTGAATGCTGGGAATAGGAGATTTAGAGATTTTTATTTGAGAAATTTGAGAACTTTACATTTAGAGTATTTTGAATTCTCCAGATTTTGAGATTTGATGTGGCGATTACAGTTTTTAGTAAATTTTCCTAGGAACGAATTATTGTCTCTAGGAAATTTAGATTTCTCCCCGCCAGGAAATGTGGGGACTTTTGTATCTGCAAATACGGAAATCTAGGGTTTCGCACTCTTAGAAATTTGGTATCGCGTACATTTATATCTAGGCATCTAGGGATTTAGAAATCATTGAATTTAAAAATTCGGAATCCTGAGAATTTGTTGACTGGGGAGCAATTAAGCGAATAATTTATATACACTCTTGGACAAAATTAAATGGACATTGCAAAAATGTAAACAATTTTTTGTTTTACTATAATGTCTTAAATAAATTTTAAATTTAGAACGTGAAATGTTTTCGTAGATTTGAAGAAACATTTATTTAATGTATATAATTGTACAATAAAGTTTTGATTCATATGCATTCTTAGTTAAATTAAATAAACCTTTGATTATTTATGATACCTGTCCACTTAATTTTGTCCACGACTGTATTTATAAATCCATCGATTCGAAAATCTCAGAGTGCAAATTTAAAATATGGAAGGTTCAAGAATGTATAAATTTCAAAAATTCCAATACAAGATTTTACTAATCTGCCGACACAAATATTTGACAGTGAAAAAATTTCCAACGTATGTTTCACCGTGCGAAGAGAACGTATGGTATACTGGGTTGCACACACGTGCAAGAGTGACATAGAGTACGTATATTTCTTGCGTTTCACGGAAATATCGAATTTTTACAATCGTGCCGTTCCTTGGCTCCATATCGAACTTGGAAACTTCGGAACCGGTCCTTTTTGCATGGAGTTTCGTTAAAAAAGAGAAGAAAAAAAAAAAAAAAAAAAACTTGCCGGAAGTTATTCCGATAGACTGTTGGAAACGAGTTAGAGTTGTCTTTTCCCAGTTGGACCGTGGGGTTCGTGCGTTTCTGTTTCAAATGCGTTCGATCTAGTCGCGTTCGACTGCCAGAGCCGAACAATAATCAAATTGTCCTGCGAACAGAATGAACTGCAATGCTTTCAGCTTCCTGTAACAAAGCCGTTTCCGCTTGTATTCAGCCTGGAGAATTGTAACGTGTGTCTATTCAATTTCGGTCTAAATACAGCCTGTTCATCGTAAAGATCGCCGCGATTTTTTTTTTTTTTTTTACACTTTATATAATCCGAGGAGCGCGAAAATGTTGATAAACGAGAGATCGACGATAATTCACGTGTTCCGTGTTACATACACGCGCGATCGAACGTTTAACTCACCGACGATGAAATTTCTGTCCATTTTGCTTTCTCATTAAGGCGTATATTTATTGAAACGTTCATGAATATGGAGATGAGATTCTGCGGTACGCGGCCATTAAGGGAAAGGGCGTATTCTAATGAAAAGCGATGGATATTTCTTCCCTTTTTTTTTTTTTTGTTATTTGTCTACCGCGATCGAATGAAAATTCGACTTTGTCGGATGGCGAGAATTGTTAATGGCAGTGAATATTAATTGTTTCGCGCGATTGTGCAGTTGGATTAGGCGAATTCAATTATTAGTTTCTGTAGTTTTACGAGATGTGTTTTCTATCGCTCTCTTTCTATATTCTTCTCTGTTTCACGACACTCTTTGTATTCGTGTATGGATACATTTCTAGATCATTAGATTGGGATGTTACTAGATGGACATACAGTCGTGGACAAAATTAAGTGGACAGGTATCATAAATAACAAAAGGTTAATTTAATTTAATTAACAATGCCTATAAATCAAAACTTTATTGCACAATTATATACATTAAATAAATGTTTTTTCAAGTCTGTATAAAGCATTTCACGTTCTAAATTTAAAATTTATTTAAAACATTGTAACAAAACAAAAGATTGTTTTCTGCAATGTCCACTTAATTTTGTCCATGACTGTATGTCCACATTGAAATGTTGCTACATGTCTACGCGATTATGTTTCTTGGTTTATCAATCTCATAAACGCTATATGAACTTCAATTATCGTGGCTGCTTGCATGAGACCAGCCATTATCTCAAAATATTTCTAGACAGTGATATAGTTACTTTATAAAAATGTGATCTTCATTGAAACTAAAACTTGATTTAGCACTTAAATCAATTATTGGAAATCAACTGAAAAGGAAAAATAATGTTCTCTCCAGAAAAAAAAGTAAGTAGTGGAGATTGGTGTGCTGCTGGGGGTGAACAAACGACCTAGTTAAAATTTAACTATTTCATTGGTTGTGGACATTTAAGGGAAGTGGGCAAAAACCGTCCTTACCAAATGTAGTTGGTGGTGGTTGAACTTGTTCTTAATGTGTATTAGATGGCGGTGAAAATTATTCTTAGCGTGTACTAGGTGGTGGTTTAAATTGTTCTCGTATAGTTTTTGATGGTTGAACTTGTTCTGTCGTTGCTTGTCTGGTTGCAAAAAAGGTAAATGTTTTTGTGGTAGCGTTGGAGATCCTGCCTTACGTTCCCTAAACATTTCCTCTTAACATGCTGTTTCCATTTCCTTGTCCTTAGCCTTGGGTCCTTTCCTCGTCATCAGTCCTAGACCACTTCCCAAAAATCCACTACTCTCACTACGCTATCCCACCCCCGGTTCCTTCCTCCACCCTTGCTAAATAATCTAAACCAATCGGAATTAGGCAAGGAGTTTTCCTTTTGGAACTTTTCACCCGTCTCGTCAGAATTCGATCTAGGCTTTGCCGTGCTGGTTAAATATAATTTATGTAAGAGCTAGAGTAAGATTTCTTGTATGTAAATAAATTAACTATATAAAAGTTAACTCCACTTGGTTTGAATCCGGTTCTCCAACAGTAGGAGTCGATGGTGGATTGGTGGGAGTATAGGAAGGAACTTGGTAAAAAGAGGGAAATATTGATCTATCATTGGAATGGGACTTTTGGAAGGTGGAAAAGTTGAAGGAACGAGGTAGTGGTTTTGGATTTTCTATATGTTTTACGAGGGGCCTGCAACGGGGCCGCGAACTTAGGGTGCGCTGGAGGTTTGGGTCCATTTATGATGGATTGGAATTTTAATTATGGTTCCATGGCTGCCTTACCCTAAGGGTTTGCAGGCTCGCAGGTATATTGACATGTGCTGCACGGTGTGTAGAACCGTACAGACTTTATGATTCTATGAACGCGCCGCAACACTCGTCAATCATAAGTATTCCCATTCTGAAATCAACAGGGCCGCCAGACGCGTTCACACGATTCGCGATCCGACTGCCGACAACCGTATCTCCGTTCACCAACATCCCACGCGGGTCATTTATACCCAACATCCGCGTTGTACGTCGGATCCACGAAGAGAACGCGACGGATCGCGCTCCCCCCATTTTTGTGTCTCGCTCGGGGTTGAACGGGGTCTCGAAATCGTCGTAGGAAGTCGTAACCGTTCGCATCGCCGGAATGAATTTAATTAACGCGTTCCACCGTCGCTGTCGTCGAAATTGGCCGGCGGGCAATTATCGCGATCCTTCCGTGGTAAAGTTCGCTCCGCGAGCTGAAATCCGCTCGGCGTGCACCGTCCGGGGCTGAAACGCGGAGGCATCGTCGGCGTCGCGAACAAAATTACGCCGTGAGAACAGAACGCTTTCGCGTGTGCATTATCGCCGCGTCTTGCGCATAAATAAATACCGGAAACGCATTATGAAACGGGCCACGTAGGCGTCATTAAATCATTAACAGCGCTGGATTACCGTCGCGGATGGCCCCCGTAGCCGCGTTCGTTCCTCGTATCTTTCCCAGGTAATCCCTTTTAAAGTGCAAATGTTTGCGCCGCCACGTTGTATTTTCTTTTTCATGGAAACTCGTTCGCACGACCAAACTCGTTCGATGTTACGGCGAACCGAACTTAGCCTTCCTACTTGTTCGTGCTTTTTTTTCGAGCCCCTTCCTCGCACTTTCGTGGCTACGCTCGTTTCGGATCTTCCGTTAGCGAGGGCGATTATGGTCGCGTGCGAACGGATCCGTATATGGTACATCGAAAATAATTATTTTTTTTTATGATAACATTTCGTATGCACGTGTTCGTATGAATCCCTTCGTTGCTAAGGAAGAGCAGGTTGCGTGTGAAAATATCGCTGCGATATAGACGATTAATTCCCTGTTTTCCCAGGTGGTTTCATTGCGATGATCGAGGTCCAATGTTGAAACATCGATGTATCTGACAGTTGACATGATTGAGAGGGAATTTTAATTTTGTAGGGATTGCAAAAATGTAATTGAAGTCATCCTTCTGTGTGACTGAACTGGACGTACAACAAATCAAACATTACAAGCAAATATAAACGTAGCTAATCTAACATAATTTTATTTAATCTTGTCTGACGTTGTCTAATCTAACCATACATATCTAACTGTTTCTAACTTTACCTTATCCAGCCAAGTCAGGTCAAACATATCCAAAAACGAGTGAACCCTAAATATTCTTTGATATAGTAATATTAGGGTGTCCCATAAGGTTCTTCAATTTTTGATGCCAAAATAATAAGCCATATTTATTTAAGATTCATTTGTTGCATTAAATATGAATTGTTCTGCTCTGTCACCTTTTCCATCTCTCAGGAAACCTCATTGTACCTTGTTTCCAAAATTATTGTGGCTTATTTGCAAAATAATCCAGGAAACGCGTTTTCATTTCATATCAAAAAGGAAGAGACTTATGGGACAGTTGTATTATATATTGTATTATACAGGGTGTCCCAAAAGTGTTGAAGGAGCCGGAAATGGGAGATAGGTGGGGTCATTCCGAACAACTTTTTGGTCAGGATCGTTCGTTAATAATTTAAAAATGAAGCCCTATACGACATTTTTGCAAATGAAAAAGTTGTTCAGAATGACCCCACCTACCTCCCATTTCCAGCTCCTTCAACACTTTTGGGACACCCTGTATATAGTTAATATATACTTAATATATTAAAGTATTAAGTATACCATACTTAACACTTTGTCACCCATATTTTGGTGAAACTCAAATTTGTACAAAGATATAACAGCTATATTACTAAAAATTGTTCACTTAAATATAAATAAATATAACAACGTATTATGAGAATATTTTGTAACATTTGTTATAAACGTAAGTACTACCTAATGCAATTTTCAACTGCTTCCGTGTGGCAGTCAGTGAAACAACATACTAAGTCTTACTACAGTCATGGAGAAAATTAAGTGGACAGGTATCATAAATAGCAAAAGATTAATTTAATTTATGTAATAATGCCTATAAATCAAAACTTTATTGCACAATTATATAAATTAAATAAATAAATTGTATATTAAATAAATGTTATTTCAAGTCTACAAAAACATTTCACGTTCTAAATTTAAAATTTATTTAAAACATTGTAATAAATTAACAAAATTTTTTACATTTATGCAATGTCCACTTAATTTTGTGACTGTATATCAATTCAGCGTTAAGTATTTAATTAGTGTACAATTATAAACTATTCCCGCATTACAATACACCTGGCCCGTATGTATAAAAATTAAAATTGTAGCCCCTATCCTTTACGAAAAATAAAACGGCCATATACCGAATAATCGTAATTTAATAGCGTACTATTCACGATACTCGCACGCGTACAAATATGCATTTGCATTGCAATGTATAACCACTCAGTTAATTGCAATATAGGCAAGAAATATGCCAAACAGAGGGTGCCTCGCGAAACGCCGGCAATAAAACGCGAGTTGTACGAGAAAATTTCGCTGTCGACCGTTTGTTCGCAATTAAAATTGTGGATTTCGAGGGGGATAATTTTCGTGATTATCGCTAACAAGCTTGAATCACACTGGCGTTGTGTGGGCGTTGTCGGCACGACAAAAAGTCGCCGAAACTTTCGGCAAACGCTATCGCGCGAAGACACCGAGTGTCACGACCTCTAATGACGAAGGTCAAAGCCAAAGATGGTCGCCAGTGAGAACGAGACCGCTCGTTCGAAACAGGAAAAAGGGGCCTCTCGCGTTCTATCACGGTGGAAGGAGCTCGTTAATTTATGTGAGAAAGGTCTAACATTGAGCCAGGCGTGACTTTATACGTTTATTAGCCTCGAAAGCACGTTTTATGCCGCGTCCAAGATTACATCGTAGCGAACGCAAAGTAAACGACGATACGTTTCGTCCATCTTGTTTCACGACGAGTTTAAAGCTGGATTTGCGAGCTCGTTCAATTTCCACTAACTAACTTGTATAATCGAATTTGTAGTGGTAGATCGTTACGTGAGCACGGAAATTCGATATTTGCAAATTCGATAAAATCTCACGCTTCGCATGATTCCGTCACATGAAAGTGCGATGTAAGAGTGGTAGGGCAGTTTTGTGATTACAGTTTCGTTGCATCGAGCTTTTAGTCGCTTTTTTAATACGTGGTGCTTAATTAATAAATATAGCAAGTCATGACAGATTTCAAAACAAAAATTCGGTCGTTGTTTCAACTCATAAAAGTATCGTAGAATATCACATGTGACATATCAGTTTGAAACTTCACGATCCATTATAGTGAATATATCGAGTTTTTGATCGCATTTTTTGTATGTAACAGCTGATTAACAATTATTGCAAGTAATGACAAATTTTGAAACACAAAGATTCGGTCGGTGTTTCATTTCATAAAAGTATCGTTGAATATCACATGTGACATATCACTTTGAAACTTCAGGATCCATTATAGTGACTATATCGAGTTTTTGATCACATTTTTCGTATGTAACAGCTGATTAACAATCATTGCAAGTAATGACAGATTTCAAAACACAAAGATTCGCTCGGTGTTTCATCTTATAAAAGTATCGTAGAATATCATATGTGACATATGAGTTTGAATCTTCAGGGTCCATTACAGTGACTATATCGAGATTTTGATCACATTTTTTGTATGTAACAACTGATTAACAATCATTGCAAGTAATGACAAATTTTGAAACACAATGATTCGGTCGTTGTGTCAGCCCATAAAAGTATCGTAGAATATCACATGTGACATATCAGTTTGAAACTTCAGGTTCAATGGCGGATTATCAAATGTAAAAAGACTGATTGCTTCATGATACAGAAGTATTGTAAAATATCGTACGAGGAAAATCAATTTTAAACTAGAAGTTTATTAGAAATTAGTATATAAATGGTTATTCATGATTTTTAATGCAAAATGGTGACTTACCATTTATAGCAAAATAATCAACTTTAAAATGTACAATATCTGAACTTCATCTCGTGACACAAAGGTATTACAAAATGGTACTTATGATAAAATGACTGTGGCATAAAATTTATAATTATTTAATACATTTAAATGTATGTTACAAGTATTGAATATACTTGATGCTAATACAGTCATGGACAAAATTAAGTGGACACTGTAGAAATGTAAAAAATTGTTTGTTTTATTACAATGTTTCAAGTAAATTTTAAATTTAGAACGTGAAATGTTTTTGTAGACTTGAAAAAACATTTATTTAATGTACATAATTGTGCAATAAAGTTTTGATTTATAGGCATTATTAGTTAAATTAAATTAGCCTTTTGTTATTTATGATACCTGTCCACTTAATTTTGTCCATGACTGTATACTTGTGCACCTATTTATGTATAAAAATTCAACTATATTTATAGATAGAAACCAACACCATAAACAATTTCATATTATTAATTTTTTGTACAATTAAAATTAATACCTTCGTCGAGATCAGAAATTTTTTCTATGTGTAAAATGTAACATTACGTGACATTAACGGTTTGAAAACAGCGTTCATCCCATAATTTGCAGAAGTGGCAAAGCTTCAGAAAACCGATTACACCTCCAAAAGCTCGTCAGGCGATTATGTGGCAGATTAAAAAGCAGAAGTTGCTTTCGCGGTATCCGCGTGTCATTCCATATTTCATGAATAGCAAAAAAGTTTTGAAGATTTCGAAAGTTTCGTCGGTTTTTTTCGCATTTTATATCAGTGCGCCGCCGCTGGAGTTACGTGGAGAGAGGTTCGTTTAGATTACGCTTTGAAAGCGCAACAAGATTAATTATACCAAGATGTAAATTGAGTCGTTGCGTTTGTGGCTGGGAAATCTCATTGTTTTCTCCGTGGGGTCTCTTCAGGGTGTTTTTTAATCTGCTAACTGGGTCATTTTTCGACGAGAAAGAAAAAGTCATCTGGTACGTGGATTACAATAAAAAATGAAGGACAAGTTATCTCGTTAATCTTTCAGATTAACCTTCGGTTACACGCACCCCATTCTTGGCACAATTACACGTTTCGGGTCAAATGAAACCCCCTCACGTATTTAAGCGATATTTGTGAATTCATGTGGGTGAGATTCAGATATAATTACGGCAATTTTTAAATATAAATTTGATATAAGATGCAGGGGTTGGGAAATAAATAATAATTGTTTTTTTTAACGATAACATAGTCAAAGATTTTTTTATTACAGTTTTGAAATGATGATATTAAAAGAAATTGTTAACTTTTATGATTCGAATTCGATTAAATTTTATTTACTTTTGAAGTAATTGTGTTTTATTCTTTTATTTTCATTTAAAGAACACAATTTATTTATTTGTTTAATTTATGTTTTTCTCTTACATTTCATTTTTCATTCTTAATGTAAATAAAATTTAACTTGTTTATTTCTTTATTGATTTATGAATTTGTTTTATTTTCTTTGCTTCCGATGTATTCACGCATCCATAAAGAATATTAATTAAAATATTAATTTGTTTTTACTAATTGTTAATTACTAATGACCAATTAATTACTAATTAATAACTGTATAGATATATAAAAATACACTAAAAATAAATATAAATTTATGTATATAATTACTTGACTAGTCATATCATTGTATTTAAATAAAGTTATTGATTATTTTTTAATATTATCATTTTATTAAAGATTTTATTTGCAAATTATTCGTATAACGATTCAACACTGCAGCTTCGAAATGGTAACGTTTCTCTGAGAGTAATTAAATATTAAATCCAATATTTGTCAGTAATTATTTATAATTCAGTTGTCGGCTCGAGTAATCATTTAATTTAGGTTATTAATAATACATCTGTTATCGGCTCCCATTGTGAGTTACAAATTAATCCGTTATCGATTTCCCCCTTTGTTAATAAAGTAATATAATTACCCTTTATATGCATTACTTATGTATTTATATATATGATACAATATACATATAGCAGTGTATCATTTTCGTCGACTTTAAAGTATGTAGGAATAAAACGAATTATAATCACATACGGGAAGTTGAAAACGTTACATGTACATATTTAATGTTCAATGGATGTCGTTTATTGATTCCAATTGTTGAAGCATCTATTATTATTTCAATTTTTTTTCGGAATATACCTGACTCACTTAAAAATTAAACATTGTCGTAATATTTAATCTGTGAATTGTTACTTTAGTTTATTAACAATATCGTCAATACAATACAACACTCGTTTATTGTCATTATTGTCAATACAAGATAGCACTCGTTTATTGTCATTATTGTCAATACAAGATAGCACTCGTCACAGGCGAAATTACAGTTTCGCATTTCTCATGCGACATAGTCGTATGACAAAATAATTTCCTCTGCTCCAGAAACGATTAATAAATAGTTGAAGCGATGTCGTGAAATGTCCCTAGGCAAAAAGTAGATAGCACCAACGGGGACATTAAACGGTGATAATTTTCTTTAGGTATTCGCCAGCCAATTAGGTGCAACTTTTAAACTGATTACGTGCATGATGCGCCGTTTAAACTGTTCATGTTACAGCAGAAACGGATTACGTCCTTTCACGCTTAGCGGCTCAGATAATATCACTTACCAACTGAAACTCGGTCCACCTACACACATGCACACACGCGCACACATTACAGCGCGAATGTAATCGTGATAAATCATCCATCCAAAATGTACTGTGTTACGATACCATGGGGACTATACGCCTTTTTTTCTCGAAGTCTATCGAAAAATAATTGATAATAAAAGTTCCCGGGTCATCCTTAGTACTAACTTTGTAATTTATGATCAACCGGAGTAATAAAGAACGAGACACGCGGAAGCGTCTGAGGATTTGTTGTCAGACTATTTGTACATTTTTATCCTAAAATATTTACACGATACATTTTCACGTTACAGACAATTTCAGTTACTAGTTACAGTCGTGGACAAAATTAAGTGGACAGGTATCATAAGTAACAAAAGGTTAATTTAATTCAACTAATAATGCCTATAAATCAAAACTTTATTGCACAATTATATACATTAAATAAATAAATTGTATATTAAATAAATGTTTTCTCAAGTCTACAAAAACATTTCACGTTCTAAATTTAAATTTATTTAAAACATTGTAATAACACAAACAATTTTTTCACATTTCTGCAATGTCCATTTAATTTTGTCCATGGCTGTACATCGAAAGGTTGTACTAATTATATTTATACTAATGGGTCTACAGAGCAGGTGCCTCGCGTGAATACGAACGTGTATTTAACACTAGATTTATGAACCATGAATGACCATTTATACTTGAATCGAAATTAAGGCATAACAATAAGTGAATAATGGACAATGCGTGAACCAATTCATGCAATGATTCTTTATCTCAATGAAGGGTAAGATAAATTTTGACGAAAGCTTCTTACCAATTTTTATCATTTAAAATCAGAAATCTATAGTCCGTCATTTTGACGGATTCTGTAAATCTAGTGTTAAGAGTAGATGAACATGTGGTTAGAAGAAATTTGTTGCTGCAAACATATGAATAGGACAAGAACGAGATACAGGGATTATAAAGTCTTTTCAAACGATTAAACGTATCTGAACTTACAGTCATGGACAAAATTAAGTGGACATTGCAGAAATGTAAAAAATTTTTGTGTTGTTACGTTTTAAATAAATTTTTGATTTAGAACGTGAAATGCTTTTGTAGACTTGGAAAAACATTTATTTAATATACAATTTATTTATTTAATGTATATAATTGTACAATAAAGTTTTGATTTATAGTTAGTTAAATTAAATTAACCTTCTGTTATTTATGATACCTGTCCACTTAATTTTGTCCACGACTGTATATAAAAAGATACCAAGCCGGAGTATTCTTGACTTGATGACAACGGATATCAATGACGACCGAGTATCGTCGTCAAGGATGTATGATAGGACTTTTAACGCTGTTTCAGTCGGTTTTGTATATCAAAAGTGACCGAAAACAATACCAAATACGGTTTTAATCGATTCGACGACGACCTGTTCCTGTCGTTAGATGGCCGGCAAAATCTATACCGCAAATTTAGAATGTCTTCCGAACCTACACTCAAAAGTTCAATTCAAAAGACCCAAAATTGTGGTCTGTAGCGCGCAGACAAACGAACAAATACAGATAGGGCCGTCCCAGAATGCTCGCTACGTTCGGCAATTATTTTTCGCTCTCGAAAATATTGGAAAGAATATTTTTTGATCGTTCACTTCAAAATATGTAAATTTTCAGTTAAGGAACAAAGAAGACACAAATAAAGCGCCAGCAAGGAAAAAACAGATATAAATTTCTTGCGGCAAGAGATTACGTACGAAATTCATGTTGCGTAATAATAGAACACGTGCCCGGGTTGGATATAATACAATGTATATGTATGGGATCCGAGATGATGGCTCGTAAAACATCTTTGAAAAGCTATGGCACGAGCCACAGGACCCCGACAGCTACAAAAAGTGGCTGCCAGGTGCATGGCAGGTGAGAGATTCACCTGCTCACAAGCTGCTGCTAAATATCCAAAAACTATTTTATGTGGGGCTCCATTTGCCGCATGGTTTCGGATTCTTTTTCGACGTCCAGTCATTAGATGACCGGCGAAAATAGTTTTTGACACATTTTAGCGATTAGGTACAAGTTTCTTTTCAAATTGATATTTTAGTTTACAGAAACTGTTTCGGGTATATTTTTTATTTATTTCATGATTCTTGAGATGGTTAACGAAAGTAATTTCGGACAATTTTATTGTAAATCAGGTACAATTTTTTTTTTAATTGATACTTCAATTTATGTAAGCTCATTCTGGTTCATTTTTTATTCACTTCCTGATTCTTGAGATAACTAACGAAAATAGTTTTTGACAACTTTTAGCGATTAGGTACAAGTTTCTTTTCAAATTGATATTTTAGTTTACAGAAACTGTTTCGGGTATATTTTTTATTTATTTCATGATTCTTGAGATGATTAACGAAAGTAATTTCGGACAATTTTATTGTAAATCAGGTACAATTTTTTTTTAATTGATACTTCAATTTATGTAAGCTCATTCTGGTTCATTTTTTATTTACTTCCTGATTCTTGAGATAATTAACGAAAATAGTTATTGACAACTTTTAGCGATTAGGTACAAGTTTCTTTTCAAATTGATATTTTAGTTTACAGAAACTGTTTCGGGTATATTTTTTATTTATTTCATGATTCTTGAGATGGTTAACGAAAGTAATTTCGGACAATTTTATTGTAAATCAGGTACAATTTTTTTTTTAATTGATACTTCAATTTATGTAAGCTCATTCTGGTTCATTTTTTATTTACTTCCTGATTCTTGAGATAATTAACGAAAATAGTTCTTGACAGCTTTTAGCGATTAGGTACAAGTTTTTTTTTAATTGATACTTCAATTTATGTAAGCTCATTCTGGTTCATTTTTTATTTACTTCCTGATTCTTGAGATAATTAACGAAAATAGTTTTCGACAATCTTTTTAGCGGTTACATACAAGCATTTTTTTATTCATTGTTTCATTATCGAGAAAATTAAATTTGAAAATCTGTTGATATTTTTGTGAAATGTTAGCAGAGAAAATTATTTAAATGAACAATAATCGGAGGAAATAACAACCTTAATTGTTTTTTGTTAAGTCGATAGTTAACGGATATATTAATGAATACAGTTATTAATAATGTTAAAATATATTGACAATATTTTTTCGATTTTTATTTATAGACGTATTTGTATTGAATAATTATCACATATTTCACTAAATTCATTTATTTATTTTACTAAATTAATTTAACGGAATATCATCAAATTAACAAACGATTAATTAAAATAAAGAAATTAGAACAAACAACGTTAAATTGTTATCGAAGGAACAATATAAATAAAATAATTGGAACGAACATCAAATCACAAAAAAAATAATTTGAACAAGTAGCTTAACATTAGAAGTACCGGCATTAAATGCATGGTTACATCAAAACTGAAAATAAAATAGAAAAATAAATAAATACATATTGCAGCATCATCTATCATATACAACCATTCATTAGCTCAATAAAACATAACAGACATTTTGACAAAAGGACGGCAATAAAATTTTGTAATAAAAAATGCCAAACCCTAAACCAGTCACTTTGACTGGTTGGTAGTTCTAGTGTTATACAAAATGGCGAAAGAAACTGTGAATTACTGTAACAGTCCATTAACATTCTAATAGCGGCACTAATTCTTGAAGATAAAAATCGTAAACTTACAGTATGTATAGTATACAGACTCGTAGATTTTTTTCTCGTTTTCCTCTTTCCGTGGCATCGTCTTTATCTTCCGCTTCGATAAATCAGCTTTAGAGTCAGAATACGCCGTTTCCGGGGCGCAAGCTGCTCTCAGTTTTCCAAAGTTACCATATTTCACGAGGAAATTCGCGTAATCTGCCTTCGCTAAATTTGCATCCGCGCAATAACACGAATGCTAATCAGGATCTCTCTTTCTGTTTCAGGTAAGCGATAAATTCATCCAAACTATCGAACCGAGCTTTGGATCCGTTCGTACTTTTGCCGTTTCTCGTGTAATCGACCGATCGAACCGCGCACCAACGTTTCTTCCATCAATTTAATGTAAGTGGGTTAATTTCATTCCACTCGTAAAACATACGAGCTTGATTTTTTACCAAATTTGCCGCGGCAGCGAATTTTCGATCGATTGCCGGTAATTAAAGATTTCCGCTTACATTTTTGATTACTTTTCTTATCGAGCAGTTCTCGTAACCAACGCGAATCTTTTTTTTTTTGGAAATAATTGGAATAATTTTTTGGAGAGAAACATTTAACCAACGAACATGTTTGAAGTCAACAAAGAAATTCATTCGAACTCAATTTGTAAGTTCACAAACACTGTTGAAGTACAGTCGTGGACAAAATTAAGTGGACAGATATCATAAATAACAAAAGGTTAATATAATTCAACTAATAATGCCTATAAATCAAAACTTTATTGCACAATTATATACATTAAATAAATAAATTGTATATTAAATAAATGTTTTTTCAAATCAACAAAAAAATTTCACGTTCTAAATTTAAATTTATTTAAAACATTGTAATAAAACACAAAATTGTTTTACATTTCTACAATGTCCACTTAATTTTGTCCATGACTGTATATGATCAATTATGTAAAGTGGTTTTAGAAATGGTTTGAATAATCTCGAATTACGTTTTGCAAATGAATATTAAGCAGTATGATGTTGTTTTGCGTTGTGAATAATGGATAAAATGTAATTGATTAAGAATTAATTGCAAAATGGAATTTGTTTGTGCGTAAGTTTGTATTTCGCGCGAAAGTTGCGCGCGCAGCGACCGCGAAAAATTTGAAAACCGATTCTTTACGGCGTTCTTCTGTGACTTATTCGATCATAGCATACAAAATTATTATTATAATCGATCTTGTACCGTTTGTAGTATCCATCTGTCATGATCCCTTGCGCGGACTTTTTATAGGGAAATTTGCCAGGAAATTATTATTCATTGTACGTAATAATTACAGTGACATATCAGTATGAAACTTCAGGTTCAATAGCGGATTTTCAAATGTAAAAAGACTGATTGCTTCATGACATAGAAGTATTGTAAAATATTGTACGTGGAAAATCAATTTTAAATTAGAAGTTTATTAGAAATTAGTATATAAACGGTTATTCATGATTTTTAATGCAAAATGGTGACTTACCATTTATAGCAAAATAATCAACTTTAAAATGTACAATATCTGAACTTCATCTCGTGACACAAAGGTATTACAAAATGATACTTATGATAAAATGACTGTGGCATAAAATTTATAATTATTTAATACATTTAAATGTATGTTACAAGTATTGAATATACTTGATGCTAATACAGTCATGGACAAAATTAAATGGACACTGTAGAAATGTAAAAAATTGTTTGTTTTATTACAATGTTTTAAATAAATTTTAAATTTAGAACGTGAAATGTTTTTGTAGACTTGAAAAAACACTTATTTAATGTATATAATTGTGGAATAAAGTTTTGATTGATAGGCATTATTAAATTAAATTAACATTTTGTTATTTATGATACCTCTCCACTTAATTTCGTCCACGAGTGTATATCATGTTCGAAGAAACATTTACAATACCGCAAATTTCACGACAGACTATAAACAAATAATCGTAGGAAATATTTTTAGTACACAAATACGTCGAAGCGTGATCTTAAATTTCGCACGATCGATTATTAGTAACATTTACTTTCGGATATATCCTAACGAGAATTTCACACGAATCTTCCCTTTAATCGGCATCGACGGTTAATGAAAGAGTGGAGGAACACCGTTAGGCATCCTCCCTGTAACGATTGACGTCGATCGAGATATCTGAGGATCACCTTCGTATTAACTGTCTCTAATTAAGGGAACACGGAGTGCGTGGTATTAGCAATTAGTCGAAATTAATTAACGAGGCTCAACGAGGTTAGGTAGGCACGAGAGGTTGGCACAGTTAGGCTTCGTTGTTGAGTCGTGCGCCCCGATTCTTGCGTTCCCTTTAATCCTGTAAACCAACCTGATGGACGCTGTTTGCCCGGAATCTGACACGTGCCATGTACCTCAAAATCTGTTGATCGTCATGGTTGTCCACTAAGTGCGTTCTACGCCATTACTTCAACGACGATGGCCGCCGAAATGAGTACATCGTAAATCGGCCATTTTCTCTTGCCAAATTGCGCGTACGAGCACTTAACCTCTCACTCGCATCGCACGGGTCTTAGAATGCGGTGGCATAGTGAGAGGATTAGACTTCAATCAAAGTTTCTGTAGATATAATAACATAAAGTCTAGAGTTTCTATCGATACAATGATATACCAGTTTTAGTTTCTGTCGATACAATAAAATACCACGTTTAGTTTCTATTGGCACAATAATACACCATTTTTAGTTTCTATCGATACGATAATATACCATTTTTAGTTTCTATCGATACAATAATATACCATTTTTAGTTTCTATTGATACAATAATATACCATTTTCAGTTTCTGTGGATACAATAAAATACCACGTTTAGTTTCTATCGATACAATGATACACCATTTTTAGTTTCTATCGATACGATAATATACCATTCTTAGTTTCTATCGATACACTAATATACCATTTTTAGTTTCTATTGATACAATAACACATTAGCGAGCGCTGACGTGAATTCGCGTCTTTTCAAGTTCTGTTCCTGGTTACTGCTGATGTGAATTAAAGTTATTTTAAACTCTATTTCTGACTGTCTTTTTTATTCTGAATGCTGCAACATTACGTGCTATCAATGCTAAGTAAATTCAGCACAATAATAAGTGATCTATTATCTACCTATAAAGCAAGTGTACAAATTATAAATATACAAATTTAAACAACACCCAATTGCAACATTGATATTTCAAAACAAATTTTATAATTTTTATCCTTGTTTTAACCCTTTGCGGTCCTATGTCGAGTGTGGCTCGACATGGTGTTTCTCTTTGATTGTGGAAATAATTCGGATAAATAGGTTGATTTAAAACATTTTCATTTCTTTGCCATTTGAAACAAATCAGAAAAATATTTGTTACGCAATCTGCATTATTAGAATATATTTTATTGTAAATCCATTTCTTCATATATTTTGTAATTTAATTAAGGAGCTGTAGGTAAAAGAAATTAAGGATCGTAGAGGGTGAAGGATTCAAGTTTGTGGCAACCCTCTTCAGAGTTTCATTATTTTCGCCGGTACTCAATATTAGAAACGGAAAAAATTTGCCGGTCTCGAATGTGTTAATATTCTACTCCCAGTCTCCATCGATACAATAATATACCATATTTAGCCTCTATCGATACGGTAATATACCGTTTATAATTTCTATCGACACAACAATGTACCATATTTAGTTTTTCCAGTCACTTGTGCAGGTAAAAATCGATAGGTTATCGCAGTATCAATAACAAGGAGTCGTCACAGTCTATCGAATATTTTTAGTTTATTATTCGCAACTCTTTGCCATGATCCTTGATTTTAGTAATAGTATCCTTTGTTCGCAGTTTCCTATTTCCGCCGAGGTATTCCTTGGTTTATTTCGTGCTACGATCACTTTTTGAAGAATACATCCACAGTATTCACTCGGATTTTCATTTTCAGCCGAGCTTGTGCATCCAACAGAAATCAGGAACATTTTCGTCAGTCAGAACTGTTACGATTATTAAAACGAGAAAAGAAAGTTGAAATTTCAGTATGTTGTATTTAGAGAGTTCTGACCATGCAAATAATAGTTGGATTTCATTTTCAAAGAGAAGAGAGCCCGTTTGAACTGCGGCGAGGACAAGAAGATAAAAATGGCGGATGAAAGTTTAGAATGTAAAGAATCAGATGAAATGTGAAATTATATTTTTCGTATTACGTGAAAATACTGTTTTGTAAGACAGAACTGTATTTTGTAGAGGTAATCAAGTATTTGCTTCTCAATACCGTCAATCATACGAACTTTCATTGTTCATATACAGGGTGTTCCGCAATTATGGTACGAGCCGAAAAGGGGTGGTAGGTGGGGCTTTTCTGAACAACTTTTTTCTTTGCAAAAATATTGGATGAGGCTTCATTTTTAAATTATTAAGGAAAAACACCGACCAATGAGAGCGCGAGGAGGCAGAAGTGTAGGTCCGAGTTTTAATTGGCCGTGCTCGCGATCGAACATACAGCGCGCGCAATCCTCGAGTTCTGATTGGTCGGTCTTTTTCCTTAATAATTCAAAAATGAAGCCCCGTTCGTCATTTTTGCAAAGGAAAAAGTTGTTCAGAATAGCTCCACCTACCACCCGTTTCCGGCTCGTACTATAATTGCGGGACACCCTGTATTAGGTTCATTGATCGTTTACATTTATGCTCGTCGACCGCCGTGGTTACCAGTCCCCAAATATTAGGGAATTTAAATTATTTTTACTACAGAATGCTTACAAATAAAAATATCACATCTGTTCTCGTCATTATCGCCGTTCTTTCTCAAAAAATGTGCTCCACTCGCGGAATGAACGGCCCATATACGTAACGGCTTATCTTTTCATCGGCCGATGATCATCGAAGCATCCTACAGGAGATTACCGACATATGTACGAACGAATCAAGTTAGCAAGGGACACGTGTCCGACACGAATATTATTTTTCGAGTCGAGAGCCGGCGAGCTTTGATCGAGCTATTAAGCTGTCAACAGGTGTCTTACATGATCCTCGTTTTATTAAAACGGCCGGGTTGGTTCGTGCTCTTTCTCCGATGATTGATGCGTTGCTCATGACGGATTTATCGGGCTCTTATGCATCGCATATTGTTCTATTTTTGTGGAACGAGATTAGAGTAGCAAGTCGTTAAGTCCTCTACAACCTACATTCGCGAAAAAAGATATTATGCAGCCTGTCAGTTTCAACGAGTTCTCGAAAATATCTATTGGGTTAGGGAATAAGTTCATATTTTCTTTTATTTACAACGATTTTTTTGATGTTTGAAAAAGTGTATAATATTCATTCAATAGAGGTCTTCCAGCTCTAAAAAACTCTGCTAATTGCCGAATACATAATTGAGTAACACTAGATTTATCAGATTAGTCAAAATGACTTACAATTTCAATTCGAAATTCCTATTGCATGTGACATTTTTTAAAAGTAAATAAAAACTTACTTTTTATTTAAAAGTAAATAATGAATTGAAATCCCACCAAGCACACATTCTAAACACCAGTCAGAATGACTGGTTTTGGTAGAAATAGGTATACTCACATACTTATTATTATATTATATATATAATTTATTATAATTATTACATATATAATTATAATTATATTATATATAATTACATATATGATGTACCAGTATATTATATACATATACTGGTATATTATATGTATATTATATATAATATATATAATATTATATATACTGGTAAATCTTTTATTTAAATAAGATAAAAGGCTAATTTTATCTTTGATAAAAACGCTATGAACTTATTCCCCAACTTAATATATAAGACGATTTATCTCGTTTTTTATCCGTTCGTTACGCAAAATTATTTGTTTTAATTTTTACACGTTTGTTACGCGAGATTATTTCAGTTGTTATACATTTGCTATGAGAAATTATTTATTTTGTTCTGCCTTCGTTTGTTAGATAAGATTATTTCATTTTTTTTTTTATGTTAATAATAATAAAAGTTCTCATTATCATTTTATTTTTTATGCGTTTCTGGGGTAAGATTATTTATTTTAGTTTTTATACATTTTATTTCTCATTGATATTAATGATAATAATAATCATTATTGCTATTATCGTTTTATTTTTGGCACATTTGTAGTATAAGATCATATATTTTAATTTTCGTACATTTCTATATAGGACTATTTTAATTTTTACACCATGCTGTGGAAAATTATATATTCTACTTTGTATTCATTTATTCTGACAAATCATTCTATTTTTGTTCTTCTTATTTTTTATAAATTCATCATGAAAAATTGACATTACAAATTAACTACAATGTAAAATTAAATACCGTTCAAGAACTAAATTTAAATTGCTCTGAAATTGAATGCTACGAGGTGGTAGCCGACAAATAGATGGTAGAATTATTAAAAAATTCTGTTGCCATGAAAAGCAGCAAATTTTGTCGAAATACAAAATAAATCTCGTCTCCGTACGATACTCGGCCCACACGCGCCTAATTCATCGGGCAGTTCCGCTAGCCGAATGCATCATACAAAATTAACCGCTCATCGGGGTATAAAATTCAACAGGCTTTCAGAATAATGACGGTTCAATCCCAATTTAAATTAATGACAATTAAATTTTCATTGTTTCATCACATCGTCGCGTGACGCTTTTCCGCCGTGGAAAAAACATCAAGGACCGTTTTCCCGTTTAATGATACAAAAAGATCTTGTCCTTCCCTTTCGGAGAAAATAAATAGATTTGTTTCTCTCTGCGCTTTTTTCCAACCATTACCGTTCCGTCTTTTTAACGCTCTATGCAGCCGTGTAATTTTCATGTATCGTTTCTGTTTCCATTTTGTTGTCTCTTTTTCTCGTTTGTGTGCGCAATGTTTCGACATGAATTTGCAGTAAACTCAAAATGAAATACATACAATCGAATACTTGAATTTATATACAATTTGTTATGTACATTTATAAATAAATCATGTACAACGATTTTGTATTGATTTAACTTGAAGCATTGCGCTTCAGAAATGGATCAAATGCATCATATGAATAAAATGAATGAAATCAATCAATAATTCAAAGTAATCGTATTACTCGAATGATTTCATGAATGAAATCAGTAAAAACAGTGAAATTAATCAAATTAGTTAAATGATTGAATTGTTATATCTGTATTTCCGTTTAATCGTATTCGAGCAAGATAAATAAATCTAAACTCTTGAAGAGTTTCAGATTGTCGCGTTAATTATTGTAATTACAATTTCCTTTACATACTAGTTCACTTTAACGAACTGTGATGCAAAGTTACTTGCGTTTCACGAAGTTGACGAATAAATGTGAAGCATTAAAGTAGCGTTACAGTTTATGGTGATAATTGCAGCATAGTTCGTTCAATTCATCGATTTAATTTAGCAAATTGATACTCAAAACCGAAATATTTGACAAGTGCCAGCCAGATAAATCTAGAACTTCAAAACAAAAGTTATGCCGTTAATTACCGTATAATTTACTTCGTGCATCGGCAGAATATAACAACTTGAAATGCAAAACTAATTCATTAGATAATAGAGAATGGCAAATAAATCTGAAACTTTGAAATATAGGGTATGAAGCTAATTACCGTACGATTCGCTGTATGCAACCTGACAAACCGGAGCCGTTTGATAGCAACAGAGAGATAAATAAATCCGAAACTTTGAAATAGAGTTGCGGATTATGGTGGTAATTCGTGTATAGTCGATTTTATTCGTCGACATAATCGGATACATCGAAAATGCGAAATTTATTCGTTCGGCGATAGAAAATGCACGATGAAACCTTGAAACGGAGATTACGGTGCTAATCATTGCATAATTAACCCTTTGCGGTCGGTGCCGCCATTGTGGCGGTATTTCAAAATTGTCGTAGAATATCGGCGATTGTTTTGAAAAATATCACACGTTGTCAAATTACTAAAGCTAAATCAATGACTCCGAAAAGTTAAATTCGCCCCGACTTGCTGGTAGTCCCAGTCGAAAAATCTGCCGAGCGCAAAGGGTTAAGTCTACGTATCGAACATACGTAACAAATTGAAACGTGAAATTCGTCTGTTCAACAAAACATCGTATTAGCCCGAATGTAATGCGACATCGAATTTAACGCTGCACCGAAATTGTTTATAAGGATGTTTAGAAAAAGTAATTCGAGTTTAATGCGATCCATTCGTTGTTCATACAGGAATTCGAAGAAGATATGATTCAGTCGGATAAGTATTCATTCAAAGTGATTAATAACACGGGTTTCGTTCAGGACATAAAATTAAGTAACTTGAAACAAAATTAGGTAATATTAGGGAGGTAAGACGAAGTAGATTAAATAATGATATGTTTATTCAGAATCTGAACTGTTTTTAGCACAGTTTAATGTCACATCGGTATAGTTAGTATATCGACTCAGTGTAACGAGTCAGGCTCGTTTATGTACGCTTTCAAAATTTAATTTTTGGGGACATAGCAATATGGAGACATAGGGATTTGGGAACATAGTAATATGGAGACATAGGGATTTCGGGACATAGGGATTTGGGAACATAGGGATATGGGGACATAGGGATTTGGAGATATATGGATTCGGGGACATAGGGATTCGGGGACATATTGATTCGGGGACATAGGGATTCGGGGACATAGGGATTTGAGGACATAGGGATTTGGGGACATAGGTATTTGGGGACACAGGGATTTGGGGACATAGGTATTTGGGGACATAGGAATTCGGGGACATAGGAATTCGGGGACATATGGATTCCGGGACATAGGGATTTGGGGACATAGGGATTCGGGGACATAGGGATTTGGGGACATAGGTATTCGGGGACATAGTTATTCGGGGACATAGGAATTCGGGGACATAGGGATTCGGGAACATATGGATTCCGGGACATAGGGATTCGGGGACATAGCAATATGGAGACATAGGGATTTGGGGACATAGATATTTGGAGACATAGGGATTTGGGGACATAGGCATTCGGGGATATATGGATTCTGGGACATAGGGATTCGGGGACATAGGGATTTGGACATAGGAACATGGGAATCGATGCAGTTGGAGACCTTCGAGTCCTGGAATTTCCTCAAAATGACCGTAGCGAGCAATAAACTAAAGGAGTACCTCACCATGAATAGGAAACTGCAAACAAAGACTCTACGGTTAAGGCTAAAAGTTCTGACACCCATGTATGACTGACAAGGAATCGATAAAAATCTCGTTAGAATGTGACGACTTCTTCCGTCCTATTTCTGCTACGGGTAAAGACTATTATTCTAAACTACGAAAGTATCTAAAAAAAAACGAAAAAACCATTGAACTATTGAATCGAAGAAAACATTGACCGAGGTCTAATCCTCTCGCTGCAATATGTATTCTAAGACCCAACACACACATTCCGTGTATAGCATTTCTCCAGCGTCCGATCGGTAAGCCGGGTTAATTCGAGAAACATCACTCGACAGGTTGTATTTCGATCACGTGCAACGCAATGAAACCGATTTCCCCGAAGCATGGACCGTTAGTTTTCTTTCCGAAGTGTTTCTCCCCGCTAACTTTCCGGTTACATCGCAACCGACCACATTGCGGACGTTGAAATTGAATTTTATCTGTCCGTAACTCGACTATCCGCACCTGACGTGACACTCCGCCGGTTCCAGCTATCTGCGAGTGTTCTGTTAAAATTGTAAAAGCCCGTCGTCCAGGTGTCCATCCGGTCACGTTGTAGGTGTTGGACGATCTAAGCATCAAGAAGCGTGAGAGGAATCGAGCATCATCGTACTTCGATGGAATAGCCGGTTCATACTTTTTCGAATACTATCATCCAGTCGAGATACGACGATCTGGGATACGTAATCGTTTCAGATAACCGTTGCTGATATTCGTTTTCGAGAATGCGAAGTTGCAACAATTTATTATTTTGCAATCGATAAATTCAGAAGTTGTCAAGCTTCTGCGTTAATCCTTTGCAATCCTTAATTTCTTGTACCTACCTCCTTAATTAATTTAAAAAGTAGATCATGAAATGAGTGTTCGATGAAATGTATTGCGATACTGTAGGGTATGTAACAAATATATTTTTAATTAATTCAGAAGTTGTCAAGCTTCTGCGTTAATCCTTTGCAATCTTTAATTTCTTGTACCTGCCTCCTTAATTAACACTAGAACTACCAACCAGTCAAAATGACTGGTTTCGGGTTTGGCATTTTTTATTACAAAATTTTATTGGCGTCCTTTTGGCAAAATGTCTGTCATGTTTTATTGAGCTAATGAATAGGTTGTATATGTTAGGTGATGTTGCAATATTTATTTATTTATTCTTCTACTTTATTTTCAGTTGTGAAGTAAGCATGCATTTAATGCCGGTACTTCTAGTGTTAATTTACAAAGTAGATCATGAAATGAGTGTTCGATGAAATGTATTGCGATACTGTAGGGTACGTAACAAATATATTTTTAATTAATTGTAAATAGTACACATATGAAAACAAATATTGAATTGACCAATTTGTCTGAGCAGTGACAAGAGTTAATCAATAACCGATCATCGTTATCGCCGACACAAAAATTTCAGATCAATATGCAGCGTTTAACCAGTTAAGTGTGTTTGACGACTATATCCGTCATGCAGATGTGGCAGAATTTTGTGTCATGACAACTATTTCCGTCATGTGTAAAATTTAGTCACCATCGGTTATCTGAATTGCAAGTTTTGCTAAAGTTATTTAAACTGTAATTTTTCATAGATTCTAAGATGTTTGGAACATTTGGGACAAATAAAATGTATAAATACTTTGTGATAAATTTATGCATCCTGGAGCTACTCATCGTCGATTTTCATTTCAGTTATCTGGTTAACTGGTACCACTAACATTTAACACCAAAACTACCTAACAGACAAATGACCGTTCTACAAATTTCTATTTCGAATGACAAAATTTGTTAAGATCTTGAAGTCTGCTGATTCTCATCGAGATAAAGAATTAATAAGTGTCCTAATATATATTTCATCCTTTGTTTATTTATTTTTCAACATCATTTTTTAGATCAGAGGAATTGTGCATTATACAATGGTGTTTTCAGTGTTTATTAGTACTATTTTCACTATTCTGTTGTGGTAGTCTTCAACAAGTGGTTAGGACAGGCTTGACCAGCAGTTTTTGCCCCTAGGCCGGATTAGAGAAACGAATGTTCCCACGGACGGGACGAAATTTTCCAATTAAAAAATGCTGAGCAAATCACTTATTTCTATAAGAAAAGAAAAAAAACCAACGATAGAACGAAATCTGTCTATGGATATTTGTAAGTGCACCCATACGGCAAATTAATACAATAGAAGTTTTAATTCTTTATAGAGATCTTTTTTAAAAAAAGTATCGAGAGTTGATTCGATTAATTACTAGAAGTTGGCCTTGAAAAATTTTTCGCGGGCCACGTAAATTCATTATTTACGGGTTAGGACAATAGTACGGCAATTAATACATTATTACGGAAGTACATAATTGCAATGTTCAACTTCGGTTTTCTGAATCGGAAAGTTACTGTACACTTTATGTACACGTTAATTAAAAGGGCAGCAACGCTCAGTGGACTAATTTTTGTCGATTTAAGCCGTCGTTAAATTCTGTGGAACGCTTACAAACTTGGAACTTGGAGAAGTACCATTGTCGAGTAATTTTGTTTCAACGACGAAAGTGAAATCGGGTTTTAATAATTTCACTTTTGTTTCAATTGTGATTTCTGTCACCTTTCGACTGTTTCTTATTTTTCCGGACGATTCTTTAATTTCGGGTAATTTTTGTTTAAATAATAAGTGGTATTTGTTCATTGCGAACATTTGTCCGGGGAATTAAATAGATTTTCATGTATTTTATCCTCCACGTTTTTAAATTTCCAAATTTTTTAGATTACAGTTTTCTTTGTTTTCAAATTTTCAGACTTTTTAGTTCCTGAATATTTGAGATTATGAAATTTTGCAGTTTTTGGGTTTTCAAAATTGTACAATTTTTAGCCTTTTAATTTTTAAATTTGCGAACATTTAAACTTCTACATTTTTAAATTTATAAATTTTTTAGTTTATAGAGTGTTGAGTTTACAAATTTTTCTGTTTCTACATTTTTAAGTTTACAAATTTAGTACACTTTAAATTTGAGAAATGAAAAATTTTTCGATTTACAAATATTGAAATGTAGAAATTAAAAAATTGACAAAGGTTGCAATTTTCAAATTCACAAATACTACAATTTACAAATTTTAATCGAATAAGTTGATGCATCTTAATTTTATGAAATGAACATTATTTAATTTATTCCTTATCATTTATAATATGCATAAAATAAAATCCAAATATATTTCATTATCCAAATATATTTCAAACCTATAATAAAATATATTAACATTATCTACTTACACTTTATGTACGTATTTTTTACATTATTGTTTACAGCCTAGAAAGTCGGAGATAAATTTTAGCATTATAATATAAAATGTAAAATAAATACCAGTACTATAACACAAAATCTAAAATAAATTTTAGTATTGCACAAGAAGATGCAAAATAAATTTCACTGTCACATAAGACAGCCAAAATGTGATTAATAAGTTAGCACTAAAATTTAAAATAAATTTTAGTATTGCACAAGAAGATGCAAAATAAATTTCACTGTCATATAAGACAGCCAAAACATGATTAATAAGTTAGCATTAAAATTTAAAATAAATTTTAGTATTGCACAAGAAGATACAAAATAAATTTCACTGTCATATAAGACAGCCAAAAATATATTTCAGTGATTAATACGAACAAAAATTATAAAAACTAAACACTGCAAAATGTATGAATCATAGTTTCCGCTGTGTAGATATTGTAATTCATATGTAAGTCAGTTTGTAACTGAACATCACCGTGACGAAAAGGTTAAACGCTGATCCGCAATTACACGATATGCGATGAATAACGAATCGGCGCGTGACCGTCGCGGTTCTGCTTTCTTTTTCGCATATCGTGAAGCAAAATCACAAGATTGTGCAGTGTTTCTAAAGACCCTATGACATGCTTTACAGCTTCAGAAAATATACGGTGAGCAAAAGGCGTGCGATGAAACGATCGTTTAACAAGCTTGCTGCGATAAATGATACTACTTAACCTCTTTGACGGTATTTCTGAAATTATGAAAAGAAGCAACATGCAATCCTTTCGAGTAACTATTTTATACTTCATTGTAACCAGTTTAATTTTATTTACTTTCCAGCAGTTGTATTTTACGTATTTTTAATTAATTGCGTTATCTTCATTTCTTAATTAGATGCATTTTATTTATTTTTAATTAGTTACATTTTATTTAATTTCACCTAGTTGTATTTTCATTATTGTATTTTACTTATTTTTAATGAATTGAGTTATATTCGTTTCTTAATTAGATGCATTTTATTTATTTTTAATTTGGTTATATTTTATTTAATTTCACCTAGTTGCGTTTACATTATTTTTGGCTAGTTGAGTTTTCTTTATTTTCAACTAGTTGTGTTATTTTTATTTTCAGCTAATCGAAGGTGGTTGTATTTTTTTTTTATTTTTCACTAATTGATAGATATCAAGTATCGATGGCATTGTTAATCTAATTAAGCTCGCGTCGCCGCATATTTTTAAAAACAAATCTCGCGAGTTTAATAATACGAACAGCTTTTATTCTACACGTATCGCTTCGTTGGACACGGATTCACTGATATTATCCAATCTCTATATTTTACACTTTTCGATTTTCACATCTCCGCGTTTTCGAATTCACGGAAATTCTATTACTTGTAACTATCGACATACAGACGTGGACAAAATTAAGTGGACAGGTATCATAAATAACAAAAGGTTAACTTAATTTAACTAATAATGCCTATAAATCAAAACTTTATTGCACAATTATATACATTAAATAAATATTTTTTCAAGTTTACAAAAATATTTAACGTTATAATTTAAAATTTATTAACAACGCAATAAAAAAAAAAATATTTTTACATTTCTGCAATGTCCACTTAATTTTGTCTATGAGTGTGAGTATAAATATACTTTAAAAAATAATATATAAAAACACTAATGTAAAAATATTTTAAAAACTAATATAAATATATTTTTAGAAATAATATAAAAATATAAATACAGGTATATCTTACAAAATAAAATTCAATACAAATTTTTTTTAATCCCGAATTTCTCCATAGCACAATTTTTACCGTTTCGAATGTTTCGTAAATTCCGTGTTCCCGGAATTATTACATACAATATCTACGTATATTGCATGTTCCGTGCATCCTCGAATCGGTATATTTTAAAAGACATAATAATAATTTGCCAACCAGCAGCATAATTCGTCGCTGTATTCTAAAGGCGAGAAAAAACCCGGTGGAAAACAGATTGACCCGATGTAAACGTTAAGTTGAACTTATTGTCAGACGTGGAAGAAAAATAAAAGGAGCGGGTCCTTACAAAGGGTAAGGAGATAGAATCGACGTTAAACTCGGGACTGATTCTTTTACTCTGCTTCTTCGCGCAATCTTAATCAAGTTTCGTGGAAGTTCGAAGAATTAGAGCGGCGGAGTAGATCGAATGGAAAAAACAAGAGCAAAGAAGGTATTGTAAGGTAAATGGCGAGGAACGGTTTGATCGAAGAATGTCGATAAAGGAAGAAAGATTCTTGGCAAAGAATTGTTGTTCGGATAAGGTTGTGCGTGAAAAATCACGGTTATATTAAATTCACACCGATAAATCTTTCTTAGAATATTTCTCCACATCGATGTCACGATAAATTTAATAAATCTCTAATAAGGATTCATTAATTTCTTATTTGTACATTTTTGAATCATATTTGAAACATTTCGAATTGTAGTTAAATGAACCATTATTAGTTTCAGTTTAAATTAATAATAACCTTATAATTAGTACATACTTGATATATGTTTAAAATATTTTAAATACTTGTACGTCTTTCGAATTGTAGTTAAAAGAAATATTATTACTTTAAAATAAAATTAATTTATTTAGAATTCATCCATTGATTAGTAATAATTTATTGATTAATAAACAACAATTTAATAATGGTTTATTAATTCATTTATTTCAATGGAGAAATTTGAAAACTTAAGAATTTGAAAATTGATAAATGTTAAAAGTTTGTTTTAATATATTCAAATTTTTTATTTGCTAAATTTGGAAATTTGTGGATTTATAAAAGTGGATAACTTGATAATTTTTTCGATTAAATTTGAGAATTTTCGAATTTGAAAGTTTATAAATATTGGAAAGTTCGCAACTTCGAATATTTCCAACTCTTTTAATTTGTAAATCTGAAGATTTAAATATATACAAGTATTCCAAGTTTGTAAATTTGAATTTCTAAATTATCAAATTTATTATTAATAAAACTGGAAAATACTAAAAATCTATAAAATTCGATACGTTTAAATGTTTCAGTCATTAAATTAAAAAATTTGGCAGTTCGAAAATGTCTAAAACTCCAATTTTGTTATTTGAAAAATCCACAAATTCATAAATCCCAAATCTCAAAAACCAAACAAATCCACCTTATATTTATTATTTTGCAAAATTTTTCAAAATCCAATATTGATCGATCTCTCCAAAAATCCTATTACATTCGGCACTATACTTCACCAAGAAAATCTCCCTGTTTTACCTTCTTAAGCACATTCCTCTTGTTCAACCTCCTTTATTACCTTCTTTTCTATTTTTATTCTCTCTATATTGCCATTTACCATGGAAGATGCTATCATACCTTTTACAGTACCTCCTCACTCGATCTTTTTTACCTCTTCTACCACTATTCCTCACGCTCAACCTCCTTCATTACCTTTTCCTATTTTTATCCTCCCTATTTATTATCTCGCTAGATCGATATCGTCCACCAAAAATCCCTTCGAAAAAATCTACCTGTTGTACTTTTTCTATCACATTTCTTTTATTGAACCACCTCCTTTATTTGCCACTTCCGAATTCTCAGATTTCCAAATTCTGAAAAATTCGAATTCTCAGATTTCCAAATTCTGAAAAATCCGAATTCTCAGATTTCCAATTTCGGAAAATTCCGAATTCTCAGATTTCCAAATTCTGAAAAATCCGAATTCTCAAATGTCCAATTTCGGAAAATTCCAAATTCTCAAATTTCCAATTTCGAAAAATTCCGAATTCTCAGATTTCCAAATTCTGCAAAATCCGAATTCTCAGATTTCCAATTTCGGAAAATTCCGAATTCTGAAAAATCCGAATTCTCAAATTTCCAATTTCGGAAAATTCCGAATTCTCAGATTTACAAATTCTGCAAAATCCGAATTCTCAGATTTCCAATTTCGGAAAATTCCGAATTCTGAAAAATCCGAATTCTCAAATTTCCAATTTCGGAAAATTCCAAATTCTCAAATTTCCAATTTCGGAAAATTCCGAATCCTCAGATTTACAAATTCTGCAAAATCCGAATTCTCAGATTTCCAATTTCGGAAAATTCCGAATTCTCAGATTTCCAAATTCTGCAAAATCCGAATTCTCAGATTTCCAAATTCTGAAAAATCCGAATTCTCAAATTTCCAATTTCGGAAAATTCCGAATTCTCAGATTTCCAAATTCTGCAAAATTCGAATCCTCATATTTCCAAATTCTGAAAATTCCGAATTCTCAGATTTCCAAATTCTGAAAAAAACCGAAGTCTTAGGTTTCCAAATTCTGAAAGTTTGAAATTCCTAGATTTCCAAATTCCAAGAATTTCTCACAACCAAGCCCGACGTGGAAAAACGAAATGACTTTCCGAACAACCCAATAACAATTATTATCCTCGCAATATCGCCATTTTCCATCAGAAAAATCCATCGCACCCTTTGCTATACTCCTCCAAAAAGTCTATCAGTTCTACCGCTTCTATATTCCGTTTGTTCACCCTCGTCTACCTTTTCCTCCATTTTCCATCTCCCACAGGTGACATCCAACGAGACGAATGCGGCCACGTATCGAGAAATTGTGAAACGCGCGTAACGAGCGTGCCGTAATAATTCTTCGGGTGAATATGAAGGAAAAGCTCGAAAGACGTTTCTCGTTAGACCATAAAGTATCGATGGTGCGCATGAATAGCATACTGTCGCGATGTCTTCTCTTTTATTATACCCGGCTCGGCCAGCATCAATAATGTATAAGCAGCATGTAATTTGCTTCTCGGAAGAGTATTATTTAAGAGGGAGCATTCCGTTTCCGTAGAGAGAACGGTAATGGAAATCGGCCATTGACAACCATCGACTGTCTCTTATTTCTTCTTTCGAGAAATGTTTAAAGAACGAGTCGCTCCCTCTCGATCGCGCTGCGGGCAGAATATTTTCGACGAGCAAAAATAAAACGACACCGATCTGCTATTTAAAACGTGTCTCGATTTGTTTCTACTGAATTCGGATTCTTCGGCGGGAAACGCGATCGAGAGATTTATCGGCTCCTTAGCGTTCTTTGTTGCATCTCGCGAACAGGATTTGTTGAATTAGAATGCGAATAAGAGGGCTTTTGTTTCTTTTATACCGATTCGTCATTTAATTACGGACTATAGCAGCGGCGTTATTTATTATACTCGCGAGTTTTGCGTCGATTTGAAGGTGATCAGTGGAGAATTGTATCGAAACGTTTGTATAACTCTATCGGATGTGATTAATCGTTGATAGACGATGCGGGAAATTTTTTAGATGCTTTACAAGTTTCGATTATTTTTACTGGCGAATTGTGGGGGATTATGTGTTATCAGGCTGGTTTGGAAATTGGCGATATGGGGAGTTGGACAGTTTGTACATTTGAGGATTCGAAAAATTTCGGAGTTCGAGAAATTTGGAAATATAGAGAATTATTCTTTGAAATTAGAAAATTTGAATATTAGAAGTTTAGGGATCGAGGGCTTTTAGGATTTCAAAGTATGGGATTTGGTAGTTTGGAAGCGTGAGAATATAGGAATGTTTGTGATAAAGAAATTTAGGAATTTTGTGATTTGACTTTAAGAACTTAAAAAATTTTTGAATGTGAAAAATTAGAAAATTTGGAAATGTCATAATCTGAAAACTTGTTATTTTGAGAATTGAGAAATTTGCAAACTACAAATTTAAAAGGTTTTTAAATCTAACCATTCAGAAATTCAGAAACTTAAGATAATATCGGATAACATTTACTAAATATTTAAAAAAATATTCTTTAATAATTATTAATTTTCTTTACATTAATTTTCTTTTCTTTAAATTTTGTAACAACGAAACGTTACTTCTGATATTACTCAATTTTCATCGAAATCGATCTAACGTTCTTAAAAATAAAAATGTTCCTCTTCCAATTTTCCTCGCCATCGTATTTCCCTTCAAAAAGGTGCACTGTAATCAATCAAGCGAAAACTCGTGTATGCAATAAATCAAATAAGTGACCTACACGTTTGTCGTCATTTTCGTCGTATATCCTTTTCTTTTTGTTCGAAGAATAATTTTTTCCTCGAGTAGTAATCGATTAAATTTCTCCGCAAGGGATATTAATAATCCGAAAACGATTAGGGGATGGAAAAGCATTGTCAAATTCTATCAGATAAAAAATATTTGTATGTACGTTGATATAGAAAATTTTCCAAATATTTATTTATTAACTATTATTTATTCAAGATTATATGCATAAGACTGTTTTACTTTTTTGATCATAATTTTTGAATAGTATGGATTAAATGCGATATCATACAATACAGTACTGATTAATACAATTCAACACGATTTAATACAATTTAATACAATGTAATACAATTTAATACAATTTAATACAATTTAATACAATTTAATACAATTTAATACAATTTAATACAACTTAATACAACTTAATACAACTTAATACAATTTAATACAATTTAATACAATTTAATACAATTTAATACAATTTAATACAATTTAATACAATTTAATACAATTTAATACAATTTAATACAATTTAATACAATTTAATACAATTCAATACAATTTAATACAATTCAATACAATTCAATACAATTCAACACAATTCAATACAATTCGATACAATTCGATACAATTCGATACAATTCAATACAATTCAATACAATTCAATACAATTCAATACAATTCAATACAATTCAATACAATTCAATACAATTCAATACAATTCAATACAATTCAATACAGTCTGATACAATCTAATACAACCTAATACAACCTAATACAATCTAATAGCAATTAATACATTCCAATGCACTCTAATAAAATGTAATACAATCTAATACAATCTGGCACAATCTGGTACAATCTAATATAAAAGTTAATATACTCTAATACAATGTAATCAATCCTAATGCAATATAATACAATCTATTAAAACTTAATATGATCAAATATAATCTAATACAATGCGATAATAATTATTAGTAAATTAACATTATTCGCTTAAATATTAATAAAACATTTATGAAGACACGTTCGTTGAAATTTAAACTTTAAACTCATATGATATATTTAAGCACTATTGTACATTAGCTTTGTGTCATCAAAATATGATGTCATTCAGAAAAGATGATATCGTTCATTGTTTCCTATCCTTAACTGTCTTTCAGTTGTTTTATATTAAGAACATAACATAAGTACCAGTTTGCTATATTTTCATTGTAAAAAATTGTGTCAGCCTTTCTATCTTCCACAAATAATTACTATTTAATGTAATTGCCCGTCAGCCATTTTATATTTAATATATCGATAAAACATTCAAGCAGTCTTTGGAATTTCGAAGAAACTTCACACTGAACTCACACAAATGCTGGTTTCCCTTAAATTTATGCTACTAAAGATTCTACCAAATGTTCTATTGAATAAAACTTTATTCACTCATTTTTACCAACCTTAAATTCATCATCCAGCTGAATTATACTAAAAATGCAAACGAATATTTTGTGCCAATTCATTTTATGTATTTTCTTGCTCGTTTTCATCTAACATTCAAATGGATCGGTTTCAATAAAAAGTAACAAGAACATCCGCTATTTAAGCATCAATCAAATTCTGTTTCTTCCTACGGTTTTACCGAGCAATAAATAAACCCCAGAAGCTTCCGTCTGTTTGTGCACAGAAACCACATCGGTACCGAAGGCGTTAAATTATATTTCCAACCGAAATCACGCGATTCGATTCCAGGTCTCAGATAGCATCTCGGGGTTTCCTCTATCCGGGATTAATAGTTCGCGGTGAACTTGCAGAAAGAGATGCCATTCGATGAAGATGTTGCTTAGCGGAGCAAGATCGAACTAACCGCACGATATTAACCATTTGCGGCCAACAGCCACAATATTCCTGGTAACAGACTTTTACCAGCTTGTAGGTTTTGCTTTACGATGCAGGTTGAGCGAGCGAGCCATGTGTTCAGCTTGGAACACGGCCAGTAATTATTGTTACGGTAAAAGGATAAGCTCGGATAGTTATCGTTGCGTCGAGAAAAAATCTGAAGCTGAGGCAGAACAAATGGTCCACTGATAGAATGACTCGTGTAGTATATTGTTACACTTAATGATGTATGAGTACACATTTATTGTCAGTTATTAAGAAATTTCGCGGTTTTATTAGCTGCACGACATATTTGTTCCATGTGGGATGACGCGTGGAAATATCGCGAGACGATGGACCTTAACACCTTACACCAGTGGTTCCCAAAGTGGTCCCTACGGACCCCCAGGGGTCCCCAGTATTATTCAAGGGGTCCGTGGAAGATTAAAAATGATTTGGGGGTCCCTGGACAACGTCGGGGGGTCCGCGCAAGGTTTAACATAAAATTTTCATCCTATGCTTTATAGTAGCTTTTTCATTCAGGGATTCGTGCAGGGGCGGTTTACAACAATTGGCGCCCTAGGCCCGATGAAATTAGCGCCTTCCGTATAATGGTAAAGAAATATAAGACGAATTAAAAATTCAGCTTCCACCGAAATACCTACTTTCGCGGCTCAATTTTCCGACGAAAAGTTTTTAATTCGAATTATTTCTCGTGGAGGATAAAATTAATGTTGACGATCGTGAACGTTGCACAATTGCAGTTAGTCGAGCTAGCAAAAACCTCATGTAATCGTTGTGAATCAATTGTTAAAAAGCTCTTTCGTCCGGTTGTTATGAAACAACATTGCATCCGTAGAAAAATTGTTGCGATAGAAAAACGTGTTCCAAAATGAACGAATATTATTGCGTGCGATAGCCACGTGTTCGTAAATGGATAGCAGAGACACGTGAAAGGGATATGTTCAAAGGGGGCGTGAGAAGGGCGTTTCTGATTAGTCCTGGAGCAAACGTTCTTATTACTATGCTGATAAAATTACTCTAATTAATCTAATCTCGCGGCGAACGTAAGCGATCGTTTTTCAGTTCCTCGCATTACTTCATTCTCGGTTTATCGAAGGTGGAATGTGTGCATGCTATGTGTGTAGTATGTACTAAGCGCACAAATAATCGTGCATAGTTAGTTTTGTAAGTGACGGAATCGCGGTGAAATGTTTCGTACCAAAGTTTCGTGGTATCGAGGAAGGCATGTAACGTTAGTAATATTGACAAAGGATTTCGAGAGATTTGATTATTCGGGAATTTAGAGTTCGGGAAATTAGCAAGCTGGATATCCGGGAAATTAGATTTCGGGGAATTGGGATTTGAAGATTTGCGGATTCAGAAATGGAGAATCTAGGATGTTGGAAACATGGAAAATTGGAATAAAAACGAAATTTGGATAAAAACGAAACTAAACAACTAATCGATACAATTGTTTAGTAAACTAAAGGTGGAAGTCAAAACTAAGTCACAAGAAAATAGATTAACATTTAGTAAAAAAAATTAAACAAAAACTATAAATTCTCAATATATTTTTTAAACAAATGAGGTTTATTAAAATTTTCTTTTGCAGAATAATTCCTTATTTAAAGACTGACAATTAAAAAACAAAAAACTTTCCATTATCTCCTATAGCTCCAGAGATATTCCCAAAAATATACTTCCAAATATTTCTTGAGAACAATCTTCCACATAAGTTTCTATTGGGACATGACCAGGTTATTTATTTAAAAATAACGTTCCTTGCATGAAACTAACTTTATTATAAACGACTCGGAAGGACGTCTTAATTGTTCAAGAATCGAACTAGAAGTGAAGAGACATGTACCCTTGTAAGAGCTAACAGAGTGTATTTCTTGGAAGCGGTTCGTCGTCGCGTGAGACGAGTTTCATCGCGGCACGAAAAGCGATCAGCGCGAAAGTCTCGGTAGTAAGTTAACGCTATTAATTCGAGCGTTTCAGCCGGCAAACTTGAACATGGAAAACGGAGACCGCGGAATTACAACGGGTCTAGCGAGAGTAGGCTCGCCGTACGTTGAACCGTGGCACGACCGAATAAAAAAGACGAGGGCCGAACCGTCGTCTTCTTCGTCTTCCGTTCGTTCCACGGCATAATCTGCTCCCCGTCCTCCGTTTGCTCGTTTTTCGCTCGTTCACCGGATCAACCTGTTTCACAGCCTCCGTTGGAAAAATTGTCTCAATGCAGGGTACCGGGTGCACAACGTATACCGTATCGCCACCTTCTTCTCTCCCGTCTTTTCAATCCTTTCATTCGCGGGTCCTTCGTGCCCGCCTCCGACGTGTCGACGATGTAATAATCGCGAGATTTGCAATTCCGACCGCGAACGACCGAAAGCGAAACGTGGCTCCTCTTCTTTTTTCGCCGCCGCGACCGGCAAATTGATGAACCTGCGCGGATGAATGGAGCCACCTGCGGTTCGTCGATCGTTCGTGTAATCCAAATATTTATACTAGGTGTTCGTTTCTCATCGGACGGTATAAATTGTGATTAAAGGCGGGATAAGGACGAGAGGCTACTTAACGCTACCTTAATTAACGCGCTTTTCTTGCCAGTCGATTTTCTTTCGGGCCTCTTTTCTTTGCGCGTGTCTGTGAATTGACGCGACTATCGGTTAAAAAGCGAGAAGTCTGTGGCAGAGGGATAATAAGGAATATAAGAATGCAATTTCGCGAGAAGAATAATGCAATTTGTCTGCGACAGGGGTTTCGATATAATTTGAACTTTAATGGTTGCTTGATGATATTTTAATTTAACTTAATTTCAGAAGACTCGATTCAACTTGATCGTACATCAAGTTGATCGAAACGAACCTATTCCAGTTTGATGCAACATTAACCAACATACGCTAAAGTATGATTCAACCTAATCGAACCACGAAACAAAGCAAAAGAATTACGAATGAATCTGACCTCAGCTAATTAATTGGTAAAATACGGAACGTGATATAAATTGTGTAAAATAGCTGTCGAAAGAAATCCTACATCGAATTATAATTTGACGTAATCCACAGACTGAATCGTTTACAAAATTCTAATAAGACTTATAACGTTAGCCATAAGTGTATCACATGTTTAACATGTGAAATCCTTGGATTAATAAGTGGAATAACGAACGTGATAAAAATTGTGTAAAATAGCTGTCGAAAGAAATCCTACATCGAATTATAATTCGACGTAATCCACAAACTGAATCGTTTACAAAATTCGAATAAGACTTAATACATTGGCCATAAGTGTATCACGTGTTTAACATGTGAAATCGTTGGATTAATAAGTAGAATAACGAACGTGATGAAAATTGTGTAAAATAGCTGTCGAAAGAAATCCTACATCGAATTACAATTTGACGTAATCCACAAACTGAATCGTTTACAAAATTCTAATAAGACTTATAACGTTAGCCATAAGTGTATCACATGTTTAACATGTGAAATCCTTGGATTAATAAGTGGAATAACGAACGTGATATAAATTGTGTAAAATACCTGTCGAAAGAAATCCTACATCGAATTATAATTTGACGTAATCCACAGACTGAATCGTTTAGAAAATTCTAATAACACTTATAACGTTAGCCATAAGTGTATCACATGTTTAACATGTGAAATCCTTGGATTAATAAGTGGAATAACGAACGTGATAAAAATTGTGTAAAATAGCTGTCGAAAGAAATCCTACATCGAATTACAGTTTGACGTAATCCACAACCTGAATCGTTCGATTCAATTGGAACAAAATTCCGACTTATGACATTGAGCACGAGCGAAACGAACGGAACAGGTAATACGACCCTGTTCGAACAGGGCCGGAAATAAAAATGGAACAATATAGCGGTTTAAAGGAATTGTATATCGAATGAGCAACATAAAGGGCATTGTCCCGCGGGTGTATGTCACCAACAGGAGATCCCGACGAGCCGGAGTGAAATTAGTCGCGAGCAATTAACGTCCGGCGGTAGTACAGATATAAATCCGACGCGTGTTGCACACCATCACCGTTTCGCGATTCGCGAATATGTGCATACACACGGGCGCAGAAACGGGCCGCGCTCGGTCAGATACTCATCAAAGCGAAGTAATGCAGTTGCCAGTCGAACGCACGCACAATGCAAGCTAATGAGTCAGCTGTTGATGAACTGTCGACGATGACGCGTGCCTATGGACACCAAATTGTCCGATCGTTTTCCATCTAGTCCGGTCAGCCAGGCCACCGCACCGGAGGATTGTAACTCGTTTAATTCGTCCACGGACGTTCGCTTTTCAACGTTGCGCCGCTGTTCATGTTCTTCAGGGTTGTTCGGGTTTAGGTATTGAATCGCGCCACAGAAAGCCCGAGTTACGAAAGTAGGTTAACGACGGTCGACAATGTAAAATGTGTAAACAATCAAATTTTCCGAATCTGGAATTTTGAAAATTTTTACCTTATCAAGTATTTGAATATTGAAATTTAAATATTCGCTGATTTTTAATTTTTGAAATTTAATTTTTAAGCGGGGCTAATGGCCATCTCAGTCGACGTCTACAAACTAGAACAATCAATCAATCAATTTTGAAATTCCAAAATGTACTTACAAAGTCTTCGATCTTTCTATTATTTTCAATTTCATTATTCCTGAAATATCCAGTTATGAAATCTTCTAATTGTTAAATTGAGAAATTTCTAAGTTTCTATATTTTCAGATTGGAAAACGCACTTGCGAATATTGCATTGAAGGATGAATAGTGGTTTAATTTGGTGACGGACATTCGCTTTTCGATGTTCTACCGCTGCTCTCGTTCTTTAGGGTTGTTCGTGCTTAGGTATTGAATCGCGCGACGAGGAAGGGTGAGTTGGGGAATTATAAAAGCGAGTTAACAAGGGTCGACAATGAAAAATGCGTAAACTTACAAAGTTTTACGTTCCGAATCAGGAATTGTGACAATTTATACCTTACTAAGTATTGAATTTTGAAACATAAATATTCTCACCTTTTGAATTGTGAAATCTTTGAAATTATTATAAATTTTGAAATATGAAAATTCCAAAATGTACTAAGTCTTGAACCTTCCAATTTTCGAGTTCATAATTCCTCAAACCTCCAACTATACCAAATTCCCAAATTGTTAAATGAAAATGTTCTTCAATTTCCAAACTGTTAAATTGAAAAATTCCTAAGTTTCTAAACTGTTAAATTGAAAAATTCCAAAATCTCCAAACTGTTAAATCGAAAAATTCCTAAGTCTCCAAATTGTTAAATTGAAAAATTCCAAAATCTCCAAACTGTTAAATCGAAAAATTCCTAAGTCTCTAAATTGTTAAATTGAAAAATTCAAAAATTGCCAAATTGTTAAATTGAAAAATTCCTAAGTGTCCAAATTGTTAAATTAAAAAATTCAAAAATTGCCAAATTGTTAAATTGAAAAATTCCTAAGTGTCCAAATTGTTAAATTAAAAAATTCCTAAATCTCTAATTTGTCCAATTGAAAAATTCCTAAGTGGCCACATTGTTAAACTAAGAAATTCCTGAATCTCTAAATTGTTAAATTGCAAAAATTCCAAAATCGCCAGACTGTTAAATTGAAAAATTCAAAAATTGCCAAATTGTCAAATTGAAAAATTCCTAAGTGTCCAAATTGTTAAATTAAAAAATTCCTAAATCTCTAATTTGTCCAATTGAAAAATTCCTAAGTGTCCACATTGTTAAACAAAGAAATTCCTGAATCTCTAAATTGTTAAATTCCAAAAATTCCAAAATCGCCAGACTGTTAAATTGAAAAATTCAAAAGTTGCCAAATTGTCAAATTGAAAAATTCCTAAGTGTCCACATTGTTAAATTAAAAAATTCCTAAATCTCCAAATTCTTAATTTGCCAAAATTCCAAAATCGCCAAATTGTTAAATCGAAAAATTCCTAAATCTCCAAATAGTTAAATAGAAAAATTCCTAAATCTCCGGACTGTTAAACCGAAAAATTTCCAAGTGTCCAAATCTTCAAACACAAAAATCTGAGACCATGCACTTGAGGGTTGTACCTCGTTCGACCCTTATGATTTATTTGCAAGTGATAAGAAAAGAATACATGGCAAAATACATATTATATGTATAATAGGACAATCCCCATGTGGTGATCGTGGTAGCAAATGGTTTAATCGAAATATTCGAGCACACTGCATTCCTAACCACGCGTGTCGCATCCCCTGTAACTAAATTCAAATTACCAACGCGTGACGTTGTTCACGACAGTAAAAAAAAAAAAAAATGGAGCAACCAAGCTCGCAATTGGCGTGTCTCTGTAATCGAAAGGCGATGATTGGTGTTTCAATTTGAGGATGCTCGAAGCGTTTAGCGTACGAGAGGGGATGAATCGGCCGGCTTTATCCGCAATAATTTGAATTGCGAGTTTCGGTCGTACAAGTAACGGCGCCATAACGGGCACGTTTAGGCGACATATGAAAAGTTGAGTCGACGAAGGGAAACGGTCCGCGTGGAAGTCGATTCTGGCGTATAGAATCGCGTAATTAAGTATTGATCAGGGCGGTGGCTTCTGCGGCAGAGCCCGTTCCACCTGTTGCCAATTTCTGCTCGCCTCCAACTGCCATGATTCGATAAAATAACCGTTAACCCTCTTTGATAATCGAAGCGCCGCGACGCTTCTGTCGTCCCGCGTTCAAGTTTCCCTACGAAACTATCTCTAACCCTGTTTCCACAGCTCGCTAGGTTTAACGATTTTAAAATTCACACGGACCATCAGTTTCGCCCAAAGTTTCGCCGATTCCCGAAGGAATTTGCCGCCATTCAGAATACCCTCCTCTTACTTTGCAATTTATATTTGTCGTAACAGCACCCAGTTCGAATTTCCGGGCTCGAACTTTTACTTGCGTTGCATTCGTTAGAGATTTTATGTGGGAAGAATTTATATATTTTTTTTTTTTTTTGTGGTGGAAATACTGTTGCTTTCTTGTTGGAGCTATGTAACGGTGTTTATTGACGGGATTGTTAGGTATTTGCAATTTGAGATGTACGAATACGCGTTTTATATCCGTTGTTTGTATCGGAGCAATTGATTATGCACACAGGTTTTCATTAAACAAGCCAGTTTCGGGGCAACTGGGGTGCCCCTAATTCAATTGGGCTCGATAGATCAACATCGATTACACGATATTACACTGCTGTGGAGCATCCTTCGCGAAAGTGTGCCATTATTGGTGCAATAACGACGGTGAGGATCGATAAATAATATTTACAACCAGTACTGGGTCAATTTCGCCGATTAGTGTATAACCAGGGGTGGATGTAACGGGGGAGCAGCACCTGGCAGATCCGAGGACCGGAATTTCCGAATTATTAAGTTTTACGACCTCTAAATTCCAAATTTTATGTGCTCGAATCTCCAAATTTTTAAATAACCAATATTTCATATTTGAAAATTTGCAAATTTTTAAGTTTTTACGTTTTCAAGTTTTCGTGCTTTCGAGTTTACAAGTTTACAAGTTTTCTAATTGTCGAGTTCACGAGTTTTTAAACTTTTCAGTTTTCAAGTTTTCAAGTTTTCAGCATTTCACGTTTGCAAGTTTTCGAAATTTTAAGCCTCCAAATTCTCAAATCCCAAAATTGGCGAACCTTCAGGTTTCCAAATTTTCGTAATTTTTAATTTCTCAAATACACAAAATTCCAAAGTTTCAAATTTTCATATTTTCATATTTTTAAATTCCCAAATTTCCAAAGTTTTAAATTTTCAAGCTTCCAAGTTTCAAAATTTAATTTAATCTAAGTTCCTAAATCTTCAAATTTCCGAATTTGCAAGTCTGCGAATCGTCAATCCTGCAAATCATTAATCTAAAAATCATCGAATGTCTCGATTTTCAAATCTCTAAATTTTAATTCTCAATGCAGTTCAGGGTCCCTATGAAAAAAAGAATAAAACGAAATAAAACAGTGTATATAAATATGTTAATGTTCATCTATTTTACTTGTATTTATCTTATTTCTTATTTTATCCGTTGATCATTATTTATAAGATTACATATATTTATAAAATAATTATATTAAAATTTTTTATTTTCATTTCATTTTCTCGTAACATTGATATTTTTCCAAATCTCTCTCTTTTCGGCCTCTTCTCTTTATCTCTCTCTTCCACTATCAGAAAATTATCCGTGGTCCAGAAATATCTTTGGTATCCTAGTTCCTTTGTACACGTTACCAGTCCTGTATATGTATAACAAGTAAACGTCGTTTTACTCTCATCAGTTTTCCCGAACCGCGTTTAACTATCGCCTCCGTTAATTACTTTTTAATTGAACTAATAAATTTCACGCGCGAGAGAAAGTTTCGAAATTACCGTCATTCGGTTCTCGTCAAATGCTGCGATAATTGTCAGCGAACTTGAGATCGATAAAATTTTAACGAGTCAAGTGCGGCATTGCCGAGGCAAAACTGACGAAACGATGACACGTTTCGTCGGTTTTAATCATTTCGCATGCACTCTGTTTCATTATTTCGCGATTGTTCGGATCCGGACACTGTGTATCAAACGAATTTTGAGACGTGCAATATCGTGACATGATTTCGGTGTCATTAAAGTATTTATAAAACAGTAAGAACAAATTATTTTTGTTTTAAAGAAGGTTAAATTGGGATAGGTAAAGTAGTATGACGAGGTTGCGTTACTAAGTGAGGTTAGGGGTCGTTATAAAGTAAGGTTGAGCGATGGTAAAAAGGTTAAAAGCAAGGTTAGGTTATTAGATAAAGATAAGTGATGTTACTAGACAAGGTTAGGTGAGATTATAAACTTATGTTAGGTGAGCGTATTTTACAAGATTATGTAAGATTATACCTCAGTGTTGATTGAGATTATAAAGTGAGGTGAGATCATGTGTCATGATTAGATGAAATTATGAAGGTGAGTTCATTAGGTAAGGTTGGGTTTGATTACTAGGCTGAATGAGGTTAGGTTTTGTTCTAAAGCAATCTTATTTGAGGTTATTAGACAATGTTATATGTGTTTATTTGATAAATTTAAGCGATGTTATTAGATAATGTCAGATGTATTTATTTGATAACGTTTGGTGAGGGTATTCGATGAGGTTAGGTTAAGTTATGGAGTGAGGTAAGATTGGTTATAATGTTGCGTTGGTTAAATTGGTTCTAACGTTAGCCCTGATTTAGGTCAGTTTTAAAATAAAGTTTGTTTGGGTTGTAAAGCGAAATTAGGTCAGGTGAGATTGAGGTTTATTGTGTGCTATGGTTAGGTCATGTTTTTAGACGATGTTGTGTTACATTTTGCCTATAAAGGTACAAAGTTTAACACGTATTTCAGTTCTTAATAAAATGTTGCATTTTTTGAAATTTGATGAAAAGATCGTTGTTTTTAAACGATTAAAAAACACACTTTTAATATGCATATTTTTGTCTGTCAAAATTTTGATGACACAGCGAATAAATTACAATATTGTATTTCATATTTTTGTGCAAAACATTGAAAGATATATTCGATAGAAATTTATTTAAAAAATTATAATATTTCGTATGTATATGTTTTTTTATATAAAGGTAGCTTGAAAATTGATTTCAAATGTAAAAGCTATTGATTCTCTGTGGTAAGAGAGGTTGAAAAATTATACTTTGTCATTTCGACATTAATGATTGAAAATCATAGTGGAAGTGGTAAATGTACATATTTGTGAGCACGTAGGAGGATTTCCGGTTTTTGCATGGACGACTTTGCGCGATTTATTTGATAATATGCGAAAACAACATGACATCATTCAGCAGGAAATATTTCAAACTTTCATTTCACACCTACATTTTGTATATTAGTATGGTAATACAAATGCGATGGCTATAAGGACAATTAATTACGCCCTCGTATTCTCTGTATTTTATAACGTACCGTTTTATTAGCGTATACTACGTAGGTAGTACAATAAGGAATATTTTTGTATCGTATTTTATCTCGGTTTACAAATTTTGCTATTTTTTATTTTTCTCGTTTTCAAATACCAGAATTCAGAACTTTAGAGCTTCAGAGGAATCTGAGTTTTCAAACTTTTGAACTTAGAAATTTATAAGTTCAGTGATCTAGAGGTTTTCAAATCTTTAATTTTTAAAATTAAAAAATTTGTCTATACTTTAAAAAGATTCCTATACATTATGGACAGAATGAACTGTGAAAACTTCCAATTCGATAAAAGATTTTAAACATGTCGGAACCTAACCTCTCTAAAATCACGCTGGCTCATTTGCTCGACGAAAATAAGGGAATCGGTCGAGTCAAAAGAGAGATCGGAAATGCAACATAAGCTAGGAATAAAAAGGGCGCTGAAAGTAAATACGTCGATTAAAATGTAGTCAGTTCAGACGATGATCGCGTTTCCATGCCTTTTAACGACATCGTCGAATGGGACAGAAATCGAATTTTGTTCGTTCTAGGCAACCTTGTTGTCTCCTGCCTACTTTTCTCAGAATTACCATACTCTTTTATCTAAATCCTCCCCCTTCAGACACGTATTTCTTTTCCGTTTACTCCACTTCTCCCCTCCGTGTAATCCATTATCTTTTTAGAGCCAGGAACATTAATAAGGAGCACCGTGTATTTGAGCAGCCCAAACGAAACAAAAAGAAACTCGTAGAATTGCTAAGAATGATGAACAGTATCAAAAACTATACTTATCTTCATCTTATTTTTACTAGGATTAGCACGATTCACGATTAGCATAAGTAATGGGGCTCTAGTAAATTAGACAATTTTTTAATCACAAAATTTAGAAATTTGAATTTTCGTATGTCTTAAAATTTGATAGAAAAATTGTAAATTAAAAAATTTTCGGATCTAACAATTTTTAAATATTTAGATTACCAAAATAGAAGATTTTTAAATGCTAAAATTATGAATTTAAAGAATGTTTATATTCCCGGATTGAAATGTTTAGATCTCCAAATTCTCCAACTGAAAAATTCATAAATTTTCCGACTGGAAACATGGAAATTCCCACATTCCCAAACTCCCTTTAAAAATCTTTGTACCCATAAATTTAAAAATTTTCGAGCTCCCAGGACTTTCACCATTCATTCATTCACACTTTCAGCTACTCCAATACGTCATTACCTAAACACCCCAACTTTCAAATCCCCAAACTCCCCATAATTCTCTCAAGCAGCTGACGAACTGCGCGCACGGACCATGGAGAGAGACTCCGCAGTCCGCATAGAATATAGCCGATCGGCGCATCGGTTGAAAATCAATCAATTCTTATCGAAAGAACGGCCAGGAAAAGGTTTTTCAGGTTAGTCAACGTCAGACCAGTAAATTGGCAATTACAGCGATCGTTTGTCAATCACTGATACCGATCAATTAAGAATCAGTTGGTATAAGAAGCAATTAAGCCTCTGCGGCCAGTCAGAACCAGAAGCGATCAGGCGTTCTGTGACTACGGGTCATCAACTTATTGGTTGTTGGTTTCCAATCGATTCAGCGAAAATCATTGACTTATTTCAAACGATCTATCGGGGCTCAACGGCTGAAGAGTTCTGCGGTGCTTCAGGAAGCACGGGTTCAATGCTTCTGGACATCTGGATGTACGAGGAAAACTCGATTGTTGGGTATTCGATGTGTAATGGGGTGTCCTCAATGAACGCTCGAGTATAATAGCGAGCCCGTGTAAGGGTAACACTATCTTCTAGACAAATTAACGGGTTGCAATCTCTTTGAAATATGATGTTAACGATGTGTAATAAAATAGCTGTTCGACGTGAGAGAGTACCTATTAGATAGTGTTGCAACAGTTTATTTATGCGAAGTTTATATCATGTAAGGCTATAATTGGTAGGAATTTTATTATAGTTTGGTAGGAGTATTATTTATTTAATTTTAATTTTAATATAAAATGACCGACGAGCAGTTAATTGCATGTAAAAATGCAGTTCTAGTATACAAGTTTGGTATACAAAGTTTGTTAAACATGATTATGAAAATGTTTCATTAATATTAACGTACAATTATATGATACAGTGATCAGTTTCGTAACATAGAAAGCCTCATACAATTTTGAATCACATAAAATCAACGCAAATCAGTGCATAGTCCACCTGAAACGATTTAACTTGATTTAATATATGAAACTGATAATTAATGATATTGTAGTTAGTATCGGTGTCGAAATAGAAATATGAATGTCACGATAAGAACAAAATGCCGACTATTAAATAAATTCCGATCACTTTGTCAGATTGGATAATTTGTAACAGAGGTAGTTCAAAATTGGTTGCCTAAGGTCGGATACCATATGTAAGATACCCCTATTACCATCCAGCAGTGGAACTATATCTCTGAGTTGGGTAATGGAAAAATCTAGTAGAGCATTTCTGCAGATGGGTCCTTTGATTACGTCGGTGACCTCGTAAGGATATTTCATCCAGTAGTTTTCCAGTAGTCTTCATTGCAGCTATATAGGATGACGATGATTCGACTTTATGTTTGCTCTTTTAAATTTTACAGTTTTTGTTTCCAAATGTTAATACATGCAAATTTTTTAATTTTTTTCCAATTTTCCAATTTTTTAATATTTACACTTCTTTCTTATTAAATTTCTACATTTTTATTTCTCAAGATTCTTAAATTTCTCAAATTTCTCAAGTTTCCCTTTCTCAAGTTTCTCAAGTTTCTCAAATTTCTCAAATTTCTCACGTTTATCAAGTTTCTCAAGTTTATCAAGTTTACCAACTTTATCAAGTTTATCAAATTTGCCAAAATTTAAGTTTCTCTTTTTTCTTAATTCTCAATTTTCTCAAAGTTCTCAAGTTTTCCCAATTTCTCAATCATCTCGAATTTCTTAGGTTTCGAAACTTCTTAAATTCACCAAGTCTCCCAAATTCGTTAAATTCGATGAATTCTTTAATTTTTCTAAATTGCCCAAATCTCTTCAAATTCCTTAAACTTCACAAATGCTCCGAATCTCTAAAATCATTCAAGTCTCTCCAAGTTCCTCAAATCCGATAAATTTTCCTAAATTGCTCAAATTTCTTCGAATTCCTGAAACTCCCTCGACCATCCAAATCTCCGCAAACTGCATAAATTCCATAAATTCTATAAATCACCTAAAATCTATAAATTGTAAAAATTCCCCAGATCTTCGAAACTTTCCAAATTCTCCAAACGCTCGAAATTCCTGTAACCCCGAGAGGATATACTTTCCAGTATCAAATCCCGTCGACCCGAAAGACTCCCACAAGCATAAACCGCCTGCCCGATTTCCCCCGTGCCTCCAGCACTGCAACTTGCCCACCAAAACCGCTCATTACCTTCATCCCGTTCTATCGATCACCAAAATCGTCAGAATCTCGTCAGAAAGTAGCATAAAGCGGAAACTAGGTTGAGCCTGTCCGTTAGTCGTCCCTCCTCGTTCGTCGACGAGGATGATCGTAACACGTAGCTGAAGTAGTCCGGGGTCCCGTGTACGTACAGAGGCACCGTGGTCGCAGGTAGCCGACACGAAACCGGTCGAACAGGTTTCCGTTCACGGCTGTCTCGATTCGTGAGCAGGAACGAGATGCCGAAGAGAGGGGACGAAAAAGAGCGGTCTAACTGCCGGCGATGATGCCCGGCTGGTCAGCGAAGCGGCTGAAGGAGAGGGTCGGAACGAGAGAGAGTGAGGGACCGAATACGATCCCCGAAGGGAAAGAAGAAGACGAAGAGGTTGCACGCGAACGTTCGAGTAGCTCTGTCGGGTTTCCGGTGAATGGCGAGCGCCGGCCACGAGCCAGCATCCAATCAGGACAGGAAACGACGTCGAGGCCACGCGTAGAGCCCTACTCTTCTTCTTATTCTTCCTCCTCTTCTTCTTCTTCTTCGTTCGCTTTAACCTTCTTGTTTTCCTCCTTTTGCACCGACCGCCGTGGCAAAGGTGAAGCTGCTGATGCTGCTGCCTTTCGCCAAACCCACTACCCGTCTTTGTTGTCCCCGGTTACCGCACAAAAAGGACCCGGCCACGTCCGGAATAACATTTTCGTGAAGGATATTGCTGGCTCAGATTGACGCCCCATGGCTCTCGGGCGCGCACCCAGTGATCGAACGTTTATCAATTGCCGGCGATAATGTTATGAATGTTACTTATTGGACAACTTTGATGGATCTTGTTTTGTTTGAGTTGATGGACGGTTCTCTTTTTTTTTCTGGGGGGGGTTTTAAGGGTCAGAATTGGGAAAATTGAATCACTGCGGGGGTAAGGTGGGCGGGTTTAATATGCGGTGATGCGGGCTTCGTGTTCGATGATAGTCGGGTGATGATGCGAGATTTTAATTTGGGATTTTTGGGATGAATAGGGCTTTTGTCGGTGGTCCTCGAGTCGAGGTGGGCTTAGGTATGCTTGTAGGCAGGTATTACATTTAAATTGATAAATCGATAACTAGCCAAGTTGGTAAGAGTAAGATAAGTCGAAGAGAATAATTTGACAGGTTGACGTGTTGATATAAGCCTATACTTACCTATCAAGAGTAGGTCGATAGAAATAAATAAACTGCAGATATTTTGAAACAAATGATTTTTAAATATTTTGTTATCAGTTTTTATTGAGTTTCAAACCATTTAGATGATTTAAAGAGATTTTTAAATCTTCCAGACGATTAAACCTGCCTGCAACTACCAAAAACGATAGCAAACATGATTATCCTTTATTTCGCGATGACCGACTGTAGACAGTCGAGTCTACGCGTTAAAAATGATCGAAAACGATAACGTAACACTGTTTTATTGTTTCGACGAGGATAGAGTACAATGACGTCAGGTTTCTGTCATCGAACCGCCTAAAAATGTATACAGCAAATTTAGTCTACCTCTAAAAGTTCAAGATGATCAAAATTCCCCATCGTAACGTGTAGACAAACGAAGAAACGCAGATCGAGTCATCCCAGGGAGCTCATTATGTCCAGCAATTATTTGTCCCTTTAGTGCCCTGAAAAGTGCATTAATCCAACTACCGTATATAACGAGTACACACACCGATTCTTTGCATTCCGTCGAACCTCAACCACGCAGCATGGAACCGGTACAAACTGGACCAGGCAATAAACGCCATTCTCATCCAGCAGGGACATAAGAGTACGAAATCGCGTCGTGCGAATGTTCGATTGAGTCGCTCACGATCGCCCATTGATAATCAGTGTCTGCGGGCGCGTCGATAAATGAAAAACGAAAGAACGAATCGTTTGCGCGACTCTATAAGTTTTTACGGTGTCTCGTTATCTCGTAAAGTCGAGTTTACGGCCGTGAGGCAATGGTGGCCATGATACCCGGTGGATCCCGCTTTTCTCGACGATCCTGGCTGGAGTTCGTTCACACGGATTTCCACGCACACGCGCATGGAACTGGGTGGGGATCCTCCGAGAGCAAAAATAGAAAGGAGAATGAGCGTAGAAGACGTGGCCTTGAACACGGCCAACCTTCGGCACGAACCTGAAGACTCTCATCCCGAAGCTTCGCTCGTACACGCAACGGAAATCGTTATCGAGGAGGAGGCCCAACCCTTCGAAAGCCGAGACTTAAAGAGTCCTTTCGTCGATAATAGGGTTATTTCGTGACGTGGCCAGGTGGAAAGCTGTTTCGAACGCTCGGCTACCATGAATTCTCCTCGTTTCTTTCGACGCTGATGCTCCATACGATTAGGGATCATCGGCTAACCTTTTTTATGCCTTCCTGGAACGCTGCTATGCAAACCTGAGGATCCGGTGGCTCTTTCTTTTCTTCGAGTGCTATTTGTTTTGGTTACGTGAAAAGGGTTACATTCCTTGGTGTTAGCAGTAATGTAATTATCGCTTAGTTTGATGGAATTTTGATAAGCTTATGATATCAGTGATCGATAATGATACTAGTGATTGATAATGGTAGTAGTAATTTATAATTATACCGGTAATTTTAATTGCACGTGTAGGGTTTGATTAACTTATGCAAAACTATAGTTTGATGAGTCTACTAGTGATTGATAATGGTGCTAATAACTCCATGATAGGGTCAGGTTTAGTTATGTCTGCTAAATGATTGTTAGCTTATGTTTACACTGTTCTTGACATTTTTCGACTTTCAGATCTTTTAAGTTGAGCACCTCTGCATTAAGACATTTATTAGTTACCTATTATTTATCTTTATTCGTTATCTACTTAAGTATTTGAATAGTTAGTAGTTATTCATATTCCATCTATTTTTAGATAATTATTCACAATAACATTTTGTTAATTTAATAATTCTGAAACTAGCAACAAAGCAGCGGCGTCAGGGAAACTTCACGTCAGCTCTCTGTTCAGGAGAATAATTCAAAAATCCTTTTCCGCCTTCCAATAAAGTCCCCTTTGTATTTCGCATAATTTTCTTTCGGAACTTTCGCAGAAATGACAGGCGTTAGCCTGACATCGCATACGAAGCTTCGTTGTTTTGTGCGAGCACATCGCAACTTTCAACTCCATGAATAGCGATTTTTAGAGAAAACGGCCGCATAAAAGCAATGAACTTCGCCGGAGTTCGAACAGAACGGTATTAACTGCGATATTCGTGCGCGGTCTTAGAAATTGTTAACTAACAAGGACTCAAAAGTTGCTCGATGAAACGAATTGGGAAATTAGAGACGATAGCAAACTCACGTGGCAGAATAATGAACATGGTAGTCTATCGTTAACGCGAACATTTAAACAATTTTTTAATTAACCGAAACTCTTTTGGAGATACGATTTAAATAAATATCAAGGCAGCGTTGTTTAATACCGGACGGAGAATGCGCGCATAGTTAGAAATTAAAAATAAGGTAAATGAACATACAAACAGTGAAGTATAATTGAATATTATATTAATGTGCCCCTGAAGTTTCTTTTGTTATATGGCATAAGAATGCATTTCGAGGAATATTTTGTTTAATTTAAAAAAAGAAAGAATAATTTAAAAGAATAATAATTGAAGTTTCTTTTGTTATATGGCATAAGAATGCATTTCGAGGAATATTTTGTTTAATTTCAGAAAAAAAAGAATAATTTAAAAGAATAATAATTGAAGTTTCTTTTGTTATATGGCATAAGAATGCATTTGGAGGAATATTTTGTTTAATTTCAGAAAAAAAAAGAATAATAATTGAAGTTTCTTTTGTTATATGGCATAAGAATGCATTTCGAGGAATATTTTGTTTAATTTCAGAAAAAAAAGAATAATAATTGAAGTTTCTTTTGTTATATGGCATAAGAATGCATTTCGAGGAATATTTTGTTTAATTTCAGAAAAAAAAAGAATAATAATTGAAGTTTCTTTTGTTATATGGCATAAGAATACATTTCGAGGAATATTTTATTTAATTTCAGAAAAAAAAAAAGAATAATTTTAGAACAGAACAGTTTATAATTAATGCAAGAAATCAATCTTAATACTATATTTAAGTAGTTCGTTAAAATAACGGATCTTATTATGTAATGAAATTTTGAAATTTAAATTACTTAATATGAGTTTTGTATTGACAGGTATTCGGAATATCAAGTATTTTAATTTACGAGCTCTTATATTTAGTAATTTAAACAGTTAGTAGCTTAGCAATCTTAAATTTAAGCTTTCAGACTTGTAAATTTGTAAACTTAAAAATTTGAAAATTGAATTTCAAATATGAAACATGAAATTTGAAATATGATGCACGTGGAATGTGAAATTTGAAATTTGAATGTGTGGAGTATGTATGTGTTTGGATGTAAGAAATGTGAGAAGGTTGAAATGTGGCATTATAAGTGTAATGGAAATTTGGAAATATGGAATTGTATAAATGTGAGGATGCAGGAATGCGGGAATGGTGGGAAATATAAAATGTGGAATTCTGGAAAATTAGGAATGTAGAATTGTGGAAATGTCGGAGTGTAGAAATATGGGGATGTAGGAATGTGGTCATAGGGAAAAATGAAAATATGCGAATGCAGGAATGGGGAAATGTGTGAATGCGGAGATGTGTGAATGTGGAAATTTGACGGCAGAGGAATGTGCAAATGTGACAATATGGAAATGTGATAACGGAGGAAGGTACAAATGTGGGAACGTATAAACAGTCAGTATGGACGCGTAAAATTGCGAAAAGATGAAAACGTGATAATTTCCGAATGTGAAATATACAAACGCGAAAATGTGATACAGGATGAAAACGTAAAAACGTATGAACATAAATATGTATAAACGCAGAAACATAAATCGTACAAATGGGGAAACGCGCGAGTCCAGAACTCCCGAATCTCCAAATCTTCGAAACTTAGTAATTACGGAGTTTACATATTTCAGCCTTACATTCATATCTCGAAACTTTTCAATCTACAAACTTCGTAACGCGAAAGTTCAAAATTGCAAGTTTTCATCCGCGCAGCGGCGGACCACGACTTCTCGCGACTATGAAACACGGCGTACAAAGAGTTCCCTTCGAAACGGCCATATAACAGGAGTCCACTATTCGAGCGCGCGAAAATACAGCCCCGATCTAATTTTCGAAGATCAGGGTCATTCCAAGGTCCTGTTATATCTGAATGTATTTTCCGATCAGCTACTCGTTGCAATTAAAAGAAAAATGCAGTTATTCATAAAAAAACACTGATGACCTTGATAACCTCGGAAAGAAATGACCTTTGGAAAAAAATATTCTTATCATATATTAGTCCATTGACAGCATGCACATTATGTAAAAAATATTTTTTGGAATCACTATAACATAAAGAGATATTCAGGTGGCCTTACTTAAATGGACCACCCTGTATGTACTCTAAATTTCTAACGATACAAATTCTTATATTTACGACATTCTAGGTATTGAGATATGGGGAGGTTATTTATTTAAAATAGAATAAATCTGAGTGTCTCTTTGAATAAACTAACTTTATTATGAACGACTCGGAAGGACGTCTGGACTGTTCAAGAATCGAACTAGAAGTGAAGAGACTTTTCTAAGGTGCACAGTCAAACTAGCACCCACTTATTGAGGAAAAATCACAGCTTGGGTCTGCAACGTTTTCGCCCAACCAGCTCTAGGAATAGACATGACCTACTACATATGTACATACCTATATGACCTATGACCTATACATGACATACCCTAGGTATAGAGGCCCATTGACTTCGGTGACGGAGTTGAGGCGACTCAATATAGATATATTTTTGCTAATTATCTACTGATAATTCATCACTAAACTAAAAAAAAAGGAACGTTCCCATATCCTAAAACATTAAGTCTCCAAGTACGTTCGCCACCGTTGGGCTAATTCATTCGCGGTGTCCGTCTCGCGCGAAAAGCCCCTAATTCCATTTCCATCGTCGACCCATCGATACTCGGTGCATCTTGGCAGAGAAATAACAGCATCATATCTCCACGCCAGACCGAAATCGACCGATCGTTCGTCATCGTCGCGCGATTCATCGAATCGCTAGGCCACGGCGTCGGTAACGCGCAAATTATTCTCGTTCATCCTTCGCATCCACGGCCCGTGTACTTATCCTGGAGCTGGAAGCAGGCTCCGAAGCAGTACGCGTGATTGCTGAACGGTAGATCGGATTGGTTGTCGGTCGACGGGCGCTGCAAGACCGGCTTTGCCCGTTTCTGCGATCCAAAGTGTTCTCCTCCAGCTGCTCCCGTTCCTCCGATTCCCCATCTGGCCTCGCCGCTTCGATTACCCACGACATTCTGCGATGTTCGTCACGCGATCCGACTGCCAGCTCTCCGAATAATCTGCTTTCTCGCCTGTTTTAAACCGACGCCATAGTAGGCGAAATTCGGCGAAAAGTGATCAAAAATCGCATTTGACCTGTATCAAAATTGATTATAGTAATTATGCTGTTAGGTCTTAGAATACATATTGCAGCGAGAGGATTAGACCTCAGTCGAAGTTTTCTTCGATACAATAGTTCAACGGTTTTTTCCTTTCTTTAGATACTTCCGTAGTTTAGAATAATAGTCTGGACCCGTCGCAGAAATAGGGTGCAAGAACTCGTCACATTCTAACGAGTTTTTTTATCGATTTCTTGTCAGTCATACCTGGGTGTCAGAACCCTTAGCCTTAACCGTAGAGTCTTTGTTTGCAGTTTCCCATTCATGTGGAGGTGCTCCTTAAGTTTATTACTCACTACGGTCATTATGAAGAAAATCTAGACAGCTTTGTACATCATGGATATTTATATTTTCACTCGAATTTAACTAGCCAATAGAAAATAGTCCCAAATCACTATGTCCCCGTACCCCTATATCTCCAAATTCTTATCTCCACATATTGCTATCTCCCCAATGCCCTATGTCGCAATTCTCTATGCCCCAAATTCCTGTGCCCCAAATTCCTATATCCCAAATCTTTATGTCTCCATATTGCTATGTCCCCAAATCCCTATGTCCCCAAATAGTTATATCCCCAAACCCCTATGTCCCAAATTCCAGTGTCCCAAATCTCTATGCCCCAAGTCCCTGTGTTCCAAATCCTTATGTCCCAAATCCCTATGTCTCCATGTTGCTATGTCCCAAATACCTATATCCTCAAATCCCTATGTCCCCAAATACTTATATTTTCAAATCCCTATGTCCCCAAATCCCTATATCCCAAATCTCTATGTCCCAAATCCCTATGTCCCAAATCCCTATGTCCCAAATCCCTATGTCCCAAATCCCTATGTCCCAAATCCCTATGTCCCAAATCCCTATGTCCCAAATCTCTATGTCCCAAATCTCTATGTCCCAAGTCCCTGTGTCCCAAATCCCTGTGTTCCAAATCCTTATGTCCCAAATTTCTGCGTCTCCATGTTGCTATGTCCCCAAATCCCTATGTCTCCACGTTGCTATGTCCCCAAATTCCTATGTCTTCAAATCTCCAAATCTCCACATACCCTAACTTGAAATATCCCTGCATGCAAAACATGTCGCAGCCCCGAGGAAGAAATTATAATCAGTTCGTGAATGTACATTATCTACAAAATCATTCATTGTACGTTTCATAAAAATCATCTTCGAAATAATGTCAACGAGGAGACTACATAGCATATCGAAGACGATATTCAAAGGAAACATCAAAGCAACCCCTGACATCTTTCACGAACCATCATTAGTCAACGTCATTTCCCTACCTAATTTCTACATGTCCAACATCGAGTTGTTCATAACTAGTCCACCACGGCTGAAATACTTATGAAAACGCAAAACAATAGATTATGACAGAATTCTTGCAACACCAGACTAATTGTAAGAACGGTACAAATAAATGATTAAAAAACAGAGAGGCGAAGTTAGCATTCGCTCCATGCTCCAAAAACTCAGTCAGAGGATCCTCTTGGTCCGAGATAATCTTACACGGAATATTTAAGGTTAAATGACTAAGAAAGCAAACGGAATATTATATTAACGGAACTTGTTTCCCAAGGAAATAATCTTGTTTCCTGTTCGTTTGAAACCATGGATGGATATTTCTGTGTTGTGCATTTGTCGTTCTTTCTTGAAGGTAGTTCACATCCACTATTCCCGGGTCAAATCGGTTATTGGTTGATAGATTAACTACGAGTTGGCGAGTTGCTGATTTATTTTACGCGGCGTTCACTTGTATTTGGTTTAATATGTTTCTTGTTTCCTCGCCGACGCGTTTCGAAAACGGAAGAAAGTTATGGGACACCCTAATACCTGTGAGGTTTCGGAAGAGCCTTGCTTATGGCTTGTTTTAGGTCGAGGCTTGGTATAGTGATTCCTTCTAACGGATCTTCTATTATTATATACAGAGTTAACACTAAACCTAACAAAATGACCATTTAACTAGTTTCTAATCTTAAATTACAAAATATGTTAAGTTGCCCTTTTTGACATTCATGTTGATTTTCACAAAAATAAGGAAATAATGTGAACAGTAATTCATGTTTTATCGTTCGTTTATTCATTTTTCAACTACATTTTTAATTTCAAAATAAAGCTGCATTATACGCCGGTAGGTTTATTGTTAAAGTTAAAATTATAGTTTTCTTTACACTAATAAAAAAATAATTCCAATGTACAACAGCCAAATGCACGTATAACAGTCACTATGTTTTTGAAAAAATTGATGTTAACAAAAATTGCAAATTTTAAACTTTGGAGATGTTTTAAAAATTCCCCGAATAAAACCATATAAATCGTTATTACATTGTAAACAATTAAATAATGATCAAAGTAAAATAGACGCCAAACACGCGCTAATTTTTGTTGATATTTTTTAATGTAAAATTTGTTTTACATTGTTATTAGTAGGAGTTTCATGATAATACAGTTTTACATTGGTTCAATAAAATTCTTGTAAGAAATACTGCGTTTTGATGAACATTCTGACGTAATGGGACTCGTTTTTCATGCTTCGGATCGTACTTCCAATTTTGAGCCTTGTTCGCAATTAAAAACGATCTCCCAGTGACAGAATATAGGCTGAATAATGTACCAGATACCCGGTGATGTTGGAACAACGAACAGATGGAGTAGTTTTAAAGAGAACCAGTTTGCCACGGGACCTTGCACGCTTTTTTCCATTCTGCAGACTGGTTCCAGTTTTCAATTACTTTGGCTGTAACCGATGCGTCTCTCGCGAACCGGATGCAAATCACTGTTCGACGATAGCTTTCGACGGTGTCGGATTATGGGATCGCATGGTCCATCGAAATCGATGTCACTAATCGTAACCCGATCCTGTCGTCGATTCGTCATCCCTTAACGAAAATATGATTGTACTCGCGTTACCACGCATTCAGAAAAATCAACCGGATGATTGTTCTTTGAAACGGCATCTTCGGCAACCATAAATTTGGTTGTGTACTCTTTGAATGTTATTGGAAGTCAACTGAAAAGAAAAAATAGTTCTCTCCAAAATAAAGTATGTAGCGAGGATTGAAGTGGCGTTGGGGGTGAACAAACGACAAAGTTAAAATTCAACTATTTCATTGCTTGTGGATAACTTAAGGGAAGTGGGCAAGAACTTTACCAAATGCTCTCAAGTATGATCAGTATGATCTCAAGTAAAAAGTACAAAGTCGTTTGTCATCTAACGTTTCGACACTCATAAAAACCGCGCTTGCTCTCGAAAATCATGCTAAATTAAAAAAAGTTTAAGAATATAAATTGCACGTTGTGAATAGCTGCAAAAGGCAGTTGTTGATTCATGAATTTTCTAAAGTCAAAAATAAGCCCAATGGCTTTATGATTCTATAAATGCGCCGCAACAATCATAATGGATCGCAGTATGGACGTTCGGCTGGTCGCACCGAGGAAAACAGATCGGTAAAATGTAGGTTCGCAGAAATGAAGAAGACGCATCCGAAGGTACCTACGGAAGAAAACGATTCACTTAAGTTGAAGTGTGTTCCGGGTAAAAACGCGATGGAATCGATGAGAATGCGTATCGACGAGTGGCCTATCTTACGTAATGCATCGTAAAGAGGATTCCCGGCGCACAAATTGCTCAATTCAATCAAAAGTTCAGTGGATCGATAGCCGGTGTCTGAGAGAATTACACGGTCTTCGTCAAGGAGCGACAGATTATTATCTCCGGGGTCAATCCCCCTCGATCGATGAACAGTATGATCTATCGTTTTCGCGACAAACTTTTCAACGAATGGAAAACGCACAAATACCGGAAGGGGATACACTTTTATCGAACGGATGCTCCCCTTTCGTATTCGTTTCGGTATGAAGTTATCTAAATCGAACTGGAGGTACATGCAATCTTTGAGTCCCTTCTTGGAGCGCTATGGCGGGTTCTCACGGTTGGTAGATTTGAATATTTGGACGTTCGGAACTTTCGAGATTCGACAATTTGAATATTTCGAAGCTCGGACATTTGCAGATTTTGCGGTTTGAATATTTGGAAATTTCGGGATTCGGTCATTTGAATGTTTGGTAGTTTGCAAATTTGGCCATTTGAATAGTTGGAGTTTTGATACATTTGTTATCATATTTTGGAAATTTTTCGAATATTTCTTCGTACTAAGTTGGTGAATTTGAAAAATTGATGTTTATGTACAAGAGCACTATAAAATTTCTGAATTATAATATGTATACATTTTGAAATTCTAAGTATTATAGCTAGTAAACTTTTGTATTTTTATATTTAAATATTGTAAACATTGGAAGATTTTGCAAATCAAGGATACGTATACTTTGAGATTCAATATTTCTGTATTTCTAAACTAGTAAGTTATCAAAGTTTAAAATTTTGTGATTTCCATATTTTCATATTTCTTAATTTAGAAAGTTAGCGGTTTAAAATTTGATAATTTGAATATTCTGAAATTTGTTTATTCCTGACATTTCCAAATTCCTGAATTCCTAAATTTCTAAGTTCCTAAATTCCTAAATTCCTAAATCCCCAAATTTCAAAATAATTAACTCCCTAAATTTGTAAATTCGCAAACTTAAAAGCTCCCAAAAATTTCTCTAAAACGCCTAAAATCAAAAACTACCTACCAAACAAATCTCTACATATCGAGGTGAAAATTTGTGAACTTAACCTGAAAATTTTCATTCTGAGAACCCTAATATTTTTGCATCCCTAAATTACCAAATTTGGAACTACAAAGTCTCATCACAGAACCGAAACCGTCGAGCCCCTGAAATTTCCAAATGTCTCAATTACCGGCTAGTCAAATTACATCTCGTGATGCACATATCGTTGATCAAACAATACATCTTTGTCCCTAAACACGCTGTATACCTTAACTCGGTATCCAAGTAGATATTTAGATATTTGGGTTTTGCCGAACTATCCTGTGTAACGCAAACAAACTGTCTAACCAACTAACTAATATCAAATAATGAAAACTAACACCTTCTGACCCGGAAGACCGCAAAGGTTAGGTGTGTTTCTGGTGGATGTTTATGGAGGCGAAAGTTCGGCGGACGAGTAACAAGGTGAAACGCGAATCGTTTGATTACGAAGGAAACGGGTAAACCGTCCATGAGATAATTTCTTTCTGGACAAGAGAATACATATTACGTTACTATCTGGTCGAAAATCAAGGCCTCTTTCGTGTTAACGGAGAAGCCCCAAGGAGAAACCCTTATCCTGACACCTGATCGCCGAGGAAGTTCGCCAGCAACATCTGAAACACAAAGCCGGCTGCTTAAATTATGCCTGGAAGTTTCGGTTGTAATTTTATGCATCTTAACGTGCACCATGAAGTTACACACGCTAAATGGCTTGTTTCCCGGAGAAACGTAGAGATACGAAATTGTAATGAAATGTGGACCCACGATTTACCCCGTAGACATTCATGAGTTTCTCGATGTGCCTCGCAGCGTCTGCAATATTTAGACAAATGCACATAAGTGGAACGTAGGGCTTATAAAATGTACAAGACTTCGAACTATACTGTTGTATTGTATAATACATCTTGTATGATGGTTGTTTGCAGAATGTCTTTCCGAAGTTACTTTATGTTTCACGAAACCTTGAGGTGGGCGTACAATTTTTGGAAAACGCATGAGGGCAGCAATGTCTAAATTCCTATTGGATTCCTATTAAATTCCTATTACATGACGAGACTGAGTTTTCCTCAAAATGATCGTAGCAAGTAATGAACCTAAACAATACCTAGGTCCAAGTAATTACTACTAGTGCTTCCAATTAGATAAATGAACAAATTCTTACTAAATAGATGATTCATATGGAAATTTAAGTGTCACCCATATGTGGATGATGTGGCGATCAAAGTGTTAAGGGTCCTCATACCCAGATGCAACTAATGACAGATTAAAATAACTCGAATGTAATAACTTATTGATTCTTATTGCTGCTACCAATGAAGAACCAATTGATTACAATGAAGGGACGAAAAAATGAGAAAACTTTAAATGTATAAAAAATTGAGGAATACAAAAATTCGAGATTTCAAACACTTAAGAACACAGAATATATTTAAAAACTGTACAATTATAAAAATGAAAATATTAGAAACAGAAATACAGAATAATAATTCAGTAATCGATGGAAATTTAAGAGCTCAGTTAACTTAATTTGTAGAAACGCAAATTAATAATATGTAAACAAATTTCGATACAAATTTTTCAGTTCACCTAACTTGCTATTCCTATCAGACAATTCCAAAACGGTGAGATCGATACCAATCGATGAGAAGTAAGAAAACCAAAGAACTACTTTCGCACGGTGCTTTAACTAGAGGTTAATTAAAAAAGCAACAAGGCATCATTTATCAGATCAATGAATTATGGTCGTTAGTAGCTTCTAATACGATTAGTCGCTCAGTTTTATGGGTCCTCATGTATAATTAAACAGATTCTAAGGTATTTAATCTGGAGGATAGCGGTTCCCCTTGAAATTGTGTCGTAGACTACGCGCAAATCCCTTACTTCCTAAAATCTACTCCCAACTTCTTCTGTGGGGCTTAACAGGGATCATTAATATTCAGTTGAAATATGTTTTGATTAAACGTTCCCTAGCGTTGTTAACTCGAGTTCTAGGAAATTTCGAAGATTTAATTAAACAGCAGGAACGAAATAGAGCTCCCTATTTCTGCGGTTGCGACGAAGAAATTGCTCGTCGAACCGAGAATCATTGTGCGAAAAGTAAAATGCTTCCAGGAGGCCTCGGAAAGAATGCAAGGAAACCTAAATCCTATTAACTCGATGCATATCGATCTGCGATTTCCTGACAATTTAATACTTCAATTAATATTTCAATTTAATTCGGTTGCTAATTTCCTGGACGCATTACTCGCGAGAGAGATTGAGTAGATTCGTAAGAAGATTTATAAGATGTTTAAATAGTTTTTGAAAATTAACGGAGGAGAGTTGTAGGATTCTACTGGTGATTGGTGAAATGAACTTGGTAGGAGAATGGAATGCCGATTTTTTAATATTGATGTTTAGGGGCTTCGAAAGTATTGGAGGTTTTAGAGCATTTTAGTTTGGACATTTATTGAAAATTGGAAAATCTTATAATTTGTAGTTTGGAAATTTTTGAATTATGGACTTTAGACATTTGGTAATTTGGAAATTTGGAATTTTGAAATGCAGAGATTGGAAATTTTGAAGTTTGGGAGCTTTGAAGTTGGGAATTTGAAGATTTGAGGCTTGAAAAGTTGGGTACTCAGGAGTTTGAAAATCTTAGTATTTGAAATTTGGAAATTTTTGAATTGCAGAGTTCAGAAATTTGGGAATTTAGAACTTTGGGAAATTTGAAATTTTGAAAGTTAGAACTTGGAGAAATCTAGAATTTTGAAATGCAGAGATTGGAAATTTGGAAATTTTGAAGTTTGGGAACCTTCAAATTTGGGAATTTGAAGATTTGAGGCTTGAAAAGTTGGGTATTCAGGAGTTTGAAAATCTTAGTATTTGAAATTTGGAAATTTTTGAATTACAGAGTTCAGAAATTTGGGAATTTGGTAATTCTGAAATTTGGAAATTTGGAACTGGGAAATTTGGAGTTTTTAAAGAACTTGGAGAAATCTAGAATTTATAAATATAGGGATTGGAAATTTGGGAACCTTAAAATTTGAGAATTTGAAGATTTGATACTTGGAAAGTTGGAAATTCTGGTATTTGCAAATCTTTGAATTTAGAAATTTGAAATTAGAGATCTGTATATTTGAAAATTCGAAAATGTATAAATTCACTATATGAATTTACGAAAATACACGAATACAAATTTCGCAATCTCGAAATTGAGAAATCACACTTCGGAAAAAGTGCGAACAAAAAAATGTATAGACTAAAAAATTGCCAAATTGGGAGTTTCAGAAGGTAAAATTGTAAACATTATAAAATTTAATTAATCTACATAAATCATTAATATAAAACTGTCAGTATCTATTTTTTATTCGCTTAGATTAGGCAGAAACAATACAGTAATCCGTGATTCATAAAAAAACTAAATAAACACGGATAAAAAATCGAATTAATCCTTTCTGGCCGAGACAATTATGCGGAAAATTGATTATACAGGAACAATGTATAAAAATGAAAGAAAAACGTTTCGAAGTAAGCCGACGGTATACTGTCCTCTGGCAGGCTTGCCAACAACTTGATTAAACATTCCACGTGGATTGAAAGTTTCGATCGGAATTAGTCAGCTGCGGTGAGGCGAACGTTTGCAATTCAGAATCGCGAAACTTTTGACTCTTTTCGTTCCTGTTAAATTTAACTTGAGAACGGGGCCAGTCTCTTTATTTGTAATTCAATTACCGATGACTGAACAGTGCTACTTAATTATCAGCCGAACGGCATCTAATTAATATCTCGCTGAGTAGATGGTCGACGATGAAATTTCGTTCAAATGATATTTGAATGGCTGATTAGTTAATGTCTGACCAATTCGTAATTAATGTTCTATGAATGGCCGATTTATCAGTGATAATGCTTTGTCTAATAATTGCATGTCGTAAAATAATATGTAACGCATTCGAACGATTTCTACTTTGTTATAATAATGCGTAAACCCGCGAGGTTGTTAAATCAAGATAAACATTACTAAATTGTTAGATCCCTATTTTCCTATACTCTTATATTCATAGATCGGTATATCCATACGTTCCTATATCTCTAGATATTTACATTGCATCCCTAGGTGTTAATCACTCTACCTCGGAAAATCCCTAGATTTCAATATTTTTAAGTTCATTTGATCCAAATTTTTGCTGTGTTCCAATACCACTAGGTTCCCATACTCCTACATCTCAATATCCCCAGATTCCGATGCTCTTAGATCTCAATATTCCCAGATTCCGATGCTCTTAGATCTCAATATCCCCAGATTCCGATGCTCTTAGATCTCAATATCCCCAGATTCCGATGCTCTTAGATCTCAATATCCCCAGATTCCGATGCTCTTGGATCTCAATATCCCCAGATTCCGATGCTCTTAGATCTCAATATCCCCAGATTCCGATGCTCTTAGATCTCAATATCCCCAGATTCCGATGCTCTTAGATCTCAATATCCCCAGATTCCGATGCTCTTAGATCTCAATATCCCCAGATTCCGATGCTCTTAGCTCTCAATATCCCCAGATTCCGATGCTCTTAGATCTCAATAACACCAGATTCGATAGTCCTAAATCCCAATATCTCTACATTCCAATACACCTAGATCCCAATACTCCTACATTTCACTACTCCTAGATCCCAACTAGGAGTATTGAGTCTAGATTCAATCTGGATTCTAGATACCAGTACTTCTAGATCACCATATCCTTAGATTCCAATATCTCTGGGTACCAATACCTCTAGATTCCACTTCCTAAATTCTAATATCCCTAGATTACGATATTTGTCCGTTCGAATACTCTTAGATCTTGCCATCCCCATGTAGAAATATTCGTATATTCCAATACCCTTAGATTTTAGTACTCAGCTAGATCCTAACATCCCTAATATCCCGTAGATTCCTATATTCCTAGATTTCAATATCCGTAGATGTCAACTGCATCTACGTTCAAATGTCCATAGATTCCAATGTATCTAGGCACCAACGTCACTGTATTCCAATAACCCTAGATTCTTACATTCCATAAATTTCAGTGTGCCTATATTCCGAGATACAGTCGTGGACGAAATTAAGTGGACAGGTATCACAAATAACAAAATGTTAATTTAATTTAACTAATAATGCCTATAAATCAAAACTTTATTGCATAATTATATACATAAAATAAATAAATTGTATATTAAATAAATGCTTTTTCAAGTGAACAAAAACATTTCACGTTTTAAATTTAAAATTTATTTAAAACATTGCAATAAAACAACAATTTTGTTTACATTTCTACAGTGTCCACTTAATTTTCTCCATGACTGTATCTGTTTCCTATCTTCCTACATTCTCTAACTTCCTAGATTCCAGTCCTTAACTCCACCACTTAGTCCTAACACTAGAAGTACCGGCATTAAATGCATGTTTACCTCAAAACTGAAAATAAAGTAGAAAAATAAATAAATAAATATTGCAGCATCACCTAACATATACAATCATTCATTAGCTCAATAAAACATGACAGACATTTTGACAAAAGGACGGCAATAAAATTTTGTAATAAAAAATGCCAAACCCGAAACCAGTCATTTTGACTAGTTGGTAGTTCTAGCGTTAATACCCGCAGCGAAATGTCTCCACACAGAAATATCCCTAGATTTCAATGTCGTTAGAACGAGATACCTCAAGGTTCGAATACCTGTCGGTACCAATAATAACGGAACCCAAAATAATCAGAATCTTAAAACGCTGTATTATTACATTTTCACACCTCCGTGCCGCGAAACCTCTATGTCCCTAGATCCGTATATCCCCAGCGACAGCAATTCGCGCGAATTACTTCGAGACCATTAACGGAACGAGCACCGAGATACACATAACCCGGCGATATCCGTCAGCGGAATCAATTGCAGAGTTTACAGAAGGCTTTAGGGCGGCTCGAGCAAACAAACGAAACGAACTTCCGACATAAATTACGATATTTTCGTTCGGAAAATTTGCGGCGGATTATACCGCAACGGTGGCGGGACGTCGCGCAAAAGCGGAGCCAACAAAACCAAAATCCCGAAATGCTTTCACCAAATTTTCCGCGCGGCCTGCGCGAATTGTTTCTATGAGCGTGCAACGGCATTCGCGTTATTATCCGCGGCGAAATAACGCGATAACGGCGGTTAATTCCGTTGCCGAGATATCGACGCCCCATACGAGCCGCGGCAATTAAATAACGAGGCCGATGCGAGAAACGTGATTTATCGTAAATAAAGTTGCATTTCACCCTTTGCACTCGAGGGCTCTGTATTTGTCTACAAACTCCGCGTAGGAGGCAATGAATTAGAATCTGAAGTTTTATAGCAAACGTAACTGTTGGAGTTGGTTATGTAAAATAAAGTACGCGTGGGATAGTAGTGTAATAGTTATATATATATGTGGGATCCTGCCTTTCCTTCAAATCTTCCTTAAGGATCTTTTGAAAGCAAGGATCCGCGTAAATGAAATAAATGACTCGGACAAAAGAGTTTAACAACAAAACGTAATAAATGATATATTAAATAAATTGAAATGTTACACCAAACACGGTCGACGCTGGACGAAGACTGTCTTTTTCATCTCTCAACGCCGCCTCGTCCTGTTAATTGCACATTCTTTTATTCTTTTTAAATATAATCGATTACTTTTGATTCTACAATCTCTCACTCGCTTCACTCTCCACACTTCGATTACTATCGATTACATTGCTTGCTTCACTCTCCACATATATGTAGGAATACGGAAAAAATTCGGACTTGAAACGGGAATCGAACCCGTGCCCCTCAGATTACTGATTCCTTTCGGGTTTGGAGGCCCCGCCAATCCCACATATACACTCATGGAGAAAATTAAATGTACACTGCAGAAATGTAAAAAAATTGTTTTTCTCCTACAATGTTTAAAATAAATTTTATATTTAGAACGTGAAACGTTTTTGTTGATTTGAAAAGACATTTATTTAATGTATATAATTGGACAATAAAGGTTTGATTTATGGGGATGCTTAGTTAAATTAAATTAACTTTTTGTTATTTATGATACCTGTCCACTTAATTCTGTCCACGACTGTATATTTGGAGAATAAAAGAATACGGTGGAAGTACTGTTGAAAAAAGGATCGGTGTAAGTACGGTGGAGGCACGGTAAGGACTAAGAATTAACTAAAAATTGTCCAGGCAGTACATACGGCGGTACCTGAAGCATCGCAGGCCCCAAAAATAGATGTTATAAAAGTATGCTGAGTTTTTCTCTGAAAGAGGTATACGCACCTTTCGTGCTTTACTTCAACAGTAACAATAATAACATAGACACTTATGGCCGCGATCACGCAGGCAATATTGAACTACAGGGTGGCTGGAATGAACTGCTACAACTTCAAACCGCTGCAGCAGATATACTTTTAAATATTTTGTTTTATCCAAGGGAAAAAAATAGTCGAGAAACATTCAAGAAAATAATTTAATGCTCATTGCTCGATATAACCTCCCTTTGCACGAATAATTTCATTCAAACGGTGGAAGAATGAATCGCACGCTGCTCGTACGCGAGATTGCGGAATCTTCTTCCATTCCCGGACAAGTGCTGATTTTCGAGCGTCCAAACTTCGATGTTTCATTACATTGACCTTGGCCTCCAAAATAGCCCAAATACATTACATCCAATCATTAAATAGATTACATTCAAATGCTGGAGCTCACGAACGATAATTGGAACTGATGTTCCAGCTAAATATAAAGCAATTACAGAATTACGCTTCAAATGCATCACTATAACCTTACTTTGAGATGTAGTATACGAAAATGCTTCTGCACGCGTATAAACAATTGAATGAACTATAAATATGGCAACTTTCAGACGGATTGCGTGAGCGGATCGACAGATGTATCAGTATGAACTTACTTAGTAACAGATCATTCCAGCCACCTTGTATTTTCATTATTGATCGTATATACTGTCTGTTTCACCGTGTTTAAACATCGCGTGTATAACACCACAAATTTAGTTAAAAGTCACTCATTTAAGATTGTCGCATCAAGACAAATTAGCGAACGTGAGTCGACCCCAGAGCGCAAAGGATTAAATTCGTGTTCGGTCCCGGTGACGATCGCAGCATTCGCGATACTATCATCATAAATTGCCATGATCGCGCGTCTTATCTGTTCTCCATCTGATTCGAAACATCTCGCGTCGTATTCTCCGGATAACAGAATTTGCATAACCCGGAAACCGGAGCTCGGATTAAGACATTAAGATTCCGTCCGAATGGGTTCATGGGGAACACCATGGCTACCATGGTGCACGGTCCGACCGTTTACCTTTTGTTGGATTTCGTAGGGAAAGAAATTGGGATCTCGTATTGATATTCAAATATGGCTTTAATTGCTTCGGTATTCTACAACGACTCGTTCCGATATTCTACGACGACACACGGTTCCTTACTTGGAGTATACTCGTCAAACACAGCTACAGTATTCTCTCCATAAGTGTGAAAACTTCGGGTCTGGAGTTTTACATTTATAGAATAGGTACTACATTCTTTGTAGTGAGCCGAACGTAGAAAAGGATAGCGATACAAAAACAAACAGGGACTGAGGTTCGAGACGTTCGGCAAATATAAAAGACTCGTGCGTGTTCTGTCTTTTAAATTCAATAATAAAAATTCTTTATTTTTGGTTTTTCGTCAATGGAACTTCTACCATCGTATTCGTCTTGTTTTTCTGATTAAAATGATACAAAACATGATATAAGTACGATCATAATTACCTGTGTAACAAGCCATAAAAGTTTCGGATGTTACATTTACGGATGATCGAAGGAATTCGTATCTGTGCCGTAAATGTAACGTCCGAAACTTTTATGGCTTGTTACACAGGTAATTATGATCGTAATTATATCGTGTTTGGTATCATTTTAATCAGAAAAACGAGACGAATGCGATGGTATAAGTTTCATGAAAAAATAATTGGAAACAAGAAAAGTGCAATCTTTTTCTTTGCTTACATTAGTATGTGTCTCACCGATATTCGATCCTCGTCGTTTCGGTAACCGATTGTGTTTAACGCTTGACTGATTCCGAGGGGGATCCCCCCACTAGTGGGGATAAAATTTTTACTCTTACGGTAGAGATTTTTTTCACATTTACGGAGAGAATACTGTAACTGGTTAAAGGGTTATATCTACTTGGGATCGGGATTACGTGATTTTCAAGAATTTCTTTTGCCATTTTAATCAATATTTTTAATAATTCACAAAACACTATCAAGAAGTTCATATTTTAAGTTGCATATATAAATTTTTGTATGAAGAAATATTAAAAAACAAATGAAATGTAACTCGTCTCCTAGATCGCCAGTTTTTTTTACATCACTTGCGGCGACCACCTTATCTGAAGTCAAAATAGAAAAATATTGCGTTAAGAAGGGCCTGAACGAAGGATCTTTCATTTCGATTACAAAATTTTTTTTTATTGCAACAAAAACTAAAATCTGTTCACCTCGAACAATTGATTCTTCCGTAAAATTCTTGTCATTTTTGCGAAAATCAAAATTTCACGAAACCCTTCGTTCACAGTGCGAACAACTCCTCGATATTTTCACAGCGTATTCTATTCGCCTAATTACGCTCGATCTGACTCTCTATCAATAACGCAGAACGGTTGTTGACTAAACAACCACAGAGTTCGTTTGCCTCCAACAAACGCTAACGAATATTTATTAAATATACAGTAAAATTAGAAAAGATGTACAAGAGTGTTCAGTCTTGAAACGCGCTAAAAATTCAGAGACCGTGCTATGTGTTGTTGCCGAACCGACTGCTTAGGTTGTACTGCTAAAAAGGCTATTTTACGCATAAGCGAAGGGGAAGTGCAGCTATGCACCCCCTAAAGGAGAGAGTCTTGCTTTTCTCTTAACAGTCAGCTACGACCTCGGCGCAGGGCTCGAGCTGACCGTTTTTTATGGCCCTGACTTATACCTAAGTGTAGTTGAATGTACGTTTTCGCAGCTAACAAACATATTTAAAATTCGTTCAAAATATCCAGGATTTCTGCAAAAATCCAACAACGGTGAAACGCAAGGCAGTCGTCGCGATCGCAGGTGAACCGTGTGATTTCGAAAAATCAGTAGCTAACATGGCGTGCACACGTGTCTCTATTCGGGTGATTCCTCGTGTTGGAGCATGTGGTCGCAGCGTGTGTTCACCGCCGCTGGAGGCCAGAAAAGAACGAAAGCTTTTCTCCCGCAAAGCTGCAACATCTGCACCCGTTGCTAGAAACCGCATTTTTATCTTCGTCTTTGTGTCCCCTCGAAGAGACGACAGTTGTCGTCCTTGTTCGCTACGCTCTGTCGAAGATGCTGCATCAGCGACGCACAATCATTCTGTTTATGGGGTCGAGTCGTAAAATTCAACGATTTTAATTTAACCAGTCTTAAATTTTCGTTTACTATGATCCTTCCTACCGAATCGTTCGTTTCCGTCATTTTTCGTGGTCGTTTAGCGACACTCTCGAAGAGGATTTCCGTCAGCTGTCGCGGAACATGTTCGATTATTTAAATCGAACGTTATGAACGTTTTATTATTATCATGGTACGCATTAACCCTTTGCGGTCCTTAATTTCTTTTACCCACAACTCCTTAATTAATTTACTCAATAGATGAAGAAGCGGGTTTACAATAAAATGTATTCTAATAATGCAGATTGTGTAACGAATATATTTCTAATTTGTTACAAGTGACAAATAAATAAGAACGTCTTGAATCCACCTATTTATCCGAATTATTTTTACGATCAAAGAGGAACGTCATGTCGAGCCATTGGACCGCAAAGGGTTAATGATAGTACACTCATACTGATATCGTCATTGTATGTTATTAGACAGGGGTTTCTAAATTGTTGAGTTTGGAAAATTGAATATTCGGGGGAACAGAAATTAGGAAATTTTTTATACGATTTGGCAAACTGAAAATTTGCGATTCAGGGACTTGGCGATTTGTGAATTTGGAAATGATACAATTTCGGAAATTGAAAACTTGTGGATTTAGGGATTTTGAAATTGTAGGATTTGACGAATTGAGAATTTGGGGATATAGAAATTTGGAAATTTAACAGTTTGGGAATTTTGGGATTTGGCGATTTGGAAATTTGGAAATGTAGGGATTTAAAAGTAACAGAAGTTCACATTTTTAGGATTTGGAAATTTAGGAGTTGGATGAATTGAGAATTTGGGGATATAGAAATTTAGAAATTTTTCAGTTTGGGAATCTGGAAATTTGGGAATTTTGGGATTTGGCGATTTAGAAATTAGGAAATGCAAGGATTTAAAATTTACAGAATTTCAAATTTTTAGGATTTGGAAATTTAGGAGTTTGACGAATTGAGAATTGGGGATATACAAATTTAGAAATTTTTCAGTTTGGGAATTTTGGGATTTGGCGATTTAGAAATTAGGAAATGCAAGGATTAAAAATTTACAGAATTTCAAATTTTTAGGACTTGGAAATTTAGGAGTTTGACGAATTGAGAATTTGGGAATATAGAAATTTAGAAATTTTTCAGTTTGGGAATCTGGAAATTTGGGAATTTTGGGATTTGGCGATTTAGAAATTTGGAAATGTAGGGATTTAAAAGTAATCGAATTTCAAATTTTTAGGATTTGGAAATTTAGGAGTCTATAACTTTGAAATTCTGAAGACGAAAATTTATAAGTATAATATTTAAAAATTTGAATATTTGGTGGTAAAAATATGTTCAAATAAAATAATTGCAATATTTGACATTTTATGACAATTATTAATAAATTGTGTCAACTATGAATATACATTTTAATAACCTTTTTAACTTATTGATCTTAAATAACCCTGCATTTATTAACCTCATAAACTCAATTATTCGATCTCTCCCTAATAATCATTTTCTTAATTTCTATATTATCAATATTAATTCCCTATGTTCTATTCGTGCTATGTACTTTATAACAAATTTACTTTTTATTCTTGAACCAGCACAAAATATTGTTATGCCATTTGTTCCCTAAATAAAACGAAAATAATCGTACATTTCCAATTAAATTTTTCCCATACATTCGTGGATTTATTTCGTTCTTGGGGCTCGTTTTTATATATGATCGACTCGAATAATTGGCATCGGGAACGAAAGTAAGAGAAAACTCTTAAATTAGGAGGCTTTGAATCAAGTGCATCTCGAGTGGTCCCTTTTTTTCTCGATGTCGAGTGTTCTTGACTAAACAAACAAGTTTAATGTAAACGTCTGTTACTCGGAAGCTCGTGTGCTTCTCGAGAAGCATTTGCTTCCAAGAATTATAATTATACATACATACTTGAATAACTACAGGAGCGTTCGACTGATCTTGTAATTGAATTTTGTTTCAGGTGAGTGACGAATCTATTTTGCAAACTGGCTTATCGATTCTATAGTATGGATTCTGAGGTCAGTACATAATTTATTTATATTATTATATTGTTACTGGTGACTGTGTATTTTTGTATATCACTATATTATTTAGTATGTATATATAATATTATATATTATACAGGGTGTTCCAAAAGTGTTGAAGGAGCCGGAAATGGGAGGTAGGTGGGGCCATTCTGAACAACTTTTTGGTCGGTGTCTTTCGTTAATAATTTAAAAATGAAGCCCCATACGACATTTTTGCAAATTAAAAAGTTGTTCAGAATGACACTTTTGGGACACCCTGTATAATACGTTACTACATTACTATATTACTATATTATTACTATACTGTCTTTATATTGTCACTATACTGATATTGTATTGCCCCTATTGTTACTGTATTACTACTGTACTATTACTGTACTATTAGTATACTATTATTTTACTGCTACTGTATTACTGCACAGTATTAACAATAAATATAGTTATATATTTCTATACAACATATATCTACACGTATAGTTTACATACAGTATATATAAGTATTTATTAAATACTGTAATTATTTATCAACTTATAATGCTCCAGTTATTTCTTCACACATATATTGTATAATAAAATTATACTTATATTTATGTTCATTTATTTCCATTAAAATTTGTGAACTGAATGAGTATTTTCTCTTTGTGAATGAGTATATTCGGTATTTGTAGACTTTTTAAACTTTACAGATTTTCATATTGAAAATGTATAATTTACGAAATTTAAAAAATGCACAAATGTTGTATTTGACAAATGGATGATTTTACAATTTAGCAAATTGGAAATTTAGATTTTTTTAATTTACAAATTTTTGAACTGATAAATGCACGAATTTCCAAACTCGTGGATTGAAAATTTGCAAATTTAAAAATGAAAAAGTTTAGTAACTGTCATACGAATCAACAAATTAATAATTTGAAATCTTTTCAATTAAAAAATTTTCGAATTTTTAAATTAAGAATTTTACGAAATGTCTGATTGATAAACATATAATATTTAAAATTTTAAATCTTTTACACTTACTTCTCTTTCTCATCTCTTTCTCTCTACATTACCAATTATTTCGCCTTCATGGTAATAAAACAAGAGTCAACTATACTCACTTATCACTGATCCAACATAGTGTGCGTGTACAGAATTTATTCTACATAGCAGGTTGGCTTAACTTTTGTCCCGAACCCCATAAATTCTGTCAACACGTCTATAAAGTTCTTGTTTCTGGAAAATTCAGTACGGTCCATGGGGGCCATAGACCTACATCTTAAAGGGGATACTTTAAACACGTGAAAGGGTACGTCGTGACAAAAAAAAAATTAACCAAATATTTTCTTTCCACTGGTTTTGTGAAATTCTTCGAAACAGTTGGTGGTAGTATTTGTTGTTTCGACATTCGATACTATTCATGTGTTCTGCCGGTCAGTCTTGACCCGTAATATGACCTATTTGGAACTGGGGTTAGTATTACCTAATTTACAGTTCATATTTTCTCGTTTCTTCTACCAAGGAAGGTCTGTTGTTATAATTAGCAGTAGGTATACAGAAATGAATATAATTCATATTACACTGCAGAGATAACGCATAGTATTACTAAAATAGAAGTTCTTCATTATTTAAAAGAATATTTAATTGTTGGAGTATAGGATGACGCATAATGAACATTAATTGTATAATTTTGTTTTTAATTGAATCAGACAGGAGTTTGTCATTTCACGTCATTTGAAATAAGGATATTTTATTTTAAAGTAGCTTCTGTGAAAACAAGGAAAATGTTCCTTATTTTTATTTTTATGTGATGTATGTAATTTATACAAAGTAGTAATGAATAGTAATAAATAATTATATGATTATAATAATACTGTGTATAATTTATATAGTCTATTTAGTTTATATTATTTTATTATTTGTTATTGGGCTTTCATCAGTAACGATTTTTGTTAATTTTTTCATAAAACTATTTATTAATTTTCAATAATCAAAAATATTTGTCAGCAATTGACCAATAAGAATATTTAACAATTTTTATTAAACAAAGATTTTTATTAGTTTGTTTATTAACAAATACAGTTATTGGTTTTTTATCGACATGACAATTTTTCGGTTTTTAATTAACAAGAATATTCATGACCTTTTGTATTCAGAAATATATTTATTAGTTTTTAATTAACAAGAATGTTCATACAGTTTTAATTGACAAGGTTATTCATTTTTTTTGTACCTAGAAGTACATTTATTAATTTGTTTACCACTTTTTAATCAATAGGAATATTTATTAATTTCCCATTTTGAAAATAGTAATTACTTTTTAATTAACAACAGTATTACTTTTTATCGATAGAAGTGATCCGTTTTTTATTAACCGAAATATTCGTTAATTTTTCTATCACGAAGATATTTACTAATCTTTAATTAATAATATTACTCTTCCATTGAAACAAATATTTATAATTTGTTGTATCAACTAACATGTATTCTAGTTCTCAATCACCAATAATACTCACTAACTTTATTATAAACATTTCCCCCAATTATTTCTTATTATACTCTTCTTTAAACGAATGTTCCAAAAACGTAAAAAAAATTACTTATAAATAGTATACAAAAATACTATATAAAAATAGTGTAAATAATGTATAGAAATAATGTCATTGCACTTTCACACATTCCTTAACATAAATTAATTTACTCATTATAAAATATCTGTTACCAAATTTATCTTACCTATTACTAATTTTATTATAAACATTTACCACAATCATTTCTTATTACAATTTAAAAAAGAAAGTTCCACAAAGGAACACGCCTAAATTGTCTAATAAATGATTAATAAATATTGAAAGTAGCGACAAACAAATATGTCCAATAAATATAAAAAACTGTGGTCAATAAACGTGTCTGATAAACGTTAAAAGATAAGTCTACCGAATATTAAAAATCACTAACGGTTATTAAAAATGACGAATAGAAATTAAAAACAGAGTCATTGCACATTCAAACACATATTGACCCTCTGAACCTCGTATCGAACATTTAATAATAGAGTCCTAATAGAGCAATCAATACAGAGGGGGCACGTATTCTCGTTTCCATTTGAAATGATTAAGACGATCGTTCATGAAAAATCGTGACCCGTCGATCATTGTAAATGGACACCGGTCATTCGTGCGGACAAAGATTCGCTGATGGACGTCATCGGGGTCAATTGCGAGCAGGTTCAACGAGTAGAATCGAATCAGCACGATCCAATATGGGTCCGTTTAATCTTCGAGCTGGTGGTCATTCTCGAGAACGATGCTAATTTCTTCCCGTGCTCCTCTGTTCGTCGCCTGTGCGACCGGCAAAATCGAGTCGATATCAAATACCTCGAGGAATCGAATCGGTATCGTTTCCGTGATTTCAGTCAGCCGACATTTACATACCGTTCGAAATGGACCGTGGCTTCGACGTTCCGATCGATCTCCTCCATTTCGATACCTGTATCGCCGCAAAGTTTCTTCGTTGGTTTTACTTTCCTTCTTTCGGTTAATTAGGTCTTTTGGTTGTGGGTGGTAGTAGGGGGGGGGGGGGTCGAACGATTTTCTAGTTGTTTAGATTTGTAATTTTTTGCTTTTGTAACTTGGCCATTTCGTGATTTGCTAATATTGTAATTTCGTAAGTTTGTCACTTTTCAATTTTGTAACTTGACAATTTTGTTACTTTTTAATTTTGCAATTTCATAATGATTCAATTTTATCACTTTGTAACTTTGTTATCTTGTAAGTTTTCAACTTTTCAATTTTGTAACTTGATAATTTTATGACTTTTTAATTTTTTAATTTCATAATGATTCAATTTGATCAGTTTATAAATTTGTTATTTTGTAAGTTTTCAACTTTTCAATTTTGTAACTTGATAATTTTATGACTTTTCTATTTTACAATTTCATAATGATTCAATTTGATCAGTTTATAATTTTGTTATTTTGTAAGTTTTCAACTTTTCAATTTTGTAACTTGATAATTTTGTGACTTTTCTACTTTACAATTTCATAATGATTCAATTTCATCATTTTATACTTTTGTAATTTGGTGATTTTGTTACATCGTGATTTTGTAATTTCTTAATTTTGTAATATTATTATCTTCGTAGTTTTACATCATTGTAATTTTATAACTCTATAATTTTATAATCTTTTACTCTACAAATTAAAAATGTTTTAATTTATTAGCGTTGTTATTTCTTAATTTTGTAATTTTCTAACTTTCTACTATCGTAATTTTATAATTACACAATGTAATATTATCCACATATGAAAAATCAAAGCTACATAGCGAAATCGCAAGTCAATTACGTACGGTAATTTACGGAGCATCAAGTTGCATCATAAAAGTGGTATATTTACAAATGTAAATAACGCAATAAAATTAATATAATACGAAATAATCGTACTGCGGCGCAACACACACATTGCACTGATAATTCCAACAATTTTTGTATTATTTTTATTAACATGTATTTTAATATCTATATCAGAACGTTCGTTTCATCCGGTCTGCTATGAAAGTATGCCTTTATTGAACTTAAATAACGCTTATTAATTAAACGAACTTGCAAATTGGAATAATATTAATTAGGATTTATATTACTCGTTGTATGCACAGTGTTCTGTTATTTTACATCCAGCGAGTTTCATGAAAAAGCATTTTTAATCGAGAAGAATGTTGGGAATGCCATGAGAGATCATATATCGGTAAATTTTTACTAAAAGGCATACATTTGGCTGCTATTTCTCAATCAACGTTAAAAGTATTTACGACATATTACAATTTTTATATTTTGGCAATCGGAAATTAAAAATTTTTGAAATTTAGGAATTTCGGATTTTTGAAATTTGGGAATTTAGTAATTTGGGTATTTGGAAATTTGGGAACTTAGTAATTTGGGAATTTGGGTATTTGGAAATTTAAGAATTTCGGCATTTGGGAATTTGGGAATTTAGGACTTTCGGAATTTGGGTATTTGGAAATTTGAGAATTTGGGAATTTAGAAATTTGGGAATTTAGGACTTTGGGAATTTGGGAATTTGGGAATTTAGTAATTTGGGAATTTGGTTATTTGGAAATTTGGAAATTTGGAAATTTGGAAATTTGGAAATTTGGAAATTTGGGAATTTGGAAATTTAGGACTTTGGGAATTTGGAAATTTTGAAATTTTGAAATGTAGGACTTTGGGAATTTAAATATTTGAGATGTATAGTAATTCGGGAATTTGGGAATTGAGGAATTGTGAATTTGGAAATTTAGAAATTCTGAGAATATAGGAATTTGGGAAATTGAAAATGTAGGAATTTAGAAATTCAGAAATACAGAGACCTAATAGGTTAAAAACTAAAAAAATATAGCGTCTTAATAAATATTGTAATCCAAGAGCACAGAAATTTTAAACTTACACATTTTCTAACAAATAAATTTCTCTGTATCCACTTCTACTGCACAAAGTAAAATAAAAATTCTTATGTATCTGATTTGAGTACATATCTTTTATATATATTGTATCGCTAATTTGCGTGTAAACGTTTCTCATTGAAAAATGGAATGGCATAGAAGTGAGCGAAGTAACTTGCCGTATTATACGTGCTGTACCATTTACTCTATCAACATAAACTGGGCTTATCAACGTGTTACAGTGACTCATCAAACTCAGCGAAGTTCTCTCTTCAAGGTTCTGTCCACTGACAGCAAGTTAAACGGCGAATGACACGGGCCAACGACACAATCGGGGTTAACTTCTCGTGTCAATTGCCACTCGGATTTGTTCTGGTCCTTCCTCCGAATTTCTCTTACAAACTTGTAGACTCTGCACCTCGTCAACTGCCATCTTCTTGACAATCGATTACTTGCTCGACTCGTTTTGAGTGTAACATCGACGCCATTGTAATTGACACACAGCCGCGAACTCTGATTTCATTCGATCATGCGAAAAGAATGCAAGCTTGCGAATGTATCAATTTGAAGCTCAATGTTTGTCGAAAATTACTGTGTGAACGCTTTATCAATATTTTTAATACAAGATGGCTGATGGGCAGTTATAGCAAACAATGAACGATATCAAAATTCTTCGAGTGTAATATATTTTGATGAATTAAAATTATTCTGGAGTTGCACTTGTGTTATATCGACTTAAAGTTTAATGCTTGCTGAACATTCCTGTGTCAGCGTTTTATCAATAGTTTTAATACAAGATGGCTGACGGGTAGTTATAGCAAACAGTGAACGATTTCAAAATTCTTCGAGTGTAATATATTTTGATGAATTAAAATTGTTCTCAAGTTGCACTTGTGTTATATCGACTTAAAGTTTAATGCTTGCTGAACATTCCTGTGTCAGCGTTTTATCAATATTTTTAATACAAGATGGCTGTCGGGTAGTTATAGCAAACAGTGAACGATTTCAAAATTCTTCGAGTGTAATATATTTTGATGAATTAAAATTGTTCTCAAGTTGCACTTGTGTTATATCGACTTAAAGTTTAATGCTTGCTAAACATTCCTGTGTCAGCGTTTTATCAATATTTTCAATACAAGATGGCTGTCGGGTAGTTATAGCGAACAGTGAACGATTTCAAAATTCTTCGAATTGGGCCATTCAGGAAGTCAGAACGGAAACCATAAATTTACGTAGCTAGTAAATGTGATTAGTAGTTAACCGCTAAACGTTCACTTGTCGATATAATTTGTTTTTTCACAATAAAACACGTTGCGCCGTCATCTTGTCGCTAAAACATGCGTGGAGCGTGCGCGTATTATATCGATCAGACGTTATTAGTTGCTCGACCGCGTAATCGAAATAGCGTCAAATGTCGTTCGAAATTCTAACTAGGAAGTTAATGGCCGTCGTCGGACAAGGGATATATGTGTGTGTTCGCGTAGAGAGGGAAAGGGAGGATCTCGTTTATCCTGGCATAACGTGCATATATCGTCTAGTCAGGAGATCGTATAACTGTACGTTATGCGGCAGGTAATTAGATGATCCCTCGATTTATCAACGACGGTCTCGCGCTGGTTATCCTGCATTAAACTGGTTAAACGTACGACGAGGCCGGGACGAAAACTTCAGATATTCCGCGTTTCGACAATTACAATCGTCGGATGAGGGGGTTAAGTGATTTCGATGGGATCTAATCTGCGACGGGTACGTGGGATGGAATCGCGTAAAGCAACTTCGTAAGGTGGATTATCACTCGATATTTAACACTTTGATTGCCACGTCATGCATATATGGGTGACGTTTACATTTTCATATGAATCTGTGTGTCCGTTGCAGCGTCAGCAGTATTAAGTGACGATTAACCCTTTGCGGTCCTTGATTTCTTTTACCTACAGCTGCTTTATTAATTTACAAAATAGATCAAAAAGTGGGTTTACAATAAAATGTATTGCAATGATACAGGGTGCGTAACAAACACATTTTTAATTTATTACAAGTGACGAAGAAATGAAAACATCTTCGAAACAACCTATTTATCTGCATTATTTCTACGATCCAAGAGAAACGCGATGTCGAGCCATGCTCGACATAGGACCGTAAAGGGTTAAACAACGTTTGGAACTAGTAAATTCCCAATAAACGATCAAAGTGGACTGTATCGAGATGAATGGGTCAGACTTCGGATGACTAGATTTTATTTTGATGTGTACTTGTTAACTATTCTGGCGAGAGTGCCTCTCCAACGACGTTTTACATTTTACTAAGACTCGGAGTAGGCGTACAAAATTTGGGAAGTTGGCGGGGGAAAATAGTTTACTATTTTCTATTCGGTAGCTAAATTTGATTGCAGTTTCTTTAAGATTATTTTTATACTGTTTGAGTTCTTTCTAGGTTTCTGGATGTTGGGATTTTTGCGGATTGATCTTGGGCTCTCTTTAGGTTTTAAGCTCGGGAGTTATAGGACGAGGGAATTAAGGAGTGTGAGAAAGTGGAAAATTATAGATGTGAGAACTTTGGGATGTAGAGATTTAGTTGGTTGTGGAACCTGGTATTTGGACACCTAGAGATTAGCACATGCAGGTATGTGGAGATTTGGAGACATAGGGATTTGGGGACATGGGCATTTGGGGACATAGGGATTTGGGGATATAGGGATTTGGGGATATAGGGATTTGGGGACATAGGGATTTGGGGACATAGGGATTTGGGGACATAGGAATTCAGGGACATAGGGATTTGGGGACATAGGGATGTGGAACATAGGGATTTGGGACATAGAGAATTGGAACATAGAGATTTGGGGACATATGGATTTGGGGTATAGGGATTTGGGGACATAGGTATTTGGGGACATAGGGGTTTGGGACACAGGGATTTGGAAATAAGAACATGGGAATCGATGTGCAGTTGGGAACCTCCGAGTCCCCGGGAAACCACTAATGACCCTGGAATTAGGAATCTAATAAATTTGAAATTTGAAGATCCAAGTATTTAAAGATCTAGGGATTCGGGGATCTAAGAACTAATAGCCTACATTTAAAAAAATTTGGAAATTTAAAAATTTGAAAACTTAGGAAATTAGGGATATATAGATTTGGAAATCTAAGAACTAACAATCAGGAATTATCAGATCTATGAATTTGGAAATTTACAACAATAATTTTACAATAACTTTACAATTAAAAATTTATTTTAATAAATTTTCATCTTAAAAACAAGTTAATTGAAGGTTAATTGAAAAATTTGTTCTTCGTAATAATTGTACAACAAATATCAATTAATGTACCAACAATAATTTATATACCAAATAAAAATAATCAGTGCACTAAACAAAAATAATTGATGCGCGAAAAGTTAACGCGAAGGGAAACGACAATTTCAACGAAATTTTCGTCAATTTCATAATTATTTACGTCACGGTGATTAGCATTGATCAATTATGAATCCCACTTTACATTAATTAATTATGAATCTTACTTTACACCAATTAATTATGAATCCCATTTTGCATTAATTAATTATGAATCCACAAATGTCAGGTATTAATATCGTTAAAACACATAATCACTCATTACTTTTAACACGAGAGACATAACAATTTCACAGTTATCTAAAAATTAATTACAAATTATGATTTGTTTTATTACAAAAAAAAATTATGGCACAGAATGATACGATGTTTCCAAAAATAAATGTGACAGTAAAAACAAGAAAGTGAAAATACATTTCTGCGCAATAACTTCAACAAAATCCCCATTTCCAAAGAATAAATATTTTTATCATTTAAGAATAAATATCATTTCTGTTTGCAGAGATTATTTAACACTTTAATCGACATGTTAGCCATAAATGAGTGACACTCAACTTTCTACAAACATTTAACAGCTGTATCTTCCAAAATTTGTTCAATTTTCTCACCAAAAATACTTGCATCAGTTGCTTGGAACTATGGAAAATAAATATAACAAAGTATCACAAAAATATTTTATAAAATTTGTTAAAAATGGAAATACTATATAATACAATTTTCAATTGTTCCCACGTGGCAATCAACGTGTTAAAAACGTTAGGAAATCGGTATGCAGCCGGTATTGTTTCAGCAGGTTGAAGAGCTGCCGTAGTATCCGTTTTCGGTTAAAGTTCAGTTTCTGAATATCTAGTATCTAATTAATTTGAGCGAACGTCTTTCGCACCGGGCCAGGAATATTCGTCGTCCATTGAACGAACAAACAACATAGGAGGAGCACGCGTATTTTCGTCGCACAAAAGACCCGTGTTTTTGCGGCCGCGTGAATTTCGACTCTCCTTCGCCGACACACCTCTGTCGCCGACAAATTTACGGGTCGAAATTTATCTCCGTACCTGGTCGTCCCTGTTTCTATGCTGCTCCTTTTTTCGACACCCAACAGCGCCCTACGCTCGCCGCCCTCCTCCTTTTTGCCCGCCCCCTTCTTTGTTTCACTTTCTCGCGGGCAAAATATGAAGATATTTATTATTCTTGTTCGGGACGTCCAGTCCGCCTAATTGAAAACACTTCTTCATATTTTCCCGTCGTTTATTCTAACATTTTCACGAATCGAGCACTTTATACACTTCTATCACATTCGAAGTTTACGTGCCTTCGTAAAATTTCACGTATGTTTATATGTAAAAGTTTATATGTACATTTCCATGTATATTGATATGTATAACATCACGTATGTTGATATATAAAAGTTTATATGTACAATTCCATATATGTTCATATGTATACCATCACGTATGTTTATATATAAAAGTTTATATGTACAATTCCATATATGTTCATATGTATACCATCACGTATGTTTATATATAAAAGTTTATATGTACAATTCCATATATGTTCATATGTATAACATTACGTATGTTTATATATAAAAGTTTATATGTACAATTCCATATATGTTCATGTGTATACCATCACGTATGTTTATATATAAAAGTTTATATGTACAATTTCATATATATTCGTATATAAAGTTTCACATGTGTTTATCAATAAAATTTCACATGTGTATGTCTGTAAACTTTTACATATGTTTATACATATGTAAAGATTCACATATGTATATGTATCTATAAAGTGTCACATAAGTACATATACATATTTGTATCTAGAATTTCACATATGTATTTATACAGATATAAAAGTTCATAAAGTTTCACATGTATTTATCTATAAAAAGTCACGTATGTTCATGTGTTGAACTTCAAATATATTTATATATAAAATATCACATATGTTTATATACAAAAATTCACATATCTCTGTATAACAAAATTTCTCATACGTCTATATGAAAAAATTTCAGATATGTTTATCTATCAAATTTCACAAATGTTTGCATACAAACAGGAATATTTTAGAGTAGGGTTGTAACAGTGATATGTTAGACTAAGAGTATGTCAGACTGTTTGGAGGTCACTGTACTTTAAATCAATCTTTCGACCCAACCTTGTGTACAAGTACAAATGGACCTCACATTTCGCCGATTTAGTCAGTCAACAAACTTCCAGCTGCAAATAAAGATACCACCGTTAAGTAGTCAGCCCGTATCGACCGCCACGTAATTCCTCGGGTCGTTACCGATTCGGCTGAAACTCGTCGCGACAGAAGGATCTTTTTCGTAATTTGACGCGCCGTGAGAACGCGACGGAAGCATCATCGGGGCAGCACTTAGGAATTGCCCGGTTGTTTACAGCCAAACGGATCCTTAACGCGTGCCCACGAGATCGTCCCGTCTCGAACGTGTAACTTTTCAACCCCACCAGTCCGAACGCGAAAGTATTGGCCGAGTGTTCGTGTACAGGGACGTGTAACAAGATAGGCGGATCGGACAAAATAAATCCAGCCGAGCCGCGGTGTTATTATCGGATTTTCATAAAATCGCTTAAAGGTTGCCTTCTCCTAAAAAAAGCGAGCATACGCCCTTACTTCGAGTCGCTGTTTCTCCCCCCTCGTCCTTGTTGCTCGGTTTTTTTCCCCCTCGGAGTGAAACCTGCTCCCCGTAGTTGCTTCCTTCCGGTTCTGCGCGGGCCTCCTTGTTCGCATCCATTATCCCCGCGCTTGCTGGAGAATGTTTCGCCGTTAATAATTGAACGGATCAACGACGAGACTCTGACGGAATTTTATCGCCCATTGCCGATCTCGGAGAATTAGGGAAATGCGGTTTGTTCCCCGTGAAACCTACGGCGACGGTGTCGGTGGCGGTGCTGGATGGAACGGTTCATGTCGCTGACGAGGGTATTCGATATTTTGTATCCGGATATATTGTATTTGAGAAATTTTGAAATTCAGGAGGACTTGTGAGGCGGAGTTTTGGGTAATTTGAGAAATTTGGGATGTTAGGAATTTTGGAAATACGCGAAACGTGTGCAGTTTAGGAAATTTAGGAATTTGTGAAATTGATGAAATTGATGAAATTGATGAAATTGAAGAAATTGACGAAATTGACGAAATTTACGAAATTTACGAAATTGATGCAATTGACGAAATTTACGAAATTTATATAATTCATGAAATTTATTTAATTTATGAAATTTATTTAATTTATGAAATTTATGAAATTTATGAAATTTATGAAATTTATGAAATTTATGAAATTTATTTAATTTATTTAATTTATGAAATTTATGAAATTTATGAAATTTATGAAATTTATGAAATTTATGAAATTTATGAAATTTATGAAATTTATGAAATTTATGAAATTTATGAAATTTATGAAATTTATGAAATTTTTGCTACTTGGAAATTCGGAATTCGGAAGATATGGAGGTTTGGAACATGAGAACTATCAGAAATTTGGAAATTTGGAATTTGTAAAATGTTGAAATTCGGAATTTGGTAGTTGAGAAATTAGAGAATAAAAGAATCAAGCGATTAGAAGACTTAGAATTTTTGGTGTTTCGATACTAGGAAATTTGGAGTTTGGAGAATTTGGACACTGAGAAATTTGGAATGTGGAATATTTGGACTTTGAAACCTTTGGAATTTGGGAATTTGGGAATTTGGGAATTTTGGAACTTGGGAAATTTGGGATATGTAGATGTTGGGAATTTTAGGATATCTGATAGTTGGGAAATTAGGAATTTGGTATATGCGGACATTGGGAAATTCAGAATTCAAAAAAATTGTGACTTCGTAATCTCAGAATTTAGGATATTTAGAGTCGAGGCAATTTGAAACTTGGGAAATTTAGAATCTGGGATATATAGGCATTAGAACATTTGGAATCTGCGAAATTTGAAATTTGGAGAATGTGCAACTTGGGATTTAATAATCCTAAAAACCCGTACTTTAGCAATTTACACATTCGAAATATTTGATATAGGGAGTCTCAAACTATCAGACTTAATCCGTCTGTATGATATATAAGAGTATGACTGGAGATCGGACGTGAGAAGATGTTGAAGATGCTAGTCTTCCCAGGAATCTGAGACACCCAGTTCTGCCCCACGCGGATCATCGATACAGGGACGCGGCGAAGAAGCTGACAAGGATGGTTGTGTAACCGCGTGTCTCTGTTGAATTCTCATAAAGATCGATTGAATCAGCGGTAAGATCGTGTTATCACCGAGTGAACGAGTTCGCGGTTCCCTTTCTCACGGTAATACGAGAACTGACCACGAGATACGTATGCTCGGTATAGACGTGGCCGTGAAATCAATCGAATTCTCGGCGACCACAGGCGTTTTCAACCAGAACTTTCGCTGGATCGCCGGAACGCGGCGATATCCAACACTTCCCATCTAAACTGCATTTCTCAACGGTGTTACGTGTTCGTTCTTTGACGGATAATTCCTGGTTACGAGTCTCGGCAAGGTGTTACATTTTCCAAGTTCTGAAATTGCATCTCAATTTTCAATTTTTACTAATCCCAAATTCGAAATTTCCGTGCCTTACGAATTGTTTAACTGCAGATTTTTTAAATTGTCAAGTCCCAAATTGTTCCATATTCCGCAGAATTTTATTAAATTTCCTGAACTCTCAATTTTCGAATATCCACGATCTGTAATTTTCTAATCCCTTAATTTCCTAATTTTCCAATTTCCTAATTTTCTAATTTCTCAATTTTCAAATTTTCAAATTTCTTAATTTCCTAATTTTCCAATTTCCTAATTTTCTAATTTCTCAATTTTCAAATTTTCAAATTTCCTAATTTCGTAATTTCCTATTTTCGAAATGTCCTAATTTCTCATTTTTCTAATTTCTCAATTTTCAAATTTCCTAATTTCATAGTTCCCCAATTTCCTAATTTCCTAATTTCCTATCTTCCTAATTTCTTACTTGCCTAACTTCCCAACTTCCTAATTTCCAAATTTCCTATCTTCCTAATTTCTTACTTGCCTAACTTCCCAACTTCCTAATTTCCTAATTTCCTAATTTCCTCATTTTCTAACTTCCTAATTTTCTAATTTTCTAACTATGAAATAAATAATTTCAACATTTACCAAATTTTAAAGTTCCCTCGTTCAAAATTTCCCAAGTTCGAAATGTTAGCAGGTCTATTTCTTCCAAATTCCAAATTGTTTCCGTTCCCCATTGCTCAGGTTCCATATTTCTCAAATTTCACATTCCCTTCATTCCAAATTTTTCAAATTCAAAAATTCTCAAGTTTCTATTTTTCAGTTTCCAAATTTCCCAATTCCTTAACCCCTCTACTTAACCCTACTTAACCCTTTGAGTAGTAATATTCGCAAAAAATGAATATACAGGGTGTCCCAAAAGCGTTGAAGGAGCCGGAAATGGGAGGAGTACTAGAACCACCAACCTGTCAAAATGACTGGTTTGGGGTTTGGCATTTTTTATTACAAAATTTTATTGCCGTCCTTTTGTCAAAATGTCTGTCATGTTTTATTGAGCTAATGGATGGTTGTACACCCATGGACAATATTAAGTGGACATTGCAGAAATGTAAAAAATGTTTTGTGTTATTACAATGTTGAAAATAAATTTGAAATTTAGAACGTGAGATATTTTTGTAGACTTGAAAAAACATTTATTTAATGTATATAATTGTGCAATAAAGTTTTGATTTATAGGCATTATTAGTTAATTAAATTTACCTTTTGTTATTTATGATACCTGTCCACTTAATTTTCTCCACGACTGTATATGTTTGGTGATACTGCAATATTTATTTATTCATTTTTCTACTTTATTTTCAATTTTGAAGTAAGCATGCATTTAGTGCCGGTACTTCTAGTGTCAAGATCGAAATGCTCATCCGAGACACAACGTATCCGACTTTCAATCCGGAACAAAATCCCTTAAATAACATAATTTTCGTCGGGCCGTTTATTCGAGTAATTTTCACGGGATAACTGCAGGTCAGTGGGTGTGTGCCATTTCTTCGTTTAATTAATATTTCAGCGCGGCGTTTGGCATCGTTTCAAAACTCCTGCACAGGACCGCAGTGGACGCGTTTTGAATTCGGGGATCGTTGCCACCGACCGAGACGCATTTATTTAGACCGCGTTAGTTTTTCTTCCTGCATATCGATATTACATTCTGCCAACGCGTGTTTACATATTAAAATATCGCGATGAAAGATAGATAAGCGATATTCCGTGTGTATCTGCTCTAGTACAATAATGCGTGCTGCATATTTCGTCGTCGATCAGTTTCCACCAGTGTTTCCCAAATTGTGTCTCGAGACACTCGTGGAAAATTTATTTCTGTATATTTCTATTTTTAAATTAACTTATACTTTCATGTATCAACATGAATGCACCTATGCGATATGGTTAGAAATGTATGTATTAACATATAAATAAGTACACATATTATGTACATGTAAATATTATATATAATACACACATCAGTGGATACATAAATATACAACATCCATATGAATATCTGTGTCAGTATACATACGTGAATAGGCCTGTCATCATACACATCGATAAACACAAATATACACACCCTGTATGTATGTACACCCTGTATATACATATTAATGTACGTATCAATGTGCATATCAATCGGCATATTAATATTCATATCAAAGTTCATATCAATATGCATATCAATATATGTACCATATATGTGTATAAATACACGTACAAATATAAATACAAACATAAATAGCACTTTCTTCTTAATATTATTTACTAGAATTTGAAAGTTTATTCTTTTTTCAAACATTGACGAAGTTGTGTAATGAAATGTTTTTCATTATTTTCATAATTGCTTTGTTTCATTTTTTGATTCATATAATTATTCGTTTTTTCTCCATCTTGATTTTTATATTCTATATTTATACTTAATTTTCCATAAATTAAAATTGAAGTTAAATTACATTACGTTAAATTTATTCAATTTAAGTACAGGTTAAGGGGAAATCGAAATAAAATTGTATTAAAATCGAAATGCTATTGAATTAATATTGAATTAAAATTTTATCTACAATATATTCACTTATAGCCGAATTAAAATTTAATCAGAATTATATCTAAATTAAAAACAAATGAAATTACAGTCAACTCAAAATTAAATGTGAGTGAAATCAAAATTGAATTAAAATTGCGTTGAGAGTGAATTAATATTAAAATTGAATAGAAATTGAATTGAAATTAAATTAAAATTAAAGTTGAACTCAAATAAAAATTTAATTGAAATTCAATTAGAATTGAATACAAATAAAAATTTAATTGAAATTGAATTAGGATTAAATACAAACAAAAATTGAATCGAAATCAAATGACATCAGTGTTAAATAAAATTAAAATATCGAATTTAACCAACAAACAATTATATTTTATACTATGTTTTATTCCAAACAAAATTGAAGTTACATTGTATACTAAATTGAAGCACTTGTCTTTAACTTAACGTTACTTTTCACGCCTACAAATTATTATTAAATGTGTATTATTTTATTCAAAGATACATCATTTCGTTCATATTCGAAGAATTCAGACGTAATCAAACATCGAACGTCAAATGTTATCAATTAAAATTAAATCCATCGAGGTGGAGGTACCAGTATGAACAAAAATACAGCCGCGATGAGACAAAATGGTTGAGAAATACCGATGTGGATCATGAAAATCTATCGTTCCGAATCTATTATCACTGTAGTTGAATACAAATCCCCCGAAATTCATTTTAACCGATTGATGTACAGCTGTCGTTACAGGCAAAGGTAAAAGCTTTCAGTTTTTGCGGTTTCGAGAACCGAGACAAAAGATCGCAGATAACATTCGTACCGTTCGATCGGCTTGTTTGTTTGCTTGTTTCTCGTTGTATTTTCGACGAGAATCTTTTTCAATATTTTTCGAAAGCTTGTCACTTGGTAGATTTTGTTAGACCCTCTGTATTTTTCCAGTTAACCGAATCGATGTTGCGTTGCCAGAGAGTCGAAGTACTAGTTTTTTCCGTTTTCATTGTGCACATTTTTTTTTTTTTTATTGTTTTTCCTTTTTAAGAGCAGTTGCGCGATAGAGATGGTTTCGATTTTGCGTTTTATGCTTTTCGTTTTATTTCGAGCGAATAAAATAGGATATGCCGAATTTTTATTGGAGTAATTCATGAACGAAGAGTTTTCTCTTTTCGAAGAACAGCGTTCGTATAATCTTCATTGTTTATTACGTACATTTATACTGTTTTACGTAATTGACTTCGAAATTATTAAAAATTCTTGAAATTTATAAATTTAATGTATGAACTAAGCGAGTGAAATTAAATATTAGAGTATGTGGTATTAACGCACGCTTGAAAAATTAAGGTAACTCGAATTGATGTTATTAAATTAATATTTTATTAGTAGTAACAGGAGTTGTAGCATAATAGTAATTTATTGTCGAGAAAAAGGTAAACTTATCTCAGCACATGTAGACATAGCACAATTATTAGTTTCGAAGAGCAGCAGATATTAAAAGAGCCAAGGAAGATTGCATGGAATTCAAGAAGAGGGACAACCTCGAATCTTGAATAGAAGAGAAGAAAGAAAATTAATACGAAGACTTAAAAAAATTCGCATTCCACTCTTGTATAATTAATTTCAGAAGTGTGCCAGAAAAGTAGAAAGAAAATCAGCGCTGAAACCGTACGTAGAATAATAAAAAACCAGGTGTAGTGATTAAATAACAACAAAAGAACCACGAACCAAGATAGAAATGCTAACGAAACGTGACGAAATTTGATAAAAGTTGTTGGTGGAGATGGTGTTTCGGGCAGAACGTGTGTGAAATGGTTCGAAAAATTTGAAGTAGGTGATTTCGACCTTTGTGATAAGACACGCTGTAGATGGTCAACTTTGGTTGATGCTGATATTGTGAAGACCATAATATGATCCTTTTTGAATAATATCGGATACTTTTTTTGATAACATTAAACTCGGATCCATGAATCATTTTGGACCATATATGGAAGCTGGGATTGATAGATTGTTGAATGTATTAAGAACTGCATCATTTTCTTTCTTCTCATAAACGGACAGAACTTTCCGGTAGACCTAATAGTTACAAGTGTAAGTGTATTTACAGAAGTATGGATGTCTCCCGCTGTAAGTAGCCATTTCGAAATGAATCGAGCTTACATCGTTTAACCAATTTCTATCGAAGCACGATATCGTTCGCGTCTGGAGTGTTACCAGAGAGCTAGTGGAAATTGCACAGTCGACGAGCAAAAACGAAACGAGGAGTCGTGGAGGCATTCGAGCAAGAAGCTCGTAGTTCGAGGAGTCTTCTATTGGCTCTCGTTCCCCATTGCCATCCTTTCGTACATAACGTATGTACAGCAGCACCGGCAGAATCAGAAGCATCACCGAAGATAGAGAGCAGAGTTCTCGTTCGTTAACTGGCGGCAGAATCCACTCGACTTAATCGATCCTTTCCACCGGTGGACCAGATATACCTTACACCCTTTGTTCCTAAAATGGAAGACAGATAGCCACGCCACCATTTTCTTCATCTTTCTATGGCGCGCGTTCGTAAACGATCGTTCGCGTTTGCGGGAAATTATAGCGAGTCGATCGAATCGATCAGGTGTAGGTTGTAACAGGTCGAACACCATTAGATCGTTTTTATTCAACGCATCGAATAGAATCGTGGATGTGGGGGTATTAATTATGTTGTGGGTTTCTCGAGTTAGGTTCTCGGTGTGTGCGGAGTTACAATTATGGGGAAGGTTTTCTTGTTTAGTCGGTTTTCTTGCAGCCTTTTTTAAGCTATTTTTGGATTCGGGAATTGGGAAATTTAGTTTTGCGATGTCATGGTAAATCATTGGTCAGGCGTGAATTTTTGCAAAATTAAAAAATTTGAGGTCGGTGATGTCTAAATGTGGATATCTGGAAGTTCGGAAATTTCGATATTTGGTCATTTGGAAATTTCGATATTGGGAAATTGGGAATGTTGGAAATTTCGATATTTGGAAATTTGGAATGTTGGAAATTTCGATATTTGGAAATTTGGAATGTTGGAAATTTCGATATTTGGAAATGTGGAATGTTGGAAATTTCGATATTTGGCCATTTGGAAATTTGGGAATTTGGAATGTTGGAAATGTCGCTATTTGGAAATTTGGAATGTCGGAAATGTCGATATTTGGACATTTGGGAATTTTGAATGTTGGAAATTTCGATATTTGGTCATTTGGAAATTTTGAATGTTGGAAATTTCGATATTTGGAATGTTGGAAATTTCGCCACCTGGAAATTTGGAATGTTGGAAATTTCGCTATTTGGAAAGTTGGAAATTTGGAATGTTGCAAATCTGGCATATCTTAATGTTGGAAGTTTTGAAACTTCTATATATGGAAAATATGGCATTTTTTGGTATGATGAAAAAAATTTGGAATATTTGTGATTTGAAATCTTGAAAATTTGGAAACTGCGGAACTTGAAAGAAGATTGACGATTTGTAAATGTATTACTTTGATAATTTGAGAATTTGGACACTCGGTGCGATGGAAATTCTAAACTTTCTGAAATTGCAAATTTGTGGTACAATAAATTCCAAAGTTTTACATTTTTCTTCGTATACGACGTGGTGAAATTTCAAGGATACAAGTTGCTTGTCCCGACGAAGTCTAATAATAAATACAGGATATCGTCTATCATGGTAGTTTTATCTTTGAATTGATCTTTACATGATATGGTTGATCGAAAAGAGTGGTGTGATCGGTTTCCCCGCTTGACCGATACAAGTTACAAGATTAAGACCGATTTTCATGAATTATCAAGTTAAACCATAATGCGAATAGTAACATAACGATTTTCTGTGAAAAATGTGATGAGCAATCTGTAATTAAATTCGAAGACAGATTATCTGGTTTTAACATAACAGATCACTTTGAAAATTTGCATATCTTTTGTAATTTATATATTTGTGTATGTATTCTAGAAAGTTGGTTGATGAAAAATTTGTTCAACAGGTATGCAATGCAGTAATTTGTAATTTGAAAATTGAATAGTTCTAAAATGTCACGATTGTGAAATGTTGAGGTTTGTGAATTTTGTAATTTATAAGTTTATTCAGAAATTTTGTATATGGAACTTTAAAAGTTTGAAATCGTAGAAATTTGTAAATTTCTAAATCTTAAAATTTAGTCATTTAAAAATCTGATAATATACAAATTTGAACATGCAACATCTTAGAGATTTAGAAATTTTGTAATTTGGTCAGTAAGTCACGTGAAAACTTAGAAACTAGGAAATTCTGACATTCAGAAATTTTATTTAAATTAAAACATTTCGTAATTTGATTATTTGGAAATTTCGTAGTTTAGTGACACATATATTTGAAAATTTAGTCCTAAAAATTAACGAATTTGGAACATCAGAATCTTTAACAATTTGGTAATTAAATAGAAAAATTTATGATCCCAGAACTCTCGAAACTTAATAATTTATAAATTCGTTAATTTATCCACTAAAAGATTTAGTAACTCAGAAATTAAAAAATTCAGTTCTTCACAAATTTAATAATCAAAAATTTGAAAACTACACAAACTTATTAAATTGTGAATTCAGTAGTTTATTTATTAAAAAATGTACAAATACATAATCTTAAAAATTCAGTGATTGAAAGTATCAAAATTCTTGAAAACGATACCAAAATACGGTTTCCATAGATTCAACATCGATGGCGACAGGTTTCCGTCATCGGATCATCTATACAAAATCTATACAACAAATGTAGGCAGTCTCACGAGGTTACTCTCAAAATTTCAAGCCAAAAGGTCCACAATTGCGGTTCGCAGCGTGGAAATAAACGAACAAAAAAACGAACAAATCGTATCAGGAGCGTCATTCCGTTCAGCAACGAATAAAAGTCACTATAATTAGAAAGTTTCAAAACATTACTCCGAATCTGAACCTTGCACGGTTTTTAAATCGTGAAAATTCCGCGGCTGCACAATTTTAGTAGCAGTCTCGTAGAATCTTTCATCCCGAAAAGTCGTAAGATAGTGATCATACCCCGCTGCTCGTAAAAATAAATTTTTGTTATCGTCACTTTCGTGATTGTGGCCTTCCATCCAGACCGTATTATCCAATGTTTGCGCATATTCTGATGGATGTACGACATTGCCTAAAAAGATTTAAAAATCTGCTAAAATATTATCTCAACAGCAACGTTCGGAGAACTTATCGGGAATACTATTTTATGTATAAGCTCTCGACGTGGCGCTATTTCAAGCTTCATGAACTTAAAAGATCATTGAACCGAGCTTACTAAAACTTTCGCGAAGATACGCCACTTGCGAGTACTATGTTTGTGAAAGTTTGCAAATGAAGGATTTAAGGAACATCCAACCACAGAGTTCCTTCGAAATTTTCGACCGCAGGTTTTGTGATTCTAATGATTTATTAAGAATCTGAGATACGAATTTAATTTCTGGTGAAATTCGCAAGTTTTCATTTTTTTGAATCAGAATCATCTGGGAATCAGAAATATTGAAGTTTTTCAATAGGAATTGTAAAAATATAGGAACTATTTGGACGATTAATTTGGATGTTCGGAAATTTAGAGATTTTGAAATTCAGAAGTTTCGAAGTTTGGTTATTTTTGAACTTAAATGCCCCGAAATTTGGTCATTTGAGAATTTAGAAATTTGGAAATTGTAATAATATTGAAATTTAGAGATTTGGAAATTTGAAATTGTAATAATATTGAAATTTAAAAAGTTGCGTGATTTAGAAGTTAGAAATTTACAAATTTAGGAATTGAGAAATTAGGAGATTTAGAATCTTTGAAACTTTAAAATTTTAGAATTCAGAAATTTAGAAATTTAGAAAATTAGAAGGTTGAAAAATTAGAAATTTTAAAAATGACAAATTTAAAAATTTAGAAATTTAGAAATTTAGGAGCTCACAAACTTAGAAATTTAGAAGTTGAAAAATGCAGAAATTTTGGAAATTAAAAAATTTGGAAACTTAGAAACTGAGAAATTTAGAAATTTAGAAATGATGAAATTTGAACATTAAAAAATGTAAAAATATAGATAACAAAAACTTGAGTAATTTTCAAATTCGGTAACCTATAAATCATGAAACGAATAATTTTCCAATTTTCGGTCCAATAAAATAAAACCTAAACCTCGAATAACAGAGTACCTCCTCTAACAAGTTCATTAAAACCTAAGATAATATATAAAAACATATATGTAGCGGACACAAACCTCCAAAAGTACGATTCAGTATAATAAATTGATGGAAGAAAGAAAGCGCCTGAGGGATATAAATTATAATCATCGAAGACGTCGTTTTCTTTCAATCCCCATCATCGATTTCTTCGATTCCAATAATAATCAGCGGAGTTCGATCACCAAATTACCGCGCAAAAATGATTTCAACTCGATTCATCCTTCCACTCCCCCTCGTTCACTTCGTTCCAAAGCGGAAGCACAAAAGATCCCTGTTCGACGCCAATCGAAAACGTAATTGTTTCCCAGGGATTTACCAATTAGTAGAAGAGTACCTCTGAAGGACCAAATCGGTTTTCTCTTTAACGGACATCGATTAAGGATAAAATAGGTTCGACGATCGTTCGAGACAAAAAAGTGTCATCTGCTTGTACACGATGCTTTCGTAAAGTGCGTAACCCTCGTCGAAACGTTGAAAATCTAACACAATATTGTGAAATGATGCGTTATGCAATAATGTAAACACTATATCAATTTTATACTTGAAATTTGTACGAAAATAAGGGCACGAGAGAGTTATTTAATGAGTATGAAATGAACTTTCATCGAAAATCGTATTAACGTGTAACTTATAACAATTCATATCATAGGTATAAACATATTATTATAATATTTATACTAAAATTAATTGCAGTTAATTGTATCAGTGATAAAGTTGCATGATTTTTTTTATGAAAGTTCAAACTGCAAATTGTATTCGAAAGTTAGTTATTACTATTTAGTTAGTTACTCTAACTGACCGTCAGTCATTTTGTGTTAGAAACATTTATTAAACATTTACATAGCACTGTTCAGCTAACAAGTTTTAAATTGTGATATATGCATTAGTTTGATGTGATCAAAATACGTCGCTCTTTTAGAATTTTCAAATCGTTCATCGTATGATATACAGGGTGTCTCACAATTATGGTACGAGCCGGAAAGGGGTGGTAGGTGATGCTATTCTGAACAACATTTTCCTTTGCAAATATATTGGAAGAGGCTTCATTTTTAAATTATTAAGGGAAAACGCCGACCAATGAGAGCGCGAGGAGGCAGAAGTGTAGGCCCGAGTTTTAATTGGCCGTGGTCGCGATCGAACATACGGCGCGCGCGATTCTCGCGTTCTGATTGGTCGGTGTTTTTCTTTAATAATTTAAGAATGAAGCCTCATCCGACATTTTGGCAAAGGAAGAAGTTCTTCAGAATAGCTCCACCTATCACCCCTTTTCGGCTCGTATCATAATTGTGGGACACCCTGTATATGTGGTTTCAAATTGATAGATGTGGTTTCAAATTGTTCAAATAAATCGAATGGCGAATAAAAATTGAATAAATTGAGGTGAATTTCGAATATAAAGGATTAATATGTGATAAGGAAAATGTTAAGTACTCGTAATACATGATGTTAAAGAAAATTAAAAATGAAGTGACACAGAATTCCTTTGAATTCAAAAAGAAATGGAGAAAATGTTTGTATCGTTTAACACAAAAACAATATCCACATTTCGAGATGTGTTAAAGTATAACAGGTTTTGACTTGCTTCATCTCAAAGAGATAATCGACGAGGAATAATTAAATTTGATGTAATTGCTAATTAAATACAATTAATCGATGAGGAATAATTAACTTTGATGTATTTGCTAATTAAATACAACTACTTAGTTTAATAAAATGATGCAATTAATTATATTAAGAACTCGTAAATGTTCATATTATTGACAACTGGATAGAATTAATTAGGTGAATAAATCGATGGAATAAATTACATTAATGGCAAGATGGAATTAATCAAATTAATAACCACATAGAATTAATTCAATGAATCAATCAACTCGATAGAATCGATCAGATGTATATCTGATTGTCAGCTGTATGCAGTTAATATATAATTATTAGAGAATTTATTTATTATATCAATTAATCACTATAATTAGTGTTGATACAAGTTACATAGAAAGTTACTTAAATAAAGAAAATTAATATTTTTCGTCAGATTATGTAGACGTCGATGATTACATTTCTGACAATTATTTGGGGTGCAAATGAATACGGATTAGGAGAAACGCATTGCTTAAAATTTCGTCCTCAAATTTAATATTCAGAATAAATATCATGATTTGTTTTATATTCTGATATTGCATATGGAATTCTAATAAATAAACGAAATTTTTTATCAATGTTTTTCAACAAATTTAGATACTCATAATATCAATGCTTTCATTATAAATTTAGATATTTGCTATACCAAAGTTAAAATAACTAATTTAGATAAATTCAATATTAAAGTTCAAATAATACGTTAAATACATATATACCACAAAAATTTAAAGAACAAATTTATATATAATACTTATTAAATCAAAAATAATAAGTTAAATACTTATAACATCAGTGAAATATAAAAATAAATAAACTTACAATTAATACACGTAAAATTAGTAATGAATTAATTTTCAGTTTACATCGTAAAAATTTTATGAGGAACGAAGGGAATCTCGATATGAAATAATAAATTATAATTATTATGAAAACAATACATAATCTTTGTTGTGTATTACAATTCACATAAACCAGATAAAATTATATTATTCGTCAGAGTTTAAATAATGCATCAATTTACAGACTTACCGAATGTAAAATAATAAATGCTTCTATCAAAGTCAAAGTAATGAATGTATCAAAATGATAATAATAAATTCTCCCGAACAATTACGTAGAAGAGAACAATGCCTGTCGCAGAAATTTTCGTCAAATCTCCAACGACACGCGATATCAACAAACGAGAAACATAACGTCGGCCAAACAAAAAAGGAAATTGAAGAAAAAACAGATTTTTTGAGAAAAATGGAGGCTACATATGTTGCCTTTTTTTTTCGCGATGACACAGCGAACATCGTGCGCGCATTTTCATCGTAACGCAATTTCGTGTGTGTTACCGGTCCCTACGAATTAAAGCCGCGGCCCGGAAAGAGAAGGCAACAGGAAGAGAGAAGAAAAATCGAGAAATAAAGGGGAAATACGCAGGAAAACTGGCTGGAAAAATAAACTCGCAGGCATCGCGTGTGATGGAACAACCGCGACAAAAGATTTTATTTATCGAAACAGGAGAATGCCCGAATTTCAGCGTGCGTGGAACTGTCGTTAAAATTTCGCGGCTTTTTCCTCCTTTTTCGAGACCGACTCCATTCGATTCCAATTTTTAACTGGTTCAACTTCGCCCCTCGCTGCGTGTAACTGGAAATTCGAAACGGTGAAAAAAATTGCACGAGGAAAACGACGAAGAAAAACAATAATCGAGTTTCGAGGTCCACTTGGATCTCGATGCGAAATAAGTTTATTTCGTTGAACAAATCGTTCGCGAACTTTGCGTGGTTCGCCAGATATTTTTCTATTCATATTTTTGGCATTCTGATTTGGCGTATTTAGAATATTCAGAATCGTTGATTCGTGATTTGTGATCTTCATAATACATCGCTTATGATACTAATAATTTTAATAACAAAATAAGTTAAGGTTCAGTTTTCAGTACTTTTGATGAGTATGTATTTAAAAGATTATAAATTTCTAGTTTGCAATTTATAAGGTTGTAAGGTTCAGTTTACAGCAGTTTTGATCGGTGTATTTGAAAGATTATAAAATTTTAGTTTGTAATTTTCAAGGTTGTAAGTATTTTTCATCGACGTGTTTAAAAGACCATAAATTTTTAGTTCGCAATTTACAAGGCAGAGTCCAATTTTCAGATTTTAGAAATTCGAAAATTTAAATATTTGCAAATTGCAAATTTCACATAGTTTTTGACAAATTTGGCAAATGTGTACAATATTTATATTCAGTCGTGGAAAAAATTAAATGGACAGGTATCATAAATAACAAAAGGTTAATTTCATTTTACTAATAATGCCTATAAATCAATACTTTATTGCACAATTATATACATTAAATAAATAAATGTTTTTTCAAGCCTACAAAAACATTTCGTTCTAAATTTCAAATTTATTTGAAACATTGTAATAAAACAAAAATTTTTTTACATTTCTGCAATGCCCACTTAAATTTGTCCATGATTGTACATATATTGTTCACATGTTACAATGTATAAAATATGTACATGTGTATGTGTGCATGTGTGTACATGTAGTTCGTCAGATTTGTTTAATTAAATCCCTTTATGTCGTACCGGATACGCAGTTGTATCTCTTGTGCCAGCCATCATGTCAAAGAAATACCCTAACCTTAAATAAAGACTTTCCTGTTCAAAGCGTAAAGAAAAACATCAGTCTTAAACTTGTCCGTCATTGTCGTCATCCTCGTCATCGACATCATCATTACAATCATTATACACATCGCAGATTTGTGTCTTCTATTCTATAGGGTGTTTTATGTTAAAACCGTGGAAAATTTGACGAAACCTTTATGCAAAAATTAAGCCAGAGGTATAGAATAAAATTTGTTCATTGCTGTATCTATTCATTAACTCGTACTCGTTAGGCGACCCACATTCGTTATTTGGTTTTATGCAGCAATTTTAAATAAATTATTTACTAAATTTATAATATTATACAGTAATGTTCTAATATAGTAACACAGGCAATATTGGGATAATAAAAAAGTAATTTTAAAAAAATTCATCAATCTTTGCAAGTAGAAGGTTTTAATTGCATTTGCAAACTATAACTGCATTCGAGTGCAAGGGGTTAACGTGTTTATTGACCATTTATTTATTTACTGTATCAATTTTAGTGAGAAATACATTTTTTAACATTTAGAAGCGGTGGTAGTATATTATTGTATTCATTCAGTCAAATACGGTAAAGTCTTGTTATATTGCCACCTTCGCGTACATTTTAGTGTATTCAAATTTTTCACTATCAGTTCTACTAAAAAATACGGTTTTAACTAAGCATCGGAGTCACAATATTCATGAAATCGAAGATCACTGTATTAGACTGTCCCATAAGTTTCATGTTCAACATGACATGAAAACTTGAGGAATATTTTGCAAGTAATCCACAATAATTTTAGAAAGAGTAATGATGTTTCCTGAAGAATGGTGGAATGTGACACAGCAGGACACTTCATATTTCACGTGACAAATCAAGCTTAAACAATAAATTGTGTGTTCATTTTTATCAAAAAAGGAAGAAACTTTTAAGACATCCCGACATCTCGTTATATTGCCACATACGGATACCTCATATGCAGAGAGTATCATGTACCGTGCCAAGGGTACCAAGTACCATAAAGGATGTTGATTAATTCATTAATGAATTTCATACATAAATTTCATTCTATTTCGCATAAATCACATTTTCTTCCATTCTACGCTTTTCACCCAGTTCCTCGAGCGGATTCACCCTTATTTTATGCCACCGTTTCAGAAATAAGCCACGTTTATACAGTCTGTTTATGCTCGCCGGTGTGTTTTCCCGCGGAAAGAAAGGAAATACGCGAAGGCACATTCGCTGAAAGAAGTTGTCGGGTATCAGGCGAAAATGTCGCGCGCGATCGGCCGCGTATTCTCGAGAGGACAAAGCGGATAGCAGCGTTTCCGCTCGTCGAGTTATGCGAATGGATAAAGTTGGCCGTTTCGTGCCGCTTGCGATTGGGTTGATAGCCCCGGGGCCATCCGCGAACAAGTTCTTTCTTATGAAACAGATAGCGATGGCTACGAATCGCGGCTTTATTCATTTCACTTAGTTACGCGGTGTTAGAACAATGCTCGAACCTCGAAAAGTGTACAAAATATATATTTATATTGTACGCGCCGTAAAGTCTGCAATATATAGCGACGATTTAGCTACGCCGGGAACTTGGTTTTGTTCGAGGTCCGAATATTTATAAGTGGACTGTAGGTGGTATAATTATGTAACTCCGATATGTGTAGTAGACGATCTATATGAGCTGTCATAAAAATTGTGGTGATTCTGCATAGTTATCAAGGTGCACAATAAAAATGCAAAATATAATATAAAATATAAACAGTAAAAACACAAAATATAGTATAAAATATAAACAGTAAAAACACAAAATATAATATAAAATATAAACAGTAAAAATACAAAATACAAAATACAAAATACAAAATACAAAATACAAAATACAAAATACAAAATACAAAATACAAAATACAAAATACAAAATACAAAATACAAAATACAAAATACAAAATACAAAATACAAAATACAAAATACAAAATACAAAATACAAAATACAAAATACAAAATACAAAATACAAAATACAAAATACAAAATACAAAATACAAAATACAAAATACAAAATACAAAATACAAAATGCAAAATACAAAAATACAAAATATGTATAAATAGTTGTATATGCGTCATAGTGTCAATGATATTTGGCGATAATTAAACAACACGATGAACATTATATTGTTCCAAGTCTCAATATGCATAAGTGGACAATATGCAAATTTGGGAAATTTATGGTTTGGTATGTTGGAAATTTGAAAAGCTAAATATTTGGAAATATAGGAGTTTCATAATTTCAGTGTTTGTAAATTTGTAAATTTGTGAATTTGTGAATCTGAAAGTATGTGAGTTTGTAGATTTGTGAATCTGAAAATGTGTGAATTTGTAGATTTGTGAACCTGAAAAGTGTGAATTTGTAGATTTGTGAATCTGAAAACGTGTAAATTTGTGAATTCAGGGATATGTGAGTTTATAAATGTTTTAATTTGTGAATTTGTGAATCTGAAAATGTGTGAATTTGTAGATTTGTGAACCTGAAAAGTGTGAATTTGTAGATTTGTGAATCTGAAAACGTGTAAATTTGTAAATTAAGGGATACGTGAGTTTGTAAATGTTTTAATTTGTGAATTTGGTGACTCAAGAATTCAGAAATTTGGTAGTTCAGGAATTTATGATTAAAGTGTAGATATCAAAACATTCCGCGAGTTAAGAACGTAAAAACTAGAAATTCGAAATTTGTTAAACTCGTACGAAAAATTCTTCCTCAAGACAATCCACAATTCCACTAATTCGGTATTCATGCTGAACCACCCTGTATACTATTCTGGTAGAACGGTTCCATCCGTTCAGTTTTGTTCTTCGGTATAAGTGTTAGCGCGAGGCTGCTAGCAGACAGAACCGGCTTCGGCTCGTTTCTCTTCACCATCGTTTGTATCCTCGTTCCACCATAATGCTAAAAGATATTCCCGTATCAGCATATCCTTGTTGCACGCCACGCGAACGTCGAGCGACCGGCTCGATGCACCTGCACCCGTGCTGTACCGTTGTATTTCACCCTCTCCTCTCCTCTCTGCTCCTCTCCGCTCCTCTTTCGGATTCTCCGCGCGAGTCTTGTGCCTGCTCGCTTGTCATCCCAGCGTATTCTTGGCTCTGCTGATCCTCAGCGATAACAGCGAGCCTGGCTCGAGTCATTGTTGTTTGTTTCGATGTTTCGTGGATGGCCAATAATTCTTCTTTGACCATTGTATGCCCGATACTCGCGATATTTAGGACCTAAATCGCCTAACTTACAACAGTTTTTGAGATCTCCGACGATCTACCGTAGCGTGCAAAAGTTTCCGGCCAGTTCCATTATATGGCACATGTAACCACTCATTATATGTACTTACAAACATAAATAATATTCTTTTACTATATTATTTGTTTCCCGTATCGCATAATGACACCTCATAATAAATAAAAATCGTTAATCTCTTTTTAAAATATATTGGAGTATGAAATGTCACTAGCCGGAAACTTTTGCACGGCACTGTATATACAGTGACATAATAAAGTGATATCTTCGAAACGCCTTATCTGAAGTCAAAATAAAAAAAATGTTGCATTAGTACGTTGCGTTACGAAGGGCCTGAACGATGGATATTTCATTTAGGTTAACAAATTTTTTTTTTATTGCAAAAAGAGCTAAATCTATTCACCTCGAAAAATTGACTTTTTTGTAAAATTGTTTTCTAATATTTTTTCATACAAAAATTTATATATACACCCTAAAATCTGAAGTTTCCGATAGTGTTTTGTGAATATTTATTAAAATGGCAAAGAAAATTCTTGAAAATCACGCCATTATCCCGATCCCAAGTAAATATAACCCCTTAATAAATTAATGTTTCTTTCCAGCATACAAGATTTCGATTACTTTTCGGTACCTCTTAATATATTAGGTTGGGGAATAAGTTCGTAGCGTTTTTATATTTTCTTTTATTTTACAACGATTTTATTGCTGTTTAACAAAGTGTATAATATTCATTCGATATAGCTCTTTCTGCTCTAAAAAACTCTGCTAATTGTCGAATACATAATTGATTAACACTAAATTTACCAGACTAGTCAAAATGACTTACAATTTCAATTCAAAATTCCTATTGCAAGTGACATTTTTTTTTAAAGTAAATAAATACTGACTTTTTATTTAAAAGTAAATAAAGAATTTAAATCCCACCAAGCACTTTTTCTAAACTCACATACCTGTTATTATATTATATGTATATATATTATATATATAATTTATTATAATTATTATATATATAATTATAATTATATTATATATAATTACATACAGTCGTGGACAAAATTAATTGGACAGGTATCATAAATAACAAAAGCCTAATTTAATTTAAATAATAATGCCTATCAATCAAAACTTTATTGCACAATTATGCACATTAAATAAATGTTTTTTCAAGTCTATATAAATATTTCACATTCTTTTAAAATTTATTTGAAACATTGCAATAAAACAAAAAATTTTTTCACATTTCTGCAATGTCCACTTAATTTTGTCCATGACTGTATATAATGTACCAGTATATTATATATACTCTTTTGTTTAAATAAGAGTCTTTGATGAAAACGTTACGAACTTATTCCCCAACCTAATATTTACAATTTTCTCGTTAAACAGTATTATCGATGCGTGTTTCCTTTCCCGCTAGCATTCTCGCCGGTTCACTGTACCTTTTTACAAGCTGGCAGCCACGAAACCACGACAACCCCTCAACCCCTTAACACGCTTTCCCCGCTGGCTAGTTCCTTTCCGCTTGTACAACGTTCTCGTCCTTTATAATCGAGCTCTGTGTGTATCTTGATCGCTCGGGCTCTTTTATGCTCGCAGCAGACACGCTATGGTCAGCTACGAAGCCGCGTTTTACGCGTTGCTTTTGATCACCGGCCAGCTCGAACAGCGGTGATTTTCACGTGCTTGCCTAGTCATATCGAATAACCTGCGAGCCTATTTGCTCTCGAACGTTCAATCGTGAATTTACCGAGATCCTGTGTACCGTAATTGGATGCCCTTTCGAAAGACTTGTTCCAGGTGAACTTGAAACGCAACGCCGTACCCAACATTAATGGAATGGTTTGTATTTCATTATCCGCGCATCCGCGGTAATAGCACGAACGTTTACGGGTTTCGTTGTACCGGCGTTCTATTTCGCCGGTTATTAACTGCTTCGAGTCTCGTGGGTTTGTCGTTTCGCGGATTTTTTGGCGTTTCATAGCATCGCGGGGTTCTTCTATCGTTCTTCGTTCGCTGGAGATCACCGGTAACCATTTTGTTCGGAGCGTACTTATGAAATATGTACAGTCGTGGACAAAATTAAGTGGCCAGATATCATGAATAACAAAAGGTAAATTTAATTAACTAATAATGCCTATAAATCAAAACTTTATTGCACAATTATATACATTAAATAAATGTTTTTTTCAAATCTACAAAAATATCTCACGTTCTAAATTTAAAATTTATTTACAACATTGTAATAAAACAAAACATTTTTTACATTTCTGCAATGTCCACTTAATTTTGCCCATGAGTGTATGTAGAGGTGTTCGGTGGACTGTTTGCTTTAATTTGATGGGTCACAAGCGTCACTTTGTATTAGTTTTATGTTGTAAAATAGTAGCGAACTATGGGGACTTTAACACTAGATTTACAGACGTTTAACACGTTGAACGCCACAAGAAGGAAACTGAAAATTTGACTAGGTAGTACTTTTATGATTAATAGATCTTGCCAAATATGTTCACACTATCCTGTTCTATTTATTGTTCATAGTTTCAAGTAATTAATACTAGTATTTGCAATTTGATAGATGAACAAATTATTAATAATATAGATGATTGATTCACATGGAAACTTAAGCGTCATCCATATGTGGATGACGTAACAGTCAAAGTGTTAATGACCACTTATGTCCAAGTTGAAAATGAACTATAAAAATAAGTAAATAGTGGATAATACGTATATCAGTTTATAGAAAGATTCTTTATATCGATGAAAGTTAACGTGCATTTTGCCATAAGCTTTCTAACAATTTTCGTAGTTGAAAATGAAAAATCTAAGATCATTTTGACGGGTCCCGTAAACCTAGTGTTAAAATGGCCACTGCTTGCTGCGAGTGTCCTCCAGATATTTTACATTCGTAAGATCGTAATCAATTTTTAACCGTACTTATTTGCATTATTTCCGTGTCATCAAATCATGTTAATCTCATGTTTTAACCCTTTGCGGTCGTTAATATTTTTACCAGTAGCAAATAGCAACTGAAAAACTTTCTAGTTAAAAAATTTGATCAATTTTTTTGAAACAAACATATTTTTATTGTTAATTAGCAATATTGTCTGTGTCGCTGTATTGAAACTTCACGTGTATAGTATTGAAAATGTACTTAAAAATTATTTATTAAAAATTGTTCGACTGTATCAAATGGCGAGTGAGAGTCGCCACTCGTCCGCAAAGGGTTAAAAATTGTTATTATTTGCTCTAACTGTCCATTAGCAATTTTATATCAGGAGTATTAATGAACAATTTATAATAATTTATTCTAAGCTACAAACTGATCGAACATAAATTGTATCATTATATTTTCACCAGGTTTGTACCATCAAATTGATTTAAAATTAAAGAATCTAAAAATAACTTACTGCTCACGCTAACTTACCATCTTTGACAAACTTTCAAATCATAGACTCATATATGAAATTAAATTTCGGTTTCATCAAAATTTGATTAAAGAAATAATTAAGTAAATATATCGATTGTGCAATAAAACGAGCTGGTGATTGTAAGAAGCGCCTATCTTCCACTTATTAAGTAGAATAACAATATCGACCACAAAACACTTATCAACTGGAACAAAAATATTGAAAGGGTTAGAATTGAAAATAACAACGAATGTTAAATAAATTTGCAAAATGGTAACGAAGATCACGTTTCTAAAGGAGCAATAAATGAAAATGTTGTCGCACTCGGTGTATTACGATTGCGTTTCCGTTGATGGAAGCATGTTGTTCTTGATGAAAGTTCGAATTGCTGCTTGCCCTACGATATATCCTTCCTAATACGCGAATATGTTCTGCGCGGATGGTTAATTATGATTTGCCCGAGGATATACTGTGTTCTCCTTGTAGCATGTAAATTGGATCACAATGTTAATTTGTTCGAATTGGTAAATGGTTGCACGGCGAACGTAATAACACCGTGACAGATTAGCTCAGTTTTATCAATTACTATGAACTGCATTTTGTGTCGAGTGTTATATATTACATTCGTCTAGTGTCGTGGAAGAAATTAAGTGGACAGGTATCACAAATAATAAAATGTTAATTTAATTTAACTAATAATGCCTATAAATGAAAACTTTATTGCATAATTATATACATAAAATAAATAAATTGTATATTAAATAAATGTTTTTTCAAGTCTACAAAAACATTTCACCTTTTTTTTGAATTTATTTAAAACATTGTAATAGAACAAAAATTTTGTTTACATTTCTACAGTGTCCACTTAATTTTGTCCATGACTGTATATTTTAAGGAGGTAAATCGATTAAATTTTGCGCAATTATAAAATCATAATATCGAGTAGAAAGATGAGTCTGTGTTTGAGTAGTGAAATCTAGGAGTAATGAAATTATATATATCTATTAAACTTGATCATATCATATTTTGTACGATCATAAGAAAGTTAAAAAATAATCATTTTTATTAAAAAATTATAATATTGGTTATTGAAAATAGGAAGATAAATCAGCGTTTGATTGGAGAAATTTAGGAATAACAAGATATGTATTATTTTCTTTTGTAACAAATTTTGCAAAATTATTGTGCAAAGAACTTTAGAAGTAATGATTTTTGTTGCAAAATTATAATACTGAATTGTTGGCAATTGGAAAAAGTATGACGGTGATATATAGAAAGAATTTGAAATTTGAAAGTACAGTGAAAGTTACAAATTCGACAATTTGCTTCTTTTCAGAAATGAAAACTGGAAGATCGGTAAATTTATTAAGTTTTGAATTTTGGTAAATTGATAAAATAAAAAATGAGAATTGGAAATTGAAGAATTGAAAATTAAAAAATTTAAAGGTTTAAGAATGAAAAAATTGGGAAATTGGGAAACTGCGAAACTGGAACATATGCAAATTGGAAAATAAGGGAAATTCGTACATAATATCGAGTTCTTATTCTCATCCAAAATATAAACTCGAATTGATTGTAACGACGATAATTCACTGACATTATTACGAAATAACTGCTAGCAATAATTACAATTTAATGCGGATAGTGTATGCTGTTGAACATTGAATATGCATCGATAATGCGACGAAACGACTTTTGGAAACAAGTAGATGGTAACATTGTAATTAAAACCTACATACCGATTACGAGCGTTCGATTATCATCGAAAATGACCTCGTACTTGATAGTCGTTGACCATTAGCTACCTTCTATCCAAATTTCGAACGATAATTAAATCTGTTGCTATCGTTAAATCTTTTGTGTCTGATCACAAAATTCATTCGTTTCACCCTCTAACGTGATGTAAAACAGATATTCACGAATTGGAATTAAAACATTGAAGATTTCGAACGTTCTGTGGCGAAGACCGTGAAGTTTCATAGAATGCAGTGGCGTAGTTATTGGAAGACAAGTAGGGCGCATAGGGTCCCTGCTTTTCATTAACGAAGACAATTTTTGAATTATTTTTAAAATATAATCGAAACTTGTAATGTCGAGTTGGGTGGTGTCGAAGTTACGTGTAAACTTGAATTTCTTTGATTTTTGAAACAAATTTTCGAAGAAGTTTGTATTTCGTTAGTTTGTTAGATTATGTTCGAACTGAGTTACTTCTTAATTCCTTCTATTAGAAGTAGATACACACTAACTTATTTATTTGAATAAAATACCAGTTATATATTTGTTCTATTACAAAATTATGATTGTATATATTCTTGAACAAAATTAAGGTTCTGCTCGCTGTATTAAAATCATAATATTGTATTTATTTTTATAAAAATTACGATAGTATATTAACTTTATTAAAATACTGGTTTTATATTGATTTTATGAAAGTTCCAATGTTATATTGATTTTTATTGAAACTACAATATTAAATTTGTTTCGTTAAAATTCAATTTTACGTTTAATTTATTGAAATTCCAGTGTCATATTCATTTTTATTACAATATTGTCTTTATTTGATTAGAATATCAATTTTATTGAAGAATGCAACATAATACTTCAATAATATGGTTAATATTATTATTAATATTATCATTCCATTAATTTTTAATACAAATACTTATACGTACAAAATGAACGATAACGATGTTCAATGAAATATAATTTATATACATACATATAGTAAATTATAATATAATAAGTTTACTATACATATGTGTAGTATATAAATAACATAATTAAGTAAATAGTAAAATAAAAAAATAAGTAAATAACAAAATATAATAAATAGTAATTTTTTTTAGTCATTTTTAATACAATAATGTAATGTATCTACGATAACTACGTTTAGAGCACTATATTTAGCGTCTCGAAAAAAATTATGCTTCAGAGTCACGGGGCTGTTAATTCAGTCCCGTTTATATCTAGTTTGTTCAAGCGAAAGAAGTATTTCAGAATGTGTTAATTTTTATGAAATACCAAACCACCGTGAAACAATGAAAACGAAAGAAACAAGAAGAGAAGAATGCAGTTCGACTGCATTCCCGTGTCTTTTGCAGTTCGGAGAGATTTCTTATCGAACCACGTGACAATGGCGTGTTTCACCTCGATAGTATCGATTCGATTCGATAGGTTGTTCAATCGAAACCGCGTAAAAATCTGTATTCACGAGTGTTACACCCTTTTACCGCGGTACACAATGGTTAGATATATTGCAGCTTCTATACAAAAATTATACAGTTAATTTAAACCTCAATATATTTTATGTTATCGATACTTCACCATATTTAGAGGTCATATATCGTCGTTACGATGTTCTGCGGACTTATGTACTGATTTAGTATCGATAGAATCGATAAACTATAATCGACAAGTTTAAAAATTACAAATTTTCGAATTCTTACATTCATGAAATGTTGTGTTCTTAAATTTGCGAATGCATAGTTTTAAAGCGTTTAATATACGATTTCTAATTTTGCGATTTCTAAATTTTTACCTTTAAAAATTGAAAGACTTGTAAATGTTCAGAGTTTTTTAATAAAATGAAATCTATAATTTCCCGAATTATTTAAATTTCTAAACATCTCAATTTCCAAATTTTCAAATGTCATAATTTGCAAATTATTAAAATTTCTAAATTACTAAACATCTCAATCTCCAAATTTTCGAATACCATAATTTGCAAATTATTAAACTTTCTAAATGTCTAAACATCTTAATTTCCAAATGCCATAATTTGCAAATTATTAAAATTTCTAAATTTCTAAACATCTCAATTTCCAAATACCATAATTTGCAAATTATTAAAATTTCTAAATTTCTAAACATCTCAATTTTCAAATTTTCAAATGTTATAATTTTCAAATTATTAAAATTTCTAAATTACTAAACATCTCAATTTCCAAATTTTCGAATGCCATAATTTGCAAATTATTAAAATTTCTAAATTTCGAATTTTCAGATTCTCAAATGTCCATTTTTCAATTTCTTACAATTTTGTTGTTCCCAATAACACGAACAATTTTGTTGTTCCAAAAACATTCAAATATCTGTCATGTAATTTTGAAAATTCCAAAATTTCCAAAAGTTCACATTCAAAATGCAAGAAACATATAATTTTCGCCACCGTAAATGGCGCGTCGTGTAGCGTGAATCGTGGCGAGCTTTATGCTTCGTTAAAAGTAAAAACGCAAAAATGGAAGAAGTGTATAAACAGAAACAGAAAGCAGAGGAATTATAGCGAACGCGGAGAGAAATATGAATTCGAGGTGTTCCTTACACAGGATGTGGACTACGGTAAAAAACGGCAGCGAACGCATAAATTCAACGAGCTCTTTTGGGATCGAAATTTATAAAAGCCGTCGCGATATGTTACCTGACATCGAAGTTTATCGAGAAGAAGAAATAACTAACGGGAATCCGGTGCTATCGAATAATGTAAGCGATCATGCGAACGCAATAAATACAGGGTGTCCCAAAAGTGTTGAAGGAGCCGGAAATGGGAGGTAGGTGGGGTCATTCTGAACAACTTTTTCATTTGCAAAAATGTTGTATGGGGCTTCATTTTTAAATTATTAACGAAAAGCACCGACCAATCAGAACGCGAGAAACGCGCACCACGTGATTCGATCGCGACCACGGCCAATTATAACTCGGGCCTACACTTCTGCCTCGAACGCGCGCGATTCTCGCGCTCTGATTGGTCGGTGTTTTTCGTTAATAATTTAAAAATGAAGCCCCATACGACATTTTTGCAAATGAAAAAGTTGTTCAGAATGACACTGCCTACCTCCCATTTCCGGCTCCTTGAACACTTTTGGGACACCCTGTACAGTAAAACCAACGAGTGTAAAGACAAATATCGAGTCAATTATCATAATTATTGAATTTTTATAAATTAATGCCAAGAGGTATCTAACATTGTTACCTACGGTATATCGATTTCAAAAACAAGAATAAATTTAATGAAAACAACTACGTATCTTGATTTTTATTATTTTTTTATACAAACTAATCAGTTATTAAAGAATCATGTTATGAGAAGTCTGACAAGATACAGTCATGTGAAAATACCGTAAAATATCTATTTTATATTTATTTGAAGGCTAATATTTAATAAAAATGACTGTATAAATATCATACTGCTGCCAATTGCGTTATAGTTTACTGAATATTACTATGTAAATGTTTCATCAATATTTTTTGTACAAAATGGCTGACGGACGGTTCACGCAATCATTGAACTATTTCAGTATTTCTGAAGTTTGCTAAAAATGGTGTGACACAAAACTGACGCAGAAGTACTCGTATGTTGTACAAATTCGAAGTTTAAAGTTCGGTGAAAATTACCGTGTAAACGTTTCGCCGATATTTCTAGTACAAAATGGCTGGCGGACAGTTCTGTCAAACAGTGATCGATCGCGAAACTTAGAAAGCCTGATACAACTTTGAATGACATAAAAATGAATCGCCCTACCACTTATGCTATGTAAACTTGAAGCTCGAAGTTCGTTTAAAATAACTACATACTTGCTTAATCGACATTCTTTGTACAAAATGATTGACGGGCATTTATGTCGAACAATGAACGGTTTCAACATTTTTTAAGATCAATTTATTTGAATCACACGACATCGATACACAATAGTGCTTACATTTCGTTGATTTAATAGCTGGTTATTTGTTGAAAATTGATATGTAAACGATTCATTAATAACACTAACACACAATGGCTGATGGCCATTTATAATAGTTAACTGACTATTTCGAAGCATACAATCCGAAATGTAATATGTCAGTTGAAAAATTAACGTTCAATAAAAATGACTGTATAAATGTTTCACTAATATTTCCAATATAACATGGCTACCAGTAATAGCAACTAACGATCTCATAGCTACAGTTGCACTCAAATTGATGACATAAAAGTGTCTCAAAATTCCACTCATGCTACATGGACGTACAACTTAAAATTCAATCAAAATGACTGTATAAATGTTTCACTAATATTTCCAATACAAAATGGCTGCCAGTAGTAGCAGCCAACGATCTCATACCTACAGTTTGACTCAAATTGATGACATAAAAGTGTCTCAAAATTCCACTCATGCTACATGGACGTACAACTTAAAATTCGATCAAAATGACTGTATAAATGTTTCACTAATATTTCCAATACAAAATGGCTGCCAGTAGTAGCAGCCAACGATCTCATACCTACAGTTTGACTCAAATTGATGACATAAAAGTGTCTCAAAATTCCACTCATGCTACATGGACGTACATCTTAAAATTCGATCAAAATGACTGTATAAATGTTTCACTAATATTTCCAATACAAAATGGCTGCCAGTAGTAGCAGCCAACGATCTCATACCTACAGTTTGACTCAAATTGATGACATAAAAGTGTCTCAAAATTCCACTCATGCTACATGGACGTACAACTTAAAATTCGATCAAAATGACTGTATAAATGTTTCACTAATATTTCCAATACAAAATGGCTGCCAGTAGTAGCAGCCAACGATCTCATACCTACAGTTTGACTCAAATTGATGACATAAAAGTGTCTCAAAATTCCACTCATGCTACATTGACGTACAACTTAAAATTCGATCAAAATGACTGTATAAATGTTTCACTAATATTTCCAATACAACATGACTTCCAGTAGCAGCAACTACCGATCTCATAGCTACAGCTTTACTCTAATTGATGACATAAAAGTGTTTCAAAATTCCACTCAAGCTGTATGGACATGCAACTTACAATTTGCTCAAAATGACTGTATAAATGTTTCACTAATATTTCCAATACAACTTGACCACCAGTAGTATCAACTAACGATCTCATAACTTGATACGCTTCGGTAATGAAACTATGGCAAAGTAGCATTTACGTTGCACCGATCCAAAGATTGAAGATATTCGGAAAATGACTACGTAAAACTACTCGATATTACGCGCATTGAGTTCTCGATAATCATAATAACTCAAGCTGATTAATCGAAAATGGCGAAAGGAAAAAAGAAGTTGGTCAGAGAACACGTTTCACGCAACCCCGAAGAGAATCCGATTTTTTATTCGCAACGTCGAGCACTCAGGTGTATCGATACCGGTCGAAGTCGATAGACCGTATATTAAACATAGCCTTAAAAATCGGAAATTACATCGGGTATCACGGAGTTTCAGCTCGGGGTAAACGCTAAGTTATCGGATTGAATCGGCGACGATTTTCCCGAAGCGATCGGCTGCAACATCGAGCACGTTTATCAATTAACATTAAGTATTCAAAGTAAGGCGAAATTGCACCTCCGGACAGGGTAATTTTTCCGGCGTGTAAAAGTCCACCGGCGAAACTAGTTTCTCCTCTGTCGGCCGTTCAGGTATTTATGTCGGGACGATAGTAACGGATCGTACTTGAAATCCTGTTTTCTGATCACTGTCGATGAATCGGATCGTTGTAAGTCCACGTTTAATAACCCGTCTCCTCGGGTTCATTCTTTGCCGTGGATAGAAATCCTGTTCGATGTTGCGTAACGTTGAAACAGGCCGAGTGAATGGGCCGGGGAATACGTGAATATTCAGAAGCTTCGTTTCTGAATGGACAGCGAAGAAAGTGATGAGTGTGAGAATCGGGACGTCCCGGGACGGTTTTTGGGAACCATCGCCACCAGAGGAAGTGGTACAGTTGCGGACAAAAGTCTGTGGCTGGCTGTTCAGCTTGGGAAAATACGGTTTATTGTTGGGTATTGTGAGTTCGAGGATGATTGGAAATGGAATGGTTATTTTTGCGGGATCATTCTCTGGCGGGTTGGTCAGGTGGTTGCTGTATTTTATTTTGGGATCGAGTACTTTTGGGCTGATCTTTGGGCAGCAGACTGACTACCTTGTTTTTATTTGGGAGATGTCAGGGATTCTTAATTTATGAGAAATTTTAGAATTTTGGTCTTCCGAAAATTTTGGTAATTTGAAACTTTGTAATTTAGAATTTTTGAATTTTGGAAACTGTGAATTTCGAGTTTTTGAGTTTAGAATTTGAAATTTGGTATTTGGAGTCACGGAGGTTTGGAATTTTTGGATTTTTTAATTGGGAATTTGGAACTTTGGTATTTGAAATTTTGTAATTTGGAACTTTTGAATTTAGAATTATTGAATTTGTAGGTTTTATATCTGGAGTTTTTTAATTACGGGTTTTGGAGTTTTGAAAGTTGGAATTTTAGAATTTTTAAATTTTGGAATTGTTGAATTTTTGAGGTTTGGAATCTTGGCATTTGAAATGTTGACAATTTCGAATTTTTGAACTCGTACTTTTTGAATCTAGTGTTCCTCACTTTAGAATTTTGATTTCTAGATGTTGGAATTTTAGAGTTTCTGAATTTCGGAATTTTGCGATTTGTAATTTGCAATTTTGTCACTTGGAATTTGGTATTTTGTAGTCTAGAATTTTTAAATCTGGAATTGTTACATTTGGAACTATTGAATTTAGAGTTTCTGAGTGTGAAATTTCGAAGTTTTGGAATTTTAGAATTACCAAATTTCGGAATTTTTTAATTTAAGAGTTTTGGAATTTGAATTCTTGAAACTTTTGACTTCCACAAATGTGGAATTTTAGTTTGTTGGAATTTTTGATCCTAGAATATTTAAATTTTACATTCATGGAGTGTGTTTTATTATTATAAGCTTTCAGTACATTGCGATACTAAATAAATAATTTTATTTGTGAGGATGTTATTAAAAATAATTTAATTATCTTCAACATTAACAATTTTATTTACATTTACCCTACTACTTCTTTAACGCTTAATGTACACATAAATTGTTCTGTCTAAAAACAAGTAATATAGTTTCATATAAAAAAAATTGCACTTGTAATAATATATTGTTATATATAATAATAAAATGATTTTCGTTATTATCATATATAATTATCATCCAGTGATAATTATCCATTATTATCATGCAATAGTAAAATCATTATTACATAAGTATTGTCAACTGTTTATTTCTGCTTTGCCAAATATTTCGATCTTCTTTCCACGTTATCCAACACAAGTTAATAAGAGTGGACAGAACAATGTGTGAAACATTTTTACAAAATCTTAAAAAAATATTCAGCGTTATAACTATTATATCTCAACGATCACACAAACTTTACGATGCATAAAAATCACGAAATTTCGTCACACGTATTTTTACGCATGAATTAATGACGATACGTACACAACATTATTAATGAGACTCTAAAATTCCCAGGATCCATTGTCAGCTCTTTAATATTCATTAACTATATCGATAATTTCCTGCCGTCGAGTCGTAACATTACGCAAACTTGTATAATTTCGGCCGAAAAATTAATTGATCGTTAGAAAGTCGACGTAACCTTATAACCTTCGCTTCTATCAAACTTACAGAATTTAATTACACCATTTTACTAGATAAACGAGTTACCTAAATAATTGAACAAATATAAAACAATCACTCAAAATACATTCTATATTATTCTTGAACTTAACACTGAAACTACCAAAGGGGTCAAATGATCCTTCCACAAATTTCCTACTTTATAATAAAAATTTGTTAACACTAGATTTACGAGCGATGAATGACCATTTATACTTGAATCGAAATTAAGGTATAAAAATAAGTGAATAATGGACAACGCGTGAACCAATTCATGCAATGATTCTTTATTTTAATGAAGGGTAAGGTGAATTTTGACAAAAGCTTGTTACTAATTTTTCTAATTTAACCCTTTGCCCTCTAGCGGCGCCTCTCACTCGCCATTTGATTTAATTCGACAATTTTAAATAAATATCTTTTAACTAAATTTATAGTATACCTGGTGAACAAACACAGTGAAACAGACAATAATAGCGATTCATGATAAAAAAAATAATGATTTCCAAAAAATTCATTAAACTTTTCAGGTAGAAAATTTTACAGATGCTGTTTGCAAACAATGAAAATGCTTTCGAGTGCAAAGGGTTAAAATTAGAAATCTAAGGTCCGCCATTTTGACGGGTTCCTTAAATCTAGTGTTAAGCTGGTCTTCTTGACATTTATCGTAATTGTCATCAACATAAAGAATCTATAAATGTATTCATTTATGTTCTATCGTTTGTTCATTTATTTTTATACTTTATTTTTAACATCAAAATAGTTGTGCGTCATACGTTGGTAGTTTTAGTGTTAATGAAAGCCTGTCTGTTTCTTTCATTCAATTCAATTACACCATTTTACTAGATAAAGGAGTTACCTAAATAATTGAACAAATATAAAACAATAACTCAAAATAGATTCGTGTTTGGAACGAGAGTGTGAATAAAGAGTGTTTAGACCGAGTGACAGTTCTTCGCAATGGGAATGCGTGTGGTGCGAATGGGTCAGCGGGTATATCTGTGTGAGTGGTTTTCGGGGAAGAAAAGCGTGCAAGGATGCAAGGAAAGTTAGTTGAGCGTGAGGATTAGTAGAGAGAAGTCGAGAGTGAGCATTGAGAGTTTAAAGAGAGAATTGCGTGAGAGATTAAAAAGAGAGTGTAGGCGATAAATTAATTAATTAGGAAAATGGGTCGGATAGTACCCGGTTAAGGATCGGTGGTGGGGAGCCTTGCACGCCCGAACGTTAAGAAGCGCCCGAAAACACCCGAAGGTAGCGGCGGCCAGTGGCTCAGGGAGAGCGTCGACGACTCGTAAACTGAGGGCCCGGGTTCGATTCCCGGAGTCCGCATTTTTAATCCTGACGACTACAAGAGAAATTGTGAGAGCGAGTACTGTATTTTGTTTTACATATATTAAATATCTTTCGTTCTTAAAAAAGACCCCTTCTTGTCACCAAGATCCCTACAATATTTTTCTCGAGCTTAATTAAACCCTTTCTGTTTCTTCCAAACAGAAATAAAACTTGTTTTGTTAAGGAAGCAGCGATGTACGCTGAATTGATGTTCGTACGTTTGATTTTCCGTCGAAAGAACGTAGTGGAATTGAAAAAAATTTGAAATACCATCGCGAGATGAAAGAAACTTGGACATTTTAACGCATTACAGAGTAGTACGGCCGTGCTCTCGGGAGCGAACTTGTAATGAACAAAACACGTTCATTAATAACTCATTAATGGAATACAGTGGTTTCTGTTTTTAGTTTAAACGAGTTTCCTCGCGCAACAACCAGCACCGTTCTCTGTCGGATAACGCATTTCGAATGAAACAGCTTTTCCGGCAAGAATTAAATGACCTTTGCCAATTTTATACCGCATGAATTTTCATTTTATCTGTACAGGGTGAATGAACTCTTACATAACTGTAAGAATGCGGTTAAATAGGAATCATTTTCATCGACTGATTCTTAATGATGCATGAAATTTTGCTCATCGGATAACTTATTATTGAGTTTTAGTTCAATTGTTTTTAAATAAAAATTCGCATATAAATATACAATTTGCGAACGCATCGCTGGAAATGCGTAAATAAATTTGTTAATGGTAATTGGAGTTGGGTCGATTTTAATTATTTTTTATGGAGCAAATGCGTGGTGTAATTATATGAGCTGAAATAAACGTTTTTCTGTTAATACCTAAGATTTAGTGACCTGACTATTTAGAAATTTTACAAAGTTGGAAATTGTTGACATATTGCAAATTTAGGGTATATCGAGAGTTCGAAGAATGTGGAGAATATTTGAGGTTTGGGTAACTATAGGAATTTGTGGAATTTTTAGGATTTCTGGAATAATAGGAATTTCGAAAATGTTTGGAATGGTACAAATTTGTGACATTTTTTGAATTTTGGGAATTGGGAGAATATTTGAAATTTGCACAATTATTGGAAATTGAGGAATTTTGTGGATTTATGGTATTATAGAAATTTATCGAATTCTGAGAATTTGTGAAATTTCGGGATTTCGTGGAATTTTAGAGATTTTGAAAATTTCGGGAGTTTTGAACATTTTGGGAATTTTTGGAATTTCTGGAAAATTTGAAAATATAGGAGATTTTGCGAATGTAGGAAATATAGACAATTTTAGGAATGTTTGAAATTTTGTAAACTTTAGTAATTTAGGGAATTTGGAAATTTCGAATTACATGAAAATTTTGAAATTTTGATAATGTAAAATATTTAAATTTTGAAAGTTAAAAATTTTCCTAATTCCGCATACACTACCTCCAAATATCCCTAGTTCTCTATATCTCTGTCTATTAATTTTTTTTTAAATTGAATATTTAAGGTCACATGCACCCTCTGTCTATTAATTATTTGAATAAATAATTATTAATTAATTATTCGTCAATTTATCAGTATTGCACATCAATATTTTCCATAATTACTCAAAAAAACTGTACTCTCCTTTCATAGGGAAAAAACATTATTTTGCTGAAACGTGCTATTCTTAACATCGTTTGTAATTACGAAATTAATAATAAACACTAATTATATCAGTTCTTTCGTTCTACATACAAAATATGCAAGAAGTTATTTACCCTTTCTTCCGTGAGAAAAATAGATACCAATATAAAAAGCATTATTATAAGAAAGGGCCATCGAGAAAGAGTAATAACCTAATAATCTTCCTCGTCATTGCGTCCATATTTCTTAGAGACTCAATTTTCGAGATACATTCGTTTAATCATCGTTGCATAATAAATGACCCCCTGCGTGCAGGCCCAAACGAATTCAGTGGTACGACGAGTTTCCAAGCCACAGTTATTAAAACTATCCCGTATAAATCGAACAGGCCATCAACAACAAAGTAATAATTAAATCATTAATGGGAGCACCCATCAGGCTAAAATTTATACCCTACGATCGATATGTTAAAGTCGATGACATGGTTATAAACTCTCAGAAAAGTGGATCAACTCGAGAGCTTGTAATTTGTCATAGATTTATTATCCTCTTTGACATTCGCCAACCGATAGCGTGTATCCCCGCGGAATAAAAAGATGACGTTCGATGAATTATCGAAAGTTTATCTAACAAAGATGAACATGCGCGCACGTATTACATTTTATTAAACGTACGTCGAAACGAGAAATCGAGCAAAGTTAAACGATGTTGTCCGTGGATCGCAGCGGGTACAGATTAGGATTGAAAATAACCAATTAGTTGACTAACCGTTGGAACGAACAGCTAATGATGATGATACTTTGACGATCGCGTAGACGACAGGAAGTCACGGTCACCGTGAAAATAAATTATTGCCACAGAATTTCCTTAGCCTTCCGAGTCGATAAAAAGGAGAGGAAACGCATTCGAGATTTGTTCGAAGTTTCGTAATGAATGACAAATATTTTTCGAAATGAAATAATTTATAGATAATACAATTGCGAATGAACTATTGGGTTGTACGGAAAGTCATTCGGTTTTTCCCCGTCAGTCTTGCGTGTGAGAAATTCTTGGAATTTCGAAATCTGGGAATTTGAAACTTTCAGAATTTGGAGAACTGAGAATTCGGATTTTTCAGAATTTGGAAAGATGAGAATTCGAAATTTCCAGAATTTGGAAAACTGAGAATTCGGAGTTTTCAGAATTTGGAAAGCTGAGAATTCGGAATTTTCAGAATTTGGAAAGCTGAGAATTCGGAATTTTCAGAATTTGGAAAGCTGAGAGTTAGGAATTTTCCGAAATTGGAAATCTGTGAATTCGGAATTTTCAGAATTTGGCATGCTGAGAATTCGGAATTTTCCGAGATTTGAAATCTGAGAATTCGGATTTTTCAGAATTTGGAAAGCTGAGAATTCGGAATTTTCCGAAATTGGAAATTTGAGAATTCGGATTTTTCAGAATTTGGAAAACTGAGAATTTGGATTTTTCAGAATTTGGAAACCTGAGAATTCGGAATTTTCAGAATTTGGAAAGCTGAGAGTTCGGAATTTTCCGAAATTGGAAATCTGTGAATTCGGAATTTTCAGAATTTGGCATGCTGAGAATTCGGAATTTTCCGAGATTTGAAATCTGAGAATTCGGATTTTTTAGAATTTGGAAATCAGAGAATTCGGATTTTTCAGAATGCGTAGCTCGTAACTGTATGGCAATGTGTTAATACCTAAGAATATTAGTTAAAACTTAAGAATATAGGACTCAACGTCCATAGTTCGTCCGAATGGAGACATCAGACGCGTCGTCAGCGATCCTCTTCTGGAAACACGCGCGGCCACGTGGCAGGCGGCTCGCCACACTTCGGCTTGGTAGCCGAAGAGCAAAAAGTATGGCCGCGAGGAACCAGTGGCTCCGTGTCGAAGGACGAAAGAAACAAAACGAACGAGCGAACCGGTGGTAGAAAGCGGGATAAAAGAGCAACGAAAACGAGCCAGCAGGAAGAGCGAGATGACGGGAGGCTCGTTTTGGCCTACCGGACACTGTGGGAAAGCATCTGAATGTGGATCGCCTACACGTTTCCTCTTCGCCTTCTCTCACTCTCTCTCTCTCTCTGTCTCTTCGTCTTCTGGCCGACACTCGACCAGCAACGAGTCTGCCTTCGCCGGCATAATAATCGATCGAGTCTGGTCTAATTGGAAAACGTTGACGGCCTTCGGGCTCTACCTGTTCTTCGACGTTCGCTTCTTAGCCTGCCATTTGCTTGTAGATGCTTTTGGATACGGATCTTTAAACCATCGTTCGAGAGTTCTGCGCGATGTTTTTTAGGTGTCCTCTTGTCGGCAACGTTGTATGATGCATTCGAGTTGATTGACAAGTGCATACAGGTAGATTTGTGGAGTACAGTTAGTTTTGTGGAGTTGTCGAGGGAGATTTGGTTGGGAAATTTGTTGGGTACATGGAGACGCAAGGAAAAGGAAGTTATAAAATCTTATACTTCTCGTTGTTCCAATTTCCAGATACGCTGATTTTTATTGTTGGATCATCGAGATTTTAAATTATCAAGTTTCCAAATTATCAAATTGTTAAATTTTGAAATTACTTATTTCGTAAATTACTTGATGCCCAAATTACCAGATTCACAAATTCACAAATTTTCAAATTTCTAAATTCCCACATATTTAGATCTCACTATTTCTATATGTGAGAGCTTAAATACCTAGATCCAGAAATCCCTAGGTTCATACATCTCAAAATCTCAAAATCTCGAAATTTCGAAATTTCGAAATCCCAAAATCCCAGAATCCTAAAATCTCAAAATCCTAATATTCGAAGATTCTAATATCCCTAAATCCCAAAATTTAAAAATTTAAAAATTCGAAATTCCAACGTCTCAATATCCTAAATTCAAAAATTTCAAAACCCCAAAATCTCAATATCCCAAAATCCCAATATCCCAATATCCCAATATCCCAATATCCCAAAATCCCAATATCCTAAAATCCCAATACCCCAATACCCTAATATCCCAAAATCCCAAAATCCCAATATCCTAAAATCCCAAAATCCCAAAATCCCAAAATTCCAATATCCCAAAATCCCAATATCCCAATATCCCAAAATCCCAATATCCCAAAATCCAAATTTCCTAAAATCCCAATATCCCAAAATCCCAATATTCCAAAATCCCAATATCCCAATATCCCAAAATCCCAATACCCCAATACCCCAATACCCCAATACCCCAATACCCTAATATCCCAAAATCCCAAAATCCCAAAATCCCAAAATCCCAAAATCCCAAAATCCCAAAATCCCAAAATCCCAAAATCCCAAAATCCCAAAATCCCAAAATCCCAAAATCCCAAAATCCCAAAATCCCAATATCCCAAAATCCCAATATCCCAAAATCCCAATATCCCAAAATCCCAATATCCCAAAATCCCAAAATCCCAAAATCCCAATACCCCAATACCCCAATACCCCAATACCCTAATATCCCAAAATCCCAAAATCCCAAAATCCCAAAATCCCAAAATCCCAAAATCCCAATATCCCAAAATCCCAATATCCCAAAATCCCAATATCCCAAAATCCCAATATCCCAAAATCCCAAAATCCCGATATCCCAAAATCCTAGAATCCCCAACTCTAAAAATTCCAAAAACCCTATACACCAAAATCTTTTACTTCCAAAATTCCTATATCTCAAAAACCTTCAGTCCAAAAACCCTCGTATCCTCATTCCCAGTCCTCCAAATTTCTTCCCACCCATTATTCAAATCCCTAAATCTCGAAATTCTCAGACACCTCGGCAAACCCGGAGACAATAGACCTCCACGTCCCGCTTTGCGTAATTTTTCGTCGGCTAGGCAGATTTGCTGTCGACTGTACGTAGCTAAACGACTAACCGAAGTTCGGAATTGACCCGGTTTAGGCTCCAGTTAGTTTTATACAAGATTGAATTGTGCTTCGAACGACATCGAGTTTCGCTGCTTTCCCACCTCAGGAATACCTGAAAGGCTGTTGGTTTCGCTGGTGCAGCAGCGTGTATTTGATACATAGAATATGTTCGAAGTGAAATTAAATAAGAGAAGCGTAGAACTGCGCGAAGCGTAAACTAGAATGGAGTTTAATTGGATTCAGTGTGCCACGGATCGAATTGTGTACTGGGATCGCTTTGATCTTGCATTGCGACGTTCACGAGGCTATAGAAAATATGGTTTTTGATTATATGAGTCTTGAAACGGTGGATGTAGACGTTATTAGACGACGAAACGGTGCCAGCTGTGTCGGAAGATAGTGCGAGTTTAGCTTGCGGTTTAAGGAACAATCGTTTACAGTCACAGCAATTCGAAATTGATGCTCGTAGCATTTTGAACACCTGTTGAAACGATTTTGCGACGTTTATCAATATTGTTCGGTGGTGTATTTGTATTTCGAATGGGTGTGAAGAAATTACTTGGTCTATGCGAAGTTGGAGCTATGGTGGATTTCTTAGAGATGTGCGGATTGGGAAATTTTTTAGTTTATTAATGCCACAGACTGAAAATTTGAGGATTTAGGGGTTTACGGACTTTGAGATTCGGAAATTTGAGACGTTGAGATTTTTAAATTATATAATTTTGAGATCTAGAGTGTTGGAAAACTTGGGTTTGAATATTTAGAAAAAGTGGAAAAATAGGAATATTGGCAACTAGGAACAGAGTAAAGTAGGAGAACTGAAAAATTGGGAAGTAGGAAAATAGAAATAGAGCAAAACCGACAAATAGACAAATAGAAGAGATAAGTACACGTAAACATACAATTTTGAGATTTATAAATTTTTAATATTTTAAATTTTCTATGTTATTGAATTAAGATATTTATTATGTTTAAGTTAATTTAAACTGATACAATGGTTGGACAGAATATTAAGTTTCGGTTAATTAAAATTTCCTAAACCTGCTGTGGTTTCTAAAATAGAATGAGATTGCGTCTTCGACAGGGTGTAAAGTGAAACAATATTGTAACATATGTATGTTGCTTATAAAAAAAAGATGTTTGAAAGGGGATCAGAAGAGCGGACAAAATGTGTGCAACATTTAATAAACAAAAACCAGCATCTGGCCCTCAGATGATTCGGTGTACACATGCACACATGTGAATTTATCTTGCTGTATCTCTTCTAAACTTGGGGAACACACCGTGTTAATTATACTGCAATCAGTTTAGAACACAAAATACGTGGTACAATTTTTGAACCTTTAGTAATTACACTGATTACAATTAAATTATGTTTGGAACAACCCAATAGTTTCTGAGTTTCATTTCAAACGTTATTACAAAACGTTCTAAATATTCGAAATTTCTGTACAAAAATCCTCCACGTCGTCTGATTTCGCAAACAGTTCATTGTCCTCTTGTTGTGCTCATGTGAAACAGCCTTAAAAATGCTCCTCCATCCACGAGCCACGAAAGCTTCCCTGCCATCCGACGCTCCCTTTTTTCCCGGTTGATTCATTGGACGATTTGCTTATGCAAATTTTCATAAATATTTCCTTCAGGATGTTTCGTATCCGCGAACGAAGGGTAACAGAACAAGAGACAGTCTCGTTTAAATTACTGCTCTTCTGTACTTTCCTTAATCACTTCCTTGGTAATCGCTGCGCTGTCGATCCACCCTGTTTTCTTCTTCCTTTTTTCCTTTCTTCGCATTCTTCCGTTTAGAGCCTCGCTACTCCACAGTTTTCTCGTGTGCTTACTCGACTTCTGTCTTTCATCTACGATTCTGTAGAAGGAATTTGCCAGACGGTTCCTTCAGGCTACATCGCTTTTAAATATTGATGCTGTTCTCCTTCCTTTTGTATTTACACAGGGTGCTTCATTTAATTTCGTTTAAATCGAACATGCAAATTACTTCCGCGTTTGAACAGCAATGGCATTGAAATTACATACACGGTGACCTTTGAAAAATTGTTCTTATCGTTACTGAATGTCTGTTGAATAACAATGTTGTTAGTTAAATTTTTATCTAGTTAGTTAGTTCAATTTGTAGTCAATTAGGTAGGTAATATTTAGTCAGTCACTTAACTAGTTTAATCAGTATAATTTTTAGGTAGTTCGTTTAATTTTTAGTCAAATAGTTAGCTAGTTAGCATAACTTTTAGCCAGACAGCTAGTTTAATTCGTATCATTTTTAGTCCGCCAGGTTATTCAGTTAGTACAACTTTTAGTTAGTTAGTTTAATTTTTAACGAGTTTTATAGCTAGTTTAATTTTTAGTTTGTTATTCACATCAAATTTCCTTCATCCTTACTACATATTTCAAGGTCACGGAAATATGTGAAGCGTCTGTTTCTAAATAATAATAGAATTAAACACACTTCTACGAATATATCTGAAAATAAAATCTAACGACTATTATATGTCCTCATAATTATGAAAGTGGTCTAATTGTAAGTCAAAGGCACAAAAAAATGAGTTCATCAGTGATTTCACACTACATTATTTCAAACTCAATTAATTCAATGCAATTTTTGCGACGTCGTCAAAAATGAATCATTAGATAATGATTGTTGTCTCAACATTATGTGAAATTCATTTAGTGTTAATTATGAAAGTGGTCTAAGTTAAAAAATTCAAGAAAATTGAGTTATATGGAAATATTAAATTACTTGCATTATGCACCACAACTAAATCCTCCAGTTCTTCAGGAACATTTTAAGAACCTGAAAACTCATTATACATGCCTAACATGATAATGCATTACTTTTAACAAATAATTAATAAATGTTCATGAATTATTTCATTGAAATTATTGTCACTAATGAAACTCGTAGTTTTTCACTGCTATAAGTCATCTATAGGTGATTCAGTTAATTTTGAAAATGGTCTAAGTTGTGTTCATAATAAATTTTCATCAATCGAGACTAATAGAATTCTATTTTAAAATATTGCATGATATAAAATATTTTGAATCCAATCCATTAAATATCCCGTAAGAAAAAATGTTTGACTTAGACCACTTTCATAATTATGGGCACATACAGTCGTGGACAAAATTAAGTGGACATTGCAGATATGTAAAAAATTTTTTGTTTTGTTAGAATGCTTTAAATAAATGTAGAACATGAAATGCTTTTGTAGACTTGAAAAAACATTTATTTAATGTATATAATTGTGCAATAAAGTTTTTATTTATAGGCGTTGTTAGTTAAATTAAATTAACCTTTTGTTATTTATGATACCTGTCCACTTAATTTTGTCCACGACTGTATGTATGTACAAAGAGAAGTTATTCAAAATGGCTTGACAACATATTTTATGTCTCCCTAGCTCTATATAGAGTGCCCTTTTACGCGCGACTATAATTAAAAGAATGTAGACGATTACAAAGGGAACCCTATAAATCTTTTTAACGCGGGCGAAATCAATTTGTCGTAGTACGTAAATTAAACCCGTAACCGTGTTATTCTCTAATTCGAAAGTACTTAGACCACGTGCAACGCAACGTATAAATCGTCGGTATTTGCTTAATTTAAGCCGGTATGGTTGCACGAGTCGAATAATTAAATCCTCGTTGCCTTCGGCAATCGTAATTCTCAGGCTTCGAGTTTAGCCGTAGCAGAGATCGCGGCAATAAAAGTGCGGGGAACACAAAGGGGAAGAATTTCCTTCTCTCCTTTCATCTTCCTTGTTTCTTTTTCTTTTTTTCATATTTCGACCGATTCCGCCAGTTTCGAGAAGTTTACGAGTAACCGGGCGAAGATGCTGAAGTAGAGTAGAATGGCCGAAGAAAGTTCGGCCGAACGACCGAGCAAAAGAAAGTTCGTTTCAACTGTTGCAGTTAACTCGTGGCCCGCTTATGAGATTTTCATCATCTTGGATATGAAACTTCGCCCCTTAATGGCGGCCGCTTGCCGGCTGGAACATACAGCTCCTTCGTGTTCCAGCCGATGATCTACAGCCGCCGTTTGAATTTCAGAAAAGCTTTCGGCTGTCTAAAAATTGAAACACCGATCCGAACTTTCTCCTGTTAATTCGACTACTTCGTTCGTGCAGTTTGTTTTGAAAGTGGGGCGTGTTCCTCTCTGAAAAAATGAGTATAATGCTATAACGGATAGAACTTAACCCTCTGCGGACCGTGCTTTCTTTTACCTACAGCTCCTTTTAATTAAGGGGTAAAACCACTCTAGAGCCAGAAAGAAAGACCTAAATTTGACAATTTATTTTGGAAATACGACAAGCGGAAAGGAATTTCTTTTGAGAGGGTTTATTTAACACATATTGAACTACAAAAAATAATTTTTTTCATTGGCATTTTTGTACAAAATGAAGGCGACAGAGCCCATCGGCGGAAACAACTTTCGTAGAAACACCGCCACGGGAGGAAGGATTTCTCGACATGAGCGAGTCCTAGATTAAAAACTCAAAAAGATTTATAATCTATATATAATTGACTTTGGAAGTACGTAGGGGTTTTTTGATTAATCAATTTTTGTCGAAGTTATGCAGTTTTTAAGAAATGAATCGACTTTTTGTACTCAAAACGAGCATTGAATTGTTTATAAAACAAAAAGTTTGTATTCGATCAAAAAACGGCTACGTACTTCCAAAGAGAATATTGTTGTGCAGCTACTGTAAAAATTCCAATTCGATCCATGCAATAGTCACCGAGAAATCCTTCCTCCCAGTATGAGAAAAGTAGTATTGAGAAAAACGCGATTAAAGTTTTACGAAGTATTGAATCCTTGTAGTTCTTGTTTGCCTCTTATCTGCGATTCCTTTCTATCATAACACGTTTGCTATAATGTTATCATATTCTAGTTACCTCTCAAAGAATCCTAATAACGTATGTTTTGTAGGTAACAGGAAAAATTATTATTTTAAGTGGTGAAAGTAATGCAGAAGCGATGAATCGCGCCTCTGAGAATCTGCGGTAAAATTGATAATTAACTCTTTTAAAATTTGTTTTCCACTACAAATCAAATGGCATTCTATTTCTATGACCCTAAAGTATAGTTTAGGCCCAAAAAAAAAAATCGATTCTTTGAAAATCCTAGAGTGGTTTTACCCCTTAATTTAGAAAATAGATCAAGAAGTGGTTTACAATAAAATGTATTGCAATTATGCAGGGTGTGTAATAAACATATTTTTAATTTATTACAAGTGGCAAAGAAATGAAAACATCTTCAAACCAATCAATTTATTTGAATTCTTTTTACGATCCAAGAGAAACGCGATGTCGCTTGACATTGGACCGCAAAGGGTTAACACCAGAAGTACCGGCATTAAATACATGCTTACTTCAAAACTGAAAATAAAGTAGAAAAATAAATAGATAAATATTGCAGCATCGCCTAACATATACAACCATTCATTAGCTCAATAAAACATGACAGACATTTTGACAAAAGGCAATAAAATTTTGTAATAAAAAATGCCAAACCCGAAACCAGTCATTTTGACTGATTGGTAGTTCTAGTGCTAATACAGTATTCTCACTTATAAGCGATTTATAGTGAAAATAATTGAATTGCCATGATATTTGTATGCAAAGATGTTAATTTTGAGAGCGGTACAAGGTTTTAGGTTGGAATTATTTCTAGCTGAATTGTGTTACCAACGGTCGATAAGTAGGGAACGATTAACAAATAGCGAATGATTGAAAAATACATAACAAGTATTCGTTGTGTATTAATAAATACACAACGATTGTTAGGAGGACGATTAATAAATACGCAATTTTTATTAAGAAAAACGATTAACACAATGATTATTAAGACAATGAAAGAGAAATAAGTAAAAAATGAAATGTAAACTAGAATATAAATTGTACCAAAAATTGTACAAACACTCAGCAGCTGATTCGACGTTGAAAAATAAATGAATTTAAAACGATTAATAAGTACACTACGATTATTAAGACAATGAAAGAAAAATAAGTGAAAAACGAAACGTAAACCAGAATACGAATTGTCCAAAAAATTGTACAGCAACAAATTCTACCTTGAAAAATAAATAAATTTAAATAGAAATTTATTTCAATAAAATCTGTATAATTTAATAAAACTTAAATTTACAAGTAAATTCACATATTTAATACCTTTTCTAAACAATTATGAAATGTTCTAATATTTCTTTCTTTCTTTATGTTTTAGGTAAGAATCACTCGAATTTCCTAGAAATTATGCAAAATTGGAAAAAAACAGAGGACTCACGGAGTAAGTAAAGTTGATCCTAAGTACAAACACAATTTCCACGTGACAATGTCGTGCAATATTGATACAATCAACATATGACCACGTATGTCTAAATTAAAAACAAAAAATAAAAATAAGTCGATAACGGATAATACATAAACCAGTTTATAAAAAGATTCTTTATTTCGATGAAGGTTAGCGTGCATTTGGACACAAGTTTTTTAATAATTTTCGTAAATAAAAACAAGAAATCTAAGATCCTTCAATTTGACGGGTATCTAGTGTTAATAAGCCGTTCAAAATCCTATATTCATGCAACATCTCTTCCTTATTTCTGCTTGCGGAATATTTTGACAAAGTTCGACAGTAAAAAAGCGGAACACCTTATACGTAATTTCGAAAAGATATTGCATCGTCAACTTGTCCCGACCTTCTCCTTCGTTAACACACGAAACTTCACATCAAACTCAATCCCAGCCCTAACCTCCGTAACTTTATGCGGACATAAACACGGCTGCAAGGTATTCAACGCAGAAATTTCCCTGGACGGTGTTAATTTACAAAAAGAAAAGAAGTTTTCCCCGCGTTGCATGTCGCCCCCGATTGTGTTCCTGCGATAGCAGAGGGTTGCTGAAAAGAATTGCTTTTTGGCTGGGCGGAGAGAACGTAAACCCGCCAGGGGGATGTGCAGTCAGCATCGTAGTATACTGCATATTAAAAGCAATCTCGTTAAATGCGATGTAGAGAGGCAGCAGCAGTCGTATAGTAACGGCTATAGAGTCGCATATGATAGCAGGGATAGAGGTAGATAGAAGGAAAAAACTGTGAAAGGGTGGAAACGAAGATGGTGAAAGCAGGGACGGTGCAACACGTGCCTTTGCATTAGGGTGGCAAATTTTTGGCACCGAAGAAATTGGTTTATGCTATATATGTGCCTATAATTATGAAAGCCGTCTAAGTCAAAATAAAAAAAAAAAACCGAATTTATCAGTGATTTCATACCACATTATTTTAAACTAAATTAATTCAATGCAACGTTTGGGATATCGTCAAAAATGAACTATTAGATAGTGATTGTTGTTTCGACATTATATGGAATTTATTTAGAGTTCATTATGAAAGTGATCAAAGTGAAAAATTTAAGAAAATTGAATTTATCGAACCAAAGAAAAACGATGTCGAAGTGCAGTAAATCCTCCCACAGTGCGACACTTGTTTCCCTCCCACAGTGCAAAACGTCTCTTCCTGCGCCTATGCGTGCGACATTGCTGCGCCTATGTTCGCCTCCCTCGAGGCAGTTCAAGTGTAACACGATACACTCACCGCGGTCCCTTTGATGCGACCTGACAGATCTCCTAATTTAGCAATATAATTTTTTAATATTTATATTTTTTTGACTGCACATTTTTTTATCATATTCGTGAGGTTCTTCCGATGAAAATAAGACCAAACGCGATATAATTACGATCACAATTACCTGTGTAACAAGCCATAAATGTTTCGGACGTTACATTTACGGCAGAGATTCGCTTCTACCATTCTCACAGTGAAGAGTTTCGATTCCGGCCTCCTTTGCACTGTGGGAGGATTTACTGTAATCATAAAATGTATTATCACAGAAATAGCCGAAAATGTTGCCAATTCTGTCAAGTACATAATTCGCTGTTCTAATTACATTTTTAATTACAATAATCTTTTTCCTTTAATTGTTGGCAACTTGTGATTTTTTCGAAGTGAGCAATTAACTTAATATGTGAGCGTAAATAAAATTCGAGCTGAGGGAGGCAAATTTTTGTCGCATATCTTCAACTTGTTTTATCGCGCAGAATTAACCACTTTTCGCTCGTACCGGCTCGTTACCGTACACACTGCACAATCAAGGAATAATTTACAAATAACTTTCGAATTCGGTTAATTACCGGGAGACAAAATTTCTAGATCCGTTTCTGTGCGCGAGTGAAACGCGTGTACCGAGGGACTCGTTCAGTTTAATTTGACGCGTGCGAAGCTCTTTTTCCCTCTTTTATTCCGAGCCATATCTAAACCCGTGCATTTTATAAAGACTTTACGCCGCTTTCATCGACTTCCGGCTGGCGGTTTCACGTTTATCCCGTTTTAATTCTGATCCCCGGAATTAAAGGCGCTACGAAGCGTTGCCGGCTGTCACTTTTCCTCGAAATCGTGGAAAATGGAAATTGCACGATTCCTCGAGATGATATCCTGTCCTCCCGATGAAACTCGCTGTTTCAGCGAAGGCATTTTTTATTTTTATACACGCGGAGCGGTTCGTTGCTCGCCAAATTTTAGCGAGAACGGGAACCGCTTTTGGTTCGACGGAGATAAACTTTCGAGTTGGGCGAAATAAAATTTTCCGAGAAAACACCTTGCTCGATACAATTTCGTGAAGTTTTGAAGGAAGTGCTTTTTAAAAATTCCGCTTATTACTTTTAATACGGTGAAATCTAAATATGAGACATCCTGTACGGAAAACGGAATTTTGATTTAGTAATAATTGATGGAATCGTTAAACTATAATTTCTGATTTGATGTTCTTGAAGTCACAATTATTCATCAATTTCTTAGTAATTATTTGTTAGTATTAGTTTCCTTGATTGAAGGTTGAATCATGGTAAAGTGAAGTTTTTTTTGTGATATTGTAGTTCAATTTTATTAAGAATAATAACGCGTTGAATATTCTAAGGTTATTTTGATCGTAGATTAAATTAGTTATGAATATTCTTTAAACAACAATTTTTATCCTAAATTTGAATATTTCATTACTTGAAATTGAGAAATCTCAAAATACGAGTTTAAAGATTTTGTGATAATTTTTTAGAATTGCTAGAACTCTCCGTTTCAAGATTGAAAAATTTCAAAATACGAATTTGAAAGTCGCATGACAATGAATTTTAATTTTCTGTAAAATACAGATATCCTAGTTTTATCAAAAATACAAAATTTCTGATTTTAATATAAATACGAATATTCTAGGTTTCATAAAAATACAAGAATTATAGTTTCCGTAAAAACACAAAAATTTAATTTAAATAAAAATACAGATGTTCTAATTCTCCCAATTATACAAAAATTCTAATTTAGATAGGAAATACAGAAACTTTAATTCAAATAGAAACACAAATCTCCTAATTTTAACAAAAATAAAAAACTGATTTAAATAAAATCAGAAATGTCGAAATTTTATCAAAACTAAGAAACTCGAATTTAAATAAAACTACAAAATTCTGATTTAAATAAAAATACAGAAATGTCAGTTTGAATAAAAATACAGAAATATCAATTCAAATAAAGACACGCATCTTCTAATTTTAACAAAAATAGAAAACTCTAATTTATATAAAATCACAAATCTCGAAATTTTAACAAATATAAGAAACTCTAATTTAAACAAAATTAAAAAACTACTTTAAATAAAACTATAAAATTCTGATTTAAATAAAAATACAAAAATGTCAGTTTAAATAAAAATACAGAAATGTCAGTTTGAATAAAAATACAGAAATATCAATTCAAATAAAGACACGAACCTTCTAATTTTAACAAAAATAGAAAACTCTAATTTATATAAAATCACAAATCTCGAAATTTTAACAAATATAAGAAACTCTAATTTAAACAAAAATAAAAAACTCTAATTTAAATAATACTACAAAATTCTGATTTAAATAAAAATACAAAAATGTCAATTCAAATAAAACAGAAATCTCAATTTAAGTTACAACACGAAAATTCGAATTTTAATAAAACCCGAAGTCGAAATTTATAATGATCCCGAGAATATCAGCATTTCTCCGCGCCCTAATTCCACGGGAAACACAATATATCCAGCGTATCCGTGGAGTTTCTGATCGTTGGTTAAACGAGACGGGAGTGGAATCGAGATATGTATTGTAAAAATGCACGATATCGGTTCGCAAAATTTCTTGCTGATACCGCAACAACGATAACGTTTTCCGCGGAAGGAACGAACGCAAGTCAGTTTGGTCGGAAAAGACTTTACGAGCTGCTAGGAACCGAGCGATTTCGTGGGATTTCGTTGAGCCATCGATTCCCGATAAACCACGGACATAAAATTAATTCCGATGACGTTCATTGCGAGCCTTCGCATCGTGGATTGGCAGGCTCGAATCTGTAGCGTACACGTCGCTCGTTAAAACCGAGAAGAGCCTTCTCACGAGATGGACGAGACCGATAAAACGACGAAACTTTTGCTCCTCGACGCGATCACCTACCCCTGCACTTGTTAACAATCAGATAATACATGTTCAATCTTATCGAACTTCGAATTTCATCTCGTCGTTACGTGTTTAATAACGAAACCACCTATCGGGTCATTTCAACCCCGCACGTGTTTCTTTCTTTATATTACGAAATTCATACTTCTCGATCTCCGAGGTTCCTTCGATCGATACGTGTTCAACCCCTTCCCTTGCCATTTATTTGTCAGGTGCGTTAGACAGAACTAACTATTCATAGCTATAATAATAACCCTTTGCCTTATAATGATGTCTCTCACGTCTGACGCACACAACCGCTGCAACGCGATATATTCGGCTCCTATTTTCACCCCGATCGAACTTCGAGCTCAATTTTAATTTGATCCTATCCACCGATGATCGTCATATCCAAAATATTCCTAACATTCGAGCAATGTTTATCCGTCTTCACGTTACAACGATAATCGAATCGCTCCGTCTGACGCACTTACCGGCAAATTGATAAGGGGTTAAAACGAACAAAGGAAATTTAAATGCTACGAGTATTTTATAGTCAGCGATCCTTGACTACACGAATTATAATCGGACGTAAACTTCAATAGGTAGTGTAGGATTTTTAATAACTCTCTATTTATTAAGTGTGGAAGAAATACTCTTTATTAAACTCTTGAACTCTCTTTACTCGATACAGTGAATCTTCTCACAGTGCAACAGAGGCCGGAATCGAAACTGCTCACTGTGAGCATAGGAGAAGCGAAATTTGATACTCGGCGGCTGTCCCTTGCTGGGGAGAATCCCCCTCAGAATCAGTCAAGCGTTAAACACGATCGGTTACCGAAACGACTGAATATCGGTGAGACACATACTAATGCAAGCAAAGAAAAAGATTGCAATTTTCTTATTTCCTATTATTTTTTCATGAAACTTGCACCGTCGTATTCGTCAGGTTTTCCTGATTAAAATGATATCAAACACGTTATAATTACGATCATAATTACCTGTGTAACAAGCCATACAAGTTTATTTGTATATCTGCCGTAAATGTAACGTCCAAAACTTTTATGGCTTGTTACACAGGTAATTGTGATCGTAATTATATCTTGTTTGGTCTTATTTTGATCGGAAGAACCTCACGAATATGTTAAAAAAGTTTGCAGTGAAAAAAATAGAAATATTAACAAATTATATTGCTAAATTACGAACTGGAGATTTATCAGCTCGCATCAAAGGGACCGCGGTGAGTGTATCGTATTACACTTGGACTGGCTCGAGCGAGGCGAACACAGGCGCAGCAATGACGCACGCATAGCCGCAGGAAGAGACGTTTTGCACTGTGGGAGGGAAACAAGTGTCGCACTGTGGGACTTACTGTAACTACTCTTTTCGCTCTGCACTCTCTCGATTCTCGCCTACGGCTCATCCGCTCGCTACATTCACGTATCTTATATCTTATAACAAAAACATTCAGCCCTCGCACCCCCCAATGTCTCCAGTTCGTTCACGCGATTCCAAACGCTCTTCTGAGTCACTCGATCTCTATCCCTCGTCTATAAACCCTTTCATTCGCTCCTCAATCTCCCTAATACGGTCACACGGTTACAAACATCCTTCTCGGTCACTCGATCCCAATTACGCAGTCATAAACACTCTTCATTCGCACCTCAATCTACCTCACACCCTACAGTAGGAAGTGCTTAGCAGTTAGGAATAGCGACGAGGCGGACATCACAGTGTTAATAATGACACGATATGTCTTTGTCACAGTTACTTTCGAAGGGCACAGGTTTGTAAACGCGGTTAAATTAGCCGTATGCGGCTGAAAAAGAGAATGTATATACATGTTCAAACTCGAAACGAAATTATCGGGCAGAACTTTCCGGTAGACCCAATAATATACTCTCGAAGACGCGGCCGATCGGGTGTTCCCAATTCATCGGTGGAATTCGCAACTTGTGCACGTAGAGCGGAGGGTGGTGCTCGAGGAATCAGGGTGTTATCTCTCTATCGCGGTTGGCTCCTGAAAAAACAATTTGAATGGTCGAAGGGTTGGTCGGGTAGAAAAGTTAAGCCGTGGCACGACGGATAAGGCCTCGGGGGTTCGTTGCTAAGCCCGTGGCAAGTTCTCCGAGCGTGCTGACGTGAGTGTCTTCTATTAGACTCGGGCTAGAGAGTCCTTGCAGAGAAACGCTGCAAGGAGGGCACGATAAATGGCCAAGTTGACAAGAGAGACAGACCAGAGAGAGAATTAGAGAGAGCGAGAGAGGGAGAGACAACGGCTGCATACATAGTTGCTCGTGTTGCTTGGAGGATTGTGTTTGCGGCAGCTGGTACTTTCGGGATGTTACAGCTCCATGCTGAAATTCGCATCCTTAGGACTAGTGGTCGTGTACAAACTATGCAGACAATTTACGCTTTACGCGTTCGTAAATATCAAAATTATTAAGGGCTTCTTCCGTTGGAGTACAATGCTACCCTAGTACTCGATACTAGTAACCTAGTACCCTAGTACTCTCTTAGAATACGGTAACGTACACTCATAGACAAAATTAAGTGGACACTGCAGAAATGTAAAAAAATTGTTTTTCTCCTACAATGTTTAAAATAAATTTTTAATTTACAACGTGAAACATTTTTGTAGATTTGAAAAGACATTTATTTAATGTATATAGTTGTACAATAAAGGTTTGATTTATGGGGATGCTTAGTTAAATTAAATTAACTTTTTGTTATTTATGATACCTGTCCACTTAATTTTGTCCACGACTGTATAGCTAGAGGATTGGGTCCAAGATACTGAACGAGAATATAAAAAGAATCCTGTACATCGCACATACACGCGTTTCCTTTGCTCGATGGTTATAGGAAGAAGCATTTTATACAGGGTGGTCCCTTTAAGTAAAGCCACCTGAATATCTCTGCAGGTTATTGTGATTTAAAAAAATATTTGCTATGTTATGTGCATGACTAATGTGCGGACTAATATTTGGCAAGGATATTTTTTTCTTCAGTTATCAAGGTTATCGGTGTTTGCTGATACATTTTCTTTTAATTGCAACGTGTAGCTGATCCAAAAGTTCATTCAGATATGTATAATAACATGATCTTGATCAAAACCTGTAATCTGGACAGATATCAGTTTTACGTAAAACTTTAATTTTCGAAGATTATGGTCATTTCAGGGTCATGTTATTATACATATCTGAAAGTATTTTTCGATCAGCTACACGTTGTAATTAAAAGAAAATGTAGATCGATGACCTTGATAACTTAGGAAAAAAATAAGCTTTGGAAAAAAATATTCTTGTCAGATATTAGTCCAGTGACAACATACTTAAAGAGACTACTGTGTATATGTTTAGGTCTTAGGTTAGGTCTATATGTTAGGTTTATATTTTGTATTATATTTTGCATTTTTATCGTGTACTTTGATAAGTATGCAGAATCACCACAATCTTTATGTCAGCCCATATAGTCGGACTACTACTTGATTTCAATACTCTGTCATTCTTTCAAAAAGATATACCTTCTCCACGTGTGGATATTCTTGGCAGGATGCATTTTGGGTAAAATATTGATCGAAGGGATTCCGAAAGTTGAAAAGGTGAGCCAGTTTTCGTTGAAAACAGGCAACGTAGATTTTGGTCGATCAACGCCACGAGCAAAGTTCAGTCCCGAAGTTTAATCGAGGCTGTCGAAATTGACCAAGTCTCGTCTGTGACCCGGTTGCATATTTTATTCAAAATCGTTCGTCGCGTTTGTCCTGGTGAGCCGAAGATCGATAACGGTTTCCACCTTCGTTCCTCCACCTTCATATGAGCATAAAAGCACCGTCTTTGCACAAGTATCGTGATCGAAGAACTGTGAAGCATACGGTGTGCATGAGCTTGAATTATGTCGACCCTAAAAACAAGATATCGGTTCTGCAAACAAGATATTCTCGTGAAACAAAAAAGTTTCGTTTCAAGAGTGTCAAACTTACAATTAAATTTTAACCAAGTTGAAGTTTGTGGAATTTAAAAATACCTGGCGAGTCCCTACAATGTTATTTAGAATAAATCGTGATTTCAAGAAAGGTTCTTGAACGATATGTTAATCACCCTAATGTCCGTTACTTTGTACGAATCCAACAGAAAATGAAATTGAAAATGAATTGAAAATGAATTGAAAATGAAATTGAAAATGAAATTGAAAATGAAATTGAAAATGAAATTGAAAATGAAATTGAAAATGAATTGAAAATTGAATGAAAAAGAAATTGAAAAAGAAATTGAAAAAGAAATTGAAAATTAAATTGAAAATGAATTGAAAATGAGTTGAAAAAGAAATTGAAAAAGAAATTGAAAATGAAATTGAAAATGAAATTGAAAAAGAAATTGAAAATTAAATTGAAAATGAATTGAAAATGAATTGAAAATGAAATTGAAAATGAAATTGAAAACGAAATGAAAAATGAAATGAAAAACGAAATGAAAATGAAATGGAAAATGAAATTGAAAATGTAATTGAAAGTGAAATTGAAAACGAAATGAAGAATGAAATGGAAAACGAAATGAAAATAAAATTGCAAATGAAATGGAAAGTGAAAGTTAAATGGGAATGAAACGAGTGGAATGCACGTTATATTATATTTTGCAACAAATCCTCGAGATTAGAGTGTCTTGTCGCTGATTCCATCTAACACATCCAACGTCTTAGAAGCTGGAACATACGGTATTAGGACAGGTGATCCACCGAAGTAGGTCGATAATGGGCAGATTCGGTACAGTCGCGGGAAACAAGGATTTCGTGATGGGAATCTCGCGGTGGGTTGCACGCAACCAGCGATTCCATTGGATCGTTTAATTATGTACGTTTGATTACATTCGTGGCCAGGGAAATGTTTACTTGAGAACTAGTCCCATACAGGGTGTCGTATAATTAGCGGCAAGATAGGCTATACTATTAGGCTACTGCATATGGAATAACCAATCCCGAGATGTTGCAATTGTAAGGCGATCTGATCTGGTCAGAGTGCATCAAAATTGTATATTTATTAATATGCCGGTAACAGCGTGATCGTATAGGTTGTGCAGAGCGATTTGGTTTGGTTATGTGTGTGTAGCGGAAGAGGAAGTCATTGTAATGACATGAAGGGACGAGAATATTGTTTGCATTAATAAGGGTGTTACTGTGGAAATTGTAATTCTTTTATTTCATACGATTTTTTAAGTTTTATAATTTTCTGTTCCTCGGCTTTGTAGTTTGTGGACGTGAATTTCTAGATTTTTAGATATTTTTGTGTCCAAAGTTTTTAAATTTGGAATTATAAAACTTCAAACTCTCAAATTCACAAATTTCCAACTTTCAGTATTATTGAATTCACAAATTCCCATATTATTTTAATTGGTACCTTTCCAAATTATTAAATTTCTAAATTCCGAAATTTCTAAATTGGTAAATTCTTAAACTCCTATATTCCCATTTCGAAAATTCTATATCCCTACATTCCTAAATTTCGAAATCCCCTATGTTCCAAACGCCCAAATTCCCATATTCATAAATTTCCAAATTTCCAAATTTTCAAATTTTCAAATTTTCAAACTTTCAAATTTCCAAATTTTCAAATCTCAAATTTCCAAATTTTCAAATCTCAAGATTCAAACAGTCAAATCTTCGAATTTCTGTATACCCAAACCTGTTAAATGACACATCCTCAAATTTGCAAGTTCCTAGATTCCTACATTTCTAAATTTCCACTGACAAACTCCAAAATACAAAAATTATGAAACTACCAGTACAAATATTTCGATCAAACAATTTTTAATATCCGTATAGCGTATCATAACATTACTATTGAATCACCGTACTATTTCATTACTATACATTATTGTCTATATTAGTATACAAACTTTCAATAAACATATCCTGTATCATTTCTTCCTCACCCTCTTCTTTGTACAATAACTACCGTACACGCAACAGAGTAATTAATAGTACCTCCCAAAACGTCTAACAATGGCCTCAAAATGATCGTATGTGTGCTCGCTCCTCGCATTGTTTCACAGCGTGTTAATACACTCTCTGTGCGCATCAAATTCAAGCGAAATCTCCCTATACGGTCTACTAGAATCGCCCAGATAGAGCATATGCGTCGGAAGGATAAAATACATAGGACGTTGGTCAGCATACGAAATGAAGTGGCACACGTTTCGGTCGTATCCTTTCAACGGACATCACGATGTCCATTTGATCGGTTTCCACGAAAAGGATATTGGCATACAGGGCGTACCAAAAGTTATGGGCCACCTAAATAATTTTCTAACGGAATGTAGGATTGAAATATTTGGGGACACGATGGAATCACAGAATCTATTATTTAGCTGCTAGTACATTCATCATCATACTTTTGGGGGAATGCGAGGAAAGGAGAGACATCAAAGACAAGGACCACGTAAATAATTTTTTACCTAAATAATTTTAGGATTGAAATTTTTAGGGATACAGTGAGACCCGAAAAACTATTGTTTAACTACGAAAATACTCGCTTCTGCGTTCTTGGGAGTCATGGGGGAGTTAAAAACTCTCAAATGGCATGTGAGGTCGTGTGAGAAAAGATAACGTTTCACGCGTATACCGTCTTTAGTACACGGTGATGCACTAAAAGTGTACAGATAATCATAACTCTGTAAAAAAAAGAAATTGTAGATATCTCAGCGATGATGCGTTTCGGAAAACCTTTCCAAATGATCCTCGCATCCCTCTTGTTGCTAAACTGATTTTGTGATCCCATTGTGACCTCAAAAATTTCAATCCTATATTCTGAACCATTAACAAATCACTTACGTGGTGCGGAATTTCGGTGTCTCCCCTTTCCTCACGTCCTCCCAACAGTATAATGGTGGATGGTTTTGCAATTAAATAACAAATTTTGTGATCTTATTGTGTCCTAAAAAATTTCAATCTAATATTCCGAACCATTAACAAATTATTTACGTGGTCCGGGACTCTGCTGTCTCCCCTTTTCGCACCCTCCAAAAGTATGATGGTGCATATTCTTGCAGCTAAGTAACAAATTTTGTGATCTCATTGTGTCCTCAAAAATTTCAATCTAATATTCCGAACCATTAACAAATTATTTACGTGGTTCTTGTCTTTGATGCCCCCCCCCCCCCCCCCTACAGTATAATGGTGGATGGTTTTGCAATTAAATAACAAATTTTGTGATCTCATCGTGTCCTCATAAATTTAAATCCTACATTCCGAACCATTAACAAATTATTTACGTGGTTCTTGTCTTTCATGCCCCCCCCCCCCCCCTCTCTACAGTATAATGGTGGATGGTTTTGCAATTAAATAACAAATTTTGTGATCTAATCGTGTCCTCATAAATTTAAATCCTACATTCCGAAACATTAAAGTTATTTACGTGGTCCTTGTTTTTAGTGTCTCTCCCTTCATCCCCCGGAAGTGTGATAGTAAATGTTTCTGCATCCAAAGAACAGAATTTGCGATCGTATTCCATCTATGAAAATGTCGATCGTATATCCTGAACCATTAAAAAATTATGTAGGTGGGCGGATAAAAATTGTTTAGGGGGCCCGTAACTTTTGGTAAGCACTGTATCCGCGCATATAGGCGCGAGCATATCTGTGCACATGCATGCACTATCGATGTGTACGCAGCATTGTTTCGCTGACGGCACTCGTTCTTCGTTCGTCGCCTTTTTTCCAATGCGTCGTTTTTACGCTGCTGCATTACGAACGTCATTTCCATCACGGTCCTCCTCCGACGGACAAATAAAAAATTTGATTTTATAACGTTTCGTGATCAATTTCTGCCGCCATTTTGTTCCTCCCGGATATACATATACTCCGTCTGGAAAGACCAAACGGCACGGTTTACGGTAACACGTTCGCGTGCTCAGGTATTTTTATTGTTTAACGTATTATACTCTTATCGGGGGCTTCGACATAAAACTACGCGTTTTAAGTCACTGTATTTATGGCCATTTTCGATATGTACTTACGGTATTTATGAGACGTGGGCGGATCTTTTAAAGTTTATATGGAAGTTGGGGTTTAGAGGAATTGTATTAGTTCTCAGTGGTGAAGTGCTGGCAAGAGATGCAGATTACTTGATTTTATTTCTGCTTTTATCATCAGACGCGTTTCGCCGAAGTCTTTAATTTCTGTAAATCACTATTAGTTAAATAGATTCGTCATTAATTGATATTGGCGTTAATAAAATCTTTCGTTGAAAAATAAGTTTGTGATTCTTTTCCGATGTGGATTAATACTGTCTGAATATTAATGAAGATGAAAGCTCAGAAAAATATGGTGTTCAAGAAAATGTAATTATAATGTATGGTATACATAATAGTCCACATATAAAACTCAAAAATTAAAAAATGTCTACATTTTAAAATGTCAAACTTTCAAAATTTGAAAATTGCAAAATTTCCAAGTCGGAAAATTTCATATTTCCAGATTTTGATATTGCAGAATTGCAAAATCGCAAAGTGCAAAAGTACAAAATCGCAAAATAGTAGATTTAGATATTCCTAAATTTAAAAACTGCAAAATTGCAAAATCGTAAAATAGCAAACTAAAAAAATTCATACAATTTTTCAACATTTGCAAAATTATAAAATTTTCAAATTCCAAATTTAAATTCCTGAATTTCTCAATTTCAAACATTCCCAAAATTTCCACAGTTTTTAAAATGCCGAAAGTCAAGAACTCCGAAAAGTCCAAAACTTAAAAATTCCAAAATTGCTAAGTTACTTCCAAAATTCGGAAATTGTCAATGTTCCAAAATTCCAGTACCCATAAAAATTTCAGAATCCCAAAATTCAATGTTCCGAAATAACAAAATTTCCAAATTTCTCTATCTCGCATTTCCAAGTTTCCAAACTTGCAATTACAATTAACCAACCGAACAAATTTTCAAATTCTAATTTTCTATATTCCATCTCATCAAACGATCATGCATCGAATCTAACTAATTCACCTAACAATTAAAAAATAGTTAACCAACTAACAAAACGCAACTTAACATAATGGTTAAAAAACTATTACCTAATGTTTAAATTTATCAGCTTCTTTAAACCAAATAGCATTAGACCTTCGATATATCGAAATGCAATATTTCATATGTGATATTAAAACTAATACAAAAACATACACGTTAACACTAAACCTACCTGCGTATAATGCACGTTTATTTTGAAATAAGAAACGAAGTTAAAAAAATAAAAAAACAAACCAGAAAATACAAATTAGTGTACACGTTAATTCTTTATCTCGATGAAAATCAACAAGAATTTAAAAAAAGTCACCTCGCATACTTGTGACTTAAAATTGGAAACTTGTTAAATGATTATTCTAACCACTTTGACATATTCGGTGTTGAATAATCATCGGTGCCGTTTAAATACTGTAAACAAACATTCTTTGCGACTTTAATGGACAGGGTAGAACAAAAATTCACAGAGCTGCCGGTATCGGCGTCTTTTCAATCGCTTCCGTTTCCGGCGTCGTTTTCCCCTGGCTGTCTCCTGGAGCTCATTTTAACAGGGGGATCTACAGAATTCAAAGAACGTGTCGCAAATCGAATTATGCGGCAACAATACCGAACCGTTCTTTGACACTCGGCGCGTAAAGTGCAGCGATCATCCGATTTTCTTCGCTCTTTTCTGTGTAAACTTCTTTGAAGTGTATCGATACGTTCCGTTGCTTAAACGAGCGCGTGTTTGCCTTGACAATCGACTTTATCGGCTATAATCGTGAAAGCGAACGAAATCGTAATTCCTTTCAGCCTTGTCTGAGGGTGCTTCGACAAAAAGGGCGAAATTTCAACGAACGTCTCGTTGGAAAAAGGTACTCGACTTTGATACACCTAATTTGACGTGATTGGACGAGAAAAAGTACAGACGAAGTTTAGGTGTTTTATTTTGTAATTGTGGTGGTCGGTCTACCGAAATAATTTAAAGGTGGTGGGAGATTTTTAATTATATTTAAGGGGTTAGACCACTCTAGGATTTTCAAAATATCGAACATTATTTTTTCGCTTAAAAGGTGCCTTGGGCTCTTAAGAATAAGATACAATATCATTTATAGTCGGGAAAATTTTGTAAGTGCGTTTATTTAAAATCGGAGGAAAATCTTTTCCGGCCGCAAAGGTATTCCCGCCGAGCAGCGTCCCAGTCAACCAGCTCCTGCACCGCCATTTTGTTTTAAATTGCTTCATAAAAATTTAGTTTAACACTTCGATGTATAGGTAATAAAGAACCGTAAACATATTTTTCATCTTTGTTATAGTTTGTCCGGAAAAAATTCCTGAAATTAGGTAACTTTTTGGTGCTCTAGAGTGGTCTAACCCGTTAAGTCGAATTAGTATAGGAGGATGCGAACTATTCGATGATTCAACGCGAAGAATTTGAGACATTCAGGTTTTCTTTATAATTCTTGATCGACGTAAAATAATGAAGTAACCAGAAGAAAGTGGATTAATCACATTATTATTTTGCAAGTTTTAATAAAACACTGATTGTTTTATCGTTTTTATGTCGTTTGTGTGTGTGTTTACTTGTAAGTCAATAAAAATATTTGTACGTGCCATAAAAGACTGATTTCTTATTATTCTTAATTACCTTAATAAAACAAGCATTTAATTATTATGAATTAGCTAATAAAATTAGATCTGTTTGATGTTTGTATATTTCCTAGAGTTCTTAATTATACGTATTTAAACAAGTTTTTACACTTTTCACATTAAAATTTGTCGACATAATTTAACATACACCATCAAATATCATTTTATTCGATAACTGTGTCGAAAGATTATTCGAAGTAATTCTCAAATAATTGAAAATGTTATTTTGAATATTCAGATATGAATAAACAGGTAATACCACAGGTAAAAATGAATAAAAAAAGAATTACAATATTTCTATCCTATCGTTGGATCAGTTCCTTTTGTCATACCATTTTCCTAAATAAAATCTTATTCTATTTAATTTGACTTACCTAATTAAAATCGAAATATTCCAAAAATCTAAACCCATTCAACCCGTACAACAAATTCAACATTCTATAATTCGAAAAGCGACAAACCTAAATTTAAATAGTCCAGTTCAAACTCTGCGAGGACTTTCTTTCTGTTTCATAGGGTAAGAGGGAAAACAAATTTCGCGGAGCCAACATAATGATTGTATGCATCGTGTTTACGCAAATTTGCAATGTTCCATGCAAAAGCAGGCCAACAAATCATAGCGGGGGCAATATTACCGTTTCATATTGTTTTAGTCGGAATTAGCGGCTCGTCGAGGCTTTTCAATCAAACTGAACCGTAACGAAATGGTTAGAGCCTATTCGGTCCGATAACATGAAAAGGACGAGCGATGAATGGACAGGTTGACCCTATTGTGACCCTTTCTTCCAGCGATTACAATCGCAGCATTCGAAACGATGGGGTTGGTTGCACGACAGCCACGCCTAACTGCCACCTATGGGGTGGTAAATCGTGGCCTCGTCGTCTAATTCCAAATAATTCTCACCCCTGCCTTCTGTCCTCTACTCACGAGATGCTTTTACCTTGCCACACACACATGCTGTGAAATTCCTCCGACTAGCTGGCTGGCTCGAGATGCTCCCTGCAGATGCTGCAAATCACCCAGACAAAACAGTCATCCTCCTCCTATAAAGTTTGCTTCGTGTCTGGCTTAAAGGCTGTTCCCTGGAACCCCAACACACCCCCTGGAGCTATTCTCATCCCCGATATCACCGCGTCGCGTTATGGGACCACGTGGAACTTCGCAGGTGAGACGAGATTCGAAAAATGTTTGGTACACTTTTGCGAGGTGCTACAGTCGTGGACAAATTTAAGTGGACAGGTATCATAAATAACAAAAGGCTAATTTAATTTAACCAATAATGTCTATCAATCAAAACTTTATTGTACAATTATGTACATTAAATAAATGTTTCTTTTAAGTCTATATAAACATTTCACATTCTTTTAAAATTTATTTGGAACATTGCAATAAAACAACAAATTTGTTCACTTTTCTGCAATGTCCACTTAATTTTGTCCATGACTGTATGTTGTTGACTCGCGAAAGATGTGCTTCTGGGTATTTAGATTTTTATATTATTTAGCTCGCAGATGTGTATATGCGGACAATTTCGTGGATTAATACAAAGTTTTTTGCCAGGTTTTGGAGAGTTTTGCAGGTTTCGAATTCGTAGGCATGTTGATTTAACCCTTTGCGGTCGAGCGGCGACTCTCACTCGTCATTTGATTTAAGGCAACAATTTTTAATAAATAACTTTTAACTACATTTGTAGTATTATGCTCGTGATGTTTGAACACAGTGAAGCAGACAAGATTGGAAATTTATAATAAAAATATGATTATTACAAAGAAATTGGTCAAACTTTTTAACCAGGAAGTTTTACAGTTGCTATTTGCTAATGGTAAAAATACTTACGATCATAAAGGGGTAAAAGCGCAAATATACTGCAATTATGGAATTTTCAGATATTCCCAGTTTTGAATATTGCGGTTTCTGAATGTTAACGATTTCGAATTAGCAAATTTCCAAATTTCTTAATTTGGATTTTTGAACTTTCGAGTTTGTGGCTTTCTGAATATTCGAATTCCAAATTTCATGGATTTGTTGAATTTCCATATGGATACACCGATGAATAGCTAAATCGCTAAAAAACAACACTCCAAATACTTGAAACATTCCAATTTTTAACTTTGCATTTCTCAAGACTACACGAATTTATTTTCAATTTATGTTATGAAATCCGAATATTAGACGCGGTTACAAAACATTCTTAACATCGTATTATCGATTATTACCTTAGTATCTCGAATAATCTGTATTTCACCCTTATTCGTATCCGACCGTCGATTAATATGATGATTGCCACAACATACTTTGATATATTTATTTTCTATAGTTCCAAGTAACTGATACGAGTATTATCGGTTAGAAAAGTGAACAAATTTTGAACAATATAGCTGTTAAATATGTGTGGAAATTTCGGTGCCATTCATACATGTGGGTGACATGGCAGTCAGGGTGTTAATGTAACAAATCGATCATAATTTTGAGAATTTACGAATTTGGGAATTTGGGAATTTGGGAATTTGGAAATTTGGGACTTGGGGAATTTGGGAATTTGGAAATTTGAGAATTTGGAAGTTTGGAAATTTGGGAATTTGGGAACTTGGAACTTGGGGAATTTGGAAATTAGAAAATTTGAGAATTTGGAAGTTTGGGAACTTGGGAATTTGGAAATTTGGAAATTTGGAAATTTGGGACTTGGGGAATTTGGAAATTTGGGACTTGGGGAATTTGGAAATTTGAGAATTCAGAAGTTTGGGAATTTGGGAATTTGAGAATTTGAGAATTTGGAAATTTGAGAATTCGGAAGTTTGGAAATTTGGGAATTTGGGAATTTGGGAATTTGGGAATTTGGGAACTTGGGACTTGGGGAATTTGGCAATTTGGAAATTTGAGAATTCAGAAGTTTGCGAATTTGGGAATTTGAGAATTTGGAAATTTGAGAATTCGGAAGTTTGGAAATTTGGGAATTTGGGAATTTGGGAATTTGGGAATTTGGGAATTTGGGAATTTGGGAACTTGGGACTTGGGGAATTTGGCAATTTGGAAATTTGAGAATTCAGAAGTTTGCGAATTTGGGAATTTGAGAATTTGAGAATTTGGGAATTCAGGAATTTACAACCAATACCTATTCCCAAATAGCATTCTCGAAACCTATGGTAAAAAATCATACGCGATTTTAATCCATGCAATCGGAAAGTTGCGTGAACCCTTATTTATCGCCAACCCTTCAGAGCGGCCAACTTCGCGTAAGTTGCATTCGAAGTTTCGTAGCGGTGTGAACAAGCGCGATAAAACGTGTGAAGTTAATTGAATTTCGTATTGGTTGATAAATGGCGGCGTAAACGAGCTTCGCAACGATATAGATCATTCCGACGTGTTCGCCGGTGCAATAACGTCGGAGCCGTAGCTCTCTCTCTCTCTGCGCAACCGTAATTAACATTCGAATTTCGAAATTTCGAATTGTCGAACCGTCGAATTTTCGAATGTTCCCGATATATCGGCGGACAAAATTACAGGACACTTCATTTACCCAACGTTAAAGTAATGGAAATGTGTGTTTCGGTACATCTAGTAGGAACGTACGATGAAGTGTTATACTGTTTGAAATATTTATTAGTAATATTGATTTATAATTTTAAATTTATTAATATATAGTTGTGGTTAGTTTATTAGGTAATATCGTTGGAGTATACAATCTTAATGTAATGTGCGTTATACAGTCATGGACAAAATTAAGTGGACATTGCAGAAAAGTGAACAAATTTGTTGTTTTATTGCAATGTTTTAAATAAATTTTAAAAGAATGTATAATGTTTATATAGACTTAAAAAAACATTTATTTAATGTACATAATTATGCAATAAAGTTTTGATTGATAGGCATTATAGGTTAAATTAAATTAGCCTTTTGTTATTTATGATACCTGTCCACTTAATTTTGTCCACGACTGTATATTTTGTATAATACAAAGTATAATATATTATTATGTACATAGTTATGGCACGTAGAAAATAGTATTAGGTATGACGTACACATTATATATTATACATAATTAATTTATTACATATTATTATGATATAATATTAATTTAATTAATTAATTAAGTTTCTTCCCTTTCTGATATAATATAAAAACGCACTTTGAGGAATATTTTGCAAGTAATCAAAGAGTAAATGATATTCACTGAGGGCTGAAAAAGGGCGATACAAACACCTTGAATTTAATTCAACAAATCTTCAACAATAAATATTGTTTATACATTTCTATTAAACAATGAAGAAGTTTTCGGGAGAGGCTAATATAACCCAAGTGACTCGTACAACTTTATTTTTAATATAAAAATAATCGTGCATTGTACGTTGGTAGTTTTAGTATTAATAACTATGAAATGGAATTAGGTCCATTTACGCATCCATCAACTTCGTTAGAATCAACTTACCGAACGGGGCAGAAAAATATTAGCGCTACCTTACCATCCAATCACAGATAAGTATCATCCCCTCGCGTACCCTAATCTGTACTCGTACAACACATAACATGTCTACGGTGTTATCTACTGTAAATAGTTTTCTGACGAAATAGTTTCTTGCATAAAAATTAATCCTCGAACGGCGACGCACATTTGGCGGTATCCAGCCGCAACGCGAAAAAAAAGAGAGACATCTCCCTTTCCAGCAGTCAGAACGTTTCTCTTGAAGTCTCGCCAAGTTCATTCACCGGTTTATCACGGTACGGGGGGATAAACAGCGTTTTGCAGGATAGTCCTTTTCCAGTACGAGCTTTTCGAAGCTGGAAAGCGTCACTATCCACGCAAACCACGAGGCCGGTAGTTTACCGGACGGTTGGTGTACCGTCTGGTTGAACTCCAGCGAGAGAGTGTGAGGGAGGGAGAGGGTACGTCGACGAAACGGGGCTTCGTTGTCGTTTAGACGCGTTATAACGTGCAGAATCCATTCCCGTCGTTGAGGCAGCCATTGTTGGACATGGAAGATCAAACGACGGAATTCTCCCCGGAGGTATGCGGTGCTTTAGCAATGGAGGGTAGCTGGAAAGGAGATACAAACAGCCGGGGCTTCCTTTTACCAACCTCTGTCCACCTGTCCTTGTCTCCACCTGCGATGTAAAGAGCACATTTCTTTTACCAGCCCGATGCATTCCACTTGCGTCTCCGTGGCCCCCTTTCCGTCGCCATTTTTCCCCTTGATCTCTGCGTACCTGGCTTTTACTCTGTCTGCGATTCCAACGATAGTCTCGTTGGAAATTGAAGGATACGATATATAAACACCGACAGACGTCGCACAAACGTGTTCCTACCGTGCAAGTATTCCCGTTTGCTGCCCGGCTGTTCCGTTAGGCGAACGGAAGCTACAGATTGGGGCACGCAAGGGGATGATGCTTATCTGTGATTGAATGGTAAGGTTGCGCTAATGTTTTTCTACCTTGTTCGGTAAGTTGATTCTGACGAAGTTGATGGATTTGGTACGTAAATACGGATGGACCTAATTAGATTTCATAGTTATTAATACTAAAACTACCGACGTATTATGCAAGATTATTTTTATATTGAAAATAAAGTTGAAAAATAAATGAAGGGACAATGGAACATAGATGAGTACACTTATTGATTCTTTGTCTCGACAACAATTAGCACAGGTGTCAACTATCTTAATAAATTTTGTAACTTCAAATAGGAAAGTGAAAGGGTCATACGATCCTTTTGGGTAGTTTTGGTGTCAATTTAGGTTTGCAGCTTTAAAACACACAAAATTTGGAGAAAGGGTCATTTTACCCCTTTTGGTAGCTAAAGTGTTAATCATTTGCACTCGAAGGGATTTTTATTGGTAGCGGGTAGCAACGCTGAAACTTTTTGGTTGAAAAGTTTGATGAATTATTTTGAACTTATTATCTCTCTGTTATTATCTCATTTGCTGCCGCATTCCCCAAATGGGGATTTGAATATACATTTTTACGTACATTCTTCTTTCATCACTTGCAACAGCGTTATATAAACATATTTATAAAATGTGTATTCGGTACATGCTTACATTCGGATTGTTAAAATTATTTTTTGGTTCAATGTGGTTCCACTTGTAAAAGTATTTGATACATGAATTAACAACTCACGCAATGGAGTAATAAGCTGTTACATTATATTTTTGCATCGTATGTACAACATTATATTATAGATTTAGTTAAAAAATACATATTTCATGCTGCTGTAGTAAATAAAGTGGCGTGACTTGCCTTTCACTTGCAATGGGTTAATTATATGATTGATCTGATATATTCTTTAGCGAGTAATTTCGTTGTTGCATATGCACTTAACCCAAATACACGTATCATATATATACTTATGATATGCGATGTGATTATCGTTGAAAGGGGATGGACAAGGAAAAGAATAATTATAGAAAAATAATTTTGTACATTTACAAGTTTTTAAATATTTGATTTTCTTTAGGTCCTACATTTACATTTCTTAAAATTTGAAAATGTTCTAGGTTTTTGAAATTTGAGAATTCTCAAATTTTGTACTGTCAAATCATTCCCTAATTTTTTTTCTTCTACAAATCGTTTTACAATTTTTTGTAATACCAAATCACTTCTCAAATTTTATACTACCGAATCACTTCTCAATTTTTTCACTAACAAATCATTTCCCAATTTTTGTACTACCTCATATCCCTAGATCCAGAAATCCTAACACATTTACCAAACACATCCATTCTCGATTTCCTTGACTCCACAAATCCCTATATTCACAAATTTCTACGTCCTCTGGTTCCTAAATCAACGAATGGTTCACACATTCTCAGTTTCACAAATCTTATAATTAGATTATATTAGATTATATTAGATTATATAATTAGATTATAATGAGAATCTTATAATTCCAGCTCCTTCGGATTATCGACTGCCATCAACTTCCCGCGTTCCCGAAAGTCACCGAACGTATTTTATATCGAAAACTTAATATTTGAAATTACCGTCGGTATCTAGGCCGGCTAGAAATAATTCCGCATGAATATTGTATCTATAAATCGGCAACGAAACGCGGTTGGCACCGGTGAAATGAGTTTAGAGATCAGTAATGGTCACATAGATTTCAGGAGCCCCGAAACCTTCTAGGATGGACTTGGCACGACCGCCCCTCGTATGTTAATAACTAAACGGACCTACGAGAGCTTTTATAGCTTGAGAGCTTTCTAGAGAAACCGATTTTCGATGGCTTACAGAAATACCATTTTCAACATTTCGACCGATGATGGGTTATAAATGATGGATCTCAAATCCGATACATCCACGATCCTTGTATTATACCTCTTCGGTTTCGTGTTAGGTATAGTCATCTCATCCACCTACTCAAAAGTTACAAGAGAACTGTATACGTTGCGATTTCACAAATATTTAGCGACGATTGAACAACGCGATGTGAACAAATGTTTGAAACAAAAGTTATGTCGTTTTCTAAGGCCGATACATCTCTAAACAGTGGACTCCCCTGTAACACGGGTTCAGACAAGGATTCGTATAACACGGCAGAATAATTATGATCGTGTTCGTATGACATGCTAAAACAGTGATTTTGATTTTATTACATTTTACAATAGTTGCAATAATACAGTGTGTCTCGCGACGCATGATCAGAAATTTACTGGATACGTGTCCACTTTGTGATTTTTCCTTGTATTTGAAGACATAGTAATGACCTTGCTTGATAGTTTATCGTTCGTACTGTTCTATTATCAATGTAATTAATCAGTATCTAATAGTTCTTCAATATAGCAGCATCATTAGGCAGAAGTATCATGCATCTCAAAGGGGACACCTCATTTTTAGAGAGGTTTGTCTCAGTCTCTTTCTAGTTGCGTTGCATATTAAACATTTATTATACAATGGCCACAATGATCTGATTATTACATAAAGCTATTTTACATATAACAAGTAAGTTAATCGTGTTATAGGGGAATCTACTGTAAAAGGTTTTTGGGCAAAACAGTTTCTAATAGAACAATTTGACCAAATATTTTTTAGCTAAATGGACAGTGGTATGCGTGTGATGTTTAAACAAAGTGAAACACGCAACAGTTGTAATTAATAATAACAAGTAATCTCCAGAGAATTGGTACTTTTTGCCACCTTTTCGAGTGCCAAGAGTCAAGTTTCCTCACCGTACTTTTTTTTATAATTTCAGTTTCTTTCTTTTTTCGTTATGAAATTACAAATATTTAGGATACCACGAAGTTTCATCGAAACAAGTTATTTTCAATATTTCGATAAAGTTATTCTCAACGTTCATTTAATACTGAACGAAATTTAATTACGATCAATTTCAATTTACGGCGTAAATCCGGGTAAAATAATTGTCCACGTTCATGAGTTCGAAAGCAACTTAATTTTCTTAAATTCGGCAGTGAGTAACGGTTAATCAGAAAATTAGCCACGGACAACGAACATAACGCAAACTTCGCTCGAAACATTCGGCCAACAAACAGGAAACTCGGCAAAACACTGTTCTTCTTTCACCCAACGCAAGAACCCGTCTCTCGACGAACAGTTGTCGTTCAACGAACCCACTGCACTGTCCACGTCGATAATTAATATACCTAACCCGGGGAAAAGTTTCTTACTACCTTGTTAAAACTAACCACCAAGTAGTTGATGAGCGGTGTACGAAGCCGGAACGTGTACCAGGGAATCCCAAAACGGATTCTTTGCCCAAGAGTTCTTAGCGATCAACCATATCTGCTGGTTAAAGTTTCATTTTAATTCAGAATTTTCGCGGCGGTCCCGGATTCCCTCGGGAATGTCGAGCATACCAAATTTAGCCTCAAACGGTTACACGAATTACGCATATTTTCATAAAACTCTGAGCGTAATTGCAATTTTTATAGCGTTGTCCTTTAGAAATGTGCAATTTTTGATGTATTAACAATGTAGAAATTTGCAGTTTTTATGGTATTAACATTTAGAGATCTGCAGTTTTATAGTATTAATATTTAGAAATTTGTAATTTTTATAGTCTTAACATTTAGAAAGTTGCTATTTTTATAGTGTTAACATTTAGAAATGTGCAATTATTATGGCATTAACGTATAGGAATTTGCTATTTTTATAGTCTTAACATTTAGACATGTGCAATTCTTGCGGTATTAACATTTAAAAATTTATCAAGTTATAAAAATTTGTAACCGGAAATGGGAATATTGACATATTGGAAAATTGAATGACTGGCAAATTGAAAGTATCAAACGAGAAAATTTGCAATTCCGGAAATTGGAAAGTTAGAAAATTGAAAAATTGAGAATTGGAAAAATTGAAAAGTCGAGAAAATATATGTCGCAAATGGGAATAAACAGGAAAATGGGAGGACCGGAAATCGGAAAATCTAAAATTGAAAGTAAAAAGTGACAAAATTAGAAGGCAGAAAAGTCGAGTAATTAGAAAATTGTGAACATTGAGAAAAATCGAGAAATTACTTATTTCTGATGGGAAAATTGGAAAATCTAAAATTGAAAGTAAAAAGTGACAAAACTAAATTAGAAAAAGTCGAATAATTAGAAAATTGTGAACATTGAGAAAAATCGAGAAATTCCTTATTTCTGATGGGAAAATTGGAAAATCTAAAATTGAAAGTAAAAAGTGACAAAACTAAATTAGAAAAAGTCGAATAATTAGAAAATTGTGAACATTGAGAAAAATCGAGAAATTCCTTATTTCTGATGGGAAAATTGGAAAATCTAAAATTGAAAGTAAAAAGTGACAAAACTAAATTAGAAAAAGTCGAATAATTAGAAAATTGTGAACATTGAGAAAAATCGAGAAATTCCTTTGTCGATTCGAGATTAAAAAAATCCTAAACTATTATCGAATTATTTTTATCAAGCCGTACATTTCCCAGGTCGTACTTTCATGCATTTGAATATATCCAAATAACGTCAAGACTTTCGTCGCACTGAAATTCATTCGTTAGATTAAGTCAGGTCATTCGTTACGATATAACTGAGCGCATAAACCGAAGATGGTTCCAAAAGTGTCTTCATGTTGGGAAGATTAACCGTAGCTCATGCAGAAATGTCATCCAAATAAAGGACGTCAAGACGTATTATCTATTTCTGTGGAATTACGTTTCTCCTCTGGCTGGCAAGACTGCACGAACCTTTTTGAAATCGTTATCTAGATGGAAAAACATTTTCCAGATATTGTATACGAAGATGGTGTCGAGTTAGCTTCTTGCCTTGGACAGATTGAGCGACGTCCAGTAAGAAATCGTTCAGATGGAAAATGTCAGGGTGTGTTACGCAATGGCTGATATTAACTTCTTCTGTTTGCTGGAAAAATTGTCTACCGTTTCCTTCAATAATAATCCTCAATTCGTTTCTGACGTCTCTGAATATTTACAATTATATTTATCCGAATATTTATAACTACAATGTTGTAAATAATTTTTTAACGACTGTTGTTTCTTCGTAGTTTTTTATTTGGAGGTTCTTGCAGGATCGAGCAAAGTATATCGAGTTTTAGAGAATTTTTATTGTATCGAATATTTGCATTGATGATTGTTATATAAATTATTGATTTATCATATTATGTGATTGCTGTATCGTTCTACTGTTTTGTTGTACTGCTTCCAAATGCTTCACTATTTTACTTTTATACTATTTTCATTTTATTATGTTTTATTATTTAGTTTTATTATCTTCTCATTTTTACATTTTCATTATTTCACTGTTTCACTTTTCTACAACCTACTACTGCTGTGACAGTTTATTATTTTACAGTATTTGCGATTTTAGTATATTAATACTCGATTATACAATTAGTTTATTATTTTATTTTTTCCAAATTATGTCATTTTATTTAATTTCTGATTTTACCATTATCCTACTCCATTATTCTTTTATCGTGCCATTTTTACCATTTTACCATTCTATTATACTATTCTTATATTATTTTACTATTTCATTTACCACGTAACTATTTTACCAGTTTACCAAGTTACCTTTCTACCAACTTATCAATTTCTCAATATACCAATTTACTAATTGGTTAATTCATCGATTTATCAATTCACCAACTCATCAATTCATCAATTTACGGATTTATCGATTTGTTAGTTCATTAATTCATCATTTAACCAACTCATAAATTCACCAAATCATTAGTTCATAAGTCAATCGGTCTATCAATCTGTTAACTCCTCATTTTCCATTGTATTATTTCTTCACTTTATCACTTTGTTCTCTTATAATTTTAATATTCTACAGTCGACCTACTATTTCATCGTTCCACTTTCTACAATTCCACAATTCAATTATTTTTACTATTCTACGGTTTCACAATTTTCCCATTTCACCCGTCTACGATGCAGGAGTCAAGTCAGAAAATATCAGGTGGTCCGAGGTGGAATAAAGCAAAGCACGAGGAAACATTAAACCGAGCCGGTGTTTCGGCTCTCGTGTACCAAACAGCAAGATACCGCGTTAATTGGGTAAAAATATCAGCATAAGGCTAAGCTAATTTCTTCTCGTTTGAGCCGGCTTCTGAATTTACGGGGCGACGTCTACCTCGCTCGGTATTATCACGTTAACCTGATTGCACTGAGAGATTAATTTCGTTGTCCATCATATTCCTGTTTAAAGGTTGCCCGTGTAGCAAACACGCCGTCATCACAGTGGGCGAAATTCGGAAAAAGTGATCAAAAATCGAAATTGACATGTGTCAAAATTGATTAAAGTAATTTTGCTCTCGCTTTTGTAACATTTTAAAGTACACAAAACGATGTAAACGAGATTTGGGACACTGGGATTTGGGATATAGGGATTTGGGGACATAGCAATATGGAGACATGGGGATTTGGGGACATAGGGATTTGCGACATATGGAATTGGGCATAGAAATATGGGGAGCTAGCAATATGGGGATATAAGGGTTTGAAGACATAGGGATTTGGAACGCAGGGATTTGGGACATAGGGATTTGGGGACATAGCAATATGGAGACATGGGGATTTGGGGACATAGGGATTTGCGACATATGGAATTGGAACATAGAAATATGGTGAGATAGCAATATGGGGATATAAGAGATTGAAAACATAGGGATTCGGGGGCATAGGGATTTGGGACACAGGGATTTGGGACATGGGGATTTGAGACATAGAGATATGGAGAGATAGCAATATGGCGAGATAAGAGTTTCAAGACATAGGGATTTGGAACACAGGGATTTTGGAAACAGGAGTCATTCCACGCCGAATCGGTCACTTTTTGACCTCACCATCTGCGATTTTGTTGTAATAAAAATATGTTATAGTCTATGTAAAATTAGGGGGGATTTAAGTCATCACTTTGCCGATTTCGAATTTGTTTAAAAATTACAAGCCTTCATAATTTGCAGCTTTTGCCTATTTTTGCGAAAATAGACATCACTTACGAATTTTTTTATCAAAAACTACTAGTCCGACTGAGCTAAATTTTTTTTTGTTTTGCTCATAAAGGATTGGGCTACTATAAAATATTTTTTCGGACTTCCTTAATTTGTTATATAATATGAAAAAATTGAAACAAATATATATTAATGAAGAAAGTAGGTAAAAGAAATTCAAGAGTGCAATGGGTTAATACCTGTTACAAAAAGTCGCGGAGGTAAAAAATAGTGTGAAATGAAACACATGGGAGTGGTCACTTAAATAAAATAGCTGTTAATTAATAAAGTAGAAGTATAGTGGATCGTCGAGGCATAGTTTAAAAGGAGCATCGTAAGTAAACAAGTGGGGCTTGCGGGGATAGCCGAGAGCGTTTCGTCCCCGACTCGGAATCCGAGGCACCCGAGGATCGAGGGTTCGAGCCCCGGTCCCAGCGATTCGGATTTTTCGATATTAGAAAAATAAATTCATAGTACAAGGAGCTCGGGGAGGAGTGGGGAGAGTGACGTAGGGACAGTAGGATAGTAGGAGCGGGGTTGGGAAGAGTGGGGGTCGAGAATCGTAGCTCCTGAGGCTGTGGTGATTTTCTGATGACGTCAGGAACTAGAAAATGAGAGCGATCGACCAATCGTGGCCGACCGCGAAACCACGTGATAGAAAATCACGTGACTTTCAAGGCCAAGGAACTAGGAAATCGGAGAAATATTCGTCTGAAATTTGCTTATAAGCAAATTTTCGAGCCTCCAAGACCGAAGCGAGGAGTGGGGGAAGTGAGGTAGCGGCAGTGGGGAGAAGGAGTGGTGGGGATCGAGAAACGTAGCTCCCGTAAGGCATATTTCCTATCGAAATACAATTGAAATTAAATTTTTTGATGGTTCAATTCTAATTTTTCTTGACGACATAATACGTATACTTTATGCTTTAGTTTTAATAAGGCTCGGTATCATAAAAGGAGCATTTGTTATATTTATTTAAGCAAAAAAAAAGAATCATTAGCTGACACTGAGGTCTAATCCTCTCGTTGCAATATGTATTCTACGACCTACCAGGCGGAATTCGTCGATCGACTCGATTCTTCGGGGCTTTGGACAGATGGAAACGATTATGAGACGCGTAACGAGATGATACCTTTGCCATGCTGATGAGAAAACCAGGATTTCAAGAGCGCCATTTGTCCTCGACCCGTTGCGATCAGGAATGCCGAGAGCTGTTTGGAACGTGGAGAGTATTTCACGGTTGTGATTTCTCTCCGTTCGCGGAATTTTATTCGCTGGAATTCGAACGATGTTTCGTTCGCTTTTGTTTTCAATTTATTCGCTCGTAAATTCTTGAAATCATTTTTCCAAATTCGGATCTCCGAACACTTTCATATTCAGCGAGTTCAGATTTTGGTGTACTCGAGAAATGCGCAAATTGCAACATTTGTGAAAGAAACTCATTGGTAAATCTTGATTACACGATTAAGATTGTAATAATCGTAAATACAGAAATTTACAAGTTCGGTATTTTCAAATTTCGAAACCTGTAAATAGTGATTGTTGTTTCGACATAATATGGAATTCATTAAGTGTTAATTATGAAAGTGGTTTGAGTGAAAAATTCAAGAAAATTGAATTTATCGAACCAAAGGTATACGGAAGTATTAAATTACATCCATTATGCACCACACTAAACCCTCCAGTTCTTCAGGAACATTTTAAGAACCTCGAAACTCATGATGCAAGCCTAAAATAATAAAAATGCATTATTTTTTACAAATAATTAATAAATGTTCCTGAATTATTTCATTGAAATTATTGTTTCTAATGAAACTCGTAGTTTTTGATTGGTGTAAGTCATTTATAGGTGATTTAGTTAATTTTAAAAATGGTCTAAGTCGATTCAAAATTTTAAACAACATTTCTGTACGAGAATCACACAAAATTTCATGTTCATAATAAATTTTCATTAATTGAGACTAATAGAATTCTAGTTTAAAAATATTGCACGATATAAAAATATTTTTTAATCCATTAAATATCTCGAAACAAGAAATGTGTGACTTAGACCACTTTCATAATTATGAGCGCAATTAAACTACTATATATCGTATCATCGAATACACCGTATATTAAATATTATTGTAATGAACAATCGTCTTAGTTGAGTACAACTTTCGAACAACCACCCGACTCAATTACAGCTTCGAATCTCCCCGAAAATAAATTTATTTACGTAATTTCGCTGGCCACGTACTGAGCCAACAATTCCTCCGAACGAGACTGCAAACACCGTCGAAACGAACGATATATTACGCCATAAGTGTCCCGTTTTTTTCCCGTAGAAGAACGGACACCTTTTTTTCTTGGTCCAACGAGGAGGATTTCATTCAGCAAAGCGTAATATCTTCGGAACGAAGGTCGACGCGGACCCGACTAGTCGTAAAAAGGACAGAAGGGACGGGATTCTGATATTTTTGCTGGTTAACAAAATGGCAGTTCGCCACTCAAGGCTTGCAGCATCAGCAGCGTTTGATGTTAGACGAACGAATTTCGGACAAACTTTCGGTATTTCTGCGCTTGTTATTGCACGCAGCAAGGAATTGTTTATATATTTGTAAAAACTGTAAAACCGTAGGAATCGACTTTAATCTTTACAACTTTAATCTACAACGAATGATTCGTCTGTAAAATGAATAATATGAAAATTGGCTCCTGCTATGAGAAGCAACAAATGCAGAAATAGTGTACTGTTGATGTTAATGGAAGTAAAAATATGAATGTTAATGAAGGTAAAAGTATTAATGTAATTGTATGTTTGATGGATACTATTTTTTGATACTATTAATAAATACTACTTGGGTATGTCACATAGTAAGGACTATAATTTGGGAATTTGGGAATTGGAGAATTTGGAAATTTGAGAATTTGAGGATTTATGAATTTAGAAATTTAGGAATTTAGGAATTTTGGAACTTGGGAATTTTGGAACTTGGGAATTTGGAACTTGGGAATTTTGGAACTTGGGAATTTGAGAACTTGGGAATTTGAGACCTTGGGAATTTGGGAACTTGGGAATTTGGGAATTTGGGAATTTGGGAATTTGGGAATGTAGGTATTTGGGAATTCAGGTATTATGTATTTAGGAATTTAGGAACTTGGGAACGTGGGAACGTGGGAACTTGGGAACTTGGGAACTTGGGAATTTGGGAACTTGGGAATTTGGGAACTTGGGAATTTGAGAACTTGGGAATTTGGGAATTTGGGAACTTGGGAATTTGGGAACTTGGAAATTTGGGAACTTGGGAACTTGGGAATTTGGGAACTTGGAAATTTGGGAACTTGGGAACTTGGGAATTTGGGAACTTGGGAATTTGGGAATTTGGGAACTTGGGAACTTGGGAACTTGGGAATTTGAGAATTTGGGAACTTGGAAATTTGGGAATTTGAGAATTTGGGAACTTGGGAATTTGGGAACTTGGGAATTTGGGAACTTGGGAACTTGGGAATTTGGGAATTTGGGAACTTGGCAATTTGGGAATTTGGAAACTTGGGAATTTGGGAACTTGAGAACTTGAGAACTGGAAAACTGGAAAACTCGAGAACTTGACAATTTAAAAATTTGTCGATTTGAGAATTTAATAATAATAATAACTTAAGAATAATAAGTAAACAAGTACTTTTAACAATTCCAAAATTCTTCGACAGTTTTAAAATAGGCGTAGTAAGCAACGAACGAATGCATCTCGTTTTATTGCCGTGACACGGTTCGAGGACACCCGAAGGTGTTCGATGAACGAAAATCGGGCAAAGAAACAGAGCTGCTAACGGGTCGTTCCGTTTTCTGTCTCGATGCTCGAACTGCAGAAATAATGGACGAGGCTGGTAACGAAGAGGAAAGGTCAGAGGTCGGGGTTTAACCTTCTGCTTCGTTTCGTTTCGTTTGGACGATAGCTGCGCTGGGAAAAGGGGGATGGTCCTGGGGACAAAGACTGGTAGTCACGGTTCCTGAATAATTGGAACGCGGTTGGATGAAAGAAGTTGACTTTGTTTCGCGAACGCGGAAAGGAGCCCCGTTTTTATATTTTCTTTTTCAATTTCTGAACACGTTGGTATACGGGGTGTGCCAACATGAACGTGATGCTCCCGATTCGACGATACAAAAGTAGGCGAACTTACCATGAAATTCTTTTCTGTCTGGATTTATTTTCAGGACAAATTGAAGTCGAACGTTCCTCGAGTGTTTTGTAAGTTCAATAACGCAGAAACTGCAAAATTAATAAACGCCATCCTCCATCACAATCAGTTAGTTAGTATTATCGGTGACTGTATTAACTCGTCATAATCATGTTAACTCATGTTCACTCATAGTTTAACACCTTGAGTTCCACCCTAAAACAGTTTCAACTTCTGCTGGGAAGTAATTTTAATTTCCATAAATTGTATAGACAATTTTCATAATATTTTACCCTGGTTTATTCGATAAGCTTTAATGTATTTACAAAAATTTTGTAAACTTTGTTATGTTAAATGTTTCAACTAAACTTAGCGATAGATTTATGTATAAATTCATACGTTACCCGTGTGTGGGTGACAGGGCACTCAAAATGTTAAACGTAATGAATCCTACTAAAATTTTGTATACACTCATATGTACAGTTCAAATCCAGTTACAGACTACGTAATCAATGGTCATTGAATATAAAATACGTGTAACATGTTAACATTCTTTGTTCGTATTAATATTATAGCTGTGAATAGTTAGTTTTATCTAACGCACTATACAAATACTTTGAATGGCAATATATACTTCGTATATCACAAAAATATATTTATCTTCATGTGTTACTCTGTAACATATTCATAGATCCCACAAGTCTTCATGGTGTCCTCTATAATATTAAACAACTTAACAAAATTGATAAAAATAAAAGCGAAGGTGTGCATAATATTGCGATATAACGAGACACTATGAAATGTGACTGAACAAATCAAAAATGTTTCTCCTCAAAATCGATATAGCCAAGGATGGAACACGAAGGCAATATAACGAGATTGTATCGCGTTTAACTAAATGGAATCCTCAGTTTCGTTTTAATCTGCGAAAATAACAGCGACGAGCGTGGAAAAATGGGGTTCGAACATTATTAAAATTGCGTTTACAAGTGGTAATAACGAATCGAAGGTCGGGATTAAGAATTGAACGTTTAATATCGGCATACGTGTAATCCGTATTTCCGTTCGTCGCACAGAAATAAAAGAAATGGTGTACGATAATCTCGCGTGGGAAGTGTCATAAAATAATCGTAAGAGAATCTTATGACAGGTGTCCGAGTCGTAACGAAATTTTAACAGAACTTTACTATTGACTGCAGGTTTTTCGAGTGCTTTTAACACGTTCGCTGGCAGCATTCGCCTGAAAAGTCGTAAAATAATATTAGCTTCGGACCATGCAGGTAGTTTACATATGATACTATTTTTTATGATACGCGACGGTTTGAAACGAGTTTCGTATGTTAGGTTAGAGCGTGGAGTCGTAAATATCTGCGTACGTTTGTATATCACACGACGTACGCTATCATATGATAACTTATATGGTTTTTCCGAAGAAATCGATGCATCGAATATTTACCTGAAATTTGCAGAAAACTCCGTGTATCGGAGTTTGTTACATTTGCATATCATATATTTTCATGATGTAGAAATGATATCGTAAGATTATTTAACGATATCGAAATAATTATGTATGTATACTATTTAAGAGCAAGAGCGGTGGTAAGAATATTTTGCCTTTGGTTGCACAAAATTATAGCTGAAAATTTGTATATCGATAACATTGAAAATTTGAAACCTTGAAGATGTCTAAATCTGAAAATTTGAAATGATGATAAAATGAAAAATAGAACAAAGGTAAAATTGGACAATTGAATAATTGAATAATCGAATAATCGAATAATTGAATAATCGAATAATCGAATAATCGAATAATTGAACAATCGAATAATTGAACAATTGAACAATTGAATGACTGAACGATTGAATAATGGACTAAATGATTGAATAATTATAAACTCGATAACTTGAAGATCTTTAATTCAGAAAGTTGAAAAATTCAAAAAACACAAAATTGAAATATTTGAAAATTTCTTCGAAAATTTGAATAGTATCAAATTTTGAAATATTCAGATTTATAAATACGAATACGCCTCTGATAAAATCATCATTTTCTTGTTTACGTTTGTTTTTAATTTTTTGACAAATGGAATTCGAATTATTTTTCCGTTACTTGAAATACTAATTGATACATGATTTTTACGCGATATTAATTGGGGAACGAGAGTATCAACAATTGTTTTCAGTCACCTGCGTTGTTTTCTTTAGCGAAATAAAATGCAATATGCTGGTCGCAGGTAAAATTAATTCTTGATATTTTATACATATTTATTTCACCTCCGGCTTGATTTCCAATAACAGTTAACTAAACATTTGACCAAATTTCTTTTAAAGTCGGTCATATTTCCCGGTTATTCAAATATGTATATCGCTGATTGCTTTTCCACAGAGAACACAAAATTTGAAAAAAGGTAGCATTTTCAGGGAAAATAATTTAATCCTTTGGGAAGAGAATAATTCCGGGAATATATCCGTTTATCCTTTGTAATACAATATGTATATGAAATACTAATCCAGTAATTACCGCAAAATAATGTGAGATTGTTAAAGCTGTACTACAGAGAGGATTTTTAGAGAGAAGTCCAGATTTATTACAAATAATTTTATTTTCTCCATCACATTGAAAGAATTCGATTTTAATTGACCCACGAGAATTGGTAATCAAAGAAGAATCTGTAACTGTTTGGAAGAAATAAATTCAAAGAAATTAAGAAAAATAATAACGGAACAACTGAAATGTTTAATCGACGAGCAGTGCATTTAGAAAATGATGTAAGTTTGTTTATAACAAAACCTTCGAGCAGAAACGATTATGTTCGAGGTTGACCGAATTGATCGCGAGTTTAAATCGTTTTCGAGGCATACAATTTGCAATAATGATGATGTTGCTCACGGGGCTGCGCGTATAATTGATACAATTGTTATTGCCGCAATTATTACAGCAATGTAAGATTCCATTTAAGAAATGGAAGGAAATTCGTTTCGTTTTAATAGCAAGAAACCGTGCTATTATTTCCACCCCGTTTACTATAACAGAAAAATTCAAAAACCGTTCTCCCGGTTGTCATTCCATAAAACCAGCACTTTAACCGCCATTTTAAAGGACACTATATTTTTGCGACTCTTGATAAATGTAAGATTTTAGAATTTAAGAATTTAAGAATTTGGGAATTTGGGAATGTGGGGATTTGAGATTTTGGGAATTTTGGAATGTAGGAATGTAGGAATTCGGGAATCTCGGAATTTGGGAACTTTCGAACTTGGGAATTTGGGAATTTGGGAATTTTGGGATTTGGGGATTTGGGGATTTGGGAATTTGGGAATTTGGGGATTTGAGAATTTGGGAATTTGAGGATTTGGGAATTTAAGAATTTGGGAATTTGGGAATTTTGGAATTTTGGAATTTCGGAATTCGGGAATTTAGGAAAATTAGGAACTTAGAGACTTGCAAATTTGAAAATTTAGCAATTGGAGAATTTGGGAATTTTAGAATTTCGAAATTTAGGAATTTAGGAACTTAGAAACTTGCAAATTTGAAAATTTAGGAATTTGGAAAGTTGGAATTTGGGAAATTTGGGAATTTAGGAATTTGGAAACTTGGGGACTTGGAAATTTGGGAATTTGGAAATTTATGATTCCATTTAAGAAATGGAAGGAAATTCGTTTCTTTCTAATAGCAAGAAACGGTGTTATTATTCCACCCCGTTTACTATAACAGAAAAACTAAAAAACCGTTCTCCCGGTTGTCATTCCATAAAACCAGCACTTTAACCGCCATTTGAAACGACACTTTATATTTTTGCGGCGTGATGGTCGGGAATTTTTCAACGCTTCTTCTGCTCATCTCTCAGGTACAAATATACCCTTCGTATCGCGGGTCGATTTGTAATACCGGCGGATATTCTTTATCGAATAATGCAAAAATCATTCACTGTCGGGCTTGGAGAACGAAAAATGTGTCTGTGGTTATTAATCAGTTATCGGTCGACGTGGACTGTTATTGACACGGAATCTGACATTAAACTTAATTTATATATAATTTACAAATTAAGTATAATGTTACTGTGAACGTAAGTTGAAAACAAATTACAACATAATATAAATTATAACAAAATATAAGTTAAAAATAAAATACATTATAACGTCAAATATAATTTAAAAATTAAAAAAGTAGGAGGAATCAAAATTCATAAAATTTTCAAATCCAAATGATAAATTTATAAACCGTTACCGTTTCGAAAGAAAATCCCAGTACCATTGCGCAAAAAATAGTTTCATTTTCAACTTTAAATTAAATCTTTACGGATCCAACAATGAACTCAAAAATCTTCAACAAGTTACAAGAATAAGGATATTAATATTACTCTGCCTGCATACAACAATCAATGAAAACTGTAATTACTATTACTCTTATTATTACTCTTATTAATACTCTTATTATTATTCGCATCATTGTTGTTCTTATTATTACTCTTATTATTATTACCTCTATTTTTACGCGTATTATTATTACTCGTCGTTACCACATTACAACACAATTTATGTAATTTCTACAAAAATATTCAAGCATACTGACCCTTCATAAACAACCGACCAGAAAAAGAAGAAACGAAACTCTCTAAATCCCAAAAACTCGGTCAAAATAATGTGGAGCCTGTACGTGACTAACAAAGAACTCCTCAATTTGCAAACTTATTTTTAAAATCTGCTAAATTAGTTTGCAGCCTACGATCATTTGTAAGCATTGCGAATAATATAATAATTTATTTCTCTAACTAAATCAGGCCTTTACACGATTCCCCTACAGAATCAAGAATCGAACACCTAATTTTCCAAAAACCAATAAAGTATCAGGTCAGTGCAAAAGTTCGTGAGCATTTTGGCGAAATTTTTAAATGGTGTAAATAAAACACAATTTAACATTTCAATCTATGATATATTTTCCTCCGCTATCTGAAATATCTCGCCATCTTTCTGGTAGCTTTTTTATTCCATTGGTGTAAAAAGATTCTGGTTTTGAAGCAAAAAAACTTCTGAGTTCATTCTGTATATCCTGTTTGAATCGAACTTTTTTCCTTGGCAAAAATTTTGTAAGGCACGAAATAATTGAAAATCACTTGGGGCAATATCCGGGGAGTATGTGTTAGGATTATGTTTAATGTCTTATTTATTATATGATATATGAATATACAGGTAATGTAATCGTTACGTGCATGTTGCACACGCTCGCTCGGAAGACACTCTCGATCAGAGTGAACGTCGTTAACTAATTATAAAAATAATTATTTATAAAAATAAGACGCGCGGTTCCCATACATCGCGGGATTTATGAACATGGGAGGCAAACCTCCATCAGTATGCAGGGTGCGGCAAAAGCTCCCAATTCAGTTCATTAAATTTTTGCACCGTTGTTCAAGCCGTATGTGGTCTAGCGTTATCATGGTGGAACAACACTTTCTTCATATTCACTGAAGTATTTCCTGCAGTCTTTCAAGGAAGTTATATAGGGGGCGCTGCGAGCCTCCGTTCCCGGTTTTTACCGATCTAAGCGCGTAAAGACGTGACGCGTATACTCTTATACAAATCTAAGATTATCATGTATATCATTATCATTATACATTAAATATTGTGTGTGAATTAGTTGTACACTTTCCTCATCCATACCCGCAACATTCACCAATCGTGGGCGATTTTTTAATCAAGTCTGAATTTAAATAGCAAAGTTGTTAACTGTATACATCGGTATTAATGGTTTTATTTGGTTCTAACAATTCATCTTATCGATCTGGTAACGAGTCATCGGGAATCCCGTACATGCTACTAACGCGCACGAACTTTTGGACTGACCTGATATTTGTAAACTGATCATCATCATAGTTCAACTGAAAAAAACTGTTCAGATTAAAACAATCTTCTAATCACCAAAAAGTAAAATGATCAGAATTCAACAAACACTTAAACATCGAACACATTCAACATTACACGCACAGTTTAATGTTATACATTAAAAAATATTCGAAGTTAAATTCATTATTACAGTAAGTAGTAGTCCTTTTCGCATATTGGATTTGGTTCTTCCTGCAGTAAACTTATTATCGATTTTACTTACACGCAATATTCACTGTCCGTTAATTCAGCGAGCGAAGCATAATTGAAAGTTTCTTCCGGCTGTAAAATTTTGCTCATGCCATAACACTCTTGTTATTACTCGTATTATTATTACTTTCATTATTGTCCACCACGTAGGAAGTTTCTCGTAAAATAACTTATTGTGGCAGCGTGGCGTAAGAAGTTTCATTAAAATCGGAAGGTTTTGCTGGCGGCTATCGAGAAAAACGCGGTGCGATGAAAATGCGCAGAGACAGGGAAATTATAGAGTGAAATTTGCCGGGAAACGTAGACAGAGATACGTGGAAGCGCAATAAAAGTCAGCCCCGCCGTAAATTCACCTGTTACGTCGGCTCAGGGCTCGTGTAACGCTTTAATCTGCCCTTTCCTGTCGCGCGGAGTCCGCTCGAGTTAACGCACAACCACGGTGATATATCGATATCAAACTTGCCCCGTGGCGAACGCTCTTCTTCGACCCTTTAACCGACATTCGCACCGATCGCTGCGTCGCTAATTATTTGCTAATTATTTCGGGTTCGTGTATTCGATTTTCCTGCCACTGTGATGCTCGGACGAGCGGTCGGGAATTTTAATTATTGCGGAATTGCGAATGCGAGCGATCGGAAATTGACACGATCGAGAATTTGGGTATTTGAATATTTGAGAAGTTGGAGATTTGGGGTGTTGGGAATTTGATGGTGCGGAGATTTATAAGTTTGGTCAATGTATGATTTTGGAATTTAAGAATTTGGGGATTTGGGAATTTGGGGATTTGGGGATTTGGGAATTTCGGAGTTTATGAACTTAGAGACTTCCAAATTTGGGAATTTGGGAATTTAGGAATTCGGGAACTTGGGGACTTACAAATTTGAGAATTTGAAATTTTCAGAATTCGGGATTTGGTAAATTAGGAATTCGGAAATTTGGGAATTTGAGGATTTGAGGATTTGAGGATTTGAGAATTTAGGAACTTGGGAACTTGGGAATTTGGGTATTTGGGAATTTGGGAATTTGAAAATTTGGGAATTTGGGAATTTGCAAAATTTGGGAACCTTAGAATTTCGGAAACTTGGGGACTTGGAAATTTGGGAGCTTGGGAATTTGAGAATTCGGGATTTGGTAAATTAGGAATTCGGAAATTTGGGAATTTGAGGATTTGGAAATTTGGGAATGTAGGAATTCGGGAATTTGGAAATTTAGAAATTTGGAACTTGCAATTTTGAGAATTTGTAAATTTGTAAATTTAGGAATTTGAGAATTTCGGAATTTCGGAATTTGGAAACTTGGGGACTTGGAAATTTTGGATCTTGGGAATTTTAGAATTCGGGATTTGGTAAATTAGGAAATCGTGAACTTGGTAATTTCGGAATTTAGGAACTTAGAAAGTTAGAAACTTGGAAGTTTGGGAATTTGGGAATCTGAAAGTTTGGGAATTTAGGAATTTAGAAACTTGGGGACTTGTAAATTTGGGATCTTGGGAATTCTGAAACTTGAAAATGTGGTAATTTGCAGATTTAACTATTTGTCGTGAGAATTTAAGAAACTGGACATTTGAAAATTTGAGGATTTAATAAGTTTAAAACAAGAAAAATTGAAATAGGATTAAGAGATAATAAATTGGAATTGGATTAAATCGTGTAGACTACAAATCGTCAGAAACGGAACCAAACTAAATCCAAAAACGTTATAAATATATCCTGCCAATAATTCCAAATTGCAAATCTTCTCAATATATGTACATATCAATTCTTTATCTTCTGTTTTCATTCATTTGTTCCTCACTTATTCCTTTTCCCTTCTACAATAATCCTTGTTCATTACTTGCTTCTTTATTTCTTTTTCCTTTTCTTTGCTCCATATTTTCTACTTCATTCTTTTCTTCTTTATACCTTATTCATATTTCTCCCTTCATTTTCTCCATTTTTTCTCGTTGATTGTTTCCTCCTTCATTTCTTATTCATTATGTTAATCTTTATTTTCAAATCATTTTATCTTCTCCACCTTGCCATCCTCGATTCGTAACATTTTCCCTTGCACCTTCTTCCTCAATTTTTCTCCTTAATTTCACATTATTTATTTCTCTTTTCCTGCCCATTTTCCGCGAATCGCTAGAACACCCTGTATAATTACCAGAATCATCCTGTATAATTACCAGAGATCTCGTCGTGCCATATCGAATAACGTTCTTCCGACAGGACTCATTCGCTTTTCCTGACAGGACCACCCGAGAACGCAACGTGGCTCGGTCCGATATTTTTCCATCGTCTTTTTGCCCGTTCGTTCTTTCAGCAAGTCGGTGGACCCACACCCCGTCCTGGAAGTTTCCTCGATACGTTCGGGACGCGTAGATACGGGAAACGACACTCGGGAAAAGGTGTTTGGGAGACGAACTGTGAAATGGATTGGGCGAGGACCTCGATTTTTTAGCTTTCGCGAGCTACGACGACCGATCTGACGTGGACCGGTTAACTGGTTCGCTCGAAAACCCGCTGTCCGAACGATCGGAGATAGTTCCGAAACTGTTACGAACTTTCGGAACTGCTTTTCCGTCTGATCTCCGATCAGCTGACGCTCTTTGTTGATCATTTTCGGCTGCAAGTTTCCGAAAATCGATAATCGATACGGCGCGGTCGTTGTTCGGGACGATTGAACGAAATATGTGTGCCACTACAGAATCACTGTTAGACTCGATCTCCTGGTTCTTTGGTATTCCGTCTATGTCCCTAGGGAGATAGGGAACTAGGGATACAGAAGTCTAGGAATTTTGAAATTTGGAAATATAGAAATTTAGAAGCCTAGGATCGGAATCTGATATACGTGCTTGAAGATCTAGTAATTTCCAGCATAGGTGCCTGGATGTCTAGGAATGTTAAGATCTAAGGAACCAGGGTCTAGGAATTCAGGATACGTACATACATATACATACAAAGAGAGATATTGGTATTTAAAGACATTTTGTTATTTATCGATGCTGGTATCTAGTGATAATAGTATCAAGAGATATATGTACAGTCGCGGACAAAATTAAGTGGACAGGTATAAATAACAAATGGTTAATTTAATTTAACTCTTTGCGGTCCTATGTCGAGTGTGGCTCGACATCGCGTTTTTTTTGGATCGCAGAAATAATTCAGATAAATAGGTTGTTTGAACATGTTTGAATTTCTTTGTTAGTTTTAATAAATTAACAATATGTTTGTCGCGCATCCCGCATTATCGTAATACATTTTATTGTAAATTCATTTCTTGATCTATTTTATAAATTAATTATGGAGCTGTAGGTAAAAGAAATCACGAACCGCAAAGGGTTAACTAAGAATGCCTATAAATCAAAAATTTATTGTACAATTATATACATTACATAAATGTTTTTTCAAGTTTACAAAAACATTTCACGTTCTAAATTAAAAATTTATATAAAACACTGTAGTGAAACAAAAAATTTTTTTACATTTTTGCAATGTCCACTTAATTTTGTCCATGAGTGTATTTAGGGGTATTGGTATCAAGGGATATTTGTATTTAGGTATACTGGCATCAAGAGATCTTTGTATTTAGTGGTACTGGTATCAATGGAAATTGGTAATTGGTAATTGGGAATTGATATCTAGGAATAGTAGTGTCTAGGAACATTGAAGGCCGTTAATATTTATGAATACTGTTATCTAGGGATGTTAGTATTTGGAAATATTAGTTTCTGCGAATACTGATGTCTAAGGATCGATATATAGCTGTCCAGTGCCATTGATATCTAGGGACGTTGGTATCCAGGACTATTAAAATCTAGGGACATTAATGTTTAGAAATATTGATATCGAGGAATATTGGTATTTGGAAGTATTGTTGTCTTGATAATGTGATTTTCAAGCATGTTGGTATCCAGCAATATTAGTATCTAGGGATATTGAAATCTATTGAGGTTGGTCTAGGGACATTGATATCTAACGACATTGGTATCTCTGGACATTGTCATCTAGAGATACCAGTATCAGAATGCCCTGTGGGTATCCGTGGACATTGGTACCTAGAAATTTTGCTATCTAGTAATACTGCTATTGAGATACATTGTTGTTTAGAAGTTTAGGGATATCGGTATCCCGTGAAATACATATGCAGTAAGGTAGGTGCCCAAAGAAAAAGACATACGTAAAATTATGTATCCGCGAATATGGTCTAGGTTCGAATGTATCTGACAATGAGAATATAGCTATTTAGTGATATAGGTCGCTAGGGATATTGATATTCCTCAATATCGAATTTCAACTACCCAGTCATCCAAATATCTAAGTACCTTGGAATGCACATATCTACATACCTATGACCGCGATATCCACAAATCCCCAAACCTAGATATCCAAAAAGTAAACATTCGGAAAATGAACTAATCTAGCGACCGAGGATGCAACAACGCATCGCTATCCGGGGCTGGATCATCGGGAAAAAAATTGAAATTGTACAAGCGGAGAGGTCCTCTGCCACGATGTTAACTGCAGAAGTCCGATAATTCCCCGTGAGCGATCACCGGTGCGTCCACGTAGTCGTTATCGTGCGAAATTAATTACAAACGGCACCGGCCATCATCGGAATGACGTGACAGTAGGAAAGGTAGACGAGTCGCGGACATAGACAAAGGAAAAAGAAGGATTACACCGGGGGATGGGGTCGGTATGGGGTCCCGGTTGAATGGCGGTGGGAGAAGAAGCGTGCCGCTCTAGCAGCCACCGATCAATACACCTCTACCAACACCATCGGTGGCCTGGCTACAGGGACGAGTTTCCGGTGCCCGTCCGAAGAAAGCATAACTGCAACGAAATTGCATAGAAAAGTCCTGCGACATTATTTTATCTTGTTTCGCTATGGTCGTTCGTGTACACTGCGGTGCATAACCATAGCACCACCTACTTTTTTAGTTGGTCCGTTGTTCGTGGTTGAAATAAATTTGTTCGAGCCTTGTTGTATATTGCACGTGGTGTGCCCACTAAGGTTATTGTATCAATACTATAATCGATACTCGAAGGACCACTCCGAGGTTTGGAGACGATACAAAACGTTTTTAACTATAACTTGTTACTATTCGTGGTTCCATGACTTGTACTACTATTCTGCCATATCTTTAACTATTCTTTCTATTCTGGTTCTAATGTATCTATATTCCAACATTTCTGATATTCGTTGACACATCCATGTCTCAAAGTCCTGTTCACGCACAGGCAGACGCGTTTATGTGTGGGCTGACTACTCGTTCTGTGAAGGACGCGGTTAAGTACGGGAGGATGAATAATATTGGTAGGCGCTTCCGAGTGAATAGAGTGAAAATAAGTGAATGTTGTGGGAGCGAGTGGCGGGGTTTCGGATGAAGAAAATTGCGTTTGGAAATATGAGAATTTGGGTATTTGAACAATTGGGAAATTGGAGATTTGAGAATTTGAGAATTTTAGAATTTAAGAATTTACGAACTTGGGAATATGGGAATTTGGGACCTTGGGAACTTGCGAACTTGGGAACTTGCGAACTTGGGAACTTGCGAACTTGGGAACTTGCGAACTTGGGAACTTGGGAACTTGCGAACTTGGGAACTTGCGAACTTGGGAACTTGCGAACTTGGGAACTTGGGAATTTGGGAATTTGAGAATTTGGGAATTTGGGAATTTGGAAATTTGGGAATTTGGGAATTTGGGAATTTGGGAATTTAGGTATTTAGGAATTTAGGAATTTAGGAACTTGGGAACTTGGGAATTTGGGAACTTGGGAATTTGAGAATTTGGGAACTTGGGAATTTGGGAATTTGGGAATTTGGGAATTTGGGAATTTGGGAATTTGGGAATTTGAGAATTTAGGAATTTGGGAATTTAGGTATTTTGGATTTTAGGAAGTTAGGAACTTGGGAACTTGGGAACTTGGGAACTTGCGAACTTGGGAACTTGGGAACTTGGGAACTTGGGAATTTGGGAATTTGGGAATTTGGGAATTTGGGAATTTGGGAATTTGGGAATTTGAGAATTTAGGAATTTGGGAATTTAGGTCTTTAGGTATTTTGGAATTTAGGAATTTAGGAATTTAGGAACTTGGGGACTTGGGAACATGCGAACTTGGGAACTTGGGAACTTGGGAACTTGGGAACTTGGGAATTTGGGAATTTGGGAATTTGAGAATTTGGGAATTTGAGAATTTGGGAATTTGGGAATTTAGGTATTTAGGAATTCAGGAATTATGTATTTAGGAATTTAGGAATTTAGGAACTTGGGAACTTGGGAACTTGGAAATTTGGGAATTTGGGAATTTGGGAATTTGGGAATTTTGGGATTTGGAAATTTTGGATATTTGGAACTTTGCGATTTGAAAATAACGTTATTTCATATTTAACAATTTAGAAATTTGAGAAATGAGAAAATTGAGTAATTAAGATGTCGAAAAAACTGAGTATATTGTATTCAAAAATTCATTGATCGGAATATTCAGAGATGTAAATTGTACAAATTTGAAAACAGAAACTTATTAATTTCGAAAATTCTTTTTTGACTCAGATATCTGAAAGTTTAGTATCTCCACTTTGCAAATTCAGAAAATTAGAAAACCTGGACATTTCGAAGCACGAAAAATATATTTGCAATATAAAAATTGAACATCCTAGAGAAATTCGAAAATTTGAAAAGTAGTAAAATTACAAAATTTCGACACTAAGAAATTTGAAAATGGTTGCATCAATATTTTACCACTACCTTATAGCAGTATTACAAATGGACGACACTTTCTTATCCGGTAGAGCTAAGAAACAGCACGTACATACTCTGAGCAGTATGTTTAAATTCCAAACTTGGAGTCCCAAGTTTCAGTTAACGGTTCGGTGGCTGAAAATGAGCGATAAAGACACACCTAGCGGGCATTTCACCCTGAATTTCTCACGTTGTTCCAAACGAATTATCGCGCCAGTCTTTTGCACGCATATATTTGCGAAGCACGTATAATCGTGCGGATATGCATATATTCGCATGACTCTGTAACAGAATTATTATATCAAAAACGGAAACATACCTCTATTACCGATTCCATTAATAACAGTCCCTTTAATTTGCTAGCGCTAATAAATTTAATTACCGGCAGTTAGTTGCAAAAATTATATACGTGCATTTATAATATAATATACATTTAATTATATACTTTTATCGGAAGAATAGTTAAAGAATAATGTACACATTTATCGGAAGACTAATTAAAGGATAGTATAAATATTTATCAAAGAAAAGGGAAATATTTGATCGACAAATGCGTCAGACACAACAAATTAATGGCTACAACAATTTTAACACTTTGAGTGTCATGTCACCCACGCACGGGTGACGTATGAAATCATACATAAATCTTTCGATAATTTTAGTTGAAACATTTAACGTTCAAAAAATTTTGGTACATAGATTAAAACTGATCAAATGAACCAGGGTAGATTTAGGAATTTAGGAACTTGCAAATTTGAGAATTTAGGAATTTGAAAATTCGGGAATTCTGGAATTTCGGAATTTAGGAACTTAGAAACTTGAAAATTTGAGCATTTGGGAATTTGGAAATTTGGAACTTGCAAATTTGAGAATATGGAAATTTCGGAATTTCGGAATTTGGAGACTTGGGGACTTGGAAATTTGGGATCTTGGGAATTTGAGAATTCGGGATTTGGTAAATTAGGAATTCGGGAATTTGGGAACTTGGGAATTTCGGAATTTAGGAACTTAGATACTTGCAAATTTGAGCATTTGGGAATTTGGAAATTTGGAACTTGCAAATTTGAGAATATGGAAATTTGGGAATTTGAGAATTTGAGAATTTGGGAATTTGGGAGTTTCGAAATTTCGGAATTTGGAGACTTGGGGACTTGGAAATTTGGGATCTTGGGAATTTGAGAATTCGGGATTTGGTAAATTAGGAATTCGGGAATTTGGGAACTTGGGAGTTTCGGAATTTGGAAACTTAGAAACATGGAAGTTTGGGAATTTGGGAACTTGGGAGTTTCGGAATTTGGAAACTTAGAAACATGGAAGTTTGGGAATTTGGTAATCTGAAAGTTTCGGAATTTAGGAATTTAGAAGCTTGGAGACTTGGAAATAGAATAAACTTTGTAGAATGTAATGAAAATTGTCTATAAAATTTATCGAGAATAAAATTAATTCCCAGAAGAAATTGAAACTGTTTTAGGGGCTCAGGCAACTGAAGAAAGTTCGAAAGTCAAGGTTTTGCTTTCCTCAACCATTCCCGTTACAATTAGACTCAATTCCAATACACCACCTTATTAAATATTGTTGGAATATTTATTTTTTTGCGAAAAAATATGAATGCTCATAAATACTACACTGTCGTAGTTCATATAATGCAAATAGAAACAGTACATTAAATAAAAGAAGTATTTAAATTGTGTCTATGGACTCTAACACAATAAAGTAAAACTGAATGACTGCACTCTGTTATGGTTTCTTGTCGACTGGGCCCATTTCCGATTTCCTTTGTCCTCAGTGTTTCAAGAGTGCTACAAAACCGTGACTGTGTATATGGATACGTGTAAGATCCTTGCAATTTCCAACGAAAATATTTTAGGTTTACCATGTCATAACCGCGAGTGCGTCACGAGTATAGCTCGTCATCACAGCGTAGAGCATTAAATCGTGGAATTATCCAACTATTCAACGATGCAGGATCGAAGAAAATTAAATCTCCATAAATTTTTACGTAATTTATCAATCGTATTCCCAAAGAAATAGCGAATCGCATCGGAAAATAAGAGGTTCTGCGTCCCCGCGGTTGACGCAATGGACGTTAAATGACAAAGCGGGATCTTTCTAGGGATTTTTAAAATCAGTCGACGATCTAAGAGTGTCCGAGCGAGATTGCAGTCGGAGGAACATTAATCACGCGGATGATACATCATTTTATATTCAGAGGACTTCGGCTCGCGTCACCTTTTTATCCGTTCGCTTTAATCGCCGATAATAAGGCACGGCGGAAGAAATGCGTAGAAATTTTCCTTACAAGCAACGTTCGACGACTGAATCATTCTCACGAGACTGATTTCATTAGAACTTCGATTTTTAGATCAAAGATCTCCGTAAATTGGAAAAATTCTGAATATAGAAGTCTTAGGTATGAGGACAAAAAACGCGACGATTTCAGGTGTACTGGAATATGAGTATACAGGGTGTTCCATTTAAGTCGATATTGTAAAAAAACTGGAAAAAGTGCAATTTGAGAAAAACATACTGACACGTGTCCTTTAGTATTTCTAGTGATAAAATGCATGCGTTTTGTTTCACACGTTTTGTTGTAAAATCAATATTTCTATAATATATTTAGCAAAACATATTCTTAAAATAACTCGTTGATTTGTTATGTTTATCTCAAAAGTATAGTTTTTTTAAATATAAACACAATCACATCAGGTATGTTTATTATTACATTTGACAGAGAGAAATATTGAAATGTTATGGTTCTTAAGGAATTAATGATACGTGAACATTATGAACACTACTCGCTTACCTGAAACGAATGTACACCGCGTCGTTTTCCAGCTGATTGTGACGTCAATTTTCGAGGCTCCATAGTTATAAATGTTTCAGCTTAAAGCGGAAGCTTCAGGAAATATGACCATATTTTTTTTTAATTTTAACCGTACAGCCCCCTCATTGAAAAACGTAAAAAACGAATTTGTTTCAATTTCTTCATAAGATATAGCAAATTGACGAAGTCAGAAAAAATATTTTATAATACCTCAATTCTTTATGAACAAAACAAAATAAAATTTAGCTCAATCGGTCGAGTAGTTGCTGAGAAAAAAATTCGTAAGTGAAGTCTATTTTCGTAAAAGTGGGCAAAAACTGCAAACTTTGAAGGGTTGTAATTTATTAACAAATTCGAAATCGATAAAATGATGACTTAAACAACCCATAATTTCACATAGACTATAACATATTTTGATTAAAACAAAATCGAAGATGGTGATGTCAAAAATCGATCGGTGTGGCATGGAATGACCCATATGAGATTTTTTATATGATACGTACGACCGTCATTAATTGTTATTTAAAATTTATGTAAGGTATTCATTAACACTCTGGCAAGAAACTGACAATAATATTTCTGGCATTGAAAGTTCCAATGAATTAAACCTGTCCTTTACAGACATGCTCGTTCTTAATCTGCTAAATCTCGTTAAAACCATTAGAGACTGAACTGGAAGTACCGTATCGTAATTAAAGCAGTGTCTTCTTTTTTCTTCCTTCTCCTCCTCTTTTTTTTTTTTAGTTTAATCGTTCCTTTCAAACATTATTTCTCCGCTCTTTTCATGCCGTAGAATCAAGACTTCCAGACTCAATAACAACCAGGATTCGATTTCCGGTATCAGCGCTTCTTATTTTTCGCCAACTTCCACAATACACTTCTTTTCCGTTTAGCAGATCGCGAGGATCCTACAACTACAAATTCGAGAGGGAAATTAAACTTGAATCGCGCACAGAAATCTTTGCAGCGAGATTTTAGATCTCATTTTCAATTCCTACTCGAAAATTTGTACCATTTCTTTTCGTATTTGTGATGCACTTTCATGTTTGGACGTCTGGAAGTTTACGCGTTCAGATGTTTGGATATTTGGGAATTTTTGAGTTTCAGAATTTAGACATCTAAAAAATGGAGAATTCGGGGTTTTGGAATTTTGGAAATTTCGGTATCTGGAAAATCGACTTTTGGGAAGTTAAGCATTTGGAAATTTGGAGTTTTGGAAAATCGACTTTTGGGAAGTTAAGCATTTGGAAATTTCGGTATCTGGAAAATCGACATTTGGGAAGCTAGGCATTTGGAAATTTTGGTATTTGGAAAATCGGACTTTTGGGAAATTAAGCATTTGGAAATTTGGGGTTTTGGAAATTTCGGTATCTGGAAAATCGACTTTTGGGAAGTTAAGCATTTGGAAATTTGGGGTTTTGGAAATTTCGGTATCCGGAAAATCGACATTTAGGAAGCTAGGCATTTGGAAATTTGGGGTTTTGGAAATTTCGGTATCTGGAAAATCGACATTTGGGAAGCTAGGAATTTGGAAATTTCGGTATTTGGAAAATCGGACTTTTGGGGAGCTAGGCATTTGAAAATTTGAGGTTTTGGAAATTTAGGTGAGTGGTACTTTGGAATTGTCGGAATGCAGATATTTTGAAATGTGGAGTTTGGAATTTTTGCAATTTAGGTATTAGGTAATTTGGGTATTCGGGTATTTGGGGATTTGTAATATTTTGAATTCAGGTATTTGGAAATTTGGAATTGTGGTATTTCAAAATTGTGAACTTCAGAATTTTGGAAATTTAGATATTGAAAAATTTGTGTATTTGAGAATCTGGAATATTGGGAGTTCAGGTATTTGGAAACTCCTTCTTCTTTCGTTGTGATACTATCTTTTTTCTGCGCATATCGAAATCGAAAAACGTTTACATAATTTTCCACGACCAAATCACCAGTCTGAGTGGTAGGTGAGTAAGACTACTTATGTCTGAATTAAAAATGAACTATACAAACAAATAAATAAGCCAGTTTGTAGAAAGATTCTTTATCTCCATGAAGGTTATCGTGCATTTTGCAAAAAGTTTATAATAATTTTCATAACGGAGAATAAGAAATCTGTGATCCGTCATTTTGAACACACAAGAAGAAAACAAGCTCGTTTGTTTTTCCTTAAATCGGCCATTGCTGCTTTTCGTTGTATGGCGAACGCATCGGTAAGGAACAATAAAATCGGAACGCGAACTTCCTCGATGCGAAATTCGGTCAATGAAAACCGGCTAATGCGGCTTCTTATTGCTCGTTGAACGATGGAACTGTTGTTTTGTATCGAACTTTGTATCGGATGTTTCGCATCGAGTATCGGTATTTTTGTCTTCGCGACGAATAAAAGAATCTTCTGAATCGTTGCGATACAACCGTTCCCGGATAAATGTTGGCCAGAGTTTCTGCGGACTGTAATTTATGAATAGGATCGGGCTGCATTAAACCATAATGAATCGGATTTCGATCTAACTTTAATTAACTTCGATGTTCTTTGGTTCGCGTTATCCGATGCGCATAGCGCGATTGCGTCGGTAGTTATTTGTCTTTCGATATTTCTTTTTAATAATCGACGCGTTCGCGTTTGTGGATGGTTTATGTGTTGCAATGAATTCACTCAGGGCTTGGGAAAAATGTTAGTTGTTTTGAGATAATAATTGGATCGCGATTTCAGATACGAAACGTAGTGGATACATACTATTGTACTATTCTTGTAATGAAGTATGGACTGCGATATAATAATATAAATACCTTGTGTTGGATATTGCAACGGATTACGCACATACACATTTGTATAGAGTAAGGGTCACTATAGCTAAAGGAACGATCCTACAGTTTGTGGCACTCTTCGCAAGTGGCAAGGACCGAGGAAAACCCGAAAACAGTCAGTCGTCACCGAGCCATAGCAGAGTGCACAGTATTTCCAAATTCACAATAATTCTTAAACAGTCTCTAATTATTCTATTGCCCATTTTATATTCATTCACTTATATTGCATTGTGCGGACTACCACTGTATATTTGTCTTTACAAATAAAGTTATTCTTGTGAAACAAATAAATATTCCAACACCTTGTATAATACATTTTTATTTACAGTATATTTTATACATTAAATGTACTATATTAACAGTATATGCTATGCATTAAATACATATACTATATTTAAAGTTTATGCTACACATCAAATGTACTATACTTACTGTATATTCTACATATTAAATGTACTATATTTACAGTGTATGTTGTACATTAAATGTACTATATTAACTGTATATGCTATGCATTAAATATATATACTATATTTAAAGTTTATGCTACACATCAAATGTACTATACTTACTGTCTAATAAAACATATTAACTGTACTATATTTACAGTTTATGCTACACATCAAATGTACTATATTTACACTGTATGCAACAGTTTACATATATTGTATAACATACAATATACACGGTGAAATCTAGGACTTAAAAATTTAAATATGTAGGTTCTTAGAAATTTGCAAATTTAAAAATGTAATTTAGTAATTTTAAATTCCAAAAATTGGTAAATCTGATAGTTTATGAAGCTAGATATTTATAAATTTAAACATTCAGAAATCTAAAAATTTGGGAATCCAAGACCATAGAAAATTAGAAATCTACACACTTAAAATTCTAGAAATTTATTAATCTACAAATTTAGAACTTTAGAAATTTAGTAATGTACAAATTTAGAGCTATAGAAATTTAGTAATCTACAAATTTAGAACTCTAGAAATTTAGTAATTTACAAATTTAGAGCTCTAGAAATGTAGTAATCTGCAAATTTAGAACTCTAAAAATGAAAAAATCTGCAAACTTATAAATCTTGAAATGGAGGGATCTATAAATTCGAAAGTGCCCAAATTCGGAATTCGAAAAACACGGAATTCAAAAGTCTAGAAATCCAATAATTCCGAATCCCAGAAATCACTAAATTGGAATGATCTAAAATCCCAAAAACCAACAATTTCAAACGCTCAAACCCTCAATCTCAAAAATCCTAAATTTTTATACGAAACACCTACAACACTGTATTAAGTATAAGTCTAGAAATCCAATAATTCCGAATCCCAGAAATCACTAAATTGGAACGATCTAAAATCCCAAAAACCAAAAATTTCAAACGATCAAACCCTCAATCTCAAAAATCCTAAATTTTTATACGAAACACCTACAACACTGTATTAAGTATAAGTCTAGAAATCCAATAATTCCGAATCCCAGAAATCACTAAATTGGAACGATCTAAAATCCCAAAAACCAAAAATTTCAAACGATCAAACCCTCAATCTCAAAAATCCTAAATTTTTATACGAAACACCTACAACACTGTATTAAGTATACACCGTATACTTAGCTCCTACCAGTGCCCACGGTGCTCGCACGTGCCCACAAGTGCCCTCCACGTGCCCCTTTATTCACTACGCACCCTCTCATTGGACTTCGCGTCTCACAGTCTATATAAAGCAACCTCGTTCCGAATAAATTAGAAGTTTCTCAGCAACACCTCCATTTTCGCGCCGCTTTCTTAAAACTCGCACCTTGTCTCTTTTAATAACGCTCTAGAGAAAATGAGAATCGTCGTTTCTCCTCTATCATCTCTCACTTTCCTTTTTCTTGCTCTCTGTGCTCGCTCGGAGGCGTACTTTTCTATAATTACTCTGTCAATCTCTTGTCGCACGTTGCGTTTCCACTTCTTCCTGCTTCCTCTTATCGTGTCCACTTGATGATTCGAGTCTTTGCCGGGAAGTTCAAGGAAAAAGAGGCAACGCGATGACCGAGTGGAATTCTTGTTTCACGGGTTGTCGGATCGATATGGATTCTCACGGTGACACACATTGACGCATCGCCTGTTTAATATTTTATTATTTGTTGCCACGATCCCCAAATGGGGACTTGAATATACATTTTTCTTTTATCACTTGCAACATTATATCAACACCAGAACTACCGGCATTAAATGTATACTTACTTTAAAATTGCAAATAAAGTACAAAAATAAATAAATAAATATTACAATATCACCGGACAGACAATTTGACAAAAGGGCCTTTTTGAAAAGTCTATCGTCACACCAACAATTACTTACAAGAATTTAAAAGAATATTTCTCGCGTTCTGATTGGCCAGTGTTTTTCCTTAATAATTTAAAAATGAAGTCTCATCCTATATTTTTGAAAAAGTTGTTCAGAGTAGCCCCACCTACTACCCCTTCTCGGCTCGTACCATAATTGTGAAACACCCTGTCAGGTAAAAGTACCAGTAGTTGACCATGTATCAGCAGTTGACAGTTTTTCAGAGAACATAAAAAAAACAAGGTTTCTATAAGCTGTCGACTTTCGATGATAGTAAGCTTCAGACGTTGCAGCATGTGTCGATGAAATTTTTCAACAATTGCATCTGAAATAAAGCATGTTTATTAACAACGAACGTCCGAATTCAATAAGATAAGTAATATGCTATTATATTTCTATTTCCTTGACTTTTCTGTCAATAATAGCCAATCTTCGTTTTCAATAATGGAACTGGAGCATTCGCCGAATTTTTAAATATATTTCTCAAATTTGTATAACTTGCAGCGAGATTTTAGATCTCATTTTCAATTCCTACTCGAAAATTTGTACCATTTCTTTTCGTATTTGAGATGCACTTTCATGTTTGGACGTCAGGAAGTTTACGCGTTCAGATGTTCGGATATTTGGGAATTTTTGAGTTTCAGAATTTAGACATCTAAAAAATGGAGAATTCGGGGTTTTGGAATTTTGGAAATTTTGGTATTTGGAAAATCGACTTTTGGGAAGTTAAGCATTTGGAAATTTCGGTATCTGGAAAATCGACATTTGGGAAGCTAGGCATTTGGAAATTTTGGTATTTGGAAAATCGGACTTTTGGGAAGTTAAGCATTTGGAAATTTGGGGTTTTGGAAATTTCGGTATTTGGAAAATCGACATTTGGGAAGTTAAGCATTTGGAAATTTGGGGTTTTGGAAATTTCGGTATTTGGAAAATCGACTTTTGGGAAGTTAAGCATTTGGAAATTTCGGTATCTGGAAAATCGACATTTGGGAAGCTAGGCATTTGGAAATTTTGGTATTTGGAAAATCGGACTTTTGGGAAGTTAAGCATTTGGAAATTTGGGGTTTTGGAAATTTCGGTATCTGGAAAATCGACATTTGGGAAGCTAGGCATTTGGAAATTTCGGTATTTGGAAAAGTAATATGCTATTATATTTCTATTTCCTTGACGTTTCTGTCAATAATAGCCAATCTTCGTTTTCAAGAATGGAACTGGAGTATTCGCCGAATTTTTAAATATATTTCTCAAATTTGTATAACTTAACTTTTTTTAAAACGTGCTCTTCGTGCATAATTTAGAAGGTTTAAAGAACGTCTCCAAGTATCGACTCTCGCCATTTATTGACAGAGTAAGAGGTTACCATTATTTCCGTAGAAGATTTCTCTGAATTGGTCAACTACTGGTACTTTTACCTTATGCGATATAGAATGGTCACTGTAGCTCATTTATTTTCTTAGATTGTTTTACCACGCACAGAGGTTGAAGTGACCCCAAAAATATTGTACTTGTTTGCGCTAACTCTTAATAACGAACAAAAGGTCAGTGGTTCCTAAATTTTTGTATAGGTCATTAGATCGAATGAGTTCAAATGAGGATGCATTCCTGGATAGTGCAAGATTTGCATTATTAAGGTGACTGTCCCCGGAAGAATGTTGTGTCAGGCTTATCCTCGTGGCTAAAGTTGAGAAAGTGGCCTAGTTTACATTGCATTACAAAGTTTCGATGCATTCGATGCGCAAGAAGCTCGTTTTCCTTTGACGTCGATAAAATTCGATAGAAGTTGAATCAATCTCGCGCACGTACGTTGTGCTAAATAATATCTCTGTTATTTTTCTTTCCGTCGAAACCAGCCAGAACTTCTCTCCCTTTTTGATGCAACGTGGCTGGTTCGAAATTAGTTTCCAAAGTGGCTCGGGCTCGGTCATTTTATCAAACCGAAGTTCCGCGAGTGTGCGTCTCGAGCGATTGCACGAAAAAAAAAAGGAAAATGCGGAGGCAGAATCATTTTCGGGGGAAAAAAATTCTATTTTGTCGTGGCTAAAGTGGTTACGGTCGGTTTTTCGAAACGGAAAGGAAGTTCCCGCGCAAAATATTGCAGCGGAAAGCTTCGAAATTCCGGCTGAAAAGCGTGGAAAATTGCCACCTATTTTCCCCGCTTTACCGAACACCTTTCCCGAATGGCGGGGTTCGTTTGCGATACGTGAGCTACAAAAATTCGAGAAACCGGGGAATAAATGACCGACACGAACGGCCTCGGTTCACCGTTCTTCGCCGTGAAAATTGCTGCGATTCTCTTTATGAATTCCTTTATCGAAATAAATGGTAACGTTAATAGCATCGAATGTTCGATGGTTTGCTCTTTTGTGCGCACTACGTAAATTCGTTTCGTTGAATTGATTCTTTGTATCCTTGTATCGGTGGCGTTTATCCGCGACAGAGTTGAGGAACTTTGGTCCGCTGTTTGGCTCAAAATAAAATTTACCTTTGCTCGTTGACATTTTGCGAATTGGATACAAATTGATTTCGTTCAATTGATTTTTTTAACCTTCGTTTTGGTGGGACGTGTTTATGAAACGGTCGGCAATCCTGTGCCCCGTAGCGTGTGACGAAATAAAATTTTCCGATCTTTATTACCTTTTTGTATAACGGGTACACGCTTATTTTATAAACTTTCGTTGCGGCGGTACGTTTTTGTGAAAAATTTGAGTACCCTCGTACCATGGTGCGAGACAAAATAAAATTTAACGACGCTGGGCGACTTTTAGTATATTGAATATGAAGTTAACTTGTAAACTTTCGTTTTGGTGATACGTGTTTGTTACAAATTTCAGAATCTCTGATTTCTAACAGTGGTCAGGATAAAATATACTTTTGTTCTGTGATTTTTTGTGTATTGGATATAAAATTATTTTGTAATCTTCTGTTATAGCGTATTAAATAATGTATTTATAATTTCATAATTTATTGATGAAAAGTTTGCAAACCTCTGGTCTACAGCATTCGTCAAAATAAAATTGTACTCTTGATCGTTGATTTTTCGTGTACTTGTTGATTTTACTTAATTGATTTGTTAAATCTGCATTACAACTGTTGACTTTTCTGTGTACAGAAAGCTGATTGATTGCATTGCATGAAATTCTTAAACGCTGGTTTTTGTTAGAAAAATTCAGTAAAACAAATTTTTTGTTGTATAAACGGAGAAAATATATCGATCTCGTATAATCTGATAGAGCTTTATTCGTGCCCTTCAACAGATACGTTGCTATGCAATAGCGGTTCATAACTTTTTTACAAATTCTCACCAATAAAATCAAAATTCAAATAAATACATGCTATAACTGTACGGAATAATTTTAATCAATATGTAAAAATTATTTAAAAAATTATTTCATTTTCGCCTCTGTTCAGAACATATATCATATACCATTAAATTAATTAATAATAATAATAAATAGTAAATCATTTTTGTATTTAACTTTTCTTGTGTGCATATATTAATTTTCTGTTACAAATAAATTTTTGTAACAAAACATGTTTGGTTATCTTCAATTTTCCTATCGATATTGTTCATGTGAAATGAGTAACACATTTTCTTTAAATTTATAAAATCACGCAATGCATGATTAATTAATCGAATCGATTATTTATATTTATTATTTGCTGTCAGATTCAAGGTATCGTTATGTACGTATATGAAAATACTTATAATTATTTAATAATCTATGATGCTGGAGATGCGTAAGTCAGTTTGGGAGTTGTATCTATCTTTATTAATTGGTTGTCTGTTTATTAACTTAATACGTCTAACAGCCAGAGAAGTCGAAGAAGATAAAAGCGGTGCGGAGTTGCAGGAAGCTTGGGATTCGAAGAAAAATAAGAGACTAAAAGAAGAATTAGAGGCTTAACGAGGAAAAATAGCCAGAATTGTTCGCAGAATTCTCAACGGGGGATGTTGTACACGGAATTATTAACGCTTTAGCGAACGATCGCGTAGTACTTCGTCTTTTAACGAGCTAAAATTAGTCCTCGTTTGACGCGAAATACTCGAGCCAAAGAATATCCGTAATTTTTCTCTCTTTTCATATAATTTTTATGGCTACGCTAGCCTGATCTACAGATCATTAACTGTTGTACCGTCATTACACAAATTAAATTAAATTACACGAATTAATGTCACTATTCTAAAATTATTGTAATTTACGATCCTAGTTAATTTATTACGTGCAATGGTAGAAAAAATTTTGGCTAAAATATGCTACAGTACTATATAGTTAATACAGTAACTATTAACGTTACTATCCTCAAATTATTCTAAATTACATTTCTAGTTAATCTTCGTGCAATACAGTAGTAAAAATTTTGGCTAGAATATGCTAAAGTATAATATCGTAGATGTAGTAACTATTAAAATAGTACATGGGTCAGTCCACGCCGAATCGATCACTTTTTGACCTCGCCATCTGCGATTTTGTTGTAATAAAAATATGTTATAGTCTATGTAAAATTAGGGGGGATTTAAGTCATCACTTTGCCGATTTCGAATTTGTTTAAAAATTACAGGCCTTCATAATTTGCAGTTTTTGCCTATTTTTGCGAAAATAGACATTACTTATGAATTTTTTGATCAAAAACTACTAGTCCGACTGAGCTAAATTTTGTTTTGTTTTGCTCATAAAGGATTGGGCCACTATAAAATATTTTTTCGGACTTCGTTAATTTGTTATATAATATGAAAAAATTGAAACAAATATATATTAATGAAGAAAGTAGGTAAAAGAAATTCAAGAGTGCAAAGGGTTACCTGTTATAAAAAGTCGCGGTGGTAAAAAATAGTGTGAAAGGAAACACAAGAAAGTGGTCACTTAAATAAAATAGTTGTAAATTAATAGAGTAGCAGTATAGTGGATCGTCGAGGCATAGTTTAAAAGGAGCATCGTAAGTAAACAAGTGGGGCTTGCGAGAATAGCCGAGCTCGCTTCGTCCCCGACTCGGAATCCGAGCCACCCGAGGATCGAGGGTTCGAGCCCCGGTCCCGGAGATTCGGATTTTTCGAAATTAGAAAAATAAATTCATAGTACAAGGAGCTCGGGGAGGAGTGGGGAGAGTGACGTAGGGACAGTAGGATAGTAGGAGCGGGGATAGGAAGAGTGGGAGTCGAGAATCGTAGCTCCTGAGGCTGTGGTGATTTTCTGATGACGTCAGGAACTAGAAAATGAGAGCGATCGACCAATCGTGGCCGATCGCGAAACCACGCGATAGAAAGTCACGTGACTTTCAAGGCCAAGGAACTAGGAAATCGGAGAAATATTCGTCTGAAATTTGCTTATAAGCAAATTTTCGAGCCTCCAAGACCGAAGCGAGGAGTGGGGGAAGTGAGGTAGTGGTAGTGGGGATAAGAAGTGGTGGGGATCGAGAAACATAGCGTCTGACAGGCAGATTTCCTATCGAAATACAATTGAAATTAAATTTTTTGATGGTTCAATTCCAATTTTTCTTGAGGACATAATACGTAATACTTTATACTTTAATTTTAATAAGGCTCGGCATGTTGAAAGGAGCATTTGTTATATTTATTTAAACTAAAAAAGAAGAATCATTAGCTGACACTGTCGTATCAAACACAAACGCCAGTGAACGCGGATGGCACGACTCGCTTGCCTGAAACGGTGGTACACCGCGTCGTTTTCCAGCTTATTGTGACATTAAATTTCTAATTAAATATACTAGAACAAAACATTGAAAAAATGAGTTTCAACGTGGAAAGATTGTTGGAAAATTTTCTCCAATATTTTTCTCTTTTCATTGAGGTGAGTGACCTCTGTTGTAACTGTTACTAGGAATATTTTTCACACATCATTAATATTTAATATTTACGTATCATTAATATTTAATATTTACACATCTTTAATAATAAATTCTCAGCAAACATCCCAGTAACTTCACTTTTTGTTGAAATCATAAATCTGGTATCAAGATTTGTTAATGTCATCGAGTTGCGTATGGATTTATTTATTTTATTTATTTAACTATGCCGTTCGTTTTCATTAGGAAACGAAATCGCACGTATCATCGATTTGTATAATATTTTTAGTCGGCGACAGATTTTCAACGACTGTCGCGCCGTATATCATCAGACCGTGTGCTATTATTATTCGTCGACTCGTTTTTCACTGGTGATTCGTGGTAAAAATAGGGACGGAGGCTCGCGTTGTTGTTGCTACGTTGTTGTCACTGTTTTTAACGCCGGTATCCGATAAACCCGCCTGTCGATGGAGACACGAAACGAAACAACTCGTAATAACGTCACCGTTCGATTTCGTTGTCTTTCGTCGCGTTAGCTCACGAAAGTTTTGTTCATTCGAGATCGCGAAACCGTGAAATCCATTTCCGATAATATTTTGCAACGCGAAACACTGCAGAAGTTGTTAGTCACGATATACTTGTTTCAAAGTTTGTAAAAGTCACTCTAAATTAACAAAATGCCAATTCTCAGCGAATTAAATAAATATTCGTTTGTTTTTAATTAATGGAGTATCAACTGGTTTTAAAACAGAATTAATTTACTTGGAATTAAAAAAAATTAGCTTGTTTTAATCCAATAGAACTTTAACTTGTGTCAAATGTAAAATGCATTAATTTCTTTTCAATTAAAAAAGCATTTGCTTGTTTCAAATTAAAAAACGCATTAACTTGCTTTAATTAAAAAAAAACACAGTAATTTGTTTCATACTAAAGAAATATTAAATCGTTAAAAATTAATAAATCATTAATTTGTATTAATTAGAATAAAGATACAATTTGCAATTCAATATAAAATTATTCTCCATGGTTGATAAATTTGAGGGACTTGAAAATTCATCAATTTGATAATTTAGGTTTCTGTAAATATAGAGATTAACAAATTTGAAGGATTTAAAGATTAACGATGAAAATTATATTTTTATAAATGTAGAAAGTGAAAAGTTGGAAGGCTCTGAATATTCACAAATTTGATAATAATTTGATAAGGTCTCTGCAAGCGCAGAAAGTGAAAAATTCACGCAAGAACATCTTAAAACAATTTGTAAATGTGACAAATGGGAATATTCGGTTAAATTATATGTGGCAAAATTTTCCCTGATGGAATAATGAATATATTCGTCACGCATACGTGTTCATTACATACGCGTTTATGTGTTCGCGCGAACATATTCACCTCCGTTTGAACATAACAACCTTCAACCAATTTCACAGGCACCCTGTCCCGATTAATTACGTCGAACCTTGACACATAATTAACAATCCTTTACACGCGATTTCCCGGCGCCGTTTAAACGCTTGTGCCGAGGCGTCCTCAATTTCTGGAGAGAGCGTCAGCGACGTCGACGAGATTCGTCAAAGAAAGAAAAACGACTCGATGTTCGTCATAATCTATCCATCTTTGTCTATCTGAGCTTCGAGGACACCGTAACACGTACAAGCTGATAATGAACGACCCTATTGAAACGTTCTTTCGCCTCTTCAATCGGGACGTAGCAGTATCGACCCGGCCGATAAGAAGCGTCCTTGATTTCGTCGCGTCGTGCTACTCAGCCTCCGTGATTTCTTTTTTTTCCGGTAATTTTAGGGGATTTGCGAATAAGTAATGTTTCGAAGGAAATTTCACGACAGTGTACTCTGACTTGTTTTTCATGTAATAACGTTAGCTTAAAATATAGTGACGCGCGTCAAGGCTCAATCGCGATGAACTTATTTTCATCGTGATTGTTAACTCGAACTCTGGTTGATCGAATCCATTGAATATAGCAACCTCGTGCCGTCTGTAGTCGAAGGACCACCCAATGACTTGAGAATAAAAAAACTCAAGGATATCTTTGCTAACTAAATTCTGAACTGTTTCTTACTCAAGGGTTTTTCTAAATCTGACTTATTCGCTAAAATTTGGACTCACTGATATCTGGAATCACTCCCTCTCCTTAATGTACAAGGAAGGTGGGGCCTCGAAAGCATAGTTTTCTATATTCTTACAATATACGGGGACCAATCCTGTCTCATCCCTTTCCAGTGCACCCATGCACGATTGCTCCACTTCATAGGGGAGATTTAAAATTATATAACTAATAATCCTCGCTAAAAACGAAAAATTCCAAAAACCCGTATCCTCTATTTTAGTCCATAGTTTACACACACAAAGTTGCGAGAAAATAGATTAACATTTAGTAAAAAAAATTAAACAAAAACTATCAATTTTCAATATATTTTTTAAACAAATGAGGTTTATTAAAATTTTCTTTTACAGAATAATTGCCTATTTAAAGACCCTTAATTTACACAAAAAAAGCTTTCCATTATCTCCTTTAGTTCCAGAGATATTCCCAAAAATATACCTTCAGCCCTTAACTTTGAGGGCTATCACCCCTTCAATGTGAACGATGGTCGATATAAAAAAATACGTGTCGAATATTTTCTTGAGATCTTCCACGTAAGTTTCATTAAAATCGGAGTGTTCAGGTTGGATATGTTCCCTTGTGAGATTAATACTAATCGTAATTTGCACAATATAGCATTGTTAAATCCGTGATGTAACTATATTTCAATTTCTGTTCGTGTTTTGATGAGGTTAATCCTTTGACTTTGTATAGTATCGAGCAATACTCGTGATGCATATCAAGCTTCAAATCTGATTCGTATTTTCGTTATAATGATATTATTGAAATTAATAGCAATCGTAATTTGCGCACTGTAGCATTGTTAAACCCACTATACAATTGTGTTTCAATTTCTGTTGTTCGTATTTTGATGAGGTTAATCTCTTGACTTATAGTATCGCGCGGCACTCGTGTTGCACATCAGATTTCAAATATGACCAATCTAATTCGCATTCTTGCCATGATGGAGTTATTGAATTAATATTAATCGTAATTTGCACAATCAGTTGCACAGTCGTTGTAGTTTGCTCGGTGTGTTGCAACTCACGCAAAGAAGTATAGGTTATGTGCAAAATGATACATAAATTTCTGGCAGAAGTTACAAGATTTAGTTATTGGAAATCTGTTGAAGAGAAAAAGTAATGTTCTCTCCAGAATAAAGTATGTAGTGGAGATTAGCGTACTGCCGTGGGTGAACAAACGGCTGAGTTAAAATTAAACAATTTCATTGATTGTGGAAAATTTAAGGTAAGTGGGCAAGGAGCGCCCTTAATAAATGCTCGTCACGAGATCAATATAACCTCAGGTGAAAAGTATGTAATCGTTTGCCATCTAACGGTTCGACACTCATAAAATAGTAAACCGCTGGCTCTCGAAAATCACGCTAAATTAAAAAAACTTTAAGAACATAAATTGGATGTGTTAAAGAGCTGCAAAGGGCAATTGTTGATTATTCATAAATTTTCTAAAGTTAAACCCAATGGCTTTATGATTCTACGAATGCACCTCAACAATCATAATAAAAGAAAACGGGACGCCACGATAATAAAAAGAGAACGTCCCCGAAGGAAACAACATCGGAACGAAGAAACGAAGCCATTCACGAAGCAAAATCCCGAAAACCTCGAAATCGTTCAACGTCCGAGGTATTAACTATTTATCACAGTTTCCTGACGGCGCGGTGTGGCGTTCGGTTTGAAAGCCGACTAGGTTTCTGGCAGTGGAGTAGTTCGGTATATAGCCAGACCGGAGGGGACGCTATAGAAGCAAAGAAGCCAGCCAAAAACGAACGTCGAACTTTTTTACGAACGCCTAGGTCCGCGGATCGATAACGACTGTTTTATATCGACGACGACCAGGAATCGTTTGTCAACGTCCAATCAACGTCGTGCTCGGAGATAAGCGAGCGAAGAACGCTGCGGAAAAACGTAGCCCAGCTGGCCCAGTTCCGTCCATCTTTTTTTTCCTTCCTCTCCTCTCGCCCTCTTTACGCGACTTCTTTAAAAAGACTTCAGCCATCTTTCATCTTGTTCCGTCGGATCTGTTGATCTCATAAACGCCTGTACGCGGCTAATCTCGTCGTCGTTCCGCTTCGGCGAATCGGGGCTTGTCATCCGTTCAAACCCCCCGGCGCGGGCGGTTATCGGGACGATCTGCCCGGCTGATTTATCTCGCTGGTTCGATCGACTTGTTACGTGTCCAAGGTGGAAGATAAGTGACCGAAGGTTCTCTACGTCCACGGTGACCTTTGGCGCGCGTGTTCCTTTCGGGGTTAAATGACCGGGCAAATAGAAACGGGATCGTACGAACGTTTTATTGGCAGTAAGGGTGGACGGTGCTGATGTTTCGTCTTCTTGAAGTAATAAGTTACGTAATAATATTCATCGTAAATTTGGAGGTTTTATGATCCTTGTTTCATTCGATATGAATTGTTGTATTGTATTAACCCTTTGCGGTCGTAACTATTTTTACCAGTAGCAAATAGTGACTGTAAAACTTTCTGGTTAAAAAGTATGATCAATTTTTGTGAAATAAACATATTTTTATTATTAATTACCAATATTGTCAGTTTCATTGTATTCAAACTTCGCGTGTATAATATTACAACTGTAGTTAAAAATTATTTATTAAAAAATGTTGCACTGTATCAAATGGCGAGTGAGAGTCGCCACTCGTCCGCAAAGGGTTAATCGTGTTTAGTGTATGGTCAAAGAAGATGTTAAATAATTGTGACGTTCCTGAGTCTTGATATTTTTTGATATTTCATATTTTTGAATTATAACATATTTGTGAATATCCACATTCTTACACACCTAAATACTCGCATTCATACATGCTAAAATGCTCACTCCACATTTTTACATTCCCAAATACTCATATCATCACATACCTAAATATCCAAATTCCCATATTCCCAAAATACTCTCTTATATTCCTAAAATGCAAACATGCTTAAATTCCCGAATACCTGCATTCATACATCCCCAAGTACCTGTGTTTCCTAAATATCTGCATGTTTATTCTCATGAACTTACATTGCTACATTTCCAAAAACGCCCACATACCCAAAATCCTACTTTCAATAATCCCAAAACTTCTACATTCAAAAATCTCCAAATTCATAAATTTATATTGCGCTACATTTTTAAATCTCCGCATTCCCAAACTGTTATTTTCTTAAATCTTTACATTCCCGAATACACACGCTTTCAAACTCACACATTCCCAAAATACCACATCCTCAATCTCCACATTTATAAAACACTACGTTTGCAAATCGACACATTCTCAATATTCACATTCTCAAGTAACCACACTCCTAAATATCAACATTCTTAAATGCTCATATTCCCAAATACCGGTATGTCTAAATCACTAAATTTCTAAATTGTCATATTCCCAAATCCACATTATTAAAATTTTCTTAATGTTATATCCATAAATTAATAAATTTCCACATTTCAAAAATCTTAATTTTCCAAATTTCACTATGCCAAATCTGTATACATTCCCTGATTTTCACATTTCCGTGAACCTATTCTACGAAATTTCCAAATTTCTGTACCCATAAACTAACAAACTTCCAATTTTTCAAATTCTCGAATTTCAAAATGCCCAAATTTGCCCAATTTTCCAAATTCCCTCGTCTAAAAATGTTCGAATATCTCCATTTCCCCAGATAGAACATATTCGTACATTTTCCCGAGTGTGCTGGCACATTGTTTTTTTATCTCGATAAAACACACTTGATATTTTGTCAAACGTACGTCGATAACTCGTACAGTTCGATGTGTCAACACAGAAATTCATCGTTCCGATGATTTTGGTCGTTCTGACGATAAACAATTCATTATTAACGCCTACTAATGACTATTGATTATTGCTACAGCTACAATGTGTGCCTGTGTTCTGCAATAACCGGCCGTGCATACTATTGCGGAATTGCACAAACAAACATAGCCAAAGGTGTCCAATTGAATTAGCTGAGTAGTTCTGGGAATTTCATCGTAGTTCGTGCATTTCCCTTTTGGTTAATGGATTCCTTTTAATCAAAATACTAATCCATAGTGATTCAATTTTACTTCATGGTTAACGTTAATCGATTTCTATTTGCTTAATTACCTCCAGCATTGTTTATCTATGTTGTTCTATCTGAACATTAACTTACACAATGTATTACACGAAGGAAATAAAATATCATATTCTGTTTTATTTTGTGATCATTGAGAATCGTTAAAACGTAATTAGAAATCGTAATTAGGCGTTTGATAATTTTATTGAGTAACTATTTGGTAGTTTATTTATTTTGTTAATTAGACCATGAGTCATTACTATTATTTTTGTTATAATGTTATTGGTAAAATTGATTTCTTGGATTTGTTGAGTTTTTCAAGTTTGGTCGTATCATTTTAATAGACGTTTGTTGAGATTCTGAAAATTATTTAGGTTTGTTTTAATATTTCAGTATACTGCAGTTCAGTTCTGAAATTTTTTCACATACTTCAGTATAGTTAATTTCTTGCATTTCTATATCTTTTACATTTTTTTAATTTTTCAGTAAATGTAATTTATAAAATTATGTAAGTTTGGTCAAACATTTCAATAAAGTTAATTTTTATGCAGTTCGAGGAATTGTTAAATTTGTCCAAATTTGTCAGCAGAGGTAATTTCTAAGATTTCTAAAACAATTTAATTTTATATCGATCTTTCCCCAACACTAATTTTTTGTATTTTTAACTCTCTTTAAATTTGTCCAAATTATTCAGTAAAATTAATTTTTAAAAATTATAAAATTATTCAATGTTGCTATAAACGTTTCAATAAAGTTGAACTTTCGAATTTCTGGAATGTAAACAATTTCTTTAAACATTCCAATTATATAAACTTTTCGAACTACAAAAATTTGTTCGAATTTTTGTGATTTATAAAATGCTCCAAATTTATCAAAATATTTAAAAAAATTGAATCTTCATTAAAGTGTTTCGTCACCATTAAATGTCGGTGGGTATCTGTTAATTAATTACCTAATACAATCTGTTAACTAGGTATATCTTCTATTATAATTAACAGCACAATTTCGTTTGCAAGTAATTTCGCTCAAACTCAATTTTTCAAAAAGCTATGGCGACCACATTTTTTTTTTCCGCTGTTCTATATAAACAGTGTAAAAATTCGGGGATTCGTGTCAAACGACATTTGTAAAATAGAAATTCCACCTGCAACGGTACTGTTAGATAAAACTCGAGGAAAAAGTATACAACGAACTGCGCCGAGCAATTTTTAATAAACCCGCTGTGCCAGCAGAACAGGTTCAAAGCGCCAACCAGTAGAACAAGTCAGAATATAGTCGGACGTGACTGTTCATCGATATTGAAACGCTGTCGATGATAATAATTAACAATTCAATTCGAAGGCGACGTTCCGAAAGTTGCTACCAACTTTGTGAACCGATGTTCCTTAATTAAGGCGGTTAATAACGTTTAATGAAACGAAGTAAATGAAAATATTGTTCATACTATGCATACATGAAAATGCATATGTGAATTAGAAATTAATAATAGTAATTGATAATAAAATGAAGTAAATAAAAATTGTTTTTAAAAATGAATAATAGAAAGTAATAATGAAATGAATTCAATAAAAATTGTTTTTAAAAATGAATAATAGAAAGCAATAATGAAATGAATTCAATAAAAATTGTTTTTAAAAATGAATAATGGAAAGTAATAATGAAATGAATTCAATAAAAATTGTTTTTAAAAATGAATAATAGAAGTTAATAATGAAATGAAGTAAATAAAAATGATGTTTTAAAAAATAAATAATAGAAGGTAATAATGAGATGAATTAAATAAAAATTGTTTTTAGAAATAAATAGTAGAAGGTAATAATGAAATGAATTATATAAAAATTGTTTTTAGAAATGAATAATAGAAGTTAATAATGAAATAAAATAAATTTTATGTTCTTATTTCCTTGTAATAGATAAAATAGATAAATTAGCAACATTGAAATGAAAATTGAAACTAAATTAATTATACTCTCTCGCTGAATAAAATAAACAAAATTATACCAGTAACTAAAAGTAAAGAAATTCTTGTAGAAATAATATTTAGATACTAAAGTTAGTAACAATATAAAAATGAGTATGTAAAAAATTATTTTCCCGTAAGAAAATTTATTCCGACGAAAGTTCGACGGCTTAAATATAGCTAAACGAAATTGCTTTCATGGAGAATTTTAATGAAACTGTTATAGCAGTTTTTTCTTCGATGTTGTTTGCGATACGCAAATACCAGTGTATCCATCAGGATCAAAGTGTTCAAGTTTTTTCTTTCTCTTATCTTTCTTTCTCTGAAACTTATTCCCATCGCTTCCATAGTGTCGTTAACGCGACATCGCTGATAAGGCTTATCTTCGTTCACGTGTTATAAATTTATCGGGTATTAAGGACATCAGGAAGAAAAAGAGAACCGTATTTCTTACACCGCAATATCATCGATTATCGATCAAATCGGATGGACTTTAATGTTCCGAAATTTTCGGAACATAAATAATACATTGTTTTCGGTTTATGCATCCTGTTTCGACAGTTTATGCATTGTACGGTGCAGTGTTTGTTGTGGTTGATTGTGTGAAATATTGTTGTTTGGGAAGCAGAAATGGTACGAGTATTGTAACAAAAATTTGTTCGTTCGCAGATTTAAAAAATTTTAGATTTTTACATATTTCAGTTTATTGATTACAAGAGTAGATTTAGATTTCGGGATTTCTACGTTTAGAGATTTTAGATTTTTAGATTCTTAGATTTTTAGATTTTTAGATTTTTAGATTTTTAGATTTTTAGACTTTTAGATTTTTAGATTTTTAGATTTTTAGATTTTTAGATTTTTAGATTTTTAGATTTTTAGATTTTTAGATTTTTAAATTTTTAGATTTTTAGATTTTTAGATTTTTAGATTTTTAGATTTTTAGATTTTTAGATTTTTAGACTTTTAGATTTTTGGATGTACAAATTCATAGATTTATGGATTTATGAATTTATAGTTATGTGGATTTACGGATTCGTACATTTGCAGATTTACAGATTTTTAGATTTATGTATTTATACATTACAAACTTTTATAAAATAAACTATTAGATTTGTCGATTTATAGATTCTTAGATTCATAAACTTCTTCATTTCTAAATTTATACATTGCAGATCTGTAAATTTGTAGTTTTCTATATTTCTATATATTATTTTTATAACACAAAAAGTATAACAAAATAATCATAATTAACGTTATTTTTACACTAAAAATCTGTATAATTTCTTCGAGATAATTTTACAGAACCACAATAAATATCTACAAATATATGTCTTCGTTTCCGTAATAGAACAATCACTTACAGAAATTAATAACAATATCTCGCGGCCATATACCTAAATTTGCGGCAATATATCCGGCCAGTACTGCAGCCGTATTCAAAAGCATCGAATAACCGAACGAATACCAACAGTACCAATAAATCGCATAAAATTATTCAACGTTTAACTGGTGACACGAAATAAAAATGTGCTCGATACAATAACCGGTATCATAAAAAGTTGTTTCTTCTCTCTCATGAATGTAACACGCCCGTGAAATATTTGCCCGATACATTTCCTCAGTTCGCGTAGCTTCGACATTAAAATTTCAAATTTGCCTTTCTGCATTCGAAATGAAACGGAGAAATCCATCTGCAAACGAAGCGAACAGCATTTTTCCCCGGCCGCACCAGATGTTATTCGCGTCCGCCGCATTATCACCGCGAAATACCGTGTGTCGTAACAAAACTATATTTATTTTCTCACTGAAATGCTTGTTCTGAAATTTACCATTTCGAAAGCATTGTTCAAATTTTCCGCAGAAAAATAGAACTCGGCCAAACATTTTATAATGATTAATACGTCATTCGAAATTCTAATAATTGATACAACTGTTATCAAACGATAATGTAATTATTTGGTCGATGCATAATTATTTGCATAATCACAGTCGTGGACAAAATTAAGTGGACAGGTGTCATAAACAACGAAAAGTTAATTTAATTTAACTAATAATGCCTATAAATCAAAACTTTATTGCACGATTATATACATTAAATAAATGTTTTTTCAAGTCTACAAAAATATTGTGCGTTCTATATTTAAAATTTATTTAAAACATTGTAATAAAACAACAAATTGTTTACATTTCTACAATGTCCACTTAATTTTGTCCATGAGTGTACAATTATTGAAAATTCGCGTTTCGTTTAATTTTTCTATAAAAATATTTTTCTACGTTCAGTTGATGAAAATGTACGTCCAAAATCATTTTCATATTCGCCATATTATGCTTTGCAATTGGAAGAAAGGGCGGAAAAAAGCACGGTGGTTTCACAATCTCATTGAAATTTTTGTTACAAAGCTTTCATCAATTATTTCATCCCAAAAAATTTCATTATGATCGCGAAATGAGCTTTACAAAGCTTTTCGTCCTTTCTTCCAATTGTAAAGCATAATAGTATGAATATTAATATCATTTTCGGCATGAATTTTTATTAACATGGAAGAATATTTTTGTAAAGAAAAGTAGAAAAAATGCGCCTACATAAACGGCGGATAATTATGCATCAAAACAATATAACAATCAACAAATTTCAAAAATACAAGAATAAACGAATTCGACTTTCTGACACGCCCGTGTTTGCGATAGTTACAAATTTATTTTTTATTTCGTTGTCGGAAATGTTTGATATTATTGGGAAAACGGTTTCAAACGGTATAGCGTTTTAATTATGTTCATGGCTCGGCAAAATTGTTTCGAGCATTGTGCATCGTACGCTTGTTAAGTTGTCATTGTTTGTGAATGGAAACGTTAATTAAAACGGAATTGTTAATCGAGCATTGACAAGACGTCGAGAATGTAGTTTGGTAAATCGTGAAATAATTAATGGTATCGATGAAGAGAAATTAAATTTAGGGGAATTTTGTGGATGACGGGTCTTTGGAAGAATGAAATGTGTAATAATGTGAAATTTATTGATTTTATAGAAATTGTGAAATATTTTGTGAGATTTCCAATTTGGAAGTTTGACAATTTGAAACATCGAGATTTTTATATTCCTCAATTGTCGAATCTCTGTGTTGCTAGATTTGTTATTTAATTTAATTTTTTACTTTTAGTTTTTAGGTTTTAATTTTTAAGTTTAATTTTTGAATTAACACTTTTTTGAAGTACATCATTTCTAAATCATAAAATTTCTGCAGCATGACATTTATAAATTACTGAATTCAAAAAGTATTGAATTTCTGAATGATCAAATCTCTCTATTACTAAATTTCTGAAAAGCCAACTTTCCAAATTTCTAACCTAACCAAATTCTGAAAATCAATCTTAAACACTAAATATGGCTTATTCGTTTCGCATAAAAGATGGAAGAAACTTATTGGACACCCTAATATCTTGGTTTCAATTTAGATGTAAATGGTAATTAATTGTCCGTGAATCTAGTGTTAAATAAAGGGTCGTATTTAAGTATACGTCGGCTTAGACACGGTATAAACGAAGATCTGGATTTTTCAGGCTTATGGCAGTAACGGGGCTCGACTCGATTTAAGTACATCGCGCTATATATTTCCTTCGCGAACCCTAAGACCTTCTTTTCCGCCTCGAGCTAGGCGGATAAGAGATACTTTGCCGGTGGTTTCCTCTTCTGAGAACCGGCGTGTTTCGCATCCCCCGTCGTTCTCTTCCGGCGACCTTTTTTTTTCCGTTCGGTGTACATATTTTTCTAATAAATTCCTTCCCTCCCGTTATTCACGCGGAACAGCTTTCTATTCACGAGGCTTGATAAATATAAAACGAAGCGAATCCGAACGACGGAGTCACTTTGGAAGTCTCGGGTCTCGGGATTTAACGTTTGGGGCTCGTCTCGCAGGGATTTTTCTTGCGTTGCTGAATACAAAATTTCAAAGCGTCGACGTACATTTTCGGATATGTAAATGTCACGAAATCGAGGTTATGGCACGTGTCACGTGTTGCAAGTTCTTTCGAGTTCGTCTGCGTTCTTAATCCATTAACTGGCAAATTTTTATTTCAACTCTGCTATGTTGCTTGTTCATTTACACTCATAGACAAAATTAAGTGGATATTGCAGAAATGTAAAAAGTGTTTTGTTTTATTACAATGTTGTAAATAAATTTTAAATTTGGAACGTGAGATGTTTTTGTAGATTTAAAAAAACATTTATTTAATGTATATAATTGTGCAATAAAGTTTTGATTTATAGGCATTATTTGTTAATTAAATTTACCTTTTGTTATTTATGATACCTGTCCACTTAATTTTGTCCACGACTGTATGTATCAAATACTTTTACAAGTTGGCCGTTGAAGAAAAAAATAATTTTAACAACCAGAATGTAAGCATGTGCCGATTAGACATTTTATTTAATATAACATTGTTGCAAGTGATACAAGAAATATGTATATTTAAATCCTCATTTGAGGCTCGTGGCAGCAAATGGGTTACGCGTGTTAATTTGTATGTTGATCTTATTGATATATACTAATGTGCATCATTAACTGCTGTACCGTCGTTATACAAATTAATTGCAATTACAAATTTAATTTAAAAATTTTGTTAAGGCAATTTTCTTGAAAATAAGATGAACAATGAATTTGAGTTTTATCTTTCGTTTATTTATTATTTTCATTTTCGAGAGCATGTATTATACGTCGGACAATGTAATATCAGCTCAACAATGAAATAATCGTATTTATTCAACAGAATCGTAATAAATCAATATCAATATTTCCCGTTTCCATTTTTCAGAGCGCGTATTATACGCAGGACGATGTACTATTGATTTAAAAATAAAAAAATCGTATTCATTCAACAAAATCATAATACATCAAATGAATAAATCCAATAACATATGCATACATATTATTGGAAACAATGCAAAATTTCAACCGGTGAATTTACATCAGTTACCGTCGATCTCTTAATTAACACTAGGTTTACAGAACCCGTAAAAATGTCGAATCTTTGACTTCTTATCATCAATTACGAATATTATTAAAAAAGTTATTGCAAAATGCATGTTAACCTTCATGGAGATGAAGAATCTTTCCATAAACTAGCTTATGTATTGTCCATTACTTATTTGTTTTTATAGTTCATTTTCAATTCAGTCATAAGTAGTCATTCAACGTCCGAATCTTTCCATAAACTGGCTTATGTATTGTCCATTATTTAATTGTTTTTTATAGTTCATTTTCAATTCAGTCATAAGTAGTCATTCAACGTTCAAGTCTCTCCATAAACTGGCTTATGTATTGTCCATTATTTAATTGTTTTTATAGTTCATTTTCAATTCAGTCATAAGTAGTCATTCAACGTTCGAATCTTTCCACAAACTGGCTTATATATTGTCCATTATTTAATTGTTTTTATAGATCATTTTCCATTCAGTCATAAGTAGTCATTCAACGTTCAAGTCTCTCCATAAACTGGCTTATGTATTGTCCATTATTTAATTGTTTTTATAGTTCATTTTCAATTCAGTCATAAGTAGTCATTCAACGTTCAAGTCTCTCCATAAACTGGCTTATGTATTGTCCATTATTTAATTGTTTTTATAGTTCATTTTCAATTCAGTCATAAGTAGTCATTCAACGTTCAAGTCTCTCCATAAACTGGCTTATGTATTGTCCATTATTTAATTGTTTTTATAGTTCATTTTCAATTCAGTCATAAGTAGTCATTCAACGTTCAAGTCTCTCCACAAACTGGCTTATATATTGTCCATTATTTAATTGTTTTTATAGATCATTTTCAATTCAGTCATAAGTAATCATTCAACGTCCGAATCTTTCCATAAACTGGCTTACGTATTGTCCATTATTTAATTGTTTTTATAGTTCATTTTCAATTCAGTCATTAGTAGTCATTCAACGTCCGAATCTTTCCACAAACTGGCTTATATATTGTCCATTATTTAATTGTTTTTATAGATCATTTTCAATTCAGTCATAAGTAGTCATTCAACGTTCGAATCTTTCCACAAACTAGCTTATATATTGTCCATTATTTAATTGTTTTTATAGATCATTTTCAATTCAGTCATAAGTAGTCATTCAACGTTCGTAAATCTAGTGTTAATATACGAAGTAGTAAATGAATCGGAAATGATTTGCGCGTGTAACATTAATTAACGATTGCGCGTTTATCAACAACGAATGACGAATAAGCACGTTTTCTTAGGTCGATTCGGTGTACAAATCGCCCCGGAGCTTGTTCAACGCAAATAAATTAGCGGCGAAGTAGTATAGAACAGTGCTGGTCAGTCAACTAATCGAACCAGTAGAACAGGTCTCTATCCAGTCAGCCGAGTGATCAGACCAACGAAATAGACCAGTGGTTGGGTCCACAGCTACCCGAGTTAAAATGTTTCATTAAATAAATTATTCCCGAATTACAACGTAAATGTCGTTCCGCGATCGCATGGTTGTTTTAAACCGCAATTTGTCCCTGTAATTCTTGTCCCTTGCAAACTTCGATTATCGCGTTTACGTTCTTTGTGCGGAAACTTAAAAGGTAATTCGTAATCGCGCTGAGTACACTGCCAATCGATGTTCTAAAATCCGTTCTGTTATTATTATAGCGTTTCTTCTGCTGATTACGAATCTGCGAACCGTTTTTCTCTAACAGGTACAGTTTTCGAGAAATTTGATTTTGAGAAAAGAGCCGATTTTCGATATTCGGTTCAATACCATCGTTTCCCGCGTTGTTATTTTGCTTTTGGCATGGTTAAGGTTGGAACTTTCTTTGACTAAGAATAAACTAAGAATATTCGATATAATGTGACGACCGATTGGGTACTATTGCTGCTATGGTTACAGAAACTATTGATGTTAAACTTCAAAATGGTTCATGTAGTATTGATAAGAAATTAGGTTGAGGTCTAATTTCCTCCCTATGGTCCTATGTTTTAAGGCCTATCTGTGGATCTAAACGGTGTCAATATTGGACCACTTTCACACATTCGTATCCCTGTATTACTCATGTATTCATATATGAGTTTTGCCCGTGTGTAGCGACAAAATACAATTATTCTCGAAGAACCACCCGACAAGCCAGAAACTAGTATTTGCAAATTTCTATCATGCGACGAATGCTACTATTTCACTAGTTACCAAGTAGATGCTTGACTATATATGCACTGGGTTACTAGGTTCTAACATAGGTCAAAATTAGTTATTTGTTAGGTTGGTCCACTCTGGTCTAACTAGGTGCATCTCTTCTATGTTCTATTGGGCCATGCTCTATCTAGCTAGTTATTCTACCTATGTTCTATCTAGCTGGTTATTATACCTATGTTTTATTTAGCTGGTTATTCTATCTACGTTCTGTCTAGCTGGTTATTCTACTTATAATCTATTTAGCTGATTATTCTACTTATGATCTATCTAGATGGTTATTCTACCTATGTTCTGTCTATGTGGTTATTCTACCTATGTTGTATCTAGCTGGTTATTGTACCTATGTTTTATCTAGCTGGTTATTCTACCTACGTTCTATCTAGCTGGTTATTCTACCAATGTCCTGTCTAGCTGGTTATTCTACCAATGTCCTGTCTAGCTGGATATTCTACCTATGTTCTGTCTAGCTGGTTATTCTACTTATGTCCTATCTAGCTGGTTATTCTACCTATGTCCTATCTAGCTGGTTATTCTACTTATGATCTACCTAGATGGTTATTATACTTATGTTCTATCTGTCTTGTTATTCTACCTATGTTTTATCTAGCTGGTTATTCTACCTATGTCATATCTAGCTGGTTATTCTACTTATGATCTATCCAGCTGGTTATTCTTCTTATGTTTTATCTAGCCGGTTATTCTACCTATGTGTTATCTACCTGGTTATTCTACCTATGTTCTATCTAGCTGTTTATTCTACCTATGTTCTGTCTACCTGGTTATTCTACTTATGATCTATCTAGCTGGTTATTCTACTTATGTTTCATCTATCTGGTTATTTTACCTATGTTTTATCTAGCCGGTTATTCTACTTATGTTTTATTTACCCGTTTATTCTACCTATGTTCTATCTAGCTGGTTATTCTAATGCCGCTACGTTTCTCTTTTACTATCTTCCGTGTTTCTTTCCAACTATCTGTCATCCCTAACCATTTTCTATTTCGGCATCACTTCCGCGTGGACGACTTGACGTGGATGAAACGTCCCGATAGGCTGTGCGAGATATGCAAAATCCCGGAAGGGAGATGTTTCCGCCCTTCTTGGAGTTTTCCAACTAGTGTGCGTTAAAATATGCAGCGCGTTTCGACCCTTGACCGCGGCAGGTGATAAAGTCAGAAAACGCGTTAACCTTGACAAAACATGTTAGAAATAACGGGCTTCAAAGTTAGACGCGATAAAACCTGGCAAACAAACGTGAACAGTGACTAGAAAACTAGTGGATCTTTGTGGTTTTATAAATTTATGGCTGCCACGAGGCTGATTCTAGAAATTCACGAGGGGACGAAAGTCTTCTTGCTAACTGAGATCTGGAATTTATAGAAATTCTACAGACTATACAAAATCTAAGATCTATGGCGAGTCTTAATACTTAGCAATATGATACATACAATGTACAGTGTATGTACACTGTATATATGTACATACAGTCGTGGACAAAATTAAGTGGACAGGTATCATAAATAACAAAAGGTTAAATTAATTTAACTAACAATGCCTATAAATCAAAACTGTATTGCACAATTACATACAATAAATAAATGTTTTTTCATGTCTATAAAAGCATTTCACGTTCTAAATTTAAAATTCATTTAAAACATTGTAACAAAACAAAAAATTTTTTACATTTCTTCAATGTCCACTTAATTTTGACCATGACTGTATATGGGTGACACTCAAATTTCTACACAGATTAAAAGCTGTATTATCAAAAATTTGTTCAATATTCGAACTTACCATGTTCTCATCAGTTACTTGGAACTACGAAAAATAAATATAACAGAGTATCGTGAAAATATTTGGTAAAATTTATTAAAAATGAAAATAGTACCTAATGGAATTTTCAATTGCTCCCACGTGGCAGTCAACGTGTTAATTTAGTAGTTTGTGTCGTAACAATGGTCCTATATTTTAATGCCTAACAGTGACCTAAACATAGTGCCACACAGCACCGTATTCTTATATTCGTGGATCCCCGCAGATATCAACGTGGCAGACTCGCTCGGGCAAAATTAACGATGGTATCGTTATTTCTTGCCAAGGTGGGGGGATTTCATTTGGCCGTGAAAACCAGAAAGCCCGCAACAGCCCGAATTGTTTCGCTGGAAACCGCCGGAACGTACAGTTCGAGCCTCCTCTTTATTCCCCGCGATTGAACCTCGCGATCGTTACGAACTTCGTGCTTCGTTTGCTCTCGAAATTCGTCCGTGAAAAATCGTTCTCGATTAACGGTTGAATCGATCGAGAGAACGATCCTGCGGGCAGCCCTTCCGGTACGTCGGGGTGCATGATCTGGCTCCCTTTGAAGAGGATTTCGAAACACGGCGTTGGGCATTCAGAAATTTATGAGTTTCAGGTATTTGGAATTTATGCATTCGAGAACTTGGATACACGAATTTGGCATTCGTCATTTTGTGGATACCGTTGCATACACGTTTTTCTTCGCTACGTTGATTAACACCTTGAGTGCCATCTTAAAACAGTTTCAATCTCTTTTAGGAAGTAATTTTATTTTTGATCAATTTTATAGACAATTTTCATAATATACTACCCTGGTTTATTCGATAAGCTGTAATATATTCACCAAAATTTGGTATACTTTGTTATGTTAAATGTTTCAATTAAAATTAGCGATAGATTTATGTATTAAATCATACATAACATGGCACATGTAGGGAGATGTTCGAGTCCAGACATTTTTTTAATGTCGTAATTTTTTTTGTATAGGGACTGCAATCTGCACATGCTACAATCTAGGGATTCTGGCAAACTAAAATCCAGGGAGTTTGTGGAATTGAAATGTTAAGATTTTAGGAACCCGAGGAATTTTTTAACTAGAAATGTTGGAGAGTGAACATTTTTTATTGCGGCGAATTTGGGATATAGGACATTATTATGGAAATACTGTGCTATAGAGATATTTGGATTTAGTGAGTTGACCTTGGTATGCTTTTAGGTATAGTATAATAATTTGCAAACGTAGGGAACTGGGAGCGTAAGTATTTTATAATGTAGTGATATAGGGACATGGGAGTTTGAGAATTTGAAAATTTAAAAGGTTATGAGTTAAAAATATTGGAAATTTGGAGTATTGGAAATTTGGAAGATTGGGAATTTGGAATATTGGAATTATGTAATATTAGAAATTTGTAATCTTGGAAATTTGGAATATTGGAAATTTGTAATATTGGAAATTTGGAATATTGGAAATTTGGAATATTGGAAATTTGGAATATTGGAAATTTGGAATATTGGAAATTTGGAATATTGGAACTTTGGAATATTGAAAATTTGGAATATTGGAAATTTGGAATATTGGAAATTTGGAATATTGAAAGTTTGAAATATTGGAAATTTGGAATATAGGAAATTTGTAATATTGGAAATTTGGAATATTGGAAATTTGAAATATTGGAAATTTGGAATAATGGAAATTTGGAATATTGGAAATTTGGAATATTGGAAATTTGGAATATTGGAAATTTGGAATATTGGAAATTTGGAATATTGGAAATTTGGAATATTGGAAATTTGGAATATTGGAAATTTGGAATATTGGGAATTTGGAAATTAGGAATTTAGTGGTTAGGAAATTTGGAACCGTAGACGTGCGGTAATTAGAAAATCAGACAATTTAGAAATCCAGAAATTTGGAAACTTGGAAATTAAAAAATTTGTCAAATTTGAAAGTTCGTAAACTTAAAAGTTGTTACGTGTGTGAACGGAAATTTAGAAACTTGTGACATTTTTATCTTAGCTGTTTAACAATTTCAACGCTGCCGTATCTGCTCTTCGAAAATAAAAGACAAAGACAGTGAACGCTTCGCCCGAGTGTGCACGAAACGTTCTTCTTGGGAAAAGAAAACAATGAAAGACGAGGAACAATTACGGAAACTCTGCATCGATAATCAGCGATAATATGCGAGTCCGTTGAAAAGTGCAGCACGAACGAATGACCGTTCGCAACGTTCGTTAAGCCGTCCGTTATTTGTTCAGAAAACAGATTAAAATGTAAAAATATATGCCGAGTCGACGTTTATTGTTGTCCGTGGAAATACGATGGCGAGTCGATTCCATTTTGCGGCTATTGACATTGACCGTTGATTAACACGTGGATTATTACATCGATGTTCCACGGTGGCAAGAGTTTGATGGTTTAATACAGTAATTGGACAATGAGAATTTATGAGATAGCGAAATAATAACTTGTATCGAGATTACCGAATAATTATTAAATTATTAAATTTGTTTAGAAATTTGGCAATCTGCGGAATTGTTGAACATCTGACAATGTAATATTTTTAAATTTACTTTGTATTCTAATTATATTGTTTCTTATTATATTATTTACATCCTATTTGTTTTTATTCCAATTTTCACTAATTTCAGGTAACTGAAAATTTTAAATGTTTAGTATATTTAATACTGTCTCTGCCGGTTTTTATATTTTCGTACATTTTTTAATGTGTTTAATAAGTTTAATATATTCGTGAACGTAAATTTCTAAATTGTTGATATGGAAGATTTGAAAATTTATTTCCATTATAATCGTGAATTCTTAAATTAATAAATTCGAGCAGTACTAAATTTGACAATTTTAATATTTAGTGTTTTTATTATGACTAGGTTACGGCATTTCTAAATTCGGGTATTTACTAATTCAATATTTGATTTACAAAATAATGTTAACAGTGGCAACATAAATTTGTATTAACCGGACTAGTGAAAATTGCTCGATGCACCGTGCAAAATTAAGAAGACGAAAGAAGAGAAACGAGCGGAGATTCGTGCGAAACGCAATGAATTCATTTCTATCCTTCGCAATGACGTACCTGGTATTTGTGTCACCCTGTGCAATAAGTCATGGTTAGGTTAGGGTAGGTAGTCTTTTCTTTTTAATACTATACTCATACTCATTTTTGGTGCACGTATTTTTAGATTAACAGATTTTCAGTTCAGAGATATCAAAGTCTAGTGATTTAATATTCTGAAGATATTAGGATCAATGGATATTCGGATATTAAGATTTTTTAAATTCTTAACTTTTGGACTTTTGCTCTAGAGATATTAAGATCTAGAAATTTGTTGATATTAGGTTCCTGCAACCTAGAGATATTTGGATCTAGGGGTTTGGAGATCGAACGGTATTACGATATAGGGATTTTTTCATGTAGCGTCTTCAACGTCCAGGGGATTTTTGTCCGGGACGTTGAGGTCCAGGTATTTCTGAATATCTGGATTTTAAAGTCAGGGAAGTTCTCGATCTAGAAACAGTGGCGTTTAGGGATTTCAGGCCAGGGAGATGCAGGAACCTGGGAATTTTAGGATCCAAGCTTCACGGGAGTTAGGACCTAGTGAATTTGCGTTTAGACATCTAGCATTTTTGAGATATTGAGATTGTTATATCCGGGAGATCTTTTTTCTATAGATGTTGTGGTATCGGGGGTTGGAGATATTTCATTAAGATGTAGGGGAAACAGGCGTAGCAATGTTGAGATCTAGAGATTAGGAATATTGCGATTTTGGGGATCTAGCGATTGGAGTTTTAAGATCAAGGGATTTTAGGGTATTTGGATCTAGGAATTTTGGTATCTAGCTATTGGGGCTTCAAGGGCATGGAATTTTGGGATATTGGAACTTCATAATTTAGGAACCTTAGGGTATTGGAACTGCGGGATCTGGAGATTTTTGAGTATTGAGACCTCAGGTCTGAGACTTTAGGATATTGGTATTTCCTGATCTAGGGATTTTGGTATCTAGCTATTGGAGATTTGAGATCACAGAATTTTAGGATATTAGGATAATAGAATCTAGGAATTTTTACGTATTGGAACTTCATACTGCAGAGATTTTGATGTATTGGGACTCCAGGATCTAAGGACTGTTTGGGCACTGCAACTTCAGGTCTGGAGACTTTTGGATAATGGGATTTCCGGATCTATGGATTTTGGGGTACTAAGACATCAGGTCTGGAGTGTTTAAAAGAGTGGAATTTCTGGATCTAGGGATTTTGGTATCTATCTATAGGGGATTTAACATCAAAGAATTTTTGGGTATTGAGTCTTCAGGTCGGCAGGCTTTAGGTTAATGGGATTTCCGGATCGAGGGATTGCCAGGTTTTGAAATCTCGGAAATTTCAAATCCAAAGATATGGAAATGTAGGGATTTCTTGACTTTCGAAATTTGAATTCTGAGGATCTTCAGATTCAACGATCTCGGAATGAAACGTTTGCATACAGAAATTGGCGAATATAAAAATTCGGAAATACCGATACTATGAAATTTGAGAAATTTTTATAACACGAGAGATTCGGAAATCGAAGAATGTAGAAACGCATTTGGGAAACTCGTATCTTCATAAATTCGATAATTTCGATAAATTACCAGGAGCGGTAATTCCTACTCGTCGTCTAGTCGAAAACAATTGCACCCCCCGCGACCCCTTCGCCATAGCGACGGCACTGATCCTTCGGGCGACGCGACGTCTCTTCGATTAATTAACGTGCCGACTCCCAATGGGGGTGAAACGAGCGAGACTTCGAGGGGGGGTTGAAAGTGCTACCCCTACACAACGACGTCGCTGCTTTTTAATTCACGAAAGACGGAGATGTTCCTGGCACAATCTAATTTCTTCGTTTTTCTTTCTGTTCCAGGTACGTTTTGATCAGGGTGCCCTGTTGCATGTCGACGACCCGAAGAAGCTTCTTGTTCTCGCGCGCACGCAAAATCGAACGCTTTCACAAGATTTATGCGTGCATGAATACAGATTCGAGTAGGTACACTGTTACATTGTCTGGGATGCTCGTTCGAAAAGGGGAGGTAATGAAACTTTCGTGAACCGACGGCTTCTTAGAATATGGGTGACGTGCTATGTTCACAATTCAATGGCGGACAATTTGCAACGAATACCTTGGAAGATATTTTAATACTATTTAGTCGAACATTGTTTGTTTTACGAGACCGTAGGTTTGTGAACTTGCAAATTTTCTGATTGTTAACAGTTCGGATTTGAAGAGTCTGTTTAATTTCCAATCTTTGAAATTAACGAACTTTAGGATTATCAAGTTCTCGAGATATTTAATTTTAGAATTCGATAATTACTATATTAGAAAATCTCGAATTTTGCAGAACCCCAAATCGTTATATTTTCAAATTACGCGAACTCGAATTTTGCGACGTTCTGAATTGTCAAATTTCCAAATGATAAAATATCGGAAGTCGTCCAATACGTCATTTCGAATTTCGCAAAATTTCGAAATTCCGAAAGTCACCACTAGAGAAATTTCGAATTTTGCAAAGTTATAAATGACCAAATTTACAAACTATAAAATACCAAATTCCTCGCACTCCAAATTTCGAATTTTGGATGTCGCCGAATTTCCAAATTCTTAAATTTCCTATTAAAAATTTCCAAGACCCAAAGTACCAATATTTCCAAAGTTCCAAAATAATAAATTCTAATATTTCTAAATTTTCAAATTCCCCAATTTCCAAATCCCCAAACTGAAATTTACCTAGATTTCGCATTCGAAGGGAATTTTCCCCGGAGATCGTGTAACTCTGTATTACATAACATTTATTTCATATTCATTTCAATATTTTGTTACGTATCTGTAATGCGTACATTTCATCGACCTTATCCTTGCATTTCAATGAAATTTTAATTGAAAATTCGGTGAACCATTCATTTGTTAACCGGCATAATTTGATGATTAAAATTATGTAAGCAAATCGTTCATTATTTATTTTCATATTCATGGGAAATATTTTTGTACTTCTGCACGATGTTAATTCAATTTTGCTGTTCCGCGTCATGTTCGAGTGTTGATCGATGATCATCTGCGTCCAATCTTTGATCTTTCCAATTAACGAATTGATTCTCGCAAATTCGCAAATATAATACATCATATTACTGTTCAGATGATACCCTTTTTAATAAACAACAGTGAATATTTTTTATCAATGATGAATTAATTTTTAACAATTGACAAATTATAAACTTAGACAAATGTACAGTGTGTAACAAAAAAATCTATTCAGAATTTAATTCGTTGTTACACACACATTTAATTTTGATCATGATATTCATTAATATAATTACTGGACCAATTAGGTAAATGAAGAGAATATGATGTATTGTTCGTTCTTTTCGCAAGTTATTTTTTTGGGACATTGTGTTCAGCGTTGAAACTACTAGGAAATTACTAAAAAAAAGTATTCTATTAATAGTTATTGTTCATGACATTTTTTGGTAAAATAATACTCCAACGTATCTGAGACTGTTAACTCCAAGTTCGTTAAATACCTGGTGAACAATAGTATTAAAAAGTAATGCTAATAAATAATACATTTGCAGTAGAATAATAAGTGCATATATTATTCATATTATTATTATTGCTGTATATTATAAATGACAATGTCATCATTATATGTTATTAATGATAATATTATTAATATTATATACTATTAATAATAGTACCAGTATTTTACATTATTAATTATGATAGTAGTACTATTATATATTGTTAATATTATTACTATTGTTATACATTATCAATAATATTCTTCTTATTACATACTATTAATAATATTAACGATTCTCTCGTTAATATAGCTGTTGACATTTTAAATTAAATGCAGTTACAAGTACCATTAAAATAAAAATATTAATAATACAGTGGTATACTATGACAATATACTATTAATAACATTTGAAAATAATAATATTATGTAATAATCTCAACATGTAACTTATATTGATATACAATATCGTTGCACATGTATAATAATAGTATAATAATAATATTATTATTAATATACAACAGTATCGAATAATAAATAATAAGAGTACTGTTATTAACAACTGCATACATTATTACAACTGTATGTAATTAAGAACGCCACTAATCGTCGAACTAACCGTAGAAATGTTATAATAATAATCGTTTTCGCCTCAGTGTCGTCTAATTTCACCGCACTCGAAATATCGAAACTTTCTAACCCGAAACGAGAATATCTTTAGCCCCGCTGTTCTCAATTATTATCGAAACATCGAATCGATCGTTCGCGTTCCCGCACCAAAAATCGGCGTTACGCTTCCTCGATTTCCTGTATTTCTCATCGGGAACGTTTTCAAGGTTTCTTTCCCGCGTTATTTCGCGCCCGCGTGAATATCTGCCGCCGAATAACGTGAAATTTGTTGGGTCTGACGTAGACACGTCTGTCCCCCGGAAATTTAACGCCATAAAAGCGACAGGCCATAAAGGGGGACGGGCTCCGACGAGCGTTCGATGGATTTCAATTCGGTTATTGGAATATTCTGCGTTGTGCATGCGAACGCGTTCTGTTAATATTTCACGTTCCACCCGCGGACGAGGCTTTGTAAGAACACGATTTACAATGGCGAGCGAACCTTCTTTGTTCTCCGCTGAACGAGACATTTTGATATCTCTACGAATGCACGTGGTGGAAATATATGTAGGAGACAGAACATAGGGATATTGGAATATTAAGATTTTCGGGATTGGAGAGCTATCTCGGGGTATCTCGAAATTTGAGAATATAGGGACACTAGAATATACAGTTATTGGAATAAAGGGATATTAGAATGTAGAGGTAGCGGGATTTAGGGATATAGGAGTATAAGCATATCGGAACATCAGAATATGGAAATAGTGCAATATAGGGATATCGAAATAGAGAATAGTGGTACATAGGGATATCGGGATATGGGGACATCGGGATTTGGGAATATCGGGATTTGGGAATATCGTGATATGTGGATATCGGGATATGTGGATAGCGGGATATGTGGATATCGGGATATATGGATATCGGGATATGTGGATATCGGGATATGTGGATATCGGGGAATGTGGATATCGGGATATGTGGATATCGGGATATGTGGATATCGGGATATGTGGATATCGGGATATGTGGATATCGGGATATGTGGATATCGGGATATGTGGATATCGGGATATGTGGATATCGGGGAATGTGGATATCGGGATATGTGGATATCGGGAAATGTGGATATCGGGATATGTGGATATCGGGGAATGTGGATATCGGGATATGTGGATATCGGGATATGTGGATATCGGGATATGTGGATATCGGGATATGTGGATATCGGGATATGTGGATATCGGGACATGTGGATATCGGGATATGTGGATATCGGGATATGTGGATATCGGGATATGTGGATATCGGGATATGTGGATATCGGGATATAGGCATATCAGAATATGGGGAGTATCGGGATATCGAAATATAGAGGAACAGGAATATCGGAATATACGGGAACCAGAATATAGGGTTAATGGAATAAAGGGATACTGGAATATAAAGAGCCTAAAATATAGGGATACTAGAATATAAGGATAGTGAAGTATGGAGATACTGGAATTAGATATATTAGGATTTAGGGATGTTGGAATATAGAAACATCAAACTGTCTGGAGATATTGCAACATAGGGATACTGGAATATCTAGAAATGTTAAAATATGGGGATATCGAAATATCCAGGCATATTGCAACATATAGATGGTGAAATATAGTGTTGTATCTCAAGGTAGTGGAACATATTGATATTGACAAATGTAGGTGATATTGGAATATCTACAGATCCATTAATCTAGGAAATGCAGTAGACCACTTCTCTAGTAGTCTGGGGATATTTTATTTCAGATATTCAGTGATTCATGTATTTCGCAATCGAGGGATTCGATAAACCACGCATCTAAAAACGTTGGCATATGTTATTTCAAAAATAGAACATTTCATGTTTCTGGTAACCTAGAGATTTAGTAAATTACACATCGAGTAATCCATGAATGCAGTGATGAAGAAATACTGAAATCAAGGAACGTTGAAATTCAGGAGTACGAATTCCGAAATATCCGTTTTAATATAGCACATACACACTTTTCCTACTCTTTGAACGCAGATAATTATTTTCGTCGCGACGCAAAGGATCTTTAACGAATGGTTCGAAGTGGGAATAAGCTTTGCCGCCGTGAAACAGCCATCAAAGGGTAGTTTTTTTTTTCGAATTAGCGAAGCAAACGGCATCAAACGTTTCGTTGACTTCGCTGGCTAATTACAGGTAACTGCTTGCCAACTGTTCGTTCGCGTTCCTGTTCGCGATAAGTGTCCCCGGCTGCGACGAGCAGCTGTATTTTCATGAAACTGTAACGAAACGCGCGATGAGAACCGATCTCGCGAGCCCGCGAACGATGAAAACAGTTTGCTTCTTGATAATCATTAGCAGACGTTTCAAAATTACTTCTGCATTTGTGTCGCAGCGTCCGCAGTACCAAGTGACGATTAAAAAACACGAGGTACCAGTAGATTTCCAATGATATGTGGAGATTTGGAGATTTCGGGACATAGGGATTTGGGGACATAGGGATTTGGGGACATAGGGATTTGGGGACATAGGGATTTGGGGACATAGGGATTTGGGGACATAGGGATTTGGGGACATAGGAATTTGGGACATAGGGAATTGGGGAGATAAGAGTTTGAAGGCATAGGGATTTGGAGACATAGGGATTTGGGACATAGGGATTTGGGGACATAGGGATTTGGGGACATAGGGATTTGGGACATAGGGAATTGGGGAGATAAGAGTTTGAAGGCATAGGGATTTGGAGACATAGGGATTTGGGACATAGGGATTTGGGACATAGGGATTTGGGACATAGGGATTTGGGACATAGGGATTTGGGGACATAGGGATTTGGGGACATAGGGATTTGGGACATAGGGAATTGGGGAGATAAGAGTTTGAAGGCATAGGGATTTGGAGACATAGGGATTTGGGACATAGTTATTTGGTACATAGAAATATGGGGAGATAGCAATATGAGGAGATAAGAGTTTCAACACAGGGATTTTGGACGCAGGCATTTGGGACTATTTTCTATTGGCTGGTTAAATTCGAGGGGCATTGGCTCAGATATGGACCAATTGAAAAACCAAAAGAAAATCTAATCGATTTTCTCTGATAATTACTTATAAACTGTTAGTCCGATTTCATTTATTCATTGAACCGCGTGCGAGTTAAAGGAGAAGGTATATTTTTCATTTCGAGTATTTATAAACAAACTGTTCATGCATTTAATTTACGTTACAGCGTGAAAGCGGTTTTTTTTTACGAATAAGAATATTTGAGATAATATAAACCCTCCGAATTGTGCAATTTACTTTGTATATCTTCTTGAGCGAGGGAAAGTTTAGAACGCCCTTGATAAAATAACCAAGAAGGGACACTTCACACCTACCATAATAATAACGTTAAACATTCAGGCGTATACCTGGGTCTATTATTTATTCATTTATGCACCGTTACAGGAAAGTTTTTACCGATGTAATAAAGTGTTCGCAATTCGCGCAATAACATGTTTTTCTTCGGGCACGATAAGAAATTGTTGGTGCGTTTTGTATTTGCAAATCCCTCCGGTTTTTCGGGAACATTTTAAGAATCTCAAAACTTATGACAAAAGCCTAAAATGATAAAAATCGATCACTTTTTAAAAATAATTAATAAATCTTCACGAATTATCTCATTGAAATCAGTGTTTATAATAAAATTCGTAGTTCTTTATCGCTTTAAGTCATTTATAGGTGGTTCAGTTAATTTTGAAAATGGTGTAAGTCGATTCAAACTTTAAAAACATTTTTATACGAGAATCCCAGAAAATTCCATGTTCATAATAAATTTTCATTAATCGAGACTAATAGAATTCTATTCTAAAATGTTGCATAACATTTTACGTAATCCATTAACACTTTGTGTGCCATGTCACCCACATATGGGTGACGCACACATTTCTGAACAGACTTCATAGCTATATTATTCAAAATTGGTTAACCTTTCTAACTGACAATACTCGCATTAGGTACTATAAATATGTGACAAAGTACTGTGAAAATATTTTGTTAGATTTATTAAAAATGTAAATACTACTTTGTTAAGATGTATGTTCCTCGGAATTCAACTTAATGAACCACGAATTTGTTAAGTTGTGGAATCAGTAGATCCACTCGAAGGACAAAAATAACCAAACAACTGGTGAGGGTAAAATGATTATGCTTCATTAAAACTAAGACTTGAATTAGCACTTAAGAAAAAATAGTAGCACCTCGCAAACTGACAACAGACTTCAAAGATAAATATAAATTTGATGTGCACTTTTTGAGAGTTATTGGAAATCTGCTGAAGAGAAAAATAATGTTGTCTCCAGAATAAAGTATGTAGTGTGGATTGGAGCGCTGCTGGGGGTGAACAAACGACTAAGTTAAAATTAAACTATTTCATTGGCTGTGGAAAATTCAAGGAAAGTGGGCAAGGATTGCCATTAATAACTGCTCGTCACGAGATTAATGTGACCTCAGATAAAAAGTACGAGTTGTTTGTCACCTAACGGTTCGACACTCATCATTCTAAATTAATGACGAAAATCATTCTAAATTAAAAAAAGTTTAAGAATATAAATTGCACGTGGTAAAGAGCTGCAAAGGGCAGTTGTTGATTATTGATGAATCTTCTAAAGTTAAAAATAAACCCAATGGTTTTATAATTCTATGAATACGCCGCAACATACACTGCCGCTCAAAAATATGTGGACACTTCCATGATTCTTGTAACTACCTAAACAGGTTATGATGTCTTCGATAAATTTGTGCATGGTCGGTGAACGCATTTTAATAACGATTTGTGCAATATACTATATTATTTGTTAATAAACGCGTACATTATATATCGTATATTTCATGATCATGGTAGGTGTCCACATACGTTTGAGCGACAGTGTATGTTCACCAGTGTGAATTCATTCGTTCAATTAGTGATATTATTTGTTAATAAGAATGTACATTATATGTCACACGTTTCACGAACATGGTAGGTGTCCCTATACACGTAGGCAACCGTGCATCTGCATAAGTGTCAAGTCATTCATTGAATTAGTGATATTATTTGTTAATAAGAATATACATTATATATGACACATGTCACGGTCATGGTACTTACCATGGACACCTGTCCTCGTACATTTGAGTGGCAGTGTATGTGCATTTGTGTCAAGTTATTTATTACTTAGTGATATTATTTCTTAATAAAAATATACATTATATAAAACGCACATTTTTCGTACAAGGTAGGTGTCCGCATACATTTGAGCGACAGTGTACCTAATGCAATTATCAATTGCCTCCATGTGGCAGTCAACGTGTTAAATATCTCGAAACGAGAAATGTTTGACTCGGACCACTTTCATAATCATTGGCACAATTATCGCCGAAATTGTCCGTCCACCGCAGCGTGGGTCACCGTTGACCCGTTAACCGGTGTCGGACGGTTAAGCAACCGACTTTATCAGTGATTTCCTCCGCTGTTCAAACTGATTCCGGCGAAACCGCAGAAAGAAGCCCTCGGGCAACGGTTACACGAGTATTTACCGGCAAGTGGTTAGTCGGAAGCGGCGTTGAAAAAACGGAAGAGAGGAGAAGAAAAGGGAACAGAGACGATGGTGGTCGGTGGTTAAAAAATTCACGGTGCTTTGAGGATAAAAAACAGAAAGAGAGAGAGAGAAGCCGTGAGCGACAGTTCAGAACTGGCGGGCCGAGAAACGTCGAGCAGACGAGAGAAACTGGATCGGTTCTATATGCACAACGTTCACCCTCAAAGGGTTAATAAAGGATCAGAAAACGGTTGGTGGGAAAAAAAAAAAGAAGGACTCAGGGTGGTTGAGGGCCGACGGCGAAAAAGGGAGGCGAACGTGATGCCAAAACGTGGGCGCGGCTTTGCGAACAGACATTTTCCTACGGGTATCGATCTGAGAGCGGAACGAACGGTCGAAAAACAAAATGTAAAAAGGCAAAAGGAAAAGTGGCACGCCGAGTTAACTTGTTTGATATCTGTAATCGTTCGGAAAATCCTTCGGCGGAAATTAAACACGGTTTATATCCGCCTGTTCGCTTTTTGCGAGCCGTTTGATCGTTGCATATTAATTGAAGGAGTTTAGAGCGTTACGCGGCGCTATGATATGAAAGTAATCAAAATGGCGGATGCGATGGCGCGGCCTCCGGTTCGATTGAAATTACCGTGCAGCTACCGGGCTGGGTTCAAACAAAATTTCCCCCTCGCTATTGCCCTATAAAAATTTAGTATACGCCGGGAAAAAAGTGCCAGAGTTTGAGCTTAGAAATTTAACCCTTTCGCTCCGACGGGCGTATACAGGGTGTCCCAAAAGTGTTGAAGGAGCCGGAAATGAGAGGTAGGTGGGGTCATCCTAAACAACTTTTTCATTTGAAAAAATGTCGTGTGGGGCTTCATTTTTAAATTATTAACGAAAAACACCGACCAATCAGAAAGCGAGAATCGCGCGCGCTCGGAGGCCACGCGATTGGATCGCGACCATGGCCAATTATAACTCGGGCCTACACTTCTGCATCCGAGGGCGCGCGATTCTCGCGCCCTGATTGGTTGGTGTTTTTCGTTAATAATTTGACAATGAAGCCCCATACGACATTTTTGCAAATGAAAAAGTTGTTCAGAATGACCCCACCTACCTGCCATTACCGGCTCCTTCAACACTTTTGGGACACCCTGTATATGTTCTTTCTTTGTTGCTTGCAATAGGCGTACATCAAATGAAGTGTGCTTTCAGCGAACAATTACATTATAGTTTTCAAAATTATTTTCTGTCTCGATGTTGCTTAACCTATAAAAATGTGTGACAAGTAAATTCACAACTCATGCGATAAAATGAAAATTTGGCAGTTCATAGGTTAAATAGCATATACATAGATGAGAAACAAAAAAATATTAAGTGAGGTTAATTCATTCAAAATAATAATAACAATAAATCTGTTGAAGTTACATCAGAGCCAATTAATTACGTTCAAACTGATTTTATTAAACAAAAATTGATTTTATTAAACAAAACACGTACGAATATACGATTTGCATACACATACAGTTTACATACAGTTTTATAAGTCTTTTTCTTTTATCAATATTCTTGTTGATTTTAATTAAAATATGGAAGTGTATAAATATTTTACTTAGTATATTTTATACATGATAATCCATTTTTCTGTAATTAACTATATACCAGTTTTCATGCAGTCAACCACATACAATTAACTATTAGTTAATTATATCATAGTCATTAGGTGTTAATGTAACAAATTTTTGTTCGTGTACATTGTACACATAATGCTCTATTTTTATATGATATATTGTATACCATTTTTCATGTAATTAACTGTTAGTTAATGTTGCACATGAATCATAGTTTAAGCGAAAACAAGTATACAGAAAGAGTGCATAATAAACGCAGAAGGGGAGAGAGGCAGGAAAAGTTTGCAAGAGGCAAAGTGACTGGAATCGTTAGAGCACAGTCGGTTCTAATCCTCGATCGCACAAAGAGCCGGCAATCGATAGATACGGAAAATATAGAGAGTCGGGCAATTTTTTTTTGAGAAAAGTTTGTCAGCGAATGGCGTACACGTTGCTTTGAAAAGTTTGTTCGATGGAGATCTGTTCGTTCCGCTTGATTTACTCCGCTAGTTTATATTCCCCATTTCGTACGTTCTGCAGAATAACGTAGAAATAATGGACTGCCGCGAAGCCTTTAACTTTCACGTTAAATTGAATACACTCGGTTATTGGCCGAGGAATTTTCGTGTCTTAATATTATTCAATTTGGAAATTTATTTGCGATCTTTCGAGGATCGAAATTTAGAAATTTCGTTACCCTCGAGTTTGGCGGAGCGGTGGTTTAAAAAATGTAGGAATCTGGACATTTGGGGATTCGAGGATTTAGATATTTGGAATTTGGAAATTTGGAGATTTGGGTATTTGATAAGTTCAGATACCGGAATTTGGAAATTTGATAATCTAGAAATGTGAAGTTAGGATTTGGAGATCTGGTAATTTGGGGAATTGAGAATAGAAGAATTAGATTTTGGAGTTTTAGTAATTAGATGGTTTAGAAATTTGAAATTTGGTAATTTCTAAACTTGAGAATTTGAAGATATTGACATTTGGAGATTTGGAAATTTGAAAATTTGAGGATTAGGAAATTTTGGAATTTAGGAATTTGAAAGATACGTCATGAATATTTCATATATTCATTCAGAAGAATATTTTGTAAACTTATTTGAGTTGGTTTAGCTAGTTTAGTTAGTTAAAGATATTAGGCGCTTAAAATTTGAATATAACCAATTTAGTTTAATATACATTTATCTTGTTAGATTTTTAAACGGTAGAGATGTGTTCACATATATTTATGTGGATGAAAAATAAAAGTATCAAGAAGTTTTTACTATCTGTAACATAATCCTACAACATTGCACTAGCTATTATAATATATTCTTTAGGAAATAACTAGCTTTTAAATTATAATTATACTTAAATTATAGGTATTTGAAATTATAATTTCTAAATTATAAATTATGTTAATTTATTTCTAAATTATTGTTAATTTAGAAATTATGATTTCTATTATATTATATTTCTAATTATAGGTATTTGAAATTATAATTTCTAAATTATAAATTATGTTAATTTATTTCTAAATTATTGTTAATTTAGAAATTATGATTGATATATAAATCAATTAATAAGTTATGCTGAATACATAGTACAGTACATAAATAAGCAGAACATCAAACTTCAAAGCCCTCGTGAAATGATTTTACGAGACTAAAAGTATAATTTCGATACGAACGAAAAGTTACACATATGGTACATATTCGGACCAATAAATTCAAAAGAAAGTTAAATTGTTTTCGAGAAGGAATCACAAGATTCGATAGAAAAGTATTCACAAAAAAAAAAGACAGCGAGCTTCTAAAGAAATACGAACATTCGGTTTGAAGAAACACGAAGTAGCAAGACTTCTAAAAATCTCAGTCGCCTGAAAAACAGCCCTGAAACTTGCAACAAGTGAACTTTTACTGTAGAACTACTGTTCGAGTAAGTTCCTTAAAAATCTATCGAAACTTTAAGTACAATCGAACTGGTGATGGAATATGGGGGATGAACTGGGGATCATAATAGAGGATAAAAGTAATAGAGTTCGGTTCTTTCCCTCTCGGTAAATTACAGAAACAAAATATCTTTGTACGTCACTAGGAAAATCGTAAAAATAAATTACATCTTTATGTTATTTCTCAATTGACAAAATATAATATCTTTGTATATTATTGTTAAAATTGCTACCAAAAAATAAGAAATTAAATAATCATCTTTGTTAACAAAAAATATATGCAGCTTGTTAGTAGAAACAATGAGAAAAAATAGAAAAATGCGTTTGTCTTTATAATAAAAATCTCATGGAAGTCACAAAGTGTATTATATATTTTAATTGCTATATCTCTTTACATATACTTATGTAATTTTTACAGTCTTTGTAAAATCAAAATCTCATGAAACTTACACATTATGTTACATTATTGAACTATTGTATCTTTCCACGTACACATATGAATTATTCCAAGGATCATTCTTTATTCTAAGTACTACAGTTAAATATTTCGTAAAGAAATGCTAGTTATGATTAAGAAAATGAACTCGTAAAAATATAGAAATACATTTCTTTTTAAAATCAAAATCTCATCAAATTCACAAATTATATTTATTTTCTAAACATTGTTTCTTTCCACATATACATATGAATTATTCCAGGGATCATTCTTTATTCCAAGCACCACAGATAAATATTCCGTAAAGAAATGTTAAGTTTGATTAAAAAACTGTATTCGTAAAAATAAAAAAAAATGCATTTCTTCGTAAAGTCAAAATCTCACGAAACTTACAAATTATGTTACATTATTGAACTGTTATATCTTTCCACACATACATATGAATTATTCCAAGGATCATTCTTTATTCCAAGCACCACAGTTTCGTATCCTACAAAATATATGCATAATGATGAAATAATTTAATTTAATTTAATAAATTTGTAAAAATGCAAGAACTCATTTTTTTCAAATAGAAAAGAAACGAAGAACTATAGTATAATATTCGCCGCAGAAAGTGTTGGTGGTCGGTGAAGAAGAGGAAGCAGCAGCATCCGTCAGTTAAGGAAAAGAGATGCAGCTTCCTTTTTAGGATTAGCAACGGCACGATATCTTGGTAGGAAGCACAAAACCGTGCTTATCCGCGTCAAAATTTCATTAAAAGATGCGTCTGTCGTCCGAAACGTTATTAAGGTTCCAACTTGTCCGTGTATCTATTAACCGGCTTAATATACGTCCCTTGTGGGAAAGTGTGCGCACATTCAGAGGCGGTGTTTGATCAACGGGTAGAACGTTATTACCTCAGAAATGAAAGCTGACCAACGCTCGTGGCAACGAAAGGATTAATCTTTTCAGCAGCACGTCGAAACGTATTCTATCAACATCACAATTACCGTCAACGCGCGACGAATATTACTCTAACGCTATATACGTTCGGGCAAAACTAATTACTTTCCGCCGATAAGTATGGAAGGCGAATGGCTTCATTAGCGATCGCGTTTGCGTTTATTATTCTATTTCGTTAAAGTGGACGCGGATTAAGGTGGCTGACGACGAATTTCTTTTTCACTGTCTAAAAAGTTTATAGTGCAAAAAACATCCTCTCAAGGTTTATGCTAAAAAATCTTGATTGGAAAGACATATTGAAGATATTCGATTATTATTTTGTATTTGAATGGAAATTTAAATATATTCAATTTAATTGAAATTTAAGGTTATTTGCACGCTTTTAGAGATTAAGCATATTTATACGATTTTAAAATTTGAAAGCATACAAATTAATACATTTTTGGATATGTTATATGAAATTTTTTATATAAATATGTTTTTGGGTATTTTATGGAAATACGATGGATATGCATATGTTTTGTAATATAATTGTAATGTAAAAGAGAACTCAAATTTCTTACTCGTTTCTTTCATGAAATATACTTTTGCAAAATAAATTATTTGCGATTTCGTAAATTTAGGAATTCGTGAAAAACGTGAAAATTTGATGGTTTAGGTACTTGAAGTTTGTAGTACCTTCAAGTTTTTAAATTTGCAAGCTTTCAAACGGTTAAATTTTTCGATTTACAAAATTTTGAAGTTACTGCTTTAAAAATTTAACGACATTTGAATTTGAAATTTTATAAACGTGTTCATTTGCAAACTTTGTAATGAAATTTTCTGATTAGAATAAATTGTATTTAGAATTTAGTATAAATTGTATTAAAAATAAATTACTTGGAAATGCTAAAATTTAAAGCATGCAATAACTTTGAAATTCTTTAATTCTTAAATATAGAAAGGTTCAAATTTAATTTGGAATTTTCTGCAATCTAACCAAAGAATATCAGGCAATAAATAATTATAATTGCTCTTATAATGGGCAATTTTAAAATTCTGTGATGTAAATTATTTATTTGCACGTGTAACATCGTTGTGCAAGTCGATCACGAAATTTTCGTTCTAAATGATATAAACAAACGATAGTAACGATACTCGAATCAATAACGCGTCTCACCACAAAGCTGGTTTACCCCGAACTCATGATAGATAGGCAGAGGAGATGGAGGATCCTATGTATGGCAGTTAACCCAACTTCCCTAATCTTCAAACTAATTTTGAGTTTAATCCATGACCACGAATATTCAGTTTAGCTGCAACGGGTAATGTTACCCGTTTAGATAGGATCCTTTAAAATTGCCTAACCGTTTAACAACCAGATACTTCATCTCCTCGATTGTCGAGAAATTCATACATGTATATTGAAAAGCAAATCGAAATTTCAACAGTTTGTATCTGTTTTCGTCAATTAAAAGGGTAATTAGTTTCGCGACGAGTGGGCCAGATTTTTCACACCGAAAGGAATTCCGACGTTTGAAAATTGAAAATTTGTTTTTCTATTGCAAAATAATTAGGATGTTTAATACTCTGTTCGAGGAATGGAGCGGTCGATGTCATTTACTGATTTTGTATTTATACAGAGTGGTACACAAGTGATGCATGAGATAAATACTGTATTACCAAAAATAATTTGGCATTGTAAAATCAATTGATATTAAAAGCTGATTTACTGTGCGATAAATTTCATAGCAAATATTAGCTGTTTGTTTGATATAGAGGCTCTTTCAACATTTGTGAACAAAGTTATTTCCAAAATTCATATTTGAAAAATAATTGACGTAGTAGTTGATAAATTTAATAACTAAGACAATTCACAAGTATAATATATCGTATAATATATGTATAATAACTCAGCCGTTTGTTCACCCCCCAGCAGCACACCAATCCTCACTACATATATTTTTCTGGAGGGAACATTATTTTTTCTCTTCAGTAGATTTACAATAACTCTCAAAGAGTACACAACCAAATTTACATTTATCTTTAAAGTCCGTTGTCAGTTTTTGAGGTGATACTATTTGTCTGAAGTGCTCAATCAAGGTTCAGTTTTTAATAAAGCACACAATTCACCCTCGCCGGTTGTTTGGTCATTTTTGTCTTTCAATTAGATTCACTGATTCCACAACCTATCTATTTCGTGGTTCATTAAGTTGAATCCCGAGGATCAGACGTCAAAATTTTGCACGTAGAAAGAAATTTTTGCACACATTGTCCATCATCCAGTTCACTTTCTTGGACGTGTGAAAAATGATCGCATCAAACCGGGAAGTCAATGTTTCAGTGACCCGATCAGCCATTGACCCCGCTTTCAAATTTGGACGAACAATGCGCCTGCGTCGAATATATACCTACGTGAAAATTGCCGTGGAAATTCGCCGGATTCTACGTAGAAAACGTAACGTCGAGAAGTGGGGTTGACGATAAGGTACAATCGGCATATCGCGAGTCTTTTTCTCTCGAACGAAACGCGAGGGATGCAGTTTTACGCGTTGGTGAGCTGACATCCGAAAATCCTGAGAGATACATTGACCCTGTTTCTTCTCCTCCTTCCTTTACGGAGGCAGTGATTTAGAGCTTGTTCGAGGAAAACGAAGTTTTACAGTTTCATTCGTTTTTTAGGGGCGGCTGCCGGGACGTGGCGCGAGGATTATAATTGTACTTTTCGATTCGGGATAAAAATCGAAGTTCTTCCATCGAGACGATTCAATCACCGAGAACGCGGATATAAATTTAAAGAGATTTCGTTGTTCCCTGAAGTTTTATCGCTTTAAAATCGTGGCGAGTAGTTGCGCGTTGAATTTCGTCGATGTACACTGCCGCTCAAAAGTACGTGGACCCCTACCATGTTCCTGGACTTTATGATATATAATGTATATTTTTGTTAACAAACAATATGCGTAATTCATCAAATAACTGCATATTTATGCACGACGATGACCTGAAGCACATCTCCGCAATATGTAGACATTATTTGCAGCAACTACGCGCGAACCCTAAATTGAAAATAATGACATGGCCAGCCCATATCGAATCCCGTAGAAAAACTATGGAGGACAGACAAGTTCGAAAACAGTGACCCAAATTCGAAGAACATTTCTGGAAGAACTTATTGATACTGAAACAATAAAACAGTTAATAGTGTGGTCATAAAAGCAAGCGGAGGATGCGTAGATGAGAAGAAGGTACAGTTATACTTTATCATAGTAAGATATTTAACGAATTATTATTAAAATGTGTTCATCGATCATGGACGAACCGAAACACATACAAGGTAATCAAATTTGCCGAAGACATCGTAACTTCTTTAGATAGTTGAAAGAGTGGAGAAATGGTCCACATATTTTTGAACGGCAGTGTATATTGAGACACGGTCAGGACTGAAGCTGTTACGCGGGATTTAAAATAACTGTAATTCACATATAAATATTTGGCGAGCAGCATTATCGAATAAAGCTTCAAATGATACTGAAATAAAAATATTTTACAGGTTATGGAATCGAGGGTAAATAAATAATAGGTTATGTATTTCGAATTTCTTTGCGGGATTCGTTTCGGCCACGGAATATGCTTAATGGTATAAATATTTAAGGAATTTTTAATAGAATATTTCAACATTTTATGAGAGTATTGTGTAAAAGAATGTGGTACAGTTATGATAAGAAAGAAATGATTTCTATAATTAAAATGACAAAATGCGTTTGGTCGCTTATGCTTGACGAAATGTAAACAATTGGTTGTAAGTTTCAAAATTACTAGATGTTTAAATTTTCATGATAAAGTAATCTGCGAATCTTTATGTACACAATTCACCGCATTTCTGAATTGCCCAATTCTCAAATTCATCGAATGTCGAATTTGTAAGTTTTCTGATTCCAAGAATATTTAAAATACCAATTTTCTAGGTTCCTATATCTTTCAAACCCAAAATTCTCCAAATTTTAAATTTCCAAATTCTTAAACTTGCAAATTATAAATTTCTGAACTTTCTATCTCGTAACACTATCAAATCTACAAATTTCTAAATCCTCGAACTACTAAGTCTTTAAATCTCCAATTTTTCAATTTCCCAAATTGCCCATTTAACAAATTTCAAGATTATCAAATTTACATTTCAAGAAATTTCAAATTTATAAATTTCGAAATCCCTACATCTCCAAATTTCTAAACTTTTCGAATTTACAAATCCCGAACACTCAAATTTTCAAATAGCTAAATTTCCAAATTCTCAAGTTTAGAGTTCACCATATTTCAAATTTCTACATTTTCTAATTCCCCAAGTCCCCATATCTCTAAATTCCCAAATCCTGAAATCGACAACTGACTACATTTTCAACTTTTCAAATTCCTAAATTCCTAAATGTGTAAATTAAAAAATTCTCATCTTCCTGAATTACCAAATGTCAAATTACAAATTTTCCGAATTCCCAAAATCTCCAAATCCTCAAATATCCAAGACTCGAAATTTCAAAGTGCTAAGTCTTCAATCTACCGGATCCATAAGTCCCCAAATTTAAAAAATGTTCAATTCTCCAACTGTCAAATGAAACTTTTCGATTCCCGAACTTACTTGTTTTTGGACAAAAAGTTTCAAGAAATTTCTTCATTCCCTCGCATTTCATTGCTACAAAATCGTGCGTAGCAGTGACATATTAAATTTCCTGGATGTGTTTTAAGCCACTGTTGTAATCGACTTCAAATACATCAAGTGAAGTTTTCAACAGCAACAAAATAGAAAAATTCATTAGGCTATAGTATCGAAAGCGAAATAAACAAGGTTATGTTGTCGCGTGTTATTCATACGAGACACATGGTTCTTTTTTTTTCATAAATCGTTCCGCAGTTAAACAGCAGCACGTTTCCGTTCGTTTTCCAAGAACTACGCCGGTTTCGCCGGAAATTTTATTACTCGAACAACGCAGTTCATCCGAGTTCTTTTCCGGGGTTCACACCGGTCAGTTCACGGAACACGCGTAACTCCGCGCAATTGTATCGTAAATAAACTTATTTGCAAGTGAATCCCTTTCTTTCCGGGTCAGCGTTTTTTATCTTAGCCGGGTTCTCGCTGTTTACCAGCCAACGCGGGTAAACAACTTCATTTATCGAGCGTAAAAACGGATATTACACGGAGAATGAAAGAAGGTGGCCGCGGATTTCTCTTGAAAACGCGAATTACGACGCGCGTATATACATTTCGCCATTCTATTATTCTTCTAATGAAAAAAATTTACACATTCTTTTTTTGTGGTCGCTCGAGGATATGGAATTTTTCCCTGATTATTCCCTGTTTGGACGGTCTTTTTTGTTGCGATGATTATCCTTTTTTTACACTTATAACTTGTCGTTGGAATTGTAATATAGTTGTGACTTGTTGGAAATATAATATGTTTGTAATTTGTACTTGGAAATGTAATATACTTTATAATACATTTATGGAATGTAATATGCTCAATAATAAATCCATATTGTTCTGAAATAAAAAATGAAATTTACTTACTTTGGAATTATGAATGCAATCTCTTTGTGGGATTAACGATGTGATATCCTTAATTTTAAAATAAAAAATATAATACACTTACTTTGATGTTGAAAATGCAATATTTGAAATTAAAAATTAAATATGTTTATCAATATACCCACAGCATCATAATATGCTTAGCAATAAATTTATATAGTTTAGAGGTTAGAAATAAAATTTATTTGCAAATTTAAAAGAATTTTTTATGTCTGTGTTTAAGGTCGCATCAACTACGTGGTTATTAGCGACCACACATGGTGATTTTACAAATTTAAAAGAATTGTTTAACTGTCGAGTATCAAAATAAAGAAATTTCACATGTAAAAATGTGGGTGTGTGAAAGTTTCTAAATTTAATGTCTTTTCGTTTTATCATAAAACATGAAATCTTTTTTCCTAACCTCAAAAAATTGTACTCGACAAACTAACCTAAAAATGTAACTTGAAATTATGCTTAGCAGAAACAGAATTTAATATTTTAAGTTAAATAACTATTCGTTTCTTAATACTTCCTATGTTAATTTTTTAATACTTTTTTTATATCAATATCTTAATATCGTTTTGTAAAGTACATCTTGTATTAATTTTATAAATTATAGAATTTAATTACAGAACTTTCTGTTATAATAAATATATTTAGTTTGTTTCGTCACTGAATTACCTTCTTTGGCATACGACACAGAAGGTTTTGACGTCTGACAAAAAGAATCTTAGTTTCATATTTTCCTCTCTACAATAGCAACAAGAAATAAATCCGTAGATGTATGTCGAGTAGTTCGTTGTTGTGTAAGTCGTGAAAAGCACGAAATAAGAATGGGAAGAAAAAGATTCAGGTCAAAGTAAACTTTTAAACCTCTGATACCATCAATTGCGTATTTATTCGTAATAATTAAAACTGTCTGTACAGACAATGCTACATAGCATTGCTTCAATCTATTGTTTGCTGTTGTAGAATTTCAAGGGATGCACGTGAATGACAAATTAAACATGATTTTATATCTTAATTACAAAATAAGCGGGTAGCGCGTTTGTAATTGCATTCAATTAGATGAAAATTAATTAAGATATCTGTGAGTAATATTTTAAATTAAAATCTGTGGTTCACGATAATTAAACGACGTTGAATGATGACGATAGGGATACAATTATCAGTGGTTACGTGTGTGTAGTATCTTCTTAATGCATTGTTGATATTTGTCTTAAAATTAGTCTTTTATATTATTCAATATTACATGCAGGTTAATTCTGTAATTTTTGAAATATTCAAGTTGTCAGTTTTCAAGTAGATATATGTATATGTACATATACTCATATTTGCAAATTATGGGATTACAAAATTCAAAACACTTATTTCTCAAGTTTCTAATTTTACAAGTACCAAAATTTGAAAATTTTCAGAGTTTTAATTTCGTAAATTCAAGAAAATAGATTGTGGAAAATTTAGGTTAAGAATGTATTAAACTTTAAATAGAAAGTTCTAATAAAATTCAAGTTGAGAACTTCTTGCAATTCAATTACTTACAATACAAGTAAAGTAAAGAAAATTCAAGTAAAGAAATCTATTATAATTCATACGATAAGATCTAGTAAAATTCAAGTAAATAACTGATTATTCAGATTAGATAATTAGTGTAATGTAATATTATCTGATTAGATAATTAATTAACTAATTATTTAATTATTCAAGTAAGTAATTGATTTAGCACTTAAGAAAAATAGTAACACCTTTGAAAGTTATAGGAAATCTACCGAGGAGTAAAAATAATGTTCTCTCCAGAATGTAGTGGCGATTGGCGTGCTGCTGAGTCGTGAACAAGTGACTAAGTTGAAATTATACTATTTCATTGGTTGTGGAAAATTTAAGGAAACTGGGCAAGAACCACCCTTGTTGATTATTCGTGAATTCTCTAAAGTTAAAAATAAGTCCTATAGCTCAACAAGATCTACAACGATTGCGGTAAAGAGATCGAATACAACTCGAGTAAGAGAATCCGCTAGAATCCAAATAACAATATCCAACACTCCTCGAGTACCAAAGTCTACAACGATCGAACCAAAACAGCGATACAACAAATTGCGTGCCAGATTCGAAAAATAAAAACATCCCGCGCACAAGTGTCTTATTGTTGGCGTTGCTTCGATATTCCTCCGTGAAAGTCAATTACCCTGGCACCCCCGAGAAAATCGTTTCCCATCGGTTAGGTATCGGGATCTTAACGGGAGCTCAACGAGAAAAAAAGAGAGCAGACGGGAAAACGGCGAACAGGAATCCCGTAGGGAGTTTGCCGGTGTGACGATACGATTATCGTCGGCGATCGCAGTTTGACGGGCGGGCTGCAGGGAAATTTTCGGATTCAACGGGATCCGTAGTCACGGAATAACAAAGGAATCAGGATCCCGTCTCGAAAAATGGGAGAATAGAATGACCCGACACGCCCGAAGGGGCCGCGAAACGAATCCAATATCGGCTGCCTTGAATTTGCCGCTCGCCTTCTTTCCACGCGCGAAAGCCGATCCACTTAGCGGCCCGGTTTCTTATTTATTCGCTGAAAAATCCTGCGAATTGATTCGCCAATCTGTCCTGATGCATCGGGATTAGTTCCTTCCCGTTTTACCTTCTTCTTCTTTTTATCGGGACGAGTTCGGGCAAAATTTAACGCCGGATAAAGGAGAACGTTTTGGTCGCCGGAAACCTTTCGCTCGGATACACCGGAGGAATTTCGTTTGGGAAATACGGGAAACAGCGGGAATACGAAGGCAAATATCGGCTACGATATTTTCTACTGTTTCTGCTCCCGTTTCTCTCTCTTTTTCCGTTTATTTTTTTTTAATTTCAATCGCGTTGTAAGGATGGTCGAATTGAAATGGAAATACGCTGGGCAATATCGCCGAGGGAACTGCAGGTAATTAACCCTGTACTGCTTCCCTTTTTTCGGTTTTAGAAAAAGGAACGTTCGGGCTGCGATTTCTGACTAATTTCTCGGAACTGTGACCGAAAGAATTGGTAACTTTCTTGTCAAATAATTACAACTTTGTTCGGTACTAAAGTATATGATATTGACTTCGTTTTAATAGAATATGGTATAACATTGTTCGATATAATTGCGCATATAGTGTACTATAATTTGCAAAAATTCGATAAGAAGTTAGACAAAATTCTGATCATGAGAAACAAAAGTGGTTTTGAGCGAGGTCGATGATTATAATCTGTTTTTTTCACAGGGTGTCCAAATTTGTTTAATCAATCAGATAATAGATACAGTTTTCCCTCACTTTTTCCACAAACTTACACGCCTACTCCAAGCTTTCTAGGATTGTAAAAAGCTTCGGAGATTCATTCAACCACTAGTTTTCATCTGGATTTAAGGAATACCTCGCCATGTATAGAAAATACGAAACAAAGACTATAGTACTAAGGTGAAGGACTCTGAAAACCAGATGGGACTAAAACAAGATACGAAAAACTCTCGACGAAATGTAACGATTCCTTGTTCACCCCCAGCATCGCTCCAATCCCCACTACATACTTTTTTCTGTACGGAACATTACTTCTTCCATTACACAAGTGATGCATGAGATAAATACTGTAGATTTTTTCGATTAAAAATAATTTTGCTATTGTAAAATCAATTGATATTGAAAGCTGATTTGCTGTGCGATAAATTTCATAACGAATATTAGCTGTTTGTTTGATATAGAGGCTCTTTCAACATTTGTGAACAAAGTTATTTCCAAAATTCATATTCGAAAAATAATTGACGCAGTAGTTGATAAATTTAATAACTAAGACAATTCACAAGTATAATATATGGTATAATATATGTATAATATATATATTGTATATCGTAATTTTTACCCGAGGTCATATTGACCCCGCGACGAGCATTTGGTAAGGGCGGTACTTGCCCACTTCCCTTAAACTTTCTACAACCAATGAAATAGTTTAATTTTAACTGAGTCGTTTGTTCACCCCCCAGTAACACACCAATCCTCACTACATACTTTTTTTCCGGAGGGAACATTATATTTTCTCTTCAGTAGATTTACAATAACTCTCAAAGAGTACAGAACCAAATTCATATTTATCTTTAAAGTCCGTTCCTTGGGTCTTATTGCTGCTACGGGAGGACAAACCTCTTGACTTTCTAAAAACTAAAGTGTTCGAAGTGTCGAGAATCGACGTCTATTGTGTTGAGGAAACTTTGGGTGGTCGCCTAATTTGCTCGATGCTTATTGTAATTTACGACCTAACAACCGACATGAAAACACCGAAGAACCGTACGAATGCGGTAAAATGGCGACGCGAACGAGGAGGTAAACGATGATCTGTTAAGAGACGTGTATGACCCGCGCCGCGATAAGGGTTTGATAACGAGCGACGAACAAACGGAAAAGAATGATTTCTGCGAAACGATGGTAGCAGAAGACCTGTCACTGAAAGCGTGCTCGCATTTATGGCACAAAGAGTGGCTGCGGTATTAGACACTTTTAAAAAGCGTCGGCATCAAGAATAATGAAACGCAACGGGATACAACCCCCGTCTAAATTCCTCTTATCCGAGCCACCCCCCGTGCCACCCCTCGCGTATCATTTTCCGCGCGCACAGACATCAGCGAAAAATCTGCATTTCGTGCTCATTTTTCTCCCTTTTCACTCCTTTTCCTCTACGCCTTTTCATCCCGGTGCACCGGTCCACGTTTCTTTTTCCCTTTCAACCCCCCACCGAAACTGTCCGCCGCTCGTTCCGCTTATGTTTATTCCCGTAACGATATTATAGCGTCGCGCAGCCGGTCCCGTTTCATCAACTCGGCTCGAGTTGTTGCCCGAGTAATTCATATTTATCCGGCTTTTGAATAGTCTTTGGTTGGCTCGTACGCTCGTTGCCGCGATTAAAGAAATAAACGCGCGAATAACACGACGCGAGAATGAGAATGAGGGAAGGAATAGTGAAGCAGCAATTTAGTTAGGGACTCCGGATTGGGCCACTCGACAGGAGCCTCGGGTTCGCGGGTAGGTACGTGGTTTTTTAATTGTGGTTTTTAAGGGTAGGATTTTCAGATTATCAAGTTTTTGTGTCGTCGGGTTTCTGGGTATTTCTGGTTTTCTATTTTAGCGGTCTCGACTCGGCGAATCTTTTTCTGATTTCTTCGTTTTTGTGTTCGCCGCATCGGTGAACTTTTTGATTCTCACATTATCAAGATCTAATGTTCTTAAATTGGCAAATTTTTCGTTTTCACGTTCGTATATTTGCAAATTCTTTAACTGTTGCGTTATTAAATTGGTATGTCTTGTAAATCTTTAATTTTCACGTTCTTAAATTTTTTAGGTTTTATATTCTCGGTTTGATAGAACTTTCAATTTTCAAATTTTCAAGTTTATATGTTCTTAAATTTGCAGATTTTTTAATTTTTATATTCCTAGGTTGGTAAATATTTACATCATCAATTTTTGCGTTTTTAAACTTGCAGATATTTTAATTTTTATATTTGTAGGTTGACAAATCTTTTAATTTTCAAGTTTATGTGTTCTTAAATTTGTGGATTTTTTAAATTTTTATATTCTTAGGTTGATAAATGTATTAATATTCAATTTTCACGTTTTTAAATTTGCTGACTTTGTAACTGTTATATTCTAAGGATCGCAAATTTATCAATTAAAAAATTGTTATAATTTTAAATTTTTTAAGTTCTTCAATTTTTTATCCGCAAAACAGTATATTTTATTTTACAAATTGTCAAAACTTCTGAATATCCAAATTTTCCAATTATCGAATTTCTAAATTTCTAAATTGTTGAATCCTCAAATTAAAAAATTCTCAAATTTATCATTTCTCAGTTTTTCAATTTCTCAAATTCTCAAATTCTTCAATTATAAAATTACTGACTCGTCAGATTATTGAATTCGAATTGATCCTTTTTGACGTTGAATTATCGAATGAATTTTACGATCTTCAATTTACCAAATTTCTGAATCTCAAAACTCAAATCAGAAAATTCAGGAATCGACCAATCAATGATTCAATCGAATAAACTCTTGTCCACGAACGAAGTCGATTAAGGGAGCATCGGGTTCTGTGTATGAAACGTTCACGAAAATCAGGATAGGTCTCTTCGATTGAAAAACGACTCGATTAACGAGTTAAGTGTCGTAAGCGTAAATTGATGGCGTGTCGATTGTAGCGGCCGGACTAACGCGTACGCATTGTTAATCGAACGCGATTTGACCCAGTGGCGGAGAACGCTTACATGGCCGACACAATGCGACCAGATAATTAAATGGTGATAAATGCGAGCGATAATATCGTTCGGCTGGCGAAATGCTTCGGTGAATCGCGAGACCCTGCTCGGTTTTTATGGATTAATGACGAATTTCACGCGACAACGTTCTATCTCGTAAAAGATAGTTGTTACCGCGTGGACAAAAATGATTCGTTGAAATATGAAAATTAGACTATCTTTGAATGCCCACTTCACACGCACACTTAACGGCGCGCAAAAATTAAAAATTCAGAAGTTAGGAATTGAAAAATTTGGAAATTTTAGAAATTGGGAGTTCGAATATTTGAAGTTAAAAAATGAAATATGCAAAGTTGGAAATTTAGAAACATACGTTAAAGAAGTAGGAGGTTCAGCAATTGAAGAATGTAAATATTTACATATGTTTAAACGTAGAAAGTTTCAAATTCACATTTGATTTTCCAAAATTGAAATCCAGTAACGTAATCTATAAATCTCCAAATATCCTAAAAATGATGCTAAAACAGCAAAGAAGACTGATCAGAACTTCAAATTAAATATGTCATTCGAACCGTAATTATCAATCAATAATACATTTACTATTCTAATCACCACTATGGAACTAAATAATTAAGCCCAAATGAGGGTGATTATGAAAATGGTACCTGAATATTTCACGAGAATTAAACTATCCCTTTATTCATACCACATCGATTAATTTGGCTGCATTATAATCTTACTATATTACAACTGCGCTACATTATAAATATGCTATGTAATAATCGTACTACATAATAATTTTACTGTACAACAAGAAAGTATTCGTACTCAAAATAAATAACGAAACGAATCAATTCTACTCACATTGAATTAATTGCAAAAAATTGAGACCACATTTATTCCGATAACGATCTAATTAGAAAGCTCCGATTCTCTCATCGTTCCGACTTAGAGCCCTCTCACGATCACGTGTCAAAGGAGCCAATCAAATTAAAAGGAAACCTTTCCAGCGATTTTATTCTCTCAATAATTATACCGCGTCACGACAAACATCGTACGTCTCGATACTCTTTATTCGACGACGCTAATAATTGAAAAAGAAATAGCTCATTAACGAGAGTGTCTGCCCATCGAACATCAGAGGGTGGAAAAAAAAATCGATCCCGTCTGGACGTATCGCAACGCGTGATAACATTTTTCCCGTGGCTTTTCTTTCAACTGGCCTTCGTGAATGATCAAAGGGTGGCTGCGCAACAGTGATCCGAGGGAGGGGGCAAAATTTAAGAGCGGCGAAACGAGTTGAGGGGCATGATGGAGAAAGGGGTTAATCGAAAGTCGTTAACTTTCTGGCAGGGAAATATTCATTAATCTTGAAACAGGAGCTTTCGGTAGCTTCGCCACCGAATAACAAATTGCAGCCCGCTATCTACCTCGTTCTTGCATTGCTGTTTAAACAGCAGTTTATTATCGCTAATTCTTTACATTTCTAGCGAACAGTTTTACCGGATCCTCGTTAGCGAACTACTCTCTTGTAACTTTGTTGCAATTAAGCGGAGAAAATTTTTATTTGTATCGATGGATACAACTTCCTGTAATTGCGAAATGGTTGGGTCGGTCTGTGAGGGGTCATTTGTAAGTGAACGTGCATGGTTAACGCTTTAACTCTACGCTCGTTGATGAACTTTATTATTGTCCGATTAACCGGGAACAAATTTTATTTGCGATCATAAGTAATGTTCCATTGATCGTCAAATGTTAAGTGATAGCTAATGAGTTGCAACGAATTTAACGATTCGACAAAATTTTACGAATCTTATGCACCTTTTACATTTTATGAATTTCATTAATTTTATGAATTTTATGAATTTTATGAACTTCATGAATTGTATGAATTTTATGAATTGTATGAATTGTATGAATTGTATGAATTGTATGAATTTTAGGAATTCTATGAATTGTATGAATTTTAAGAATTCTATGAATTTTATGAATTTTATGAATTTTATAAATTTTATGAATTTTATAAATTTTTTTAATTTGATGAATTTCATTAATTTTATGAATTTTATTAATTTCACAAATTTTTTGAATTTTATGAATTTTATGAATTTTTTGAATTTTTTGAATTTTATGAATTTTATGAATTTTATGAACTTCATGAATTTCATTAATTTTATGAATTTTATGAATTTTATGAATTTTATGAATTTTATGAATTTTATGAATTTTATGAATTTTATGAATTTTATGAATTTTATGAATTTTACGGATTTTCCAAATTTTGCAAATTCAACTAATTTAACAAATTTTACGAATTTTACGAATGTAGTGAATTGTCAGAAACCACAAATTCTCGAGTTTGACAATTTTCAGAATCATAACTTCTCAAGTTAAAAAATTTAAAGATTTGATGTTCGAAGGTTTTCAAAGTTGCAAATTATGAAATGTTCAAAATAGAGAGTTCTCCAATTTTCCAAACGTGAAATTCTCGAGGTCCTCAAATTTCTCGGATCTCAAAACGCGGAAATGAAAAACCATCCGAATTCACGAAATGACTGGTGGTTTCCGTTGGGGGTCAAGTGGTACCCAGAGGCGTATCCGAGCACAGAGGGTGTCGGCCAAATGCGACCCCTCGAAGTTGGATTTTCCTAAGGATTCGCGGTAATTTCCCGTGCTTCCATCATCGCTGTAATTATCTCATTCCACTAGTGACGGTATATGACTCTTTGAACCTTTTCATCCTTTGTGGTGGATCGGTTACTCGTGAGGTTTTCAACTTCTGTTTCCGATACCCACGTAACCGACTCTGTTAAACAGTAATTTAAACCCCACGTTTCGTGGATTCATCGCATCAAATTCTTTCATTGCTACATTCGTGATAAATTATGAGATTAAAGCAAACTTTGACAGCTGCCTCGTTTAATATCTGAACTTCGTATTTGTGTTTAATTAGTATATTCGTTGTTTATATTTTGTTTATGCTTTAATTATTCATATTTAATTTACACTTTAATTCTTCGTATTTTATTTACACTTAAATTGTTCATATTTAACTTACACTTTAATTGTTCGTATTTTATTTACACTTAAATTGTTCATATTTAATTTACACTTTAATTGTTCGTATTTTATTTACACTTAAATTGTTCATATTTTACTTCTTTTTTGGTTATTGATATGTTATATATTCTTTGATTATTCGTACTTCATTTTATACTTCGATTATTTGTGTTTTAGTGTCACTGTAATTATGTATATTTCGTGCATGCTTTAAACATTTGTATATTAGTTATTAAACTTGAAATTGTAAAAAGGATAATTATTGTCTACGAATAATTTGGAAATCGTTTCTGTCGTTGTCAGTTTAATAAAACAATTTTGAAATTATAAAATGTTTGAATTTCGAAACATTGAAGTTCTCAAATCAATCAACACTTAAATTCTCAGTGAAAATGTTCGATTTCAATAACAATGCTTGAAATAAACATTGATGTCAACAATGGCCTCGATAGCGTTTTTCAAATTCAATATTCAAAAGAATATTAAAAACTGACTGTTATTTCGCTTTGTTTCTAATAGTATTTCACTTTTAAGCAAAAGTACGAACAGGGTGTCCCATTTCTTTTCTGTCAAACTTTATATTCGTAATATTATATATTACGTATTATATATTACATATTTCATTCGTAAACACGAAAAAATAATGTTATATCAATATGCGGTTTCAAACATTATTAAAAAGTCGCAACAAAAATACAAAATGAAAACGGACTGCTTTGTTCGATACCACATATGTACATATGTATAAATAACTTAAACTTTAAATCTTATGATTTTCTAATTTTTCGGAGTTCTAAATCGTAATAGAAAACGTAAGTCAATAAAAGATGCGATTTATTAATAAAAATATATTATATTACAAATATCAACTTTCGTAAAAAAGGTAACATAACCTTTGTAGCTTTATAACCTATCATTATAGCTAGCTTCCAATATTTTTATTTTCTTTAAGAGTTTGCATTTTTCTCTGGTAATTTTGATTTTTATTAAAATAAAAAAAGTATTATTTTTAATGCAGCAATTGTATAACAGTATTTAGTCAATAATCGTACAACACTATAATTAATACAATTAGTTGGTACAATTGTATTGTATTAAGAAAGTTGGACGTCCTGTATTCTATTATTTTTATTTTCTTTTACTGTTTGTCTTTTACTTCGGTAATTTTGAATTTTTATAAAAGTATAATATCTTGTTTATAAATGTTTACTGTAAGAAAACAGATATAGCACTATTATTAGTGTACTCCAAAAACAAGAATGGCGATTTTGAAACACGGTGGAAAACAACAACGTATACGCGTTACAACCCCTGCGTTCATTAATTATAATTTTAATCGGAGGACAACTTCATATCGTTCGAAGACGTATTGTAAGTGGACTCTAGCTTGAATAATTTTACACCAACATGTGCTTTCTTCTTACTTTTAACGATGCTGCAAACTGAACGACTGCGAGTCTATGTATCCGATGTTGTTGCGAAGCTAACAACCTCGTGTCTATGTATCCGATGTTGTTCCGAAACGAACAACCTCGGTCCATTTCGTGTCTATCGGTTCGATCGCTTATTTCACAAAATGGCGGTACGGCCGTACAATTTTTACGAACGTCTCTGAGGGAAACGGATCCTGATTTCTGTTGGTATTGCATACATATTTTTGCGATACCAAAATTAAACACTATTTTAATTAATATTGATTATCAAGAAAAGTGTATAAATTATATAAATAAAAATGTTGTTCCCATTATTTAAAATATATGTTCTATTCAGTTAAAAAACAATGAATTTATTAATTTCACAAACTATAAAGATACATGTGCCCATAATCATGAAAGTCGACTAATTGTAAGTCAAAATTAAAAAAAAAAAACGAGTGATTTCACACCACATTATTTTAAACTAAATTAATTCAATGCAATTTTTGCGATGTCGTCAAAAATGAACCATTTGATAGTGATTGTTGTTGCGACATTATATGCAATTCATTTAGTATTAATTATGAAAGTGGTTTAAGTGAAAAATTCAAGAATATGGAGTCTATCACACCAGAGATATTCAGAAATATTAAATTACTTCCATTATGCGCCACAACTTAACCCTCCAGTTCTTCAGGAACCTTTTAAGAACCTCGAAACTCATGATACAAGCCTAAAATGATAAAAATGCATTACTTTTTATAAATAATTAATAAATGTTCATGAATTATTACATTGAAATTATTGTTTCTAATGAAACTCGTAGTTCTTAATTGCTATAAATCATCTATAGGTGATTCAGTTAATTTTGAAAATGGCCTAAGTCAATTCAAACTTTAAACACAACATTTCCTTACGAGAGCCACATAAAATTTCATATTCATAATTTTCATTAATCGAGGCTAATAGAATTCTATTTTAAAATGTTGCATGATATAAAAGTACGTTTTAATCCATTCAAATGTAATCCATTAAATATCTCGAGACAAGAAACGTGTGGCTGAGACCACTTTCATAATTATGTGCACACATGACAAAAAGTTCTCAAGTACCCGAATATTAATGCTTATAATTCCACTGTACCTGATGTGGTAACCGATTTGAACAAAGCTTAGTCCGTAGAAACTAAAAACGGTATCTGTATCGACATAAACTTGGTAATCTGGTATCGACAGAAACTTGGATCGAGGTCTAATCCCCCTGCTATGGCATTGTATTCGAGGACTCAACAAACAGATAAGGAGATGAAAGTCGCGAAAACGGTGAAATCTGTTGAGATCCTTTTAAAGATCCGCGAAAGTTCAAGGCTACGTTGACAGCCATTTCCGGCGAGCGTAGCGCGTCGGGTTTCCTCTTTGGAAATCTCGTTTAAACACTTTTATCAATTCACCGGCAGACAGGAAGAAAGTTACACCGGATTCCTTTTCATCGTCGTAACAGCTCTCGAGAAATATTACGCCTGGAATTAGTTAACGCGACATCTCGGTCGGGGCGAGTTTTCAATTAACCGGGCTTTTTTCTTTTTCCCGCCGACCCAACCTAACCTTTATCCGCCCGAAACCAGGATCCGACCGTTCCATTGAATCTCGCTGCCATATTGTTTCGCGGTTTATGTTTTTAAAATTCCCCTCGTGTATCTCCCGCTGCTCGGCCTTTCGTCTGAACTTCCGCTCCTGCTGATTCTGCAAATGTTTTTTTTTTTTAAATTAACGTTCCAAAATGAAATTAATAAATTTCACTGACCAAATCTAGAAATCAAAGAATATTTAAATTAACATTTTAAAATAAATTTAATCAATTTCATTGGTCAATAACGGAATACAAAAATCCAAAAATATTTAAAATAACGTTCCAAAATAAAATCAGTCAACTTCATTAATCACTGCAATGTTCAATTAATTACATGAACCTTCCTATTACACTAAAATTACAAAATCGATCTATAAAACCGATTTATAAATTTCTTATTTTAAGTTACAAAATAGGTGACGGTGAAGTTCGTGAAACCAGTGTTGATTTTTCTCGAGGAAAATAATCAATGTATTTATTAATCGATGTTTTGTCGTTTACTTTCAATTTTGCATCAAGCTTGCATTATACGCCGGTGGATTTAATCGATCTTAAACGATCTCGAACCGAGCAGTATACATCGAACGCGACAACTTGAACAGCTGTAAGTCGTGCCGCCATGTTGTAGCATTCTCAGCCCTTAACGAAGCCGGCCGCTAAGAGAATACTGTTGTAAGAAAAGAAGAGACTGGCTCGTTTCCGGAAGTCTCAGACGGTACATAAACCGCAGAAAAAAAAAGAGAAACAGCGGAGGCGAGAAAGTCTGAAAAATCTTGGAGGTTCCTTCGTTATGCTCGGTGAATTCATCTCGTGGCTGACGAGAAGATAAATGAAAAAGAAGATGCATGGTTTCATTAAGAGGAGAACGTATAGCCAGCAGCCTAGAAACGCTGAACAAGCACGGGGTGGACAGTCTTGTTTCAAATTATCTCGGTCAGAAGCAACGTCGATCCAGTTCGTGAAAAACGAGAACGAACCGGCTTACAGAATTACAGAGTTTCACGTTCGCTCCACGTTCAATTACTACGATGTAATTGCTTTAATTAACACTGGAACCACCGGGAGTTAAGTCGTAGCTATTTCTACCAAAACTGGTCGAAATTACTACTGTTTAAATAATATGCAGTACTAGTACATTTTTATATTTGTCGATTTATTACTGTTTTACGAAACGGGTTCCATGTTGTGGAATTATAACTACTATACCGCTATATACATGACTACTATATCATATATCACTATACAGGGTGTCCCACAATTATGGTACGAGCCGGAAAGGGGTGGTAGATGGAGCTATTCTGAACAATTTTTTCCTTTGCACAAATGTCGAATGAGGCTTCATTTATAAATTATTAAGGAAAAACACCGACCAATCAGAACGCGAGAATCGCGCGCGCCGTATGTTCGATCGCAACCACGGCCAATTAAAACTCGGGCCTACACTTCTGCCTCCTAGCGCGCGCGATCCTCGTGCTCTCATTGGTTGGTGTTTTTCCTTAATAATTTAAAAATGAAGCCTCATCCAATATTTTTGCAAAGGAAAATGTTGTTCAGAATAGCCTCACCCACCACCCCTTTCCGGCTCGCACTATAATTGTGGGACACCCTGTATACTGTGTGTATATGTTATATGACAACTAAAATAATCACAATAATATAGTTAGACGCTTCTTTTATTCTTTTTCAACTGGTTCTGACAATTTCGATCTTGTATACTTTCATCTTCAGAATTTGGAAACAAACATTTCTCCTTTTCGTAAATTCCGAATGTGTCTTAACACTTTGACTGCCATGTCACCCATATGCGGGTGACACTTAAATTTCTACACAGATTTAATAGCCGTATTATTCAAAATTTGTTCACCATTCTAACTGTAAATACTCGCATTAGATACTTAGAACTGTGAATAACATATATAACAAAGTATCGTGAAAATATTTGGTCAGATTTGTTCAAAATGAAAATACTAACTAATGCAATTTTCAATTGCTTTCATGCGGCAGTCAACGTGTTAATTCATTTTTTGTGGGCTCTTAAACATTTTCTTTTCCCATAAACTCATTATCATTGTAAAGTTCAAATATATTTTTTGTCTATTTCACTTTCTTCGTGCTCGTACTGTTCATCATCCTAGATATAAGAGCATTCCATTAATATATTGTTCACTTTTTGTAATAATAATATTTTTAATGCGATCGAATGTTCAATTTCTGCGTAATTATAAATCGCGCAGTCGAGGATCAACAAGTTTGCGATCAAACAAATAAGTTTGTTTAAAATCTTATATAAGAAGCTTTAACACATCTCTATTATATTTGTATTAATTATTCTCTACGTTTGTTACAGGTAAGCGGATCTATACAAGAACACTTAGTTGTACTTTGTCAGGTAAAGAAATTGTAATATTATTTATTAACCAAACGATAAACAGAATAATTCATAAATAAGGATTTAAAATGCATCGAGTACATTAACACGGTAATTGTAATAAATTTGTGACAATTTTCATGGACAGTCATCTAAAACGTTGACAAAATCATCTTCATAAAATAATTATAAAATGTCCATCTTGGAAATAATTTCAAAATCGTTAACTTTGTTTAAATCGAAACTAGAGGAAAAACTTTGGGTCATTTTTTAATATAATAAATAACACATCGTGACGTTTGTAAAACAAATTTCGCCTTCTAGCGACGAAATTCGTAAAAGGGCGAATTGAATGCAGTTTGGTGAACGCACGGAAGATCACATTTTCCAATAATTAATTGAATAATTGTTTACTGATTGAATGTGTATGTTACTGCAACGGTAATTTAATTTAATTGCAAATTGAATGCTTTGACTGACATGTTAACCAGACATTGATGGTATTCTGTTATTTAGAAATGATTCGCCGAAAATCTATTATGCAAAATTAATTTTCACGACCTTTAATTTATTTCTATCGCAGAAAATGCGAGTACTTGATTTTTTCTTCCTCGTCTATGATTATTTTTTCTTTGATACCATCTAACTATTCATTGCTTTTATTTTTGTTATCTACTTTAAGTATGTTACTATTTATTTTCTGTTATTCAAATATTTAAATATTCGAATAGTTCATTATACTCAAATATTCAAATATTCGAATAGTTCCTTATACTCAAATATTCAAATATTCGAATAGTTCCTTGTACTCAAATATTCAAATATTCGAATAGCTCCTTATACTCAAATATTCGAATAGTTCTTTATACTCAAATATTCAAATATTCGAATAGTTCTTTAGACTCAAATATTCAAATATTCGAATAGTTCCTTATACTCAAATATTCAAATATTCGAATAGTTCCTTGTACTCAAATATTCAAATATTCGAATAGCTCCTTATACTCAAATATTCGAATAGTTCTTTATACTCAAATATTCAAATATACGAATAGTTCTTTAGACTCAAATATTCAAATATTCGAATAGTTCCTTATACTCAAATATTCAAATATTCGAATAGTTCCTTGTACTCAAATATTCAAATATTCGAATAGCTCCTTATACTCAAATATTCGAATAGTTCTTTATACTCAAATATTCAAATATACGAATAGTTCTTTAGACTCAAATATTCAAATATTCGAATAGTTCCTTATACTCAAATATTCAAATATTCGAATAGTTCCTTGTACTCAAATATTCAAATATTCGAATAGTTACTTGTACTCAAATATTCAAATATTCGAATAGTTCCTTGTACTCAAATATTCAAATATTCGAATAGCTCCTTATACTCAAATATTCGAATAGTTCCTTATACTCAAATATTCAAATATTCGAATAGTTCCTTGTACTCAAATATTCAAATATTCGAATAGCTCCTTATACTCAAATATTCGAATAGTTCTTTATACTCAAATATTCAAATATACGAATAGTTCTTTAGACTCAAATATTCAAATATTCGAATAGTTCCTTATACTCAAATATTCAAATATTCGAATAGTTCCTTGTACTCAAATATTCAAATATTCGAATAGTTACTTGTACTCAAATATTCAAATATTCGAATAGTTCCTTGTACTCAAATATTCAAATATTCGAATAGCTCCTTATACTCAAATATTCGAATAGTTCTTTATACTCAAATATTCAAATATTCGAATAGTTCTTTAGACTCAAATATTCAAATATTCGAATAGTTCCTTATACTCAAATATTCAAATATTCCAATGTTTCCATTTTCGGTCGAAAGAGAAATTATGACGAGACGAAAGGTGTCTGTTTATTTCGATTCCGGCGCGAAACTAATTTCAACCTCATTCTGGAGCGACAAACGCTTTCAATAGGAAATTCCGTTCGCAGCGAAAGCACGAGTTGACGTGTAAGTCTCGCGAAACAGTTATAAATTACTCGGAACGCGAATTCCCGTTCAGAAGTTCTGCACAAGACGCGCCCTACCGGTTCCTTCGGGATCCTCCTCGAAAGGTTAATCCATTTCGCGAATCGAACAGGGCTCGATACAGACATAAAAGGGTCGCATCGAAAACAGCGTTACGATCGGCACGTATACGCCATTGGTCGATGAAGGCCGAGTGTTCAGACAGTTTCGCGTGAACTTACATCTTCTAGTCTCCATTCACGGTTTATGACCAGTGCTACCAACTTGAGCGCCATGCATTCCCTTAAATTTACGAGCTTTCGAGTCGTTGAATGTCACTCGTGACTCTCTCCGTTAACTCTTTGGGCGGAATTAAAAATCTCCCACCTTTTTGATGCACGGTGTTAGGTCGTACATTGCTATTTTATAGGGAGAATATTTGGCCGTGTCAAAGTGTACAGTGCGTAGGTAAGCTATCTGGTAATTAAACGTAAATATCTGGTAAATAGTGAAATAATAGCATTCGTCCTACCATAGAAATTTGCACACACTAGGTCCCGGAGCTTCGTAGGTCCCTAGAAATGTTTATTGAAGGAATGAACAAAATTTTCGAATTTGTTTATTCCTAGACTTTGAAGAATTGCAGGTTTTATGGCAGATTCTATTAAAATATTTGACGAAATTTTTAAACTTTGGAATATTGGAATAATGGATATTGGAATATTGGAATATTGGAATATTGGAATATTGGAATATTGGAATATTGGAATTTTGGAATATTGGAATATTGGAACTTTGGAATATTGAAAATTTGGAATATTGGATATTTGGAATATTGGAAATTTGGAATATTGGAAAATTGGAATATTGGAAAATTGGAATATTGGAAATTTGGAATATTGGAAAATTGGAATATTGGAATATTGGAAATTTGGAATATTGGAATATTGGAATATTGGAAATTTGGAATATTGGAAATTTGGAATATTGGATATTTGGAATATTGGAAATTTGGAATATTGGAAAATTGGAATATTGGAAAATTGGAATATTGGAAATTTGGAATATTGGAAAATTGGAATATTGGAATATTGGAAATTTGGAATATTGGAATATTGGAATATTGGAAATTTGGAATATTGGAAATTTGGAATATTGGAAATTTGAAATATTGGAAATTTGGAATATTGGATCATTTGAATATTGGAATTTTAGAATTTTTGACACTGGAATACTGGAAATTTTGAATATTGGAAATTTATGATATTCTAAGTTCAGAAACTTGAAAATTTGAAAACTAAACAGTTTAGAGATTTGAATGTTAAACGGCCCATTAACAAAATCTGGCAATAAAATACCACAGAAATTTGGAAATTGGCAGTACTTGTCCTCGAAAATTCGCAACACTTCGAATGTACAAGTTCAAATGCAAACCGATTCAAACAACCCGTTTGGTAGTTTTAGTGTTGCAGGGGTGAAGGCGACAAAATATAAGCATGTCGTAAGAAAGTCGTGAAAGGTTGTAGTAGAGTGTTCGGGAATTTGATTTGTTGGATGAAGGTGCTCGTTTCGTGAATCCAGTATGCTATAGACGGACTTTATAGCCCGCTGCTGCTAGCTTATTGCACACGCGTCTTGCATTCTGTTCCAGTTAAATTAGAGGATCCTGTCCCGGGGGGTGAAAAGCAAATGTCGGTTTCGTTCAAGGGAAAACAACAATCCAGTTAACTCGTAAAGCGTACCGATAGCCTTCTCAAGGACTGTCGAACTTTTTACGAGCTCACTAAACTTTCAGCAAATTTGTACGCTAACGCTTCGTCTTACGATCCCCTGATTTCATATTAGCTGCTTATTGCTGAAGTTTCCCTTCAAAATTTCACATTTTCTTAACTCTACTTAGAATTTCACTTAGGCTTCTTGGTACTCGAGAAATTGCTCTTTAATTATCGGACAGGACATAATTAAATGGAGTATGTTGTTTTTATGGGTTGTTAGTTGTTTGTTGGAATTTTTACAAGTTCAAGTAGGTGAACTTTCTGTTTTTGGAAAATTTAGGCAGCACAATGAACTTTGTAAATTAAATCATTGAAATTTGTTAATTTTTTAATTTCTAAATTACTCTCTGTCTACATTTTCAATCCTCAATTCTCAATTCTCAATTCTCAATTCTCAATTCTTAATTCTCAATTCTCAATTCTCAATTCTCAATTCTCAATTCTCAATTCTCAATTCTCAATTCTCAATTCTCAATTCTCAATTCTCAATTCTCAATTCTCAATTCTCAATTCTCAATTCTCAATTCTCAATTCTCAATTCTCAATTCTCAATTCTCAATTCTCAATTCTCAATTCTCAATTCTCAATTCTCAATTCTCAATTCTCAATTCTCAATTCTCAATTCTCAATTCTCAATTCTCAATTCTCAATTTCCAATTCGCAGTTCTTAAATTCCAATTCTATATTTCCAATTCGCAGTTCTCAATTTTCAATTTTCAACTTCCAATCCCCAATATCCAATTCGCACTTCTCAAATTTCAATTTTACAAATTTATGAATTAAAAAATATGAAAACTCGATACATCTCTAAATTTATAAATATATTCATTTCTATTTCATCAAATTTCCAAAGTCGTAACTTGGATAAATTTTGCGATCTGCCAATTTGTAAATTACAAATTTGTAAATTCGTAATTTGGTATTATAAATTCGCGAACTCCCAACTTAACAAATTCTAGGAATTCGCGAATATCAAACATAGCGATTCCGAAATCTCGGCTTAACTTGATCCGTGCATCGCTGAAACATGTAATTCGCAACGATTCCATTAATACTGTATGTTCGTGTCGTACACGTGCATAATAACAAACGAATAACTCATCATCGTCGAGAATAAATTTCCTCGCAGTGGCTCCATTATCGTTTCTTCCTTGTTCTCCATTAATACACGACGGAGCTAACGAAGATGGATATCAAATCGCGGATTCGTTTGCCGAAATATATTTGCAAATTAAATATCGTTAAGCCCAGATTCTCGCTGCGAACAAATTGTTTTGCATAATCGATCACACGATGGACAAAATGAATCGAACGCTCGCCGCCTCTACCCTCACAACATCAAAACCTACTGCTTGCAATTAACTTCCTGCATTTTTATGCTAGCTTCTTTTTATTTTCCATTAATTAAATTCCATAAATTTGCTTCCTGTACAGTGGTAACTTGCATCGCGGTAATCTATGTCTTAATCAACCATTTGCGTCGATTAATTCTTTAACTGTGTTCGAATTGTTCCCCGATGTTTCTTCTTGCTTAATTAATGCGCGTAACTGTTGGCAGAAAATACAAATTAATTAATTCGCGCGTAAGAGGATATCGTGCACGTTTACGTGTATATCGAGGATGGAATTACTGGTGGAATGTAAGTATCGATCATCGGAACGAGTCGTCGATAAATTAATAATACATTATTCGACAAATTGCATATTGAGACGAGGTCATTCTGGGATATGACACGACATGGTTCTCATATGTTTTATTAGGAATTTTGATGATAACGTTAGATTTTGTCGAATATTGGTTAAACATATTTTTTTGGATGGAAATGTGGGCTGTTTTGAGATTTAGAGATTTTGGGAACTTTTGCGATATCGTAACGTTCTGAAATATTAGGAATTTGGAAATTTCTAAATTTACTAGATTTGGGGATTTGAGAGTCAAACATTTTATGGCTGAAAATTTGAATATTTTTAAAATTTTTGGAACTTCAGATATATGAGAACTTGGGAATTAGTGATTTTAGATTTTCATACATTTTGAAATTCGAGAGTTTTACGATTTTTACTATATTTATTATTTTCGCTGCTCTTACTTTCTTGACTTTTTTTTATCATTTCGACCAATTCTATCACTTATACCTTTCTTTTTGCATTTTCATAATTTTTTTTACCGTTTTTGCAATATTACTGATATTTACCATTTTGACTGCATTTGCCATGTTTACGATTTTTACCATTTTTATCACTTCTTAACGTTTTGATTATTTTTGTGACACTTACCATTTGTATCATTTTTAACTATTTTTACCATGTTTTTCTATTTTTAACATTCTTATCATTTTCTACTATTTTTGTCATATTTTACTATTTTTAACTATGTTTACCATGTTTTTCTATTTTTAACATTCTTATCATTTTTTACTATTTTTGTCATGTTTTACTATTTTTAACATTTTTATCATTTGTATCATTTTACAAATTTTACTATTTTTACCACCATTACCATTTTTACCAGGTTCATTCACTTAAACATGATACTACTGTACAATTTCAGTACTTTTACCAATAACTCACTGTTCCGTTACTACTATTGCTCTTCCTATTGCAAAGCCATTTTTGCAATTTACACTTCGGCGACTTTAGAAATTACCATCATCAGTGAGTTGAACGAATGGTTAGAAGTATCCGTGCAGGTTTTATCGTCCTTTCGATTAACTTTGTCCTTTCTCCTTCATTTTTTTTTTCGATTCGAATAAAGCTAACCAACGCGGAGGCAATTATCCACGCCAACGAACGTGTATGTAACTTATTGAAGCTCGTGAATTAATTCTTACACCTTTATAAAGCGCAAGCACCGTTTCGTATAACCGATATCGACCGTAATAGATGCATGTACAATCGACGTTTCCTATAAACGATATTCCGATAGTTACGATTTCGCCATGTATCCAAACCGCTTCGAAATTAGAAAAATTAAGATCGATTTGAATTCGCGATTAATTAACATCGTTTCGCCATGTATCGCATTGTTTAATTACTTGGATAATTTGTCTATCAACAAGGTGCACTATTCATTTATTTAGCCAACGTGTAAAATTTTCTATTTTATTGATTTCCATTTCCATTAATTTTTGAAATTCTCTATCTTTGAATTTGTCAAATTCTGCATTTTTCAATATTTCGATTTTTCAACTTTTTAATTTTCTAATCCTTCATTTTCTTAAACTTTGAATTTCTGAATATTTTAATTTTCGAGTTTTCCATTTTTCAGTTCTGCATTTTCTCAATTTTTAATACTTTCCACTTTTTTAGTTTTTCAGTTTTTAGAGTTTTTTTTTTCATTTTCCAAGCTTCCATTCGTCAATATTTCAATTTTCTACTTTTCCTGCTTTTTCAGTTTCCATTTTTCGAATTTTTCATTTTCCATTTGAGTCGTTTCAATTTTTTTATTTTTCAATTCTTCCATTCGGTGATTATTCGATTCTCTGATTTTTCAATCGTCGAATCTTTCCATTCCCCCACTCGCAAATTTTTCAGGTTTTCAATTTTCCAAGTTTTCGACATACAGTTGATCGATTTTTCGACGTTTCAACTTGTCAGTATCTCAGCATTTCAATTTCCCAATTCATCGAAATCCTATTTTCGACTTTTCACATTTCGTACTGTCTACATTATCATCCCTCAACCCCCAAAATTTCCAGATCCTCATACTCGTAAATTGCTATTATTACAACTATTCAAATCTCTCGATATTCATCGAGTAAGTACATCCACCCTTCTCGCTATTTCAAATCTCGAATTCCCGAACACTTCAACGATCCACGCAAACAAATGAAACCGCTCAACAATTTATCCTTTCTCCCACTTCTTACAACCAAAATCAATAACCTTGCAATTTCCATTTCGTTATCCGTACACGTCTCTCGGGAAGCTTAAATTAAAATAACAACTCGAGAACGATTTCCGTCGAGTTCTCCGCCATAAATACCCACCTATACTAGTTATCACCTCTCACTATTTCTCTCTCTCTCTCTATGTATCTACAGTCGCGGACAAAAGTTTTCAAACAATATCGACCTTTGCATTTCGTGTGAAATTTAAATAAACAGAGTTTTTAATAATGTACAAGAATTCGTGGAGGTCATCTTTAGAAATAATATGTTTATTTTTTTAAATTTTACAAGTACAGTCATGGACAAAATTAAGTGGACATTGCAGAAATGTAAAAAATTTTTTGTTTTGTTACAATGTTTTAAATAAATTTTAAATTTAGAACGTGAAATGCTTTTGTAGACTTGAAAAAACATTTATTTAATGTATATAATTATGCAATAAAGTTTTGATTTATAGGCATTCTTAGTTAAATTAAATTAACCTTTTGTTATTTATGATACTGTCCACTTAATTTCGTCCACGACTGTATATCTAAAATATAGCCCGGCAAAAGATTCTGAACGATTGATTAATATTTGGTTACATTTTCTTTGCTACCAATGACGGCTTGACATCTTCCTGACATACTTGCGATTACCCCATGCAGATAAGATTCTGATATGGAATTCCGTACTCGGCATATTTCTCTAAACAAATCGCCGCGCTTTAAAAATTGTCTTCCTCTCATCAATTGTTCTCCGTCATTGTTCGCATCGCTTACTCGGAACTATGAGAAATAAATATAACAAAGTATCGTGAAAATGTTTTGTAAAATTTGTTCAAAATGAAAATACTATTAGGTTGGTGCATATGAAATGTCGGATTTTTAAGTGAATATATAAAACTGCATATCTTGTTTCAAATGCCGTTTATTTAATTAAAATATGATCCATTTACTTAAGTACGCTTTTCCCAACAAGATGGTAATATATCAATGATTGTATTAAGGAAATTCTGATCATTGGAGCCAATAAACTCTGATATTGAATTTTTCAGACTCTCTTCATTTTCGCTTCGTATAGCCTGTGAAAACAGTCCTAAATGTTTAAAACAATAAAAGTTAGTCGACGAGATATCTGATGTATGACCTGGGTGTTGAAAAATTTCAAACTTCAACTCATTTAATTTCACGATGGTTTTGTGCGACGCATGCGGCCAAGCGGTGTCTCGGAGGTGCCGATTAATGTGTGATGGGTGTACAATTTTCAATTTCTTTTTGCACTTCTCAAACCAGCCGCACATTTCATTCGATTACATTTTTTTCCTCAAACGCATGGTTTATATTGCCGGTAGCTCTTGCAGCATTGTTGCCAAATTTATACTCGTATAAAAAAATTACACGAATATCGGCTGAATTCGTATCGATACAAAATACAAAAGGAAACGCTTTTAAGAAAACCTTCTTTGTTGAAATGTAACTATGACAATGGACAGTACAACTATGAAAGAGGTTGTGCGAAAAACGAAAGCATAAGGGAAATATGGTGACAAAGATTCGCATGTACAGAAAATCCGACATTTCATATGCACCAACCTAACACCTAATGCAATTCACTTCACATGCAATTGTTCGAAAATTCCATTTATAGATGTCGCGAAATCTGAAGCCTACTTTCATCGAAAGTCGAGAACTTTTTTTTTAAAAATGCCCAAATACCGGTACGTGGTCATCAACTGGTACTTTTACCTTACACGAAATGGTATCGATGTCGTTGGGAAACTTTTGTCGGCAACTGTATCTATCTCTGTCTCTCTCCTCGATAAACACGAGAAAATAAAACGTTTGCCCGGGCAGTATAGCGGTAAAAACCCGGAGCTCGGTTAAGAATACCTTCAATTTGCATTAAATCCGACGAACGAGCTCATTTATCGACGCGAGCCGCGCGACTTTATTCGCAGCGTCGAACCAGACGCCCCCCGACGACGACGTCAAGAACGGGGGTGGAACGGGATAAGGGGTAGATGGAGACACAGGGGGATGAAACGTATACCTGTGTAGCTCTCGAGGCTCGTCAGCGCCGGCTGCAATGACGAGAAGATTCAATGGATGTATTCAACGGGCCGCCAACACACCTGAGGACGTTCGAGAGGCCAGACGAGGAGTTTCCATTTGACAGAGCAAACGCGTGACAAAAGGCTGATGGAGGAAGTTAAACGAGGCATGCTTTGCGTTGTTAATCAATCTTCACGCGGACTTCTCACTCCATTTACTTTTAACCCTCTGTGTGTCTCCGGAGGACGGTGGATCCTTCGGAAAAATATACTGACATGGAATTATGCACGGTGCGCGGGCACGTGACACGCCGATAGGGGTTTCCTACGGACGTGTCACGGTGTTTCCTGTTCGCGAATTCGCGGGGTTTTGGTAGTTTACAGGTTTACTGGTTTTGGGAGTTTGCAAGTTTATTGTCAAGCGAGTAGTTACGTTTCTAGGTTCCTAAATTTGTAAATACGTGGGTTGTCGAATTCGGAAGTTTTTGGATTTCAAAATGTTTTAATTGGTCGATGTCAAATTTTTAAGTTTGAAGATTATTAAATATATGGATTTTCAGGTTTCTAGATTTCTGCTTTTCTTGATTTCTGGATTTCTGGACTTATAGATTTTCAAATTGTTTAATATCTAAATTCCTCGCTTTGCAATTCCTAAATGTCTAGTTTTCCAAGTTTGCAAATATCTAAATGTCCAGGTTTTACAAATTATTCAGATCGTGACATTTGTTTCGAGCTCTGTAAGTTCAAAAAGTTTTCAAAAAACCTATATCTCCAAATTTTCAATACTACAATTTCCAAAATCTTGGAATTTAAAAATTTCTCATATTACCAAATTTATAAATACTCCGATGCATGAGCTCCAAAATTTGTAAAGTCTGGAAAGTCTCATATTATAATTTGGATATTTTCAAATGTAGAAATTAGAAATGTAGCACGTCGAAATTTAAGAATTTAAGAATTTAAGAATTTAAGAATTTAATAATTTAAGAATTTAAGAATTTAAGAATTTAAGAATTTAAGAATTTAAGAATTTGAGAATTTAAGAATTTGAGAATTTGAGAATTTAAGAATTTAAGAATTTAAGAATTTGAGAATTTAAGAATTTAAGAATTTAAGAATTTGAGAATTTAAGAATTTAAGAATTTGAGAATTTAAGAATTTAAGAATTCAAGAATTTAAGAATTTAAGAATTTAAGAATTTAAGAATTTAAGAATTTGAGAATTTAAGAATTTAGAAATTTAGGAATTTAGGAATTTAGGAATTTAGGAATTTAGGAATTTAGGAATTTGGAAATCTAGAAATCTAGAAATCTGAAAGTCTGGAAATCTAGTACTCTCGAAATCTAGAAATTTAGAAACTTAGAAATTTATAAATCTAGAAATCTGGAAATCCAAAAAATTTATAAATCTAGAAATCTAGAAACTTTGAAATTTAGAAAGCTGGAAATCTAAAAATCTAGAGATCTAGGAATTTAGGAGAAATTTACAAGTTCTGTAAATTTTTAAATTGCTAAACCGACTGTCCCTCAAAGTCCAAATACCTCAAATAGGTTTCGACCAAACACAAACACCTTGCTTCGTAAATTCAAAAGTGCCATCAACCATCCTACATGATATCAGGTACCTCGATATTTTCTGCCAATTAAAAAGTACCAGAAGATATCGCAAAAAATTTCCACGATCACTTTCTGCAAACAGCAATCATCGACCCGACACACATGCTACTTCGCAGTAATTTAATGTCACCAAATGGCGTCGTACTGCCAACGTCCCGAAATCGGCCATTTCATGTTTAACAACCGAATTAAAGATGGCAGCCGCGTTCCGTGGGCCGGCAGCATATATCCCCGTTTCGATTTCTCGAACCAAAGGTCGTAAACTCGACCAACAATTATCGATTGTCCCGTTTCGACTTGGTTTCCCGATTGTGCAACCTCTGAAGTGGGTGCGACTACGAAAGGGTCCTGTTGTCGAGTTTCGTGGATGAAGTGTACACAATGTATTCGCTGTTGGCGATGTATTGCGCGGCAATAATGGCGTGCGTCGGCGCAAGGTGTACCGGGGCAATGAAGGAGGGTATAGTGTTTCGGTGTGGCGTAATTTCATCGCGGCACCGTAAGATGCCGAACAAAGCAGCGCGAATAGGGCCAAGTGTCACGGTTAATTACGATCCCGCGTGAAATGTAGGCTCGATGCCGGCGATGAAGGAACGATTGTTCTACGTGAAAATCGTTCGAGGGTTTCTGTGATTCGTGACTCACGTATATTTCTGCCGAGACGCAGAAAGCGGTTTCTATTCGATCCGAATGGGATCAAGTTCATTACGTATACACGAGGACTGCAACGTGGTCTCGCTTTCCTTTCAGTCGTACGAGAACTTGATCGTTTTTTTGAATTCTCAAATTGTCTATTTTGTTTGAGTTTTTCAATTTTCGAATGCATCAAATTCCACGTTTTTATATATTTAAATTGCTGGTTTTCGTAAATGCTAAAAAAGTTTGAACCTAGCTCTAATCCTCTCGGTGCAACATTCTAAGACCTAACAGATTTCTGGCATAACGTAGGTGCTGCGAAAGTCACACAGTGGCGAATATATAATAAATGAATATAATTTTCTTATTCAGCGAGAGCAAAATAAATGTCTGACAAAAATACAGAAGTTACTTGGGACTCGTTCTAATAAAGAAACGAAAATCTGTTGAACTATTGTACTGCAGAAAACTTGGACTTAGGTCTAATTCTCTCGGTGCAACATTCAAAGACCTAACTGGTTTCTGGCATAACGTAGGTGCTGCGAAAGTCACACAGTGGCGAATATATAATAAATGAATATAATTTTGTTATTCAGCGAAAGCAAAATAAATGTCTGACAAAAATACAGAAGTTACTTGGGACTCGTCCTAATAAAGAAACGAAAATCTGTTGAACTATTGTACTGCAGAAAACTTGGACTTAGGTCTAATTCTCTCGGTGCAACATTCTAAGACCTAACTGGTTTCTGGCATAACGTAGGTGCTGCGAAAGTCACACAGTGGCGAATATATAATAAATGAATATAATTTTGTTATTCAGCGAGAGCAAAATAAATGTCTGACAAAAATACAGAAGTTACTTGGGACTCGTCCTAATAAAGAAACGAAAATCTGTTGAACTATTGTATTGCAGAAAACTTGGACTTAGGTCTAATCCTCTCGGTGCAACATGCATTCTAAGACCTAACAGGTTACTGGCATAACGAAGACACTGCTGTAACGACAGCCACATCTCAGAAGATGTACACAACGCTATGTTATACACTCCGTACATTATTAGTCACCCAAATTAAATGTTTGCTCCCATCAGTCACCCAAAAAACTAATAACAACTCTCCTTTCTTTCCGCCGCCCTAGTCATCGTAACACACATAGTGCAATTCCCGAGACGCTCCTTTCCACCTCCATAGCCACCATCCAAAACATATAAATGGATGTACCCCGCCGTCCGAGGGCAGTCTTTTGAGATTTTTCGTTAACAGTCACACTTTGTACCATAAGTCAATTATAATAAAGTGTTAAGGAGAGGAACTAAGTATACAAGTTTCCTAATTTTCCTTTTCTCCTTACGAATTTTACACTGGGAATGTCGAAGCGGGTGAACACGAAAGATGCGTCGATGTGCCCGGGGCAAGTTCGATGCCCGGAACCGTGGAGAAGCTTTAAAGGGCGTCAGCTGTCGCGGGAACCCAGCAGCCTGGGGATACCGGCATTTTGAACCATCGAGTTTCATCGCCCTCCGGGTTCCTGTCCCGTCGACAGGCACCTCCTGCGGGACGCGCGTTATACGATTCTGGATTTAAAACGCCCGACGTAGGGCAGCCGAATAAGAGCGGAAACTAGTCCAATGGATGGAACGCGTTCGATGGACTTTTCTTCTCTTTCTTCGGTTTTCCTTCGTCTGCTCCGCGGACGTGTCGAGGTTGTGTTTCAGGTGATTCTGGGTCGAGTGGATTCACGTGGTTTCTTTCCGACGGGAAGAATGTCTGGGGAGCGAATGCTTTTAACGCGCTCTGCTCGACAGAAATGGGTTACAAATACCTTAACCCAGATATTGCACGGACGCGGGTGGAGATCTGACGGCGGGTCACGAGCCGATTTCGAGTGGGCCGTGTTAATTATTTATGTACTAGGCTGGGGAATAGCGTTTTTATCAGAGACTTTGATTTAAACAAAAATCGGTAATTATGGCAATAAATTAATCAATTATGTATTCGACGATTAGCACAGTTTTGTAGAGCAGTTGTACGACCAACTCATCGAAAACAAGATAGCTTATCACCACATTGAATCATCCTGCGAAAAACATCCTGATTTCCTTCCTCAAACGCCAACTCATCTAACCTTCTTAGTCATCCTGTCCTACGCGCTGCCCTTGCACTATGCTTGCACTTCCATTACTCACCCTGATCTCGATATATAGGGTGTCCTAAAACGAACGAAACATCCGGAAATGGGATGTAGCTGGGGTCATTCTGAACAACTTTTTCCTTTTCAAAAATGTCGTACGGGGCTTCATTTTTAAATTATTAAGGAAAAACACCGACCAATCAGAGCGCGAGAATCGCGCGCGCTCAGGGGCGTCCTGCAAGCACGAGTATAGCGGGCGGCCGACAACTTGGCCGGTGAGGACTGCCGATTTTTCACAGTTTTTGGGTCAACTGGTGTGTATGACCGCTCAAACCAATAAATTCCGTCGCGGGAAATGCGTGAGATTCGATACGACCATCTTTTTTTTTTTGGCCAATTACTGCCGTCGCGTCGGAACGTCCGGTCAAACCTCCTCACCGGCCAAGTTGTCGGCCGCACAGTGTAACAGTGACCGTCGCCGTAAACGAACGTATGAGCATCGTGATGGTACGACGATGTGGCGACCATCTTTTTTTTTCGGCCAATTACTGCCGTCGCGTCTGAACGCCTGGCCAAACCTCCTCACCGGACTTCTTGTCGGTCGCATAGTGTACTTACGTCTGGGACCGCACGTTTTTGGGCAAACTTGTACATTCTAAAATCAACATAACTTTGTTATTTATGAAGCGATTTTTGTTAGACTTTTAGAAATTGTATAATAGGATGCATTCTAGGTATTCCTGGGAAAGAATAATGTTTTTTAATAATTATTAATATGATCCTGTAAAGCCACGACTACAATTTTAATGTTCTTTGTTCAAACTTTCGTGTTTCGATTTAATATATCATTGCTTATTTTTTCATTTATCATTCTATAAACATAACAACATATAAAGAAACAAGAACATCGTCGAACTAAATAAAAGGGTTCCTTCTAAACATGACAATTATCATAACTTTTTTGCTTAACAGACTGGGCCCACAACACGAGAAAACTCGTGAGCGGTCCTTAATGTGTTAAAATTTTATAATTGCTCTTATGGTACTTCCTCAGAAATGCATGTCTAACGAAAAATTTCGCCGTACCCAGTGGACGTCGGGAATGAATTCATACCGTACCGTACGACCAGTGCGTGCCAAAGTCTGCCGTAGTCAAAGGGTTAATGAAATCGCTAAAAAATGTTCCCGCGTTCGGTTTGTGTTTAAGCTCGTTTACACGCTTCGTTATATTGCACGGCGTTTTCCGACGAGTTTCGCCCGATGAACGCGCGAGAACCTTCTGTTCTATGCTCTGGGTCATTCAATTGTTTTTTTTTTTTTCTTTTCTCTCTTTGTTCCCTTTGCTTTCCCTGAGCACCTTTACATTACCTTCGGCGGCTTTATTCTGCTTCCGTGGATAAAGAAGTGTTACGGTGATAAGAATTGCTATGGACACGAGGAGATATCTTGATCTGTTTTGTGCTTTTTGCTCGAAGTGTTCTTGCACGGGATGTATCGATGGTAATCGAGATATTTATGATGTTGGAATGATGTTGCGAGTATTAGCAAGATAAGATTTATTGATTAATTACTTAGTACTTAATTGCTAGATTGGTAAATTATTAAACTGATAAATTAGTAGATTACCAAACTATTAGATTATCGTATTGATAGATTCATAGATTTTCAGAATGGTACATTGGTGGACTGGTAGATTTGTACATTCGTACATTTCTAGATTGGTGAATTGGTAGATCGGTAGATCAGTGGATTTACCGATTTGTAAAGTAGATTTCTGGATTTGTAAATTCGTGGATCTGTAGATTTGTAAACTTGTAAATAGGTAAATTGATAGATTGGTGGATTTGTAAATTGGTAGATTTGCGAGCTGTTAGATCGGTAGTTTTAACTTATTGGCAGATTGATAAATGGGTAAATTGGTAAAGTGGTGTATTGGCGTATTGTTATATTGGTAGGTTGCTCCATCGCTAGATTTAGAGATCAGTACATTATCAGATTGATAGATTGATGAATTCCTAAACTTCCAACCATGGGAATTTGTATTATTCAGATTTTAAAATGAGTAACCTTAAAAGGGTACTGAAAGTATAAATTTCCCAAGTATATACATTCGTGGACAAAATTAAGTGGACAGATATGATAAATAACAAAAGGTTAATTTAATTTAACTAATAATGTCTATAAAGCAAAACTTTATTGCACAACTACAATATACATTAAATATATAAATTGTGTATTAAATAAATGTTTTTTCAAGTCTACAAAAACACTTCACGTTCTAAATTTAAAATTTATTTAAAACATTGTAATAAAACGAAAAATTTTTTTACATATCTGCAATGTCCACTTAATTTTGTCCATGACTGTATATAAAAATAATGATGAACATAGAAAGCATTAACACTGGAACTACCAACCAGTCAAAATGACTGGGTTCGTGTTTGGCATTTTTTATTAGCAAATTTTATTGCCGTCGTTTTGTCAAAATGTCTGTCATGTTTTATTAAGCTAATGGATAGTTGTATATGTTAGGTGATGCTGGAACATTTATTTATTCATTTTTCTACTTTATTTTTAGTTTTGAAGTAAGCGTGCATTTAATGCCGGTACTTCTAGTGTTAAGGACGATAAGTATAAAATTTTGAAAGTGCAATATTTCTTCAATTCCCAACTTCAAAATTGATAAACTGTCTTTATAAATTTATCAACCTCGAACCTTGTAAATTGACGTATCTGTAAACTAGCATTTACAGATTCCAAAATTTGAAAGTGGAATACAAACGAAGTAAAAAGCAAAATAAACATTTATTTATTTATTTATAGGATGTTAAACGGCGACAGAAAAATATTAGTTGTACGTATATTCTTTTTATACCTAAGGTAGCCCAAATTTGGGACACCAGAAAAGATACTTATCATCCCCCTACATGCGCAAGTTTCCTTGTTACGTGCAGGGGGTACGAACCCATAATATTTAGTGCTTGAAAGGGTCAAAAGTGTACCGGGGACAAATTGCGAATCCACACGGCCCCGTGCAACGTGCCCTCTCATTTCGAGATCCATAATAAGCATGGTTAAGAGTTACCGGATCGCTCGATCACCATCTGCCATCACGTTAAACGGCACCATGCTAATCTAAAGGGGTGAGAAATAAAAGTTCAAGCTCAAGGGGCTTCTTCACTCGCGTATTAACACGGGAATGAAGGACGATGAGAGGGGATGCTTGTTATTCGAGAAACATCTCGCTAAATTATAAGGGGTGACTCAAAATATCGGTTACGAAACATTTTACGATCTTCGATTGTTGAAACATTGTGTGATTGCTGTTATTATCGAAACATCCTATTCGGAAACGACGAATGAATTATGTAGAACTAATTCGTTATATCCGATTAAGAATAATTAATTTACTAGAGAATTGCATTGAAGTGATTTTTTTTTTATTGTTCACCAATGAATTATGATAAACTATTTCATTAAACAATTGGGTAGAAATCTTTCGTTGAATGTTTAAGTCAAATTAATTCCTTGAAATATTACGCGAAAATTAATGCATTAAAGAATTATGCAAAACTGTGTCATTAAAAAATTGTGTAAAATTATTTCGTTGAACAATTGTATAAAATTAATTCATTGAAGCATTATGATAAACTGTGTCATTAAAAAATCAAGGAAATCTGATACCCTAAGAAAAAAAAGTAAAAAATTAATTCATTGAGAAATTTCGACGAATTAAATTATCAAAATTGGTTAAAAGTTAATTTACTGAGGAATTACAAAGAACAGCGAATAACAGCTTAATTTGACAGAAAATTATGTAAAATTATTTCAACGAAGAATCGCGAAAAATTGAATTATAAAAAGAATTATATAAAACCCGTTGATTAAAAAATTGTATAAGAATAACTTGTTAAATAAATAACACGAAGTCGATCTGTTAAACAATTAGAAAACATCAATTCATCAAAAAGTGACACGAAACTAATTTATCAAAGCATGACACAAAACTGATACGTTAATGAATTACGCGAAACGATTGATTAAAAAATTGCGGAAGACAAATTTATCAAAGTATGACATAAAACTTGCTCATCAAAAACTAACGTTAAACGAATACGTTAAGAAATTATGTAAAATTAATTCGTTCAAGGATTGCGTCAACTGAATTCATGAAAGAATTACATCAAATTGATTCATGAAAGAATTACATTAAACTAATTCGAAAAAAAATTACATCAAATTGATTCATGAAAGAATTACATTAAATTAATTCGAAAAAAAATTACATCAAATTGATTCATGAAAGAATTACATTAAATTAATTCGAAAAAAAATTACATCAAATTGATTCATGAAAGAATTACATTAAATTAATTCGAAAAAAAATTACATCAAATTGATTCATGAAAGAATTACATTAAATTAATTCGAAAAAAAATTACGTCAAATTGATTCATGAAAGAATTACATTAAATTAATTCGAAAAAAAATTACATCAAATTGATTCATGAAAGAATTACATTAAATTAATTCGAAAAAAAATTACATCAAATTGATTCATGAAAGAATTACATTAAATTAATTCGAAAAAAAATTACATCAAATTGATTCATGAAAGAATTACATTAAATTAATTCGAAAAAAAATTACGTCAAATTGATTCATGAAAGAATTACATTAAATTAATTCGAAAAAAAATTACATCAAATTGATTCATGAAAGAATTACATCAAATTGATTCATAAAAGAATTCCATAAAACGGATTCGTCAAAAAATTACATAAAACAGATTCGTTAAAAAATTACACGCGGCGGATTCGTTAAAAAATGACGTCAAATAGTTTCATTAAAAAATCGCAGCAAATAATTACGGAAAAGTGTTTGATTAAAAAATTGCAGAACCATTAATTAATTCGGGAGAAAATAACGTGACGACTAACGAAATCGTGTAACGACGAGTTTGAATAATAACAAAAAGAAATAAAATTATGGGCCGGCGTTGTATTTAACAAAATGGCACGTGTTCGTTTATTAAATATCGTTTCACGGTGATCGCAGGCTATCTCGCAGCGGGCACCCTTTGCAGCTTGTATTAATTGACTGATAGTTAATTACCGCGAGCACGTTAATGCACCAGCGATAGAGTGTGAGATTCTATCGATACGTTTTTGGAGCGTTGAACGGGCCATAATTACGTGTCGTTGGTATTAAACGACGTCGTTAAACGGTTAATTTTGTGTAGGGAAGTGATTCAATTGCAGCGCATCGCCACATGGTTCTTGCAACCTAACTTAACCCATATTATTAATTCCGATATTCGTGGAGGAACGGGAATTTACGAATTTTAATAGGTTTTGGAAATTTAGGAGACTCCGACAATCGTGGGGAATATAGCGAGCTTAGAGCCATGGGAAATTTAGAGAATTATCAAAATTCCAGGAATTTAGATAATTTTTGAAACTTGGAGAATTTTAGAGATTTATCGGATTCAGGGAATTTATGGAATTTAGAAAGGGTCGAAAGTTTGACGAACTTCGAAAATTTGAATAATTTGCGAATCATGGAATTTGACGCCTTATCCGTTTAGAAATTTAAGAATTTAAAGATGTATTAATTTGGGAATGTAGGGATTTAAAAATTAAACTATATGAAATTTGAGAAATTTAATCCACCGTTTTGAAAATTGGTAAAATCCGTGTTCAGAAGAGCAGAAATTTGATCGTTTGATAACATAAAAATCTAAACATTCGTGAACTTAGAAATTTTTAAATCATGAAACTTGAGAAACTGAATATTTACCATGGAGATCTCGAAACTTGAGATTTATAATAACAAAATTTAGTGAACTCGGAGACTTAAAGAGTGTCGTGCGAAAAATAATAACTGAAAAAGACAATTTAACGACGAATACAAAACGATCAGAAAGTCCCATAAACGTCGAATAATTAATCGATTACGAAAGATAAATTGTTCGGGGGCTACAGTTTCGAAATGCGTTCGCACTATTAATCAAGTACGAACATTCGTGCAACTATGCTATTCGATTGAAGTAAAGGGAAACGAATTAAATGAAGCCTAAGGGGGTTGCGTATTAACCTTTTAGGTACCGCAGGCGGGTAAACTCTTGTTTCATTGCGCTAACAAAGTGCATTAGCATGGTGTAAATAATTCAACAGAAATCGGGACCAACATGCATTCGTGAGCTGGCTCACGCTCGAAACTAACGTCAAAGATAAAATACGTTTGCATTTTACTCGTTTAAATCGAATAACTGGTACATTCACGATTACTGCAGCGCATAAACTTCCGTTTTATTGTAATCAGGGAATAATATCGAATTTCAGTTACGCAATTTCGTTGCGTTAACGCTCCATGTATTGTGTAATTTTTTGTAAAAAAAATTCTTCCATTTCAATAATCATGTGCACATACTGTGTGTATGAATAGCCAATTGTGTATACATACTGTATGTATAAATAGCCACATACTTTTTATTATGTACACCGCAATAAACAGAGACTGAACGCGCACCAATTTGGTTTAAAGCTTGATTATATTTGAAAAATTGTTTAATTAGCAATATACGCTGTAACAACCAGCGTTATTATGATATTCGTGAATGACCCATCACCCAGTAAGCGTTTACGTCACAACGGAGCGGGAACGATGATGCCACTCCTTTAATTTTCCATCATGGACGACTGTTGCCAAAGTCCCTGGTAGGGCCGGAAGTTTGCTGACAATACACCGGCCAACCTGTCACAGCTCGAATAAATACGTCGATACACCTTGGATGGAATTAGTACGGGTACGCTCGAACAATACCGCAAATGATCAAAGTTTGCAAACGATACTTGGACCGTGTCGCCGCAAACAATGCGAAGTGGACGACAATAGTGGCCACCATCTTCGATATGCCGAACCAGCGATTTACACTGAGAGAAATGGAATCTGTGTATGGGATGCGTTACACGGATTTATTGTACGCGAGTGTCTCGAGCTTTGCTAAGGTCCGTGATGATTTGGTGCAGCTTATGGCAACGCGAAGAGGTAATTAGGTTCGGCAGGCGAGGACGTACCATTGTTGGAGATTTGGCAATTCTGAGACCCTTGCAGGCGTTAGAATGTCTTTTTTATTTCTGTAATTAGAAATTTGGAAATTTGAGAATTCCTGTATTCGAAAATTCCGAATTCGAGATTTTAGAAATTTGGAAATTTTGACATCTTTGATTTTTTACGTTTGGAAATTTGAAATTGTCTGAAAGTTTGTGTATGGAATATTGAGTATTTTTGATTTCAGGATTCTAGGAATTGGGGAATTGTAAAATCCTTGATTCTTTACAAATTTGACATTAGAGGCTTTTGACATTGATGTTTTTTGACATTTGAAAATTTGTGCATACGAGAAATTTCTAGTTTTTGTAATAATAAATTTAGACATTATTTAATTTGATATTACGGGATTTTGAGGTATTGAGAGTTTGAGAACTTTTATAAATTAAAAAATTTTTTAGATTATTATTTTCTGCATTTTTTTGATTTTTGATTTGAGAATTTGTCAATTTATAAACTTGTAAGTTTAAGAACATGAAATATTTGAATTTTTTAAATTTCATATTTGAAGATTAAAAATTTTTGAAATTCGAGATTTTGATGATTTTTCAATGTTCATTTTTAGACATTTGATAATTATGGGATTTTTATATGTGACAATTTGAAAGTTTCTGATTTTCTGGAATATGAAAATTTGGAAATTCCTGAATATCGAAATTTCTACATTTTATGAAGTTGGAAATTTCTGCATTTTTGGAGTTTGGAAATTTGAAAGTTCTTAAATTCGGCAAATTTTATGATTCTTATACTAAATTTGTATATCTATATAATCTCTAAAATTCGAAATAAGAAATCTATTCGGCGTTTGTTCAGGTTGCATAAATCTGGTGTTGACGTTTCAACGATTCTTATTTATTCTCTGCTTGAGCTTTCTGGCTGCATTATTGCGGACCCAATATGACCATTTCGGGTCATAATAAACTGGTTTTCCATCCATTTCGTTGAGTTTTCAGTCCGGTGTACGTGTATCCCATTTCCATGGGATGCACCGTGACCTCATTTGAGAGAAATTTTTCGCGCATTCATCCGGCGTATATGAACGGAGCAGAAAAATGACGAAAAGGTTGCCATTCTGAAATGAAATGTACAACGGCCGCTCCTGCGTTCTCAACACGTTCCAACTTCGGCTTATTTTGTTTGGCTACGATATGCAAAGAGATAAAAGACACGGTTATGAGTTACAGACATTAATATTTGCATCCTTTCTAAATTTGATACTTTCTTTATATAATAATCTAGTTTAATATTGAATTCTTTGTTCCTATTTAATATAAAACTATTCATTTTTATTTGCAATGGGAGATGTTTTTTGAACGAGCTTCGAATATAAGGTTTAAATATATAAATGTAATTATATAATTATATGAATACAATTCGTTAAGTGAATTTAATATGAATAAAAATATAACTTAAGGAAAGATAGTTATTAGTATGAAATAAATGGAACTATTTTATTTTATGTTTTTTGAATCAAATGTAATCAACAAAATTATATTATCAATATTATTGATTAATTTGAAACAATAAATCATCGTTTATTTGAATAAAAATTGTAGAAAATTTGTTAATAACATGCCATATTCAGAGGTTAATATGAAAAATAGATAAGTAATTTTATTAAGATATTAAGCTTTATTATTAGTAAAATGGCAAATAGTGCGTGATAGGAATGAAAATTTATTCAAATTAACTAATTTAATTGATAACTTAAACATATTTATTTATGTTTGAAAAATTGATTTTGTCGAATAACATAATTTTATCCGAAACGTTACTTTAGACTCTCCTCATAATTAACTAAACAATTATTGTCAGTAATCAAAACTTGGGAAAATGGAAACTTCTGAGTTCAGTATTTGCAAATGTACAAATTCAAGGATATTTCTCATTTTTCAAAAGTTTCTAATGTACAAATGTGAGATTTGGCAATTTGTTGAATTTTGAATAAAAATATTTCAAATTTTCAACAAAGACTCGTCAAACTTCGAAACAAACAAATTTTCAGATTTGTTACCTTGAAAATTTACCGATTATTATCTTGCTTTCTCCATATCACTATTTTCTCTAGAGAATTTCCCCAGGGAAATCTTTAATACTGCTTCGACTTTGAAAATGTTGTTGTGTCCGATAAGTGTCACGTAATTCGTATTATTTTTACCTAAAAAAATAATTCTGAAGGCAAACGAGATCTCTGTTCCCTTTTTTTTCCTCTCCTCAACTTTCGTTGGGTTAAATCTCAAACACAAGGGACGCTCGACGTAAAAAGCTCGCCGTTTAACGACAAAGAGGCGAAAAAATCGGGAAAATCTACGAACTACTTGCGTTAAAGCGGTTCTACTGGCACGCGGCCAAAACTGGGGCGACGACGATTGTTTTTGCATCGAAAAAATCGATTTTTCGCTGGCATATCGCGCGAATACCAGCCGTGCGTTTCTGTCCATCATATTTCTCTTAATTACCGTTAATTGGCCTAATAAAGGCACGGGCTCGGTTCGGATGATCGAAAAAAGAAACGATACGGTATCAATTAAATTCTGCAATCGACACCGTTTTCAACGATTAAAAGGAATCGATTTATTTGTTTTATATGTATGAATAAATACGGAGAGAGAATCAAGACAATTAGGGGATTTTAGTGAACAGGAATTTGAATATTTAGGGTATTTAAAATTTAGGGAATTCGACGATTCTTCTGTAGAACTTTTTCAATTTGTGGTATTTGTAGAATTTGTGACATTTTTGAAAAATTTGATATCTTGGAAATTTATGGAACTTGTGGAATTTTTTAATTATTCGAATTTGTTTAATTTCTCAATTTGCGAAATTTAAAAATGAAGGCACTTTTTATTTGTACAGTAACGAAAATAGGAATTTATACATTTGAAAATTAGGGAATTCGGAAATTTTAAGTTTTGATGATTTAGAAGTCCAAAGATTATGATATTAGGTGGATTTGAGAAATCAATGATTTCAAGACACGAGGATTTCGAAATTTTATGTAGGACTCTGAAGACGCCGAAATTGAAAGATTTAAAATATTGGAAGTTTTGTTATTTCGTACTTTTGTAATTTTCAGAATTTTGGAAATTGTGAATCCAGAAGTTGGATGTGCATTTGTGAATTTGGAAATTTGCCAATTTGGATTAAATTATATTTGCGCGAGAACTGGAATGTTTGAAAGCTCACAAGCCCCTCAACTCGAAAGCTCGAAAATTCGATGACTCGTAAATTCGAAAGATTCGAACGCTCAAAAGTTCGAAAACTGGGAAACTTGAAAAATTACCTAACGCACATGGTGAAAACTAAATTAAACTTAATTAATAAATTCAAAAACTTGAATATTTAGAAACTTGCGAATTGGTAAAACGTCACCCTATCAAATTCTTCATATCATTTAAATGCACATAACAAAAACTAATTTATTAGTTTTATATAATCCGACCTGCAATATATCCAAAATACAATGTACATTTTGTATATTAATTAAGAAAGTAGGTAAAAGAAATTCAAGAGTGCAAAGGGTTAATACCTGTTACAAAAAGTCGCGGAGGTAAAAAATAGTGTGAAAGGAAACACATGAAAGTGGTCACTTAAATAAAATAACTGTAAATTAATAGAGTAGAAGTATAGTGGATCGTCGAGGCATAGTTTAAAAGGAGCATCGTAAGTAAACAAGTGGGGCTTGCGGGAATAGCCGAGCGCGCTTCGTCCTCGACTCGTAATCCGAGGCACCCGAGGATCGAGGGTTCGAGCCCCGGTCCCGGCGATTCCGATTTTTCGATATACGAAAAATAAATTCATAGTACAAGGAGCTCGGAGAGGAGTGGGGAGAGTGACGTAGGGACAGTAGGATAGTAGGAGCGGGGATAGGAAGAGTAGGGGTCGAGAATCGTAGCTCCTGAGGCTGTGGTGATTTTCTGATGACGCCAGGAACTAGAAAATGAGAGCGATCGACCAATCGTGGCCGATCGCGAAACCACGTGATAGAAAATCACATGACTTTCAAGGCCAAGGAACTAGGAAATCGGAGAAATATTCGTCTGAAATTTGCTTATAAGCAAATTTTCGAGCCTCCAAGACCGAAGCCGAGGAGTGGGGGAAAGAAGGTAGTGGTAGTGGGGATAAGGAGTGGTGTGGATCGAGAAACGTAGCTCCCGTAAGACAGATTTCCTATCGAAATACAATTGAAATTAAATTTTTTGATGGTTGAATTACAATTTTTCTTGACGACATAATACGTATACTTTATACTTTAATTTTAATAAGGTTCGGCATGTTGAAAGGAGCATTTGTTATATTTATTTAAACAAAAAAAGAAGAATCACGCGGATTGCACGACTCGCTTGCCTGAAACGGAGGTACACCGCGTCGTTTGCCCGCTTATTGTGACATTAAATTTCGATTATCCGTTATTCTGAAGGGCTCATTTTAAAGAGGAAGCTTCAGGGAATATAATATACTTTTTTGAAATTTTAATCAGGTATAATTTTTACTGAAAAACGTAAAAAAAGAATTTGTTTAAATTTGTTCATATTATATAACAAATTAACGAAGTCAGAAAAAATATTTTATAGCAGCCCAATCATTTATGAATAAAACAAAGAAAAAATTAGCTCATTTGCATTAGTACTTTTTGATAAAAAAATTCGTAAGTGATGTCTATTTTCACAAAAATAGGGAAGAACTGCAAATTTTGAAGGCTTGTAATTTTTAAACAAATTTGAAATCGGAAAAATGATGACTTATACCCCCACTAATTTCACATAGACTATAATATATTTTGATCACAACAAAATCGCAGATGGTGAGGTCAAAAACTGATCGATTCAACGTAGAATGACTCCGCTACGACATTCCTTCCTAAAACCCTTCGGTTCCATTATTGAAAACGCAGCTTATCAACAGCACATGGAAGATCATTTGAAAGATTCATTTCATTGTGAACGAACGCAGGTGGAACAAAAATGGCGGTGTACATAGCGATCGAAGAACCGCGTTCTCGTTTAAAAGCAAACCACCTTCCTGTGTGTGTGTGTGTGTATTTTTTTTCCTCCACCTGGTGAACGTGCGACGACTTCGAACACCTCGTCCCCGACGAGGCATTGTAAAATATTACACCGGGGACGCGTAACCGTTTCCAATTTCTCATTCCATTTTTTCCTCGCGTTTTTTGTTGCTACGTAGATCTGGACCGGTGCGACGCAGCTATCGGAAATTCAAATCGCGAGACGCTCGTCGATGCCGTGTTTTCGATATCCACGCCAACAGCTATTCTTATTGGCAAATTTACTTGCGAACCGATACACTTTGCATCTGCATATTACGTGTACACGATTTAAATTCCCTGCAATTAATCTCGGTTCTTTACGCGTTGATTGCCATGTCACCCATATGTGGGCGACACTCTTTCTATACAGATTTAATCAGTTAACTGTGGCGCACACTTTTGTGAGTATACTCGTCAATCATAGAATAAGTGTCGTTAAAATCTTAAAAGGTGGGTCTATTTTATAAAATAGACAATTTTATTACTAATATATACTTATTTGGTGAACCAGATAGCTGTGATTGAGGAGTATATTCTTCATGACACAAAATCCTGCCACTTCTCCATGACGACTATACTCGTCAAACACAGCTAACTGGTTAATAACCATATTATTCAAAATTTGTTACCCTCTCCAACTATAAATACTCGCATAATTACTTGGAACTGTGAAGAACAAATATAACAATGCATCGTGAACATATTTGGTAAGGTTTGTACAAAATGAAAAGATTACTTAGTGCAATTTTCAATTTCTTTCATGTGGCAGTCAACCTGTTAAACATTTGCCTTATATAATAATTATATTAATAATTTGTAAATTTACAAATTTAAGAATTTGAGAATAAAATAAATTGTGAATTTACAGATTTAAGATTTTGAGAATAAAATAATTTGTGAACTTACAAATTTAAGAATGTTAGAATAAAATAATGTGAAAATTTGCAGAGACGTTTATAAATTGTAAAATTCAAGCTTCAGAAAGTTTGAGCTCAGTTGTGCATAACACGGATGACGAGGAATAAAGTTTATTTAGAAATTATTTTTTCACGAAACCGTTTTCGCGTGCAATAATAAACGGAGAATATCCGTAGAAATTTATGATCGTTTTGACGTTGTTTCCAGGTTAATCCTTGCTTTATGAACGTAATCTCCTTTCGAAACGGGCGGAGAAAAACGAGAAATATCAAACAGTGCATTTCGAATAAAAACAAGTGGCTATATATCAGAATATAATTATGTTTGTAACAATGCATCGGGATCAGTATTATAGTAGCTGTAATTCAGTCAAATTTATTTCATTTGAAACTGGTTTGCAGAAGAGATTTCAGTTATATCTAGTTTAATCGTGCAGGTTAAGAAGCCAAATGGTTCAGTAAATGAGAGTAACAATTAAGAATTCAATATTTGCGAGAGATATATTTCATCGAATGTACAGTATTCGTTACAACGCTAAATTTCTGCGTTATTTTGCAGAAATTTTAATAATTCCTTTAAATATCAACAACGAGGATGAAGTCAATATTTTATATTTTAATTTCAAATTATAAAGCGAATACGTATTTTTTTTTATTTTACATTTTCTGGAGATTCTACATATTCCTAACTAAAATACGGGAAAAATCATTTCATCGTTCGTGGAACTAACAAGGGAAAATGAATCTTTGCGATTGTATTTCGATTTAATAAAACCTGAAGTTTTTATTTCATTTTCAACGGAATTCGCTTTGTTCTTATAAACTAGTATAAATTACATGAATAATTTCAAGAAATATATTGTATATTATCAATTACTGTATTCTAACTGCTGTCACGCTTTTGTTAACAATTTTCAATTTACATTATCAGGAGATTTAATAATTTTTCATCTAAATTTTTTAAATGAACGTATTTTATTAAACGAAGATTAATCTCAGTTTTTAAATGAAGAACTTCAAACGAACATGACATGCAGAATATAAGAGAAAATAGATTGCAATAAATGATCTTACGAATAAGGGTCTCAAGAATAAGGTACAATATCATTTATAGTCAGGAGAATTTTATAAGTGCCTTTATTTAAAATCGGAGGAAAACCTTGGTCAACCAGCTCCTGAACCGCCATTTTGTTGTCAATTGCTTCATAAAAATTTAGTTTAACACTTCGATGTATATGTAATAAAGACCCGTAAACATATTTTTCATCTTTGTTATAGTTTGTCCGGAAAAAATTCCTGAAATTAGGTAACTTTTTAGCGCTCTAGAGTGATCTAACCCCTTAAGTGGTCATTGAACTTTCGTGAATCTAGTGTTAAAAACGAGGATTTTCTGGAATGTTGATCTCGCGTTGTAGAAACCCGTCATCGTGCGCAGAAATACTCTGGTCCCTGGCTAATATTTATAAATTACCGCCGCCACGAAATTGCGCAAATAAATCGTAACGTGTCGCGGTCGTGCTTTTACTGTCCTGTTGTTCCGTTTTTCCTTCCGTAATTTTCCTTTTTTTTTAAATTTGTTTCCTTTTTTGGGTCGCGAGCGAACGCACGGAACGAGCAATCTACGCAGACAGATAACAGCATGAGTTGATTAATGGTTAATTTTGTTTCGTTGTCTATTTTCCTGTCACCTTATCAGATACGGACAATGTGGCAAAGTGCGAGCGAAACAATTCGATTATCCTGCGCGAGGATGAGCGTATCCAGAATTTTTATGCTCCGATCGTGAATTTCTCGTCAGATTCCGGCACGTGCATATTCAGTGGTGCTTCGCTGGGGAGAAATGGTAAAATAAGTGAGACCGCGTGTTTTGTGCTAGTGGTTTGTTTAGAACGGGGCTGATTTTCCTCTCGTGGTATGCTAATGATTTATTTAGACAGAATGTAGCATTACCTGCTGCATAGGACCGATGTGGAGGTAACTTTCCGTGGAGAAGTTCGGAGACTTTTAAGTTTCTAGATTCCCAAGATTTCAAATTTTTAAACTACTAAATTTATTAGTTTCTAGATTTTTGCATCAGCAAATTTCTAAATGACTAGATTTGCAAATTTACCAGCTCTTACATTCCCGAATTTCTTAAATTTCAAATTTGTAGATTCCTAAATCCTCAAATTGTCTAATTATCAAACACCCATGTTTCCAAGTTTTCAAATTCTAGAATTTCCAAAGTCCTAAATTTGCAAATTCTCTGATTAAAAAATTCGTAAATATCTGAATTATTAGATTTCCAAATACCTATGTTTCCAAACTCGTAAATATTCTAAATTCCCACCTACCTAACTTCTTGCATTCCCAAACTCTTCAATTTCTACACTCCTTTCTCTCCAAATTCCTAAAGTTTCAAATACTTATATTTCCAAGCTTCTGAGTTTTCAAATTTCTAAATGATCGACTTACTAAATTCCTAATATTTTAGGTAATCAAATTTCCAAATGAACATATTATTACATTTCTCAGATTCGAAATCTCCGCTTAACTAAATTAATACGTTTCCAAATTTCCACATTTTAAAGATATCACCTCGCCAAATTTCTGAACGCATAAATTGTTCAAATTTACCACATTCGAAAATTTGTTCTACGCTTAAAATTGTTTCTTCATACCATATATTCGCGCGCATAAATATATTTACAGTTTGACGAACAATTATTTATAGCAATTAATTTCTGAGCCGCAGCATCTGCAAGGTATGCCAATGATATGTGAACTATTTCAAGGATTAATCACACCGAGATGCTTGCAGAAACGAACATTCTTGCTTTGGTCGCAGGAATTCGTACGTTACCACAATCCTGTTTTAAAAGCCACGAATGCTGATAGTAATCCTCCGCGTGTAGAAGTAACGCGTTGGTAAAATGATTTAACCGACTAACAACTGCCCGAATGATTGAACGACCGATTTACAAACTACGACGGTTCAATAACGAGACTGACGCGAGAAATGTGATTGATTGTATAATAAAGTTGCATTTAACTTTTATTCCCTTTTATTTTAATCAGTGCAACTCGAAGGAACACGTACTTTCTCGCTCTCACTCTCTAAAATTTAATATATCCTTCGAAAAAGAGGCTCTCGAAGTTTGAGCTCAACAATTTGTATTTAAGAGGTTTAACGTCAGAATTTTATGCCAGATTGTGGACTCTAGACTGAAAGTTTTGATAGAAGATCAAATTTCGCGAGATGTTCCCTATTTTCTATGTAAATTCGCGATCTTCGGATGATGATCCTCGAAGTTTACGTTGTTTGCTTTCAATTTTAAGACCTCTAGGGCTCTAAACGATAACCATAACTTTGGTTTTCAGGATATTTGTCTTGGAAGTTTGCGTCGTGGAGGTTCGGAGTTCTGAATTCATTTATAATTGCAACGATTTCTGAATCCTCGAATTTATATTTGACATTGTAATCTCCATGGTTCAATGGATTCGATTTCATGATTCAGGATGTTGAATAATAGCAACTTTGCTTTTAAGCTAGATGTTGCCTACTATGGAACTACAGTTCGTGGATCCTGCATTCAGAATGTTGAATTAATTTAAATCGCAATTAATGACATTTGCATGTTATTCAGACTTTAGGTGCTACATTCAATAACTGTTAAATCTAGGACATACATTCAGAAACTGTAAAATCTAAATTCTACGCTTCACAGATTTCAATGTGTTATGACCACTATGCCGAAAATTATTTACGGTCACATGTGCCATAATTCGAATTATTAAGAACAAGAGTAATCTTTCAATCTATTACTGTTTGTCGTCGTGTGAACATTAATATCAAATCTACCAAAGCAGTCAAAATAACCATTTAACAGGTTTCTAATATAAAGTGAAAAAGTATGTTAAGTTGGTTTCATTGAAATTCCTGTTGATTGGTATCGAGATAAAGAATTAACGTGTACATTAATTTGTGTTTCATATGTAACGAGCTTTAACACATTTCTATTATATTTTTATTAATTATTCTCTACGTTTGTTACAGGTAAGCGGATCCATACAAGAACACTTAGTCATACTTGGTCAGGTAAAGAAATTATAAAATTATTTATTAACAAAACGATAAACAGAGTAATTCAGAAAAAAGGATTTAAAATACATCGAGTACGTTGACACGGTAATTGTAATATATTTGAACAAGTAATTACCACCAAGGTAAGAGCACCAATAATTGACACTGTACCAGTACTCGACACTTTTTCAAAAAAAGTAAATAAATAAGGAAACCACAAGCTGGAATACATCAAACCTTATTAATCTGTATATTGTCGCACTTCAGCGGCTTAATTGCAAACTACTGCGTATATCCGTCATTCAAAATTTAAATAGCAACCGATTAAACAAACTTTTGCAGTGTTTTTTTATATAAATCGCTAAGGCTTTGGTTAAAATTTAAGTTCTGCAAGTTTATATTATTTAATCATTGTAAAAAGACATTGGTTTATGTTGTTTGAAACTTAAAAAGAGGCTTATTTATCAAAATTGGCAACAAAGGATTCTAAATTGTCTAAATCCACTCCGTGTCAACTATTGAATCAAATTTTACGTTTAGAAAAAAAAAAGATAAAAAATTCACAAGCGTCATCAGGAATGCATACTTGTAATATAATAGAATAATAGAAATATACAGGGTATCTTAAAAGTGTTGAAGGAGCCGGAAATGGGAGGTAGGTGGGGTCATTCTGAACAACTTTTTCATTTACAAAAATGTCGTATGAGGCTTCATTGTTAAATTATTAACGAAAAACACCGACCAATCAGAACGCGAGAATCGCGCGCCACGCCCATTTATAACTCGGGCCTACACTTCCGCCTCCGAGCGCGCGCGATTCTCGCGCTCTGATTGGTCGGTGTTTTTCGTTAATAATTTAAAAATGAAGCCCCATACGACATTTTTGCAAATGAAAAAGTTGTTCAGAATGACCCCACCTACCTCCCATTTCCGGCTCCTTCAACACTTTTGGGATACCCTGTATAAATTTTCCATGAAGTGAACTTAGCCTGGGCTATGTGAACAGATAGACAAACAGTTGCTTAAAGTGTCAACTACTGGTACCTTTACCTTAGTGTTCCCAAACGGATAAATGAAGAAATTCTTGCTAAATAGAAGATTGATTCATATAGAAATTTAAGCGCCACAAGTGTGCAGATGACGTGGCGATGGAAGTGTTAAATCGGCGACTCCTCGAAGTGGAGTCCCGATTTTCCCGGAACGGGAAAAGGCTAAATAACAGAAGAAGCGCGTCATAAAAAGCGGGAAGCATCGATTCGAGCGAACGAATCGCGTTTCGCTCGTAAATCCCGTGACTGGTGCGTTTCCTAACAACCGTATCCTCTGTTCGTTTCTTCGGGATTCAGGAAGAACGGGATTGTTCTCGTCGGAGAGGTTCCGTGATCGCGGCAACTTCTCGAGGTGGGGGTCAGGTCGTTTATCATATCGCCTCAGGATCGCGTTCCCGCGACGGGATTATTCAATCCGGTCGGAACGTCCGCGACGGGGACAGCTTTCGAGGAATTGAAAGCTTCCGGAAAGGCGAAACGAGACATCCGGCTTGCGAGATCCTCTATCTGGTATTCCGAGTCGGAATGAAATCCGAATTTGGTGGGGAAACGCGAGCTAACCGGTTCGAGTCTCTCTCTCCCTTTATCGCCGGTTCTCATTGACCGACGTCTCGTGACAGCTCGAAAGAGTTTCGCCGTCTTTTTCCTTTTTATTCGACGAACGATAGTCCTGTTTCTCGGACGAAAGCGGAAAGGAACGGTGATTTATAACTTTTCCACTCTCGGTCGCTGCGAGGGGCACCACGCTGCATTTATCAGATCTCCGTAATCGGTAAATGGAAGTGCCTGATTAATATTGCTTTATCGCGGCTATTGTCGATTTTGGGACTTTTGGCGATGATGATTCTCGAGCGAGGACGGAGATTGATTGTTTCTCGATTGTTCGCTTTATTAGCTTGGTAGGAATTGATTATCTATTTTCTTGTGATTTGCTTGAGAATTGATTGCTGGTTTTCTTGAGGAGAGACTATTGATTCTGCTGGGATTTAATTTTAGCGAGAATTGATTTTTTCATCTCCTCGCAATTTCATTTATAGTAAAAATCCGATTTTGTTGAGAATTTATTATTCATCTCGTTGTAATTTAATTGTGGTGAGAATTGATTATTAATATTGTTTTAATTTAATCTTGTATCGAATTGATTATTGATCTCGTAACATAATTTTGTCAAGAATTGATTATTGATCGTTGTAATTTCATTTGATTGAGAATTGTTATTGATCTCGTTGTAATTCAATTTTATTGATAAGTGATTGATCCTGTTATAATTTAATTTTTTAACAATTGGTTGGTATTGTTGTAATCATTACTTGTCGATCTCTGCTGAATTCATTCATGAACTTAATTAATAATGTTGATACTCTTGCGAGTTTAAAATAGGAAATCACCACTATCAGAAATGTCAATAAAGGCACAGGTTTTCATGAAAAAGAAAAATATTTTGTATATATGTAGACATTGCAACGTTAAATAAAATAAAAAAAAATATACATCCAAATTACATGTATTTCGTTGGATGAATATTCATGTAATACAAGCATTGTTTGCTTCCTTTTATATTCAACATGAAAAATTTCATTCTAAATGCCAGACACGTACAAATATTTTTAAATGCCATTCCATCTAAGTGAAAAAAAAAGAAACAGTATTCTTCTCGTGAACATAATTTTTGCCGTCGATTTAAACATAACACAACCATGGAAATAAATATTTTCTTTTGTTAATAATTCCGAATTCCTACATTTTTATAATCGACAAATTCTCAAATCTTCAAATTCCTTTCTCACCTTTCAACTTCACAATGTTTCCAAATCTATTAATTTTCTGTCTCTGGATACTTCCTAATTTCTCAATGTTTCAACCCAAAAATCACAATTTTCAACTTTTCAATATTATCAATATTTCTACATTTTTAACTACACAAAATTCGCAGATTTTTCAATTTTCAATCTTCAATTTCTTCAATTTCTATAACTTCAACTTCAGAAAATTTCCATACATTACAACTTTCAATTTCTCAAAATTTCCAATATTTGTACATTTTTAATTGCACAGAATTCCTCAATTTTTCAATTTTCAATCTTTAAACTTAAATTTCTAAATTCTGAACTTCTCAAAATTGCAAAATTTCTGAATTCCCAAATTATCAACTCTCGAAAATTCCGAAATATACCTACACAAATTTCCTCGAATCCCCCAAAAAACCCTATCGCTCTCGCCAATACATATATCTTTCTGCGCATTTCAATGTTCCCAGTAATACGAATCAACGACACTTCCTGCATACCATAAACGCTCATTATTGATTCTCGATAAAACTTCATTTTTCAGTACTATGCGGAGAGACGCGAGTCAAATGCCGTTAGATCTAGCGAGCGCATTGAATCAGCGTGTCGTAGAACACCTCTCTGGCATGCAGCTTTTACTGAGCTTAATGGGTATCTCATGTTGTTAATGTTTAACATGTCACAAGACCTGTGTTCACAAACATGACCTATTTTCGTAAACACGGTTGTTCTGCTCGTGAGCTGAACGCGAAAATCCACATACAAAATAACTCGTTTGCATTCGCTTTTCGTGCAGTTTTAATACTCATTTCGGCATCGAAGTTGTCTGTATCGCACTACGATTTAACTTTGTACTGTGACGCCGTTTCATTTTTTAACACGTTGACTGCCATAGGGGTCACATGTGACTTGCCATACTGTCAATGACACGACACTGGTAAAAGTGTATAATTACTATAAATATTGATACCAATCAATTTTTCAATAATGCTATCGTTAACATAATGTTTCGCCACGAAGAATGCATTAAAGTGAAATTATGCAACTCAACTTACCTGCTGTAAATGATGCTTCAACATAATACGCATTGCATAATAAAAAATACATGTTGGTGCCACGTGGCAGTCGACGCGTCAAAATTTCTCACATTATCTGACGATACTGATGTGATGAATTAAGTTGATTCAATTCATCTTTGTGGATCGAGGAAGCTAATAAAGTATAAATCAGGTGCTAGACACACCTTCTTATATACTCAATACAGGAAGCAGCAAAGGACCTCGAGTTTAATTTAGCAAAACGTTAATAAAGGATACCATCCTGATTTGTCTACAGATCCTACGAACTTAGAACCAAATCTCTTAAGAACCTTGAATTCAGTTTGTCATCAGACGTTAATGAAGTTTATCGTCCCCAGATACTTCACAGATCTCCTTACAAACCCAGAACCGAGTGCTGCAAAGAACCTCTAATTCAGTTTACCAAGACGTTAAAAAAGGACACCATCCTGGATTTGTCCACGAACTTCACGAGCCAAGAATGAACAATCGCAACGAGCCTATAATTTATTTTAACTCAATCCATAGTAAAGATTGTCCTCCTCAACTGCTTGATGAATCATCTCCCGAATCCAAAACCCAAAACAATAAAGAACCTCAGATGATAGTAAAAGTTGTCGCCCCTATTGCTTTATAGATCGTGTCACGAACTCAAAATAAGAACAGCGACGATCCTCTAATTCGTTTTAGCAAGACGTTAATAAAGGATACCATCCTCGATTTGTCTCCGTATCTCCCAAATCCAGAACCAAAAGCTGCAGAGCCTCGAATGCGGTTTAACATCGGACGTTATCAAATGTTGTCACCTCCAATAGCTTCATAGATCTACTTACAAACCCAAAACCGAGTGCTGTAAAGAACCTATATTTCAGTTTAGTAAGAGGTTAATATAGGATACCATCCTCGATTTGTCTCCATATCTCCCACACCCAGAACCTAAAGCTGCAAAGAGCCTCGAATGCGGTTTAACATCAGACGTTATCAAATGTTGTCACCTCCAATAGCTTCATAGATCTACTTACAAACCCAAAACCGAGTGCTGTAAAGAACCTCTATTTCAGTTTAGCAAGAGGTTAATAATGGATACCATCCTCGATTTGTCTCCATATCTCCCAAATCCAGAACCGAAAGCTGTAAACGACCTCGAATGCGGTTTAACATCAGACGTTAGCAAATGTCACCTCCAATAGCTTCATAGATCTACTTACAAACCCAAAACCGAATGCTGTAAAGGAGCTCCATTTCAGTTTAGCAAGAGGTTAATAAAGAATACCGTTCTCCATTTGTCTCCGTATCTCCCAAATCCAGAACCAAAAGCTGCAGAGCCTCGAATGCGGTTTAACATCGGACGTTACCAAATGTCGTAACCTCAAATTGCTACACACATCTTCTCACGGACCGAAAATCGAAAGAACCACGAATTCAGATTTAAGAACAGCCGTTGTTCACATGGGAGAGGGGGAGTGATCCGCAAGAAGAGGAAGGAAATGAAGGACTTGAATCGCAGGATGTGAACGGGCGAGCCCCATGGAGCGCGAATGAGCTCGTAAGGAGCGTGGGAGCCCGATTGTGTTCGGTCGCGGAAATGACGGGGCTCTAATAACTCCGCGGGCTGTTTACACCGGTGTCTCGATGCACGACGGAATTGCTTTTTCCAGCAAGAAAGCTTTGTCCGCCCCGCGTAATTGCTCGACAAGGGGTCGAGCTGTTTCTCTTCTTTGGCGACAACTTTCGCGCGAAGGAGGGAGACTCTCTTGATATAAGCGAATCTCTTGGGTCTTCAATCTCCTGTATCGTTTAGTTGCTACATCGGTCGATAATAGTCACATGCAGAACGAGCAAAGAACAAAACAGGCTCGAACGTGAACAATAACATATTAACGAGACGATATTAATACAATAACACTTTTGTACCTTGCACCTTTTCCTCAAGAAACTTTCATTTCAATTTCGTGACATTTTCCTGATTAAAATGAGCCCGAACACGACGTAATTATGTACATAATTGTAATTTCGAGCGTTCTGAACGCAGTGGTGCACATCGGATAATTTCGTTTCTTTTCGGCGCTATTCGGACAGTCACGTGATATGACAGTCGTACACCTCGGAACTTTAACCTGAATTAAAACGGTAAATATAGGTAGAATTATATCGTGTTTGGTGTCATTGTAATCAGAAAAATGGCAGAAATCTACTGCCGCGTGTTTAATAGCACGAAAATAAAAAATGAATCAGTTTTATACTTGCATTCGTGTTCTCTCGCCGACGTACCCGAGCCTATACTTTTATCGCGTATATTGTTTGCGCTTATATCGGGACTTCAGTGTGTCGAGGAAATTGCTAGTTCGAAAGGTGTCCCTATTTTCGTCGTCTCGGTGAAAACTCGTCTTGCACCGCGACACCCGCGGGATGAGAATTCCTGCGGTTTATTTCCGAGACGTTCGCCGAGTTGACGCGCTCTGACGAGGTATTCAATTTTTCTTGATAGAACACTTTTTTTCAGCTGCGACTGACGTTTGGATGGGGCAGGTAGTTTTTGGAGCCACTCGTTCGCTTTATCCGCGGGCTTTTTAATTTAGAAATGGGGGATACAGATTTTGGACACTCGTGTGCGCAGTGGGAGCGTACTTCGGATGAGAGTGGACAGCAGGATTGCTCGAGAAGCATTTTTTTTCGCTCTCGCCCTCTAAAAAGTTAGTGTATGGCCTGAAAAAAATTTCATTCAAAGTTTGGGCTAAAAAATGTAACGTCATATACAAACATTTCCGCGCTTTTTCATTTAGATTTCCGCATTCTTGAACCTTTTGATTCAAATTCTTGTTGTTTTAAATTTCTTCGAACGTCAAATATTTCTTCTATCAAATTCGTCTAGGATAAAGTAGAATAAATGAAACGTTATTTTCGGAACATTCTAGCACTTTTAATTAAAAACCTTTTTTTTAACACGAGAAATATGAAAATCCGATAACCGAATGTCAAAGCTTGGGCACCTTTTGTGTGTAACGATTTTGCTCTTTCATTTGTCTACCTGTTTCACAAAAAGCTGACTTAATTAAGAATATTTGTTTTCCTTTTTAGTTTAGGTAAACGGTGTGATTAGAATTGGAACTACGAAAAGGATAACTTTCGGGAGAGTATTCGAGTCTACTTTGTCAACAATTTGGCAAAAATTGATTACTTATTTTTGAAAAACAAAATATGTAAATTTCATTGAAACATGATTAAATATATAAATGTGCGAAATACTGGAAGTGAATGTGTAGTATTTACGTGGTGTGGATGCTGCAAAAGGCATTGGCTGATTGGTTAGAAGAGCAGTGGTTCAAAAAGTTGTGGTGAAATTAGGAAGTAGAGGGAAGTCATTTAGCAACCTTTGGAAGAATCTTGAGGCTGACGGAAATTCTGAAGAGGCATGTTTGGGTGACGTAAAACAGACGTGAAGGTTCGAACTAGTGGACAATAGGGTGAAGGAAATAAAGAGAGGGACAATGCAAAAAAAAATGTCAGAATGTGAAACTCATGAGCCTAGAATGAACAATCGCAACGAACCTATAATTTAGTTTAGCATCGATCGATAGTAAAGATTGTCATCATCAACTGCTTGACGAATCATCTCCCAAATCCAAAACCGAAAACAATAAGGTACCTCGAATTAAATTCTGCATCAGATGACAGTGAAAGTTGTCGCCCCTGTTGCTTTATAGATCCTACGAACTCAAAACAGCAGGACTCAGTATGTGTGTTGGGATTTCCAACAGAAATCTTTTTGCGTTTGCTTTAAGTTGAAACGCTGGGTAAGTAGAATCCCTTGGAGTCGATCAATGCTATTTCCGCGTTAAATTCGTATCCACCCGTTAAATATACATATATCCGTGCACCGCAGTTATTCATATAACATGTCATTGCTCGGCTCATCAATTGAAGCAGTTGCGGGACATTAATTTGACGTATAACATCCGACCGAATATCGTCGCAAATCCAACGAGATTTATAACCCGGCGATATTCCTTCGAACATTGATACACACGTCAGAACAGGACGAGGGAACAGAGTGATTAAGTCGGGCAACAATCGGTTATGTGCTCGCGTCGAAACTGATCGCTCGTTGGTTTATGGACTCTTTGTCTCTGCGTGGTCGTGAATTATCGGTTCGGTACGAAGGAGATGGTTGTTATTCGATTTCAAGATCTCGTGCCGATTTCGGGATAAATTCTCGTGTCGTTATTGTCGCGGCACATTCATAGAATCATAAAGCCATTGGGTTTGTTTGTAACTTTAGAAAATTCATGAATAATCAACAACCGCCTTTTGCTGCTCTTTACAATGTGCAATTTATATTCTTAAACTTTTTTTTAATTTAGCACGACTTTCGGGAGCCAGCGCGGTTTATTATTTTATGAGAATCGAACCGTTTCGGTGACAAACAACTTCGTACTTTCGAGGTTCTTGTCTACTTCCCTTAAATTTTCCAGATCCAATGAAATAGTTTAATTTTAACTTAGTCGTTTGTTCACGCCCAGCACCGCTCCAATCCCCACTACATACTCTATCCTGGAGAGAACATTATTTTTTCTCTTCGACAGATTTTTAATAACTCTCAAAGTGTACACGTCAAATTTATATTTATCTTTTAAAGTCCGTTGTCAGTTTTTCGAGGTGTTACTATTTTTTTAGTTTTGATATAGCAATAATATTTTACCCTCGACGATTGTTTGGTTATTTTTGCCTTTCGAGTGGATTCACTGATTCCACAATTGCTTCATCCAGGCGTGACGCAAATAATTGTTGAAATGCGACAAACTTGCTTCATATTTTTATCACGATTGAATTTGGAGGATAATTTTAATTACAACTAGTCCACCAATGATCGCCATGTTCAAAACACCCGTAACATTTTAACATTCTCTGCGTGTCTTAACATTACGATATTTAAATTGCACTATCTGACGCAGCTGTTGACAAAATCGTAAGTTAAGGGGCTAAATTGAATCTCGACGAACAGATAGAAGCCTGCGTCACTTTCAAAATAAACGGATCATATATATCTGACGCACAGCAACACATAGCGAAAGGGTTAATAGGCGCGTTCCTCAGGGCCGACCTTTAACCGGCTACTTTTTCGCGTTCCCGCGAAAGGCGGATAGGCCGTGTTCGGATAATCGGGTCGACAAGTTGTGTGTACCGGATACCGTGTCTCCGTGTTGCGAGACAATCGGTGCGTCGTTCGGTTGGAATTCCAGGTGAACGTGACAACGATTCGCGTGCGTTTGACGTCACCGGAGCCGAAACGGGATACACGCGCTTAGAGTTACCGGCCGATCGAACTGATTAATCGGCTGAACGGTTCAGTGCACCGGCGTAAGTGGGATTTTTTTCTTGTTCCCGGTGAATACGTTGAATAATTGTCGCGATGGATTCTTGCGTTTCGGCCAACTTCAGGGATCTGGGTCTTCTGATGCTTGGGATGGTGGATTTGGGATGTTTGGGGATTTTGGATATTGAGAATTTCAAATGCCGAAGTTGTAGTTATGAGAAATCGGGAACATCGGTATTTCCATATTTCAGACCTCGAATATTTTGCGATCTCGAGAATTTCAGAATTTCAAGAAATGATTACAAATAAAAAAATGTGAAGGTGAACTATTCATACAAAACTGGTTATAATTTTTTTGAAGACAGTACCCAATAGTGTTGCAAATATATTTTTAAGCATAACAATTATTTTCACTCACTAACAATCGTGATACTCCTCTAAAATTCCGATATATTGCGTGCAAGAAAAAACCTGTTGTTGCTTGAACTATCCTCTCGGACATGTACATACATATGAGCATATGGGCATATGGACATGTGTTATACATGTAAAGACACTTTTACTTCCCTTATGGCAATTGGGACTTATTTTCTGATTAGCAAATCTAAAATCGCTAATTTATTTTCTTAACGCCTTCGGAAATGAATATAGCTTTATACAGTTTATAAACTAACTATCCACATATGTGGTGAACGGTGTGGAGAGGCTAATTCTGTCTCTATCTTTGTCGTCGGTGACTATAGTCATTTGTCTATGGATATCGTTTTCTGGCTATAGTCAGCCGTAGTAGCCAAAGAGTCAACAGACCCCGTTTACCTTCCCAGCCATGAATCAGCCGGTTTCCGTTCAGGACGATCATTTTATCCGCCATTGTTCCGATTCGGCGTGGAAATACGCGCGGATTTGTTGTCGGTCGGCGATTAATATCGTTCGAATTGAAGACGTCATCCGCAAAGGTTGCCAGCCGTCGTTTTAATTGGGTTGCGTGACTGACTTCACAATGCCGCCTGACGGATGTCGCAACCCTAATCTGGGCGTACCTTTCGCAGCCTCTGACCCGACACCGGTAACGTCGTAAATCAGTTCGGTGATTGTGACAATAGGTTGTGGGGAATGATCGGGAACGAGGTCCCGATTCCCCAGGGAACATTGAGCGAACGTAGGGGATTCGTATTTAGTGATTTTTCGGGGTTAGGTGATTTGGAGTCGGGGTAAGAGTTCGGAAACTTTGGAATTTTGAGAATGTTTATGAGCACGTGGTGCTGGGATTTGGATGACTGCAGTTTGATAGGTATTTTGGGACCTTCAGGTTCGGCATATAAGAATTCCAGGATTGTTTAATGTAGGAATGTGAAGATGCATTGTTTATGCAGCCTTAGGGATTTGTAAGTTCAGAAATGTGGGAACTTTGGTATTTGTGGACGTGAGAATTTGAAAACTTTGAAGATTGGTATTTGGTGGGTAATTGGAGACCTCGGGGTCTGATATATAGGAACCTAGGGATATTGGAGTTGTAGGATTTGTTAGTGTAAGAATGTGAAGGTATATTAGACTATGGAGACTTAAGCGTTTGTTTACTTGGGAATTTAAACACTTTAGGATTAAGAAATTTAGGAATTCGATGATTTTGAAACTCACGAATTTAGAAATTTGAAGAACTAGGAATTTTAAAGTATGGATTTCGAATTTTGGGGATGTGGGAGCGCAGAAATTTGTATATACCGAAATTCGAAAATTTAGGAACTTAAAGACTTTGAAATATGGAGATTCAAAAATTGTCGAGTTCCCACATAAAAATTGCAAATTCTCAAATTTGTGAATTTCCACATTGGACATAATAATTCTATAATCATCGAATTCCCAAATTTGTAAAATATTCTAGCCCTGCAAACACAAAAACTTTGAAACACTGATAGTTACACAAATCTCCAAAATTGAAAATCGATTCTTTAGAAACACGTCACACATCGCAATGTTTCTCGAAATCCTAATATTTCAAAATTATTCAAATCTCCAAAACTCAAAACAAATTCTCACGTACGAGTTGCTTAAAAATCATGCCAGCTAACAATTTATTCCTATTCGATCATAAAAATATATTCCAACAATTTGTATGCTCATAAAATAACGTGGTAAATTAATTAATTTATCGATCAGCGAGCCCGATAAAGCCCACGAGTGCATGAGAATGGAATAACGTTCAACAATATACATATTTTAAAAACATATACTAACTATAAATATACGATTATGTCAATGAAATTAGACTTCCCCCGTCCATATAACGATCCAAGTCATTATACCTCATTCCGTTCTTTCTTTTGGCACTTTTGTCACGTGCTCGCAATTTGACATTCGAACAATCGAATGTTTGCTCGAAACAGTACGTCGGGTAAATAAAACGTGTTCCACATCGAGCGTGTAGTTCGTGTTTGTATTGCAGCAAAGGATGTACAAACAAGCAGGAAACACGTCGGTTGTAATTAATAAGTTTCATGTTTCCAACCTTCATCATCGTACACGCGATAGCCGTCTAAAATTTAATCTCTTTGTTAATGGTCCGGGTGCGTCAAGATTAGCCACGTAATTAACCGAAATTTACCGCATAATTATTAACACGGGTTACAAAGGGCCGGTCGGTTGAAGGAGAACAAATGTCTTCAGCGTGTTCCGAGGACACTGGAATTTTGTTGGAAATCGGCCACGGTTTCGAGGAAACAAAATGGATCACGCGAACACTTTGTCCACGCTGTAAATCACCTTTCCTCCCCCTTGGCCGATGAATTATTAAACGACGAACAAAATAAACTAATTGAAAAATAGCGTAAACACTGGAGATTTCATATTATATATCTTTGTTTATCTCGTTGCATCTGGCGGTGAAATAATTTTAAATTATACCGGGGGTGCTTTAAAATTTATCGGACGACGTATAGTATTTACGAGAGATGGAATTTTGTTCGTGAACTCGGAAGCTATAGAGATTTTATGTTAACATATTTTTCTTTATTCTTTGCGTAACGAACTTAGATAATTTTATCTGATTTTTAGATAGGATATTTAAAATTTTGGTATTCACAATTTCACAATTTCACAATTTCACAATTTCACAATTTTACAATTTTACAATTTTACAATTTCACAATTTTACAATTTTACAATTTTACAATTTTACAGTTTCACAATTTCACAATTTCACAATTTTACAATTTTACAATTTCACAATTTTACAATTTTACAATTTTACAATTTTACAATTTTACAATTTTACAATTTTACAATTTTACAATTTTACAATTTCACAATTTCACAATTTTACAATTTTACAATTTCACAATTTCACAATTTCACAATTTTACAATTTTACAGTTTTACAATTTTACAATTTCACAGTTTCATAATTTCACAATTTCACAATTTTACAATTTTACAATTTTACAATTTCACAATTTTACAATTTTACAATTTTACAATTTCACAGTTTCACAATTTCACAATTTCACAATTTTACAATTTTACAATTTTACAATTTTACAATTTTACAGTTTTACAATTTTACAATTTCACAATTTCACAATTTCACAATTTCACAATTTCACAATTTCACAATTTCACAATTTTACAATTTTACAATTTCACAATTTTACAATTTTACAATTTTACAATTTCACAACGCAACAACTACAAATTTTGAAACTCCGGCACTTATAACATTAGAATACTCCACGCAAAAAGATCTCAAGAATTCTAAATGTTAAGAATCACGAAGCTGCAAAAATGAAGGACTGATCAACTGAGAAATCTCAATTTCAAAAGTTTCACCCATAAGAACCTAAAAATCCAAAATCGTTAAAAATGGAAAATTTCGTAGCGCGTCCATGAAATAACCAATGGCGTCGAAAACTTGTTGGCAATTAACCCTCGTCAGGTATCGTGTTTGTCGAACGTGGGGCAATGGGAACTTTTCCGGTAAAGGAAGGCACAATTTTCGGGCACCCTCCAAGCTCTAATTTCGCGCTCAATTTCGAGCCCTACAATTTCTCTGGCATCAGCTTCGCGTCCCTAATTAGTCGCATCTCGATCGAGAAAAAACAAAAAGTGTCGGGCAAAAAGCTGAATCGGGGGAAAAAACGAGACGGAAAACCGGGTTACACGAAGGTCGAGCGAGTCGCAATAAAGGATAACAAACTGGCGACCGGGAATAAGGTCCCGTTGTTTGTGTTCACTTGGGGACGATGTCATCATTGTGGGGCATACACTTTGAGAACGGTGCACAAGACCTTTGTACATACAAGTCCGCCATTCGGACCGTCGACTAAATTAAATTCCTTCAACTTGTAATTGCTTTCGCGGCGGTGTTTTTCTTCCGAGCGACGCCGCTCGAACGAGCACCGGTTTTATCTATAGATCTTCTCACGGGGAAAAACGAAATTTTTCTTTTCCGTTTTCTGTACCGACTCCTCTCTCGCGTTGCTTTCCCCGGGGAGAAAGTTATGGCCGGATCGGGACGCGTTTCGGTGCGAGAATTTTAATTGCTCTCGATCTCCGGAGCGAACGAACCAGTTTGAAAAGCACAGAACTCCAAATGAGGATTTCGAGTTGTCAAAGATTAAGTTTCTCCAGGTAGCGCAGTTTTAAAATTTCATTTTCGCAAATTCTTAAAATCTCGATCTTTCACGTGTTCAAAATATTAAAATATTAATCTTTTAGAATATTCAAAGTCTTAATATTCCAAATTTTTTAATTCCCAAATTCTCAAATTCTCAAATTCTCAAATACTTAAATTCTCAAATTCTCAAATACTCAAATTCCCAAATACTCACATTCCCAAATACTCAAATTCCCAAATACTCAAATTCTCAAATTCTCAAATACTCAAATTCCCAAATACTCAAATTCCCAAGTACTCAAATTCCCAAATACTCAAATTCCCAAATACTCAAATTCCGAACTACTCAAATTCCCAAATACTCAAATTGCCAACTACTCAAATTCCCAAATACTCAAATTCCAAAATACTCAAATTCCCAAATATTCAAATTCCCAACTACTCAAATTCCCAAATACTCAAATACTCAAATTTTCAAATACTCAAATAGTCAAATTCTCAAATTCCCAAATACTCAAATTCCCAAATACTCAAATTCCCAAATACTCAAATTGTCAACTACTCAAATTCCCAAATACTCAAATTCCCAAATACTCAAATTCCCAAATACTCAAATTCCCAACTACTCAAATTCCCAAATACTCAAATACTCAAATTTTCAAATACTCAAATAGTCAAATTCTCAAATTCTCAAATTCTCAAATTCTCAAATTCTCAAATTCTCAAAATCCCAATCTTCCAAATATTAAAAATTCCATAATTTCGATATCTCACAATCTCAATATCTCAAAACCTCAAAACCTTAAAAATTCAGAATCATCAGATGTCAAAGCCTCAGGACCATTAAAGACTTAAATCTCAAAATCTTAAAGCCTTGAAGTCCTCAAAGTCTCAAAACCCGATTCCAAATCATCCAGAAATCCGATATTAAATACAAAACACAGTAACTTGTTACACACAGTAATTAATTTTCAAAATTGACGTGAGTAGAATGATCAAACGCGTTCGAAGCCACAAAGACCGGCCGCAATTAATAAACAATTCACGAATTCGATAAAAATATTATCCGACTCGGGGTGCATTCGTAGCGCGAGATAAGGTGCCATACGTTACATGTGCGGGCAATTTTTCTTCGGCTTTTATGAAGCAGCGAGCAAATTTTCTTTCGCGTGGGAAAACCGCTTCGTAACTCTACGGGAAAATTCTCAATAAAATCAGCCACGTACAGGCTGGAAGAAGCGCGATCAACGTTGCGAGACCGGTGCTTGCGTAAAAATGCCGTTCAAGGACGACGTAAAACAAGAATTATGGAATCATTTATTTCACGGCGTCCCGTACGAGTTACTATGTTTCTTACGGGGAGAAGACACCTATACTGTATCCGATGGCGAATGGATATTAATACGTATAGTCAATTCGTGCGAATTTGCACGCCCGATATTCCGACACTTTGTAAAATGATGTCGATACCGCCTTGCACTTGTCTAATACACGATATGGCAATTAAATAGCGAAACCGATGCGAGAAATAGAATTTATCGTAAATAAACTTGCATTTAACCCTTTGCACTCTGAACCATTTCGGACGTTACCTACCAGCTACTTTATTGCTAAAACATGTGTTTACAAATCATCATATTACAGGGTGGCTGGAATGAACTGTTACAACTTCAAACCGCTGCAGCAGATACACTTTTAAATATTTTGTTTTATCCAAGGGAAAGAAATAGTCGAGAAACATTCAAGAAAATGCTCATTGCTCGATATAACCTCCCTTTGCACGAATAATTTCATTCAAACGGTGAAAGAATGAATCGCACGCTGCCCGTACGCGAGATTGTGGAATCTTCTTCCATTCCCGGACAAGTGCTGATTTTCGAGCGTCCAAACTTCGATGTTTCATTACATTGACCTTGGCCCCCAAAATAGCCCAAATATATTACATCCAATCATTAAATAGATTACATTCAAATGCTGGAGCTCACGAACGATAATTGGAACTGATGTTCCAGCTAAATATAAAGCAATTACAGAATTACGCTTCAAATCCATCACTATAACCATACTTTGAGATGTAGTATACGAAAATGCTTCTGCACGCGTATAAACAATTGAATGAACTATAAATATGGCGACTTTCAGATGGATTGCGTGAGTGTATCGACAGATGCATCAGTATGAAGTTACTTAGTAACAGATCATTCCAGTCACCCTGTATATACACAGTGTACTTTTAGGATCAAGTAAAATATTATAATAATATGGTGGTTATATGAATATGTAGAAATCGAGGAACATATATTTGCAAGAAAGGACAAAATTATTGTTGCTGGGGGAACATCTGACTCAGTGACTTAACAATATATTATCACATATCGTTGTGCTTTGTTCTACATTATTTATATTGCTACCACTGTCTACGGGATTTCTACGTCGTCTTATTAATTTCATAATATCACGATGGCTACCACTTGTTTTTTTCTGAATTCATTTATCGTTACATACAGTCATGGACAAAATTAAGGGTACATTGCAGAAATGTAAAAAAATTGTTTGTTTTATTACAATGTTTCAAATATTTTAAACTTAGAACGTGAAATGTTTTTGTAGACTTGAAAAAACATTTATTTAATGTACAATTTAGTTATTTAATGTATATAATTGTGCAATAAAGTTTTGATTTATAGGCATTATTAGTTAAATTAAATTAGCCTTCTGTTATTTATGATACCTGTCCACTTAATTTTGTCCACGACTGTATGTATAATGAGACTCACTCGTATATCATAGTGTAATTGTTTTGATTATTAATGTATAGTATTTATACGAATGAATTTATTTTTTCGTCAAAGAATAAATATTCCAACGACCTATTTAATTAGTTTCTGTTATGGTGGGCCGTGAAAATTACTCGTTACGCTGATCAATTTATGTATTGATTTACTGTGATCATTTTACATATCAGTTTGCAGTGATCTGTTTACATATTAGTTTACAGTGAACCATTTGCGTAGCAATTGATACTGATTATTGTGCGTAGCAATTTGTACTGATCGACTTTTATATGTGAGAGTTTCAAGCAGCTGAGCTTTACCAAATAGTTTTTATTGAACACGAGAAGGGAAAGAGATTGAATTGATTCTGTGAAAAAAAGCGTATCGATGCGAGATGTTCGTGTTAGTTTTTGACCTACGGGGATTTTAATTACAAATTGGTAAACGCGAAAAAGTTGAACTATTCGATTGGGGGAATTTCATGTGAAACGTGTTTTGCGTAGAATTATTGTTTCTCTGTTATTTTTGTTTCGGAACATGAGAATTCGTGAGTATGCAAATTTACCGTATCGGTGAATGAAAATTTCTTAATTTGGAAATATAAAAATATGGACATTTTCCAATTTTTCGAATTTTTAATTTGTTTAAATCTGAATTTGCGAAATTTGATAATGTTGAATCTGAGTAATTTTTTAAGTTGAGAATTCGGCAGGTTGACAAACTAGCAATATTGAAATTTCCGAGTTTTTATCGAAAAACTTCAAAAACTCTGCAGGTCTATATGTCATAAATGCATAGAATTCAAAAGTTAAAAATTAAATAAACAATTTAAGAATTTCTCGCTCGATAACATTGTGCAGTAAAAGATACTCGCTGTAGCACAATCAGTCCAAACATTTAAATATCTCTTACAAATAATCACTTTTATCGAGTACAGAAAAAACGAACCGATAGCAGCTAAATATTTATATAGACGCGATATCGAATGTCTAATTAACAAATTTCATTGAATTTTTCGTATTTGTTGCAACGCGCATTTCACCTTTGGTTGCATCCACAGCAGAGAATCGCATTTATAATAATAACGAATCCATGCATTTCCGATGCATGTTAATTAGGCGATTAAAAAGTATAAAATCGCAACGAATATTCGCAACGACGTATTTACAATTGTAATTTAAACATGCGATCCCGATTATTGATTTCATTACACCATGCCCATCGGCCAAAGAGAACGAAAAATAACCGAATAAATCCGTCGACGAGTTTCACGAACATTTCTATCGAAGTCGCGATTTTCCGTATTTTCGACCGGAAATCACGCGTTTAATCAAACAGCTGCAACTATTTTTTCTTGCATCGACGCATTCATGTTTCGCGCAAAGAAAAGAAACGAATTGAAACAACGCGCGAATACAATCTTTATTTTCTTAACCTCTTCACGTATTTGGTTACGTATGTGGACAATTAGTTTATAACCTACGTAAAGTTATATTCTTTTCCGAAACCGTACAAAAATGGATTTCCTAAATTTGCTAATCAGAAAATAAATCCGAAGAATTTGTTTCAGTAAAGAATATAGCTTTGTATAGGGGTCATTCCACGCCAAATCGATCACTTTTTGACCTCACCATCTACGATTTTGTTTTAATTAAAATATGTTATAGTCTATGTGAAACTAGTGGTGGTATAAGTCATCATTTTGCCGATTTCGAATTTGTTTAAAAATTACTAGCCTTCAAAATTTGAAGTTTTTCCCTATTTTTGTGAACATAGACATCACTTACGAATTTTTTTATCAAAAACTACTAATGCGAATGAGCTAATTTTTTCTTTGTTTTATTCATAAATGATTGGGCTACTATAAAATATTTTTTCTGACTTCGTTAATTTGTTATATAAGATGAAAAAATTGAGACAAATTCTTTTTTTACGTTTCTCGATAAAAATTATACCTGATTAAAATTTGAAAAAGTACATTATATTCCCTGGAGCTTCCCCTTTAAAACGAGCCCTTCAGAATAACGGATAATCGAAAATTAATGTCACATTAACCTGGAAAACGACGCGGTGTACCTCCGTTTCACTCCACCCACTCATTTAAAAATTGAAAAATGTCTAAACTTCAAAATTAAAAAAAAATTGCCACACAAAAGTCATTAGTTTCGTTCCAATTATATAATCCGACCTGCAATATATCCAAAAGACAATGTACATTTTGTATATTAATTAAGGAAGTAGGTAAAAGAAATTCAAGAGTGCAAAGGGTTAATACCTGTTACAAAAAGTCGCGGAGGTAAAAAATAGTGTGAAAGGAAACACATGAAAGTGGTCAATTAAATAAAATAGCTGTAAATTAATAGAGTAGAAGTATAGTGGATCGTCGAGGCATAGTTTAAAAGGAGCATCGTAAGTAAACAAGTGGGGCTTGCGGGAATAGCCGAGCGCGCTTCGTCTGCGACTCGTAATCCGAGGCACCCGAGGATCGAGGGTTCGAGCCCCGGTCCCGGCGATTCCGATTTTTCGATATTAGAAAAATAAATTCATAGTACAAGGAGCTCGGAGAGGAGTGGGGAGAGTGACGTAGGGACAGTAGGATAGTAGGAGCGGGGTCAGGAAGAGTGCAGGTCGAGAATCGTAGCTCCTGAGGCTGTGGTGATTTTCTGATGACGTCAGGAACTAGAAAATGAGAGCGACCGACCAATCGTGGCCGATCGCGAAACCACGTGATAGAAAGTCACGTGACTTTCAAGGCCAAGGAACTAGGAAATCGAAGAAATATTCGTCTGAAATTTGCTTATAAGCAAATTTTCGAGCCTCCAAGGCCGAAGCCGAGGAGTGGGGGAAATAAGGTAGTGTAGTGGGGATAAGGAGTTGGTGGAGATCGAGAAACGTAGCTCCCGTAAGGCAGATTTCCTATCGAAATACGATTGAAATTAAATTTTTTGATGGTTCAATTCCAATTTTTCTTGACGACATAATACGTATACTTTATACTTTAATTTTAATAAGGCTCGGCATGTTGAAAGGAGCATTTGTTATATTTATTTAAACAAAAACAGAAGAATCATTAGCTGACACTGTCGTATCAAACACAAACGCCATTCAGCTGTTTCGGAATCGAAAAGTTTCAAAGCTTAAAAATTGAAGAATTGAAAAATTTGAAACTTCAGAAATTTGAACATTCCAAAATTCAAAAATTTCAATATCTCAACGGCTATACAATTCGAAATGTCAAAGTTTACAGAAGTGAAAATAGTATAAAGTAGAAAAGTATTAAAATTTATAAATCAAAGAATTCGAAGATTCCGCAAAAGTTTTCGGTTCACCAAATAGCAAAGTAACACATTTAAAAATTCCCAAGTTTCCAGAAACATAAAAACTTCCAAAATGACCAAGTACGGATATCTGACGTTATCCAAAGTCACTGTACGTCACACTCGAGCTTCCGTCGTTTGACGAAAGTTTGAACAGAGAACAAAAGGCGACGGTGGTCGAAAAAGGACGACGAGTAGCAAGAAAAGGAGGAGGAAAGTTTAAATCCACATAAGAAAGGAGAAAGAATGTCGTTTCTCGCTGCTTATCCCGGAGATAAATGATTTCATGCTCAGCTTACGACGTGTCATCGTCGAGATCCTCGTTTCTCTTCGTCCCCTTGCACCAACCACCTCTGACAGCTACCCCTTGTTCTCACCCCCCTTTTGACGTCCATCGAACCGGGACACGTCGATGATTCTTGTTCATCCTGACGGATATAAATTTATACATCATTTCGTTCCGAGGTGACTTTCAACGTGTTTGTACTCCTCGTTTGATTGATACTCGATGATCTTCTAAGTGAACGGTTCGTTTGTTGGAGCATCGAAGGTACTGCTATAATTATAACTTTGCTATGGCTGTGCTATTATTGTTATAATGGTATTAATATTATACTTATGTATAATTGTTATTATTATATATATTCTTTAGCTACATCGGAATTGCTGTAACTGGAATTGAAAAGTTTCAAAGATTAGGAATTGAAGAATTGAGAAATTTCAAACTTTAGACATTTGAACATTAGCGAATTTCGGAATTTAGAAATTTATGTCTCAATATTTTAATATTGGGGGACCGGAAAGTAATGTTGTTTCTTTCGCAAATAAATTTTTAATACGTTTTTATTTTTAATTACCTTTCACCATCTATTGCACAAATTTTCAATGCCATCGATCAAAATCAATTGATTTTTGAGCAAAATATTTGAATATTTTAGATCCCCCTAATATTTAGAAATTCCAAAATTTCAATAAGCCAAGGTCTAAAAATTTCGAAATCTCAAAATCTACAGAGACGATAATAGAAAAATTGCAGAACATAAAAATTGAAAGATCGAACACTTTCAAAATCTACATATCGATAATTCGACCATTTCAAAATTCCCAAATATCCGAATTCGAAAATCTCAAACTTCTCAAATCCAAAAACTGCAACAAATCCAAAAATTCGAACCGACTTATAACAAAATTCGCGTAATCTCCGGCGTCCCATTAAGCGTCGACAGGCACTCAATAAAATATCCATAATCGATTGTCACGTCATGCTGAACCACTCGATTCGTACAACTTATCGACCGAATAAATCTGCGGATTTCTTGCATATGTATAAAAGCAATCGAGTAACTGACGGAAATCCTGATTCGTCCGTAATTTCCTACCTCGAAATAGATAGTCGATTAGCTCACGGTGAATTTACTTACCGTTTTTCTCGTCGTTGAAAATGGCCGTGTTCCGTCGAGAACGATCGCGTTAACGCGCGATTTTCTTTCGTTGCTTTATTAGAAAATCGTGGACTCGTTTCAACGACGATAAAACAGAGAAAAAGAGCGGCAAATGTTGGAGAATAGGTCGGAGACGATACTAAATCAATGTCCAGGGTCGCAGATAGATGGCCGTTTAATTGCACGGCTCGTTAGGGCGAGGCGTCAATGATGACTTATGTCGACGTCAGGTTGCGTCCCACAGGAAGCGTTCGACTCCTGTTCCGGTTGCGGATATCATCGCTGTTTTGCCGACGCTTACCGGTACATTAATTGGAATTTCATCGCACTGATATCGGTTCGCTTTAATTTGTCGAACAGGATGGATTTAATTCGAGATAAAGTTTATCCTACGAGTTTAGGACCAACATCGTTACTCGGGATTTCTTAGGTTAATGAGTTTACGAATGTGGACAATTTTTGTTTGAAATATTGGAGATTTTATGTAATTGGAAATTGTGTATTTTTCTGAATTTTCAAATCTTCGAGTAATTTTGGTGCTAAATTATTGCATTGTGATGTTGCTATGTTGCACTCTCACCAAATTATGAATGTATCTGTATCAAAATACTAAATTACAAAATTAGCCAATTACTATCTACAAAATTACCAAAACACTAAATAATTCAATTAGCAAATTATCACATTACCAAAGTACCAAATTACCATGTACAAAACTACCAAAATATTAAATTAGCAAATTATTGCATTACCAAAATATCAAAGTACCAAAGTACCAAAGTACCAAAGTACCAAATTACTAAATTACCAAACTACCGAATTTTCAAATTACCGTGTACAAAATTACCAAAATACTAAATTATTCAATTAGCAAATTATCACATTACCAAATTCCAAAGTACAAAAGTACCAAAGTACCAAAGTACCAAAGTACCAAAGTACCAAAGTACCAAAGTACCAAAGTACCAAAGTACCAAAGTACCAAAGTACCAAAGTACCGAAGTACCGAAGTAACAAAGTAACAAAGTAACAAAGTAACAAAGTAACAAAGTACCAAAGTACCAAAGTACCAAAGTACCAAAGTACCAAAGTACCAAAGTAAAAAAGTAACAAAGTACCAAAGTACCAAATTACTATATTACCAAATTACCAAATTATCAAACTACCAAATTAGAAAATGTTCAAATTACCGTGTACAAAATTACCAAAATCCTAAATTATTCAATTTGAAAACTATAACATTACCAAAATACCAAAGTACACAATTACCAAAATACTAAATTAGCAAATTATCACATTACCAAAAGTACCAATTTACCAAATTATCAACTAAGTACCGAATTACCAATGTACTAACTATAATTTCAATGAAATAAATTCGAAAATGAAGAAATTAAAAAATGAAGAAGTTTGAAAATTTCCAAATAATCGATTCACACAAATTTTCAAATACCAAATTTGAAAATGACCAGGTTTTTTTTAAATACAATGTACTCGTAAATGTCTTAGTCCCAAAATTCAAAAGCATCCTCCCCACCACATTCTGAAATATCATTCGATGCCATACACCTTCGCACAATTTTACCAAATTAACCGATAACATCTGTTAAGCAACGTTTCAGTATCGTTTCGGTGTTAATATATTTACCCTTTAGTTTAGATAATTTACTTATTCAGGACGGATGATCATCTAATTTGTGAAGTGTATTTTAGCGTAACTCTGCACCACGACCTTAATCCCGCTGTTCCTTGCTCTGTTCTGTCTGTTCAAGAAACAACCTAATCTCCTAACTAGGGTAAACTCCTATGATTCTAGTTTCGGCTAAGGACCAAGCATGTTGAGAGAACTTCATTATGTAGACTGCACGATGCAAACAAAACTTTTCTTGAAAAATGGTCTTACCGACTGTACCTTGTTTTAAAATGCTGTAAGTGAAATACAATTGTTCCGTTCTCGCTGAATACTGATTTCTTCATCGTGAGATTCGAAGTTTTCGATATTAATCAGTTGGACGAGACAAGATTGATTGACTAAATATTTTTCGTCCGTGAAATTTCTTTCGTTTTTGGATCATTCATTTTTGTATCCAAGTTTTATTATGTTTTGTCTCAGGGATGAGTGCTTTTTGTGATTTGGAAATTTTGAATATTCGACATATTGGGGATTTAGAGGTTGGGAAGAGAGAACTTAATATTTAGGAATTGAGAAAATTAAGAAAAAAGATTTTTTAGATTGCAAAGTTTTAGATTTAGATTATTCAGGATTTCAATATTTCTGATTTTTCAGATTCGAACATTCTAAAATGCCTACAATCTCAAATTTCTTCAATTTTGTATCCCCAAAATCTCAAATTCGTTAAAGTTTGCATTCCCAAAATCACAAATTGTTTAAAGTTTGCATTCCCAAAATCTCAAATTCTTTAAAGTTTACATTCCCAAAATCTCAAATTACTTAATCCTCAAATTCTCAAATTCAGAAACACTTAAAATCTCAAAATCCGAATACCCCTACATCTCTCACTCCTCAGCATCTTAATTTTCCAATTTCTCAAAAACACAGTATCTCATAATCTCAAAATCTTAAAATTCAAGGTTCCAGTATTTAAAAACCCCGAACTTTCAAATTTCAAATTCTAAAAATATAAGTGTCTTCGAGTTCTCATATTCTCAAACTTTCAAAATGTTGTCTTCAAATATTCAAATCCTCACTTTATCGAATTCGGCAATTCTCAAACTTCCAAAAATTCCGTGTATCAAAATCTGAAAATCTCGACGTTCGAATTCCCAAATTCTTCCCTTCTCGATCATCTTTAACTTTCAAGTTCACAAAATTCATCGGAACTAACTACTCCTTTGTATCTCCAAATTCAGGATTCTAAAAATCGATATTCTTTCATTCTCGAACGTTTCAACCGAGAAACGTGAAATCGCAACAAATATTTATAATTCATCGAGACAAATGAAATAATGATTACTCCGATGGCTGGAACTTCCAGGGCGACGTGATTTCAGTCGAAACGAAATGGCGAAAGAAAAATGGCATTTGTTCGAGCAGAAACAGCTTCGGGGCGATTTTGAAGCAGTTCAATCGCGAAAGTTCATTAACCACGTCAACAGAAACCGAGGGAAAAGTCGATCAATAAAATTCTCCGAGTAACGAGGAACACCTGGTTTCCTGCGAATTAACTAACTGTGATTTCTATTATTGCCGGAATTACGCAAGAAAGCAATTGTGCAACGTTATTGAAGTGCCGTCGACGTTACAAGATATCTTTTGTATCCAGCCGTGCGACGAACTGTTTCTTGAATATTGAATCGCGTTCCCATTGTGTACCGCAAAATTATTAACTAGGTATTTAGCTCGAAGTGGTGAATATTCATTACAGTTTAAAACCGTAGTAATTGTTATCGTTAGTTAACGCTTTGCCAGCTACGCGTTTCGCACGACCCAGGCATCACGGATTGTGTAGAAATTGTTTAGACATTATTATAATATTATTACGTCCCTGTCTAAGCAATAAGGGAACTCGAATTTATCGCGGAAGATATATTTTATTTTGTATATTTTGAGAATGGCTTTGTTTTATTTGCATCGCTTGCTTCGAAGAATATATTAATCGTACCTACTTCAAAATTTAGAAATTTGATTATTAATAAATTAAAGAATTTTGAAATTTGATCGTCTGGTAATTTCAAAATTTGGTATTTGCCAGTTTAGAAATTTTTGAAATTAAATAATTTAGAAATTTGTTGAGGTCTAAATCTTTAATTGGAAAATGAAATTTGTTTGATCTTCTAATTTCTTCATTTTTTTAATTTATATTATTAAAAACTAGTTTACGTTTGTAATTCAGTGATTTGATAATTTGTTACTTCGGTATTTTTATAATAATAGTACTTTGGTACTTATTTTATAATTTTGTAATTCAGTAATGTACTAATGCAGTAATTTAATAATGTATTAATTTTATTACTTAGTTATTTAGTAAATTAGTAACTTAGTGGCAAAGCGATTTAACTATGTGGTAATGAAGTAGTTTAGTGATATGGAAACTTTAGAAATTCGAAAATTTAGAAGTTTAGAAATCCAAAAATTTAGGATCTTTGGTATTTCAAAGCTTTAAGATTCCATAATTTTCAAACCGTGACATTTAACGATTCTAAGCTGTCAAAGTTCGTAAATGGAAAACTTTCAACTTCTGAAATGTAGAAAAAATTGTAAACATTCGTAATGAGCTAGAGATATTTTGAAACATTTAAATTGAGAAATTATGTACTCCTCACAGCCCACAAATATTTCCAATCGGACCACAAATAAATACAATTACAAATTTTGACAAAGGAAAGTGAAGACGAATAAAACATATCTATCTTCTATTAAACACCTCGTTTCCATCTAAATTTCAAGCAAAACAAATTTCCAAATCATTCATACACCCTTCGCGCTCTCTATACTTCAACTATACAAAATGCCTCAAAATCAATAATAAATTTTAAAACGACCGGTCCCGGACGTAGCAGCGCAAGAAAGAAAAAAATACAATTTGATGATAACAAATTTACACATAACTTACCAGCAATAAATCTTGCAACACAATCCGAATTGTAACCTACGAACTCTTATCACGGTCTATTTACATTATTCATTCCCCTGTCATGACACGCTCTCAGAAGCCCCAACTTCCATTTACAACACATTCACTCGTTTAATCAGTTTCAAATATTTACTCTTACCCACTGAATATTTCGGCTATATAATATTTCTGACCCATTAAATTCGACTTTATTCGGAGTCCCACTTTGTTCCCCGAAAAAAAGTGATCTCCATCAACGTCAACCCCCATCATTTTTCCCGTATTATTTTTCACTCTATTTGTATAGTAATTGGCTACAGCGTAGCCGTAACACGGTGGACTCCCCCATCGAACCTAATCACCCACTCCATATTTCTGTTCCGCTCGTAGCACCCTATCGTATCATCTTCACCCCTGGCAGAGCCATTCCCCATGGGCGTATTCGAAGGCAAACAGTCCGGTGCGCGGCGAGCCCCTTCAATTAAACACGGAATAACCATACACAGCGGGAAAACACGTCGTAAAAGGAGGGTTAGCTGGGGCAAACTCGTTCATCCAACCCGGCAATGGATATGAACGGTCGATTTCGTTCGGTAAGAACCGGTCGTGCAACATTATCGTCGGGCGATACCTATTGCGACCGTAATCCCTTCCCGTTCGTCGAAACCGCAGATAGCGACGCCGTTAATTAGCCTTCTCGTGTTTTCGATCCTCGATTCCGGTACGTTCAACAACCACTTCTGAACGCGGCAGACACCGGGTTTAGCCGCCATTTCGCCCGAGGGAATTTCGGTTTCTGAGAAAACAGAGCACGCTGCCGTTGCCGACGCTCGGTAAATCTCCCGGTACACATCGGATCCAGAATACGGCGATCCGCTTACGAACACAACCGCCCTTATTCGTCAAACAATGCTGCGAGACCGCCATTACCGTACAACGTCGGGTTCAAGTTCGCCGCTACTTGGCTACAACCCTCTATCAACGCATTATCGATCGCGTACCTCGCATCGCCGCTTTTCACGCACCTTTGTTGCTACCGGGAGACGATATGGGGAGTTTTGGATGTTCGCGTGTGGTTCATTAGAGACGCCGTGCGATTTTGTTTGGTGGCAATTGGTTTTGATGGAGGATGGCATCAGAGGTATTTTGATATCTGATTGGTACTCGCTGCAGATGTTTGGTGACGACTTTTGGTATTGTACTTTGCTAACGGGTGATGTTGGGTGACCTCTTTTGCTACACGACGCTTGCTAACTACAGACGGCATGTAACGTCTTTCGACACATATTTGTTGCTTGTTCAAGATGTTATGTAGCTTTCTGGACGTTCATTTGTGGCTGATTGTAGACGTCATGTGATTTCTTTTAGTAGCAATAGGTTTTCGATGTGAAATGACATGAGAGGTATTTTGATATCAATTTTTTGCTCACTAGAGATGTTTGGTGACGACTTTCAGTACAATATGTTGCTAATTGAAGTCGTTAGATGGTGATATTTGATGTCATATGTAACTCACAGGTAATATCAGGTGACATCCTTTACTACATATAAGCTGCTGACTGCAGACGTCATGTAACGTCTTTCGACACATATTTGTTGCTTGTTCAAGATGTTATGTAGCTGTCTGGACGTTCATTTGTGGCTGATTGTAGACGTCACGTGATTTCTTTTGGTAGCAATTTTGATGTGAAATGACATGAGAGGTATTTTGATATCAATTTTTTGCTCACTGGAGATGTTAGGTGACGACTTTCAACTTTAATTGAAGTCGTTAGATGGTGATATTTGTTGTCATATGTAACTCACAGGTAATGTCAGGTGACATCCTTTGCTACATGTATGCTGCTAACTGCACACACCATGTAACGTTTTGATGCACGTTTGTGGTTGGCCGAAGACACTATACGGACTTTTGGATGTCTGTGTGGTTGAGTAGAGACGTCATGTGATTTCTTTTGATGGAAACAGGTTTTTGATGTGAGATAACATGTGACGTTACATTTACACACACCTAACTAACACCATGTTCTGTGCTAGTTATACGCTGTTGATGTAGAACGTCATATGACGAGCTTTGAAACATGTACTATGCTAACTGGAGACTGTGAATGTCTTTTGGTACCATACGTTGCTGACTGGAAATATTATACGATGTCGTTTGATACGCATACGATTCTGATAAGAAATGTCATATCCTTTTTGATAAGAGACGTCATATAATTTTTAGATATCCATAGATTGCTAACTGAAGATGTCGACTGATGTGTTTTGATATTCATTCGTTGCTAACTGAAAATATCGTATGATGTCTTTTACTACCCAGATATTGTTAACTGAAGACGTTATGCGACGTCTTTTGATACACACACGTTGCTAATTGCAGATGTTGGTGACGTTTTTTGATACGTACACGACGTTGATCTAAGATGTCATACTACGTCTTTCTATACGTATACATTGTTGATCTAAAATGTCGTATGGCATTTTTAGATATATGCGTTCTTGATGTAAGCCGTCATGTGGCTGTTTTCGATATTCGTACTCTGTTAACTGTAAACGCCGCGTGGCGTTCTTTGATACTCGTATGCTGTCGATTTGAAATGTGACGTTCTTTTATACTCATACGCTTTTGATTGGAGACGTCATACGACATCTCTTGAAACATACATTCCTCATCAGAGATGTTATATGACTTTGGTACTCATTTATTTCTAACTGATGACGACGTGTTTTGATATACGTAAGATAAATTTAAAAACTGCAAACTTCAAAGGCATGTAATTTCTTAACAAATTCGAAATCGGCAAAATGATGACTTAAACCCCCCTTAATTTCACATGGATTGTCACGTATTTTGATTAAAACAAAATGGCAGATGGTGAGGTCTGAAAAAGTGATCGATTCTGTGTGAAGTGACCCGGTAGTCTGGCGGGGCAACAATTGCTTCTCGGGCAATTCGTTCTGTCGAAAGAATTTCAGTCGTTCGTTCGCGTGGCTCATTACGCGGGCCAGGAAACCGCGGCAGGGACGAAGGGGCGGGAAAAAAACGCATTGTCTCCTTATTACGAGGAGGCCGGGAGGGAAAACGTGGCACGCAGCCACGCGGGAAACAAGATGGACAGCTGGAAATTAAACGTGCCGCACGATATCCTCCGAAGGAGTGCGTGGACAGGAGACCGGTCAGAGGTCACGGTTGTTCGCCCGTTTTATTGTCCGTCCGTTGAATAGATGGAACGCGAAGCCAGACGAACGCGCAAGCAGAAACAGTTTAGACGACAGAGAAGCCACGTCACTTCCGCTCTTGGAAACCCTTGGCCCAGACGTTCTTTCATCCGGTCGTTTTTACCGTGAGTCATCGGCTTGCCATGGGACAGCATTCCGGCAAACGGGAAGAAAATTCGAGTTCGCCATTTTTTTTTGGCGAATTAAGCAGTTTTACTCTTCCCGTTTTTCGGAATTTCTTTATTCTTCGATATCCGCGCTTGCGTTGCACTTTTTTCTTTCCTTCCTCCGGAATTCGCGTAGATTATGCAATAATTAATATTGTTATCCGATTATGCACTAATTAATGTTATTAGTAGGTTATATTCTAATTAATATTAGTAGTAGTTATGTGCTAATATTAGTGGTAGGTTATGTACTAATTAATACTATTAGTGGATTACCAACTAATTAGTATCATTGGTAGGTCGGGTACGAATAAATATTATTAGTAGGTTATATAATAATTAATGTTATCAATAGGTTATATTGTAATTAATATTAGTAGCAGTTATGCACTAATTAATACTATTATGGGCTAGCAACTAATTAATATCATTGGTAGGTCGGGTACGAATAAATATTATTAGTAGATTATATAATAATTAATGTTATTTGTAGAATATATACTAATTAATATTATAAGTTGATTATAATTAATATCACTGATAGTTATGATACCAATGGCAAGTCATGTACCAATTAATATCATTCGTTATGTACTAATTAATATTATTGGTAGGTAATTTTATCATTATTATCATATCAGTGAATGACACTTTGTTTTTAGATAACTACTATTATGACCAATGTCACATAATATTGTTTCCCCTTATATCATTAAGCAGGTTTGCAAAGAAAATAATGTAAATTTTGCAATTTTTTATATATAATTATTTATTAAACATTTCATAGCATGTTTGATTATTTGATGAAATGATACGTTCACCTAAAGTGTCAAAAATTATCGAAGACGATACCAAAACACGGTTTTTAAAATTCGGTGACGATCGATGTTGATGATAGGTTCCTCTGGTTAGATCGTCGTCAAAATCTAAATATATAGCAAATTTAAAGTGTCTCGCGAATCTGGCTTCAAAATTTCAAGTCAACAGACCCAAAATTGTATTCTGTAGCGTGCAGACACATAGACCAACAAATGCAGCTGGAATTGTAGCAATAGGCTTACTGTGTTCGGAAATTACAGTATAGTGAAACTGTTTCATATATGGCCCCGATGATTTGTGATCTCCAAGACGATCGTGTGTGCAGTGTTGCGTGTTTTGTCGAGGGCGATCGCGATACTCCGCCAAGAGGGTGGCTGAGTAACAGGGTAGATTTACATGGGTGAGTGGAAAAATATGGGAGAAGGGATGAAGGGTTGAACAGGTGAATCTTGAAGGGGAATAAGCTGGTCTACCCCGAGGCTGATGGTGTTTGAGCCGATGATAGAAGGTGATATCTCTCGCTACGGAAAAACTTATGTTGAACACTGTTGTGCTTGTTTTGAACATACGGTTGATACACGAGGTTGTCTGGAAGACATTATAATTGAAATACAATATATGCTCTCGAAATTTGATATGTTACAAATAATGGATAAAATTTTAGTCAGAAGTGTATTTGAATCGAATGCGATACTCGAGGTTCACTCCGTGCCACTGATATGATGACGTTTGTGCAAACGGAAATTTGGTAATTTGAAAACTTGCAGATTTGAGAAGCTTTAAAATTCTGTAATTCTGGATCTGGAAATTTCTAAATTGTTCAGTTTGTGAAGTTTGAAAATTTCGAACTTCTAAATGCTCTGAGTAAAACATTGAATAATTCTACTATTTGATGATTAGGGAATTTGGGAACTTTGGAATTTGGTAATTATAAAATTTGGCAGTTGGGAAAACCAGGAATTTGGTAGCACGAAAATTAATGTACTCTTTGAGAGTTATTAGAAATCTACTGAAGAGAAAAAATAATGTTCTCTCCAGAATAAAGTATGTAGTGGTGATTGGTACGGTGCTCGGGGGTGAACAAACGACTAAGTTGAAATTAAACTATTTCATTCAAAACTATCTATCCAGAGGCTAAATGAAAAAAAGTTTAAGAATATAAATTGCACGTTGTAAAGAGCTGCAAAAGGCAGTTGATTACGCATGAATTTTTTAAAGTTAAAAATACGCCCAATGGCTTTATGATTTTATGATTGCGCCGCAACAGTGTCCATCCATCGAGCAACGTTGTTTCGTAGCTCCGCGTTTTCTAGCCGATGCTTTCTGTGACGAATTTTCGAATAAATAATGGCCACGACGAGAGACAGAAAGTGAGACGCATCAGGCTAGGTATGCAGGTGTTGCATTCGGCTCCTCCATTTGTCCAGTGGCGAGCTGAAATATATATTGCATATTTGCACCCTCGCTCGTTCAGCTTCGTACCGTGTGTTTGTTCGTGCGACGCGATTATGAATAAAAAACGAGTCGCCACACTTTGCCGGATGTTCGTTCGCGTAGAGGAGTGTGGGCCATTGAAAAAGGCAACCGTTTTAATTCATTGACGATAGAAATACATTTGTAAAAGTTCGAGGTTGCATCGCTGATCGCTGCTACAATTTACCACGGTTCGATATCACAGATTTTCACATGAGTTTACCCTTTTGTGCTCATAATCTGAATAATTATAATCGTACCGTGTCTGGCTTTCATCACTGTGTATCCTTTTTAAAATATTTATAACGACGCGGAATATGGTTCGCGTCGTGATCCTTTTTTACGAGATTTTTGGGACGTTTGTACGTTGCTAGGGATACTAGTGGATGTATCTACTATTTTAGAGACAGGTTTCAAGCATAACAAAGTTTTTAATGTTTACGTTTCTGGATTTTCAAGTTTTTTATTTCGTTAATTATCGAGTTTTCTTGTTTTGAAATTTTTGAATTTCTTTATTTTTGAATTTTCTAATTTTATATGTTTTAGGTTTTCAAACTTTTAAATTTTTATATTTCCAAATATTACGGAATTTTAAAACTTTTCAATTTCTGTACCTTCAAGTTTTAAATTTCTGCATTTTTAATTTTTTAATTTTCTGATTTCTACATTTTCTAATTTTGTAATTTCTAAATTTCTACATTTCCAAAACATTCAAATTTTCCAATCTTCACTTTTTGAAACATCAATTTTCCCAATTTTTTAACCATTTATTTCAACATCTTTGAAAATATAATTTTGGAAACATTCAAAACTTGAATTCCAAAAGTTAAAAATTCGAAAATCTTCAAATTTACCTAATTTACAAGTTTTTAAATTTCGAAATTTTCAACTTCAAAATTACCAAATTTGCTTAACATCCAAAGTACTCGTTTAAAAATACTCTACCTTCCAGATCTCGGAATATTGAAATTATCCATTTTCAAAAATAAAAAATTATCAAATCTACGAATTCTTAAATTTGTGAATAATACATTAAATTCGTATAACTGATCCTGTATCCTCGAACAAACATAACAGAATAACAGAACAATGTCCTGGTACTCCGTACTTAATTTACGAGGAAATTATATGTACTTATGTATAATACATATACGGATATGAGTATTTAAAGGCGAGAAGTATTAGTATATTGTTATCTTTCTCTTTTACATACATTACTAATGTTTATATGGTTTGAAATTTAAATCCAACATTTCTTTGAAATAAACACTAAAATATTTTGTTTTCGTTACAACTTTTTAACGAATCACGATCGTCATTATAGCCTAGGTCATAATCTTGGGTGGGTCACTTGAGGGAGTGACCTGTCAACATATGTTAAGGTCAAGGTCATCGTAGCGATCTCCCCTAAAATGAATATTTCCCCTCGAAATTTTCAAATTTCCAAATTCCCCAAATTTGCAATTGTCAAATTGTATCAAGAAAAAAAAATTGTAATACCGTCAAATTTTCGCTTCGCTTTCTCTCCGAACAATAATTAAAATCGTAATGAATCCACCTTCTCCGCCGCATAATTGAAATCATCTGAACAATCGGCATAATATGAACTTCGTTATAATTTTCCCGTTAAAAAATTGAATTCTGAAATTAGTCCGTGTCAGTTTCCAATGAAATACAGGAACCTCGTTGAAAGCCAGCGCTTTATGATCGAACAATTCTGAAAGGATAAGCCGAGCAGCGATTCAAGCACTTTTTTTTTGTAAAGGGTGTCGATTAATTGAGTTAATTGGAAACAGACTGTTCTAATAGCACGATCCCTTTTGGAAACAGAGGGTCCGTGAATTTTAGCTTCGAGTAGCACTTATACTTGTTGAGTATATTGATTACGACACGGTTCATTGTTCATTGTTCGCCTAATAGCTTCTCTCGTGAGCGACGTACAAATTAAAACTATTGTTATTAAAAATTAAATATTTTCGTTGAACAAAAATCATACTTTCACATAAAATTAGTCTTCCCTTGTACTTTACCGCAAATGTGCTATGAAATTGTTGTCGGGTCACACACGAATAAATAACAAATTGTTATATTAATAAAATCATTGAATGTATTACAATTTTTTGTTAAAAATTTTCACGGTGTTCCAATTTCGTGACACCACCGTTATTTCTTTCTGTATAAACATTTTTCATGATTATAATATATATTGTTCAATTGAAATCCGTTTCAGAAATCGAATCGTGAATTGAAATCAGATTTCAATTAAAATGCGTTATTTTGTTATAACATATTTGCTTATCGTTATTATGTATTAGTATCAATTGCAAGTATAATAGGACGCATTCTTACTTTTGAGAATTGCAAAAATCATGCGAGAAAGGTTTAATTGAAGAGCCTACAAATTGCGTTGGTGGCGATAACCCATCAAATTGAAGTAATTAAAGAAAAATATTAAGCTAGAAATGGAAGAAAAATATTACGGTTGGTAATGTTATAAAGCGATCTTTCGTGAAGCAGTAATTCGAAAAAGCAAAATAAAATTATTATCTTGATTTCGTTTTTTCGTGTCTGAAGGAATGCAAATTTATTTGGTTTATCTGGACAGAACACATGCCGAAAAGAATACAAATTTATTCAGTTAAAGTAGAAGGAACATACAGTCGTGGACAAAATTAAATGGACAGGTATCATAAATAACAAAAAGTTAATTTAATTTAACTAACAATGCCTATAAATCAAAACTTTATTGCACAATTATATACATTAAATAAATGTTTTTTCAAGTCTACAAAAGCATTTCACGTTCTACATTTTAAATTTTATTTAAAACATTGTAACAAAACAAAAAATTATTGACATTTCTGCAATGTCCACTTAATTTTGTCCATGACTGTATGTCTGAATGTATGAAAATATTTGATCAATTTTGATTAAGAACATGTCTAAAACGATAAAAATTTATTTGGTTAACGTAGAAGGAATAGGTGTTTGAAAGGATGAATATTTATTTAGTTAATTTAGAAGGAACACGTGTTTGAAAAGATGAAAATTTATTTAGTTAATTTAGAAGGAATACGTGTCTGAAAGAATGGGAATTTATCTGGCAACTAAACAGACGGTAACGAGTTCACGAAAGCGCGCAAATGTTTGCATCGCAGTTGTAACGAGAATGATTAATGCAGATTAGCGGTTGTAAGAACTATAGGTTTCACCTCAATCAATACGCGGACGATCATAAACCTGGATTATTATGATGTTCCGTGGGATGACGCGGTGCAATCATTCTATAAATTAATACCGATCCGTGTACTAAAATGCCGTGTAACGCGAGCTGAAGCCTCACAATGCGATATAGTGTCCGGTGAAATGATCGATCATGGTCGAATTGTTGCGTTGATTGGAAATGCGATATAGCGTGTAACCTGGCGTCATAATTACGAAAATGTTTGTACCGAGTTGAAGTAACAAATACGAACAGACTGTATTAGGTTTTAGTATACGGCATTATATCTAACTCCGTATTTTGCATGGTTTTATATCGACAATGTAAATATTTGTACTGAGTCAAAGTAACAAACAAAAAGGAAATGTATTGAGAGTAGGTGTACAGTGTTTTATTTAATTTGCTATATTGCACAGTTTAGTATTGATAGTATAGTTAAGTAAATATTTTTACTAAATTAATGTAAGAAATAAAAAAGAAATGTAGCGGGTATAGTTGTACAGTATTTTATTTGTGTCTCTATATTACATGATTAATTACTGACAATGTAATATACGCTAATGAAAACGCAAATCTGGAATTTTAGAATTTGAGGCTTTGATTATTTAACGACTATGACAATTATGTAATTGAAAATGTTATTATCTGAAAATGTGAGAATCGTGAAATTTGATAACCTGAGAATTTTGCACTTGGAAGTATCGAATTCAGGAATTTGGAAGTTTCGAAACTGTAAATTAAGAAATTTGACAATTTCACAGTTTGAAATTTGGAAAAATTGAGAATTCGAAAACTTGACAGTTTGAACGACTAAAAATTTAAGACATTGAGATTTTGAGAAATCTCAATATTTCAGTATTTAAAATTTCAGAATTTGAGCGCTTCTGAGGCCAATAGGTTAAAAGTTTGACAATCTGACTATTAGATAATTTAATAAATGGAAAAATAAAGGAATTGAATATTTTTTAATTTGAGAATTCGAGGATTTGAGAGTTTGGGAGTATGAGAAAGTTTGAGAGTTTGAGAGTTTGTGAACTTGAGGTATTGAAAATTTAAGAATTGCAAAATTATAAAATTGAGAAATTGCAAAATTTGAGAAATTGATAATTTGACAATTTGGGAACTTAAAAAGTTGAAAATTAGAAGAATTTGAAATTTTGAAGTATAGAAACAAAGAAATTTGGGAATTCTGACAACTTGTAAACTTTCGAATTTTCATATCTAATTCCCAAATCCAAATACTAGTGCTAGAAAACGCCTCTTTTCGTATTCGATTTCTGAACGAACCAAACCCATAACACCAGACCATACACACCACTACACTCACTTCAAAATCACAAGTATTTTTCTAATCTTACCGTATCTCCCATTCGCATAGGATACAGCCCACTCGCAATTTCCCCGAGTAACCACAAAATATTATACATTTTACAACCCTGGTCCGCATTAATTCCACGACCCCGCAAAATTCGAGCTATTCAAGATACGTGTCCATAAACCGTCCGCGTTACAAAACCGGAGAAAGAAAATTCGTGTGCAAGGAAAAAAAAACGTAAAACCAGAGCATATATGGTCTCAAACCGCGAAGCAACGAAACCACATGGCCGTCCGAAACGTTTCTTCCGATTCAACCAATGTTGCTTCGTTGAAAAAGAGACCACATTTACCCCGAAGAAAAGAATATTCTCGTCGAGTCGAGAAAACGCAAGAGATTACGTTCCGTTGGTATCGTTATTACAGCGTGACCAAAAATTTATTTTGTAATTTGAAAGAAACTTTCACGTATGCCTCGGTTAACTGAGTTCACGGCTAGTGAATATTGTGTGTGTTAAGATGCATACTGAAGTAACTAAATGAGTAACTATAACACTTGTTCATTAACTTCCCCGGCTCGAAGCACCACTACAGACGTGCATCCTAATGGCTCACTTGATCACCGATTTCATACGTTTTATTTCACACTATTTTTTCCTTTCACAACCTTTCATAACAGTGTTAACTATATACTGACAGTATATACAGTCTTCGTGTGTAATACGCCAGTGTCAGGTATGAATTACCTGAATGTAAAACATACCGATGTGCATTAAAGTTAAAATATACATATCATATGGTTAAAAAAGATGATACTTTAACCATCAAAAATTGTATTCCAATGAACTCGTGTATGGAACAGCACTGTCCATCACACATTGGAATACTGTATTTTTACGCATATTTTGCAGAAATGGACCTGAACAAAATTCAGCCTTGCCCAGGTGGTTAAAATAATAATTACAATGAATTTTATGATTCGGAATCATACGAAGACTTGAGTGTGTGTGTCATATTAACACCAGATTTACGGAACGAGCCAAAATGACTCATAACACCTTTTTATTTTAAATTGCAAACACTATGCAGAAGCTTTTATCAAACATTATGTTAACTGTTGTCAAGATAAAGGATCATTGTATAAGCCAGTTTACGTATCATACGTTATTTATATTGTTTTCCAGTTCAGTTTTAATTTAAAAATAAATGGTCATTACACGTCCTTGAATCTATTGTTAAATGTGTTCAGTGCATGAGTGCTTGTCGAATACTGTCGAAACATATAAAGTGTGTGATTATATACAAAAATCAACTTTATGAGGAAGCTGAAGGTTTATTATAAGGCGCAGGAATCGCAGATTAGTTGGTAAATCATGGAAATAATTCAGTTTTTACTTACCGAAACTTTAAACGCGTTTTTCTCAAAACTACGTTTTTACAATTGGTGGGTGTGATAACTTAAAAACTAGTGTATCAATCGGATCCAAACTTTTTGCACATATCCATGACAATATTATCTAACATATGAACCTAAATGTACGCAATAAATTGAACATTAAAGCCCTTTTTTATTGCAAAATATTGTGAAAATTTTCAGTAAAATTCAATATTTTTCTTTAAAAGCGTGTCATTTCTTCAATTTTCCAAATTTTTCACATTTCTGAGGTTCATCTACTAACTGTGAATGTTAACTATCCAAATATCGTTTACAAATTTGTTTCAGACCAATGTAACTAAAGCTAGAGCACCCACCGTTTTACGAGACGCGCCAAAACACTTCAAGAAAAGACTACCGTAATTCCGCCATTTTTTAATATTTAAAAAAAAAGAAAATATGGTGTAATAGACGATAGTTATAATAAATTATACCTGAAGTTTCAAAAATACAGGACAAAGATATCCTATGCAAAAAAATTCACAAAGATTAGCTTATTTTCATCGGTGTAAAGGTATCGCCCCCCTTAATAGTGGGCCTAAACAGCATGGTTTATCATATTCCAACTGCTGGTGCGTCACGAGTGTAGCTCGTTATTATAGCGCAAGGGGTTAATTCTGATGTCACGCTATAGCTATCGTAAAGAAACCGTGTAACCGGCTCGTGAGAATCCGCGCGCGTGTAAACTGGAAGCATGATTGAACGAGCCCGTTGAAATCGAAGATATACGGTATCGGAAGGAAGGGGTCACCCGGGAACATCCCCTTGCCATGTGTCGTTTAAGTGTAACGAGTGTTTGTACTGCAGGGGTTAAGCAAACGCGGCTAGGTAGTTTGGTAACATTGTATGGAAAGTGAAGTACTTACAGCGGGGGGATACGGTGGCCACCATGAATCATAAATGTCTCTCTGTCCCTTCGAATCACGTCCCTCGTGCTGTGTGTTCGACGGTAAAGAGCAGAACTAACTCGATCGTTTGCGTACGTGTGCCGCAGATACTCGTGTGGAAAGTATGCAAACTTTTGCCGCACTTTTTTAAATATTAATGCGGTGGTTAACATGAGCACAGTTTGTACACGCTGGTTGGAATTTTGTCGGTAGTATTTTACCGATAGATAAGCTTTATTTGATTAGTAGAGTAATTTAGGAGACACTCTTTCTTATGATACATGACAATTTGTATACATACAGTCGTGGACAAAATTAAGTGGACAGGTATCAAAAATAAAAAAGGTAAATTTAATTAACTAATAATGACTGTAAATCAAAACATTATTGCACAATTATATACATTAAACAAATGTTTTTTCAAGTCTACAAAAATATCTTACGTTCTAAATTTAAAATTTATTTACAACATTGTAATAAAACAAAACATTTTTTACATTTCTGCAATGTCCACTTAATTTTGTCCATGAGTGTAGATTTGTCTACGTAGAAATCTTTATGTATTAGAGATCATTTCACGTTATAAGTAACATTGGTAAATATAGAAGGTATTGGGTAATGAACAATCGTCAAATATTGCAGAAATTGGTTTGATTTATTGAAAATAAAATTTGAGTTCGAGTGCTATATACACGAATAATATTTACTCTTTTGGCGTACTTTTTAAATATTGTTACGGCTTGTAGTAAGAAAGATCAATTCCATGAACAATTTATGATCACTATTTAAAATCTTCATGTACTTTTTTGTATATAGACAACTTATTTAACGCTGTAAGTGTCAAGTCCCCTATTATGGTGACACAATTTTTTAAACGTGCATATCACTTATTCCATTGGAAATTATTTCAATTATAAACAATAAACACTTTGTTAAATATATGAATTGTTATCTAAAAAAAATCCTGTCAAATGTCATTAAATAGATTTGTTAATTTATTCAAAATGAAATTACCAATTTCGTAAAAATGAATTTACAAACTTAATAAAAATGAAATTACCAACTGATATCAGAATAAAATTATTAGAAGTAACATCAATACGATCTTAAGTAGTGTCACTTCCAGTAATATAATACAATATAATACAATTTTAAAAATGTTCAATTCATATACAACAAAACTAAATCGTATTCGCATCGTGATCGAGTTTGAAGTTCAATACCGATTATAATCCTCATAATCAAGGATCCCTAACTCCTCAATAAGTGAAATATTATATAAATAAATAATGCTTAACATTTCAACATTTTTTATCATCCGTTTCTGAGGAAAGGTTCGGCTACCAGCCCACTAAAATAAAAAATCTTATTGCATGCTATCACTTGCAGCCGCCATTTTTAATTCAATTTGTTTGAAAAAATTCTCAAACCATCTTCAACGCATATACAGGGTGTCCCACAATTATGGTACGAGCCGAAAAGGAGCGGTAGGTGGGGCTATTCTGAACAACTTTTTCCTTTGCAAAAATGTCGGTTGCGGCTTCATTTCTAAATTATTAAGGAATAACACCGACCAATCAAAACGCGAGATTCGCGCGCGCCGTAAATTCGACCACGACCACGGCCAATTAAAACTCGAGCCTGCACTTTTGCCTCCTCGCGCTCTCATTGGTCGGTGTTTTTCCTTAATAATTTGAAAATGAAGCCTCAACCAATATTTTTGCAAAGGAAAAAGTTTTTCAGAATAGCCTCGACTACCACTCATTTCCGGCTCGTACCATAATTATGGGACACCCTGTATAATAATGCTCTTTTGTCCCTGACTTTATACCTTAAATGGTTTTTACTTTAAAAATTCCCGGAAATCGCCTTTTTTTCTGACTTCCAGAGTGGTGTCACCCCTTAAGGGACTGTTATCCCTAAAAACAGCTTAATAAGAGCATTATAATTTCAATATAAAATTACCGTTTCATCCGCAAAAATGCTGAAATACGTATCTTAATCCCCGCCTCGAATTGCTAAGCAAGTCCCGTAAAAAGCAGAAAAATTTCGTTCGTTTGAAGTTCAAAAGGAAAGCGAGAGAAGGTGATCAACGAAATTCCGGCCCGCCCTCGTCGGAAATTTACAAAGAAAACCACGGAACGGGATCCTCGTACGAATTCCGCACGGCGTCGTTGCATATTCGGGCGTGTTCGAGCGAAAAGAGGAAGCGGTTTCGAGCTCTCATTATTTTGTGGATCGTTTAAGCGAGGTCTTGCCAGGAAAGTGGCCGAAATTTCGTTCGTTTCGGGCTCACCTGTTCACCGCGAGAACCCTTTGCGATGCGTCACTTCCGTTTACGGATTCCCGCTTAAGACGCCTGAACCAACGGGAAGGGAGACACCGAAAGATGGTTCCGGTGTGTGCCCCGTGTGGGATTCTCCCACGATCCGCCACCACCTTTTCTGTCTTCGAGACGCCGTTATCGGGCCGCGAAAATCTCGCCGATCGACGCCGGGTCACGGGGCGATAATTAGAAGGCCAGACGTTGTTTTGCCGATGTAGGAAACAAAAGTCAGTCGTTGAATCCATCGGTGCTCGTGTCTTTGCCGTGGAAATTAAGGGGTGTAGTGTCTTGGTTTATTGTAGATATTAATTACATATACATGTGGTTTGCCTCGTGGCTGTTTCTTAACTAACGCATAATAAAAACGCCGCGTCCGCATGCACGCACGAATAATTCGTTCAATTGCAATTACTCTGTTTTTAATTTTATAATCTTGTTTGCGTTTCGATCTTGTGTGTTGTCAATATCATATGCTTTTTGTTTAATTCTTTGTTACATACTTACTGTAGTTTTAGGAACTGTAATGCAGAACGTCAACATGAAAAATGTGCAGTGATTAATTACCTGCTTTTGATGATATTAAGCGAAAACTGTTGTCACGCTTTTCTTTCGTTAGAGGAAAATGGTTTTCTTCGTCGCAGGCTACACAATGCTTCTTAAAAATGTTGAAGTAAATTTACTTGTACATGAATTACGGCTAGTTTACCATTATTTGATATTGAAGTACAATATTTGCAACGAAAAATTTCACAGGGTTTAAAAATGTAAAATTATAAACATTTTATCCAGTACAATTCAATATATTTAACGAATAAAAATAATGTACTCTTATTTGATACTTAACAGTGTAACACATATGGAATAACAAATATGAAATGAAAATTACACATTTTTCTATATTAGTAGAAATTTGAGAACAATAAACCATTTTACCAAAGCGTGTACATAAAATTCCTGAAATGTGCTCCGTACATCCAGGGAAATGAAGTTATAATTCTAGAAATTAAGAAAAACACTACCTGGAATGTGAGCATAATTAACTTTAACCCGGGAGATGGAAAATGTGTACCACCATTATTTATATGAGAATGTTCTAGGTATGCCGGTTATCTGTACATGTGTTCTTTGCCATTTTCACTGCTATTTTTATTTCTTTTGCACAATTTACACAACTTTCACAAAGCGACTATTTTTTTCTACGAAAAAGTTCAGAGAAGTTATTTAAACACGCAGCTACATTTTCTGAGTATTTGTTAGCGTTTAATAAAGGTGGTGAAATATCAATTTGTTCCTTCATTATACTCATTTTGAAACTCTCTCGTAATTCTGTTAACATTGATACTTTCGTTGTGATTAAAGTTTATTGTAAAATATAGGCGATATAATGTGTTCTATTAATTATTTCGATTATTAATTGAAGTTAATTATTCGTAGTTATGGTAAAATATTGACGGATTGAATTACTGTGGGATAATTTACCACCCGAAGAATTACGTGGTGTGCAATTATCAGGCGTACAATTATCTAGCGTTCAACTACCGCGCGTTGAGTTACCAAGCATAGAATTATCACATATGGAATTATCACATATGGAATTATCACATATGGAATTACCACATATGGAATTATCACATATGGTATTATCACATATGCAATTACCACATATGGAATTATCACATATGGAATTATCACATATGGAATTATCACATATGGAATTATCACAAATGGAATTATCACATATGGAATTATCACTATTGTCATGCATAAAACTATCAAGTACAGAATTAACGCACATTAAACCAGTATGCATGGAATATCACGCATACAATTACGGCACATCGAATTACCACGCATTGAATTATCATGCGCTGAAATTCCACGGATGAAATTATCACGCATTGAAATTCCCTGCGTTGAATTACCAAGCATAGAATTATCACGTATTGGACTATCACGTTAAAGTTATCAAACATTCATTTATCGCACACTGAACTATCACACATTGAATTATCATTCGTTGAACTACTACGAATTGAATTACCACGCATTGAGTTATCAAATATTGAATTATCATACGCTGAAATTCCACGAATGAAATTATCACGCATTGAAATTCCCTGTGTTGAATGATCAAGCATAGAATTATCACGTATTGAACTATCACGTTAAAGTTATTAAACATTCAGTTACCGTACACTGAATTACCACGCATTGCATTAACATGTGTTGAATTACTACGAGTGGAATTACCACGCATTGAGTTATCAAATATTGAATTATCTCGCGCTGAAATTCCACGGATGAAATTATCACGCGTTGAACTTCCCCGTGTTGAATGACCAAGTATAGAATTATCACCCGTTAAATTACCAGGTATTGAATAACTACTTGTTGACTTATCACGCGTTAAATCACAACGCGTCCGACCCCGTCGCGTGGCATTACAACGTATCGTGTTACAAAGCGTTACGTTCCCCCTCGTTATATCACCTCCCGCTCCATCCCCACAAGTAATCTTCCTTTCACGATATCTTAACACCATCAATCCTTCCTGTCAAACAAGAGACATTTCATCCCCTCCCAATACATTACCAATTTCGTCGAATCCCTTCACAGAATCCGCCATCTTACATAACATAATCTCTCCACATTAGACGTCATCGAGCGTATCGCATCAAGATATCACGTGGTATCCAACGCAACATATCATATTCAGATCATTCCGCGTATCGCGACGAACGAAATTCGTTCTGGTCTCCCGGCGAGTGACGGCCGTGTGAGAAAAAGAAACGGGGAATAAAAGGTGCGGTGAATTAATGAATTCCGGTCGCACGAGCTCGTAGGAAACACGCGGATAGATCTCGCGATAAACGTCGAAACGCGGGGGTTGGGTTTTCATTCATCGGGTTTGCCCGTCAAAGGCCAAGGGTTCGTTCCGCTCGGCTGGTTTGCCCGCGAGTGAAGCTGCGAGCCCCGGGGCTTCCGCGGACGATATATCTTCCCGCTCCATATCTCCCTTTTTTTTTGCTGCCCGTTTCCTACCCCGCCGACCGGGGGTTGCACGGGGCTATCTACGGGCCAAGGTGGCTGAACACTTCAGAATTTTCTCACGCTCCGCCTGGTATAAATATTTACAGCCCCGCTGCGAGCATTTCCGGGGACGGTTCACCTGCAAGAAACTGCTCCTACGACTTGCTCGCGACGTGTCTGCTTTTGCCCGTTTTCCACTTCGCTTTGGGTCCTTCTTCTGTCCTATCCTCCTCTTTTGATCCTCCTTCTGTCCTATCCTCCTCTTTTGATCCTCCTTCTGTCCTATCCTCCTCGTTCCACCAGCGTTTCTCCTTTCTTGTATTGTTGCGCGCCGCTGTTTGCCCGTTTTGCACTTCCGTTAGAAAGTAACCTTATTCTTTTGCCTGTTGTTCGTGCGGTAAATATTTATCGGCTTCCGCAAATTTGAATTACATGACGGGATATTTGGTTACGGTTATCGTGGATACGCGCGGTTTCTTTTTTCCCGTTTTCCGCTTCGCTTCGGTCCACCGTGGGTCTCCGTTGTTCTCCATGCGTTCCGTACTTTCCTCCTTTATTATATTTTTGCCAGTTTCGTTCCGGTGGAATGTGACTTTATTCTTTTGCTTGTTTACGTGGTAAATATTTATCGACTTCTGTAAACTCGAATAATTGGACGGGGTATTTGATTATGGTTGTGATAGGCAAGCGGGGTGTCTCCATTTGCCTTGATAGTATACTACTTTAACACTAAACCTACCGGAGTGTAATGCATGTTTATTTTGAAATGAAAAATGAAGTTGACATAACAAATAAACGAACAATAGAACACAAATTAACCCCTTGCACTATGTTCCATTTGGCAAATGTGTCAGACATAACGAAGTATTCGGGGCTACAACTATAAGACGACCGAAGAAAGTTCGAATGTGAAGACTATTTTGCATTCAGCGATCCTCAACTGTACAAATGAAAATTAGACGGAAATTGAACATTCAACGGCGTTAAAAATATAAACGAAGTATACCGTATTCGAACTTTTAGTACGTCAAGAGTGTAACTCGTTACTATAGTGCAAGGGGTTAATGTACACATTAATTCTTTATTCGGATGCGAGTCACCACGAATTTCGTAAAATCCATCTGAATATACTTTGTAACTAATTAGGAACTTGTTAAATGTACATTTTGACCGTTTTGGTAGGTTTAGTTTAATGCTACTTGTACGATACTTGCAACTACTTATGCGCTAGCTGTATACTATTCATTCAGTACTGAACTTTGTGCAATAAATATTAAAGGTAAATAAGTTTTCATTTTGAATGATTATAAATGGTAATGTGTCACTATTCGAATCTGATTCATTGCAACTAATGTTTTAACTTTTATCCCCCTCAACACACTAAAGGAACCTGACCCAGAAATAAAAGTGTCACACTTCTTATCCCTATATCTAGATAGGGATCTAGAACGTAAATAGCTAGTAAAGCATTTCCGTGAGCTTTTTCGTTCTCTCTCGCTCTCCATATTTGTCGTTCTGTATGTTTTTCGTCGGTGGTTCACTCCGGTGTCGACGAGGCTTAGTGGCTGACCCACACACTTCCGGTTTCGAGTGGATATCTACACGCGTGTAACGTACAATCCTCTCGGAACACACCCCCACGGGCTATCTCGCCATCGCGCTTCTTCCTTCTATCCTAAGTTCACCCCCGGGCCACGGTCTAGACTTCTGACCTTTGCCCTCCACCCTCGACGAGCCATTCCTCTGGGTCATCGAGGGTCGCGAATAGTGGCTCGTTTTTTACACCGACCGTACGACTACTTGCTAAGATGATCCTTGAACATCTTTGGGACAAGTTTTTATTTGGACGAAGGGGACGGGGATCGAGACGATGATCGAGGAGCTTCTTCCGCAGACGTTTCGAGGTCACTGTGTTGTTTCCCGACAAAAGGGTTCGCATTTCCGACGGTTTATCCGGTTATGTACCGGGGTAAACGGTCTCTTGGGGGATTTTTGGGGATCTCGGGCTTTTGTAAGCTTTCATTCACCGAATGTCCGGACTGTTAGAGTTTAGGAATTATGGGACTTTGGGAGTTTAGGAGTCCCGGGTGTTTCGGATTTGGAACTTTAGAAGTTTCGGATTTTGGGATTTTGCAATTTTGAAACATTAGCAGTTTCGGATTTTCGGATTTTATAATTTTGGATCATTAGCAGTTTCGGATTTTGGGATTTTATAATTTTGGAACATTAGCAGTTTCGGATTTTGGGATTTTATAATTTTGGAACATTAGCAGTTCCGGATTTTGGGATTTTATAATTTTGGAACTTTAGCAGTTTCGGATTTTGGGATTTTATAATTTTGGAACATTAGCAGTTTCGGATTTTCGGATTTTACAATTTTGGAACTTTGGAATTTTAGGTTTTTAGGATTTTGAGAGTTCTGAATTTTGTGATTTGGAACTTCTGATTTTTAAATATTCTTGAATCTTTTAATTTCAGACACTGATATTTCAAACTTTGTAACCTAGAAGTTTGAAGATTTTGAAATATTGCAATTTTTAAAACTTTGGAAGCTTTGGAATTTTGAGATTTGGAACGGTAGAATTTTTGAGTTTTTGAATGTTGGAGTCATACACAAGTTCCGAGATTTAGAACTTTGGAATTTTTGAACATCGAAATTTTTAAAAAGCTTTCAATTTTACAACCGCTGAAGTTTTGCGATATATTACTTTGAAATTTTTTAACTTCTGATATTCCAGCTTTGTCAATTTGGCATTTTTAGACTTTGATTAAATATTTTAAAACGCATTTGGATATTTATATTTTCATATTCTTCTATATTCATGTTCTATTTATTTTGTGGTTTATATTTGTGTATTCTTATGCTTTTATATTTTTATATTACGATATTAGTATGTTAATATATTACCCTATTCTCGTATTATTATTTCACTATATTAATATATTTCCATATTTCTAAGTTTACAAATTCACAATGACTAAATTCCTGAATTTGAAGAATCTAAAAGCTTTACAAGTTAAAAATAAAAAACCTTAATCATGTTTTCAAACTTCTACATCTGTATATTCCCAAGGGTCCACGTTTGAAAACTTAAATTCTCTATATTCCCATCTTGAAATTTCAAAATTGAAATATTTGAAAATTCAGATCTATAAAAATATTGATCTCTTAAATTATCAAATTTCCTACCGCCTGAATTCAATACTCAAAATCTTTATACACTTTTAGTTTTCCTATAGTATTCATATTTATTGTTTCCTACTTTCAGTTATCCAACATTTTCCTCGCTTTCCAAGAATCTTCGAACGTTTCATTCTATTATACCTAATTCGTCTATTTGAATTATTATTCGCACGCCGTTAATTAATTTGACATATATCAGAAAATATTATTAACATAATACCTTCCTGCATCATTAACATTGAATGAACGTTCGTACATCTGCAAATAACGGTACATTAAATTTATATTTATAATTCATCGCGCGTCTCGCTGGCTCCGTGCATAAAAGATTATTCCGTTACAGACGAAAAGTAATAGATGTCGGGCAATTAATTAACAGTAATAACGCCGCGAATGTGTACGCGATCCCGTCGCCATTAATTGCAACCGCGATATTACATTATTAATTACCGTAATCAGTTAGCATTATCTAATACCGCCGTCGTTCTCCACAGAAATGCACGGAAATTTCGAACTTTCGCGTTATTATCCGCCGCAGAAAAAAAAAAAACTATGCAGGAAAAATGGCGGGGGAAAAAGAATTATTCCGCGAAGTTTAAATATGCAAGATACGATTTGCACGAGTGCGCACGAACGCATAAAACATTTTTTTTTATCAATACCTGCTTTTCCCCCGACGTTCTATTTTTTTTTCGACTCTCGTTTTCTCCTTTTTGTTTTCAACAATGTATATCTTGCTGATATGGGAGAGTATTTGCATTCAATGCTTGGAAAATATGGCCCGAGAAACGGGATCGCGATTTATAGAGCGGAAACTTCTTCATTTATATGCTACGTTCAAAAATATCTTTTTGGATCTGTCGGTTCTTTTTTTGCTGGGGGTTTTGTGCTCTTTTCGGGAAACTGGGTTTTTGCCTGTAAGACCGTTTTAGTCATATTTTTTTCCTCTGCAAGTATCGGATCTGATAACATTTATATTTACTATAGTTGTCGATATATACTGACGCTCAAAAGTATGGGGACACCTACGTGGTCGTGAAATTTGTGATACATAATGTATAAATTATGTTTCCGAAATTTAAGTTTCGGAAATTTGAGAATTGGGGGTTTAGGAATTTAGAGATGTAATTGTAGAATTTGGGGGAAATTTAGACTGGGAAATTGTAGAATTTGGGGGTTTAGGTGATTCGGAATTTGCGAATTTTGAGATTTGGAGGTTCGGAAATTTAAGAATTGGGGGTTTATGGATTTGGTGATTCGAAATTCGGAAATGTAGAATTTCGGGTTTTGAAGAGCCGGTAATTTTTGAATTGGGGGTTTTGGAATTTGGAGATGTAAGTTTCGGAAATTCCAGAATCAGGGGATGTCGAGACCGGGAAATTGTAGAATTTGGGGGTTTAGGTAATTCGGAAGATTGAGAATTTCAGGATTCAAAGATTCGGAAATTTAAGAATTGGGGGTTTATGGATTTGGAGATTCGAAATTCGGAAATTTAGAATTTCAGGTTTTGAAGTGCCGATAATTCTTGAATTTGGGGTTTTGGAATTTGGAGATGTAAGTTTCGGAAATTCGAGAATCAGGGGATGTCGAGACCGGGAAATTGTAGAATTTGGGGGTTTAGGTGATTCGGAAGATTGAGAATTTGGGGATCTAGAGATTCGGAATTTGCGAATTTTGAGATTTGGAGATTCGGAAATTTAAGAATTGGGGGTTTATGGATTTGGTGATTCGAAATTCGGAAATTTAGAATTTCGGGTTTTGTAGAGCCGGTAATTTTTGAATTGGGGGTTTAGGAATTCGGAATCTTGGTTCTCGCAAAATTGAGAATTCACCGAAGACATCGTAACTTTTTTACGTATCACACACAATTTTTTTGATGTTGAAAATTGAGTTAAAAAATAAATGAACAAATGATGAAATATAAATGAATACACTTATAGATTATTTATATGTGGGAAATTTGTAAAAGAATCAATTGATCCATTTGGTAATTTTAGTGTTAAATCATTATTAAATTATGTTCACCAATCATACACGAACTGGAGATACACACTGAATAATCAACTTTATAGAAGACATCATAACTTTTTTAGGTGCTTAAAAGAATGAAGGAAGTGTCCACATATTTTTGAGCGGCAGTGTACTTGTTCATATTTGTATTTCGTAATTGTAAATACTTACAATTGCATTAACCATATTTAACAAAATTACGTTAATTATACTTTATATAATAACATTAATTATCGTCCATTTTATCGCATTAATTCTATTCGATACAATTAATTGTGCTCAATTAACTTGCATGAATTCTACCTCGCATAATTCAATTAGTTCTATTTTATACGGTATCATTAATCACGATTCATTTTCATCGTATAACCACCCCACTTTTCAAGCGCACGTGATATTTTCTCAGCTTTCAAGTTCTGTTCGTCGATCGTTTTCCGTTCTATGCTCGTTCTGAAAGGTATCCGTGAAGTCGTAACTCGAGAAAAAACACCTAAAACCGCCAAAATTTCCGTCATAAAATTTCCAATTCCGCGGCTCTCCGCGCAGTCATAGAGATAACAAATAAAAGGGTGTTTCATGAGGGGATAAATCTCACCGTGAACCCCTTGGAAAGGAAGGAAAAAATCTTTTTATAACCGACAACTTTTCGCGAACAGCTTTTGGATACATTCGCCCATTCTATTGGCTCTGAGGAAATTATGCCGGCCTCGTGTATCATTTTGCGTATAAAAGAAATGCCATAACAGATAAGTTACGGGGGTGAAAAAACCGTTTCCGGTGAAATAATTCTTTATTATTGTAAAGGGATACGTGAGCTGCAGGTTCGTGGTAGGAGATTGATATCGGTTTTGTAATATGTGGCCTAATAGGCGATTACCGTAGAGGGAGATTTTCCAAATTGTCAAATTCTCAAGCTATTTCACGTTGGGAAATTTCAAGTTTTCAAAATCGCGAATCTTGGAATTTTCTTGTTCGGAAAACTCGACTTTTTTTTATTTCTAAATCAACGAATCTTCGCATTCTATGATTTTCACATTTATAAATTTCTAAATCTCTAAAGTTTTAACTCTCCTTATTTCCTGATTCCTAAATCATTTCAAAACTTTCAAATAGAAGAAAATAACAGAAAATAAGTACATGCATGATAACCCTTTTTATATATATACTTATACATTGTATATGTACATATTTTAATAAGATTGTCATAATCTGAATTCATATGAAAATAATATATGTTTATGATTTCAGGTACGTACCAGCTGTCTGATTTCTTATGGTTCACCGAAGTCCATGATTCGCTACTGTTTCATAAGTCGGTATAGTAAAATAATTTATATTATAACTTAATTATATTCTACAATATTTTCATATATTGCAATTTTGCTTCATTACAAAAATGTGCAACAAAGGTTGAAATTCACAATATTAAGGAACTTTTGTACCTAATGCATTCCACTTATATTTCATAAAGTACAACGATCACACTTCGTCCCATTTCATATACAGCACCCTCATATATCGCAAAAGGGAACTTCCGCTATCCAGCAATTTTCGTATCGAATACAGTTTACTTATGCATAGAACACACATTTTATATGTTTTCAATAAGGTGTAATAATTACAATCCGCTGTATTTCATACGTAGCATCTATTTAAAAATCAACGCAACGAAAAGGCAAATTCACGATATCCATCGATTTCTGTATCAAAAATAGTTCATTCATATTCCACCAGGTATAGTTATCACACATCTTCCATTTCATGTATAGCACCTTCATATATTGCAAAAGAGAGCAGCAAATGCTGAAATTTTCACTATTCAGCCATTTTCAGCCATGTATAATAATTACACCCCATCCTATTTCATATATAGCACCCATATATATTGCAAAACAAAAGACAAATTCACGATATCCATCGATTTCTGTATCGAACACAGTTCATTCATATTCCACCAGGTATAGTTATCACACATCTTCCATTTCATGTATAGCACCTTCATATATTGCAAAAGAGAGCAGCAAATGCTGAAATTTTCACTATTTAGCCATTTCCACCCACATATAATCATTACACCCCATCTTATTTCATATATAGCAACCATATATATTGCAAAACAAAAGACAAATTCACGATATCCATCGATTTCTGTATCAAACACAGTTCATTCATATTTCATAAAGTATAATTATCACGCATGTTACCATTTCATGTATAGCACCTTCACATATCGCAAAGGAGAGCAGCAAATGCTTAAATTTCCAGGAAATCAATATCTTAATCGGTTTATTTATATTCTGTGAGACATAACGTTCGCGCATCGTCCCGTTTCGTACATAGCACCTCTATAAATCGCAGGAGGGTACAAACGGTTAAATCGCGAGAATCCTCGTCGCGAACGTGACAAAAGTAGAAAACGCACTAGGTACACCGTAGAACGACGATTTCGAGCAAGACGGGTGAAAAAAGTCGACGAAAGAAAAGGGGGTGGCGGAAACCGCGGAGAATGGTTTCCGGAACGATAGAACTTTTAATTCCGCGCGTTATCACCGTCAGCCGGCCAGGATGTATCTTTCGTTAGCTCGTCCCTTCCGTTTCTTATTCTTCTTCATCCCCGTTCCCGTTCTATCGGCATGAATTGCCGCAAGTTTTTCGGAACGAACGCCGAGACTCGTTCCGAAGTTCGAGGTCTCGGAGCGGAAAACGGGGGTTGAAACACGGCCGGGGTTAATCACCGGCTACGAGGGATGCGTTTCACCCTTTCAATCAAACAGCCCGCCCTTTGGATTCCGATTCATGCCCCTCTTCGCGGGCCTTTGCCGCTACACAGTTCGTTCTTCCACATTTTCAACCCTTCTCTCGACTTTTTTCCCCTCGCGCCAGACTACTCTCGCGATTACTCGCTTGGCCTTTTGCCGCGCGCTCCTTTCTTCGTGGTCTTCGTCCTTTTTCTGGAGACGTTCGGGAATTTCGTCGGGTTTTCAATGCTTCACGGGCTCACCATTTTCGATGGTTCGGCCGGCTGAAAGTAGCCGCGTTCGCTGAAACTTCTAGCCATCGTGTTTACGATTTAGAAAATTTGTAGGCTACGTATTATTCGATTTACGACTTCGATAATTTTGCAGTTTGTATATTTTTAGGGATTCGCGTAACCGGGTTTCTGTGTTTTCGAATTTCTAGGAGCGGACTGTTCTCGCATTAACAAATTTGATTTTGAAGCTCTCTAATTTTTATATCTTCAAATTTCAAAATTTATAAATTCCTTACATGCTAGTATCAAGTTCTTAGAACTGTGAATTCGTGAGCTCTTGAATTTCTGTGTTCCTTTATTCCGAAGCTCCTGTATTCTTAAATTTTTTAAATTTTATCATTCTTAAATTTCGGAATTTCGGAATTCATAAATTCTTACATTCCCAAATTTGCTGAACTTCTGAGATATTTAATGTAAAAATGACTAAATCCCCGAATTTCTAATTTCTAATATTCCTAACTTCCTAACTTTCGAATTTCCGAATTTCTCAATTTCGCAATTTTTTCTAATTTCCTACATTCCTAAATAAATTTTGAATTCCTAATTTCTTAATTTTCTGAATTCTTAAATTAGCAAGTTCGCCAATTTTTGTTTATACCCAAATCTCGAAATTTACAATTTTATAAGTTGCTAAAAATCAGAATTCAGAAATTTGTAATGTTTCACAATCTCAAATTTTCAAATTTTTTTCAATGTTCAAATACCCAAATCCACAAATTTTAATTTTCGTCGTAAAAAATGATTGTTTTACGAAGCTACTAAAGTTCTACATTATTCTATAGTATAGTGTATTAGAATAAAAGCAAATATTAAAATAATTCTAATTGGTACGTGGCTCACTCATATCATTTGAATATTCATTAGTAAATTTATATGTGAAGTAGTAAATTAATAGAGCATAAATTAACAGCTCAAAATTAGTATTGTTTACTAATAACATATAAAAAATTATGTGCATATATTTACCCAATTAATTAAAAGAAGCTGTGCAACAACAATTATATAAGAATCATTTTTATCGACCCACATTAATATTATTCGTTATACAATACGTAAATAGTTCCGCATACTGCATGAAAATAAAGTGCAAACTTTTAAAAAGGATCAAAACTTCTGCACGTGTTTAATACTTCAGATGAATTTATAGTTCATTACTTTCTCACTATCTTTTTTGTTCGAAAGTGTACAATTGACGGACCAGGTGCGCTATTAGCAAATTTCATTTAATATTATAGATATTGAGAAAGTGTTCCATCCTTGGGCTTAAACTTTTAAACACGGTGATCGATCAGGAGAGCTAATTTCCACGATCGAGTAATGTCAGTTCGTAACAAAACTTTTGCCTAAATTTTATTTCTCTCGCCGTGACGAGTATGCTCGCCCATAACAGAAAATTGCCAGCTTTTCGTGAGATTGAAAGAATTATAAGCAACTCTTTAAATTTTAGTTTAAATAGCAGAGGCTACTTTTCTTTACACTGACGAGTATACTCGTCGGTATACAAAAACTTGCCATCTTTTAATTACAAATATGTATATAAACACAGAAAAAGTGACAATGTTTTACCCAAATCTTATTTTATATAGTACAGACTACTACACGTCATCACGACGAGTATACTCGTCCATAACAGAAAATTGCCAGCTTTTCGTGATGAAAGTACTGGAAAAACGATTGAAAGAATTATAAGCATCTTTTTAAATTTTAGTTTAAATTGCAGAGGCTACTTTTCTTTACACTGACGAGTATACTCGTCGGTATACAAAAACTTGCCATCTTTTAATTACAAATATGTATATAAACACAGAAAAAGTGACAATGTTTTACCCAAATCTTATTTTATATAGTACAGACTACTACACGTCATCACGACGAGTATACTCGTCTGTAATAGGAAATTGCCAGCTTTTCGTGATAAAAGTACTGGAAAAATGATTGAAAGAATTATAAGCATCTTTTTAAATTTTAGTTTAAATAGCAGAGGCTACTTTTCTTTACACTGACGAGTATACTCGTCGGTATACAAAAACTTGCCATCTTTTAATTACAAATATGTATATAAACACAGAAAAAGTGACAATGTTTTACCCAAATCTTATTTTATATAGTACAGACTACTACACGTCATCACGACGAGTATACTCGTCCATAACAGAAAATTGCCAGCTTTTCGTGATAAAAGTACTGGAGAAAAGATTGAAAGAATTATAAGCATCTTTTTAAATTTTAGTTTAAATAGCAGAGGCTACTTTTCTTTACAATGACGAGTATATTCGTCGGTATACAAAAACTTGCCACCTTTTAATTACAAATATATATAAATACAGAAAAAGTGACAATGTTTTACTCCAATTTTATTTTATATACAATAGTACAGACTACTATACGTCATCACGACGAGTATACTCGTCCGTAATAGGAAATTGCCAGCTTTTCGTGATAAAATTATTCGAAAAATGATTGCAAGAATTATAAGCATCTTTTTAAATTTTAGTTTAAATAGCAGATGCTACTTTTCTTTACACTGACGAGTATATTCGTGGGTATTCAAAAACTTTCCATCCTTTATGAATATACAGTGGCGTGCAAAAGTTTCCGGCCAGTGCCATTATATGGCACATGTAACCAGTCATTATATGAACTTACAAACATAAATAATATTCATTTACTATATTATTTTGTTTCCCATATCTCATAATGACATTTCATAATAATTAAAAAACGTTAATCTTTCTTTAAAATAAATTGGAATACGAAATGTCACTGGAAACTTTTGCACGCCAATGTATACCATACACAAAATAAGTATCAATTTTTTACCCAAATTTTATTATAAATAGTAAAGACCATTTTACATCACCATAACAAGTATACACGTCTTAAACAAAAAATCACCAGCTTCTCACGATGAACGTACTCGAAATAACCATCGAGACGATTACACAGTTTGTTCCAAAGTTTCGTGTTAAATAGCAAAGGCGATATTCCGGGCAATAACGATAATTGTAAATAAAAAAATCGCCATTCGAATCGGGCCGAGTGTACTCGACGCAAACATGGAGATGGTAAACGACATCGCGCGTTCTCGCTTTTCGTTACCGATGCTTAACAGGAAACTTAATTTAAAAAGTCCCTATAGAAACTGCTGTTCGACGCTCCATAAAAGCAGCAGCATCGAACGAGATTTCTATCGTCTCGACTTTGAACTCTCGAATCGATAGTGCCACGAGCAGAGTTTCGGCCCGATATACAGTTAGACCCCGTCTGAAGGAAAGGAAGATGTTTCGCAAACGTTCAGTTGCCGGTTCAATAAGAGGAAATGAGCAAAATTAGCGTCGTAGAGAAGTTTCAGTCGGAATTTCCTGTTCCCTTAGGAAGTCGTAAGGTTGTTCGGGGATCCTTCGTTTTCGTCGTTCGGGAGCCGGGCTTGTTTTCCGAGAAAATTGGGAGATGTTACACGTGCGATCGCGTAATTTTATGTTCCACTCGCCCGTTTTGCGGAGTGTATAAGGCTACCGGAGGATAGGGTTCTTTTTTTTTCCATTTCTCTTTTCCGTTACAGCAAGAATTATTGTGTTTGGATAGAGACGGGTCGAGATCATGCGAAAAGATAGATGACTCTTGTATCGTCGGAACGGGGAGAAAATTGTGGAAGGAAAAGTGTAGCGATTTTCTACGAACAAAAATATCTCGAGTATTTTCGCGTTTTGTACTTATCGATCTGAATTTAGTGGGGTATGCTATCTCGTTGTAGGACATTCAGAATTCGAGTATTTATGAAGTTATTTCTTTATATTTTTAATATTAATATTTGTCGTTATTCGTTCAAATTTTCGAAAATGATATGAGTTATTCAATTTTCGTTGAAATTAGACTTTTGTGCGCTTAAAATATGTGAGATGAACAGCTGAATAGAATTTTCAGATATAAACATTTCAAGTTTACAAAGTTTCGAGATTAGAAACTTCAAATTTAGTAATTATTAAATTAAAAAATTTCAGATTCGGAAATTCTGATATTTCGAAATTTTTAATTTACAGTTTTTCAAATTTACAAATTAAAAAATGTTGAATTGTAAATTTAGAAGTTTTCATACAGTCGTGGACAAAATTAAGTGGACAGGTATCATGAATAACAAAAGGTAAATTTAATTAACTAATAATGCCTATAAATCAAAACTTTATTGCACAATTATATACATTAAATAAATGTTTTTTCAAATCTGCAAAAATATCTCACGTTCTAAATTTAAAATTTATTTACAACATTGTAATAAAACAAAACATTTTTTACATTTCTGCAATGTCCACTTAATTTTGTCCATGAGTGTATTTCCAAATTTCCACATGTCAAATGTACAGACTGTTAGATTCACAAATTTTAAATCTAGAAACACGAATTTAGAAATTTCAGATCTACAATTTTTCAAATTTAGAAATTTAAAAGCAACAATTCTTCAGATACAAAATTTCAAGTCTACAAATTGTCAATTATGGAAACTTCAGATAAATACATTTTCAAATATGAAATTTTGAAGTCCACAATTTTTTCACAATCTATCATATAACACTTCAAATTTAAGAATTGCAGGTTCTTAAATTAAAAAATGTCAAACCAACAAATTTATAAATATCTCAATTTCGAATTAGTCAGTTCTCAAATATTTCAATTTCGAATCTACAAATTTTCAAATGTAGTAATATCAAATCTCCACAATTCCCCAGATTAAAAATGTCCAACGTGCGAATTTCAGACGCACAGGTTTTTAAATTAAAAAATTTCAAAAGTACAAATTTAATGTAAAATCTCCAATCTGCAAATTGTCAATTGTAAAAATACAAAGCATCCAGATTATCAGATTTCCGAATTTGAAAATGCGTTTTCATGGAACCACGTTAATTTGCAAATATAATCCCCGAATCTGTCTCTCCCTCGAACGTTCATCGTTCTGAACGTAAAAATCCGCTACATTGGCCTGACAGGAATTTCAGCGCGAAGCACAAAGAATTTCCCGTACTTGCAGACAATTTTCGAACCGGCGAATATCCCGAAAAAATATTTTACCGGAAAAACTACGCGCGTTCATCGAGCGGATCGGCAGCTCGGTGAATCGACGAAATCACCGAACGATTATTGATTTCGCGCAGACACGGAAAGCTCGCTTATTTCCGAGCCGCTATTAAATTCTCCGGAATGAATAGCGACCCATGGAATTGGATTTTAATTTTTACGGAACTCCATTCGTCGCTTCCGTGTACCTTCGCAGCTACGTTCGAAAAAAGGAAACACGCCAGCCTGAGAAAAATTTTTACTTTTGCCAATGTAATAGAAAGAAAGTTGAGTGCAGTTATCGGTGTGTACATTAGCGTGCTACGAGTCAAGTATAAAATGAATGGAAGTTCGCAGAAAATCGATATTGGTGCTTGAATTCGTTCCGAACAATGTAAACATTAATTTGTTACTGGCGTTGGTATTCTTTCGTGGAATTATACCCTAATGAATTTTATTCCTTTCTTTCGACACCTTTTTATGTTTCATCAAATATTTCCCTGAAATTTCATACAGGTTTTCGTATTCCCGGAAAATTTCCGCGAATATCTGTCGCGTTTCTGTAAATTTCATTCCAATACGTACATTTAGGAGAAAAATATATTTGAATGTGTCCTTTTACAAATTTGATGAAAAGTTTTCATTTTTCTGTGAGTTATTTGATTCTATACACAGCGTGAATGTCCTGTAGACTCGAAAATACAGTAAATAACATGTGAAATTATTATAACAACAAAATTATAAAAAACGATAAAAGTTATAAAACAAAAATTATAAAAGACGGAATACTACTTTTTAATTACCACGTTGCCTGCCACACAAAAGCGATTGAAAATTGCGTTAGTATTTTCATTTTTAACAAACTTTATTAAATATCTTCACAATACCCTGTTATATTTATTCTCCTCATATATATAATATACACTCATGGACAAAATTAAGTGGACACTGCAGAAATGTAAAAAAATTGTTTTTGTCCTACAATGTTTAAGATAAATTTTAAATTTACAACGTGAAGCGTTTTCGTAGATTTGAAAAGACATTTATTTAATGTATATAATTGTACAATAAAGGTTTGATTTATGGGGATGCTTAGTTAAATTAAATTAACTTTTTGTTATTTATGATACCTGTCCACTTAATTTTCTCCACGACTGTATGTATATATATTCCTATTATATTTATTATAAAAAGTAAACAAATTCTGAATAATACAGCTGTGAAATGTATGTAGAAATTCGAGCGTCACCCATACATGAGTGTAACCCATATGTATATGTACTTACGTGTTAAATGTTGTATTCGCAACATTCACCCCAAAAGAAGCGAATCAGATACAAAGATGCTTCGCATAATCATTGCCATTCGCGTTTGAAATCATGATTTCACCGCGATTAATTTTGCAAAGCGTCGTTTAAACACGTGTCTATTTTTCGTCGCGAAACAGAAAGAGAGGCTAAACGACGCGTAGTAGAAACGAAAAAAAAAAAAAAAATAGAGAGGCGTCGGTGTAACCGTCGAAGTGCACTCACTGAAATTGACATAAAAGCGGATCCGATCGAACGAAAAAGCTTGAAAAATGCGTGGCTATAAAAAAACAAATAGATTTTCATCGGGTCGTTCGTTGCTCGATGGGAAAACCAATTATCACGTGGACTTGTATCACGGTTATTCGCTTGTGTCGCGGGCCTCGCTAATTGCACCCTTTCGAACAATGTTTCTAATTTTTTTTCCAATCAGCGTGATCGATCGGGATACGATCAACTTGCGCATTATACATTTACGTCCGTTTCTCTTATTTTTCTTCGTTTTTGAAGTTCTCCAATTTCCAAACGTTCGCGGCTTCACATAATGTACATACGAGCTGTATCGTACTCTCCTTAACCCGTTAACTGTCAAATTTTCATTTCGACTCCGCCTCGTGGGTTGTCAATTCATGTATTAAATACTTTTACAAGTTGAACGACATCGAAGCAAAAAATAATTAACAACCCGAATGTAAGCATGTATCGAATACACATTTTATTTAATAGTACCCCTTTTAAATGAGTCCTTCGGAATAATGGATAATCGAAATTTAATGTCATAATAAGCCAGAAAACGACGCGGTGTACCTCCGTTTCACTCCATCCACTCATTTCAAAATTGAAAAATGTCTAAACTTGAAAATTAAAAAAAAATTGCCATACAAAAGTCATTAGTTTCGTTCCAATTATATAATCCGACCTGCAATATATCCAAAATACAATGTACATTTTGTATATTAATTAAGAAAGTAGGTAAAAGAAATTCAAGAGTGCAAAGGGTTAATACCTGTTACAAAAAGTCGCGGAGGTAAAAAATAGTGTGAAAGGAAACACATGAAAGTGGTCATTTAAATAAAATAGCTGTAAATTAATAGAGTAGAAGTATAGTGGATCGTCGAGGCATAGTTTAAAAGGAGCATCGTAAGTAAACAAGTGGGGCTTGCGGGGATAGCCGCGCGCGCTTCGTCCCCGACTCGTAATCCGAGGCACCCGAGGATCGAGGGTTCGAGCCCCGGTCCCGGCGATTCGGATTTTTCGATATACGAAAAATAAATTCATAGTACATGGAGCTCGGAGAGGAGTGGGGAGAGTGACGTAGGGACAGTAGGATAGTAGGAGCGGGGATAGGAAGAGTAGGGGTCGAGAATCGTAGCTCCTGAGGCTGTGGTGATTTTCTGATGACGTCAGGAACTAGAAAATGAGAGCGATCGACCAATCGTGGTCGATCGCGAAACCACGTGATAGAAAGTCACGTGACTTTCAAGGCCAAGGAACTAGGAAATCGAAGAAATATTCGTCTGAAATTTGCTTATAAGCAAATTTTCGAGCCTCCAAGGCCGAAGCCGAGGAGTGGGGGAAATAAGGTAGTGGTAGTGGGGATAAGGAATGGTGGGAATCGAGAAACGTAGCTCCCGTAAGGCAGATTTCCTATCGAAATACGATTGAAATTAAATTTTTTGATGGTTCGACTCCAATTTTTCTTGACGACATAATACGTATACTTTATACTTTAATTTTAATAAGGATCGGCACGTTAAAAGGAGCATTAAAACAAAATCGCAGAAGGCGAGGTCAAAAAGTGATCGATTCGGCGTGGAATGACCCATCTTACTATTATCTATATAGTGTGGATATGTATTTGTATGCTTCCAAAATTGATAACTGTTAAAATTGTTACACTTAACACTAGGTTTAAGGAACCCGTCATAATGACGGATCATAGATTTCTTATTTTCAATTGCGAAAATTATTAAAAAACTTATTGCAAAATGCACGTTAACCTTCATCGAGATAAGGAATCTTTCTATAAACTCGCTTATGTATTATATATTATTTATTTGTTTTTATAGTTCATTTTCAATACAGACATAAGTGGTCATTGAACGTCAGAAAAACTAGTGTTAAAGATACGTCCAGTTTGTATTCGTTTATGTATTCAATTCTGCCAAAGATGTGTATAATCAAATATGTATAATCAAAGATTTGTATAATCACGTTGTCTTCTGAACAGCGGCTTGTTTACGGCCCACGAACGCGCTGTGACGAAAGTTTGTTCGTATTTCGAACGACAAAAACGTGGAACTATTTGCACGTAGCAGAAAGTTAGGTTGTCGGGGTCATTTATTGGGGAACTGCTCCACTGTTCCTCTTTCTCTGCTTCGTTTATTCTGTTCGTTCTGTGATTGCAATTTATGTCGTTCGCATGTACACACCCCTGCATTTGTTTCTCATTGCCCCATTTATTTTCACCGGTGAACTTCTGTCCCGTGACCTTTCATTTTATTGTGTTTCGTCGACTCGTTCCACGAAGAAATGGGGCCATTGAAAAGCGACGTCTCCTTATGTTGTGCTTCCCGTTCACCGACACAAAACGCACGTTCGTGTTCGCAAAACCGAATTGCTTTGATCACAATCGAGCTGTTGATCACGTTCGATGAATACCGTGATTTCTGTTTCGTTTAGAAACAAACAATTAAGCTTTGCAATCGCGAAATTTCGAAACGCTCGATATAAAGCTGTAACTGCTTTCTGATTGATACAAATGTTACTTACTTTCTGTTCCCCGATATCGTCTCGTTGATGTTTCCGTACATATTAATATGTTTGTATAAAATTTTATACAATTTTATATAGCTCGCGAATAATTTTTCAATTATTGTGTCAATTATCGTTGTTTTTCAACGACCTCCATATTTTAAAAGCTACACTGATTCAGATTAAAAATTTAAAGTCTACAAATTTTCAAATATGGAAACTTCAGGTAAATACATTTTCGAATATGAAAATTTGAAGCCCACAATTTTGCCACGATTTGTCCACAATCTATCATATAATAATTCAAATTTAAGAATTGCAAATCTGGAGGTCCTTAAATTAAAAGATTTCAAACCTACTAATTTATAAATATCTCATTTTCGAATTAGTCAATTCTCAAATACTTCAATTTCGAAGCTACAAATTTTCAAAGTTAGTAATATCAAATCTACAATTCCGCAGATTAAAAATTTCAAATGTGCGAATTTCAGACGAACATGTTTTTAAATTAAAAAATTTCGAATGTAAAATCTTCAATCTGCAAATTGTCAATTGTAAAAATATGAAGCCTGCAGGTTATCAAATTTCGGAATTTTAAAATGCGATTTCATGGAACCACGTTAAGTTGCAAATTTAATTCCCGAATCTGTCTCTGGAACCCTCGTATGTTCATCCCGATTACATCCCGACAGATCCCGCAACGACCTCCATATTTTCCGAATATGGCATACAAGAGTTTTCATTTCATATGTCCATAATTATGAAAGTGGTCTAAGTCACACATTTCTTGTTTCGAGATATTTAATGGATTAAAAAATATTTTTATATCATACAACATTTTATAATAGAATGCTATTAGCCTCGATTCATGGAAATTTATTATGAACATAAAATTTTGTGCGATTCTCGTACAGAAATGTTATTTTTAAAATTTAAAATTAACTTAGACCATGTTCAAAATTAACTGAATCATCTATAGATGACTTACACCGATCAAAAACTACGAGTTGCATAAGAAACAATAATTTCAATGAAACAATTCATGAACATTTATTAATTATTTGTAAAAAGTAATGCATTTTTATCATTTCAGGCATGTATCATGAGTGTTGAGGTTCTTCAAATGTTCCTGAAGAACTGAAGGGTTTAGTTGTGGTGCATAATGGGAGTGATTTAATATTTCCGTATATCTTTGGTGTGACAAACTCAATTTCCTTCAATTTTTCACTTAGACCACTTTCATAATTAACACTAAATCAATTCCACATAATGTCGGAACAACAATCACTATCTGATGGTTCATATCTGACGATGTCGCAAAAATTGCGTTGAATTAATTTAGTTTAATATAATGTGGTGAGGAATCACTGATAAACTCGTTTTCTTTTTAATTTTCACTTAAACCACTTTCATAATTATGGACACAATATCTTCCTCTCAGCTTGTACTTCATTATGGACCAGACATTTTCGTTAGGGACAGTTTTCTATCGGGTGCGCTCATTGTCATTATCTTCTTTTAAGATCCATTGGTCCTCCAGTTTTATCGACCCAACACGGAGAAGTCTCCTTTGATGCAATTTCGCTATTTTTCATGCGTTCAAATTGTCTGCGAAACACGCAAAATTCCGAAACCACGCGTGTCCCAGCAACCACGAACGTGCACTTCCACGTTTTCCGCTTCTTCGAATCGTCCCCTTTTGCATGAACAAACCAACCACTCCTGATGGGACACCATGCTAAAACGAAAATTCATCTGGGAACACCGCGTCACTCACGTCACGATCGCTATTTCCATCAACCCACGACAAACAGTTTTCGGAAGCTACTTTTTTTTATATTTGTTTGAAAGCAGCAATTTCGCCAATGTACTCTCTCTCCTGTGTCGAGAGACGAACATGTTTTATCTACACATCGTTTTGACGTACATTTATGCTCGTTTTAGGCAAGAATACTTGTCCTTCTCGTAATAAAAATGTCGGGTTTTTCTTGAAAGTCTATCACTAATAGCCTGTCTCAGTCAATTTACATCGCAACTCTATTATCCATAAATCATTCCATCTTGCAAAACATTTATCATTTATTACGAAACTTGTATAACCCTTTGATAGTTTCACTATTCTTCGAATTGTGTACGAAGCACCGAGTCCTAAAATGTAGAAGCAACGCACTTGAAGCAACATGTATGTGGGATCCTGCCTTTCCCTCGAATCTTCCTTAAGGATCTTTCGAAAGCTAGGATCCACGTAAATGAACAAAACAGACACGGACAAAAGAGTTTAACAGCAAGACGTAAGAAATTATATATTTAGTGAATTGAAATGTAACACCAAACACGCTTGAGGCTGGACGAAGACTGTCTTTTTAGTACATTTTTTATTCTTTAAACATAAACGATTACTATTGATTCTTCATTCCCTCACTCGCATCACTCTTTCGATTACTATCGATTACATTGCTCGCTTCACTCTCCACATGCATGTTCAACGCATCACACAAGCTGAAGTAACCTCAAACGTGCACTTAATTTTCCGCTTTTTTCAAACCGTTTTACATGAACAGACTGGTGATATAGGCAAGTGCGAGAAGCTGGAAATGAAAAACTTCTGCGTCCATAAATCGAACCAGCCCTAACGGCTTGACCCGATTTTGTCCATAAATTTTTTACCGAACAAGTTTCGTCGAACGTCTTGCACGGAAAAGAATAGCGGTGTCGATTACCCGGCTGGCGAAAATAATTTCACCTCGGACCACAATTTGCAATCGCGTGCTCGCGGCTGTTTGGATTTGATCGTTAACGATGTGCCCGTAAATTGGCTTCGTTTTATGGAGGAAAGCTTCTCGCTTCCCGCGATCAATCCTCGAGTGCCTCGAACGAGTAAATCGGACGAGGAATTTTATTTTCTTTGAGGAAGAACACCGTGCAAACCTCAATCTTTCTGCCGCTTAATCGCGACGATTGAACGCCGTCTGTTTTTCTCGTTTTGGCGCGCGCGCGAAATTTCGACCTATCGAAAGCCCTCGGCGCGAGGATTTACGAGGTTGCTCGATTCCCTCCTTGTAATTTACAATCGACGAAAATTCGGGAAGTTGAAATTTCATCGACGTTATTAACTTTTATCTAGTTCATCGAGTCGTTTATTTGTTGTACCGTTTAATTCGTTTCTGTAATTTGCAAGTTTATGCTTCTGTATATTTCGCCACTTTATTATTTTATTGTTAAACGTTTCTATCGTATTTTCTTTTCCTTTATATAGACTGATCTTTATACACCTAATTCTATTTTTACACGATAGATACGTTCCCGAAAAATTCGTGTAAAAAGAGAATTAGGTGCGAACAATATTAAAAAATTCTTGTTAAAGTTCACTTAATTTATTTCGTGCTTACACATTTTAATTCATTAAATGTATTATAAAAAATAAATTATACTTTGAGAAAAAGAAAATAATATCTGAAATTCATTAATATAAAAAAAGTTAAAATAATATAAACATAACAAAATGTTATACATTGTCACTTTGTATTCGTGTTAAAACAGAACAATTCGTGTAAAAGGAGAATTTTCTTTTTCCTTTTTAACTCGTGTTAAATCAAATTCGTGTAAAAAGAGAATTAGGTGTACACACTTTTCATTATTTTTGCACGCGCGTTTAATTGTAAGAAAATTGGAATTGTATTACATTTATTATACTTGTCACCAGTCTATTTCTAAACTAAATTCGAATGTGTATCGAATATCGAATCAATATCGTTTGCATGGATGCTTTGTGTTGAAATGCGTTTGAAACAAAAGTTCGGATTTTTTACGTTATTGTTGTTACAGTTATACTTTATAAAAATTCGTTTTTAGTCGAACATTTCATCCTTCATTTCATTTACATTAAATCATATTTCCTTTGTTACCGTGATATACTATTTCAATCGCAAAACCCTTTATGAAAATCCGACTTTAATAAAATATTTCGCAGTTCATTAAATTCACGTCGGAATTTCATTCCCGTTTCGTTGTTTCAGTAAATTAATTCGGCAACAAAATTCTTCGTATGAACGTATTTTTCGCGAGACCGTCCATCGTTCGTTTTATTTGTAAGCTGCCTTATCCTCTCGCCATTATATCGCATAATAATTATTACAATTAGGGCCTTCCGCGATAATACATTTCCGATAAAATCGTGAACAGTTTCACATATGACATATCGCGTGCCTTTTGTCTCGCACGTTCATGTAGATTTTCAGACAAAGCAAAATGGCGTATAGCGGAACGTATAGTTAACGATTGAACGAGGAACATCAAAATTGGGGCCATCGTAAATATTTCCCAATAACGGCGAATTCTAATCTTAACCGACAGCATTCGAGACGAATCGTTGATAACGACGAGCCGTGAATTAAAAAGCATGATAGAGCGTGTGCGAGATACGTGCTCGTACGCGTTATGCACGCGGACGAATACGAATGTGACAACCGTGGAAATTTATTCGCAACTGGAACCAGCGAATTTCACGATTTACAATGCGCTGCCTCGTCTTCGAAACAGTATGTCATCGCTGGGAGACTGCCATGACGCGGTCTCGTTTTTATTTCCGCCATTCGAGCCGCTGGAAAATCGGTTTGACAGAATGAAAATCGCGTCACGCCATTAACTTAATCTCGCGGAAAGTCTGCGGCCCGTTTTTTTACGCGGAGTTTCTCTGGTAACGTTTTTAAACGACGCGCAAACCCTCGCTGTGTTCCCGTATTTTGTTTATCGGTTGTAAACGATATTGCCCTCGTACGAGATTTTATTGCCTTTTGACAAATAAAGCAAATATGAATTTTGTGTTATTTTAACAGAAACGTATATTGGAAAATATATCGATTCCTTTTTCGAAGTTTACGGGTTACAGACTCGGACTTTGGGAATTTAGAAGTTTCCAGTTCGCTAATATTCGAGCTTTCAAGTTGTTAAGTTTTCAAGTTTTAAGGTTGTCAAGTTTCATGTTTTCATGTTTTCAAGTTATCAAGTTTCAAGTTTTCATCTTTTCAAGTTTTAAGGTTATCAAGTTTCATGTCTTCATGTTTTCTAGTTTTAAGGTTGTCAAGTTTCATGTTTTTATGTTTTCATGTTTTCATGTTTTCAAGTTATCAAGTTTCAAGTTTTCAGGTTGTCAAGTTTCAAGTTTTAAGATTGTCAAGTTTCATGTTTTCAAGTTATCAAGTTTCATGTTTTCAGGTTTTCAAGTTTTAAGGTTGTCAAGTTTCAAATTTTCATGTTTTCAAGTTTTAAGGTTGTCAAGTTTCATGTTTTTATGTTTTCATGTTTTCATGTTTTCATGTTTTCAAGTTATCAAGTTTCAAGTTTTCAGGTTGTCAAGTTTCAAGTTTTAAGATTGTCAAGTTTCATGTTTTCAGGTTTTCAAGTTTTAAGGTTGTCAAGTTTCATGTCTTCATGTTTTCAAGTTTTAAGGTTGTCAAGTTTCAAGTTTTCAGGTTGTCAAGTTTCAAGTTTTAAGATTGTCAAGTTTCATGTTTTCAAGTTATCAAGTTTCATGTTTTCAGGTTTTCAAGTTTTAAGGTTGTCAAGTTTCAAATTTTTATGTTTTCAAGTTTTAAGGTTGTCAAGTTTCATGTTTTTATGTTTTCATGTTTTCATGTTTTCATGTTTTCAAGTTATCAAGTTTCAAGTTTTCAGGTTGTCAAGTTTCAAGTTTTAAGATTGTCAAGTTTCATGTTTTCAGGTTTTCAAGTTTTAAGGTTGTCAAGTTTCATGTCTTCATGTTTTCAAGTTTTAAGGTTGTCAAGTTTCATGTTTTTATGTTTTCATGTTTTCATGTTTTCAAGTTATCAAGTTTCAAGTTTTCAGGTTGTCAAGTTTCAAGTTTTAAGATTGTCAAGTTTCATGTTTTCAAGTTATCAAGTTTCATGTTTTCAGGTTTTCAAGTTTTAAGATTGTCAAGTTTCATGTTTTCAAGTTGTCAAGTTTCAAGTTTTCATGTTGTCGATTCCAATTTTTAAATATCAAGCCTGATATATCGAGTTTCAAATACCAAGCTTCAGGTATTAAGTATTCAAATTATCAAGTTTCCAAGTCTCAAGTTTTCTAATTTTCTATTATAATTGTCAAGTTTTCAAATATTTAAATATTCAATTTTTTATCGTTTTAAATTTCAAGTTCTAAGTGTTCAAATCTTCAGATGTTGTACATTTAGGAATGTAAGAACTTCGACATATCAGACGTCGAGTTCGGAAACACTAAAATTTAATTTGCAGGTTTCTAACACATGAAAATTTTTAAATGTTCAAATTCTGATATTCAAATATTTAAGAGTGGACAAATTGAACATTTCTCAGTTGAAAATTGTAAATATCTCAAGTTTATAAACTCCTAATTTGAAAAACATAGGGATTCAAGATCTCCAAGTTTTCAAATTTCCAAGTTACCAAGTACTTTGTCTTCGTTCAAAACATTCGCATTCTCTAGCTTACAAACTACCCAATCTATCAAGTGTAATCAATGTTTTAATAGCGTCATTTAACAAAGTGGACAGTCGTTATCCGGCAAATATAATTAGTAACTCTTCAAAAATATATAGTCGATTATTATTCATCCCGATATTCTCTGCTAAGTACGGATACATAAATACGTTCATTTTAATGCGTTCTCGCTGTACCATTTAACGTATTAATAATTTGTCTTACCATCTGTGTAACAACACACGCCAATCTTCGCTATAGCAGTCATCATGCTAAGTGAATGCACCAGTGGGATCGGGACATTTAGACCCAGTAATAACGGAAATCCTGTAAGCAGGGATGTCAGTGGACGATAGCCTAATGGCTGTGGTAACGTGCCATAATCTCGAAGATCAAGCTAATATCCCTGGCACTTGAAATTCTCTTTCTCTGTTTTATACGAACTTCTATTTATACAGATATATAGAAAGCGAATAACGATCATTTAGATCGATAAATTTGATATTAATTGCTGTCTGTACTATAAATTTATGAATTTACAAATTCTGAAATTAGAGATTTAGGAACTTGCATTTTTACAGGTTTATGGACAAATGGAGACATTTATGGATTCATAGATTTTTTAACCAATGTAGACATTTATGGATTTATAGATTTTTTAACGAATGTAGACATTTATGGATTCATAGATTTTTTAAGGAATACAGACATTTATGGATTTACACATTAATGCCCAAACGTGGATGTTTATAAATTTTCAGAGAAATAAGATATTTATGGTTTTATAGATTTTTGGACCAATATAAATGTTTATGAATTTGCGAAAAGATATATATATTTATAGATAAATAGTTTTATGAACAAACATAGATATTTATAAATTTGTGAATAAACATAGACATACATAGATTGTTAGGTTTCGGACAAGTATATATATTTAAATGTTTATGAACAAATATACACATTTATAAATTCATAAAAAACTATGGACATATACAAGTTTTATTTTTTTGTAAATTTACAATATTTACAATAAATATTAATATTGTGTATTGTATTACATATTAATATGTAATAGTGTTGTAAATATTACAATATTAGTATGTAATAAGTATATATATTTAAATATAAGTATTTAATAAAAGAAGGTTATAAAAGGTTAATAAAAGGTTATAATATAAGTATATATATTTAAATGTTTATGAACAAATATACACATTTATAAATTCATAAAAAACTATGGACATATACAACTTTTATTTTTTTGTAAATTTACAATATTTACAATATTTACAATATTGAATTTAAGAATGTAGCAATTGGAACTCTGGTATTTCATAAATGTCTAATTCGATAAATTGAAAGTTTGAGAAATAGGAAATTACTTATGTACATGCCATGAAAAAATAGCAGATAAATATATACGGTGAGAAATTGTTCGCAGAGAAGAAAAACGTGTAAAAAATGAATAGAACTTTGCACGATACCGTTGTAGTTTTGTTTTCTTTCATCGTCAGCGTTCGTATTTTCCCGATTATCGATAATAATTCTACGAGTGATCGTTCTTCGTCATTAGTACAATACCACGAACGGAATGCTCTCATTTCCGGTTAGTTATCGACGATGTTCCTTCAGAGCTCCTCTGTATCCCCTATTATGTCGTATTAGCACGAAATTGCAACCTTGTCGAGGCTAGCTGACTGTAATTTTGATTCTGATTTCCTTCGACGTGTCCCGAATTCCACCATGGCACGCGATCTCTCGAAACAATCTCATTTCTTGGCTGGCATGATCCGAACGAACCCATCTGATAATTACACTGTTGCAAATTTCCGTCCTTTGATTTCGAACGAGATATCGTTTCACGTTTTTTGTGGAAAAACACGTTTGTACAGGAAATTTCTTATTTTGTTAATTTGAGAATCTGGTGATTCGTATGCTGGAAAATGTGTAAGTGTTGGTACTTGTGTTGTTAAAAATTTTGTAATTGGAAAATTTATGAATTTATATATTATCAATGTTCCCGCATTCTCCAGTTAACGAATTTACCAATTTTTACCTTTTCAAATTTTCAATTTTCCACATTTTCAAAATTCTACATATTTAAGTTTTCACTTTCTCATTTGTGTTAAATTTCTAATTTGTCGAATATGTAATTTTTTAGATTTTCATTTTTTTACAATTCCAAATTTTCTAAGTTCCTACGTTTTCAAATAACAGAATTTTCCATATTTAATTATTCACATCTTCAAGTATACAAATTTATACTTCGAAATATTTTAAATATTTAACTGTTAAAATTTTTCATTAAAAAATTATCAGGTTTAATGATTTCATTTTTTAATAAAACAGTTGTGTGAAATACAGAAAATATAACAAAGTACGGTTAATTAAAGAACTTTAGCAGAATTGTAAATATTGGATTTAAATAATGTCTATTATAAGACTTAAAATTCTACCCCACGAATGAACTTAAATTTAAACATCTGATAAAATTAACATATTTAGTATTTCCATTTGATATTAACATTACAAGAATTTTATTATTATTACCTTTTTTATATATGGTTAATGTAATTGTAAATAATCGTCATAATTTACATGTTAGTTATTTAATTAATTTACCAACCGTTTCAAAGTATTATTAATGAAAAATTCAAACAGCTGTTACGATCGTACCTAGCCAATCTATTGAATTATGCACAAATATACAGAAAATATACCTTATCTCTAAAATTATACAATCCACAAATACAATATGCAAATGCGTTAAAAATTTAATCGTTGCAAACGATTGAAAGTAATGAAAGTGTACTAAAAAGTATTAATCTATTCGATAAATTCAATTTGATCATAAAATGCGGTCTATTTCTTCGATGTCAATGAAAATAATTCAGAACGTTCCACTTAAGCAAGACGAGAGTATAGTTATTCCCTAAAAGATGAATCTGAAATTAAATAGACTCAATCTGAGACTCCTAAGGGTTAATCGTCGTTTCTCGTTTAAACGCGACAGAGCCTCCGCCATTTTGGCAAGATGAATTTCATTTGGTGGATGGAAACTTCAGTCCCGTAGTTTAAGAGTTAAATGACTTGCAAGGAACGGATTAGATTTATTTCACCTCGATGCAACGACAGCCGACACAAAGGCGATCAAAAGAACGGAACAAAGTGTCAAACTTACCTTGTATCTGTTCTCACCCCTTTCTTTGTCCACGTGACGGTTGAAAACGTTGATGTATCGTGGAAATTGCGAAAATATCGACGTACCGTCGTTGATAAACTACCAACGGTGGTTTAAACATTTACATTGAATTACATACAAAATGAGTTATGTTCAAATACAACTATCTGTAAATTTAATTATATGTATATAAATTGCACTATCTACAAATTAAATTATATATAAATTTACTAATTTAAATATATATAAATTCGACTATCTGGTAATATAAACTATCTATAATTTATATTGTTGTTATGCAGGGTGTCCCAAAAGTGTTGAAGGAGCCGGAAATGGGAGGTAGGTGGGGTCATTCTGAACAACTTTTTCATTTGCAAAAATGTCGTATGGGGCTTCATTTTTAAATTATTAACAAAAAACACCGACCAATCAGAGCGCGGGAATCGCGCGCGCTCGGAGGCAGAAGTGTAGGCCCGAGTTATAATTGGCCGTGGTCGCGATCGAATCACGTGGCGCGCGATTCTCGCGTTCTGATTGGTCGGTGTTTTTCGGTAATAATTTAAAAATAAAGCCCCATACGACATTTTTGCAAATGAAAAAGTTGTTCAGAATGACCCCACCTACCTCCCATTTCCGACTCCTTCAACACTTTTGGGACACCCTGTATATAATTTCAGCAATCGTCAAATTAAATTATATTTAAATTCAAGTATATGAAAATTAAATTATACAATATAAACTCGACTATCCACACATTAAGTTATATATAAATTAAACGATGTACAAATTAAATTATATATAAATTTGACTATCCACGAATTAAATTATTTATAAATACGGCTATTCGCAGGTTGAATTATGTTTTCGATTCATAACCGGTGTCTTGTCATTCACGGTCGCGAAATTTTCACTCCTAGATTTGCATTTCATATAAACCGCGTGTACGTAGGTTTCATATATCTATTCTCATTCCTTTCTTTTTTTTTGTTCGCATTTCATATTTCAACGAATTTCACTTCCACTCGGTGAATAATTTTTCTCTACGCGGTACCTTGGAAAAAAACTCCGCGAATTAATCGTCTTTCGCGATAATATACACGACGCATTGTACCGTTGGGAACGGTTTTTTTTTTGTTGATGAAAGATGGATTATTTCTGAGGAGATTTAATTATTTCTGAATGTCAAAACGGTTTTATGACTGATTTTGATTTTTGGTGCATCTGTGCGTAATACTTGCAGGCTTTTGCTAATTTGTTTTACAATTTTATAAAAAAAATTAACTGTTTATTCGTAAATTATTTCTTACAGAACACTTCTTTTACATCTTTTATTTTGTGGTGGATATTTTTCATTTGACTGTCTTATTTCGCAACTCGATTTACTGTTTAGTAATTTTATCAATTTTTACGACTATCATAATTTGAAATCAGGTAAATTCGTCTAATTTTTAATTTATAACGTGGAAGGTGTACAAAAATCGATAATTGTGTTTCGTCTCGTATTAATTTGTTAATGAATATATGTGCCATACATGCATAGTATGACATATGTTTGTCATATGTATATTATAATATATAATATGCTTCACACATATGTTGTCACATATGATTGTTATGTCTACTGGCCATATATAAATGTCGCATATAATTATCACACGAATTACACATATTGTCACATAGTTCTTATATGTATATTTGTTACATACATTGCCACATGTTGTCACATATATTGTCATATATGTTGTTCAATATCTAACAACATATCATGTATGTTCGTCGTGCATATGGTTTCATACATTATCACATATATCATTACATGCATATAAAATATATTGTTCCACATATTATCACATACCTGTCACATATATATATATATATATAATATATTTCACCACATACTTCTCATCACATATTATAACACATCCTATCACACACAAATTGTCACGTACGTATTGTATATTGTCAGATATACATATGCATATGTATCCACTCGTACTGCCAGGTAAAGGAATACATATATATCCACATATATTGTCAGATACATAAATACATATGTATCCACATGTACTGTCAGATACATAAATACATATGTATCCACATATGCTTGGCCACTAACATCATGTATCTATCACACAAAACCGTCCCATACAATAGCACAAGTGCAGCAAATCACTACAAGCTTCGATAACTTTCAATAACCCAAAGACCCCTAACCTTCATCGCGCATCCTGATAAAAAATCCTTCCCATCCCTCCGCACGTGTGCCCACTGTCGTACCCTTCAGGACCGTTCAGTACCTTTAAGAATCGCGAGCACCTCGAAGCGAAGAAGCAGGTGTTCAACTGGGCGTAATGCACAGCCGGATCAGTTGAAACCCGGTCGTTTTCATAGTTGGCCGAATGTCTGCAGGCGTTCCTTAAAGGGTTCGCTCGTTATCCGAAGAGCAAACTTCTCTCTCTCTGTCTGCCGAGACACCGGGGACGATGAACGAAGCGATAAGGGAAGTTGGTCCCGGTAGGTTGCCGAAGATAAGCCGGTTCATCGAGGTTTTCTTCGGCTATGTGTGCCTCGTTAATAGTTTGAACGCGGCCAGACAACACTCGGCCAAGATAAAGACAAGACACGATCGCGAGGCACGCAAGCTTTCGCTCGATAGAATGAAATTTCCGCAAAGCTGGCGCGCACAATACATACATACATACATACATAATACGAGTATGGGGGCGGTGAAGGGCAGTTTACCTTGGCGGAGTTCGCGGGCCACGCGTTATCGACGAGGACACCTTACGTGAAGTATGAATCCCCCGAGCGATCCATCCTGCGGATGAAAAATGGATGATGGTCGAGGGGGATGTTCTAAGGGGTTCCGTTTGTTTGATCGAGCTCCATTTCGATGGAAACAACGATTCGCCGCTCTTCCGGTACGCCGCGAACCGGACCGGACGTGGAAATTGTTCGTTCCGCCATGATTTACCGGCTGGTATGAAAGTGTTCGGACAGAAGTGTTCTTTAACAGGTCGCGTCATCCACATATGGGTGACGCTTAACCAGTTTAGTGTGCTTGACGACTATGTCCGTCATGGGGAATTTTGTGTCATGACAACTATATCCGTCGTACGTAAAATTTAGTTACCATTTGTTATCTGAATTGTAAGTTTCAAATTGCTATGTCTGCATAGTGGGGTACTGTATTATCAGAATTGGAATTACCTATATGTTTTCACTTTTAGGAATTTAAAAATTGTCAAGTTTGGGATTTTGAGAACATAAAAATTTCAGCTTTTGAACATTCAGAAATTCTGAACGTTTGTGAAACTGTGAAAATGTGAAAATTTGGAGATTTGAAGAGTTTTTAAATTTCAGTTTCTAAATCTCAAAATTCTGAAAATCCAGGATCCAAAAATTAAAAAATTTTAATCTTACGAAATTCTGAATGTACATCAGATAATGTTTAAAAACTCGAGGCTTAATATACCAAACTAAAACGTACCAAAATATCACAGGACCAAACTTAAAAAATTTAATATTCCAAAATCCTGAAACTCCAATATCATAAAATAGAAAATTATGATTCCACAATTCCAAACTTCCAAAATACCAACATTTGAAAATACACAAATTGCAAAATTTCACATTGCTAAAAAATCTCAAAGTTCTACGATATTTAAAAATCCCAAAAAATCAAATTTCTGAGGATCCAAAATTCAAAAATGCCAGAATTCAAAGTTACAAAAATTAAAAAGTGTCAAAGTTGAAATTTTACAAAGAGCAAAACGTCAAAAAGTTCAAAAATCTACAAATTAAAAATCTCGTAATTGAAAAATTTCAGAATAGAAATTTCAACTTAACTGAAAAGCCTCTTAATTAGAACTTAATAAACCATGGCAAGCGTAATCTGAACTGCCGCGTCCGCGTTAATCAGAAACATAATGTTCCCCTCGCATAAAAGAATAATATTCCATTTTATCTAAACAAAGTTTCATCGCTGAACGCGGTTTCTTCGATCGTAAAATTCGCGAGAATCTTTCGTTACAATCTTCCGCCATAAATCTCCGGCAAGCTTTCTTAATCCGAACGCTTATCTAACACGAAACAGGCTGAAAATTATCTTAAACCCGCCGCTTACCCGGTACAGCAATTAAGAAATTTCTTTGTTTTACTTTATCGCGCGCATTGTCGTTAAAAAAAAAACTCGCTGGTAACCATAAACGTATAATACATAGTTGAACGTACGAGCGCTTCCTCTGAATAAAATATATTAAAAAAATGAATTAATCAGAATACAGTGTTGAATAAATATTAGATACATACGCGACACTGAAACGGTACAATACGAGCGAATATATCCACTATTTTTCAGAAGAAAATAATACAAATTAAAATTATATTCGTAACGACACTGCTTCCCGCCAAAATTTAAATTCGCTGACGTAGATTTTCAATATGGCGTTTATTCACGAAATGTTACAGAATTTTATAGATTTATCAGAAACATTCTTATGTACTATACACTCTGTTAGTATCAGTCAAGCATGAATTTTGAAACAGGATGATACACTTCTTCCCTTAATATAAAAAAAAAATGGACGCCTCGTGAGATACCTGAATTTTTATTTCACGAAATGGGAAATTCTTCAATTTCACGTGTCTCATGAAGTATTGATTGTTCAAATATTGTACCTTAAACGCGATTCTATAAAGAAAGGTGTAATATCGTATTCGAAAAATTGAATGTGACTTCCGCAGGGCTCTCTAAGGTCATCCGAAGGTGAAACTGATTAGAGGGTAATATATATCTTTCGAAATGGTACAAGTTCTGTTTGAAGGATTGTTTCGTGTCACGTACAGTTATCGAGGTATTTGCTCCGGAATATTAAAATGGGGCGGCCTGTTTGTTATAGCATGATTGGGAACCCTTGCTGCCCTTTATTTTCGTTTCTCGTTGAAACCCAGTAGCCGCCATGAGATTGCACGTGCTCGCCCTTATCGTTGCATTATGCACGTGTGCGGAAGGTATATTAACGACACTTATCACGTGATGGCACTTACGTGCCGATGAAATATTGAACAGCTCGGGTTAATATCTCACTCCGCGGTGCGACTGTATGCATGCTCGATCGAATCATCGCGTTTTCTGTTTATTCGGAGTCCCTAGTCATTCTTCGGTACCTCAAGTTTGCTTGGTGTTTAGTATTCAAATTATCGGAGCTTCAAGTTTTCTAATCTTCAAGATCCTGGTACCGCAAAGTTTTAAATTTTCGGATTCTCAATGCCTTATATTCCCCGATCCCCACACTTCCAAATTCCAAATTTATAAGTCTCAAAACTCTCAAATTTTCAAATCTCCATTTGTCAAATCCCTATATTTGCAATCTGCATATTTCTAAATCCTAGTATTACTGGATCCCCATATTACCCCAAATCCCTACATTCTCAAATCCCCATATTCCCAAATCCCTATATTACCAAATCCCCATATTACCAAATTATAATATTCCAAAATGCCCATATTCCCAAATCCTTATATGATCGAACTCCCAAGTGCCCAAATCCTTATATTCCCAAATCTCCATATTACCAAATCCCCATATTACCAAATCCGTATATTTCCAAATGCCCATTTTCCCAAATCACTATATTCCCAAATCCCCATATTCCTAAATCCCTATATTACCAAATCCCCATATTTCCAAGTTATATAATATTCCAAAATGCCCATATTCCCAAATCACTATAGTCTCAAATCCCCATATTCCCAAATCCCTATATTACCAAATCCCCATATTACCAAATTATAATATTCCAAAATACTCATATTCCCAATACCTTAAAACCATATGTATTCATAAATGTCCATATTCCAAAACTCCCAAATTTTCAAATCCCTATATTTGCAAATTTGCAAATTTCCAAATCCCATTATTACTAGATCCCCATATTACTCCAAATCCCTATATTACCAAATCTGTATACTTCCAAATCCCTATATTACCAAATCTGTATACTTCCAAATCCCCATATTAAATAATCCCTACATTCCCGAATCCCTACATTCATAAACGTTCTAAATCGCAGGAGTTCGAAAGCTCCCAAATATCCCCATGAATTCCCAAAAAATAGACAAGCACGAGGCTTCCCTCTCCGTTCCTCGGCACACAATTCCCTAGGGGGTGTTAGATTTGTCGCCGACTGTACTCCCGGCGGGCTTCGGGCCGTGAGCGAATTTCGTAACAATAATTTAATATTCCTATCGATTCACGGATATAAATCACGGCCTGTGAACGAGACAGCGATTGCAGATGCAGTTACGAAGATTCCATTGCAATTGCGAATTATCGAACTACACAGCCCCCCGGGGCGATGAATAAAGAGGAGCGAACTTGCAACATATTTGAACGAGCCCCCCGGATGGACAAGTCGATTAACTTGCTCCGATGAAAGTGTATTCGCTGAACTGATACTTGAAATTCAGCTGTCAAATTTTTTTTGTTTACATTTTGTCTTTGTTAATTTTGTTTATTTGTAATTTGCGTTGTGCAGAGTTAATTATTTCTCTTATGGTTGTAATGTAAGTCAATGGTATTTTATTTAACTGCAATGCACATTCGATGTAAGTGGATGTAAATGAGTATGATCAATGTAATTAATATAAATATGACGCACAGTTATTTTGCCGCGCTTAAATATTTAATAATTTATGATTATTATTCATTTCATAATTTATATTAATTATTAAATATTGTGCAAATATTTAATAATTTATTTAATTAGTATGTACCAAATAGAATTGTGTAATAATTGTGACAATTGAATATAATTAATGTAGTTACTAACGTAACCGAGTGTAGTTATATAAAAATTATTGCAATTGTATATAGTTACTTAATAATCGATATAGCAATTAAAGTAATTGAATATTAATTATGAACACCATGTAATTGAAATAATTCAGGAAATAATTATATTCTAATTTTGCACGTGGTTACGTAATTGAATTTCAATTATCATTGAATTATGTAACTGAAACTTTTCAATTATTTCAATTACTGTTTACTGTACATGAACTTAATTGAATTGCAGTCTAATCATAATACAATATAATTGAATTACTCTTCAATCGTCATTGAAGAATTAATTCAATTACACTTGTGTTCAGTATCGTCCCAATTAAATTATACGGCAGTTCTATCACGTTATATTTCAGTCAGAATATAATTGATTTGCGTACTTGAAATATTTCAATTATTTCAATTACCGTTTACTGTACCTATAAACGTAAGTAACTAAATTCGTATAATTAAACTTCCACGTAATTATGCAGCATTTTGATAATTAATAATAAAATTGGAACATGTTAATCCAAGCTACAACAGTGATATAACTTTCGTAAACATTTTTCCACAAAATTTGCTTGTAATTCAATAAGGTGTCTGATTATTATCGGTAGCTCAAAATGTACGTTAAAAAGTAACATTCGAAGAAAAAGACTGATCGAAAGAACGTTGTCAAATTTGATAAAGTGAAAGGTTTCATTGCAGAAATCGGTTCGTTCCTTTCTAGTACGATAGACTTTCATAATGAAATTATGATAATGATATTAATATCTTGAAACACGCCTAATCCTATCACGGCGAATTGCAAAGATCCCAGGAACGAGTACAAAGGAATAGAGCGATGGATAGAAGAGGATCAAGGTTGGGAATCATGTTTCAAAGGGAAAATGGTTGAAAATGCATCAGCTGATCCTCAAAGAAGATGAACTAATAATAATAATGTAACAGGTTCAAAGGCATCATTGACTTCTGTGTTACAAGCTTCACACTTAAAGCACCAGTTTGTCAATGGTAGCTTCGTTTACTACTTTATCGCTTTTCAAGCTGTCGCTTGCTATTTACATTTATTATCGCTAAAGCATTCTTCAGTTTTATTACAATTGTGCATTTCTTGCGATGTGAAGTGCCTTTTGCCGCGTTGGCCGCTCATCTTTTATTCAAATTCACTGTTAATGTGAAACTTCTTTGTCGTACCATTTCACTTTGCTGTTAATTGAGCAAACATACTGTGGATTATTTAATATTTATTTATGTTACTCCGTTTGTGGGTGGTCTGTCTAAGAATAATTACTGTTCTAATTCATTAACGTTGTTATGTAGAGAATTCGAAAGTTTCAGGTTTTTTTATTTATATGTTTGGACAAGTTGGGATTTTCAAATTTATGGGCTGAAAATTTGGACTTTTTAGATATTGGATAATCAAATTCGGTATTTTTTAACTTTCAAATTTTTATATTTAGGTTGGAAGCAAGGAAATAATCAAATGCAGAAATTTAGAAATTTGGAAATTGAGAAACTTAAAAATTTGGAAATTTGGGGTTTGGAAATTTAGGATTTTGAAATTTAGAAATTTGGAAATGGGGAAACATGGAAACTTGAAAATTTGGGGTCTGGAAATTTAGGATATGGAAATTTAGAAATTTGGAAATTGGGAAATGGGGAAATGGGGAAATTTGGGGTTTGAAAATTTAGGATTTGGAAATTTAGAAATTTGGAAATTGGAAAACTGGAAAATTTTTTAAATTTTTGGTTTGGAAATTTAGAAATTTGGAAATTGGAAAACTGGAAAATTTTTAAAATTTTGGGTTTGGAAATTTAGAAATTTGGAAATTGGAAAACTGGAAAATTTTTAAAATTTTGGGTTTGGAAATTTAGAAATTTGGAAATTGGGAACTGGGGAAATTTGGGGTTTGGAAATTTAGGATTTGCAAATTTGGAAATTGGGAAATTTGGGGTTTCGAAATTTAGGATTTGGAAATTTGGAAATTTGGAAATTGGGAAATTTAGAAATTTGACAACTTGGAACTGTGGAAATTTGAAATTTGAAAGTATGAAAATTCTGAATTTTTAAAATTTGAAAATGTTTAAATTTAGAACTTGAAATTACAGAAGTATACAAACATAAAATTAAAATAACTACTACCTCTCTCGCACATAAAAATAAGGACCCTCGATACAAGGCACAATACATAAGGAAAAACGAATTTACCGAATATTCTCTTAAAATAATACATTCTAAATAACTGTAGTACAAATGGAAGAACCAATAAATTACTTTGAACAGTCGCAGTGATAGGAATTTTATCAAGAATATATCGATATCCAGCAATATTAATGACTGGAAATATATTATGTTTCGTTTCAATTTTACGAGGATACTATCGAATGAATTTTTAATAACGTGTACAGCAGGCACGAGGTGTTTTACGAGCTTAACAACGATGAAAGAGAACTGCAAGGTTTATTAAAGCAATAAACGAAGTTATGATAATGCGTTAAACTTCACCGAACGTCGGTGTCGGTTTAAGAAGTTCATGGAAACCGATGTTAATTTCTTGGACGAGGATCAAAGTGGAACGCCGTGAAATTCAACGTGAAAGGCGCCGGTATTGAAATTACATAAGAAAGTTAAGTGTGCAATGTGTTATCGAGATCGATTCTTCGATATAATCTTCATAAAATATTTTACACTTCACTTTTTACAAACAATTCATAATTACTTACTTTGATACATTTTATAAAAAGCGTAATATGCAAAGAGAATATGATAAATGTTAAGGACGATGAAACACAAGAACGAATTTTAGTCACGGACAAGGTAAAACCAATATGGCGTCGATTGAGCGTACGCGCGGGAGATTTAAAACGTGTTATATTTAGTTTACGCGTTTGTTATAGTAACTATATTGTTAGAGGTTTTGAAACTACCCGTGAATGGTTAGAACAAATGAAATGACGAATGAGCGATGAATGCGAGAGGTTCTAAGAACGTGAGAGAAAGTATGAGAGAAAGAGTGAGAGAGAGAATGAGTTAAGGGAATAAAAACGCGAGCTGCCGGAAATCGCCCCGATATCAGACCAAGTATCAGACCGAGTAGTAAGCGAAATTGTCTATTTTCTTCTCCTTCTCTGCTTCCTCCGGTAATTTATCCAACAATATTTTTAATTGAAATGGAATTCAATTTTTTATCCTGAAAGTTGCAATAAATTAAAATTTTTCAGATTTTACAAATGCCTGTAGCGGTTACGTTGTAAATTTATTTCTAGTGCCTAGGTCCTTGAGGACCCTGGCCCGGTCGAATATTTTGCGCGTAGGGCCTTGCTTGTGTTTCTTAGGGTTGCTCTCGATGCCACATGTTTTTCCAACGGGCAGAGAGAGTTTTGGAAAATCCAGGCAGAAAGCAACAGGCTCTCGTTCTATTCACATCGTGTTTTATCCTTAGTTTTTATTATCGTCAGTTAGTACTGACGCCTAATTGTTATACATATGTGGGATCTTAGGGTGAACGACTCGATTGATAATTGTGAGGTAAAGAAGTTATAATTATTATTAATACCAATATTACAAATAATCGTCGCTACGTCTACTCTTTTGTCTGTTCGAGGTAGGAATAATTTCGCGCAGTACATTCGCGGATATACTTAAGCGATTGACACGTGACATATATCTTTTCTCACTCCCTCTCATACCCTCTTTCTCACTCTCTCTTATACCTTCTTTCTCACTCTCTCTCATACCTTCTTTCTCACTCTCTCTCATATCGTCTTTCGCACTCTCTCTCATACTACCGGTTACATCAATATAAATCCCACATATGTTATTATTATTGTTATCGTTTTGTTTAAATATATACTTGTTTTGTTGTCTGTTAATCCGTTTCACAATTACGTACCTCACCTCAAGTTATCCTAAATGCCTAAATTTTCAAATTGCCACATTTTCGGACATCATCACCCTCAGAAATTTACTATTCCTGATAAATGCACATATTACGCCATCAATAAAACTGTCGCCGGCCACTAACCTAAATGTACCTCCTCCGTGTTACATTACTCAACAATGTTTATAATTCGATACGGAAAACGTAAAGGCAGTCATTCCTTCGTAATACAATTGCCCGAAAATGATACTTCGTTAACTTTTTAATATCCATTAGAAAGTTCAGCGGACGCGCAACTTTTAACGGAGAATCATAGTGGACGGTAATTGAAAAATATTTCCCGACTGTTCCGCGCGAATTTTCCTCTCGTATACAAACTGCGCGGGTAGAACATAGTTGATAGTTTGTATTAAATTGGATGGCCGTTTACCTAATTGATTCCGAAGGTGTTAAGTGTATCCTCAGGAGGAAGTAGCAAACTTATGAATCAATTCCGGAGGCTTCCGTAATCGGAAATCCCGAGCGAATACACGTTGCAGTAGACAGAGTGTCGATATTGCAAATATTGTTGCAAAACATGGAAAATATGAATTTTTTTATTAATCGGTAGTTGTACAATATAATGAAATATTTTTCCTAACAGCGAAATTGAGATTCGAAAATTTGAATATTGTTTAATTTCAAGATATCAAATACTTTCCGGGAGAAGTATTTCATTTCGTCCGTAGTCGAAGAATTCATGGACGCAATTTAAAAATATTTCTCGTGACAGAAACTCGAAATGTGCATTGATGGTGTAAAATTGGCATTTGATTTGATGCAACGATTTTAATATGCGACAAATTCGACATTTGATTTGATGCAACGATTTTAATCGAGTAACTAACTAAAATTATAGCATCACTTACGCGATGTTTGTACCTCGCGAAACATACAATGTTGGTGATTAACCCTTTGCGGTTGTAAGTATTTTCACCAGTAGCAAATAGCGACTGTAAAACTTTCTGGTTAAAAGGTTTGATCAATTTTTCTGAAATAAACATATTTCCATTATTAATTGCTAATATTGTCTGTTTCACTGTACTCAAACTGCACGTGTATACTACCACAAATGTAGTTAAAAATTATTGATTAAAAATTGTTGCAGTGTATCAAATGGCGAGTGAGAGTCGCCACTCATCCACAAAGGGTTAATAATAGAAAAATAGTAGTTCCAAAAAAGTTCAACAACTCTTAAACCAGAATGTTTTACAGTTTCTGCCAATAGTAAGAATGCTCTCGAGTGAAAAGTACATCATTTCTAAAATTTGTACAAAATTAAAAGTATAACATGTATAATGATTTTTCAGCAATGTCAGTGAGAAATATCAGTGGTTGGATATACTAATATAATACATTTGAGCAGCGTTGAAAACGTGTATCTGTTATTAGTCCTCGTTAAAGCTGTCCGCGATCTCGATCAGTATAATGTCATCGTTAGTTAGTATATTTTATCGCATAGTAGATGACGCTAGTTGGAGCAGGGTGGGTAGTATGGTAGCTACACCTTATTCAAATCGTTGTGCTCGTGTTTCGCTAGTAATGCACTTGGTATGCGGTCGCATAGTGGACGACAAGCCATGTTTCATAGCACTTAATTGGCCGATGACCAGGTCGAGATCGCAGGCGATCTTTGCGTGGTCATGTACATTCCGTGCGATGGACCATCCGTGCGAAAAACCGCGAGGAAACTGCTGTTCGGGACATCGAACGAATTTCAAAATACTGCAAAGTTTATAGTCTTCGCGTGACTCTCGAGTTCGTGAAACTTGTACGTTCAAAAACTTGATGCTAGAATATTTATTCCCGAACGTACGAACGTTACACGACGGTAGTCCGCGCGATGCAAAATAAAGGTAGCAAAATAGACATGGAGAATTTAAAGCGACTTTGCGAAATCGAACACAACGGAATAGAAGTGGACCGTATTCTGTTATGGTTCCTCGAGGACTAGCCTCTTCCTGATTCTCCAGGTCCTCGGTGTTCGATGAAAATACCATAAAATGTGCGCGTCTGTTTACTTTGGTATACGAGGTTTGTTCAAAAAAAAGGTGACTTTTTATTTTTCTCGAAAAATATTTATTTATTCATCCAGATCATTTTTGTCCCCTTCAGAGTAATCCCTCTTAGATATAATACACTTGTGCCAACGCCTTCTGCAATCCTCTAAGCACCTCTGATATGCGCTTTTTGGTATGGTCTTGAACTCTTCTGGCGATGGGGCCTTTATCTCCTGAATCGTGGCAAACCTTCGTTCTTTCATGGGTCTTTGAGTTTTGAGAACAGGAAAAAGTCGCAGGGAATCAATTCCGGTAAATACGGTGGCTGAGACATGATTACATTGTTGTTTTGGGCCAGAAAATCACGAACTAGCAATGACATGTGCGCTGGTGCATTTTCGTGGTGTAATATCCATGACTTGTGTTTTCACAATTCCGGGCATTTTTTGCGTATTGCTTCAGGCAAACGGCGCATAACTTGAAAGTAATATTCCTTATTGAACGTACTACCTTCTGGTAAGAACTCATGATGCACCACGCCATTGTAATTGAAGAAAAACATAAGCAAAACCTTCACATTTGATCGAATCTGGCGTGGATTTTTCGATCTTCATTAACACTTTAACGTGCGCACGTCTATGCAGTCCAACGTCGCCAGAGGCCGGCAGTATTTTTGAAGAATTAATTTAATAGAACTTCATTAAATTCACGAGAAAGTTAACATAAAACAAAAAACAACAACAATTTAACAACAAATTTAATATTTCTCCTTTGTATGATAATTATTAAAGCAATCATATACATGTAATGGTATATTATATGTCTTAAAATAAGACATAATTTACGTGGTACACCACAAAATCTAAAATTAAAATTAGGCAATAGTTACCTAAAATCAAAGACGTGGCGACGAAATACGAAGCCAATAGCAATATCCACACTTGTTTACAATCATAAATTATCACACAGAGAGTGTGGTACTGGCCAATAACCTTCGACGGTAGCATCATACACATGTGTGAGTGGTCGTTAAAGTGTTAACATCTCCTTGGCCTTCTGTGAAGAACTTGTACCATTTATAAAAACTTTTTTGCTCAAAATACACTCGCCAAATGCCACAATCAATATTTTAAGTGCGTCGGGGCACTTAATTTCATTTTTAACGCAGAATTTGATACAGATTCTTTGATCCATTTTTTTCGATCGCCAAGCACATAAAAACACGTCTTACCTGTGTATCCGTCAAAAACAAACTATAAACGCAGAATGGCTGATATTTTCAACTTATGTCGGGGACAAATGTACGAACACAACACACACAAAAAATTTGAAATTGAATGTATGTAGCAGGCGTAATTTTAAAAGTCACCTTTTTTTTTAACAGACCTCGTACACGCGGGTGTGCGCGTTTGTAATATTCGACACTTGATAATTCGGCAAACCGGAAATTCAAAAAGTTGCGACTGCAAAAGCGTAGAGTGCACATCGAAACGTGGAAACGGAAAAATTTCGATATTCCAACTTTTCGAACGGCGAAAGCGTAGTGGCGTGGCAATCCCCGTAAATGGCCGCCAGTTACACGACCGTACCGCGGTCTCTGGTCAGATTTTCGCGTCACCGGTTTATAACTAAATCTCTCTGTAGCCAGGAAATTTTGCTAGCTAATCCTCGGAGCGATTCTCTCGCGACAGAAGAGGATCGGAATGTGTCGGGCGGAATTCCGTGGACGGAAATTCAGTGCAGAGGTTCGACGAGTTTCAGCAGGACGGGTCACCTCGTTTGAAGGCCGGATGCAAAGTTAACACGGCCAGTCGTTTTCACGGTTAGTTAACGGATCGTTGCTCGTCGAGGCGTCGATCTGTCAAAGGGACTACGAAAGTTCGGGGGATCGAACGGATTGAACGGGACAAATGAACCGTTCCTTTTCGCTCGGATGTTTGGGATGTCACGTGCGCGTGAACGATAAGAGGAAACGATGAGCGTATTTGCTTGTAGCGATAGGGTCTCTCTCAGAATTTACGGACCTGATTTCGCACTGTGTTACCTCCATCCTTTTCTCTCGCTTTATCCCGGGAAAATATCTCGTTTGTACCTGGATCACTTAAATAGTTAACCGCGTTCGACGTATATATTCGTCACAGTCCACTACGTCGATTCAGTGCGATTGACATGCAAACTAATATGAAATAAAAAAATAATCGAACATTAGTTAAAAACGTAATTCGTTACTGAGAATAGTAGAATTTTTCGTGTGTTCGACGTATATATACGTCAGTTGAAAAATTCGTTTCAGCGTGGTTCGCGTGTATACTAATGTAAAATACGAAAATAACGGGAAATTAGCTAAGATCGTAGTTTGTTACTGAGAATCGTAGAATTTTTTGCACGTTCGACGTATATATTCGTCAGTTGAAAAATTCGTTTCAGCGTCGTTGACGTATACACCAGTGTAACTTTCAGGATATTGATAAAACATAAGGATTTGGGAATTGTTGAAATTTAAAGAATTGACACTTTTGAATTTGAGGATTTAAGAATTGATAAAATTTGAAGATATGATAATTGTTAAAACTTCAAGATTTGGGAATTGTTGAAATTTAAAGATACGAGGGGGGACCCCAAAAAAAACGGGAATTTCGTCATAACTTCATTATTTCTTAATATTTTTACACCAAATTTTGGTCACCTTCAAAGTATTCTCCTTTGACCACAACGCACCTCTGCAAACGACCCTTCCATTGTTCAAAACATTTTTTAAATTCACTTATCGGGATGTTCCTTAGGCCTTCCAGCGATTTTTGTTTTACCTCCTCCACAGTGACATAATCGCATTCACGATTTACAAAACATGTTTCACAATAAACAATGCATGTGCCAACGTAATCTAACATAACGAAAGATAATCTGACCTAATGAAACGTAATCTGATAGAACGCTAACCTAATCTCGTCAAACCTAATATAACGTGATTAATCTAACCTGATCGTACGTGACCTAACCTAAAGTACTTAAACTATTCTAACCTAACCTCGCCAAGTCCAGGAGCCTCGGTAGATTCGGCAAAAGGAAACAAAAATATTAATTAATGAAACACGTTGGTTAAAAAGCAAGCCAAAATGAGTATAATAATTATCAATATTAAAACCATAAATGTTGCAATGTGTACGTCACACTGGAATATGTATTTCTCACCTTGTTCCTCCTCCCATCTTTCATTGCCAAAAAGAATAAAGGATTCTCTGGGAAATGATATTTGGCAGGGTGCAATCTAGCCAGCGGTGCGACGTAAATACATGAATCAGCCCTCGCGAAGAAAAAATGAAAGAGCGTGACACTGTAGCTCGTTCGAAATGAGGAGAACGAGGGAAGAAGAAAGCGGAAGGACTCGTTTCCATCTCTAATCCGGGAGCTGGCACGCGAAATCTCGATTCTAATCCGTTCTGTGAATAAAAAAAGAATTGGATGTCGCCAGGAAGTTTCCTAATTTCTCAGGAAATTTTCACCGTTCTATTACCTTGTTCAGAAAGGTCCATTTAAGCACGGTACATTCCCCGATTATTCCCGTGCCGACGGCTCGCTTCCAGAAACGATAAGACAAAAATAATCCCAGCACCTTGTAAAAGGGAACGAGACAGACACTCTGTATCTCGGCCCAACAGCTCCTCATCTAGTTTTCTGGCTTAAACCCGACCTGCTTCTGAATGAACATAGTGTGACACGCAAATGGAACGCGTATCGTTATATACCAATTTGCATGTTCATGAAGAAATTATATCGACCGAAATCCGAGGGTAAATGACATTCAACTCTTCTCGAAATTTTCTTGAGAACGTGGACATTTTGAATCAAGGAGAAGGGATTACTTATTTAAGCTGAGATTGAAGTGGTATTTGATATAATATGATATCATATCATATGTATATCATATACCATGTGTCCCGAATCGTATATGTATTATATGTCTATTACATATTGCATGTCATATATCATATATCATATGTAGCATATCACATATCATATATTATATATCACACATTACATATCACATTTCGCATGTTAAATATCATATATCATATATAGCATATCAGATATCGCATGTTAAATATCATATATCATATATAGCATATCAGATATCGCATGTTAAATATCATATATCATATGTAGCATATCACATATCATATACTATATATCATACGTGACATATCATATGTTAAATATCATATATCATATATTGCACATCGTATGGCGTATGCCACATAGCACATGTCTGTCATACATGATACACATATGGTATATATGTATTTTTCTCATTTTTATATTCAGTAATTTTTGTACTGTTAAATTCACAAAGGAAGTATAACAGTATGTAAACTTCTTCATTTTCAAACTTTTAGATGTTCCCAGATTTCATTAAAAAAGTCAGATATTTTCAGGCTAAGAAATTTAGATATTTTGGAAAATATAATTTTCTCGATTATCTGGATTCGCTTCACAATTTCCACATGCAAACTGTTCTCAATTTAAGAAATTGAAAATTGAAGATTTTACGAACTCTTCAATTTTGAACTCACCGTACAATGTTAAAATTTGAATATTACTCAGCTGGGAAATTGGAGAATTTAGAAGTGAAGGGTTTTGGGAACTTGTCATTTACAAGTTGAGAATTTTAGTCTTAAATTCAGAAATAAGGAACGCTCAAATTTCGAAATTATGAAAAATTTCAAGTTATTAGACTATGAAATTTTTACAATTCGCAAATTAAGCTAAGAAATTTCGAAGTCCTCGTAGTTGATAAAATGCACATTTTCACCTAAAAAGATTTAAAGTGTAAAAATTTTGTAACGTCGAGGATCGATAATACTCAACTAGCAAAATAAAATACAATATTTGAATATAATACGTACTTAACATAATACTAATGTCCAAATAGAGTGAAAAAATAAAATGAAATACGAAACACTCGAATATCAAAAGGAAGTAAACTAAGATGAAAGATACTCGAACAATAAAATAAAATACAGCGAGCATAACCGTAATCAAGAAGTTTGCAGATGAAAACAGAGTCGATTCGGCTCGGTTCTGTTTACGTGGACCAATCTGCGGTATCTCGCGTTTGATCGTGTCTCATCTTCGAATAGTTTCTCGTTTCGCTCGCACCGGCAGCAAGCAAATTGTTTGAAACACTCAGTCGGCAAAATTGTAGAACCCGCACCGTGCACTACACGGAAAGTCGCCTAACAATGCAGTTGCGTCGTAAACAGTTAGATAGTTAGTTCATTCTGTAATAGTCTTTGATTTATCCGACATCAAATTAAATTAGAACCGAGGAATCGATCGAACTTAGAACGCGATACGAGGTTATTTACTTGCGACGGTGTTCACGTCGTGTGTGTCTGTGATTAATTACTATGTGCAGGGGGTATTATTGCTGCGAACAATCAACGAACACTTGTCAAGTTACGCCAAAGGTAATTATTAACGTATCACGGTATCTGCCGTCTTCTACCAAGATACTGCAACCTTTAGTGCGATACTGCAACACTGATTCGATGATGTTTATTGGCAGGGAAGATTTTTCGTGGTTCAAACGTTTTCACATTCGAGGATTTTTGTGTTTTATAGGTTGGGTACTTGCAAAGTTAGAGATTCATACATTTTTTAAATGTATCAGGTTTTTGTATTTATCAGGTTGCAGATTTGCACGTTTACAGATGTTCTAAATTTTTTGTGTGCAAATATGCTGATTTAATAAATTGCGAATTTTCAGATTTATGAGTTTACGAATTTACGAATTAAAACATTCATGACTTTGTGAATTTATGAACTTATTTAGTTTTCAAATTTTACAAATGTAATAAATGTTACAAATTTCACAAATATGTTAAATTTAAATAATTTTACAAATTTTACAAATATGCCAAATTTTAAGAAGTTTATAATTATGCTAAATTTTATGAATTTTACAAAGATATTATATTTTGCAAATTTTACAAATATATTATATTTTACGAATGTTACATATATGTTAAATTTTACGAATGTTACAAATATATCAAACCTCACGATTTTTACGAATTTTCAATAGTGCAAAGTTTTAAGTTTAGAGGCAGACAAGTTTTAAATCTCAATCGTGCATATTTTTACAATCGCGAGTTGTTACATTCAGAAATTTACCAATTTTGAAACTCAGAAATTAACAAACTTACGAATCCGTAAGTTGCAACTTGCAACTTTTGAAATTAGTAAATTCGCAAATTTACAGATGGGAACAATTTTTGCTACGCATTTGTCACGAGGTATCCCATCTGCGGAAGTCACCAAACTAAAGTACCCGAAATCGCGCAATATCTGCTTAACCCTTTGACCGCGGTGCACCTTCGTCCAGAACCATGGCAATGTACACCGAAATGTTTACAATTGTGAAATATTGAAACACTCGCCGATATTCAGCTATTTGCAGTCGATGGATTACAGCCCGCGATAAATTAGATGTAGATCGGTTTAGTAACGCAACAAATACGTTACAGTAAGGACGATTCACAGAGCGTGCATATACGCCTGTCGCAGGTCGAAATAATCCGTCGACCAAAAGCGAGCTAAATTGTACGATCCCCGTTAAAAAAAAACGAACTCAATCTCTCGTTTCCCTTCTTTCTCCCTATCGAAGTTGGTCGTCAAATCGCGATAAATTAGCAGACAAAAGGATCCAAGGAAGCAAATCCTTGTAAATTCGGCAAGATAAAGGGGCAAGGTAGGTATAGGTAGAACGTCCTGAAGAAGTAGGTGCACGCCAAGGAGGTGAGATAGTGCTTTTGACATAGCACCGCCAGCGAACCTAATGACTCAGGCCACTCAGAGAATACACTAATTACCATGAAAGCGTCCCGTACACGCTTCCGGAAGACAGGCATTTTACTTGCCTCCCACATCTCTCTGTTCCCATACTTAAGGTAAGGATATTAGTGCCGAGGAGCAGCGCGGTGTCCTCCTCCAGCTGCGAGCTCGAATTTTAGACCAAGTTTCCTCCTCCGTGTGCCCCGATGGTCGTTTAACCTACGCCAGACGCACCCCCGACCATAGCCGGCTTTAGGGATTGAAATTCTTAGAGGATCCAGAGAGTTTCCGAGGATCTCCGAATCTCCCTCGCGTCCGATCCTCGCTGAAAGCGCAAAAAACTACGGTATTTTTGCTCAGGTTTCAGGAAATCGGTTAACTTTCGACGACTTCGCACTCGTGTACCGATGCATTTAGTGGCACACGCTTTTAATACACGCGTCACTGCTGTAGGGGTCTAAGATTGCTGCACTATTTTCTCAGATCACATTCGAATCGATAATTTTAGATAATAGTGCAGTTTTATGCTGATCGGAGCGATATTTGGTGGTACACGCTGGTTCGATACACGAATTGTAGCTTTGGAAATCTAAAATTAGTGTAATGCTTACTTAGATTGTGTTCGAGTGATTAATTTTGGATAAGAATGTTATTTCATATAGATTGATACGATATGTAATGGCATACACTCGTTTGATGCACGAATTGTTACGTTGAAGACCTAAAATTGATGTACTGCTTCCGTAGATTGTGTTCGAGTGGTTAATTTTAGATAATGATACAGTTTTGCATAGATTGGAACGATATTTAATGGTACTCGCTCGTTTAGTGCACGAGTTATAACTTTGGAGACCGGAAATGCATGTACTGCTACCTTGGATTGTGTTCGAGTGATTAATTTTTTATAATAATGTAATTTTATATAAATTGACACAATATGCAATGGCACATGTTTGATGTTTTAATTGCAACTTTAGAGACCGAAAATTAATGTACTGCTTTGTTAGATTGTGTTAAAGTGATTAATTTTAGATAACAATGCACTTTTTCGCAAACTTAAATGATTTTGGGTGATGCACACGCTGACTCAATGCACGGTTCAAGTCTTTAGTGGTCTAAAATTCATATACTACATCCTCAAGTGGTGTTTAGTTAATTAATTTCAAATAATAATATACTTTTGTATGGGCTGGAACGACGTGTCATAGTACATGCTCGTTTAATGCACGAGCCGATACTCCAGTGGCTAAAAATTGATATATTATATCCTCAGATTGTGTTAGATTATTTTTAAATACTCGTTTTTATATAATTTGAAACGATATTTCACAATACACACTCGTTCAATGCATGAAGCAAGATTCCAATAATCTAGATTCTACCAAACGTGCACTAAACACGAACCAATGGCAAATACGCTATAATTACAGATCGTTCGTCGTTGGTTAAATATCACGTGTTGCGTAACAGAGTAGCATAACTGCGCATGCGCGAATGATACGTGTAAGCAGTGGGCGTGGCTATAACGCATTAAGCGAGCGTCCCATATCGTGCATTAAACCCGAGCTCCGTATATATTTTATTACACACTCGATATGTATTATTTACACAACATAATGATTCATAACTTTTTCCTCAAATATATCCAGCGTCATCGATACAGAAAGTACCAAGTATAGTAAAATAAAACAAACGTTGTATTATAAATGTCCACAACTCGTTTGTACGAATTTAAATGAAGAAGATCGACGACAGGAGTTGAAGATCTGAAGAAATGACTTGGTAATAAGGGAAAAGTGCATTTGAGAGGGAAATGCGTCTCTTGATGCAGAAGTTTCAGTCAAAGATCGAATCTTTTTTATATTTATGCAATTTAAAGAGCGTAACTTAAAGTTGAGAGGTATACTCGAGGGATCGTATTTCACGGAACAATTTATTTCCATAAATATCACGGGAACGAACAGTGAGAGACCTGAAATATAAATATTAATAGTACGAGATATCCGTAGTTAAATTACCCTAAATCAAGCTTCACTTATGAACGATCGGTTTAGGTTAGATTAAGTTTGATTAATTTTTTTGGCCCAAATCCATATTTACATACATGTAGGTTATAGTATATAATATTGTATAGATTATAAGCTGTTCACATATGTATGTTGCCAAGGACGTGACTAGGCTAATTAAAAGGTTTAAACAATTTTTGGGAAATTATTATTCTACATTATTAATTGCCACTGTAGAACATTTCACTATGTTTAAACATAGCATACATAACACTACAAATTTATAGCTTTATATAAACTGCCCACATATGTGGGCAAAGGCGAGACGAGGATAATTAAAAGGTTTAAACAATTTTTGTGAAATTATTATTCTACATTATTAATTGCCACTGTAGAACATTTCACTATGTTTAAACATAGCATATATAACACTACAGATTTATAGCTTTATATAAACTGCCCACATATGTGGCCAAAGGCGAGACGAGGCTAATTAAAAGGTTTAAACAATTTTTGGGAAATTATTATTCTCCATTATTAATTACCGCTGTAGCCCATTTCACTATGTTTAATTATAGCATATATAACACTTCGGATTTATAGCTTTATATAAACTGCCCACATATGTGGCCAAAGGCGAGACGAGGCTAATTAAAAGGTTTAAACAATTTTTGGGAAATTATTATTCTCCATTATTAATTACCGCTGTAGCCCATTTCACTATGTTTAATTATAGCATATATAACACTTGGGATTTATAGCTTTATATAAACTGTCCACATATGTGGCCAAGGGTGTGAAGAGGTGAACAATTTCGCGGAGCGTGCGAACCGGGCCGGTGAGTCGAAATTGGCCGGGGAAACGATTAATTCGTACGGCAATCGACGCCCACGTGAAAATTTCCGTTCCTTTGACAGATCGGACTCGGAATATCGTGGCCGACGTGTCGTTGACGTCGACTCGCTGGTAATTTAAGATCAATTTTGATCGAAACGGCGGGGATGCGCCGATGATCGCGTGCGTGCGGGTGAGGACAGAGAAAAAAGCGGGGGAAAAAAGAGAAATAACTAGGAAAGAGAGGAAATCGAAGCGAAACACAACGGGTTCGGGGGTTCTTTCGCCGCTGAGCCGTGTAGGCCGATTGCGCGTGAAACGTCGGGGCCGTTTCCAATATTTTTCGTCGGCGAACAAATCAATCGGCCGACGCGAATTCGGCGTCGTTCTTCTGCGAAACGCGCCCAAACAACGCGACGAAATTTGCGGCCAGCCTGCTCGACGACGTAGCAACAACGGCCGAACGATTCGCACGGAAATTCCGTCGCCGACCATGGAAACGATAACACCGAGCACGATAACTGGCCGACAAAACTTTGCAAATGAATTCGGGCGATTAGACAAATATCTGGGGAGAAATAGGGTATTTTTTTCCATTCACCGTTTCCGATTATGTATTTGCGTCGCAGCGTCAACAATTAAAGTCAGTGGACTGTATCGAATTGAATGAATATAACACCGAACAATTATAGTAACAATTATACTTCATTACAAAATTGACTGTGTAAAAATTGGAGTACGAATGTATAAGAACTAAAATGTATATCAAACTGGAATGTGAATGCGATAAGCGAATGTCGAATGAATGAATGTCGAACGTCTAAATAAGCACTGAAATATAAATATAAAGTACCTCATATGGAAATATTAAAATATGAATATAATTACGTCTATACATATATAAATCTATAAATTCGTAGTGTTATACATACTATGTTTAAATATAGTGAAATGGGCTAAACGGTAATTAACACTAGATTTACGGAACCCGTCAAAATGACGGATCTTAGATTTCTTCTTTTCAATTACGAAAATTATTAAGAAGCTTATGTCAACCTCCATGTTAAGCTTCGTCGAGATAAAGAATCGTTCTATAAACTGATATAGGTATTATCCAACATTTCCTTATTGTTATAGTTCATCTTCCATTTAGACATAAGTGGTCATTAAACGTCCGTAAATCTAGTGTTAATAATGTAAAATAATAATTTCCCAAAAATTACTTAAACCTTTTAATTAGCCTCATCACTCCCTTGGCCACATATGTGGACAGTTTATAACCTCTGCAATGCTATATTCTTTTCCAAAACCTTTACGAAAATAAATTTGTAATCTCTCCTAAATTTTCTAATCAGAAAATGAATCCCAATTGCCATAAGGAAAGTGAAAGTGTCTTCACATGCATATGTACATGTCCGAAAGGTAAGCCGGAATTTGACCGATTGTTAGGGAGTAAAAATAATTATATCTAAAATTGTATGTGCAACGCTATCGGGTAGTATTTATAAATATCTCCAAAACAATTATAATGTGCTTTGTATTAATAGTAAACGTTCACATCTTTCTATTTGTAATTATTTTTTGAAACTTATACCTGTGAACTTTTTTGTATATCACATTTTCTTTATTGCGCATATATGATTCACAGTATAATTAATTTTCTCTGTTTTAACTGAACTTTGAACATCGTTTCTGAAGAGGTTAAAGCAGATTCCGCGAGCACGTTCATCGGCCACGTGAACGATGCCACAATTTTGTTTCGACCGCGGATGTTCGAGCGCGTTACGTAATAATAACGAACGGCGAAATGTGATGAGGTTTTAAACGGACGGTTTACGCGAACAATCAAATCGACAACTTTATCGCTGAACGCACGGTTCTGCCGGCTGAATCTACCTAATGGCTAACGGCACCACGTTCTGCTGATTCAAGCTTCGAATTTTGTCGTATATGCGCTGGCTGGAACTTGCGGCTAATAAATTTCGAGATTTCGGCCGCTTAACAGGAACTCATTACGATTGTACCATTATGGAACGAGTTCCGCTAAGTCCGTTATAGTTTCCGCGTTATTCCGATCATTACCGATGTCCACAAGTACGTGGGACATTCGAGTATTAATTCATCCTGACAAGTCATTCTGTTTGGTAACAATACATATATATTTTTAACTGTTAGCATTTGGTGAAAATACTTGAAATTTTCTAATATTTTGGAATCGATGTGATGGAGATGATTGAAATTCCCTAATTTTTAAATTAAAGAAATTATTAACTAAGAAATTATTTTATAATAAAATTAATTCATTTATGTGAATGAAAACAATATACTTTTTACAAAAATATTTATTTATTTGTAAATGTACATTTTAATGGACATATGATCCTTACGCAAAATTTATTTAAACTTATATGTAATAAAATGCGGCACGAAAAGTATTATGTACATTGCAATGTGCACAGGGTCCGAAGGGGTTAATGTGGCGATAATAATTGAAGTTCCTTAATATTTGGGCGATGTATGTTTGCCCAATTAACTCGTTGAAAATCCATTTGGAACTGTTATTCTTTATATCATTTATTCAGCACTTTGAAAGCTACTGAATAATAAACATACCTAACAGTAGAGAGTACAAGAGTACTTACGTAAGTACTTACATGAATACTCACCAACAATTTGTCTGTCAATGTATACCATTAAATTTACTGAAATTCATTTAAATTCATAAAAATCCGAAATCTCGAAGCAACGAATTCGTCCCACTTTCAAAATAATCAGAAATATCTGGTCTCCTCGTCGTAGCAGAACATCCAGTATGGTCCCGCGAGTTTCTTGTTTCGAACGAACGCGAGAATTCCTTTATTTCTGACGCTGTCCGCTGCGAATTTCCGGCCAGTCATTTTTTATCGATGCCCGAGGTCCTCTTTTTCCGATCCTCGGGAAACATCCTGCAGAAAGATAGATGTACGAGTTGTCACGGATCGTTTCATATTCCAAGGCCGGCCCATTCTTTTCCCCCCTTTGTCTGTGTGTACCGATACCTCAGTCCGAAATTCGAGTTTCCATCGGAGCCTCGCAAATTGAACGTCCACTGTGTCGAACGTGATCTTTTCATGTGCAGAAATCCTGGACATTCGGTGAATTTTTCACCGTGAAACGGAAGTTGGATGCTCGATTACGATCCGCCGGCACGATTTTCGAACGGAATCGTTGCTCGACGTGGCGCCGCGTCGATGAAAAACCGACTCGGCCATACACGAAGAGGCAATCTCCCGCGAGGGAATTTCCGAAGCACGTTGCATAATTTATCGAATAAGGATTCGCTATCGAGAATGCAAGCCGGGGAGAATAACGAAAATTTTGCTGCCGAACTGCGTTCGCATAATGGTTCAGAAATAGCGAGAGACTTACTCAAAAATGTCTCGAAAGAGAAAGATTTTATTGAAGTTTTACCGAAAGATTTTCTCGAGTGCCACGATATTGTAAATTGACACGAACTTTTCTTGGAATTACTCGAGTCAGTCCATCCAAATAAAATTGAGTTATGTACAATTCACACGTGAATCAAAGCTGGGTAAAGGTAATGTATCAATCAGAACTCCATAAAGTACAATTAATCCATTAAAACTCAACAAAGCAAAAATAACGTATGTATAATTGATATATGTATTAATTAAAACTCAACAAAGTAAAAATAGGGTATCAATTAAAATACTATAACAATCAATATATCAATTGAAACTCAATAATGTAAAATTAATTTATCAATAAAATCTCCATAAATTGAAAATAATGTATCAATTGAAAATCAATGAAGTCGAATAACAATTAATATATCAATTGAAACTCAATAACGTAAAATTAATTTATCAGAAAATCTCCATAAATTGAAAATAATGTATCAATTGAAAATCAATAAAGTAGAATAACAATTAATATATCAATTGAAACCCAATAACGAAAATTAATTTATCAATAAAATCTCCATAAATTGAAAATAATGTATCAATTGAAAATCAATAAAGTAGAATAACAATTAATATATCAATTGAAACTCAATAACAGAAATTAATTTATCAATAAAATCTCCATAAATTGAAAATAATGTATCAATTGAAAATCAATGAAGTCGAATAACAAATAATATATCAATTGAAACTCAATAATGTAAAATTAATTTATCAATAAAAACTCCATAAATTGAAAATCAATGAAATAGAATTAATATATCAGTTACAACTCGATGTAGTAACAATGCTGTATCGATAAAGTAAAATTGATCTATCAATTGGGATAAATAAATCGTTATGAAATGAAATTAAGCAGGCAACTTTTATCGAGTAAACATTATTTAAATATTCTCGAATTCTTCAGTAAAATCATTGTTTAATTAATGTGAAACAGCATATTTCCGACATTGTCGTCGCGCACCAAAATTAATCCCGCTTGTTATCGACGTGAGCCGTTCAAAGTTTATCGAACAACAAAAAGGACAAAGGGATGAAAAGAGAGGAGGACGTTTGAAAGAGAGGAAAACGTGATGCTGGAACGACTTTGTTCCGTGCATAACGTCGGTTTTCCGTTGCAACGAATGACTACAGGCTTCTGTGGAAAATCATGGTGGAAAAGAGCCCTTCAATTACGCGTTTTTGCTCCACGCGGATCAGAAATCTGGAATAAAGGCGGCGATTTAAATCGCTTGAAACGCGACGAAACAGGTGGCAAGTCGCGATATGAATCTTAAAACAGGACAGACATTTATTGTACATATATACGCGAAAATGAGCGAGCGAGAGAGAGAGAGAAGGCCAATAAATTCCTGGCAGAAACGCGAGCCCCAACATTTTCAAAAGCATTAATTGGATCGTGGCGAATCGAGGCAATAAAAAAATTCCGCCGCGCATGTAACTCGGCCCCCGCGGAATTCGTGGCTCACTTATTCGAAAGCAGAGGTACAGAAGATTAGAAAAAAATGAGAAACTAACGATCAAAGGGATATGCTGTATGTTTTCATAAATTTAAGCTCGCGGTGTACGCCGCGATTATACGATCATTTGATTACGTTTCTACGTCAACGATGCATATATGAGGGTGACAGAACAAACATTTCTTCCATTTTACTCTCAAATTTAGTATACTATGTAAAAAGAATCGTCTAAAAAATCGGGCATAAAGATTTCAATGTAAGGTCGCTCAAAGCAATATAAAAATTATCGATCACTGACGGAAATAACACCGGAAACGCTGATTCCGTTCAAAACTCAGCGTTAATTTGAAAATATGTTACAAGCGACACTTTAGTGAAACACAATGGTGCAACTCTGCGATATAAGTAAGAAATCGACGAAATTATTTATCTGTTCTACTCTGGTTAGAAAGAACAAATAGAAAAGGAGTGTTAAAAAATGAGAAAATATGAATTAATAATTTTTTTTACTACGATGCACTATTTCAAAATATCTGACAAAAAGACAAATTAACGGCTGAAATATTGTGCTACCATTGTAAAAATATAAACACAGTCACGTGTGTAATATAAAGCAAAAATAAAATTATTTTTATGTTTTTTACTGTGTTCCATCGCTTCAAAGACTGAAAAAATTAGAGATTACTGATGTCAAAAATTTGTGTACTGTTCTATCTAATATTTATACTGTTTAAACAAAAATGTGCTCAGTGGATAACTTTGATAAAAAATTGACAATTCAAATCTTTTAAATTTGCACCCAAAAATTGTGAAAAAATTCGTCGACGTGTATATCGTTTGGTAGAATAATCATAATTTTCGTTGCAAGTGCTATGTATAATATACAGTTATGTATGTTTAAATATACTTAATATCCTAGTGTACGAATACGTTTGCCCCTCACTGTAAATCTTTTAATTCTTCAGAATGAAAAGTATCAGAAGAATTAGAATACTTCTGGGAGAATATGTTCAACTATAATTAATAATATATAAAATATTGTTTTTATTGCTATATTCCAAGTGTACGAATACTATTCTCACTTTGAACACTAGATTTACGAAACGAGCCAAAATGACTCATAACATATTTGTTATTTTAAACTACAAACACTATGAAGAAACTTTTATCAAAATGTATATCAACTGTTGTCAAGATAAAGGATCATTGTATAAGACAGTTCACGTATCATACTTTATTTATTTTCTTTTCTAGTTTAGTTTTAATGTAAAAATAAATGGTCATTCCATAGCCGTAAATCTAGTGTTAATCACAATGATTCTAAAGGGGTCGATTTTGTCATCGAAATGTAATTGCAACTCGCGAAAATGACTAGAAACGACGAGATCGGCGATGCGAACGCCGAATAGTTATTTGCATTAATCGGAAACGGACGTTTCGTCCTGAACAAGTAACCCGAATAGAAACGCGATATTTCAGCATGTTGTTAGTTTTGCGGATCGAGCGAACCGGCTTGATTCATCGACTGGTTTCATCTCGATGTTTACCGGGAATTTGTCGAGGGACGCTTTAATGGACGTTCTTGACGGCCACTCGGAAAAACTTGTCCCCCGCTAACAAGAAGGAAAAATCGCGTCGACCTTTGTCGCCGCCAACTTTATTCGTAATTACGATTCAATTTCTACCTCGGTGGACAAACTGACGGGATAATGAGCTTCCTCGAACTTTGGAACGTCGCAGCTCGACACCTTTGTGTCGACCACGTCATGTAACAGACACCGAGAATTACAGCTATTTTTTACGCCTCCCTGCGCTCCATTTAGGGCGCATCCGACAGGGATTATCATTTTAGAAATGTCGGCAAATTAAGTATTTTAGAAGCAATAGGTATTTTGATGATATACATAATTGGTACAACGTGATCATAAACAGATGCAAAATAAAAGACACGAAGTTTTGAGCTGTAGATGATTCGAGAGATGTATTATCATTTTAGAAATGTCGGAAAATTAAGTGTTTTAGAGGCAATAGGTATTTTGATGTTATGTGGAATTGGTACAACGTGATCATAAACAGATGCAAAATAAAAGACACGAAGTTTTGAGCTGTAGATGGTTCGTGAGATGTATTATCATTTTAGAAATGTCGGAAAATTAAGTATTTTATAGGCATAGGTATTTTGATGATATACATAATTGGTACAACGTGATCATATATAGATGCAAAATAGAAGACACGAAGTTTTCAGCTGTAGATGGTTCGAGAGATGTATTATCATTTTAGAAATGTCTGGAAAATAATTGTTTTGTAGGCAATAGGTATTTTGATGATACATATAATTGGTGCAACGTGATCATAAACAGATGCAAAATAAAAGACACGAAGTTTTCAGCTGTAGATGGTTCGTGAGATGTATTATCATTTTTAAAATGTCTGGAAAATAATTGTTTTGTAGGCAATAGGTATTTTGATGTTATGTGGAATTGGTGCAACGTGATCATACATAGATGCAAAATAGAAGACACGAAGTTTTCAGCTGTAGATGGTTCGTGAGATGTATTATCATTTTTAAAATGTCTGGAAAATAATTATTTTTGAAATAATTGGTATTATGACGTTATATGTAATTTATATAGCATGATCATAAATAGAGGCAAAGTAAAAAGGGATGCAGTTTTGAGTCGTAGTCCATAGAATCGTGTTTTTGGAAATTTTTTATGTCGAATATTTTGGAAATAGTAAATGGTCTCAACGATTTGAGTGGTGCAATTTTTTACCTGGTAAGAGCGAACTTAGGTGTCTTTGGACATGTTTCCCTATTGATCTAGATATTTATGACCCTTGATGTATTTGGATTAAAATATCTTTGAACCTAAGTATTTATGGATCTACGTACCTATGGACCTAGGTATTTATAGATGCAGGTGTCCATGGACCTAGGTATTTTAGATATCTTTTGAGCCAGATACTTATGGATTTATGTCTACATGAATATAGATATCTTTGGACCCAGGTACTTGTTGATCTAGGTACTATGAATCTAGGTATCTTCAGCTCTAAATACCTATGGATGTAGATATCTTTGGATCCAGGTACTTGTGGATCTAGGTATCAACGGACCTAGGTTTCTTTAGCTCTAAATACCTATGGATGTACATATCTATGAATTTAGATATTTGTGGACCCTGGTATTTATGGATTTAGGTATCGATGCGCCTAGGTATCATAAGATCTAGCTAGCCTTGAAACTAAGTAACTATGACTCTAAATACCTTTGTATCTACCGATGAGCCACAATTTCTTTGTATCTGGGTCCTGCTGTAATTAGATGTACATCAACATCTACAAATCTAGATAACTATATATCTAACTATCTTTGAACCTAGGCATCCTTGCATCCGTAAACACAAAAACACAGAGAACTGCGAATATACAATCTCACGAATTACACAAGAATCACCCCCAACTTTATCAACGGTCCACGAAATACACATATCCACTTGCGAAATCATCTCACAAAAAAAAACCAAAGATAAACTTCGAAACCACATGCAACGATTGAAACGGTTGCCCAAGTACCCATCCGCTCGTAAGTCCCCGAAGACCACTCAGCCGAGATTATCGAAACAGTCGAAAATATCTCGCATTTGGCAAAGATAAAGATGTCGGCTCCACGTTGCCGAATAAACTGTCTCCATCAGAACGGAAAGTTTGGCCATCGCGTCGCTTAAATACGCGGTTATGCGTCGAGGACAAAGGACGGGTTTAGGGTGGCCCTCAGCGACGGGTGACAGAAGGGTGGCCAGAACAACGGAGCGTATGCGTCGAATTATGTGCATCGATTCACCCGAAAATGGGAAAACTTTTGCGACGCTCGATCGTCTGGGGCGTATCTTGTTGGCCGGCCAAGTTCAGAGCCGGTGTAAAAGTGGTGGAGCGGTTTAGGCGGGGTGGTTCAGGTTGCCCACCCTGGCGTACAGTTGCGTTCGTCATGTTACCTTCGTCTGGACGAGCATGCTTCGATGCTTTACTGCTCGGTTAACGATCTGTCCTGTGGACAGGGATTTTGGCAACGGACTACGTCGCGTCCGATACACCGCCAGACTAACGTTTATTATATCGCGTTGGGCTGCGAGTTTCGCTGCTTTTGTCGTTTTGTTGTTTGGAACGAGAGAAGTTCGATTTGATCGAAAATTTTGGAATTTAGATGGTCGGTAGCTCGATAAGACGAAGGATGTTGTTTTGAGTAGGGTATTCGGTGAAATTATGGTTTTGCAAGGTGGGGCATATGGTCATTTGAGATTTTAAGATGGTAGTTAGATAGGTATTTTTAATTTTGATTAGTTGCTTAGCTAGAAGATTATGGTTCTAGCTGGGTGGATAGTTCGGTACTAAGTTTAACTAGCATGGCTGGGAGTTTGTGATTTTTTCTACTTAGATAGATGAGAATTTGTAATTTTGACTAGTTGCATAGTTGGCAGTTTGTGATTTTGGCTAGATGTATAACTGGAAGTTTGTGATTTTATCTAGTTAGATAGTTGAGAATTTGGAATTTCGACTAATTGCATAGTTGGGACTTTTGTGAGTTTAGCTAGTTGGGCAGTTGGAAATTTGGAATTTTAACTAGTTGCATAGTTGAAAGTTTATGATTTTAGCTAGTTGAATAGTTGGGAATTTATAATTTCAACTTGTTGTACAATTGTTGGTTTATAATTGGTGTTGTTAGTAGTTAACTTCTAGTAGTAATAGTTAGTTAACTTTTAATTATCAATTATAAGAAACTGTAATTAAAGATTAAATTAATTGTCACTTTCAATTCAATTAAAATATGAACTTCAATCATGAATTAGTCGTGATAACTTACATTTTCATTCTCAATGAAGTGAACTTTTAATTAACTACTAAATGTTAATCATAAATATAAAGGTTCTCGATTTGCAATCTTTAATTTGACAAGATTGAATACAAAATTGGTCTTGAGTTTTTAATTATAGGATCATCGAATAAACAATTACGAAATCATTCTTTAATTATGAATTATAACATAATATAATTAATGTAACTGTGAACCTAATATAATTTTTTTAATGACCTAAAATAATTATTACCCAAAAAATTAATATTTAACTCGTACCTTAACCAGTAGTGAAATAAAGAATTTCGTGAATTATTTGAAAATCGGTACATTATTATTTTAATTATTTAGAAATTAATTGTTTTATCTATAGAGCCATCGTGTAAAATTTATTTATTAAATTCTAAAGAAAGCATGGTCTGATGATACACTGAATTTTTCTTCGAACCGATCAAATTATTATTAAACAATTAAATCGATATAATCATCAAGCTCATGTACACCTTCTAAACGTTCGAGAGCGCATTTTCTACTTAATTTCAGAAAGAGTACGGTTGCAAATAAAGCAACGAAACACATTCACGTGGAAGGCAGGCAGTCGAGAAGATTCAGACAAGTGACTGACAGCTGTCGATCGTGGTCAAGATTGATCGAACCTAGAAAAAAGCTGCCTGCTTTTTTACTCATTTTTCATCTCCCCTGAAAATTGCTCGGGAATAAACTTTTTACGAGTTTCAGAAAATGTCGACAGCCAAAACTGAGGATCTCAAATATTTCGTTTCGTTGCGATTTTAAACTAAATCCGTTTGTTTCACTCTTTCGAACGATCAACAAACATGTAATAAAACTATTTCTCCCAAACTATTTCACAATCAATTGAATTAAAACTGAGACAGTAATTGCATTGAAATTAATGTATTCGTTAAATTAAAATGCATTAATTAAATTAAAATTAATATTTTAAATTAAAACTAATGTATTTAAATATAAATTAATATGTTTAAATTAAAGTGAATATATTTAAATTGAAATTAATATGTTTTAATTAAAATTATTTATCAATGTTAAAAATTTGGTGCAAACTGAGATTAATATTAATAAGGACAAAGGAAAACTGTTCACCTTCATTTTTATAACTATAGCACGTGAGTATCGATGAAATTATAATTAATATTTTCATCAAATCTAAATTAATGTATACACTCAGTTAAAATTATTCTGTTAATCAAATTACGATTAATGTATCAATCAAATAGAAATTAATGCATTAATTAAATAAAAATTAACGCGTTATTTATATTATAATTAATGTATTATTCAAATTACAATTAACGTGAGTATTAAATTCGAATTAATTATGAACAAAGTTGACAATTTTTAGCATACTGAAATCAATATTTATGCAAAGTTAAACGAATAAATTCTACACCTTCGACTTTATTTCCAATTTGAATTGTTTAGCTTAACCTCTGCGAGGATTGCTTTTAGGTCATACATTAAATTTTTAAAGGCCAGGAACAAATTTTATTTCCAGCCACTCTGTCGCGTACGTTTATTTTTATTTAAGTATCGACGAAAACGAACAACGGCTCGACTCGCCGAATTCTTAAATGGACGCAATTTATCCGCTTATTAGCCACGAGGAAATTGTCCGTTTCTCTTCTCTTGACATCCTCTTTTTCCCTCATCTGACAATTCTCCCCGCAGATGTTTCATTCTCCGCGATCCTTTAGAATTAGTCGGTCTCGCTCGGTTTTTTTTTTGTCGCCCGGTTCGCGGTAAGAGTCGCAAAGCCATTCAAACGTTTGAAAGGTATGGCCGCTTCTTTTTAAAGTGTTCCGCTTATTCTGAATCACCGGCGGCTTTTGTGGACGTCGGATGACGTCCCGTGAAAATTTAGACGCCGCGATTAAAAAATGCCGGCTACCAAGAGAGATTCATCTCGAAAAGCCGTTTCGACGATCCGCGATTTATGCTCGAGTTAAAGTGTCGCTCGAGGATCGTCCCCGAAAATATGTTTGCCGCTATTTAATTACTATCGAAATCGTCGTACAGGTGTAACTGATGAAATCATGGAACAGACGGTTAGGAAAAATGATAGTTTAATTAGGTCGGGCAGAAATTCGACGTGTTTCAGCGTGGTCAACATTTTCACTTTCTAAGTTCAAATGAAGGTATTATTTCAATAAATATATTTCTATAAATGGCTCTGTCTTTAATAAATATCTAAGTCTATTGCCTCGTGTGCTGAAATTATTCGAGAAATGGTAGAAACGATGATTTAGGTTAGTTTAATGTGGAACTGAGGCAGTTTAAGTGGTATTGGGCAACGTATGGTCAGACATAACATTTTTGTGGATTGAATAACAATGCTTTTTTAATAATACCTGAGTATCTTTATACAGGCTGCAATTATTGGGTAAATGGTCCAAAAAGTAGTTCGAGTAAGTACAATGTGAAATTCGGTCGATTGGAGTAGTATTAGACAGCGTATGGTCAGACATATCTTTTCTACGATTAAATCACGGTGTTCTTTTAATAAGTAACTGTTCATACTGTTAAAAATGTTAAAATTATTCGACAATTGATTGAAAAAGTAATTCAAGTTAGTTCAATGTGAAATTCTGTCAATTAGAGTAGTATTAGACAGCGTATGGTCAGGCATATCTTTTCTACGATTAAATCACGGTGTTCTTTTAATAAGTAACTGTTGATACTGTTAAAAATGTTAAAATTATTCGACAATTGATTGAGAAAGTAATTCAAGTTAGTTCAATGTGAAATTCTGTCAATTGGAGAAGTAGTATTACACAACATACGGTCAGACATCATGTTACCTGCGATCAAATAACAGTGTTTCTTTTAATTTCTTTTACTAAGTACCAATTTGTGTTGTTAAATATGCTGAAATTATTCTGTAAATTATGAAAAAAGTAATTTAAGTTAGCTGAACGTGAAATTCAGTCAATTTAAGGAGAATTGGACAGCGTATGGTCAGACATGTCTCTATTTAGAATCAAATAATGGACTTTCTTTAACGAATAACTCATAGAACTGTTAAACGTGCTAAAATTATTAGATGAATTTAAAAAAAAAAATAATTGTGATTCTTTCAAGACAAAATTCAATCAATATAAGTAATAATAATCAACGTATGGTCAGACCTTTCTCTATCTGCAATTACATACAAAAATATTTTGAATAAATACCTATTTCTGAGAATGTAAATGCTAGTATTATTCGATAAATATAAAAAAAATGATTGTAATTACTTCGCAACGAAATTTAGTGAGTTTAAGTAGTATTAGTCCACGAACGACTCTCTTTCTACCATCAAATCAAACTATTTCTTCAACAAGTATAGAATATATACTCTTAGTACCTACAAGAATATTAATATGAAATTTTTAATTACGGTAAAAGCACTCGATAAATAATTTTAATTAGCTCTATATGAAATTCGGTCAATTTAGGTATTAGTCAACGTATCATTTCAGTATTTAAATGTAAAACAAGTACGGGCGAGTAAACAGATGTTAAAATTACTTCACAAACGACACAGGAAGTGATTTCACCTGTTCCAAAATCGATGCATAGTCGGTTCGAATATAGAAACGAACACGATATCCGCCATTCCTGCTCCGAACAGTTGAATTAATCAGACTGAATCTCCCCGGAGAGTCAATATTATTTACGGTTCAAAAAGCAAGTATAATTTCGGGCACGTGATCATAGCGTGACGCGCGATTTATAATTGCACAAGCGTGTCGCATGTTCAATTTCGCACGCGTGATTTAGTATTTTATATCGGGATAAAACACGTGACACGTTTTATTCCGATAAAACCAAACACCGAAATTAACCCTTTACGCTCGAGAGGATCTTTGTTATCGGCAAGTGGTATGTCGAAAACTTTCTGACCTCTTCACTGACGAATTTCGAATTTCGATCAGGACAAAGAAAATTAATTATATTTTATTTCATATTTGTCCAATACAAAAAATGCGGGTCACAATTTAAAAAAATTACTGCAAATAAAAAAATATGTACGTTTACTATTTATACAACACCCATTATAATATTTTTAAGGACATTTATAAAAACTACTCTATAGCGCTGCAAATACATTTTTATCCATAACCAGTTTCAGAAAAAACAGTCGTTGCTTGAACTATCATTTCGGACATGTACATATACATATAAAGACACTTTTACTTCCCTTATGGCAATTAAGATTTATTTTCTGGTTAAAAAATTCAGGAAAGATTACAAATTCATTTTTGTAACTGTTTCGGAAAAGAATATAGAGTTATAAGTTATGAAATAACTATCCACGTATGTGACTAATTGCGTAAAGAGATTAATTAAGAAGTTTAATCAATTTTTTCGAAAGTGTTATTTTGTCTTATGAATTGCCTGTATTGCCAATTTCACTAGGTCTAACCCTTTGCACTCTGAACCACCCAGACATAACCTACCAGCTGCTTTGTCGCGAAAACATGCATTTACAAATCCCCATATTGCAGTTTAGTTTTGGGACCAAGTAAAATATTATATTCATATGGTGTTCACATTTAGGAATCTAGAAATTTGTAGGCGTTTGAAATTTGTTAAATTTAGAAATTTAGAAATGTAAAAATGTAAACTTTGAAGTTCGAGAACATGGGAGTTTACGAATTCATACACTCGAGCACATATTATTTTCAAAATTTCTGTGAAACAAAATTTGATCGTATAAGCGCATTCAGGCTGGCTCGCAGTCCGGATAACCTCTTTAAGGGGAAAAGTTTTTATCGTGCCAGTTCCTCTAACTAAAACAATTTCATTAAATCCCCCGACCGATAATCGCGCCATCAAATTCCCATAACGATCGCATCACGTTAGCCAACGAGCGATAATCACGTTACAGGAGAGTGTTCGATAATTCCATCCACGCTTGGAATTATTAAAAAAGAAGAAAATAGAGAGGGAAGAAATGAAAAATCACGACGTCAAGCCCCGAATCTAATCGAGGTTCGAGCTTTCAAACCATCGAAGCCCGACGATAATCTCTATCGAGACCTCGAACAATAACTCTTCTGTCGAGCACCGCAACAATTACATCGTGAATGTCGAGTGATAATTACACTTCGACAATTCACAAACAATTACACCACCGAACGAAGGATGAGATGCTATGCTCAACGGCAGGTTTAATGTCAACAAACGTCTTTTCTGTTGCACGCGTAGCAGAACGCAATTCTGCATTCTAGAAGCGGCAGTTAAGAGAGAAATTTCGAGATTTGATGATTTGGGAAACTGGAGAGACTTTTTAGGACGTTCTTAGACACGGAAATGTTATTTGTGTAAAATGTACTGCATTTTTTATGACTGTACAGTTTATTTCATTTGGGAATATGGATAAATTGAGGGGTGAAAATTTACAAAATATGGATATGTGAGAATTTGAAGCTTTTTGGATTTGATGTTTAGGAACTCGAAAATTGAGACATTCAGACGTTTGAGAATTTAGGAACTTGGAAATGTGTAGGCATTTAAGATTTTTTATGGCTGTACAGTTTATTTCATTTGGGAATATGGAAATATTGAGGGGTGAAAATTTACAAAATATGGATGTGTGAGAATTTGAAGCTTTTTGGATTTGATGTTTAAGAACTCGAAAATTGAGACATTCAAAAGTTTGAGAATTTAGGAACTTGGAAATGTGTAGGCATTTAAGATTTTTTATGGCTGTACAGTTTATTTCATTTGGGAATATGGAAATATTGAGGGGTGAAAATTTACAAAATATGGTTGTGTGAGAATTCGATGATTTTAGGATTTGATGTTTAGGAACTCGAAAATTCAGACATTCAAAAGTTTGAGATTTTGGGAACTTGGAAATGTGTAGGCATTTAAGATTTTTTAAGTTTAGAAATTGAGGAATTTAGGAATGTTAAAACTTTGAAGTTTGGAAATATGAGAATTAACTAATTTGTACACTTGAATATATAGTAGTTTGAAAATTCTAGGTATTATTTAATGATATAAAATTGAAATATGAAGTGTCAAATTTTAGACGTAATGCGCATTTGGAAATTTTTTAATTTGGGAACTTGCAAATATAGAGATATCGAAATGTGAAATTAAAAATCTTGGAAATATAGAAAAAATAAAATATAGAAATTTGTAATTTTAAGGATATAAAAATGTTGAACAATGTGATACATTAGAAATTCCGAAATAAATTACAAAATAAATAATTTAAATTCCTCAAATTTCCAAATTTCCGAATTTAGAAATATAAAACCAGAAGACTTAGATCTTAAAATGGTCACATTCAAAATTAGAAAATGTGTTAGTTCAAATTTATGGAAATTCGAAAATTTAGGAAAACCATCAGATTTCGATTAAAAAATAGAAACACTCGATAATTAGACAGTGAGAGTTTCGATTCACATTCAAACATTTAGAAACTTGAAAATGTGAAAAATTCGGACATTTAGAAACTTGAAAGTGTGAAAAACTCGATCATGCAACTCGGAAACATAAAAATGTCTTTCCTAAAAAGTTTCAAACACTGTAAATTGGCGAATATAAAATTTCAAGAACAAAAGTTTTTCAACACAAAGAGCACTTCCAAATCGATCGACTCAGAAATTTCCACAGTCGAAGACCTATCAACTGATCGTGCTCGCTGGTCCTCTTCGATTCTCGATCAATTCGTTAACGTTACCCAGAAAGATTAACATTATTTATCAAGTACGCCGATCCCGGCATCTCATCCGATTTTCCATGACGAGGATCCCTTTGGCCGTGGCAAACGTGCAATTTCGAACATTACCATGGCATCTAATACAATCCGCGGCGTCTTTTGTGTCCGCATTTATATTGCTCCTTTTGTAGAGGGGCGAATCTACGAAGACGCTTTCGAGCTGCAGAAGAGAAAGAAGCCAGAAAAGGAGAAGAAATCATCCCCGCCTCTGGTTTTCGCATCAATACCCTCGCCACCGATTCCATTCAGTTCTGGTCTGCTCGTAGATAGCATATCGAGTGAGAACGTTCGTTTATTCGACGTACAAAGGGACGAACGCAACCCCCATTAGCATGCGCTACCCATCCTCTAGTTATTTGTGCTCGCTCGCCACCGACCATCTTCCGTCCTTCGTATTAAACTGTTCTCACGATCGACAATTAATTAATGAAACCAAGATTCAACCGGGAATTTATTTAATGCGAGCGGATCTAGGGGACAGGTGTGAATTCGAAAATATATGCAAAGTTTAGTGTAGCTACGGTATACATGTAGGCGGAACAAGAACGAGACGCAGAGGAAAATTTTTTGGGTGTTTCACGAGACTAGCTTCAAAATTTCAAGTGAAATGATCCATAATTGCGGCCTGAAGTGTTCAAATAAACGAAGAAATGCTGATCGGGTCGTCCGAGAAGTCATATTCCAATTACCATTTGCAATTCTCAAGTTTTCAAGTTTTCCAGCTTTCAAGCTCTCAGGTTTCCAAGTTCCCAAGCTCTGGAGTTTTCACGTTTTCAAGTTCTCAAGCTTTCAAGTTCTGAAGTGTTTAAGTTTGTTATGTTTTCAAGCTTTCAAGTTCTCAAGCTCTCAAGTTTCCAAGTTCCCAAGCTCTCGAGTTTTCACGTTTTCAAGTTCTCAAGCTTTCAAGTTCTGAAGTGTTTAAGTTTGTTAAGTTTTCAAGCTTTCAAGTTCTCAAGCTCTCAAGTTTCCAAGTTCCCAAGCTCTGGAGTTTCCACGTTTTCAAGTTTTCAAGCTTTCAAGTTCTGAAGTGTTTAAGTTTGTTAAGTTTTCAAGCTTTCAAGTTCCCAAGCCCTCGAACACTCAAGTTTTCAAGTTCTCGAGCTTTCAAGTTTTCAAGTTCTCAAGTTCTCAAGCTTTCAAGATTTCATATATTCAGATGCTGAAATTTTTGAAGCGTCGAATTTCTAAATCTGTAGATACCAAATATTTGATGTTTCAAGAATTATAACAATATGTTAAAAGTAACATGCTATATAATCAGATATTTGTGTAATCAGTTCTCTAGACAATTACATTTCAATATAACCAGATTCCGATATAATCTAATTTCCATGCAATCAAATTCGTAAATGACTAAATTCCAATATAATTTAATCTCGATATAATTAATACATTCCTAGAAGACTAAAGCCAGATATAACTAAATCGTAATATAGCCAAATCTAAATAATATAAAATTCTCAGATAATTAATTTCTATAGAATGCATAGATACTAATGTGCCAATATAATCTAATCCCTAGATAACTAAATATCAATATTACCTAATTTCCATACAGTCGAACCCCTGCATAAATAAATCTCAATATAACTGAATCCGAATCTAATCTAATCCCAATATAATCAAATCCCTAGATAACTGGATCACAATGTAATGAAATCTCAATATAATCAGATCTCTAGATAATTAAATCTCGATATAATCAAATCACTACGTAATTAAACCCTAATATAACCGGATTCCTATAATAGTAAGTCTTGATAAAATCCGTAACTAATGTATCTCTACCTTTCTATCTCTCTGTATAGCTAAATACTAAAATCTCTATATTTTTATATTCTATTCCCTTTGTCCCTATATCGTAATAACTCAATGAGCCAGTATAGCAATATCCCAATATGCCTATGTTCCAATACTCCTATGTCTCAATTTCCTTACATCCCAATATCCCTAACCCCCAATCACCCTAAATATGTAATCCTATATTTCAGTCTCTTTACGTTCGAATATCCCTATATCGCGATATCCTTGTACTCGAATTTCCCTAAATTCCAATATTCCTAAATTTCAATCTTTCTGAATCCTAAAATCTTTATAATCCAATAACTCGGTACCCCTATGCCCCGATATCCCAATATCCCTATGTCCCACTGTCTCTATGATCCCATGTTTCGCTAACCTTATATTCCACTATCTCTATGTCCAAATATCCTTATGCCCCAATATTCCTACACCCCAATCAGTCCACATCCTAATAACCTTATATTTCAATTTTGATATCCTAACATCCTGCGTCCCGATAACCCTATGCCCCTAATACCAATATCCCTATGTCCCACTGTCTCCATGATCCCATGTCTCACTAACCTTATATTCCACTATCTCTATATCCAAATATCCTTATGCCCCAATATCCCTATGCCCCAATATGCCTACACCCCAATCAGTCCAAATCCTAATAGCCTTATATTTCAATTTTTATATCCTAACATCCTGCGTCCCGATATCGCAATATTTCAACATCCCTGTATCTCTATATCCCCAATAACCCTACATCCCTAAATGCCAATATACCCCTCCCGGAATTGATCAAATATATGAAAACGGTAAGAATGAGTTAAGCAGATCGACCCGATGTTTCATAGTTCGTTTGTGGATGATAGTTAAGTCTTCATCCCTCGCCCGTTTGCGAGGATGTGATCCGAAGAGGAAGAGAAGAATGTTCCGGATAGTTGAAAGGTTCTCGAATAACGTTTTCGATGATGGCGATGCGAGGTCCCGATCGGATGGAGTCGGAAGCTTTTTTTTTTTAGGAGATCTCTAGCGGCGAGGGGTTGACGTAATGTTATGTTCTGTGTCAGTAGGTTTAGGGGTGAAGAGAGCGTGTTCCTGACGCGTAAGTAGGCTTACGTAATAATCTTGGCACACGGGGTGGAAACGAGACGCGAATGAGGACAAGGGGTCCCGACGTGTGTGTGTATGTATGAGTGCGTGCGTGCGTGTGTGTGTGTGTTTGAATGAGAAAGAAATGTTACCGAGGGTTGGAAAATTATTCGCTGCTCTTTTAAATAAATGGTGTACGTGAGTGATCAAATTATCGTGATCCCTATGGAATTACGGTATTTGGAGACTGAGCCGAAACGAGGGGTGAATATGTACTGCAAATTAAACATTCGTTTATTTTAATAATCTTTTTATTGGTGGTACATTTGTAGTTAAACGTAGCGATTTTTGAACCTTTAATAAGTAATTAATAATGACTAAATTATTTGGACTCTTTCTTAGGAATTTATTTTCTAAATGAGTTTAATTCGTGTTTGGTAAATAATAAAGTGTCATCATTTATTTGATGAATAACATAATATCATAAATTATAATAATTTAAAAATCATGTTGCTTCTTATAATATTTTATATTGGCTTCATATAATTACTTCTAGTATATATTATTATAAAATGTATATTATTATTACTATTATTATTTGTAATATATTTAATATTATGATATTACGTTTCATATTTTAACGAATATTAATAATAATATACAAGATATTGTATAAATATTAAATATTGTTCGAAATATTATGAATGTTAAATTATGACATTATATTTGCATTTATTTATTTAACAATAAGTTGCAAGAATGCATTTTGTGAAGAGACATACATTCATTTTCTGCATACAAATGTATGTACTGTATATTTATCTAACTGTATCATTCGACTATTTTTAATATATTCGTGGAAAATTTATATACATTTTTATATTATACATATACACGTTTATTTTTTATAAAAATAGAATCAGACTTTAAGATCAAGAAAAAAATTATTTTATTCTATCCGTGACACTTGTTATTGAATTAATAAGATAATAGAATAATTCTTCATTAATTTATAATTACAATACATTCATTTAATTGAAACGGAGTAAGAAACGGTTTTTTAACAATAGACCGTCGAATTGTTTAACAACTGTGCAATTATTTCGTATAAATATGCAGTTATTTCGAAGCTGTGAATAACGCAAACTTGTTATGCAAGTGATTGAATAATTTAATGATTATGCCACAAACAAAGAATAATTTGGTTAATGCTAAAAACGAAGAATTACGCGTTGACGCGTCAAGCATTTATAGAACCATAAAATCACCATTAAACTACCATGAAATCGTCTAAAAACAGACTTTGAAAACACTTTAACCGTCGCAAACGATCATAAATGAAACATGAAGCGACGACGCTGGATCGCTATGAAATCACTCGAAATTAAATTGAACCTGTCAGTTTAGAGACGATCGTGCGTTCAGCAAACATAAATTCCCGAGAATATTCGCGAATATTCGCATTACGCCATCTAGGGAATCCATTAAACCACAGGGAGAATCGTGTCTCCGACCGGTACGATGAAATTGTTTAAACTATAATATTATGTCGTTTTATATTAAATAACCGGTTTCGAAACATGTTCGATTAAATGAGAACCTTGTAAAGCAACACCTGTTCCGATAGATTTACTGCACAATTATTTTGCGGAAAAAATTTACGGGTTAAACTTCTCGTTAATAACATTTTTTTTAAATATCTTCATTGACAAACATATTTTAATATTAAAAAAAGTATATCTAGTAAAATTTCAATTAATATTTCTAGTAAATTGTTTATCATTTGGCATTTTTAATATAATTTTTAAACAACAGTATTTTCTTACTAATATTTTTTATTAATCAGTGTTAATATTTAGAGGTGTTTACTAAATTATTTTAGTAGATTCTTTCATATTTTAATAATCTTGCGTTAATATCTTTATTTATAAATCAATTGTTAACTGATATTTTTAGCATTATTTTTTTATGATAGTAAATGCTTTTTGTTGATACTTTCGTTAGTAAGCATTCTTTCATATTTAATACGTGCTTTAATATTTTTGTTCATAAAGAATTTATTAATTAATATTTTTTTTAGGTTAGTTATTTCAATCTTTTAAGTTAGACGACGCAGTATTTTATTAGTACTTCCAAGTAAGCGATGTTGCATTATTAGAATTAATAATGTATTTTGTTAATATCTAAAATTCAACAATATTGTAAAGGTAATTATTCGAACTTTGACATTATATATTGTCAATCGAGCTTCAAATTGCAGCCGCAAAATGGTATTTCAGCAAGATTTAGAATAGCTTCAACGATAATGATTCTATTGAGGCACTTTGCAGCACTGGGCTCACTAACGAATAAATCAAAATTATCGTATTATCATAGTCATTATTGAAATTGTGCTATCAGACTATTTAACTGCGATTATAAAGTCATTATTCGGCTATGACATTTCGATCACACGTCGATGGCCAAGTTATGATTGAGTTTTGATGGCGTAATTAGTATTTAGCTTCGATAACGCCCTAAAACTTTGATAGTATGGTTAATGTTAAGTATCGATAGCACAGTTATCGAACACTCGCGGTTTAAGTGAATCATCGCACAAAATTAATAATTTTCGCTGAAATTATTTCTGAATGTTCAAAAGCGTGAACAATAATTTCCGTGCAGAAATATTAATTATACACGTTGAAATGTTTTTAAAGTTGACAAAATTATTATCTTAAATATAGTATTAATTGCGATCAAAGGTGTAATTGAAATGACAAATTTGTTACTGAATGTTTGTATTTTCTTTTAAGAAAAATTAAAAACAAAATTAATTGTATTAATTAAAAAGTCAATTTCAGGAATTTGATTCATTTCAAATTTTTAAAAATTTTTCAAATCTTTAATGGAATTTAATTTAATATCTTCTGATGAAAAAGTAAAAATAATTAAAAAGAAAATGTATGTTTAGTATCATATGTAGTTAAACATTAATTGTATTATTAATAATTCTATAAACGTTGTAATTCCAGTCGGATACTGATATTTTTCAATTAACTTCAATTATTATTAATATCACCACATTTTGTAATTTTTATTTAGTATATTTAGTACATTTAGTACATATTTTTAATTTTCATTCAGTACATTTAAATAGCACACGTATTTATTTCCACTGCATTTTTTAATATGCGCTTTAAATTATATTATATTACTTACTTTATTTACATTGTTAAGAAAAGTTATTTATTTATTTTTAATATTCTGTTATATAATCGCTTATTAACTCCCATTATGATTTTTGCAAACTTGTGTTTATTTTATTTGTTTTTTACTTTATATAATTCCTTGAATTTTTCCTTTAGAGTAGTTCAAAAGATTTTTTAGGTTAGATATTTTAGGTTAACCGAGTTTGCGTTCAGGAGCTCGTTCAGGTTTTTTCTTTCGAAACGAGAAAACGAGGGGACAATTGGAAGAGAAAACTAGAAGGAGGCGAGCAAACAACGTTAATTGGACGTTGTTTTGTAACAATGCATCGAACAGTGATGCCGGTCATAATGCGAGAGTAGAATTATGTTCCATGCTTCGTTGAAGGCGTGCCTCTTCGAAATCGATGACCGATCGACCATCGTGTTTCAATAATCGTTTCATTGGTTATTGAAATAATTAGCAGATAACGTAGTCATTATACGATTGTGAACGTATTGGGGACAGATAATTGCTAGAATTATTAAACGCTGTGAATGAAGAAGGGTTTTGATACATTGCTGATGAAAAACGGGAAGGACTACTTCGCAAAAAATTTGTATGGAGCTGTATTTTATTCATGAAGGTTTGAGGAAATTTTATGTTCTTTTTGTAGGATAAGTTAGAGTTTTGAACATTTTAATTCGATGATTTGATTATTTAGAATTATGGGAATGTGACACTACTATTATTTTAAAAGTGGGAAAATTAGAATTATAATTAAAAATTTTGTAAGTTTCAGGAACTAAAGTCCTTTATGAAATTTTTCATCCTCTAAATTTTTAAATGTAGAAATATAGAAATTTCATATGTTTCAAATTTGAAAACATTGAAATTTAAGAATGGTTCAAATTTTGTAACATTGAAATTACAAATAAGTGCTGTATGAATTTTCGAATTTGCAATGTAGAAACTTGAAATGTACCAAATTTGGGATCACTGATATTTCAAATATTTCAACATACATAAATATTATAACAAATTTTTCGAATTTGTAAATATTGAATTCCTAAGATGCCCAACTATGAAATTTTCAAACTTGAAAAAATAAAAACTTCAAATATTATACAATACTATTAATGTATTACGATATTACAAGATTATTATTCTAACATTATATTACAAATCTTATACGATTATCTTTCATACACAAACTTTTTGCATTTTTCTCTAATTACTAATTATACATGACTATCTACCCATTGTAAAAAAATAATTAACAAGGTGGTACTATTATCAGAAAAAATTCTCTCCTCTTACTACTTGGAACATCTCATCGTTTCTCTGAAAATAGAAGTAAAAAATAATAAAAGATGTTAGAATGCTTCTTTTCCGTCCTCTTTACGTAAAGCGTTTGTGCGTTTGTCCTTCATCTGTATGCAAATTTTGCATTAACAATGTAAGAGCAGTTCTTACGAACAAGAGGAAAACGAGCAAGCCTAATGATGAAGCGCAAAATTAAACAAGTAGCGACTAAAATAAATGTTGAAACAATGTAGTCTCGAAGTTTTCCAATTTGTAAATTTTAAAATCTAAATCCCCACTTGTAAATGTTGGGATGACTTGAAACGAGTACATTACTTTTTCATTAAAAAATAAATTATGTTGAAAAACGCCGAGCATTGATTTCAAATAGAGTTACAGTGTTTTTATAAAATAGTCACAAAAAGTACTTTCTCATTAAACGTTATTCGAGAAAACTTCTCAAACTTCAAGTTTTTTCGAACATTTTCCCAAACATAAATGTTCTTTCAAAGACTCTGAATCTATAATCTTACAAAATGAACACGAAAATCACTTTTATCAACATACAAAATTTTTAAACATCAGAAACTCCAACATTGTCTCAAGAACAACACCACCAAAATTTTACAAAATAATCATATAAATTACTTTTCTTATTAAAAAAAATTCCAATTACCAAAATTCCCAAATATAAAATATTACAATGCAGCAACACAAATGACTTATTGCATTTTTAAAAACACCAAATCTATAATTTTTAGAATCAATTAAAAGCCTTATTTCACTTACCGTTAAAAAATTCCCAAACATCAAAAACCCCGACACAACAATTTCCGGAAACCAGCACAAAAATTTCTTTCAGATTCAGAGGTTTTTAATGTTAAACTGGAAATCTGGAAGTTTGAAAATCGGCAAATTAAAATATTTAGAAATCTGGCAATTAGGAAATTTGAAAATCAAAAAATTAGAAAATTTTGGAATTAACTAATTAGGGAATTAGGAAACTAACAAACTAGGTAACTAAGTAACTAGGTGTTTAAGTAACTAGAAAATTTGGAAATTAAGAAATTGGAAAATTAGGCGATAAGAAGATTAGGAAATTTGTAAATTTAAAAATCTGGAAATTAAAAAATTTGGGAATTAAGGAATTAGGAAATTAGGAAACTAGGAAACTAGGTAACTAGGAAATTTTGAAATTTGGAAGTTCGGAAATTGGAAAATTAGGCGATTAGGTGATTAGGAAATTTGGAAATTTAAAAATTTGGAGATTATAAAATCAGAAAATTTGGGAATTAACGAATCGGGACATTAAGAAACTAACAAATTGGGAAATTGGGAAATTGAGAAATTGGGAAATCGGGCAGTAAGATGATTAGAAAATGGGAAAATGGGAAAATTAGAAAATTAGAAAATTAGAAAATTAGAAAATTAGAAAATGGGAAAATGGGAAAATGAGAAAATGAGAAGATTAGAAAATTAGAAAATTGGAAATTGGAAAATTGGAAAATTTCAGAATTAGAACATTAGGAAACCAGGTAATTGGGAAATTAAGAAATTAGGCAATTGAGCAATTGGGAAGTTTCGAAATTAACAACCGTACGAAACAACACAAGAATGACTTCCTCACCGTTAAAAGTTTCCAAATATCAGAAAGCAGTTTCGACGTTATTCGACGCAATGGTCCGCGTGCGATTTCGCGAAACTCGACGGTCGAATACGAAATCGCTGAAATTCCAGGAACTCGGTGACCGTAGATAAAACAAGAAACGAACGCGAAATTCTGCTCGATATCGTCGAATTTCAAGGCAGAAAGGAACGGAACAATCGGTTATTGTATCGGCGCTCGTTTCGGGGTTCGCTTAACGGCAAAAAAGGCCGACAAACAGCGACATAAAGCGCGCATTTACCTACGCTCGGTATGCAAATCGCACAGGTGAAGCTTCGCATGAAAAATGAAACGATCCACCGAACGTTACCGAACACTTTTTTCAGAAACACCGGCGATATCGTGTTCGAATGAACTTTCCGTCGGAATTTTTCAACGATGGACGCATTACCCCGAGGCTGTTACCATTTTTCATATTTTTTTCTTCCGGTTTCGCTTTTTTTTTTTTGCTGTTGTTTGCAACGCGCCAGTAAAAAATTGCCAGATGATTCGGTATCTTGTGCCTACTTTGGGGAGATCGGTTGTTCTTGTTTGCAACGTTTGATTACTCGCATAAGTTCGTCCGAACATTCGTAAATATTGGCATACTTATCACTCCTGATTTTCTATTTATTTAGTAATGTTAAATACAGAAAATTAGATTAGTTAATTTATCCATTTCTTAATTTTCTAAATTCTCCAAATATCTATATAACTAAATTTCAAAATTCTCAGACTTCCAAATTTCGAAATCTCTGCTCCGAAAATTTATGAAATTTATTGAATTTAGACACCTTTTGAATTTAGAAATTTAGACATTCGGGAATTCGGGGCATTGAGAATATAAAAATTGCGAAAATCGGGGAATTTTTTAAGAATATTGAAATTTGGGAATCTTTACAATTTGTGAAATTGGAAATTTGTTACAATTCTAGAATTTTACAATTTTGAGGTTTTGAAATTTTTTAATATTGAAAATTTCTAGAACTGAAGATTTTAAGTATTCCTTAATATGACAATTTGACAATGTTTAACATTTTGAAACTCTGCTACTTGAGTATGAAATTTGACAATTTGGAAGTGGAATAATTTAAGAGTTTAAAAATTTGTAATCTCTCTACTTCTATGACTAAATCCTAGCTTTCAAAATTTCTAAATTTATGTCTCTTTTATGTTATTTCATTACTAAGTACCTAAACCTGAATTCTGCGATTTAGGACAATCCACGAAACATCAGAACTTTGATATCATCAAATGTACCAACTCAAAAATCAGCAACTATAAAAATCTCAATTTGTAGTATATAATGTGGGGGAATTATATAAACGCTTCTTTTAATCATAATATTAATATCTGTATATTTGAACAAGTATAAACTTCATGTCCATATTCGTTACAAAAATCTCATCTCTCTCATCCACGTGTTCACTCTTGTCTTTCCATTCAAAAACTCTCACACCCCCTCAATCATACCAACTTTACTTCCTCAGCACTCATACCAACTTCGTTCATTCAACACTCATACCAACTTCAATTGTAAAAATAACCCCACATATAAAACATTAGCAGGAAAATCAGTGCACAAGAGTTTCGTATAAAAAGTTACTTCCGACATTTTCCAAAATGAGTTACACGTATATAGTTGTAAAATTGTGTGCAATTTTCGCAGCGCCTCTATTCGACGCGAAAAATCTGCAACTCGTGCCTCGTTAATTTATGGGATCGCATAAGGCTCGTAAAAGTAACGCGTTCCCCGAAGATTTAAAATCGAAGCTACGAGTGAATATTCTATTTTACGGCAGAAAATTATTGGCGGATGCGGGGTTGCCGTTTTTGTAAAAGAATGGACGCCATAGAAAGCGCCGGTAAACATGGAGACGTTGAATCCGGGGAAATGTTAATAAAAAAAAAAGCGGAAAGAAAGGAAGAAATTCACGAAATGGCGAGGCAAGAATGTTAGAGCCAGTATTTGCGATATCGTGAAATGGAAATCGATGAAACGAACGTCGGAAGACACAGAATGGCAACATTTTACAGTTCCATAAAAAAGAAATAACTATGAACGAACTGATCGGGAAGAAATAAATGCACCGACGCGATCGTTCGTTCTGAAAGAAGCCTAAAAATCTCGAGGTTTTTTTATCGCGGTTGAAATAATCAGAGCGAATGAAAGCAATTGAAGGAAACTTTATGCTTCCGTGGAAATATTGCGGTAGTTTTTTGTGCGGGGTTATTTTGAGAGGAGTTGGTTATTTTTTATATTTGGTTTTTGCTGAAATCATTGATATGGATTTTGTTGAAGACGGCACTCGATGCGGGTGAAATTATTGAGAGAGTTGAAGTTATTTTGATTTTGAAAATAATTGAATGCTGGATTTTCTGATTTAGGGGTTTTCAATGTTGCAAACTGTTCAAATTGAAAATTCTAATATTCTTTAATTTATTAATTGTGCAGTTTTGAAGTTTTTGAATTTTAACATTGTGGAACTTTGAAGCTCTTACAGTTTTAAATTGTGCTATCTTGAAGCTCTTTAATTTTTTTTAGTACATAATTTTGATTATACACACCCTCTTGCGCAATGTTTATACTTGACCATATTTGCATTTACAATAAACTATTAAATTCGATTAAAAAATCCCGCTCTATTCCACAAAGAATCGATGAGGTACAATAAAGTCGCCGTAACTGAGCGCCACGAAGTTTGGGTGCGCTCAGTTATGGTGAGAGTGTGAGGTTATTTTTACAATGAGAATATGTTGGTAAGAGTGTTGTATAAATGAAATTGACAGGAGTGTTGAGAAAGTGAAGTTCGTAAGATCGAGATGATTGTGGGTTGGTATGAATGAAGAACAAGGGAGTGGGAGAATAGAGGGGAGAGAGAGAAGCGTGTGTGTTGAGAAATGATTCGACACGTGGTGTAAATAATTCAAACATGTTAACATTTGTACTCACTCTATTAATTACGTATTAAATAATAAAAATAATAGAGTGTACAATATTTTGTTCCCACAAGAGTTCAAAATTAGTCAATAAAGACATTAGGAAATTTAAAAATCAGAAAATTTGGGAATTAACGAATTAGGACATTAGGAAATTTGGAGATTAAGAAATTAGGAAATTAGGAAATTAGGATATTAGGAAATTAGGAAACTAGGAAATTTGGCAATTGGGAAATTGAGAAATTGGAAAATTAGGAAATAAGGAGATTAGAAAATTTGGAAATTTGGCAATTGGGAAATTGAGAAATTGGAAAATTAAGCAATGAGGAGTTTAGAAAATTTGGAAATTAGGTAATTTGGAAATTTGGAAATTTGAAAATTTGAAAATTTGGAAATTGGATAATTAGATAATTAGAAAACTATAAAAGTAGAAAATTAGAAAATTAGAAAATTAGAAAATTAGAAAATTAGAAAATTAGAAAATTAGAAAATTAGGAAATTAGAAAATTAGAAAATTAGAAAATGGGGAAATTATAAAATTTCAGTATTAGGAAATTAGGAAACTAGGAAACTAGAAATTATTGGGAAATTAGGCAATTGGGAAATTAAGAAATTAACAACCGTACAACGCATGAATGACTTCCTCGGCCGTTAAAAGTTTCCAAATATCAGAAAGCAGTTTCTGCAGTAAAATATTTTGTCCCCACAAGAGATAATTTAAACTCAACACTCAAGCATCTTTTTCCTCCTCGCTGCGTTCGTGTACGCATCTCCGTTGTTGTTAACTTAGCAAACAGAAAAGAGTACAGTTCATCAAGTATTACACTTTGTAGTGCAGCTTCGAACCGAAGCAATGATTGCGTCCCCCGACGAGGTGCCCCGTAAATCAAACGCATCGAATCGATCGTAAACACGTGTACATCAAACAATCGGCAAGATTCTTTGTAGCTACGTTGCTTTGCGTTCACGGTCGCGTTAAGTTGATCCGTTTAAAGGGATCGTGTACAAGGGAGTCTAGTCGTTGTTCTCCACGTAACAGCCAGCACCGACTGTATATTTCATGAGGACCAGTCTATTTAGGCTGGATTGCGCAAATTCGAGCAGCAGGTGACCACGAACGCAAACGATGTACAAAGGCAAACGTGTAACCCAGGCCGCAAGTACACAGGGCCGTAGGTCGTGTAGGTCCACGTACACGAACGAGGAAAGTCAACCGAGCATCGATTCCATCCACAAACGACAAGCAGATTATGCCGATCTACCATCGAGCTCCTCTCTTTCGCTTTATCGTCGAATAAGCGGTTTCAACGCGTTGTTCCTCTTAAAAATCGAAAAACGAGGTGGCAATTGCTCTGTGGAGTCCTCTGCGACAGATTTCAATCGTTTTTTGATCGAGCAACTCTTTTAGAAGTTTAAAACGAGAACGAAGATTGCGTTCGGAGTCACGTGACGCACGGCCATGTTGGCTGCGGCGCGCCAATATTTGAATCTCTTAATGCGGCAGCGTTGAAACATTAATTTTGTACAGTGTGTCGTTGTGATTTGATGTTAATCGAATGTAACTTTATTTTATTGACATTAACGTTATTTCTGATGTCTTAATGTTAAGCTTAGTGCAAATAATTAGTGCTGTTCTTTTATTATATACGGTAGAATATATTGATATATTGACAATTTACTGTTGGTAGATTGTTGACTGATCAGTTGAAGTATTTGTTACGAATTTTCAATCGTATAGGACATGAATTTTTATAATTTGTTTAAAATTTGTGTTGCAGGCGAAGGAGGACAATATTTTGGAGTGAGGCCGACAAACAGCTCTGTTCTCGAAGGTAACGAGGTGACGATACCTTGTGCAGTTGAAAACAGAGTTGGCATCGTACAATGGGTCAAAGATGGATTCGCCTATGTCATACAACCGAGTAAGTATTTAAGAATTGATTCATTCGATAAATTAATAAATATGAACTCAAAACTTACATTGAGGAATAAGATATCAAGTTTAGGCTTTTGGTATATTATTTTCATTTTTTTATGATTTTAGATTAACTAATTAGTCAGATCTATTTAGGTAATGACTAATGTCATTTTCTTCCTGTTTTTACTCATACTTACTAGAACAGTTTATATATAGTCACGTTATGTTTATAAATTTACAATAATATTACAATTTATTAGTTGCTCAGTTCACTAATCCATTAATTATTAATACTAATAATTTATTGTAATATATTGTATAAAATGTGTATAATAATTTTACATTTTATATATTTTTATAATATGCATATACATATAATATATGTACGTATATTATACATATATACATATAATACATTTACATGTATTATGCACATAAATATAATATGTAATTTTGAATATATGAAACTTTGCAAACTTTTATACGTGAAAGTTTAGGAATTGATAGATTTCCACATTTCTAAATTTGGGATTTGGTTGTTGTACGAATTATTTGAATATTACAAATTTGACGAATTTTACAATTTGACGAATTTAAAATTGAAAGAAGTTTTCCTGTTTGGTAATTTGAAAATGTAGAAATTTGGAAACTTGGTACTTTAAAAGTTTAAAGCCTATTTTACGAGTTCAGAAATTCAAAATTTTGGAAATTTAGAAATTTACAAACTGGAAATCTGGAATTGTAGAAACTTACATACTGGAAATCTGGAAATTTGAAAATGTGAAAGTTTAGAATTTTAGAAATCTGAAAATTGTTAGAAAATGAGACTAGGAAATTAGGAAATTAGCAAATTAAAACATTAGAAAATTTAGAATTTAGGGAACTAGAAAATTGGAAAATGGAGAAATTGGGAAATTAAAACATTAGAAAATTTAGAATTTGGGGAACTAGAAAATTGGAAAATGGAGAAATTGCGAAATTGGGAAATTAAGAAATTAGGACATTCGAGAACCTATAAATCTATAAATTTAGAAATATAAGCATTCAGAAAATCTGGATTATTGGAAACCTAGAAATTTGAAAACCAAGAAACACGGAGATCCACAAAGTCGAAAAACCAAAAACTTCGCAACACAAAAACTTCAAAACTCCATAACTTCCAAACGTCTTAAAAACCCGTCGAAATTTTCGCATCCATAAATTACCGACCAAAAATACGTCGAGGCATTAAAAACCGTTCCCGTCGCGTATCAATCGAATCAACTCCACCGTCTAATATCGATTATCCGAACGCTTCGATTATTTCATCGTATCACTCGAACAGAGCAATTCCACGAACTTCGTCACATCGAGTCCTCGCAATAGCACCTAGCAATTAACGTTCGTATCGATTTCAAGCAATTATCAAGTTTCTTGCTCTCCTCGGACGCTAAGTCGAGGCGGTGAACGTGGATGCAGTAGAAACTCCATCCCTTGCGTTAACGGAATCTTTAGAAGTTCGTTTAGTGACTTCATCTTGGTCTCATTAAAACCTGCGCCATTAGTAGCTGTGACGTAAATGGACTAGAACGATCTTAATATCCCGTACGATATTTTTGCCGGGGATGATTTAATCTTATTTAAAGGACTGTACCGAGTGACGGCCGCGTCATTTTTCAACAAAAGTGTCTCGCGCGACCCACAAAAGCTACACCCTCGTCAGTGTCACTGCTTTCAGTAACTTGATTCACATTCGGCGGCTCGGGAGACACAAAAGAAGAATAATTAGACCCTTGACTATCGAAACCTTCATTAGACTCGTTTTTCACCGCTCACCGCGACCTATATTCACCGCCAGCCGAAGTTCTGTTTTTTTTCTAATTTCAACGAAGTAGCTCGAAGAAAATCCCGTGCATTTTTTGTTACAACGGTAACTTACTTCGTTAATTGCCACGAAGATTATGCATAATTGTTATGAGACACGATACAGGATGATAAAGCGTAGTATTGCATTTATTTTCGCGTTATTCAACAGATGTTGAACGATGGTTTGAACTATTCGTTCAATATGCGTTAAAACGGACAATATAAAAAGAAGAGGATTAATCAAATCGACGTGGCATGTAAATTATGTTATTTACTTGAGATTAAGTTAAAAATATATTAAGGGAAACAGTAATAATTATAAAATTTTTGATATGTTAATATGGATTGAAAATGTTAAATGTGTTAATCAGTTTTATAAAGTTACGTTGATTTGTGGGGTAACATTTTAATTCTTATAATAGATATTATTCTTTATTTTTAATATTCTTAATTTTGTAGAAATTCATTCAATGAACGGTCCTTTATTTTCTTCTTCGTCGCCCATACAATTGTTTGATTAAAAAATGATAATAATAAATATGATAATGTTGTATTAATAATTGATAAAAATCTAGCAGTGTTAAATATTTGAAACATGTTAGTCGTCAATTTGTAACTATAAATTTAACATAATAATAAAATTAGAAGATCGAACGAAGTATATATATTTTAAAACTTTATTTTGATCTTGCGGAAACGTAGTTAACGTAACATCGAGGAATTTTATATTATTATTATATTTTTGTCTTTTATTATTATTATTATTATATTGCAGTTTATCAGACATTTAATGTACGAAATACAGCCGATATCAATTTAATGTACGAAATGCGTCTGACAGTAGACGGACATTTTCCAGTTGCTGACTTCAACATACTTTTCTTCCTTTTTGCCTTCGAGGCTACTTACATGCCAGTCAATCTTGGTTCGCAACATTTTACTCTACCTTTTAATGGCCTCCATGCTTGAGAAAATGTTCCTTAGTGAAGTTTCTGTTGAAGTTACCCGTATTAAACGTGATCTAAATTTTTATTCAGAGATAGTAAACTTTACAAGATGGTATTATAACGTTGCGCTGTATTTTCTTGTTCAACATTTTAATTATAATTTAGTATAACAATCAGTAAATCTTATGTTGATATATTATTCGTTATAAAAGTATGACGCGTGGACGGTATTGACTGCATTTGTGTGGTCTCTTGTTATATCGCCGATCATCTGAGTTCGTTAATTGACAAATGTTGGAACTGAAAAATTTTGAGAAACTGTGCTGACACAATTTTTGCGATAATTATATCGATAATATAATTTATGAGCTTTACAAATTTTAGAAGTGGGAGATTTGATAAGTATAGCAATTAATAAAGCTTGTTATATTACTAACTTTTGTAGACGTATGGGACATGTAGAATATTAGCTGAAGCAGATTATAGGAGACTCTCGATATATTGCCGATTAACAGTGTTTTAAATTTATAAACATTGGAATTGCCACAATTTGAAAATTAAGATATTTGCATTATGACAAATTTACCAATTTTATTATATAAAAATCTGATAATTTAGAAATTTCGGAATTTGAGAATGTTGTGATCTGAAGAATTGAAAGTTGAAAATTGAGAAATTCAAAAACTTGCAAGTGCTGAATTAAAAAATTGAGAAATTTCGAAATATGGGAACGTGAAGGTTTTCGAATTTGAAAATTGAGAAATTCAGAAATGTAAGAATTTGAAAATCTAGGTATATAAATGCTCAAAACAATTAAAAAAATAAAGAAATATCAAAAAACAAAAATTACCATCAATATTTAGGCTATATTCGTAAAGTACCAAATACATAACTCAAATTTGTAGAGGAAAAAATCATATTTCGAGTAATTGCACACGGTTGGACCTTGTCTAATAACATACATCGATTTCCAATAATATATTATAACATACCATACAAATAACGTTACTTCTTTTCAATAATTTAACACCAAACCTACCAAAACGTTCAAAATGAGCATTTAAGAAGTTCCTAACCTTAAATGACAAAGTATATTAAGGTGGCCTGTTTTAAATTCATGATGATTTTCACCAAGATGCGAAACTAATGTATTAATTTGTGTTTTCTCGTTCCTTTATTTATTTTTCAACTACATTTTCAACTACATTATGCTGGTAGATTTAATGTTAAGTGGAATGTGGCGTGCGAAAGCTCTGTATATAAAATATATTTTTTTATGATTTCAACAGACGGAGAAATTGTTGGCCATCCTCGGCTGCGATTAATTGGAGATCAAAACGCTGGTATTTATAACCTGAGGATTACAGACGCTTCTTTGACCGACGATGGAGAATATCAGTGCCAAGTTGGTCCATATGGGAGGATTAAACCAATCCGCGCCAATGCTCATCTCACCGTTATTTGTAAGTACCCAACATCGTTTTTTTTACAAACTATCCATATATTTCAGGTGATAAAAATTGAATTTTAGTCGTCTTTGAAAAATTGAAAAACACAAATAATAAATCAATCAATATCTATATGCGCGTTTAGAAAATTGTTACAAAAATGTATCCATATACATTTGCAAGGAATTTTTACAAAAATATACCTATATGAATTTGTTGCGAATTTGTAGAAAAGTGTTTGTACACATATATTTTTCAGAAAATTAAAAAAAGTATGTATGTATTTGTATAAAAAATTACAAAATTCGGTGGGTTCTTCTGTAAAGTAAATATAATTCTATAAAATTTTATAAAAAAATTTATATTTAAAATTTTAGGAAATACTGAACATAATAAATTTTCTTACATCCTAAATATTTTTCAATTACGAATTAACAATTCGTGATACTCATTCAAGAGTTACCATTAAAACAAAAAAATAAAATTTGACTCATTAAATAAATTTGTATAATCATCAAATGAATTTAATTGAATTTGTATACAAATTTTTAAATGTTAAATGTTAAATGTCATGTATTAAGTACTAAATATATGTATATTATATATAAAATATTAAATATTAAGAAGTACGATATAATGTAAAACATTTAATATATAAGTACTAAAAATTATTACTGGATTAAAATTGTATTCAAATACGACTAAATATTAAATGTTTAAAAATATGTGAATATAATAAAGAACGTTTCATTTTACATTTATTCAAAGTGCAGTAAATTTAAAAATTAAAATTATGAAATGATGTGATCCATCGTGTATAAAATTAATTTAAAAGGAAATATTATTTATTTTTTGAAATGATTCAAGTAAATATACTAATTCTGTTATTAACGAGATTAATAGTATAATAGAATATTAATAAATTATTTAACAGTGTCACGTGCAGCTATTATTATATACAAATACGTAACATGTTATTTCCTACATTATCTGATTTATATGTGTGTACAACATATTGTCGCCTGAGTTCTCATATTTATTACAGTACCGTTTCCGATATTTTACCTAAAAATCTGATTTCCCTTGCGGAAGACATTTGTCCATTAAAAAAACACAGCTAACGATTCGTTTCATTGTTCCGAGAAATGACAGTTTCGACAGAATAATGCCCCAGCATGAATTACATCATTCTCCGCAGTGAAAATTATTCGTGTTTTTCTTTTTTTTAAAGATGTCAAACCATCGTATCGAAAAGTATCGTCAGTAATTTTATATCTATTCGTGTAACGACCATCAAACTGTCGCTTTGTTTTTCGCGCGAGACAATGGACGGGAGAATCGCGGAGATAGAAAATACAACGGATTCTCGATCATTCCGTGAAAATAGTGGAAAACGTCTTTCCCGTTCGCTCGAAATACGAGCGTTGCATTTTATCAGAAAAATTCTTCGCCGCCGTTAAAAATCGTTCGCGCAGTTTCGTTCGAAAACTTCCGAATTTTCTCATTGAAAAACTCGGTGATTGTTATTCCTCCGCAAATGGGAAAATTCAATTCTTCCGGAAGATATTTAAAATCTCTTTTAAGCAATTATAGTGCATCTTTTGCGAAATGAGGGATATGAAGTTTGGGAGGATCAATTTTTTTGAAAATTATAAACAAACACATGAGTAACTGTTTTGTTCGTTTTAACACTTTCACGACCGCATGTTTTTGAAGAATTAATATAAAAAAACTTTACGTAAATTCACGAAATAATTCAACATTATTATACAACAATGTTTTTTCTTTGTGTGACAATTATTGAAACGTACAAATATAAAATTCATGACAACATAATAAACTTAACTGCTTCTTTATGACATTATTTTATCGCATCCGTGCAACACTCTCAGACACAACATACCTTGTTGGTTATCAATAAGCAAAAATTGAAACGTATTTCGTGAAAAAGTACGCAGTTTCTAGCGATACTATTCAATCTCAAAGTGTTAACACTATTTCTACCACGATTTTGTGTATACCTATTTCAACCAAAAGGTGCCTTTTGAATACAAATCATTGCCGAAACTGGTTGGGATTTCAAATTATGAGGGAAACGCAGATAATTTGAGGAATATATTTATTGATACATTGATGTGTATTTATTGGAGATTATTTAACTCATCAAGCTACAAAATATTAGGGTCACATAAGTTTCTTCCTTTTTGTAATATGACACAAAATGGGATAGAGAGATAGAGAAGGTTGATACAGCTGAACAATTAATGCAACGAATCAACTATAAATATTTTGCATGAATGTCTATCAAAAAAGGAAATAACTTATGTGACACTCTAATATACAATCAATGCAGTGGTGTACATTAAAATGCAACAAGGGAAATTAACTGGAGAACAATTATATCGCTGAATTAATATAACAACCATTGTATGAAAAGTAAAAAAATTAATTGTGTTAAAATTTGAATGGTGTCTTTTGACACCTCTTGGTAGAAGTAGTGTTAAACAACTGACGTTCGAAAAAGCTTTGCTAATGGCTGACCAATGGTAGGTACCACGTGGGAGTCACCACGTGGCACCACGTAAGTGTCACCAGCAAACAACGACTGGCCTGACTATGGCACCACGTTGGTGTCACCGGTCGTGAAAGTGTTAATATAATTAGAATTTTAATAATAAAAAGTTGTTAAATATATTATTATTTGGTAATGATAGATGTGTATGATAATAATACCAAGTGAGTACTATTATAAAATAATAATAAGTAGCTGATGTAGTATGATAATAATAATAAATTTGGACAATCGAGAGATCGATAAATAGGAGAAGTGAAAAACCGAAACTTGGAAAATTGAAAAGTTAAATAATTGGATATTTGAAAAGTTAGGTAATGGAAAACGAGATTCGTTAATTCGCATAATCGCAAACGTAGGAAACTCGTTAAAATTAATATACAAGGAATGCAGAAACGCAAAAATCTGGAAAACAAATGGAAAAACTAAAGAGCGTCCAAATTTCGCTGCCTAAAAATTCAGAAATGCGTACGCCTGTCAATGGAAATATCAATTTCGCGAGTCGATGAAAAAATAGCACCCGGGCATAAACCGAAAAATCTCGAAATTTCGCCTCATAAAGAAAAAAGTATGAAAGAGTCCCAATGCTTCGGAATACAACGATTATTTGCCCGCGAATATAATTATCCTTTAAAATCCGTTGTGCAAACCAGCATCGCAATTACTTAAAAATCCGCAATTAACCGATTACATAAAAAGCGGAAAATATTTTTTGAAAAGCCAGAAGGAGATTTATCTTTGTTCCGGCGGTAAAGGATTAACGCTAATTAAGGCCGGCTAAACGAACCACCACAAAAGGATGTTTAAAAATAAGAGAGCTCCTTAAAGTACCGTGCAGCCCGGCAATTTCAATGCTTTGTGCATAAGTTGAACACAGGGAACAATGGCGTTCTCGGTGCATTATTAAGAACACTTGGACGAATCTAACCGGAATAGTTGGCGCGAACTTTGAAAGTTCGATACAATCGAGTGCGGGACTGCGGGCGTCGATGCGGTCAACTTCCCGTGTTAACAAAGACATTCCCCTAGAACTTATCCGGAAGTCGTTGGCAAAGGTGGTAAACCGTGATTAGCGGTGACCTGGCGTAAATCTTTCGGAGTAACTAGTTCGCGAGTTTAGAAAATGTCTTCGCGTCCTCTTGAAGGGGGACCTCTATGTAGAAAGCTGAAATTAAGCCGATTTTCAATTATTATTTTTAAGGACAAGGAAAGAATGTTTTGATGGTTTTGAGGACTATTTAATTAATGCTTCAGTTTGCAATTTCTTTATTGTAATTAAATACAGAATGACAGAGGTACAGCTTGTTGTGCTAGAAGCACCATGTAAAAAATTGTAGTCTTTTTTGCAATAAAAAAATGTTTATTTCCATTATTTTAACTTACTTTTAGGTTCATCCAGGAGACACTACCATTAAAATGTGTACAAAATTTCAGACCGATCGGTCGAGTAACTTTCGAGTAATCGTGTACACCGATTTTCAACTTGGCGTAGAAACAAGTTTCGAGAAATTGGAATTCCCAAAAATCAAATTAAAAATTTGTCAAATGTCCAAATTTTTTAGTTTTTATTTTTGTAAGTTGCTAAATTTAAAAATTTGGGTTTCCCCAACTATCAAATCAAAAATTTGTTAAATATTCCAATTTTCAATTTTTTAAGTTGTTAGATTTGCAATCTCCAAATATTCAAATTTTCAATTTTGTTGAATTTTCAAATTGAGAGATCGCCAACTATAAAAATAAATATTTGTCAAATATAAAAAATTTCAAGTTTTCTAGTTTTCAAGTTTGCAAATTTTTAGATGGTCATATCTTTGAATCTAAATTTTTTAATCACCGACTGCCAAATTTCCAATATCTCATCGCAAGTTTCAAATTTCAAACTCAACTATCAACTTTCTAATTTATCACGCGTCCCAATATTTCAAATTCCCAAAATTCCATATTTCTAAATTATTAAAATTTCTATAGTTCCACATTTTTTTACGCTTCATATCCCGAAATTGTGAAATTTTCAAACTTTCGAATTTAAAAGTTTCTTTATACTAAATTTCCCCAGATCAATTGTCTTTACAGGACTTTAAATCCCTATATTACTATATCTTTATACCGATAATGTCCCTAAACCCACGTTTTTCTATATCTTCGTATTCTTATACGCAAAATATCCCTCGATATGTCATGTCTCTATGTTCCTATATATGGTACCTATTTGCTTATACATGTAAATTGCATATGAATTTTATATTCAGGTGACGGAACGTAATTACGCTTTGTAGCGTACAATTTTACGAAATCTATAACCGAAAACAGTCTATTGACCGGATTATGTTCGGATGGTGTTCCAATCTGCGTTACGAAGTCATTAATTCGCGATTTATCGGCAATAAATGACGCAGTAAATTCGAACAGTTTCGAAGCATACGCGTCACGAATAAATTATACAAATAGAGGTGTAAATTTAATTAGTAAGTTAATATAAACTGTTCAATAGACTCCGAAAATGACTACATTGCCTACCAATTTGTACTGTCGATACAATGTTATGGTCAGTCTATTCCTTATATTGTTGTTCTCATATGACGTTGAAGGTCACTGTTATACAAACGAGTTCGTCTTAACGCGTGAGCTCACGTGACACTAAAGAAAGTGCCTAAATAAAACGTGTATCGAAGAACTATAAAAATTCATGAAATCCTGAAAGTCCATATGAAACATGCGTTGGAAGAACAGTCATCTTCTTGCAAGGTCATCTGCATTTCTCGAAAAACGATACAAATATACAAAATCGATATACGTCATCTTGTTACCAATAAAATGTCATACTTCTTCCTCTTCTATTCTTTCTCGAAATTCTTACTATAAAGCTTGTAACTCGACCTAACCTCGCTATTTCTGTGTTATAGCGAATTCGAATTAAAATAAGAATTTCGAGGAAAAATAGAAGAGGAAGAAGTATGACATGTTATTGGTAACAAGATGACGTATATCGATTTTGTATATTTGTATCGTTTTTCGAGAAATGCAGACGACCTTGCAAGAAGATGACTGTTCTTCCTTTTCTTCAACGAACAAATATCAATTTCTATTACTTTTTTGTTTCGTACGCGTAAAGAATTGTTTAAAAAGTATTCTACTTTTATGAACGGCCCGCACGACTTGCCAAGGTGAATAAATAATATCGCGACGTAAAGATTGCTGCGAGTTTGCATGGTGTACGATAACGCGTTCGAGAACTCGCGGCTTTGCAATATTCGAAACGGCTGAGGAGAGAAAAGAGGAGGGAAGGGAAATAAGGAATATCCTAAGGCGACGACGAGAACCGTTTCTCGCGAGCTGAATCTCTTTCGAGACGTTCCTCGTCTATTTTCACCCTCTTCTTTTTTCCCCGCAACGCCTACGGCCACGTGTACCCAGCACAAACAACGACAACGATGCTCGGTGGTCAACTGGTTTCCACGCTTTACGGAAACGACGACAGGGTTCACCGGAAAGTGAGTGACATTCTGGCTAGTACAGTCGAGAGCAAATGTGGCTTGCCTAGGAAAAATATCGCGTAACAGGTTTATGGTCGCAGGAGTTCAGGATACTGGAGTTTGGAAATACGAGGATTTTGGGGAATTTGGAGTACGGAGATATGTGGATTTTGCGACACGGGAAGTTGGAAATTTCGAGATTGGAGAATTTGGGGATTTTAGGATTCGGGGATTTTAAGATTCGGGGGTGTAGAAATTTGGGTACATTGGGGTTTAGTGATGTAGTAATTTACAGAGTTGGGAATTCGGGGCACTGGAATTTGGAAATGAGACGATTATGGGGATTTTATGCGATTCTGAAGTTTGTAGAATATATGGTTTTGAGAATTTGATGTCATAGGGATTTAAGAATTTTGGAATTCACGGATTTGGGGACTTGAAATTCTGATATTTGGAGATTTTGGAATTTAGAGATTATTGATATTTGGAAATTTGAGTACTTTAGAATTTGGTAATTTAGAAATTTCAGAATTTGGTGATTTTTTAACTTTGAAGTTTTGAACTTTGGGAGCATAAAAACTTGGAATTTTAAGGATACGTAAATCTAGTGATTTTTGGGCTTAGAATTTTGGAGACCAGAAATCTCGGAATTTTGACATAAAGAAATTTTGTAATCCAGAGATTTTAGAAAATAGTAATTTTAAAGTAAAAAATGTTCATAACTAAACAATGTAAATATTTGAAGGTGTGCGAATTTAAAAAAGTTAAAAACTGTCGAAAATTGAGAGCTTTGAAAATTGGAAAACTAATACGCTTAGAAATTTCATAATGAAACAATTGTCTAGTGTAAATACGTGTCACTATCGAAAGGAAAGCCAGTTGCACTCGAGTGTACAAGAGCGACGACGCGACGCTCTCGTTTCACGTGAAATATTAAAGGCTTGTCTGCGAATGACCGCCTCCAGACGACGCTGGCGATATCCAGAGGGCGCTCGTTTCAATCGAGGATAGGGAAACGCCTCCTCGCTTCCGGTATAACCGATATCCCGTCTTTTGCGACACCGGACGGAGGAAGACTGGCGCACAATCGTGGCGCCCTTTGATACCGCGAACCCTCGTCACAAGAAGGCAATCGTCTCGAGCTGATTCATATGCTTTGGAAATTTTGACATTTTCGGGTTTTGGATAGTTGAGCATTACAGATTATGGAAATTCGAAAAATGTAAGTTTCGGACATTAGAAAATTTCAGTGTTTGGGAATATGAACATTTTTATTTTTGGAGATTAGAAAATTTGAGCGTTTGGAAATTTGCAAAATGTAAGTTTTGCATATTAGAAAATTTCAGTGCTTGGAGATTTGAAAATGGTAACTTTAGATATTAGGAAATTTCAGAGTTTGGGAATATGAAAATTGTGGGTTTTGAATATTTTAAAATTGCAAAGTTTGGGAATATGAAAATTGTATATTTTGGATACTAGAAAATTTCAGCGTTTGGAAATTTGCAAAATGTAAGTTTTAGATATTAGAAAATTTCACAGTTTGGGAATGTGATAATTGTAAGTTTTGGATATCAGAAAATTGCAAAGTTTGGGAATATGAAAGTCGTAGGTTTTGAATATTTGAAAGGTTAAGACCATCCACTGACTAATTCCGTCCTCGTTTTAAAATCGATTCACTTTATTCCACGTCCCTGAACGGCGAAACCAGCGGAAGAAAATTCCCGGTACAAAAATTCCGTGCTCTTCGCAGCCTCCGTCCGTGTTCTTCCGTGTGTTCTGACGTGGGTTACGTGCACCATAAACTTTGATGTCGCGGCCATCACGAATGCACGTGTACGAGCACGCGACGTATCGCTACGTACACGAACGTAACGTAGTAACGCGACACGACAGTGTGGCCGTACGTGAGCGTTCGAAATCACGCGCACGGAACACGTGGCGACCCCGTAGCGCCTCCGTGAAACGACACGGGGTCCACGTATCCGACCCCACGGATAGTACGTGTTCGGAAAAAAGAATGGCGCGTGGAGATGATCGCGGAAACAAGGGGAAAAGGAATAAGGATAAGGGAAAACTGATACGGGAGCGCGATCGACAGAAAGTCGGCCAGGAAACTATATCACCTTTCCACGGATAAATATTTTATGAGATTCAATCCGGTTGTTTTCTTTGTCCCCGGTGTGCCGTGTTCTTCCTTGTTCTCCTTTTGTCCCGTTGTGCGAGACAAGAGGTCCGGAAGTTTGAAACGCGTTGGGGGAAATAAACGAGGGGAAATCGAAAATGTTTTTCGACGATGTAACGGCGAACGATCAGATCTGCCCATTTAAATGGAGAATTTATGGGACTTTTGAAGTGACGGTAATGGCCTCCTGTTTAGGAGCCGTCTGACGGGCACCCTCGAGATCGGAAGTTGAATACCTTTGATCGATCGGTTATTCAGGCTCTTTCCAGTTTGTTTAACGTAATCGAAATGCGAGTGAATTTATTGGAAACAGATATAAGTAAAAAATGTTCCATAATATTTTTTGTTACGCAGCTTCGTTTGCAAGTAAACATCCCCATTTGCCTATATGCCATAATTCTTGTTTCTCTACATGCCTATATTCCTGTATCTCAATATTCCTATACCCCATATCAGTATGTCCCTATATCCTCACGTATACATTACTGTTCTGATTACACCATTATATCAGTATGTCGGTGCATGTCAAAAACCCCTAGACCTTTAGATCCTTATATCTTTAAATCCTTAGATTCATAATTCCCTATATTCCTATGTCCCGGTATCCCTAGGTCTCTAGTGTTATTTTAGCATACCAGGGCATACTTGTAACACGATTTCTACTCGTTTATGTCGCACAGTATCAAATATTTTTTACATTTTTTAATTAATAATAAATTATTCAATAAAACTGGAGAATTACCAAATTTTGAAATCAAAATCGAGAACGTACAAATTTGAAAAAATCTGTGAGTTTGGAAATTACAAAAAATCTCAAATTTTAAACAGTGGATGTTTAAAAAATTAAAAATTTGAAAATTAAAAAGGCAAAAATTAAAAATTTTTATGTTTGAAAAGTCGAAAATTCGAAATTTCGAAAGCCCGAAATTAAAAAATTCAAAACTTGAGAATATACAAATTCAAAAATAACATAAAAATAAAATATTTTAGTATTCAAATGTCGATATTTCAAGAACTCGATAATCAAAAAATTCCAAAACTCAATATTCTGAATAATCAAACTCTCAAAGATTCTACGTTTCAAAATCTCAATACCTAAAAAATTTGAAGGCAGAAAAATCTGGAAAATGCAAATTCAAATAAAAAATTCCAAAACTCAATATTCCGAATAATCAAATTCCCAAAGATTCTACATTCTAAAATCTCAATACCCCAAAAATTGGAACGTACGAAAATCCAAATATTCCAAATTCGAAAACCGAGTAACACATGCGCAATCAATGTTGCAATGAATGCAACATCGACAAAATTCTTCCATTTTATTTGCGTTCAAAACATACTTCGATCTCATCGTAACACAAAGCTGTGCCCTAAACGTAATTAACCATCCGACAGGAAAATGGCCGTATAAGTCACGATAATTGCACAGACACATCGTTAATAACGTTCTTATTATACTTTATGTGCCACGAAACTGCGCCGTGAGGCTATTAAGACACTCTCGCGACACCCGATCTTAATTAAAAAGCGTATCGTGGTTGGAAACGGGACCTAAATGATTTTCCCGCGAATCCCGCGGCGGATCGAATCATCGATAAGTTATTAACCGTTTGTAATCGCGGTTGAAAAGCGACGCCAGTCGATTCTTTTTCGTTCCCTTTGTCCATTATCGTCCCCGTGGGATACGGGAAAAGAGCGAGGAGAAAAAAAAGAGAAAACGGGAGAAAATGCGAGACGTGTAACGGTAAATCTTTCCTCTAGCTAGAAAAGTATCCCGAAAAGAGTAATAAATGCCGGCCGTGCAGCCAGTCGCTGTTCCTTTACTGCCAGAAAATTGGACTTGAAAGAACATCGGCTACGTAATTACATGTTTCTGAAGGGAAAGAATGAGAACTGGAAAACAACGGGCCATCAACCAGAACGTTCCCCATAGAAAACACGTTTTCACGGGGTTGATGGAATTTTCGTTATTCCCGATCGATTTTATGACACGCAATGACGAACTCCTTTACACTCTTTACTCGGTGATAAAGACAAATGCGATCCTTGAGAGCGAAAATTCTGTTTTCAACTTCGAGAATCGATTTTTCGACATTTTTACGGTTTGATGTACCATCGTATACGTTATTGTATAGTCAATGCGAATTTTAAGGGTGGAATTTTTATTTGGAACTTTGAGAATTTATTTTGTACAGTTTTAGTGGTTCGTGGATTGTCGAGGATATGTATTAGCCTTAGGGTCAAAATTAGTTAAAGAATTAGTTTTCTTTCCTTTAGCTTCCACCCTCTGGAAAGTTAGCGCATGTCGTGAAACTTACTTAGTATTTTTTTAAATGAAGAATTAAAAAGAGAACAAACTATGCAATTTCAACTTCCAAATACAGAGCAAAGAGAATAGAGAAACATAAAGTGTAATTTTTTAAAGCGAAGAATGTAAAAGTGCAGAAAATATGAAATTTATTTTTTAGAACGGAAAATGTAGGAAATAAATGAATATAAAATTTCATATACATATTAGAGTGGAACATAAAGGGAATTGAAAGGTACAAAACACTATTTTTGAAAGTAGAAAGTAAGAAAAGTAAAGAAAATTAAGAAAAATTGTCACAAATGAGAAATAAAACAGACGATAAAAATAATATTGTACCTTAAAAAATATAAAAAGATGGAATTTGTTTAAAAAACCGTTTAAGTAGCAATAAAAAAATGAGTAAAATTTTGCTTCGCTGTTCAATCCCCAAAAAATTCGTACGTCTCGCAGATACGAGTTGTAACACAGCCATAGTGTCGCGTAAATTAATTTACGTTTAATTAATTTATTAATGATAAGAACAAAGCTCGAACATCGTGACAGTGATCGTCGCTATGGAACCGCAGTGTTCGAGGAAAACGTGCACGGAGCATGAAGACTAAACTTAATGCCCCTAAAATCGCATGGGAGTTGTGATAATCACAAAAACAACGAGACTCGCTAAAAGCCAGCTTTTGTGGTCTGCCAACAATTCGTGAAACCGTCAAAGGCGGTTGCTTGCCACCGCGAACTCTTAAGCCCTGTTAGATTCCAGAAATGGGTCGAAATATTGGGCACGAACAAACTTCTTTCTTCGAAAAGCAACGTTGGTACTTGCACAGATGAAAAGCAAATACTTCACAATTCGAAAATTTGAGTAGTTAAAAATTCTATAGCTCGAAATTTCTGAAACTCGATGCTCCAAAAATGTCGATACTTGATAATTCCAAGGATCAATAATTTGAGTAATCGAAAACGCGATAATTCGAAATTTCCAAAATTCGATGATCCAAAAATTCCGTGAATTAAAAATTCAAATATTCCAGGAATCAATGAAATGGATATTGAAGAACTCAAAAATTCCACATTTCAAATACTCGATTATCCAACAATGCAAAAATTGGGAAATTCCTGAAATCGGAAATTCGAATATTGGAAACACGAAAATTCTAAATTTCCCAAATTCGATAATTCAAAAATTAGATCATTTGATATATCAGCTGTAATTATTAAAAAATAAATAATGTATAATTCACAACTATATAATTGCTCCAGATGTTTATATAGTATACGACTTTATAAATAATAAAATCTATTATTTTATTATTAAAATGATAATAAAATAACAATTTGTTATTAAAAATATTTAATAATTTTTATTTAACAATTATTATTATTTGTTTTAAATATATTATATAAAGTTGTATATTATATAAACATCTCGAATAATTATATACTTGTAAATTCAGTATTATTTATTTTATATTGAAACAATAATAAAATAATAGTTTGTTATTATCAATATTTAATCATTTTAATTTAACAATTATTATTATTTGTTTCAAATGTATTATATACAGTTGTATATTATATAAAAATCTGGAATAATTATATACTTGTAAATTTAGTATTATTTATTTTATTATTAAAACAATCATAAAATAATAATAATAATTATATTATGAGTTCAGAAATAGACTGATTTCTCCTACGTTAAGATTGTTTACCGTATTTTTAAACATCGTTATATAAAAAAGAAATCACGGAATATTTTACCGAGCGAATCGAGAACGCGTCGATCGATGAGATGATCGAAATATTGATAAGTGCTTTGACAACGTATCAGCCACTTCGAAGAGGGATGCTCTGCCCTTTTCGGCGTGCGTTTGACAACTTCCAGCTAGAATGCCATCTTCTAGAGAAGAAATTTCGAAATACGATACGCTCTCGAGCACACACAGCGTTTTGATCGTCGTTTTATCGGCCGAGTTACACAGCTCGCTGCACACAAAGACATCGAGTGTCGCGTTCATTTAAATCTCGGGAATGGTAACCACAAATGTTGACCCGACTGATTCGTGACGACGTATGTAAAATGTCCGGACTTCCAAAATAACTGCTACTTATTGAAATTTTTATGCGAAAGCTGTTATGTTAAATAGAAGTACGCGCACAATTACTCTACTATATTTGTGTTTGTGTATCTTCGGTGTACATTATATCTGTACACTATCTAATCGAGTTTTGTAATAGAATACTGTCTTCGTGTGGAAAAAATGACTGTGTTTATTAGTAATATACGATCAATTATTAAAACATGTATTCTGTTGCGTTTAGTTTCGTATATCGTTAGAATATACAGTCGTGGACAAAATTAAGTGAACAGGTATCATAAATAACAAAAGGTAAATTTAATTAACTAATAATGCCTATAAATCAAAGCTTTATTGCATAATTATATACATTAAATAAATGTTTTCTCAAGTCCACAAAAATATCTCACGTTCTAAATTTAAAATGTATTTAAAACATTGTAATAAAACAAAACATTTTTTTACATTTCTGCAATGTCCACTTAATTTTGTCTATGAGTGTACATACTTAAAAAATTATTGTTAACAAATGCTTGGTTTTATGACTAATTTTAGTATGCAATGTTAATCGACGGTAAATTACGAAAATAGTTATTCCATTGATATTTTTATGTCACAGATATATATGTATTATACCAGTGAACTATTCAACAATTTTTTTTTTAATAGAAATCTTGATTTTGACTAATGGTGGTGATAACTACCATGCTCACTTACCAAAACAGGTTTCTTGCATTCAAATTTCAATACTACGGATATATACTATATTACTATACTATATAATCAATTTTTTCAAAGATAAACCATATTTTTAATAACTAAGAAAGAGGTACATATCTTGTTATGTTTACATTGGTATATCTTATATTAGAATGCTATGTTACAAATTTATCTTAGGTACATTCTTATAGGTTATATTCTTATAGGTTATGTTACGGATATGATTAGATAAGTTACAGTTAGGTTAATTTTGATCACTTGGTCGATTCGAATCAAACATGTGTACATTGGGTTGAATATAACCCGTTTAAACAGGAAAGAAAGGAAGAAAAAGTTAGAAGAATTCGAAACCAATAATTTAACAATCGTGAACCCCGTGTTCATCCCGTTTCCATGGGAACAATTTCAAATAAAAAAGAACATCATCGCAGGTGGCGAACAATGGTATTCGATCCCGTGAAGTTTTATCGTTTTAATGAAACAGCCTGACGCTATTTTATGGCGAAAGAAAGCCACAGATTTAACGGAAAATTAATTATCGGATCGTGCCGGTAGCGTAGGGTAAAAGTTGGTCAACAAAGGTTAAATGAACGTTGCTTCACGTTGCTTAATTACTTTGTTCGAGCTCTCGATCCGTTTAATCGGTCTATCGTTCGACAGGGCGGCGTCAATGGCCGGTATGTTGTTATTAATTGTCGGCATTAATTAGCAGGATTATAATTGCAACGGTCGTCACGTTGTAACGTATCGAATGAAACAGCTTCGAGTATTAATGTGTATAGTCCTGTGCGCGTGTTCATCTCGTTCTAGCCAATTCGGTGTTTCAGGAGGAATCCGTTAGGTTATGTCCCATAAAATGGCGGACCATCGCAAATGGCGGATGTCTGACACAATTTGACGACACAAAAGTGTCTCGAAATAACACTTGTCGCGCATCAATTTGAAGCTCGAAGTTCGGAGAAAATCACCACGTAAACGTTTCTCTTTTTACTGCTTCGAACTCGAAGTGGTTCGCGGACATTTACGGTGAACGGTGATCGATTGTGACGCGGACAGACTCGGACACAATTTGATGACATAAAAGTATTTCGAAATAGCACTTATCGTACATCAATTTAAAGCTCGAAGTTCGGACAAAATCACTGTATAAACGTTTCTCTTTTTGCTGGTTATTCAAGATGGTTCCCGGACAGTTACAGCGAACTGTGATTGATTGTGACGCAGGTAGACTCCGACAGAATTCGATGACATAAAAGTATTTTGAAGTTGCGCTGGCAGGACATCAATTTGAAGCTGGAAGTTTGGGGGAAATTAGCACGTAAACGGTTCTGTGAGATTCTGAATACAAAATGGCTGACTTACAGTTGCAGAGGCATATAAAGTTTGATAGAATCTAAAAACACTAGAAATGGCTGTCATTAAATGTCAACTCGGAGTTCAATGTCTGTGAAAATTTGTTACTTAATCATTTCTTTAATGACTTTAGTACAAAATGGTGGACGGTCAATTACAGCGTTACTTGATTTTGAAGCATATAAACACAATTTCGTGACATAAAAGTATCTCGAAGTACCATTTGTAATATATCGTCTTATAGTTTAAAGTGTACACAATATTACTGCATAAACGTTTTAATATGATTCTCAAAATGGCTGAGTGCCAGTTCCAGCAAACATCGGTTTATTTCACATCGTATAAAGTCTTACTACAATTTAATGACATAAAAGTGTCTCAAAATGGCGTGCCAAATCTTAAACCTTGAGAAAATAATCACGCAAACGCTTGTTTAATTATCTTAACACAAAATGGTTGATTATCGGTTGTGGTAAACGTATTGATTTTGAAGTATGTAAAGCATAACAGTTGGTGACATGAAGAAGTTTCAAAATGGCGCGTCAAAGTTTAAAACTTCTGAAAAGGAGCTGCCTAAACGTTTCTTTAATGGCCTCACCACAAAATGGCAGGCTATCGATTACAGTAAACGTATTGATTTTGAAATATATAAAGTTTGACACAATTTGATAACATAAACCTGTCTCAAAATGGCGTCTTGTATCAGCTTCAAGTTTAAAGTGTATCGATAATTACACAAACATATTCTGATGGTAACAAACATGAGTCTCAAACTTATGCAAATACAATGGTACATCAGATCGTAATTTCGCAATGAAGAAATGAACCTACAATTTTAGAAATCATATTTTCGAAGTGCGCAGTGTAAGAAGTAAGTAAGTACATAACATATATACTCGTCTCGCTCTATCCACAGGATGGAAAAAGGGTCAAACCAGCTTACAGCGTCAAAAACCACTACCTTCATCGTCCTAAAGAAACACGTTGAAAAATCTCCGTTGAGACGACTCGGAGAAACTCGCATAAACCCCCGTTTTCAGTCGTTCTGAAAGAGCAAAAGGAAATTCGGACATTCCCGAGTGCACCAGCCCGTTTCGCCTCTT